>CP136060.1:202260371-203510371 GCA_032464435.1 Aegilops umbellulata
ACCCCCCCATTGGGCTCCGGCCCAGCTGGCCAGGCCGGTCCACCCCACTCCCTATAACCCCCTGGCAATGTAACCCTAGCCCCACCGACAACCTCACTCTTCCCCCCACATCGCCGATCCTCACCCCCCCGATCTGGATCGAGATCGGGGGCAAGGACCAGCGCGCCCGCGCCGCTCGATCTCCACCGCGCGACGCCATCGACCTCCCAGGCGCCCGGAGCTCCTCCCCCGCCGGCCTGCCTCCTCCTCGTCGACGCCGTCCCCGTCCCCCTCCACCACGGTCCTCCCCGGCCTCCATCGAGCATACTCCCCAGACCCCACTCCCCCGGCGAGCCTCTGCGCCGATGCGCCCTCCCACGCCCCTCTGCTTCCCCAGCTCGCGCTCACCGCGGCCCGCGCTCACCACGTCGACGGCCGCGCCCCGGCGCCCCTGGACGCGCCCATGGCCGCGCCCTCGCGCCCCTGCTCTCCTGCCTGGCCTCGCCAGGCCTCGCTCGGAGCTCCACGTCCACCCGCACGAGCCCGCACTGCCGCACCGTCACGGCCCTCCCTCTCCTTCCTCCCCTGCTCGCCGCGCATCGCAGCGCTGCTGACCGCTGCCCACCGCGGCCTTGCGCCGCGCTGCCCCTGCTTCTGCTCTGCTGCCGCGGCGCCGATGGTTTCGCTCCGACGTGATGCCGCTACTCGGCGGCCAATGCCGTCGACCACGCCCTCCCCCGCATCTTCCTACTCGTCGCCACCGCCCGGTCCGGTCCCCAGCCGCGTGCTTGGCTGCCCGCCGCCTCCCTGCCTCGGCGTCGCCGCGCCGGGCCGCAATGGCGCCGCCCCTCGCCTGCCGCTGGAGCTTCACGCCGGCGCGCTGGCACCTGCGCCTGCCAGTCGCCCCACGGCGCCCAAGTCGGGTGCGCCCCGCGGGCACGCGCCCGTTCGGGCAGTGCCCGATAGCCCAGCACCGATCGGCCCCTATGGCCAATGACATGTGGGGCCTAGCCCCCAGAACGGTTTTAAAAAAAGGAATTAAAAATAAATATATAATAATTAATTAATAAATAAAATTAATTAATTAATTAATTAACTAAATAATTAACTTAATTAATCCTGTTTAGTTTAACTAATTAAATTTAATTAGGCCTAAACCCTAATTAAGTCTAAACAATGAATGACATGTGGGACCCACACATCAGTTGACCTAGTCAACGCCCTGTTGACTGCTGGCGTCATGCTGACGTCATCATGACGTCAGCAAGCACTATTCTGGATAATGTTAAATTAAATTAATTAAATAAATTCTAGAAATGATTTAAAACTTTAGAAAATCATATAAAATAAACCGTAGCTCAGATGAAAATATTTTCAACATGAAAGTTGCTCAGAACAACGAGACGAACCCGGATACGCAGCCCGTTCTTCCGCCACACATTCCTAACATATCAAACTCGCAACTTCTCCCACTCCGGCTCCTCTGCCCGAAAACGCGGAACACCGGGGGTACTTTCCCGGATGTTCCCCCCATCACCGGTATCATCCCATACCGCGTTAGGGCACCTCTAACGCCGTTACTTGTCATGTCATACATCACTATGCATCTGCTTGCTTAAATATTTATTGTTTCTCCCCCCTCTTCTCTCGCTAGACACCGAGACCAACGCTGCTGCTACCCAGTACGACTACGGAGTTGACGACCCCTCTCTCTTGCCAGAGCAACTAGGCAAGCCCCCCCCCCCGATCACCAGATACCGCCTACTCTCCTCTATACTGCTTGCATTAGAGTAGTGTAGCATGTTACTGCTTTCGTTATTCCTATCCTGATGCATAGCCTGTCTTTGATACTGCTGTTGATACCTTTACCTGCAATCCTACGTGCTTAGTATAGGATGCTAGTGTTCCATCAGTGGCCCTACACTCTTGTCCGTCTGCCATGCTATACTACTGGGCCGTGATCACTTCGGGAAGTGATCGCGGACATATACTATATAATTTACACTGTTACATTATCTGTGATACTGTTCGGAGTTGGGGGCTGGAGGGGCAGGTGGTTCCACCCAGGTAGTGGTGGGCCTAGGTTCCCGACGGCCCCTAACTATTACTTTGTGGCGGAGCGACAGGGCAGGTTTGAGACTACCTAGTGAAGGAAATATGCCCTAGAGGCAATAATAAAGTTATTATTTATTTCCTTATATCATGATAAATGTTTATTATTCATGCTAGAATTGTATTAACTGGAAACATAATACATGTGTGAATACATAGACAAACAGAGTGTCACTAGTATGCCTCTACTTGACTAGCTCATTAATCAAAGATGGTTATGTTTCCTAGCCATGAACAAAGAGTTGTTATTTGATTAACGAGATCACATCATTAGTTGAATGATCTGATTGACATGACCCATTCCATTAGCATAGCACCCGATCGTTTAGTATGTTGCTATTGCTTTTATCCATGACTTATACATGTTCCTTTAACTATGAGATTATGCAACTCCCGTTTACCGTAGGAACACTTTGTGTGCTACCAAACGTCACAACGTAACTGGGTGATTATAAAGGTGCTCTACAGGTGTCTCCGAAGGTACATGTTGGGTTGGCGTATTTCGAGATTAGGATTTGTCACTCCAATTGTCGGAGAGGTATCTCAGGGCCTTCTCGGTAATACACATCACATAAGCCTTGCAAGCATTGCAACCAATGAGTTAGTTGCGAGATGATGTATTACGGAACGAGAAAAGAGACTTGCCGGTAACGAGATTGAACTAGGTATTGGATACCGACGATCGAATCTCGGGCAAGTAACATACCGATGACAAAGGGAACAAACGTATGTTGTTATGCGGTCTGACCGATAAAGATCTTCGTAGAATATGTAGGAGCCAATATGGGCATCCAGGTCCCGCTATTGGTTATTGACTGGAGACATGTCTCGGTCATGTCTACATTGTTCTCGAACCCGTAGGGTACGCACGCTTAAGGTTTCGATGACAGTTATATTATGAGTTTATGAGTTTTGATGTACCGAAGGAGTTCGGAGTCCCGGATGAGATCGGGGACATGACGAGGAGTCTCGAAATGGTCGAGACGTAAAGATCGATATATTGGACGACTATATTCAGACATCGGAAGGGTTCTGAGTGATTCGGGTATTTTCGGGAGTACCGGGAAGTTACGGGATTACGGGAGAAGTAATGGGCCTTGATGGGCTTTAGTGGGAAGAGGAAAAGGCTGCTGCGCCCCCCCTCCCCTTTGGTCCGAATTGGACTAGGGAAAAGGGGGCCGGCCACCTTTCCTACTCCTCCTATTCCTTCTCCCTTCCTCCCCTTTTGGTGGACTCCTACTAGGACTTGGAGTCCTAGTAGGACTCCACACCCTGGCCGCACCTTTTGCCTTGGCCGGCCTCCTCCTCCTCCATCCTTTATATACAGGGGCAGGGGGCACCCCATAGACACACAAGTTGATCTACGGATCGTTCCTTAGCCGTGTGCGGTGCCCCCTTCCACCAAATTCCACCTCGATCATATTGTTGCAGTGCTTAGGCGAAGCCCTGCGTCGGTAACACATCAAGATCGTCACCACGCCGTCGTGCTGACGGAACTCTTCCCCGACGCTTTGCTGGATCGGAGCCCGGGGATCGTCATCGAGCTGAACGTGTGCAGAACTCGGAGGTGCCGTACTTTCGGTGCTTAGATCGGTTGGATCGCGAGGAGAACGTACGACTACTTCCTCTACGTACGACTACTTCCTCTACGTTGTGTCAACGCTTCCGCTTCGGTCTACGAGGGTACGTAGACAAACACTCTCCCCTCTCGTTGCTATGCATCACCATGATCTTGCGTGTGCGTAGGAAAAAATTTGAATTTACTGCGTTCTCTAACAGTGGCATCCGAGCCTAGGTTTTATGGTTGATGTTATTTGCACGAGTAGAACACAAGTGAGTTGTGGACGATACAAGTCATACTGCCTACCAGCATGTCATACTTTGGTTCAGCGGTATTGTTGGATGAGACGATCCGGACCAACCTTACGCGTACGCTTACGCGAGACCGGTTCCCTCGACGTGCTTTGCACAGAGATGGCTTGCGGAAGACTGTCTCTCCAACTTTAGTTGAACCGAGTGTGGCTACGCCCGGTCCTTGAGAAGGTTAAAACGGAGTCTATTTGGCAAACTATCGTTGTGGTTTTGATGCGTAGGTAAGATGAGTTCTTGCTTAAAGCCCGTAGCAGCCACGTAAAACTTGCAACAACAAAGTAGAGAACGTCTAACTTGTTTTTGCAGGGCATGTTGTGATGTGATATGGTCAAGACGTGATGCTAAATTTTATTGTATGAGATGATCATGTTTTGTAACCGAGTTATCGGCAACTGGCAGGAGCCATATGGTTGTCGCTTTATTGTATGCAATGCAATCGCGATGTAATGCTTTACTTTATTGCTAAACGGTAGTGATAGTCGTAGAAGCATAAGATTAGCGACACGACAACGATGCTGCGATGAAGATCAAGGTGTCGCGCCGGTGACGATGGTGATCATGACGGTGCTTCGAAGATGGAGATCACAAGCACAAGATGATGATGGCCATATCATATCACTTATATTGATTGCATGTGATGTTTATCCTTTTTATGCATCTTATCTTGCTTTGATTGACGGTAGCATTATAAGATGATCTCTCACTAAATTATCAAGAAGTGTTCTCCCTGAGTATGCACCGTTGCGAAAGTTCTTCGTGCTGAGACACCACGTGATGATCGGGTGTGATAGGCTCTACGTTCAAATACAACGGGTGCAAAACAGTTGCACATGCGGAATACTCAGGTTTAACTTGACGAGCCTAGCATATACAGATATGGCCTCGGAACACAGAGACCGAAAGGTCGAGCGTGAATCATATAGTAGATATGATCAACATAATGATGTTCACCATTGAAACTACTCCATCTCACGTGATGATCGGACATGGTTTAGTTGATTTGGATCACGTGATCACTTAGAGGATTAGAGAGATGTCTATCTAAGTGGGAGTTCTTAAGTAATATGATTAATTGAACTTTAATTTATCATGAACTTAGTCCTGGTAGTATTAGCATATCTATGTTGTAGATCAATAGCTCGCATTGTTGCTTCCCTGTGTTTATTTTGATATGTTCCTAGAGAAAATTGTGTTGAAAAATGTTAGTAGCAATGATGCGGATTGGATCCGTGATCTGAGGTTTATCCTCATTGCTGCACAGAAGAATTATGTCCTTGATGCACCGCTAGGTGACGGACCTATTGCAGGAGCAGATGCAGGCGTTATGAACGTTATGCTAGCTCAATGTGATGACTACTTAATAGTTTAGTGCACCATGCTTAACTGCTTAGAATCGGGACTTCAAAGACGTTTTGAACGTCATGGACCATATGAGATGTTCCAGGAGTTGAAGTTAATATTTCAAGCAAATACCCGAGTTGAGAGATATGAAGTCTCCAACAAGTTCTATAGCTAAAAGATGGAGGAGAATCGCTCAACTAGTGAGCATGTGCTCAGATTGTCTGGGTACTACAATCGCTTGAATCAAGTGGGAGTTAATCTTCCAGATAAGATAGTGATTGACAGAATTCTCTAGTCACCATCACCAAGTTAGTAGAACTTCGTGATGAACTATAATATGCAAGGGATAACGGAAAATATTCCCAAGCTCTTCGCGATGTTAAAATCGGCGAAGGTAGAAATCAAAGAAAAACATCAAGTGTTGATGATTGACAAGATCACTAGTTTCAAGAAAAGGGCAAAAGGAAAGAAGGGGAACTTCAAGAAGAACGGCAAGCAAGTTGCTGCTCAAGTGAAAAAGCCCAAGTCTAGTCCTAAGCCTGAGACTAAGTGCTTCTACTGCAAAGGGACTGGTCACTGGAAGCGGAACTACCCCAAGTGATTGGCGGATAAGAAGGATGGCAAAGTGAACATAAGTATATTTGATATACATGTTATTGATGTGTACTTTACTAGTGTTCATAGCAACCCCTCAGTATTTGGTACTAGTTCAAGTTGCTAAAATTTAGTAACTCGAAACGGGAGTTGCAGAATGAACAAAGACTAGTTAAAGGGCAAGGTGACGATGTGTGTTGGAAGTGGTTCCAAGATTGATATGATCATCATCACACACTCCCTATACTTTCGGGATTAGTGTTGAAACTAAATAAGTGTTATTTGGTGTTTGCGTTGAGCATGAATATGATTTGATCATGTTAATTGCAAAACGGTTATTCATGTAAATTAGAGAATAATTGTTGTTCCGTTTACATGAATAAAAACCTTCTATGGTAATACACACCAATGAAAACAGTTCATTGGATCTCGATCGTAGTGATACACATATTCATAATATTGAAACCAAAAGATGCGAAGTTAATAATGATAGTGCAACCTATTTGTGGCACTGCCGTTTAGGTCATATTGGTGTAAAGCGCATGAAGAAACTCCATGCTGATGGGATTTTGGAATCACTTGATTATGAATCACTTGATGCTTGCGAACCATGCCTCTTGGGCAAGATGACTAAAACGCCGTTCTCCGGAACAATGGAGCAAGCAACAGATTTGTTGGAAATCATACATACTGATGTATGTGGTCCGATGAATATTAAGGCTCGCGACAAGTATCATTATTTTCAGAGCTTCATAGATGATTTAAGCAGATATGGGTATATCGACTTAATGAAACATAAGTCTGAAACGTTTGAAAAGTTCAAAGAATTTCAGAGTGAAGTGGAAAATCATCGTGACAAGAAAATAAAGTTTCTACGATCTGATCGCAGAGACGAATATTTGAGTTACGAGTTTGGTATTCAATTAAAACAATGTGGAATAGTTTCACAAACTCATGCCACCTGGAACACCACAGCATAATGGTGCGTCCGAACGTCATAACCGTACTTTATTAGATATAGTACAATCTATGATGTATCTTACCGATCTACCACTATCGTTTTTGGGATTATGCATTAGAGACAGCTGCATTCACATTAAATAGGGCACCATCTAAATCCGTTGAGACGACACCGTATGAACTATGGTTTAGCAATAAATCTAAGCTGTCGTTTCTTAAAGTTTGGGGCTGCGATGCTTATGTGAAAAAGCTTCAACCTGATAAGCTCGAACCCAAATCGGAGAAATGTGTCTTCATAGGATATCCAAAGGAAACTGTTGGATACACCTTCTATCACAGATCCGAAGGCAAGACTTTTGTTGCTAAGTTCGGAAACTTTCTAGAGAAAGAGTTTCTTTCGAAAGAAGTGAGTGGGAGGAAAGTAGAACTTGATAAGGTAATTGTACCTTCTCCCTTATTGGAAAGTAGTTCATCACAGAAAACTGTTCCTGTGACTACTACACCAATTAGTGAGGAAGCTAATGATGATGATCATGTAACTTCAAGATCAAGTTACTACCGAATCTCGTAAGTAAACCAGAGTGAGATCCGCACCAGAGTGGTACGGTAATCCTGTTCTGGAAGTCATGTTACTAGACCATGACGAACTTGCGAACTATGAGGAAGCGATGATGAGCCCAGATTCCGCAAAATGGTTAGAGGCCATGAAATCTGAGATATGATCCATGTATGAGAACAAAGTATGGACTTTGATGGATTTGCCCGATGATCGGCAAGCCAAAGAAAATAAATGGATCCTGAAGAGGAAGACGGACACTGATAGTAGTGTTACTATCTACAAAGCTAGAATTGTCGCAAAAGGTTTTTCGACAAGTTCAAGGTGTTGACTACGATGAGAGTTTCTCACTCGTATCTATGCTTAAGTCTGTCCGAATCATGTTAGCAATTGCCGCATTTTATGAAATCCGGCAAATGGATAAACAAAACTACATTCCTTAATGGATTTATTAAATAAGAGTTGTATACGATGCAACTAGAAGGTTTTGTCGATCCTAAAGGTGTTAACAAAATATGCAAGCTCCAGCGATCCATCTATGGACTGGTGCAAGCATCTCGGAGTTGGAATATACGCTTTGATAAGTTGATCAAAGCATATAGTTTTATACAGACTTGCGGTGAAGCCTGTATTTACAAGAAAGTGAGTGGGAGCACTACAGCATTTCTGATAAGTATATGTAAATGACATATTATTGATCGGAAATAATGTAGAATTATTCTGTAAAGCATAAAGGAGTATTTGAAAGGAGTTTTTCGAAGAAGGACCTCGGTGAAGCTGCTTACATATTGAGCATCAAGATCTATAAGAGATAGATCAAGACGCTTGATAAAGTTTTTCAATAAATACATACCTTGAAAAGATTTTTGAAGTAGTTCAAAATGGAACAGTCAAAGAAAGAGTTCTTGCCTGTATTACAAGGTGTGAAAGACTCAAAGCCCGACCACGGCAGAAGATAGAAAGAGAATGAAAGTCATTCCCTATGCCTCAGCCATAGGTTCTATAAAGTATGCCATGCTGTATACCAGACCTATTGTATACCCTACCCTGAGATTGGCACGGGAGTACAATAGTGATCTAGGAGTAGATCACTGGACGGCGGTCAAAATTATCCTTAGTGGAATAAGGATATGTTTCTCGATTATGGAGGTGACAAAAAGGGTTCGTCGTAAAAGGTTACGTCGATGCAAGCTTTGACACTAATCTGGATGACTGTAAGTCTCAATCTAGATACATATTGAAAGTGGGAGCAATTAGCTAAAGTAGCTCAATGCAGAGCATTGTAGACATAGAAAATTGCAAAATACATAACGGATCTGAATGTTGCAGACCCGTTGACTAAACTTCTCTCACAAGTCACACTACAGTACTCTTTGGGTGTTAATCACATAGCAATGTGAACTAGATTACTGAATCTAGTAAACCCTTTGGGTGTTGGTCACATATCGATGTGAACAATTGCTGATAAATCACATGGCGATGTGAACTAGATTATTGACTCTAGTGCAAGTGGGAGACTGAAGGAAATATGCCCTAGAGGCAATAATAAAGTTATTATTTATTTCCTTATATCATGATAAATGTTTATTATTCATGCTAGAATTGTATTAACTGGAAACATAATACATGTGTGAATACATAGACAAACAGAGTGTCACTAGTATGCCTCTACTTGACTAGCTCATTAATCAAAGATGGTTATGTTTCCTAGCCATGAACAAAGAGTTGTTATTTGATTAACGAGATCACATCATTAGTTGAATGATCTGATTGACATGACCCATTCCATTAGCATAGCACCCGATCGTTTAGTATGTTGCTATTGCTTTTATCCATGACTTATACATGTTCCTTTAACTATGAGATTATGCAACTCCCGTTTACCGTAGGAACACTTTGTGTGCTACCAAACGTCACAACGTAACTGGGTGATTATAAAGGTGCTCTACAGGTGTCTCCGAAGGTACATGTTGGGTTGGCGTATTTCGAGATTAGGATTTGTCACTCCAATTGTCGGAGAGGTATCTCAGGGCCTTCTCGGTAATACACATCACATAAGCCTTGCAAGCATTGCAACCAATGAGTTAGTTGCGAGATGATGTATTACGGAACGAGAAAAGAGACTTGCCGGTAACGAGATTGAACTAGGTATTGGATACCGACGATCGAATCTCGGGCAAGTAACATACCGATGACAAAGGGAACAAACGTATGTTGTTATGCGGTCTGACCGATAAAGATCTTCGTAGAATATGTAGGAGCCAATATGGGCATCCAGGTCCCGCTATTGGTTATTGACTGGAGACATGTCTCGGTCATGTCTACATTGTTCTCGAACCCGTAGGGTCCGCACGCTTAAGGTTTCGATGACAGTTATATTATGAGTTTATGAGTTTTGATGTACCGAAGGAGTTCGGAGTCCCGGATGAGATCGGGGACATGACGAGGAGTCTCGAAATGGTCGAGACGTAAAGATCGATATATTGGACGACTATATTCGGACATCGGAAGGGTTCTGAGTGATTCGGGTATTTTCGGGAGTACCGGGAAGTTACGGGATTACGGGAGAAGTAATGGGCCTTGATGGGCTTTAGTGGGAAGAGGAAAAGGCTGCTGCGCCCCCCCTCCCCTTTGGTCCGAATTGGACTAGGGAAAAGGGGGCCGGCCACCTTTCCTACTCCTCCTATTCCTTCTCCCTTCCTCCCCTTTTGGTGGACTCCTACTAGGACTTGGAGTCCTAGTAGGACTCCACACCCTGGCCGCACCTTTTGCCTTGGCCGGCCTCCTCCTCCTCCATCCTTTATATACAGGGGCAGGGGGCACCCCATAGACACACAAGTTGATCTACGGATCGTTCCTTAGCCGTGTGCGGTGCCCCCTTCCACCAAATTCCACCTCGATCATATTGTTGCAGTGCTTAGGCGAAGCCCTGCGTCGGTAACACATCAAGATCGTCACCACGCCGTCGTGCTGACGGAACTCTTCCCCGACGCTTTGCTGGATCGGAGCCCGGGGATCGTCATCGAGCTGAACGTGTGCAGAACTCGGAGGTGCCGTACTTTCGGTGCTTAGATCGGTTGGATCGCGAGGAGAACGTACGACTACTTCCTCTACGTACGACTACTTCCTCTACGTTGTGTCAACGCTTCCGCTTCGGTCTACGAGGGTACGTAGACAAACACTCTCCCCTCTCGTTGCTATGCATCACCATGATCTTGCGTGTGCGTAGGAAAAAATTTGAATTTACTGCGTTCTCTAACACCTAGGAGAGAGGTGGGCCTGGCCCTGGTCGGCGTTCGCGGATACTTAACACGCTTAACGAGATCTGGGTATTTGATCTGAGTCTGGCCATTTGGTCTATACGCACTAACCATCTACGCGGGAGTAGTTATGGGTATCCCAGCGTCGTGGTATCAGCCGAAGCACTTTTGACGTCAGCGATGGAGCGACGCGCACCGGATTGGACTGGAACGCCGCTAGGCTAGGTCTGCTTCCGGCCGCCCTCGCAACGTGCAGGTGTGCTCAGGGCGATGGGCCCAGACCCCTGCACGCTTAGGTTTAGACCGGCGTGTTGACCTCTCTGTTGTGCCTAGGTGGGGCTGCGACGTGTTGATCTTCCGAGGCTGGGCATGACCCAGGAAAGTGTGTCCATCCAAATGGGATCAAGCGTGTTGGGCTATGTGGTGCACCCCTGCAGGGAAGTTTATCTATTCGAATAGCCGTGTCCCTCGGTAAAAGGATGACCCGGAGTTGTACCTTGACCTTATGACAACTAGAACCGGATACTTAATAAAACACACCCTTCCAAGTGCCAGATACAACTCGGTGATCGCTCTCTAACAGGGCATCGAGGAGGGGATCGCCGGGTAGGAATATGCTATGCGATGCTACTTGGAGGACTTCAGTCTACTCTCTCCTATATGCTGCAAGATGGAGGCTGCCAGAAGCGTAGTCTTCGATAGGATTATATATCCCCCTCTTATTCTGGCATTCTGCAGTTCAGTCCACTGATATGGCCCCTTACACATATATCCATGCATATGTAGTGTAGCTCCTTGCTTGCGAGTACTTTGGATGAGTACTCACGGTTGCTTTCTCCTCCCTTTTCCCCCTTTCCTTTCTTCTGGTTGTCGCAACCAGATGTTGGAGCCTAGGAGCCAGACGCCACCATCGATGACGACTACTATCCTAGAGGTGCCTAGTACTACGTGATGTCTGCTGACGACGACCAAGAGTAGTTAGGAGGATCCCAGGCAGGAGGCATGCGCCTCTTTCGATTGTATCCCAGTTTGTGCTAGCCATCTTATGGCAACTTGTTTAACTTATGTCTGTACTCAGATATTCTTGCTTCCGCTGACTCGTCTATGATCGAGCACTTTTATTCGAGCCCTCGAGGCCCCTGGCTTGTATTATGATGCTTGTATGACTTATTTTATTTGTAGAGTTGTGTTGTGATATCTTCCCGTGAGTCCCTGATCTTGATCGTACAAATTTGCGTGCATGATTAGTGTACGATTGAATCGGGGGTGTCACACTTTTGGAGCATCACTAAGCATTTTGAGCAAGCAAACCATTAAGCAACACCTCATCCCCTTTCAATACTATTGGCTTTTCCTAAGGACTCAATGAGATCTTGGATCACTAAAATGAAAATGTAGTGTCTTGAGCTTTTGCCAATCTTTGTCCTTAGCTTCTTGAAGGGGTTCCACATCCTGTTATCCATGCCACGCCTTTGTTGAACTTGATGAAATATACTAGATGAAAATATTAGTCCAGCAAGAGATATGTTGACATTAATTACAAAAATCACCCAGGGAGGACTTGTGCTTTCACATATGTGTTATTGGGCACGTTGGGTTAGGCCCCAAATAGTGTATAGACACGTGTCGAAGAAATGTTGCCCATGCAGCGGTTGTCATGATGACCGGTCAACCAATGTCCACTACACGCAATTACCGCAGGTCGTGGGGTCATGGAACAGTAGCTGTCGGTGTCAAAATCGGCGGATCTCGGGTAGGGGGTCCCGAACTGTGTGTCTAGGCCGATGGTAACTGGAGACAAGGGACACGATGTTTTTACCCAGGTTCGGGCCCTCTCAATGGAGGTAAAACCCTACTCCTGCTTGATTAATATTGATGATATGGGTAGTACAAGAGTAGATATACCACGAGATCGGAGAGGCTAAACGCTAGAAGCTAGCCTATGGTATCATTGTTGTTCGTCCTATGGACTAAAACCCTCCGGTTTATATAGACACCGGAGAGGGCTAGGGTTACATAGAGTCGGTTACAATGGAAGGAGATCTACATATCCGTATTGCCAAGCTTGCCTTCCACACCAAGGAAAGTCCCATCCGGACACGGAATGAAGTCTTCAATCTTGTATCTTCATAGTCCAAGAGTCCATCCAACGGTTATAGTCCGGTTATCCGGACACTCCCTAATCCAGGACTCCCTCAGCTGCCCCTGAACCAGGCTTCAATGATGACGAGTCCGGCGCGCAGATTGTCTTCGGCATTGCAAGGCGGGTTCCTCCTCCGAATACTTCGTAGAAGATTTTGATCACAAGGATAGTGTCCGGCTCTGCGAAATAAGTTCCACGTACCACCGTAGAGAGAATAATATTTACACAAATCTAATCTGCTGACGTATTCTGTAGCATGACATCACACCACAGCCAAGCCTTTATTTGAATCGTTTTTACTGTCCCACCTCAGCATGTTTTGCGAGGCGGTTTCCTTGGCACGTCTTTGTCGAAGCAGAGATCGTGTCCCTTTTATTTATGGGATCCTCATCATTACGGACGTGGGTAACCCAGTCGTGCCCGTTGGTATATCCCCGCGATCAAAGGTAAGTCCCAAACGGTCACGGGGAGGGCTCTTGGTATTCAACCTCTTATAAAGAGACCAAGGCCTCACTCCTTTCTTTCGATCTCAATCAAATCCGCCTCTCGCCTTGAGTTCCAACACCCAAGGCCCCAAATTTTAGGCACTTTGGACCTTCGACGATGTCCGCCTCTGACCTTCGAGGCTGGTGGATGCCTTCCTCCGTCATGGTGGAAGACGTGCTAAAGCTGAGAGAGGCCAGGTTTTTGACAGGCGAAATCTCGCATAGGCTGCCTGCCCAAGGGCAGGTTATTCCCACTCCCAAGTCTGGTGAGAGCGTGGTGTTCGTGTCTCACTTCCTCCGAGGGATAGGCTTCGCGATGGATCCCTTCGTGAGGGGGCTCATGTTTTATTATGGGCTGGAATTTCACGACTTAGCTCCGGAGTCCATCCTCCATATCTCATCGTTCATCGTCGTGTGCGAAGCCTTCCTCCATATAACTCCTCACTTCAGACTGTGGCTTAAGACCTTTAAAGTAGAGCCGAAGATGATCGAGGGACAACACGCGGAGTGCGGAGGTGCTGTTATAAGCAAGAACGCTGACGCTCCATGGCCCGTGGGCTCTTTTCAAGAGGAGTTCAGCTTATGGTAACAAGAGTGGTTTTATATCACAGCTCCCGTGGGTACCAAGTGGGTGGCTCCGCCTGCTTTCCGCTCGGGTCCCCCGCCACGACTAGCGTCGTGGGTCAATAAGGGGCTGGACTGGGGGCCGGGAAAGGACGTGCCCCTGTTGCAGGGCCGCATCCGAGATCTCCTAGAAAGAGACATCAGTCTGGTCGTGGTGACGCAGGTTATGTTAATTCGCCGAGTTCTGCCCTGCAAACGTCGCCCCCTCCGCCTGTGGGAGTTCAATCCGGAGGGACCGCGAGCTCTCCAACATTTTCTTGGCACGACGCCTATGGAGATGTACAAATTGTTCTTCGGACCACAAGTAGTGTGTCCGGATTCTACGGAGGACGCAGGTCTGAGCTGCAATCGTCCGGATACTCAAGTAAGTAGCCCTGTGCCCGGACACACCATCCGTTCATTTATCACAACATCATCCTTAAAAGAGTTGTCCTTGAAACAGGAGTGGGTAGCGAAGGCGAAGTTAATCAGGTGTCCGTGCCCCCTTCCTGAGACCTCGCCGGATCCCGTGTTAACCAGGATGCTGGAGGTCGTGCTTTCAGAAGAAAGCGAGGTGGGGACAAGGAAGCTACTGCCTCCATGAAGGAGGCTGTCCGGAAAGGAGGAATCGAAAAATCCTCAACTCAGGGGAAGAAGAGGACCGCCTCTAAAGACCCGGAGACCATGTTCTCAAAGCGGGGGAAGAAATCTTCGCCAGAGGGTCCTGTGCCGGGGGATACCTCGGCCGTACTGTGCCCTCGAGGGGATCAGCCCTCCACCTAGCCGTAAGTAGAGAGGGGAGGTTTAAAATGAGAGGAATCCTTATTTTATTCCTGAGGAAAATAACCGACATTTTACCTTGTAGTTCAGATCTCAACCCTTCTCAGCAGAGCTGATCTTGGGGGATCTTCTTCTAGAGATCATGGAGAGCGGAACGCCTCCCCCTGTTGTTCCACCTTACGAGGCGAGCGACCCGGAGGTATCGTCACGGAGGGTTTCTCCAAATTCGGCACAGCCGGAAGGTAGTCATATGGCCACCCGAAGCCCTCTGAGTCCGGCTTTCGAAAAAGGCGATCGGACGAGTACGGCACCGTCCGGTGCGCGGTCGGAGGCACTGAAGGACCTGCTAGGGCGAGCGCCTATCTCAGAGGAGCACCGTACATTTATGGGTACGGTGATTGAAAAGATTTCATCCGGGGAAAGCGGGTTGCATGAAGCTGTCGTGAGTCTACCGACGGGCTTTGAAGTACGTGAAATGATGCACCTTTTTTGGAAAGTGCCGCATATTTTAAGATGCGCCCAGTGTAGGTAGTAGCCCCTGAGACTCTATGTGGTGTCGAAGATGACGGCACATGGAGGATCATAGTCCCAGGTATAATTTTGCCGCCTTCATATGCAAGTGGCGAAGTGTTCGGTGGCCAGCCGGACTGGCGAATTTGCCGAGCTAAAGCGGCAACCTGACGTGGCAGATGCCGACATCGCGCTTGTCAACAGCGGCTTGACGAGGCACAAGGTATGTAAGTTCTCCGGAGACACCTGGTAAGAGGAGCTTGATGCCAGTATCTTATAACGCATGTGCTTGACGCAGATGGGGCTGCCGCCATGGAGAAACTTCGGGCAGAGCTTGCCCGAGCCAAGGAGCAAGCCAGAAAAAGTGATGCGGCTGCCTTAAAGGCGGTTGAAGAGCTGAAAGCTGAACATGCTGCTCACTGCCGAAGCAAGAAGGAAATGGCCGAGATGGCTGTGAAGTTGAAGAGCGCTGCTGACCGTTGCAAGCTTCTTGAAAAAGAAGATCGGGTGGAACGGACGGACCTGGAGAAGGCCACTACAGCGGCCAAGGACGCTCGCTCTGTGATGAGGGCGATGAAGGAGGAGCTACGTCAAGCCGGAGGTATCGCGGCTGGAAAACACTTTATGCTGCGGATGAAGTTCGGGGATCCTAAATATGCTCCGTTGGACCGGATGTGAAGTTCGGCGGATGCGTATCTGGATTTAGCGGCGAGTGCCGCTGATGCGGTCGAACACTTCCAAGATCAGGAGGGTCACGAAGTGGAAAAGCTTTTCTGGTCGTAGTTCCACAATCCAGAGCGTCCGCTTCCATTAACCGATTGTTTGGCCGAATGGGCCGAGCTGAATAGGTTATCCGGACTCGCCATGAAGTATGTCGTTGATCATCTGTGTCCGAAAAGGCCAAAGCCAAACAGTTATTTTAGCTTGGTGCAACAGTTCCTTGGTGCGGTGCCGTATATCAACGCGATGAAGAGGTCAGTGTGTGTGGATGGTGCGCGGATAGCCCTTGCCCGTGTGAAGACATACTGGGCGGAGATGGAGGCCACCGCTGTTGCAGCCCAAGATTCGGGCGAAAGCCGAGTACCTGCGGAGCACTAATTTCAAGAAGTGCGGGAGGGCGCTTGTTTAATAGAGACGCAGTGCTCGAAGGATATTATGTTTGAATAACATGTATTTTCATTGAAAACAATATTTTGCTGAAATGTAGAAGCCTTTTATACTTGTGCTTGCAAGAATTATAATGCCTCCTGTGCGGCTGTTTACGTATATGTATATATAACCTGAAAGATTGCAGTCGTTGGCTTCAGCCCCCACGCATATAATGCGGGGGTGTTCGCAAAAGGCGCACCATCACACTTGATCCAACGTCTTGGTCCATTAAGGAGGTGGTAGCACAGCGAACTAGGCAACCAGACTATAATGCTTTATCACTTTCACTTTGCCATAGGAGTATGACCGTGGAGCTACTATATAGCCCCTGGTGGCACCGCGCTCACCCGAATTCGGGGCGCGTGTGTACCTGGCCAGGAAACGGCCCTTCGTTAATGCGGAGGAATCCCGAAGATTCCGATGGGTCATCGAGTGGTTGACCAGTCTCACGCTATATCATGACAATCAGTTTTCGGCTTTCTCTACTGAGGTGCTCGCCTGGCTGAACCGGGGCACAATCGCAGTAGTTCTCCTGGTGCCGCCTTAGCTGATAGAGCGGAACGTAAGGCAGCAAAACACAGGAGCTGGGCAAACCCAACATTTGACCAAAGACATGATTCGGAGCTGATGCATATAAGGCCAAACTCACGACGCCGAACACTCCCTAAGGTATTCGGTCTTTATGAAAACGGGCTGAACAGTGCCATTGCTAATAAGCCCCTGGTGTCCAGGTACGTGCAAAATTCTGGCGTGGCCACATGCCAAGATGCCAGCCTCCTCCTCGGCTATACTGAGAATCCGGGGGATGTGTATCAACAAGAGAGAGTAAAAAAGGTTTACGCAGGGTCTTAATCTAAAATGAATCCTTGGAACGGGTCCCTGCTGCACGTCTGCGCCTGTGTCTCCGTTGTGCCATGTCCTGGATGGGTATAGCATGGTGTTCATCTGAAAAAGAGAGGAACTTAGTTGAGAAAAGGTCGTGCGAAATGTACGTTATCCTAAATAAACAAAGTATAATTCAAAATGGGTAAAACTGAGCCTTATTATCTCTTATTTTACATGCGCGGAGCCCCTTGTACAGGGGTATGCGGTTATTAAGCCTTTATCAATGGTATGTTTACGTCGGACTCGTCTAGCCACGTATGTGGTCTTAACGACCTGTTTCGGTGCTTTAATTGGTGAAGTCGTTTTAATGTGTGGCTGTCAAGGCAGCTGCACAGTCCTCCGCACGAGAGAAACACTCAATATTTCCCTTTAGTGACATGATGCCCCGTGGACCGGGCATCTTAAGCGTGAGAGATGCGTAATGTGGTATTGCGTTAAAGGGGGCGAACGCTTCGCGTCCCAGTAGTGCTTGATAGCCACTTGAAAATGTGGCGATGTGGAAGGTTAGCATTTCACTGCCGAAGTTATCGGGAGAGCCGAACATAACTTCTAGTAGGAGGGAACCCGTGCAATGGGCCTCTTGGCCTGGCGCTACTCCTTTAAAGTAAGTTTTGCTATGGCGAATTTTTGTTGGGTCCATCTCCATTTTGCGGATTGTGTCCTGATATAGCAGGTTTAAACCACTGCCGCCGTTCATCAGGACTCGTGTAAAGTGGAATCCGTCAATTATCGGATCTAATACCAAGGCAGCCCAGCCTGCATGCCGGATACTTCCGAAGTAATCCTAATGGTCAAAGGTGATCAGCTTTAACAACCAGTGGCGATACTCCTTTGTGATAAGCCATATGGCGCATATCTCTATAGGTGCCACTTCGTCTTTCCCTTTTGTCACGTGAAGTAAATTTACTGTTTTAACTTCTTGTGGGAAATTCTTTTGTTTCCCAGTGCTCTATTTGTTGGTTTCATCATTGTCCTCACTTGGTGTATCCAGCCCCTTGTGTTCGGTATTGAGTTTGCAAGATTGCTTGAAGTCCCAACATTCTCTGTGGGTATGGTTTGCAGGCTTTCTAGGGGTGCTGTGGATTTGACATATCTTGTCTAGGATTTTATTTAAGTTGGACAGTTCGTCCCAGTTATCTTTGAGGGGCAACTTCTGCTTACCCTGCCGAGAGCTTTTGAATCTGGTATTAACTGTCGTGCTCTTCGGACTGTTTCCCTTATTCCGGCGTTGGTCTGTGCTGCGATGTGGCTACCCGTTTCCATCCCTGACTTCAGACGTGCTTGGGTCGTTGGTGTTGCGTCTTGCCAACCAACTGTCCTCTCCAGCGTAAAAGCGATTCATGAGGCTTGTTAATGCGGCCATTGTTCTTGGCTTTTCTTGGCCGAGGTGTCTGGCGAGCCATTCGTCTCGAATGCTGTGTTTGAAAGCTGCTAAAGCTTCAGCGTTCGGACAGTCGGCTATCTGGTTCTTTTTAGTAAGAAATATGTTCCAGAGCTTCCGGGCTGACTCTCCGGGTTGTTGAGTTTTATGACTTAAGTCGTCTGCATCCGGTGGTCGGACATAGGTCCCTTGAAAATTTGCCCGAAAGGCATCCTCGAGCTCTTCCCAACTTCCAATGGTGTTTTGGAGAAGGCCTTTAAGCCAATGTCGGGCTGGCCCTTTGAGCTTGAGGGGTAAGTATTTTATGGCGTGGAGGTCATCTCCTCTGGCCATATGGATATGGATGTTGTAGTCCTCAATCTATACTCCAGGGTCTGTCATTCCGTCATATGCCTCTATGTTTACGGGTTGGAATCCCACTGGAAATTCATGGTCCAACACCTCATCGGTGAAACATAGCGGGTGTGCGGCACCCCTGTATTTGGGTGTGCCGTGTTGTTCGGATATTTGTTGCGTTGCATTGCTTACTAGAGCTTGCTTTCTTGGCCCGTAGATAGATCTGGCTGGGCCATCCTTTTGATGCAAATCCTTGGGTGGATCGCGTGTTGGCTTGTGTGCGGCGCTGTTTGCCTCTCTATGTTGGCCATGGGGTCATTTATCCGAACGTGTGGCTTCCTTATTTTTTGATTTCGGCGGCTCTAAGGCCTCCTCATCAAATTCAGGAAGTAGCTTTCGCTTCAGGTAGCTCTTTGTGTGGCGACTGTCGCCGTATTTGTCTGAGGTGTTGAGTACTTTGCTCCACCTGATTCGGAGTGCGTCTTCCGCAGTTTTGAGCTTCGGCTTATGCTTTTTCAGGCTACGCGCAGTGGCGACGAGCCTTTTGTGGAGGTTCTTTTGCTCTAGGAACTTGTTCGGCGTGAGGTCGTCCGGACTGTTACTTCGCCGGGGGCGGGTTGTGCGGTTTGGTTATCTAAGTTGCCTTTTTCGGACGGTTGCTTAATGCCATGTTCGTCGTCCGCTGGCTAGCCCTGCTCTATGGCTGGGTCTGTATGACTGCTCCCTCTGTCGAGGCGGGGTTTGGAGCGGCGCTTACGCCGCCGCTTTGACTACTTCTTGAAGGAACAATCCTTTGTTGCCTCCTCCCGTTCCTCGTTATTGCTTCCTTTTGGGTGTATCCACCATGTATACATCGTGGGATGAGGTGGCTGTCCAGTGCCCTGTAGGTGCTGGTTCCTGTTCGTCTCCTGCATCGTCGTCCATACCGTCGATGTCTTCGGAGTCGAAGTCGAGCACGTCGATTAAGTCATCGACGGTGGCTATGAAATGGGTGGTGTGTGGGCGTTGAATTTCTTCATCGTCTGTATCCCGATCCTTCCGGTCATAATCCGGCTAGGACTCTCCTGAGAAAGAGAGAGATTTTAGTGAATTCAGTATGTCACCAAAAGGCGAGTGCTGAAAGATATCTGCGGCGGTGAACTCTATGATGGGCGCCCAATCGGATTCGATTGATAGGGGCGCGGAGGGTTCGGAGTCCGAAGAAGAGTCCGGCACTTTGGAGTCATGGGCTTCGCAGAGGATAAGGCTGGTGTTCGGCTCGATCGCCGTTGAGACTGCAGCCCACGCGGCGGGGTCTAGCCACCCGTCCTCGTTCGATGCAGTCCGCTCCGAGCTAAGGGTCGGAGCGGATGCGGGCG
Organism: Aegilops umbellulata; assembly: GCA_032464435.1. Taxonomy (NCBI): domain Eukaryota; kingdom Viridiplantae; phylum Streptophyta; class Magnoliopsida; order Poales; family Poaceae; genus Aegilops; species Aegilops umbellulata. The sequence goes on from CP136060.1 coordinate 202,280,676, forward strand.
CGTCCTCCAGGGCACTGTTTGGCGGCAGAGCTAAATCATGCCCATCGTGACAGTGCGGCGCGCTTGGCTGCCGCTCGAATCCGTCGAAGATCAAGTCTCCGCAGATGTCAGCCGTGTAGTTCAAACTTCCAAATCTGACCTGATGGCTAGGGGCGTAGCTTTCAATCTGCTCCAGATGGCCAAACGAATTGGCCCGCAGTGCAAAGCAGCAGAATACAAAGATCTGTCCGGGGAGAAAATTCTCACCCTGGACTACATTGCCAACGATGATCGAAGGATCCATCAAGCCTGATGACGACGACACAGAGGAACTCTCAATGAAAGCACCAATGTTGGTGTCAAAACCAGCGGATCTCAGGTAGGGGGTCCCGAACTATGCGTCTAGGTGGATGGTAACAGGAGACAAGGGACACGATGTTTTTATCCAGGTTCGGGCCCTCTCGACGGAGGTAAAACCCTACTCCTGCTTGATTAATATTGATGGTACGGGTAGTACAAGAGTAGATCTACCACGAGATCAGAGAGGCTAAACCCTAGAAGCTAGCCTATGGTATCATTGTTGTTCCTCCTATGGACTAAAACCCTCCAGTTTATATAGACACCGGAGAGGGCTAGGGTTACACTGAGTCGGTTACAATGGAAGGAGATCTACATATCTGTATTGCCAGGCTTGCCTTCCACGCCAAGGAAAGTCCCATCCGGACACGTGACGAAGTCTTCAATCTTGTATCTTCATAGTCCAAGAGTCCGACCAAAGATTATAGTACGGCTATCCGGACACCCCCTAATCAAGGACTCCCTCAGTAGTGGTTCATGAATAACGCACCTGCAAAAATGGTAACTTTCTGAGGAAAGATAGCGAAGAGCGAGCACCCGCGCCTATTCCCAATAAAAAGGCAACACGAAGGGGAGCTGCTCATTCGTATCTGCGTCTTCTCCCTTCATCTTCTTCCTGAAGCCAAGCAACTGCCCCCATCGCCAACATCTGCCCCCAAATCTCCGCTAGCTCCTTCACCCATCCTGTGGGCCCTAGAGAAGGGAGGAAAGACGGGCGCCATGAAGGGAAAGCGGGCGGCCACCGCAAAAGATGCAGCAGCAGAGGGGAGGAAGAAAAGGACGGAGGAGCTGCACAGGAAGTGACAGGAAGACGTGTTTTTCTTCCTGTTGAACATGGATGGCCCTATCTTAATCGTGACGTATGCCTATATGTGGAGGAGGGAAGTTCTGAAAGGGCATGGAGCGCCCGTGGTCCTGCCAGAGGGGGCCAAGACTCTGTCAAATTCGTACCGCTTCTTCTGCACGTATTTTCTTTGCGGCCTCACCTCCCCCTTCTTCGATTTCTTATGCACCATGATGATAGTGTATGGGTTCCATCTTCTGGATTTCATGCCCAATGCAATGCGTGTATGGCAATCTTTCGCCCATCTGTACAAGAACTTTGTTGGAGTTTCCCCCAACGTGGAACTATTCAGGCACTTCCTCATATCACGGATAGAAGACAAATGTCACCACTCGAGAAACATAAGCTGGATTCCTCGGAGCAAGAGGGGTGAATGGGATTATCTCCTTGGCTAGCAGCAGAGCTGGTGGGAGGAATGGAGGGAGGATTGGTGCTGGATCCAGGACAAGGATTCCCCCGAGTTCGGCTCGGCGCGGACTAAATGCGTCAAGCGCGGCAGTGACTATTGTAAGTTGGGCCTCTCCGACGACATGCTTCGCCCAACGCTGAACATGATCGCTCGTCTTAAAGCTACCGGGCTAACTATCGAGCATGTGGGGGCCAACTTCCTTCGGCACCATATTGCGCTGCTGCAGAGAAGGGACAGGTTTGCCTGGGAATACGGAAACTCTGCCGATAGGATGAGATTGTATCTAGGCCCACGCAACAACTTGTCGATACATGGCCATGGCTGGCTGTGCGAACAGCTGTTCGACAACCTTGGGCCGTTCCATTTGTCAGCAGGGATTGTCCCTCTGCATCTCAACTCCGTTCGGGATCAAATTCTGAAGTGGATGCCCGATTGCAATGCTTACGGAGTTGTAGCTGATTGTAACTTCCAGAACTAGATGCAGAGATAGAGTGGGTCTCCAGTTTGGAAGAAAGGGCTTCTAGGGTGGAGAACGATCTTATCAAGCGCACTTCTAAGGTAGAAGCAGCGTTCGTTGCAAAGCGTATTGCAGAGGATAGAGCGCTCTGGGCTGCTGGAGGAACGAGGCCTGAAGAGGAGGAGGATGTTGGAGGTGAGGGTTCTTCTGATGAAGGGAGTGAGGAGCATGACTCGGAGGAGGTTGCCGGACTTGGCCCTGCCAGGGCTGGAATTCATCATACCACGGCAACAGAGGCCCAAGAGGAGTTGGGGCTCAGGAGGTAGAGCAGTCCGAGGTGGAGGAGGAATGGCTCGCGAAGGGTCCTCAAGCCCCAGGGCCTGATCCAGGTCAGCGCCTTCGCAAGTGGATCAGCCAGGGAACAGCGGCCCCTCCATCCTCGTCGGCCGCAAAGAGGGTGAAGAAGATCGCCTCTAAGGCCTACAAGCTAGAGGTGGTGCGCCACCAATCCACTCGCCTGTCGGAGGCCAATACCACACCCGCCAAGCGACGCGCTGTCACTGGAGTTGATCCTAGCCCCCAGTCAAGACCAGCTTCTTCGCAAAGATCGATACCTCCAGAGACCTTGGCCCCATCGACGAGTTCAAGGCTGCCGAGAAGTTCCACTCCTCCGACTCTGAAAAGGGGGAGGGCGACCCCGCCACCTGCGGCGTATGAGCTGGGCTCCATGCCCGTGGAACCAGAGTAAGGAGAACAACTGAACATCTTGTTGAGGCATTATGCACTTGATAGTTTGTTGACTCAATCTATTTCTATTGACTTGGCAGAGATGAAGAACCCCTCACCAAGCGGGCCAAACGGACCAAGGATGCGGCGGCGTCGGGGCTTTCGACGAGCATGGGTCTGGCGGGGGATAGGATAGTGGATCCCGTGTCCAACCCCCAGCCCATCCCCGACTCGATGGCATCATCGGCAAGGGCCTCCACAGAGGGTTCCACCCCAACCAAAGTCCAATCAGAGGAATCACCGGCAAGGGCCTCCACGTAGGGTTCTACTCATGTTGAGGTCAAAACCATCGAGGGAGCGAACACGGACCACACATCAACAACTGGCATTGCCGGGGAGGAGGATGCTCCTCCATAACAAAAACCAACAGGTAATCCACTTTTCCTTTGTCTTCTATTCACCCGAATTGTTCGTCTTATGACTTTGATTTATTAGTGTCTGGCTTGTTACCATCCTATCTTTAGATTTTATTTGTAGCTCCATTGATTGAAGAATCCGAGATCTTGGAAGAGGTGGCCAGCATTGGTGTGGCACCCCGGCTCAGAGAAAGCGGAACGCCCCGTATTCCAGCCAGAGATCAAGGAGAAGTCTCTGGAATATGGCACTGCTTGATATAGAACAAATCAGCTCTTATTAGAAGAATAATAATACAAGGGTCTGATGTTACAAAGAAGCACATCAGCACGGCGACACTACGCCTGCGATACTACACTTGCTCTATGCTAGCAGGGGAACAACTCGTAGCAGGGGAATACTTCTAGCAGCGGAACAACGACGAAGGTGGTGAACTCCACTCCGCAGGGACTCTAGCTGGGACACGATCTAGCTCGCACGTGCGGCAAACCTCGACTAGCAATCACAGCATCACCTACAATCTGGCATGACACGCCAGGTCAGTACATTGAATGTACTTGCAAGCTCACAACAACCATAACCATCAAGGCAAGACAATAACGTAGCATTAAACAGGTTAATTAATCAACAACTACTATGATGAAGCAACTACTAAGCCTGATATGAAACTACTATCATACTGATAAACCAACATCTCTAATCTCAACAACCACCTCCTTCTTGGCTAACCGGCTAAGCAATATACCATCTCGATCACCTCATGATCAAAACCAAATGGTGATCATTCACGGATCACAAACGGAACCACACTTGGTTCAACAGGTTGCCTCGTAACCAAACGGTGATCATTCACAGATCATAAACGGAACCACACTTGGTTCAACGGGTTACCTTGTAACCAAATGGTGACCAGTCATGGATCACAAATGGAACATCCACATGATCACCTCATTATCACATCACAAACTGAATGATCATCCTCAAGATCATCCCAACATCATCATCATCATCCAGCCCAACTGTTACTGCTCAAAGTACATCAACATATAAATCACCTATATGTCATTCTGTCATGTGTGTTGATTGAACGGTGTGACCTAGTACCAACTTGTGACCATGATCGAGGATGCGGCTATCGATAGATTAAACACACACACTCTGCAGAGGTAGCGCACTTTACCCACACCACAGAACCCATGGCCTCGCACTCCCATTCGGGTGGACCAACGGCGTTCCGACAAAACCGACCTACTGCCATGACACTCTCCCGGCCACTCCGACCAACACCCCTTTTGGGTTTAGTCCTGTGTGGCCCCGTGCCTACCAAAGGCACCAACGGTCACCGTCGTGGCAAAACAAAAACGGTCCCAAATAGGAACAAAAAGGCACTTAACAACAACTACGGGCACACAAGGTTATGTCTGCTTACCGAGCCAGGGTACCGCACGCCCATAACCTTCCCTCGTTGGAGGCACCGGCGAGAGGCATGACAATAGACCGCGTTAGGGCCTTCCCATAGAAGGCAAATGTGGTTGCACTAGAAAAAGCCTGTTTCAGTGGCACCCGACCAACTTAATGACGGAATTTATCCCCAAAATATAACAATGATAACTGATACTCCGATAACATCTATCAACCTATAATCCAAGTCATAGCAATATCCAACAAATAATGCAAAACATACTATCGTCATATCAAAATACTCCGAGGATAGCATAACACTACTATCGTGATGAATCCAAGAACGATACTACTACTACTCATATATCAAGAACAAGCTATCCAACTAAGATCCACATGCAAACATCATCTCCGATATCATACTCTAAAAAATGATATCAACTAGCATCATGATAAAAATAATTCTAGCCTTTACTAATAATCCAAGGGCAACACGACATCCAAAGTAATACTCCAAAGCATAATATCAAATACCACCATGAAAATAATCATAATATAAGCCACTAATAATCCAAAGGCAACATGTCATCCACACTATCATCAAAATGTAAGTCCTAGAACTCCAACCAATATCATAGCAATAGCAAGATCAAAACAATACTCCGAGAAATGCCATGAAAAAATCATACATAGCTACTACAATATTTTAAATAAGTTCAGATAAAGAACCATATCACAGCATTGCAATCATGCAAATGGAGGGTGTGGCTTGCCCGGGGTGGAAGAAATCACCGGGAAGAAGTGCGAGAAGCTCGTGGAAAGAATCGTCAGAAAATGTTCTCTCTCAGAGGGGCTGATTAAGCACAAGGGCAAAATGGTCATTTTCAGAATGTCAAAACATGATGAAAATGATACCAACAAAACGGCTCGACGAGACGAAGAAGTGGGCTTTGGAATCATCTGATTTGGAGCTACGGGTAAAAAGATATGATAGTTTTTTCTGCCAGGGGCCTATCTGTAATAAAATCATCACAAACAGGCCCTCGGCTGAAAAACAGAATGCGCACTCGAGGGAATACGCTTTCAGTGCAGTGAAACCGCGTTACCACCCACAACCGCAGCAGTTTACGCTTTCAGTCAGTGAAAAACGTATTCCAAGGAATACATTTACACTTATCCACGTCAGCGCCTGGCCGGGTCAACGGGTGTGCGGCTGCCAGGTGGGGCCCATGGCAGGTGGGGTCGTCGGGCGCGGTCGTCGTCTTCAACCCCTTGCTTGCCCGATGGGGCAGAGTAGAGGCTCGACACCGGCGGCCATTCAGGCGGCTCGGTCCACCTCACGTGGCGCCCCGGCCACCGGAGTTACCAGCGCGGGGAGGCGCATCCGCCTGGGCTCCTCACGCGTGCCGGCGAGTGCGGGATGAAGCAGGGCCTCGACTGCGGCGGACTAGAGCTTCGGACGCCGTCGAGCTTGAGGCAAATGGCCACCAGAGAAGAAGTAATGTGCTGGGGTGGCTTGGGGGTGGTGGTGGAGACTTCTGGTGGTGGTGGAAGGCAAGGAGGGGGACGACGTTGAAAGAATTTATCCGAGCATGGCCGCCGGCCATGTTTGCAATGGTGGTCGTGGAGGGAGGATCGAGCTCGGGGAAGTGCTCAGGGGACGCTAGAGGAGGTGCAGGAGGCCAGTGGCGAAGCAAGACAAGGTCGCAGTGGCCTTATATAGGCGGGGGATGAGGTGGCCGAGCTGTCGTCGCCGCTGACGAGTGTGCACGCGCATGAGCTCCGGGTTAGGGACGAGAGGGAACAGGAGGGAGAGCTCGCGGGGAAGAGGTGGCCAAGGGAGCGCAGGGAGGACGAAGACGGCAAGCTCCGAGCCAAACCGCCACTGTTCGCCCATGGGCGCGCTGCGGCTTGCATCGGTGAGGAAGCGGACGGAGGGGGAGAGGGGTCCAGGGGAACAACGACGATGAGAGGAAGATAATGGACATGGTCACGTGCGCTAAAACAATGAGAGGTGAGCGGACGAAGCAGAAACGGCGCGCTGGACGCGGCCACTGCACACAGAGCGTGCGCACAGGCTTGCCAGCTGCGCGGTCACCACGCGACATGGCACGGGGAAGACTTTAGATGATGACCAAGCTTCTCTGGGGTGAAGTCCTTCCAGTATAGAGCATTTATGATGCCATGTGTCTTGATCTCGGGTGCTATGGTTAAATGGTAACTAAGCTCTGAAGTTTACTGCATCGAACTTGGCAGAGCACTCCTGATCAACAGGAAACTTATGGGGTCAAATGGTGTTGTTTGGGATGAGTAACTACGGAAGGACTATGATCCTGGAGGTTTTGGAGCATAATGGAGCACAAACTAATATAGTTGCTGTGTAACCCCAAAATTGGTCCAGAATCAAAATTTGGATGATGCACTCACATGGTGTGGCCAATTTGGCTGAAATTGGGCAAGGCATCATGATTTGGTCGTAAGAATATGCTGTAGAAATTTCATACCAAATGGACAAGCCAAAGTGGTACTTGTTTCACAGCCATCCTTACTGACCAGAAACTTGGAATAACTTTGGAGAAATATTGGCTTGATGAAATGGTCCCATATTTGGTGGAGAGATGTTATTGGGGATGGAGCACCATCTTGTAATTTCTCAGAATTAAGGAAGCAATATAAAATATACTTGCTTCACAACCTGAATATATTGACAGAATCAAAGATTTGGTCCTGTGCTCACATAGATGATTGAATGGGGCTGAAATTTGGAGGAGGGTGATTATATGAGCACATTAATGAGTTTGCAAAATTTCAACTGATTTGGAAACTCCTAGCTAGTACTTCCTTCACAATACCTTCTCTCTGACAGAAAGTTTCAAAAATTGCTGAGGAAGATTGGCTAGGCAAATAAAGTTGAATTTTGGCATGAGGCAGTTATTTGGACATAAGAGAATGCCCAAAACATTTGGGAGCAATCAGGAAAGGATAGGTGGCACTTCCTTCACAGAAAGCCACACTGGACAGAAATGAAGAATAATTATTGGGGAATTATTCTTGGGCTAGGCCAGGAAAGTTTGGGCATATTCGAGAAATATATGACCCATGAGAATTATGAAAATTATTTGGGGATTTTTGTATGGATAGAAATATAGGTTGCTTCACAACCTAGCGCAGATTGGGTTATTTCCTTAATGGAAAAAAGGAATATTCCCTAGAAAAAGATTTTAGGGTTTGGTCAAGGATTGAAGTGAATGATCTTGGCAAGGTTTTGAGAATGATGAGCCACTTGGGAGGGGGAATTAGGATGATTTCCCAGGTGGCAAGGCCACATAACCACTCCAAAAAGAAAAACAGAGCAAAACCAATAAATCCAAAAGAAAAAGAAAAGGGCAAAAAACCAGGCTGTTACAACTCTTACCCCCTTAAAGAAATCTCGTCCTCGAGATTTGGTTGCTCAGGGAACAAGTATGACTTGAGGACACCGTTTCCAACTCGGGTATCCTTTTTCCTTTATTAATTGTTCCACCAAGAATTTTATATGATTTGATTACCTTTGCTCGGGGTGGTTTGCTTCACCTTTCCCCAAATTCTGACCCATCTTGAACATCAAGTGAGCAAGATGATGGAGGACCTTGCCGGGAGCAACAAGGAGATCGTGACTCTCAAAGAGGAAGCACATAAAGCAAAGACCACCCTGAAGGAGGTGCAATCGCAGCTTTCCTCCAAGAGAAAGGACCTTGACACTGCTAATGGTGCCATCTCTGAGATGAAACCACGACTCGACTCTCTAGAGAAGGAAGTTGAATCTGCTAGTTGCCGTGAGAAGCTGCTGATGAAGGACTTGACCAATGCAAAAACTCTCCAAAAAGATGCAGAGGACAAACTAGAGAACCAAATCCAGCAGCGTGACCTCTGGACCAAGAACATGGTTGACATCACCAAGAACCTCACTGCCGAAATTGCGAACATGAGCATGAAGAGCTAGGCCTTCTCTGTCGGCAAGCATGAAGTTCCAAGTGTCAAGCTGGCGATTTTCTTCGAAGGCTTGATTGAAGGGCTGAAGATGGACAAGGACGACAGGGTCGTCTGCTTTGCTAATGAGTCCCGGAAACTAGCTCGTGACACCTCTTACTAGTCTTGAGCAACCTCGCTTTCCACCATCTGGACCTCGACCTCGCCGATGGCTTCAAGAAGCTGCCGCCAGGTGCCGACACTTCTGCCGCTGCAGAGAAGGCCACCCCCTTGCTGACAAGGTTCTCTTCGTCCCAAGGGTTCCCAGAGGTCGTCGGACCTAGCCTTGAACCATTCATGTTGCCGTGTCACCCTGTAATAAGACACAATATGTATCTCGTTTTTAGGCTCTGTACTGTTCTCGTTTTAATGCTCGTCGAACTGATGTTTATTATGACAACGCATGTTATCCCTCTTGTGTTTACCCATTGGTATTCGAATGGTTCATTTCTTTGGCCTACTTTGGTTGCCCGCCAACAACATTCTGCCGCAATTACTTTGAGGAATGGGTCCTTATCATTTAGCTGGCAAGGACACTATCGGTGTACGAAAAGAGGGGCACACTTTTTGTACCCCTATAACTGTGCACGGGTAGTCAGAGCCGCGCCCATGACCACACCAAGCAAGGCAAGGGAGGTGAGCCAGGATAAGACCGAAGCTCAACAGAACTAGAACGACGCCAAGGCCAGGACCATGAACAGCCAAGGGACGAGGCGGGCTCCCCCGGCAAGATCCTTGCCGGGGCCGGCTTTAGCAGCCCCGGCAAGACCCTTGCTGCGGCAACTCGCCCCACGCTTACGGAGCAAATAACCCTTGAGTCCACTACCCCCATGGGGCAAGGATTCGGGAGACATCCCCATGGTGGCATGCAGATCTTTCTGAAGACATTCAAGATCAGATACGCACTAAGAAGACGATGATCCTTGGCGGGATCCCAGCCGGGGAAGACCACAAGACCCCTGGCAAGCGCCTTGTCGGGGACGACAGCAGGCGCCTCGGCAAAACCCTTGCCGGGGCCCCTGCAAGGCCCTTGCTGCGGACGTCCGCAGGGCCACCATCAGGCCCACGCCGACTAAACCTCCACCGCCGTACGCGTGCAGCTGCCAACCCAACCAGCTGGGCAGGCACCTGCATGGCGGCACGCAGATCTTCGTGAAGACCCACCACTGCGCCACCTCAACTGCCTGCCTACCTACATAGCATCACAAGCATCGCTGGCCAGGGCGCGTGTTGACACAAGAAGGAGCGGCGACGGATGAGACGGATTTCTCCCCCGTCCCCAATAAAGCAAGGACACCTAAGCGAGACACATTAAATGCGCCTTGTCATGTAATGCGAGGGATAACCTCACATCACTGTACCCTTTCCACCTCCTGTGTGCCACTGTGGCGACCCCTTTTTCAATAAAAGGAGGCCTAAGGCGACCAGGAGGAGGATTCGTCTTTTTGGAGCTCCTAACGCCCCAGAGCTAGCTCAAGAACAGGAATATACATCCACCAAAATAGGAGTTGGGTTTTATGCATCCTCGCGGCCCGAACCTGGATAAACAAACTGTGCGCTATCTGTTAGATCAGCTCTTCTCACGACCCCGCGCCCCGCTAACCGTATTAGGGATCCTTGTGATCCCATAGGTGTCGTTCCCACCGACATCTTTGGCGCGCCAGGTAGGGGAGCGCAGTTGTGATAATCGAATCTTGCATTTAGCCCAGCACTCCTTTGTCTTCATGACTCTTGGAGAAGGAAGGGGGCCGGAAGATCATCACTCGAGCGACTACAAACAAAAGCTAAGTTGCACTGAACCTTGATTTGTTTTATCCTTCTTATATGAAGTTATTCCCCCCGGAGATGTCGCACCTTTGTATGGAAACCTGCACGCCAGGGGGCTCTCCCACGATCGGCAACGCCCTTGCCATGTTTCAAGTCCGCTCAACAGCTCAAGCGGCTGCGTCGAGAATGGCAGATTAGCCTTTCGCGATCAACAACGCTCTCGATTCTCACTCGAGTCAAGCTCGACAGTTCGAGCGGCCGCGTTCAGAACGGTAAGGTGGCTCGTCCGGCAGCAGGCATACTCGACAGGACCTTGGGGATCCGGCCCCCAAAACGCCGCTAGGGGCTTCCGCGCCGGCGAACCACCCAATCGACGTAGGGCGCACATACGAAGAGAAATTGGACGGGGAAATAATGTGCATGAAAATTAAGAGTACTACAAAAGTTATGTTACATTACATCATTGCTGCGGTTCTAACTAAAGATAAAATTTGTCTTGGTCGTGAACCTGCAACGGCAATGAAGAACGGGATGCCTAATCCCGGCGCTGGCCTTCCACCCTCTTGATTTCGTCGATGCTGCTGATGATGGGCTTGATGCGCTCCTTGAGCACCGTGAGGTCAGTACCATCTGGCAAGCTATCCATCGCGGCTTCAAAGTCGAGGTCGGGATTCCAGTACGCCATCTTGGTGAGGACCTTGGTCATGGCCCCCCGACAAAGTCGCCGGGCCTCCCCGGCCAACGTGGCCGCTCTGCTGGAGTGAAGATAAGCCAAGGCTCCAAGGACACCCTCGAAGAACTGGGTCAGCTTCGCGTTGACGGTCCCGCTGCGCTCAGGAGCATACCTCACGTTTGGCATCCCCATGGTGGCCAACTGCGAGGTGACCCTGCAGGCGACGTCCTCCAGACGGCTGATCCATCTGTTCTCACCCGCCACATATTCCTGGTGGGAGGCGGCCTCGTTCTCCCGCAGCTGCTTCTCCTCCTCTAGGCTCCTGGTCAAGGTCTCCTCCCGAGCCCTGCTCTCCGACAACATCTTCTCGAGATTCTCCAGCTTCAGCTTGAGATCTTTGATGGAGTTCTGCGCTTCGGAGAGCTCCCCAGTCCTGCTGATGACCGCTCCTTGCGCCTCTGCCAAGGCGCTGTTGAGCGTGCTCTTCTCGTTGGACAGCTTGAGGGCCTGCTCTTCAACTCGTCCCGCTCTACCTCCAACTCCTTTACCTTGCCGGCATGGGCCAGAGCCTGGGCATCGAGTGCCTCTTTCTGCCTCTGCTCCAGCTCGCGGGTCGGCCGCGCGACAAGGGCCTCGAGCTCCTCATCCTTGCCACGGAGCGTTGCGGCAAGCTTCACCTCACGCGCGGTGAGGTCCTCTTCCTGGGAATCCAATGCCGCTTGATGCTGGTTCCGGGCGGCCTCGGCCGTGGCAGCCAAGTTCGCCGCCTTTTCCTGGGCCTTCTCGATGTCAGCCATCTTCATGGTGAGCTCTACATTGCGCTTGGCCAATTCCTCCTGAAAGGCCCTCTACTCCTCGCGAGTCTGGTGGAAACAGGTCTGCGTCTCAGCAACGCGCGCCTTGAAGTCCACCTCCACCTTGTCCACCGTTGCCATCCTGGACTTAACCTTGTCCAGACGGGCACGGTAGATCACTTGGAGTTTTCGGAAATTGGACCCCATGGCGTGGAAAAGCTGCTCTTCTAGGGAACCATCACCGCCAACGCTCGGTTCATCAACCACCTCGAGCCCGGTGGCGGTGAGCACCTCATTGTCGAAGACCTCCCCTTCGGCGGGCGTTCGGGAACTTTACACCCCCAGAAGATGGACGAAAAGATCGTCGCCCACCTTCAGATATCTGCCGGGGCCCGAGGTTGTGGAGGACGGAGGCTGATCATCGACCTCCTCTTCCTCGGTTGTGGCCTTGCCGGCCTCCCCGGCAGGCCCACCGCTGGCACCCTCGGCAAAAGACTCACCGGTCACCCCGGCGGCCCCCGCGGCAGCGTCCCCGACAGCATCCTTGGCGGCCTCATCGGTGGCGACCTCGTCAGCATCTCCGGCGGCCTCCTCGGCGGCAATCCTGTCGGCCTCCGCCGCGGCCTCCTCAGCAATGTTCCCAACAACAGTATCCACGTCCTCCATATCTACCGAAGGAGGGCCTGGGTAGTAATGGGAGCAATGAAGCCAAGAAAAAGAATAAGGGAAAAACAGTGACGGAGGACACGCGACTCACCAGTGCGAGGCTGTGAAGCAGGAGTCCCCTCCCCGCCAGTATTCGGCGCCGTGGCAGAGTCACCAGCGCCCAAGTTCCCCTCTTCCTCCATATGGTGCGGGCTCGGTGCTTGACGCCCTTTCCGGGGACGCCCCTCGCGGCGGCGTAGTCAATGGGGGTGGTGTGTTGGGGGTAGCCCTCTGCGGCTCCTCCTACTGCCGCTCCCCTCCTGCAAACCCGACAAGGTCAGCACCATAGCATCAAACTCTTACTACATGTCGATAAGAGGAGGGTGACGAACTTACGCTAGGGGCTGTGCTGGGGGCTGCTGTCCGGGCTGCTCAACACCACCAGTGGCGTCTTTGAAGCACTAGCCGAGGGCTGGCCGCCCGCCAAGACCTTGGCTCTCTTTGCCCTCTGGGCCAATGTCTCTACGTCCCTGCAAAAGCAAGAATGGATCAAGATAGGTGGAATAATTCAGGACCGGAGATGGCAGTGAGAAACAGAGTACTTACTCATCATCCATCTCTTCCTCCTCCACTACTTCCCTCTTCCTCTTCGGGCTAAGAGGCCCGAGATCAAAAGTGACCCCCACGTCGACATCTGGGTCAATGTCCGCCGGAGGAGGCGAAGAAGGCAGGGTTGGCGCACGCCTGGATGAGGAAGGGGTAGTGGTCTTCTTCCTCTCCGCGGCCTTCATCAGCCTCTTCGCCGTCGTGGCCCTCGCGTGGTGCCCAGCCTCCTCCAGGGTTAATTGAGGCCGCGCAGTCCTGCCGGGCCGGACCGGCTCGCCGGAGCCAGCTCGCCGTAGGACTCGCCCTCTTCCCGTGGCTGGCGTCGGGCCTGCGTCCTCGGCTTCCTCCAACGATGACTCGTCGGCCGCGTCTTCGACAAGCGGGGCCCCGGTGTCGGCACTGCTGACCTCCCCGGCGGCCACCACCCATCGGGCAAGCTCCTCCTCCTCCGCGGCCGCCACGGCCCTGTCCTCCATGCCACCGGCACTTCCGGCCTCCGCGGCAAGCTGTGCCTCCTTTGCCCTAGCGGCAATGTAGTCCAGTTCCACCTGGCTGGTGTCCTGGACGAGCAGCCGCTCAGCGTCGACATTGACATACCCCTCATGCAGAGTATCAAAGAATTCCTGCACTCAGGCATCATTTGGCGCGACCCAGCTCTGGACGGGGCCGTGCGCGTTGCAGTCCGGCATCATGGCGATGATGTCGGTCCGGCGCGAATTATTGCACAACGGGACCACTCCCGCTGGCAGCTTGAACAAGGGCCCCCTGACGGTCTTGCCGGCCTTCGCGGCGGCCGTCCCAGCCTTGCCGGTCCGCTCAATCTCGCCATCATGGCCCACGTCGAGCTAGAAGAGTTGTTGGAAGAAGTGGGCATGCTGCATCACCGTGAAGTTGTGGTCAAGGCCGGGGCGAAGCCGCATGATATCCGCGGGGTTCGTGAAAAGCCAGGCCTGCCTCCCTTTGTTGTGCAGCGGAGCGATCCGGCGGCGGATAAAGTCCGCCCCGATCATCTCGAGGGTGATCCCGGCCTCGGTGAGCCAAAGAATCCTCGTGGTGGCAATAGTGAGCTTCTCGTCGTCGGTATCGACATCACGCCAATCACTTCTACGGATCGGCGGCGCCCGACAGACTTCGCAGAACGCTGGCGGGTCGTTTTCTTCAATCCAGCACCACCGACCCCGCCATTCTTCTGACCTCTCCTTCATGGCCCCCTCCGGGTACGCTCCCTTGGATTTCGGAATCCAGGCGATGCAACCAGAGATGGCGCACCCTGTTTGGATCCGAGAGAAGAAGTAATGGCGGAAAAGTGCCGTGTTGGGATGCACCCCAGCAAAGCCCTCACAAAGGTGCGCGAAAAGAGCCATGCACACCATGACATTTGGAGTAAAATCCAAGAGATGGAAGCTGTAGGTATGCATGACGTCGCTGAAGAAATCGGAAAATGGGGGACAGAGGCCACAGGAGAAGTAATCAACAAAGAAGGGGTACCGATTTGGGCCGGCCTCAGCGCTGTTGGCGGGGACGACGCGCGTGGCCGGGTGCTCTGAATTCTCCCCCCCGGTCTTCAACCCCCACAGGGGCTTGAAGGAGGCCCGAAGCTCGTGTACGTCGACCGTCGAAGGGGAAAGAAGGCAGATTGCGTCCGCTGCACTGCCAACGCACTCTCCGGCACCTCCACCGCTCCGGCATCCTTGGCCACTCCCTTGCCCTTGGTGGATTTAGGCGCCATGACGGCCAAGAGGAGCGAAGAACAGGGGGCGCCGGGGGCGCGATGACGGCAGACGGTGGCGAAAGCTTAGAGAGGAAGGAAAGAGAAGGGGCGATTCTGAGATTGGGAAGGGCGCAAGAGGGGAAGGCAAAGTGAGCAGCGCGCCCGCGGTTATTCCCTTTTACGGGGAAGGTGCGGGCCGCCTCCTTTTCTTCTCATTTACTACGATGTGACGCGTGCCTGCAGGGACCGCCCCACGCATGCCGCCCATGTCACGCCCACCTCCCCATGCCGCCCACGTCACGCCCACCTCCCCATGCTGCGCCACGCGCGCGAGTCGTGGGAAGCACATCGCGTGAAAAATCTTGCCACGGTAAAAACCGCCCCGCCTGCCCACGCACCGTCTTTGGGCCTAGCCCAACAACACGTTGCACTTATGTGTGGCCCAGGCCCGGGGGCTCCTGTCGGTGTATGAAAAGAGGGGCACACTTTTTGTACCCCTATAACTGTGCACGGGCAGTCAGAGTCGCGCCCATGACCACACCAAGCAAGGCAAGGGAGGTGAGCCAGGGTAAGACCAAAGCTCAAGGGAACTAGAATGACGCCAAGGCAAGGACCACGAGGAGCCAAGGGACGAGGCGGGCTCCCCGGGCAAGATCCTTGCCGGGGCCAGCTTTAGCAGCCCCGACAAGACCCTTGCCGCGGCAACTCGCCCCACGCTTACGGAGAAAATCACCCTTGAGTCCACTACCCCCATGGGGCAAGGATTCGGGAGACATCCGCGTGGTGGCATGTAGATCTTTGTGAAGACATTCAAGATCAGATACGCACAAAGAAGATGATGATCCTTGGCGAGATCCCAGCCGGGGAAGACCACAAGACCCCCGGCAAGCGCCTTGCCGGGGACGATAGCAGGCGCCTCGGCAAAACCCTTGCCGGGGCCCCGGCAAGGCCCCTGCCGCGAACGTCCGCAGGGCCACCATCAGGCCCACGCCGACTAAACCTCCACCGCCGTACGCGTGCAGCTGCCAACCCAACCTGCTGGGCAGGCACCTGCATGGTGGTATGTAGATCGTCGTGAAGACCCACCACTGCGCCACCTCAGCTGCCTGCCTACCTACATGGCATCATAAGCATCGCTGGCCAGGGCGCGTGTCGACACAAGATGGAGCGGCGACGGATGAGACGGATTTCTCCCCCGTCCCCGATAAAGCAAGGACATCTAAGCGAGACGCATTAAATGCGCCTTTTCATGTAATGCGACAGATAACCTCGCATCACTGTACTCTTTCCACCTCCTGTGTGCCACTGTGGCGACCCCTTTTTCTATAAAAGGAGGCCCGAGGCAACCAGGAGGAGGATTCGGCTTTTTGGAGCTCCTAATGCCCCAGAGCTAGCTCAAGAACAGGAATATACATCCACCAAAGCAGGAGTAGGGTTTTACGCATCCTCGCGGCCGGAACCTGGATAAACAAACTGTGCGCTATCTGTTAGATCCGCTCTTCTCACGACCCCGCGCGCCGCTAACCGTAGTAGGGATCCTTGTGATCCCATAGGTGTCGTTCCCACCGACAAACACATTGCCGGTGGGTTTTTCCTTAACAGTCCTTGACGCTGCCACTTACTTTGTTGAGCAGGCTCGAAACAAAGCAAGGGCGCAGACAAATACAGTAAGGTTCCATCGTTGGAAGAACTTGCCATACGAAACCTTGGTTGTCCGAGGGATGTACAAGTGCAAGCTCTGGAGAAAAGTTAACTATATATATGCCAACTTAGCTTTTGTTTATGCCCCCTCCTGTCGGGGTGTACATTTGATAACGCATAACATCTTCTCTTCCACCCGTGGTTGCCCCTCCTATTCGTGCCTCATGGGGAGACCGTGCTCGCATGTCCATTTTCGCTCTACAAAGACGACAAACGTGTAGGAGCACAAGGGATGGACTAGGCAGTCCATTAGTCACGCACCCAGCCTCGACACAAGCTGGGTGATGCAGCAAAAACGTTTGCAACTAATGATATATGGTCAAAAAGGAGAAGAATCGACCCCTCCCTCCTTTTCCTTCACACTCAATGACCTATTGGCGGCTGGCGTGAAGGACGCGCTGGCGCATAAGGCCTTGCCGGGGTTCGCTTGCCGGGGGTGTCAACCAATGGATTCACACCAACACTCAACTCAGGATTTATCCTTGGCGAATAAATGCAGGACCGAGCTCTGCGTGGCTTATCAATGGTGACGGCATCACCACTTTGCGACCAAATCATTGGTGAGCGATGAGGAAAGGGGAGGCCAATTATGCACCATTTTTCTTGTTTATCCGAATAAGCAATGTTTCTTGGGATCGACTGCGCTCGATAGGGGGCCGCAAGAAGGGGCGGCGCCACTTCACGTCTCGCTCCTTCTTCTGGTCGTGGGTAGCATGGTGGCCTCGCCATCCGCAAAAACCATGGCATCCGCAGTGCCGTCGTCCCTTGTCCTCATCCTCGTCGTCGCCGCCGCTGTGGCGGAGACAGACGATGAAATATGGAAAGGACGAGGCTAGGGAGTAGTACCATTCTCTTTCTTCGAAGCCATTGACGAAGAGGGTGGCGATGAGGATGATGTTGAAGCTCGACGCGTTGTTCACAACTTCTGGTTCGTGCAAGCGATATCCCCTACCTGGCGCGCCAAGATGTCGTGGGTGAACACGATCACCTATGGGGCCATGAGCCCATTGTGGTTCGGCAAGGGGGAGATCACGTTGCACAAAGAGCGGAAGCCATGAGGCAGCGACGATAATCACACTGGTGGTTTTTTTACCTAGGTTCGGGTCGCTGTGAGGCGTAAAACCCTACTCCTACTTTTGGTGGATTGGATGAAGGAATCACAACAGCACGCAATGCTGAAACCCGACAAGGTTGCCTCGGGGGAGCGCTACGCGTGTACAAGTGTGAGGGGGTCCGAATCCCTCTCTAGTTTTCCACGGGCCTCCTTTTATAGCTCAAGGGGTAACCACAGTCGCAAAACAGTCATTATATTGCGACTAGATAGCTAACAGTGCTATCATACCTAATTCTGGCAATTAGGACAAAGTGCATTAAATGCACTACTAGGAGTCATGCTGAGGGTGAAACCTGGCAAGCCTGCCGTGCCGCTTAATCATCCTCGGCTTGTCATCTTGACACGCCTCTGGACGGGTGTCAAATGGAAGTGTTCAGCTGTTGGGGAACGTAGTAATTTCAAAAAAAAAATCCTACGCACACGCAAGATCATGGTGATGCATAGCAATGAGAGGGGAGAGTGTTTGTCTACGTACCCTCGTAGACCGAAGCGGAAGCGTTGACGCAACGTAGAGGAAGTAGTCGTACGTAGAGGAAGTAGTCGTACGTTCTCCTCGCGATCCAACCGATCACAGCACCGTTACTCCGGCACCTCCGAGTTCTTGGCACACGTTCAGCTCGATGACGATCCCCGGGCTCCGATCCAGCAAAGCGTCGGGGAAGAGTTCCGTCAGCACGACGGCGTGGTGACGATCTTGATGTGTTACCGGCGCAGGGCTTCGCCTAAGCACTGCAACGATATAATCGAGGTGGAATTTGGTGGAAGGGGGCACCGCACACGGCTAAGGAACGATCCGTAGATCAACTTGTGTGTCTTTGGGGTGCCCCCTGCCCCTGTATATAAAGGATGGAGGAGGAGGAGGCCGGCCAAGGGAAAAGGTGCGGCCAGCATATGGAGTCCTACTAGGACTCCAAGTCCTAGTAGGAGTCCACCAAAAGGGGAGGAAGGGAGAAGGAATAGGAGGAGAAGGAGAGGTGGCCGGCCCCCTTTTCCCTAGTCCAATTCGGACCAAAGGGGAGGGGGGGCGCAGCAGCCTTTTCCTCTTCCCACTAAAGCCCATCAAGGCCCATTACTTCTCCCGTAATCCCGTAACTCCCCGATACTCCCGAAAATACCCGAACCACTCAGAACCCTTCCGATGTCCGAATATAGTCGTCCAATATATCGATCTTTACGTCTCGACCATTTCGAGACTCCTCGTCATGTCCCCGATCTCATCCGGGACTCCGAACTCCTTCGGTACATCAAAACTCATAAACTCATAATAACTGTCATCGTAACCTTAAGCGTGCGGACCCTACGGTTCGAGAACAATGTAGACATGACCGAGACACGTCTCCAGTCAATAACCAATAGCGGGACCTGGATGCCCATATTGGCTCCTACATATTCTACGAAGATCTTTATCGGTCAGACCGCATAACAACATACGTTGTTCCCTTTGTCATCGGTATGTTACTTGCCCGAGATTCGATCGTCGGTATCCAATACCTAGTTCAATCTCGTTACCGGCAAGTCTCTTTTCTCGTTCCGTAATACATCATCTTGCAACTAACTCATTGGTTGCAATGCTTGCAAGGCTTTATGTGATGTGCATTACCGAGAAGGCCCTGAGATACCTCTCCGACAATCGGAGTGACAAATCCTAATCTCGAAATATGCCAACTCAACATGTACCTTCGGAGACACTTGTAGAGCACCTTTATAATCACCCAGTTACGTTGTGACGTTTGGTAGCACACAAAGTGTTCCTACGGTAAACGTGAGTTGCATAATCTCATAGTTAAAGGAACATGTATAAGTCATGGATAAAAGCAATAGCATCATACTAAACGATCGAGTGCTATGCTAATGGAATGGGTCATGTCAATCAGATCATTCAACTAATGATGTGATCTCGTTAATCAAATAACAACTCTTTGTTCATGGCTAGGAAACATAACCATCTTTGATTAATGAGCTAGTCAAGTAGAGGCATACTAGTGACACTCTGTTTGTCTATGTATTCACACATGTATTATGTTTCCAGTTAATACAATTCTAGCATGAATAATAAACATTTATCATGATATAAGGAAATAAATAATAACTTTATTATTGCCTCTAGGGCATATTTCCTTCATCAGCTCCCCATTGTGCTGCCACCTGCTTAGTGGAAGCCACTTAATCCTCTATGGGGCTTGACACCACATGGACAAGTGATTTGTGTTGCTGTGCGGTGGAGCGGTGGTGCCTTAGTAGGATCTTCGGCCTTGGCGACCCCGACGGGCCTGCCTGGGTTATCCGAGATTTGCTTCCGGGGCGGTCTCAACCTGGCCGAGCTCTCCTGCTCGGCAAGGGAGGCTTCCCATGGTGATATCTTGCTGTCTCCATACTCTTGGTGCGTTGCTTGATCCCACAAAAATTGGCTTCTCTGGCTTGGCCTTGCTTTGTGTGTTGGGGTAGCCGTTCCTTCGTGAAGCCTTGGCTGCCAGAGCGGAGGCTCTTCGTCCGTGCACAAGTCAGGGGGAATAAACACCCCTGTTTGTGTACCCCGACACTTTGGATATAGCAATTTTACCTAGCCCAATTACCTTTCCTTTGTTGTTGTTGCCAAAAGTGATATACTTTAGAGAAGAAGCAGTTAAGTTGGGGTCGACAAACAATGACTTGTCTCCGGTCATATGACTAGTGCATCCACTATCCATTATCCATTCCGTACACCCGGAGACATAGTCCTGCAGAAGAATTAGGATTTCTTAACCACCCACATCTTTGCAGGTGGCTTCAAAACAGTATAGCGAGCAGGATATGATTTCTTTCGGTAAGCATAGTTGTTGCTCGATGAAGTGTGAGCATAGATGAAAGAATATGCATTGAAATTCCTTCTAGATGAATGAGCACAGTGATTGAATGAGGTATGCATATACTCATTTGTCGAACTTTTTCAAAGAAGTATCGAGCATTTTGAGCGTGCATGCTTAGTAAAATGGTAACAGGTAATGCATCGATAGTTTTCTTAAGCACCCAAATAGCTTTCTTAGGGGATCCATTTCTGCTGTTTGGTCCAACATAGCGAGCAAAAGCCTCACCATGTTGATTTTTGAACATTCCCTTTGAGATATTTGAACATTCCTGTCTTAAGAAGATCCTTCAACCTAGCATTTTCATCAGAAATAGAACCATTTTCCTCTACCGAGGGGTTAGCATTCACAGATGACTCAACATTTGATTCAGCATTGGTTCGATCAAGGCATTTTAAGCAGGGTGGAACAAACACTTCAGGTTTCTCTTTAAGTTGTTGGGTGAAATGATAATTTTCCCTGATCAAATCCTCATGAGCCTCTCTTAGTGCCTCGAGTTCCTATTTCCTTTTCAGGTAATCATAGGTCAATCTTTCGTGGTCAGCCGAGAGAAATTCATTATGATTTAACAGTTCTTCTATTCATGACTGGAGAGTAGAATACTCTTTGGTCAACGACTGATTTTTCTCCATCTCCTCAACC
The DNA here is from genome assembly GCA_032464435.1 of Aegilops umbellulata. Taxonomy (NCBI): domain Eukaryota; kingdom Viridiplantae; phylum Streptophyta; class Magnoliopsida; order Poales; family Poaceae; genus Aegilops; species Aegilops umbellulata. The sequence continues at coordinate 202,301,767 of CP136060.1, forward strand.
AACAACCCTTCAGACTTCCTAAGGGTTTTCTCAATTTTTCCAAGAGAGTTGAATATTAGCAATTTTGATCAACTTGGCATGGCTCATCAAAAGAATATTGATCACTAGAGTGAACCTTGTGATGTTTGGAGGATACCTTTTCTTTTGAGGCCTTGGCCATGAAGCAGTAGGCAGGGTTTCATCGTCGCTTGACGGATTCCCAAAGAATTTTTTCATAGGGGACGAAGCATATGCTATGCCAGCCATTCCAGAGTCGAAATCCTCGTCGGATTCATCAGCTTCTTCGGAGTCTGATGATTCTTCTTCATCAGAATCCATTTCCTTGCCGATGTACACCTTGGCCTTGCGAGAGTTATTCTTTCAATTGGAGGAGGACTTGGAAGGGTTCCTTGATGAAGATCTTGACAAACATTCTGAGGTGGAGCTATCCTTCTTCTTGAAGAAATTCTTTGTTTTCTTCTCATCATCGGGGTCGTAGTTCTTGCTCTTGCTTTTGCCTCAATAGTTGCTAGAATCATATCTTCCACTAGCACGAATTCCAGCTTCCGAGAGAGGATAGTCCAAAATGAAATGTCCTGGATTTTTGCACTTGAAGCAGGTGTATTCTCCAGCAAATTTTGATAAAGATTTTGAACCACAAGAGTTGCTTGAACCTTTCTTATGGAACTAGCTCTTCCTAAGTGTTGGGGGGAATCGGCTTCCTCGAACACCTATGGGGACCGAGCCCCTTTCTTGGTTCGGCGGGGGGAGGAGGTCGCACGAAGAGCAGATCGAGGCGCTGCACACAAGGGGATTTTACCCAGCTTCGGGCCGGAAGGATGCATAAAACCCTACTGCTGCTTTGTGGATTGTATTATGTTCTTGCTCGGGAGCGCGTGGTTCTATAGTACACGCGAGCCGCTGGCGATACCGAGTGTGCCAATGGGTGTCCTCCTCCTCCTACGTGAGCAAGGGGCCTCCTTTTATATGCTCAAGGGGTTACCCACAGGTGGCAGCGCAGGTGGGGGCAAAAATGGGAGAGTGCTGTAGTGGGTACAGCTGCCTGCACAATGGCTGTACAGTGCTATCGTACCTAAATCTGACGGCAGGGGACAAGGGCATTAAATGCCTGTCCCCGTCGCCCAGACGGTGCAGGGAAGTGGACCGTCAGGAGCGCCACCGTTTGCCACGATGGCTACTCTGTCAGCTTCGCTTCGCCACCGCATGCCCCTGGCTGCACAACCTCCCGCCACGTGCGCCTGGAATGCCCCCAGAGTGACACGTTGGTTGGTGAGCTGGAGCGCAGGCACGGGGTGGTAACTTGCCGCGGCAGACGCCTTGCCGCGATGGATGCCTTGCCGCGCCCGGGAGCTTGTCGCTCACCGGGCCTTGCCGAAGCGTGGGACGCGTCGTGGCAAGGTCCTTGTCGTGTCGTGTTTGGCCTTCCCGGCAAGCTCCTCCTGCTGGGTTCTTGTGCTTCGAGCGGTCGTCCCGGCAAGCTCCTCTTGCCGAGGCCTGGCTCTCTTCGGGTGGCCTTCCCGGCAGGCTCCTCCTGCCGGGGCCTTGGCTCAAATACTTTGTTGTTGGATGGCCCAAAAAGGGACCACGGAGAGTCTTGGCGATCGCCTGGCAAGCCTTGCCGTGGGGTGCTACGACTGCCCGTGCACAAGTTCGGGATACTAAGGTACCCCTACTTTAGTACACCGACAGGAGCCCCCGGGCCTGGGCCATACACGGTGCCGAGCACTGTTGGGCCAGGCCCAAAACAGTGCACGGGCACGCGCGGCCTGGGTCACGCTGCATCTGCTTCTGTGCCCACCACGTCCTCCCCGAAAGGCACGCGTCGAATGCGGCATCGTGGGGAGAGGCGTGCGTGACATGGGTGGCGTGCGCGGGGCCGAACCCTGCAGGCATGCGTCACGTCGCCATAAAGGGGGACGGTTCGCGCTAGCTCCATAAGTGGAGGGAGGCGTGGAGGCGTGGCTTGTTCGCTGGACGGGGCCGAGGCACGGTTTCCGAGGCGCCCGTTCCCCACGATCACGGGGTGGGGAGAGGCCGCCTCATCCGTCGCCTCGGTCCTGCGCGTCAGCCACGCGGCTTCCATGCACCCGGGGTTGCGGACGGTGGAGTCAGGAGACCGGGCCGTCGCGGGTCGGGGCAGCAGGTCGGCCCCAGTCGCCTGGCCTTCCTGCGTCTTGATTGGCTTAGCGGGGCGGTCGAGCCCCCACCCTGCTCCTTTATAAAGAGCAAGAGAGTACGACGGGAACCCACACTCCTCCATCTCTTCTCCTCTTCATCTTCTGACCCCCTTTCTCCATTCGCCATGGAGAAAGGGAATCCGGGTCCTTCATCGGTGGCGGCGAGGGTTGCCGCCAGGCAGCGCGCCCCTCCTCCCCTTGCACCCGCGGTGGCGGAGCCAGCCGTAAGGGGAAGGGGGAGGGGGCGAGGGCGTGGACGAGGCCGCGGAAGAGGAAGAGGGCTGGCGGCAAGGCCGTCAACTCGGAGTACGAAGGCACGGCGCCCTCGACAGCGTGCTGACGCCCTGCCGCCTTGTCGGGCCCTTCTTCCGGCGCTGCCATCATCCTCCAGCCGGTCCCCGGGGCGTTCTGTTGGTGTCTTCTGCGACCCGTAGCTCGCCTAGGCGCTCCTTTTGCCCTTTTCGCCTCCTTGTCCTACCTCCTGAGGAGAGAGACAAGAAAGGGATTACGAGCATCTTATCTTTTTTCAATCTGTAAGCCCTCGGGCCTTAGCTGTGTTTAAAACTTGTAATGCCATCCTTTCATGTTTTTCATTCTCTGTGAACTGTACCTGAGCGGAATGTTTTTAATGAAAAGGGGATGTTTGCCAGGCCATTTGTCCCGTGGGTAAAACCCACGCCAAGGAACGAATCCTTTATATCGTTAAGATAGACACTTCTTTGCCCGGCAACAGGCCCCACTACTAGAAAAACCGCTACTAATGGCGCACCTAATTTGGCCATTAATGGCGCATCACTGGTGCGCCATTACTAGCACGCCATTAGTAATGTTTACTAATGGCGCACCACTGGTGCGCCATTAGTATCTGGTATACTAATGGCGCACCACTGGTGCGCCATTAGTATAGGCCACGGTGCGCCATTAGTGTGCCTCCCAGGGGCCATGTATACCCAGGTGCTTTGGCATACTAATGGCGCACGACAACGGGATGCGCCATTAGTAACTTCGGCATACTAATGGCGCACTGTTTAGTGATGCGCCATTAGTGATGCGCCATTTTGAATCTAGATCTGGATCGTGATTTTTTGCCCATTTTTTGCTCGTTTCTTTTGCTTGTTTTTTGGCACGACATTATTTCAAATTTTGTTCCTGTTTTTGGATCTTGTACGTTCTTTTGTCATGTTCTTTTGCCGGAGAGGAGTTCGCTGGAGAGGAGTTCGCCGGAGAGGAGTTCACCTACATCGCCGGAGAGGAGGAGGAGGAGGTCGCTGGAGAGGAGTTCACCGGAGCATCGGAGAGGAGGAAGGAGAAACCATGAGAGGATGGGAGGAGAGGAGGGAGGAGGAGCTCACCGGAGAGGAGGGAGGAGGAGCTCACCGGAGAGGAGGGAGGAGGAGCTCATCGGAGAGAAGGGAGGAGGAGCTCACCGGAGAGAAGGGAGGAGGAGCTCACCGGAGAGGAGGGAGGAGGAGCTCACCGGAGAGGAGGGAGAAGAAACCGTGAGGGGAGGGGAGGGGAGGGGAGGAGAGGAGGGAGGAGGAGGTCGCCGGAGAGGAGGAGGGTAGTATGGTGGAGGAGAGAAGGGAAGATGGAGTGGAGGAGAGGAGGAGATGGAGTGTAGGAGAGGTGAAATGAAGAGATAAGGAGGAGAGGACCACAGCCAGCCATATATACGGCATACTAATGGCGCACCATGGGCAGGTGCGCCATTAGTAACTTTTTTTTATTTTTTTTATTTATTTTGAATTTTGAAGGCGGGAAGATACTAATGGCGCACCATGGGCAGGTGCGCCATTAGTAACTTTTTTTTTATTTTTTTGATTTATTTTGAATTTTGAAGGCGGGAAGATACTAATGGCGCACCATTGGCAGGTGCGCCATTAGTAACTTTTTTTTATTTTTTTTGACTTATTTTGAATTTTGAAGGCGGGAAGATAGTAATGGCGCACCATGGGTAGGTGCGCCATTAGTAAGTTTTGAAAAAAAATCAAAAAAAAGTTACTAATGGCGCACCACCCCACGGCGCGCCATTAAAAAATCAAAAAAAAGTTACTAATGGCGCACCACCCCACGGCGCGCCATTAGTAGTTTTGAAAAAAAATCAAAAAAAAAGTTTTACAAATTTTTTTACTAATGGCGCACCGTGGATGTGGTGCGCCATTACTAGTTCAACTAGTAATGGCGCACCATGCCACGGTGCGCCATTAGTAATTTTGAAAAAAAAAATAAAAAAAATATTTTTACTAATGGCGCACCGTGGATGTGGTGCGCCATTATTATTTGAACACTAATGGCGTACCAACACATGGTGCGCCATTAGTATATAGTAATGGCGCACCGCATGTCTGGTGCGCCATTAGTGTCAGTTCCATCTATAGCCCTTTTCCTAGTAGTGCCCTGCCGTCTTCCCGTGCCACTCGACCTCTCTCACGCCTTTGGCGGAGGAAGGGATGAAGCGGGTTCGGGCCCCTCGTTCCGCCCCTTTGCCGCCGCGACTACTACCAAAACGGGCCCCAGGAACGCGCTCTGGGGCCTGTCGTTAAGGGAGCACGGTAGCTTCTAGGAGGAAACAAGGTTTTCGTATTCCACAGTTCATAAGAGAATGCATGACAAGGGATGCAAAAACTTATCTGGGATTGCAGCCCCCGGCAACTTTGGCTTGCCGCGGGCGAATCTTCGTACTTGCAGCCTCCGGCAATACTGGCTTGCCGGGGACCAGATGCTGGTCCGCCCTTCTTCTCTTCTTCGTCCTTAAGCGGCCTGGCCAGGATATGCAAAACCCTGCGAACCAAAGGAAACGAAGGAACCGGAAAAAGGACGCAGACTCGACCTCTAAGCTAGGGGTTAGCAGTTGTTAGGCACTATCAACCCTAACCAAGGACGAGACTCGACTCAGCATGCATGCTAAAACTTAGGGCGCCAGCGCTTCATTTCTGCTGCTCAGGGTCTGCGCCTGGCTTTGTACAAAGGATTACATGCAACAGCGGCATGACTTGTACAAAAGGTTGGTTGCCGGGCGGGGCCCGACAACCGCGCCTTACGGGTAAAACTTACGAAGATGGTCAATATTCCAGGAGTTGCTCACCGGAGTGCCATCTTCGGTCCCGAGGCGGACAACGCCGGGCCTCGTGACTCGTCTCACCCGGTAAGGGCCTTCCCACTTCGGCGTCAACTTGTTATGATTCTAGGCGGATGGGGCGCGCCGAAGAACAAGGTCGCCTTCCTCGAAGCTTCTGGCTTTAACTTTGCGGCTATGGTAGCGACGCAAAGCTTGCTGGTAGCGAGAGGCTCGCACAGCAGCCTGAAGACGATCTTCCTCAAGGAGCAGCGCGTCATCTTCACGCAGCCGCTCTTGCTCAAGCTCATCATAAGCGAGCACTCGAGGTGACCCGTATACGAGTTCCGTGGGGGTAACTGCTTCTGCTCCATAGACTATAGCAAATGGTGTCTGGCCAGTGGCTCGATTTGGCGTTGTTCTGATCGACCAAAGAGCCACCGGCAGCTCCTCGATCCAGTTTCTTCCGCACTTGTGCAGCCTGTCGAAAGTTCTGGTCTCGAGCCCACGCAACACTTCGGCATTGGCCCTTTCCGCTTGACGATTGCTCCGGGGATGAGCAACAGAAGCGAAGCAGACCTTGGCGCCGAGATCTTGGACGTATTGCATGAAGGCGCGGCTAGTGAACTGCGTACCGTTGTCGGTGATGATCCTGTTGGGGATCCCGAAGCGGCAAACAATCGACCTTAAGAACTTGACTGCTGACTGTGCTGTTACCTTCCTCACTGGTTCCACTTCCGACCACTTTGTGAACTTGTCGATTGCGACGTACAAGTACTCAAAGCCCCCGACAGCTCGGGGGAAGGGGCCGAGGATGTCGAGCCCCCAGACCGAAAATGGCCAGGATAAAGGGATCGTCTGGAGAGCTTGAGTTGGCTGGTGTATCTGCTTGTAATGGAACTGGCACGCTTCACACTTGGTTACTTGTGCAGTTGCATCCTGGAGGGCCGTCGGCCAGAAGAAACCTTGCTGGAACGCTTTGCCGGCAAGTGCTCTGGCGCCAATGTGGTGACCACATATGCCTCCATGTATCTCTGCCAACAGCTTCTGTCCGTCTTCCCGGGAAATACACTTCAATTTCACACCGTTGCGCCCTCTTCTGTACAGTGTGTTGTCGACGAACTGGTACATACTCGAGCGCCGGGATACTCTTTCCGCTTCTGCTTGTTCTTCGGGAATTTCTCCGTTCTGGAGGAAATGGACAGTCTGCTGTGCCCATGCTGGAGCCTGTGGCTCGACAACAAGGACTGAAGGCACATCTGCTGCTGCGGGAACGTCCGCTTCTACGGCGAGGATCCGGGGCTCAGCCGGAGCTTGATGTTCCCCGGCAAGCTTGCCGGAGCAAAACTTGTCGGGAGCGCCTGCTTCTACGGAACAAACCCTGGGGTTTTCCGGAGCAGACGGCTCCTCAGCGCTCTTGGCGTCGATCTTGGGGACCTTCTTGGCGGCAGCTCCGGGGAGCTCTGCCGGAAGATAGTCGCCGGAGACCAACTTCCTCCTCTTGCTCTGTCTGGTTGATGGCGTTACGGATGGCTGAGTCAGCTTGAGCACAAAGGTTCCTGGTTCCACAGGTAACTTAAATGCTGCGCACTTTGACAGGCCATCAGCGATGTCGTTCTCAGCTCTTGGAATGTGTTCCATTTGCAGGCCGTCAAAGCGCTCTTCTAGCTTCCTCACTTCATCAACGTACGCTTCCATCAACGGACTGTGGTAATCTTTGTTCACTTGGCGGACGACAAGCTGCGAGTCACCCCTGACAATGAGCTTCTTGATCCCAAGTTCTGCCGTGATCCTGAGACCGGCGAGCAGACCTTCATACTCTACAGTATTGTTGGTTGCTTGTTCCTTGGGGAAGTGCATCTGGACTACGTACTTGAGGTGCTCTCCGGTGGGCGCGATAAGCAACGCGCCAGCGCCGGCGCTTTGCAGCGAGAAGGCACCATCAAAATACATCAGCCACTCTTTGCTTGCTTCTTTGGCGGGGATGCTCGTCTCTGGGATTTCTTCGTCTGGCATTGGTGTCCACTCCGTTATGAACTCCGCCAAGGCTCTGCTTTGGATAGTCGAGGTGCTCTCGAACTTGAGACCGAAGCTCGACAGTTCCAGCGCCCACTCGACAATCCTGCATGTTGATTCTGGATTCTGCAGTATCTTCTTCAGCGGAAAGCGGGTGACAACTGTAATCTCATGTGCTTGGAAGTAATGGCGCAGCTTTCTCGAGGCCATGAGAAGGCCGAAAAGCAATTTCTGCACACCAGAGTACCTTGACCTAGCCCCCTGTAGAAGGGAGCTGACAAAGTAAACTGGGCGCTGCACCATTTTCTTCTTCTGCACCTCCACTTGCTCCTGCGCAGATTCATCCTTGTCGGGGCTAGAGCTTGTCGGGGGAGCCCCCTGCTTGTCGCTGGACGTGCTTGCCGCGGTTGCTGGCTCATCATCTGCCTCCCTCTCCGCTACTAACGCAGCACTAACCACTTGATTGGTTGCCGCCAGGTACAGCAGCAACTTCTCTTGTGGTTTAGGCGCGACAAGTATTGGAGCGGAGGATAGGTATTTCTTCAAGTCTTGCAGCGCAGCCTCCGCTTCTGGAGTCCATTTTACTGGACCCGCCTTTTTCAAAACTTTGAAAAAGGGCAGGGCACGTTCTGCAGACTTGGAAATAAACCTGCTGAGAGCCGCGACGCAGCCGGCAAGCCTTCGTACATCCTTGACGCGTGTAGGTGCTTCAATCTGCTCGATGGCCTTGATTTTGTCTGGATTGGCTTCGATTCCTCGCTGAGACACGAAGAACCCAAGAAGCTTGCCGGAAGGGACTCCAAACAGGCACTTCTCGGGGTTGAGCTTGAGGCTGATCCTGCGCAGGTTCGTGAAGGTCTCTTCTAAATCTTGAATCAGGGTTGCCCTGTCCCTGCTTTTGACCACTATGTCATCCATGTAGGCTTCCACATTTCTGTGAATCTGTGGCTCAAAAGCGGTATGGACAACCCTCGCAAACGTCGAACCAGCATTCTTCAAACCGAAAGGCATCCGTACGAAACAGTACGTGCCACATGGAGTGATGAATGCGGTCTTCTCCTCATCTTCTTCAGCCATGAAGATCTGATGGTATCGTGAGTATGCGTCAAGAAATGAAAGCAGGTCACATCCGGCCGTGGAGTCAACAATCTGGTCGATGCGCGGCAAGGGAAAAGGATCCTTGGGACAAGCCTTGTTAACATTAGTAAAGTCGATGCAAAGCCTCCATTTCCCATTTGCTTTGCGCATGACAACAGGATTGGCCAACCACGTCGGATGGAGCACACCTCTGACGAGGCCTGTCGCTTCCAACTTCTTGATTTCTTCTGCGATGAACTCTTGGTGCTCCACCGCTTGCTTCCTGACTCTTTGCTTGACGGGTCGCGCATGAGGACAGACGGCGAGGTGGTGCTCAATCACTTTCCTGGGAACGCCGAGGATGTCAGATGGTTGCCAGGCAAACACATCGACATTCGCCCGCAGGAAAGCAACGAGCGCGCTTTCCTATTTGGAGTCGAGAGTGGCACTGATGGTGAAGGTACCACCAGCGCCGTCCTCCTTGGCGGACACCTTCTTGGTCGTTGGCGGAGCTGCCATTGTCTTCTTACTCTTGCCGGTGGATCTCGATGGCGCGTCCTCGACGGCAGCGCAGTACTCCGAAGAGGTGCGCTTGCCGGAGTGGGCACCAGAGCACTTGCCGGGCTTGGTCTTCTTCTTGCCGGCGGAGCTCGATGGCGCGTCCTCGACGGTAGCGCAGCACTCCGTAGAGGTGCGCTTGCCGGAGTGGGCGCCAGAGCACTTGCCGTGCTTGGTCTTCTTCTTCCCTCCGGGAGCTTCAGCGGCAAGTGGCTTGTGATCCGCTGCGGCTGCTGCTTCCTGGTAGATCTTGTCGGCACAGACAAGGGCGTCCTTCTTGTCGCCAGGGACAGAGATGACACTTATCAGGCCTGGCATCTTGAGCATGTTGTATGCATAGTGAGAGGCCGCCATGAATTTGGCGAGCGCTGGACGGCCGAGAATTCCGTTGTACGGCAACAGAAAACCGGCAACGTCAAAAGTGATTCTCTTTGTCCTGAAGTTCAGCTCGCTGCCAAATGTTACTGGCAACTATATCTTCCCCTTCGGCTTGCTCCTTCCCGGGTTGATTCCTTGGAATGTGCCGGTCTCTTCGAGCTAGCTGTCGGGGACTTGGAGTTTCCGGAGCACAGCGGAGGAGATCAGGTTCAAGCCGGCCCCGCCGTCGACTAGCATCTAGGTGACCTTGAGGTTGCGGACTGTTGGCGAGACCAACATCGGCAAGCACCCGATCGCAGTTGTGCGGTCAGGGTGGTCCTCAATATCGAAGATGATAGGTGTGCTGGACAATTTCAGAGGCTTGCGCGACTCGACGGGTGGTTCCGCTGCATTGACTTCCCGCGCCCACTGCTTGAGCTGGCGGTGAGAAGTATGCAGGGAAGCACCGCCGTCTACGCACAAGACCTCTGTGGCTTTCTGAAACTCCTGCTCACTGGTCTCGACGTCATCCATGTCTTCGTCTTCGTCGTCGTCTTCGTTCTTGTCGCGGCCATGGGGAGGTCTGTCCGTTTGCCGCTGCTTGTCCTTGTCGCGGCGTCCTCCCTGGCCGGGGCGCTTCGTACCTGATCCTCCGCCACCTCCCCGAGCTCTCTCCTTGTCGCGCCGCTCGTACTCGGCCTTTTGCAGCTCGACGAGCCGCTCGACCTGCTTGCAGCTCTGGAGGTCATGGCCCTTGGTGCGGTGTATCTTGCAGTACTGTTTGTTCGTGCCGTCCCGCTTGTCGGCGACCGCCACAGCCTGGCAGTTGGCGCATCCGGCAACCTCCTTGCCGGAGCTACCAGCCTGGGCCTTCTTGGCGGTGCCTTCATCGCCGAACTGCTCAACTACCAGTACTTCTTGGCTCTTCTTTTTCCTGTTGCTCCGCCGCTGGTTCTTCCTTGTCGGGGCGGTATCTTCACTGTCAGATTCTCCTGCTCCAGTGTTTTCTCCGGGGAGTTTCCTCCCTTCCTCAGCACGTGCACACTTGTCGGCCAGGGCATATAGTTCACTGACGTCTTTGATCTTGCACATCGCCATCTCCTCCCGCATCCTGCGGTTACGCACGTTCTGATGGAACGCGCTGATAACCGCGGCAGGGTGGACGTCTGGGATGTTGTAGTGTACGCGGCTGAATCTCTGGATGAACTTGCGCAAGGATTCCCCTTCCTTCTGGACGAGCAGATGAAGGTTGCTCGCTTGGCCATGGGGTTTGTGGCCGCCTGTAAAGGCGCCAACAAACTGATGGCACAAGTCTGTCCAGGAGGTTATGGAGTTATCCGGCAAGTGCATGAGCCAGGATCTGACGTTGGATTTGAGTACCAGCGGGAAGTAGTTGGCAAGGATCTTGTCGTCCCGCCCCCAGCAGCCTGCACCGCAATGGCGTAGATGCTGAGGAACTCCGATGGATGCGACTTGCCGTCGTACTTCTCTGGTACGTCTGGCTTGAAATTCTTCGTGCTGGGCCACTGGACTTGCCGCAGCTCACGGGTGAACGCAGGGCAGCCTACCGCGTACGGCAGGTCGCCTGGTCCCCCGGGCGCATGCATGTCGACAGAGGGCCCAGCGCGCTGGTCTGACTGACGCCGCGCTTCTCTCTGACGCTCGATGCGAGTACGAGCGTCCTCTTGTTCTCGCTCGTGAAGAACTAGGCGTTGATCGCGACGAGTTCGCGGATTCGACGACGCGGTGGAGTCGTTGTCGCGATGGCTCCAGCGAGTTGGCGATCTTGGCCTTTGGGGCAAGGAGTGCACGGTGGTCGCGCCCCCACCGGTCTTGGCGCCATCGGTTCTCGCCTAGCCGACCTGCCACGGCTGCGACGCACTGTGCTGTCGCGGGGTGTCGCCGTTAGTGAAACCGATGAGGCTCTGTATCGTGGCCCTCCAGTCGTCGAGCTTGTCCGCTGTTGGAGGGTAGTCTAGGAGCAGTTGAGCTCGCGCCAGAGCTTTTGCTGGAGTGGCGGGCAGCGGTGGCGAATGGCGCGTGGAGCGGGATGTGCTCGAACTTCTAACTACGTTAGAAGGAGCAACACCCGGACCAGGCAGCCGCGCCACGCTCGTGCCAGCACGTTGGTGTGAGTGCTGGCCTTGAGCGCCCTGGGATCCGCTGGCTCGATCTGGGTCCAGCGAGCGAATGGTACCGTGAGTGCCAAGACGCTGCTGGTCCCGTGCCTCCTAAGAGGGGCGCGGTGCATGTTCGGACGCCGTGGCACCATGAGCTGGCTCGGTGGCGCCCGTTCCGCCGCCGGTGCCGTCCCCACCATCCGTTCGCTCCAGGGGCGGTGGGTTCGACGCGGACGGACCAGCCACCTCCGGAGCCTTCTTCTTGGTTTACCCAGCTTCGGGCCGCACGGATGTGTAAAACCCTACTGCTGCTTTGTGGTTTGGTATTGTGTTCTTGCTCGGGAGCGTGTGGTGCTACAGTACACGCGAGCTGCTGGCGAGACCGAGCGTGAATGGCCTATTTTCCTTCCCTCCCCCCCTCCTGTTGCGGATGGGGCCTCCTTTTATATGTGCAAGGGGTTACCCACAGGTGGCAACGTAGGCGGGGGTAAAACTGGAAAACGCTGTGTTGGGTACAGCTGTTTGCACAGTGCTATCATACCTAACTCTGATGGCAGGGGACAAGGGCATTAAATGCCCGTCCGCATCGCCCAGAAGGTGCAGGAAAGGGGCCGTCTGGAGGGCCACCGTTTGCCACGATGGCTACTCTGTCAGCGTTGCTTCGCCATCGCATGGCCCTGGCTGCGCAGCCTTTCGCCACGTACGCCTGGAATGGCCCAGAGCGACGCGTGGGTGGATGAGCTGGAGCGCAGGCGCGGGGTGGTGACTTGCCGCGGTTGGTGCCTTATCGCGCCCGGGAGCTTGTCGCTCACCGGTCCTTGCCGGGACGCGGGGCGTGTCGCAGCAAGTATCTTGTCGTGCCTCGGTCGGCCTTCCCGGTAAGCTCCTCTTGCCGGGGCCTTGTGCTTCGAGCGGTCGTCCCGGCAAGCTCCTCTTGCCGGGGCCTTGCTCTCTTCGGGTGGCCTTCCCGGCAGGCTCCTCCTGCCGGGGCCTTGGCTCAAATACTTTGTTCTTGGATGGCCCAAAAAGGGACCACGGAGTGTTTTGGCGATCGCCTGGCAAGCCTTGCCGCGGGGTGCTACGACTGCCCGTGCACAAGTTCGGGGTACTAAGGTACCCCTACTTTAGTACACCGACAACATATCATCTTCTATTGCTAAGATAAGGATATTCATCTTCTCCTTCTAGAAGGGATAGTCCGTCCCATCGAATATGGGAATCTTGAGATGCGACTTGTAGCTCACTGAAGACATGCGTAAAATCCAAGGTTCTTGGACCAAAATGAGCAGAGTCAAGGAGTACCTCGCTCTGATACCAATTGTAGGAAAGTATGTCTACCAGAGGGGGGTGAATGGGGGTTTTAAAATTTCTTCAGAAATATCAAAACTCTCGGAACCCACCAGCAGAACGAATGAAAAACAAACTACAGCTAGCTACAACTAAGTATCGACTGGAAACTAGACACGCATAGAGGCAAAACAGATGAAAGAAAACATGTTGAATATGAACATAGGTAGAAGACATAACTAGTGGTACTCGATGGCGACAGGGTATTTTTTCGACCAGTTCATCCTTCTGCACAAGAACTATGTCTGGTTGGAGGGGCTGTGACTTAACATGGAAGATAAAATCTCTTCACCCTATTTTCCTCGACAATTGGTTCATCAACCAATGCTGATTACTCGTGGTAGATACTTGAGACGATCTGTAAACCTTCACAGACTTCTTCTTCGAGAACCACAATCACTCTTGGTATATGAAGAAATTAACACCTAACTGTCTAGAGAGTTTGCAGCTCTCAAGAGTAATACGCGGAGCATACTGGACTTAGGTTCGAGTGATGTTGAACCACTATCTAATTCTTCGGCTCTAGAGGTTTTGTCTCGGTGGATTTTAAACAAAAATCGCTCAGAGATGGAGTTGCCCAACGATCTTCTCAGAACCAAATGGAGCAGCCACCGGACAAAGCCGGTGCAGGGTGGCTATTCATAGCAGCGGCCTTCCCAGATGGGAAATGACCATTTTGGACACGTGGTACAGCTAATGGCCAAGAGACATGTTTCACAACATGCGGATTTAGGAGCAACGGTAACATTACTTGAGGAACAAGTAATGCTAACTCCTCGGTCAGAGACAAATTTCTCTCAACGGAGAAGATCACAGTCTCTTGCTGGCCAGTATTTGCTTGAAACACAAAGAGATTTCTATCACAACTTTCATAGGATTTGGGTTTAGCATTAGAGAATCAAAGTTTCGAATGCTACACCCCTCTTAATAGTAGGTGGTCCTATGACTTGATACGTCTCCAACCTATCTATATTTTTCATTATTCCATGCTATTATATTATCTTTTTGGATGTTTTATATGCATTAATATGCTATTTTATATTATTTTTGGGACTAACCAATTAACCTAGAGCCTAGTGCTAGTTTTCGTTTTTCCTTGTTTTTGACTTTACATAAAAAGAATATCAAACCGAGTCCAAACGGAATAAAACTTTATAATGTTTTTTCGTGTACCAGAAGACACCTACCTAACTTGGAGAGAAGGCCAGAAGAGTCCCAAGGAGGCCACAAGCCCTCAGGAGTTCCTCTAACCCTAGTTCCATATCTATATATTCTCAAATATTCCCCAAACATAAGAAGTGTCCACCAAAATACTTTTCCGCCGCCGAAAGCATCTGTTCCTGTGAGATCCCACCTTGGGGCCTTTTTACGGCACTCTGCCGGAGGGCGATTCGATCACAGAGGGCCTCTACACCAACCTTGCTGCCCTTCTGATGAAGCGTGAGTAGTTTACCACAGACCTAAGGGTCCATAGCTAGTAGCTAGATGGCTTCTTATCTCTCTTTGATCTTCAATACAATGTTCTCCTCGATGTTCTTGGAGTTCTACCCGATTTAATCTTCTTTTGCAGTGTGTTCTTTGAGGTTCGATGAATTATGGATTTATGATCAGGTTATCTATGAATATTATTTGAGTCTTCTCTAAACTCTTTTATGCATGATTAAGATATCCTTGTATTTCTCTTTGAACTATCGGTTTGGTTTGGCCAACTAGATTAGTTTTTATTGCAATGGGTGAGTGCTTAGTTTTGGGTTCAATCTTGCGGTGTCCTCACCTAGTGACATAGTAGGGGTGGCGAGACACGTATTGTATTGTTTCCATCAAGGATTAAAAGATGGGGTTTATCTCTCTACATCATGTCATCTTACTTAAGGCGTTACTCCGTTCTTATGAACTTAATACTCTAGATGCATGCTGGATAGCGGTCGATGTGTGGAGTAATATAAGTACATGCAGGCAGGAGTCGATCTACTTTTCATGGACGTGATGCCTATACTCATGATCATTGCCTTAGATGTTGTCATAACTTTGCGCTTTTCTATCAATTTCTCAACAGTAATTTGTTTACCCACTGTATTTTTCTTTCAAGAGAGAAGCCTCTAGTGAAACCTATGGCCCCCGGGTCTATTTCCATCATATAATTTCAGATCTATAAACCAAAAAACCCAAAAATACCTTGCTACACTTTATTTATATTAACTGTAGTTTGCTCTTTTATTTATCTTTTATACCTATATCTATTAGATCTCACTCTTGTTCGTGATCGTGAAGGGATTGACAACCCCCTTTTTCGCGTTGTGTGCGAGTGTTAGTTAGTTTGTGCATGTGCATATATTGGAGACTTGCTTGTGCCTCCTACTGGATTGATACCTTGGTTCTTAACTGAGGGAAATACTTATGTCTACTTTGTTGCATCACCCTTTCCTCTTCAAGGGAAAAATAAACGCAAGCTCAAGAAGTAGAAGGAAGACTTTCTGGCGCTGTTGCCGAGGAGGTTCTATGTCAAGCCTACCAAGTACCCATCATAAACTCTCATCTCTTGCACTTACATTATTTGCCATTTTCCTCTCCCCCACTTCTAAAACGTTTTCAGAAAAACACAAAAATATTTGCCTTCTTTACTTTCGCCTTTATGTCTTACTTGGTTTGTTTGCCTGTTCGCTTGGCATAATTGTTTGGAAATCAAGAACAAAAAGCTTAAGGATCATCATCCGCTTGCTAATCTTTTTAAAAGATCCAACTATGATGAACCAATTGCTAGTGAGTTGAGTGGACTAGAGTATCTTTATGAAGTTTTGTTTGAAATTCGTGAATCTGAAAATTGTGATGAAATTTATGAAGTGTTCACGATAACTCCTTTAATGAAGAGCATGACTGCAATGATGTTATTATAAATTCTATTAATGTCAATTGTGCTAATAATATGGGAAACCCTAACCTTGGGGATGCTAATATTGCTATGCCCCATACTTATTGTAATGATAATGATTGGGGTGATTCTTCTTATGATCTTGAAATTTTGTTTAAGCCTCACGATAAATATGTTTGCATTAATATTGAAAGTGGGTTTGGAAGAGTGTCAACTTCAGGAAATAATGATCCCACTACTTTGGGGATTGATCAATCTTATGATTTTTTTAATAAAAGTGGGCTTGGAGAAGTCATGACTTCATTTGATGATAATCCCACTGTTTTGGAAGAGTGTCAACTTTGCATGCATGTGGATCATGAAGAGAATATGTTATGTTATATTTATATTGTTGAATTTGATTATGATCCTACATGTAATTATTATGAGAGAGGAAAATATGGTTATAGAAATTTTCATGTTACTAAATTACCTCTCGTTATGTTGAGATTGCTATTGTCTCTTTCTTCTTCCTTGCATATGATGGTTTTTGCTTGTCTTGATAAATCTTTTCCATATAATAAGCCTATGCATAGGAATTATGTTAGACCTAAACTTGTTTTTCACATGCTACATGATGCTCTCTTTGTGTTTCAATTGCTATCTTTCTTGTGAGCATAATTAAAATGCCTAGCTAAAAGGCTTTAAGGAAAAGCTCTTGTTGGGAGACAACCCAATATTTTTATTTTATGATTTATGAGTATAAACATTATTACCTCTCTAGTAATTGTGTATTGGTGTTTTAGTTAATGTTTGAGCCAAGTATGACCTTTGGGATGGTCCATGGTGATAGTTGATTTGATCTTGGAGAAAAACAGAAACTTTTGCGCCCAGTAACAGAATTGATCTGAGCTGATGGAACGTGATAAATTGTTGAATGTCTTACACAAGATTAATATACAAATTGCCTAAATTTTCCTAATTTTTTAGAATTTTTGGAGTTAAAGAAGTATATGAAGTTTCGAGATTAATACAGACTGTTCTATTTTTGATAGATTTTGTTTTCTATGTGTTGTTTTATTATTTTGATGAATCTATTGGTAGTATCAGGGGGTATGAACCATGGAGAACTTGGAATACAATAGATATAACACAAATATAAATTTCGAATGAGTTCACAACAGTACCTAAGGTGGTGATTTATTTTATTATACTAACGAATCTTACGAGTTTTCTGTTGAGTTTTGAGTTGTGAAGTTTTCAAGTTTTGGGTAAAGATTTGATGGACTATGGAATAAGGAATGGAAGAGCCTAAGCTTGGGATGCCCAAGTCACCCCAAGGTAATATTCAAGGACAACCAATCATCTAAGCTTGGGGATGCTCCGGATGGCATCCCCTCTTTTGTCTTCAATCCATCAGTAAATTTACTTGAGGCTATATTTTTATTCACCACATGATATGTGTTTTGCTTGGAGTGTCGTGTATGATATGAGTCTTTGCTTTTTAGTTTGCTGCAATCATCCTTGTTGTACACACCTTTTGAGAGGGACACGCTTTAATCATGAATTTATAAGAATACTCTATGTGCTTCACTTATATCTTTTGAGCTAGGCAGTTTGCTCTAGTACTTCACTTATATCTTTTTAGACCACGACGGTGGCTTTACATATAGAAAATGTTGAACTCTCATGCTTCACTTATATTATTTTGAGAGTCTTAAACAACATGGTAATTTTCTTAGGTTATGAATTTAGTCATAGTATGATGGGCATCCAAGAGGGATACAATAAAAACTTTCATATAAAGAGCATTGAATAATATTAGAAGTTTGATTCTTTGCATATTGTTTGGAGATATAAAGATGGTGATATTAGAGTCATTCTAGTGAGTAATTGTGATTGATAGAAATACTTGTGTTAAAGTTTGTGATTCCCGTAGCAGGCACGTATGGTGAACCGTTATGTGCTGAAGCTGGAGCATAACTTATTCTTCGATTGTCTGCCTTATGAGTGGTGGTCGGGGATGAGCGATTGTCTTTTCCTACCAATTTAGCCCCTTGGATCATGTGTGTAGTCTTTATTTTGATGGCTAATAAATTTTTGCAATAAGTATGTGTGTTCTTTATGACTAATGTTGAGTCCATGGATTATACGCACTATCACCCTTCCCCCATTCCTAGCCTCTCTAGTATCATGCAACTTTCACTGGTGCATTAAACCGACCATATACCTTCCTCAAAACAGCCAACATACCTTACCTATTATGGCATTTCCCTAGCCATTATGAGATATATTGCCATGCAACTTCCACCATTCCGTTTTATTATGACACATACCATCATTGTCATATTGTTCTCATATGCATGAGGCATTCATATAGAGTCATATTTTGTTCTAGTATCGAGTTGTAAGTAAATAAAAGTATGATGGTCATCATTATTAGAGCATTGTCCCATGTGAGGAAAGGATGATGGAAGCTATGATTCCCTCACTAGTTGGGATGAGTCTCCAGACTTTAATAAAAATAAAAGAGGCAAAAGAATCCCAAATAAAAAAAGGCCAAAGAAGCCCAAACAAAAAAAGAGAGAAGGAAAAATTTTACTATCCTTTTTCCACACTTGTGCTTTGAAATAGCACCATGTTCATCATGATAGAGAGTCTCCTATTTTGTCACTTTCATATACTAGTGGCAGTTTTTATTATAGAACTTGGCTTTTATATTCCAATTATGGGCTTCCTCAAATTGCACTAGGTCTTCATGAGCAAGCAAGTTGGATGCACAACCGCTTAGTTTGTTTTTAAGGACGGCAATTTTACCCATGGGTACGGGTACCCGCGGGTACCGTACACGCATGGGCAGGGTATGTGCACACTTTTATACCCATGGGTAGTACCCATACCCTACCCGTTAAGTCATGGATAGGGTACGGGTATAGCCTTGTACCCACGGGTATACCCATACCCTGCCCGTTTGTGAACTAATGTTAATTTGTCATCAATTAGTCGTTAATTTGTCACGTGACTCGTCTACTCCTATTGACATAATAGTATGTTGTGGTTTCTAAAATTTGATATTGGTCATTTACTCATCTACCTGTTATTGAGCTGAGATAATTGATTTTTTGTCCAATGTGCTATTAATGAGCGTAAAATTGTGAACAACTTACGTACTATTTGTTCTACCCGTTGGGTACCCAATGGGTACCGAAACCCGTCGGGTATGGGTATGGGTAAAGTTTCATAACCATGGGTACGGGTATGGGTAGAATTCTATACCTACTGACTATACGGGTATGGGTATGGTATTGCTCTACCCTGCCCATACCCTACCCATTGCCATCCTTATTTATTTTTGAGCTTTCATACACTTATAGCTCTAGTGCATCAGTTGCATGGCAATCCCTACTCACTTGCATCGATTTCAATTGATGGGCATCTCCATAGCCCATTAATTTGCCTAGTTGACGTGAGACTTTCTCCTTCTTTTTGTTTTGTCCACAACCACCATATTCTATTCCACCTATAATGCTATATCCATGGCTCACGCTCATCATGTATTGCGTGAAAGTTGAAAAAGTTTGAGAACATCAAAAGTATGAAACAATTGATTGGTTTGTCATCAGGGTTGTGCATGATGAAATACTTTGTGTGATGAAGATGGAGCATAGCTAGACTATATGATTTTGTAGGGATAACATTCTTTGGCCATGTTATTTTGAGAAGACATGATTGCTTTATTAGTATGCTTGAAGTATTATTGTTTTTATGTCAATATTAAACTTTTGTTTCGAATCTTATGGATATGAATTTTTATGCAACAATAAAAAGGATTGCATTGATAAATATGTTAGGTAGCATTTCATATCAACAATTCTGTTATTATCATCTAACTACTCGAGGATAAGCAAGAATTAAGCTTGGGGATGCTTGATGCACCTCCAACGTATCTATAATTTTTTATTGTTCCATGCTATTATATTATCTGTTTTGGATGTTTTATATGCATTAATATGCTATTTTATATTATTTTTGGGACTAACCTATTAACCTAGAGGCCAGTGTCAGTTTCTGTTTTTCCTTGTTTTTGACTTTTACAAAAAAGGAATATCAAACGGAGTCCAAACAGAATAAAATGTTGCGATGATTTTTCTTGGACCAGAAGACACCTACGTGACTTGAAGAGAGGGCCAAAAGAGTCCCGAGGAGGCCACAAGCCCTCAGGGTGCGCCCTAGGGGGGGCGCCCCTGGCTTGTGGGCCCCACGGTGGTCCTCTAACCCTAGTTCCACCTCAATATATTCTCAAATATTCTGCAAACATCAGAAGGGTCCACCAAAATACTTTTCCGCCGCCGCAAGCCTCTGTTCCCGTGAGCTCCCATCTTGGGGCCATTTTTGGCACTCTACCAGAGAGGGATCCGATCACTGAGGGCCTCTACATCATCCTTCCTACCCTTCCTGTGAAGCATGAGTAGTTTACCACAGACCTAAGGGTCCATAGCTAGTAGCTAGATGGCTTCTTCTCTCTCTTTGATCTTCAAGACAATGTACTCCTCGATATCTTGGAGTCCTATCCGATGTAATCTTCTTTTGTGGTGTGTTCGTTGAGATCCAATGAATTGTGGATTTACGATGAGATTATTGTGACGCCCGGAAAATTAAGCTACAGTAATCCTATGCTAATGATGCCACGTCACCACGATTATTGTTGATAAACTCGCGTTGGCTCGAAACCAGTTTGAATTTCAAATTCAAATTAAAGTCCAAAACTCAAAGTTTTCAAACATGAAAGCTAAAATGTTCAAAGTGTGGCAATTAATATCTGGTTATTTGTCTTGTTGGAACCATCCTCCTTTGGATTCCCAAGTGCCCCTGGACATTTATTTAGTGGTCCAGCAGCTTTTAAAATTGGCCTTTTCAATTTCTAAATATGGTTAGGCAACTCCTTTTGGCCTCAAACTTTTTGTGTCCCCTGGTACTAATGTGCTTGATTTATGTGACAAGTCTCGTATCTATCAATACTCATTTAGTCTTACAATTAAATAAAAAATTGTAGCTTTAATTGAAAACTGAAATAAAATGTGAAAAAGGAGAAAACAAATAGAGACCCCTCTTGGGCCTCGACCAACGGGCCGGCCCTGTCGGCCACCCACCTGAGCCGACCCAACTTCCTCTCCCTCCTCATCCTCCTGTTCACTTGAGGCGTGCTGGCTGCCCGAGTATCGTCCATGGCTCGGGATCACCACGCGCCGGCCATCCGAGCCTTCTCGACGAGGATAAGGTCATTCCTGACGCCTAGGGTTACCCCCGTGTCCACTCCCCCTCGTAGTTCTCCCCCTCTCGTCCTAGATCCTCCTCTGGGATCTCACCCAAACGCCACCATCGCCATGGCCGCGCCGTAGCCATGGCCATCGTCATTCCCGTGCCTCGCCGGCAAGCGCACGGGCTCCGCCGAGATCCACTACTCCCTCTCCGGCCCTGAGCTAGAGGTCTACGCCACCACAGCATTGGGATTGAGCCATCTCCATCCACGGCCGTCGGCGCTCCTACGGCGAATGTCGCCATTCTGCTGCTCGTAAGCTACCACCAGGCCCCCGTGTGCCTCCCCGGTGAGCTCCACCTCATTTCCCCTTCGTCGCCCCCTCGATCTGGTGCTGGTGCTGCTAGCTCCGCCATGGCCGAAGCTCACCGCCATCGCTAGCTTCGTCGTCGCGCGCAACGTTGCGTCGTGTTCCTGGACTTTCTAGGAGTCTAACACGGTCGACCACGGGCCTCCTCATGCCCCGCAGTCTCGCCCCCGCCCTTGGCCGATTCCGGCCGCCGCCCTCACCACTCTGCCGCCCTAGCTTCCCCTCCCCATGGCGGCCGTTGTCCTATGTTGTGCACGCCCCCGACTGCGGCCATGTATGCCAGGCCGCACCTCCGCCAGCGCATGCCCGGGGCGCGCCCTGCCTCGCTCGCCCGCCTGTCGCCGTCACGCACGCCTGCAACTCGCCCCCGCCACCTAGCGCCACCGTGCTTGGCCTGCTGCTGCAGCCCGCGCCATGCCTCCGCCTGCCTCTACCGCCTGTCCCATCTCGCCCCTCCGCGCCGCCTTCGGCTGCCGGCTCTCCCGCTCATCCGGCCGGCCGCCCGTGGCCGCCGGCGCGTGCACAACCATGGCCATCCTGCTGGTGCTGCGTGTGTGGCCTTGGGCCACTGCCCTATGGGCCAGCCACGTTTAGGCTAGGGGGCTAATCCCCCTTTGCACTAACCCCCCCAGCTCACTAAAACTGTTAGATTTGGGTTTTTTAAATGTGACACTGATTGGTGGACCCCCCCCTGTAATTTTTGAAATTAATAAAAGTTTGATAAAATTGTCCCTATGACACCTAGCCCCACTGTCCAGTTTTGACTAGTCAACAGTCAACGCTTTGACTGTTGACTGTTGAGTCAGCACCCCTCTGGCCCCACATGTAATAGACTCTGGCTAGAGTAGTACTAGGTGACAAAAGTAATATGTTTTTTTTAATTTAAATATTTCCGGAAAATTGCTAAAACTTTACTAAATCATAGAAAACAATCCGTAGCTCGAATAAAAATGTTTTCTACATGAAAGTTACTCCGAGAAATGACACGAATCCGAATACGCAGTCTGTTTACCTGTCAGATGCCTCTAACTATCTGAACATGGAACATTCCCCCTCCGGCCATCTGTCTGACACAGGTCCGGAACCGGGAATACATTCCTGGATGTTTTCCCTCTTCGTTTGTATCACCTAGCACTGCGTTAGTTCACCCCTAACACCGCGTTTTACCATTTTATGCATTATGATGCTTTGTTTGCTTTATATTTATTGTTTCTTCCCCCTCTTCTTTCCGGTAGACCCCGAGACCGATGCCGATACCCCCGTGATCGACTACACCGACGATCACCTCTCCTTGCCAGAGCAACCAGGCAAGCCCCCCTTTGATCATCCCGATATCGCCCATTCAATTCTCTCATGCTTGCATTATATTTTGCTACTGTTATTGTTTGCTCTTATTCTGATGCATAACCTGCTTTTGTAACCTGCTCAGTGTACCTTACCTACTTATCCTAAACTTCTTAGTATAGGTTGGTTATTGATCCATCAGTGACCCCCACCTTGTCCCGGTTGCCCCTGCTTCATCATCGAAGACCCGATCAATGGGATCGAAGACCAGGCCCTGGCACCACACATCACTTTCCCCTTAGTTGCTCGACACTACTGGGTTACTATCAAGTACCGATGGTGAGACCTCTTCAGCACTTCTGCTGTTAACCCTGTAGTGTAGCTATTCGGTCGTGGTCATCGAGGGTGATTTCTTGCTTAACTACTTCCGATACGACTCTGTCGTGCAACCCCTCAAGTGTGAACCTCGGGGGTGGTTCCTCTTACGTTCACCTTGATGATTACATCGAGTGGAATTCACCGGGGGTGATTCCTCGGGTTTTCTCCTTGATGTTTGGACACACAGATACTTGGACTTCACAACTGTTACTTGGAAAGGCGGGTCGACCCTGAGGGGTACCCGCGAGTAATGTGGAGTCGGTTTGACCTGGAAGGTGCCCGCGAGATACTTACGAGGTGTGGCTGGGCATTCTTAGCCCTTGTCGCAAGTCCTCGAGGCAGGGCAACGGGGTCACATCTTTCGTGAGTCTCTGCTTGTTACTGCGTGCTCCTAATCCACTACGATTTGTATATTTGATTCGAGGGGCCTCTGGCCTGATAGCACTAACCATCACGTGGCATAGGATGGGTGTTCTGCGTCGTATACATCAGTCGAAGCTTAATAGATGTCAGCGACTGAGTGGCGCGTGCCGGGTTGGACTACGTAAGCACCTGCCTTTTTGAAGGACGTAGCTAGGTTAGCTCACCGGCCGCCCACGCAACATTCAGGAGTTCCCGGGGAGATGGCCCATGACCCCTGGGGCATAGGTTTAGTCTGGCGTGCTTAACCGAGGCCGGGCATGACCCAGGAATGTTTGTCCGGCCGGAGTTAATCGAGCGTTGTGGGTAAGTTGGTGCACCCCTGCAGGGAAGAAAACATCTATCGATAGCCTATCCTATGGTAACGGACACTTGGAGTTGTATCCCGATCGATACAACTAGAACCGGATACTTGTGATGATAATTGGATTATAATGAGAACTGGATAGTATGGCTCTGGGATTGCTTTCTTGCAGGGAGTCGAGAAAGGATCTCTGGCCGAGGTTGATAACACTTCTACTACTTTACTTTATGCTACTCTACTCCCTCCTGTTGCTGCAAGATGGTGGTTTCCAGAAGATGCTAGTCTTTGATAGGCTAGGCTTTCCCCTTCTCTTCTGGCATTCTGAAGTTCAGTCCACATATACTACCCTTTTCATTGACACCGATGCATATGCAGTGTAGATCCTTGCTTGCGAGTACTTTGGATGAGTACTCACGGTTGCTTTGCTCCCCCTTTTCCACCCTTTTCCATTCTTCTCGGATGTCGCAACCAGATGGTGGAGCCTAGGACCCAGCCGCCACCTTCGACGACGACTGCTACCACACTGAGGGTGCCTACTACTACGTGGAGGCCGCCGATGACCAGGAGTAGTTAGGAGGCTCCCAGGCAGGAGGCCTTGCCTTTTCGATCAATGTTGCTTTGGTTCTAGCCTTCTTAAGGCAAACTTGTTTAACTCATGTCTGTACTCAGATAATGTTACTTCCGCCGACTCTTGTGTTTTCGAGCTTATGTATTCGAGCCCTCGAGGCCCCTGGCTTGTAATATAAAGCTTGTGTTATTTTAATTTGTGTTTAGATTTGTGTTGTGATCTCTTCCCGCGAGTCCTTGATCTTGATCGTACACATTTGCGTGAATGATTAGTGTATGATTGAATCGAGGGCGTCACAATTATCTATGAATATTATTTGAGTCTTCTCTGAACTATTTTATGCATGATAATGATATCTTTGTATTTCTCTTCGAATTATTGGTTTGGTTTGGCCAACTAGATTGGTTTTTCTTGCAATGGGAGAGGTGCTTAGTTTTGGGTTCAATCTTGCTGTGTCCTCACCTAGTGACATACTAGGGGTAGTGTCAGTGTCAAAACCGGCGGATCTCGCGTAGGGGGTCCCGAACTGTGCGTCTAGGCGGATGGTAACAGGAGACAAGGGACACGATATTTTTACCCAGGTTCGGGCCCTCTCGATGGAGGTAAAACCCTACTCCTGCTTGATTAATATTGCTGATATGGGTAGTACAAGAGTAGATCTACCACGAGATCAGAGAGGCTAAACACTAGTAGCTATCCTATGGTATCATTGTTGTTCGTCCTATGGATTAAACCCTCCGGTTTATATAGACACTGGAGAGGGCTAGTGAGGGAGTCCTGGATTAGGGGGAGTTCGGATAGCCGGACTATAACTTCAGCCGGACTCCAGGACTATGAAGATACAAGATTGAAGACTTCGTCCCGTGTCCGGAAGGATCTTTTCTTGGCGTGGAAGGCAAGCTAGGCATGCAGATATTCAAGATCTCCTACCATTGTAACCGACTCTGTGTAACCCTAACCCTATCTGGTGTCTATATAAACCGGAGGGTTGTAGCCCGTAGGACAATCATCATCATACACAATCATACCATAGGCTAGCTTCTAGGGTTTAGCCTCCTTGATCTCCTGGTAGATCCACTCTTGTACTACCCATATCATCAATATTAATCTAGCAGGAGTAGGGTTTTACCTCCACCAAGAGGGCCCGAACCTGGGTAAAATAAAGTGTCCCTTGTCTCCTGTTTCCATCCGACCTTGACGCATAGTTCGGGACCCCCTACCCGAGATCCGCCGGTTTTGACACCGACATTGGTGCTTTCATTGAGAGTTCCTCTGTGTCGTCGCTTTCAGGCCCGATGGCTCCTTTGATCATCAACAACGATGAGGTCCAGGGTGAGACTTTCCTCCCCGGACAAATCTTCATCTTCGGCGGCTTCGCTCTGCGGGCCAATTCGCTTGGTCATCTAGAGTAGATCGAAAGCTACGCCCCTGGCCATCAAATCAGGTTTGGAAGCTTAAACTATATGGCTGATATCCACGGAGACTTGATCTTCGACGGGTTCGAGCCCCAGCCAAGCGCGCCGCACTATTTCGAGGGGCATGATACGGCTCTGCCTCCGAATAGTACCCTTGAGGCCGCACACGCTCCGGCCCCGATCCCTGACTCGGGGCCCACTGCGTTCTTCGAGGATGAACGGTTGGACGTCACCTCGGGGGCGGCGATCTTAAAGGCGATCGAGCCAAACGCCAGCCCCGCACTCCGCACGACCCATGACTCCAAGGAGTCGGATTCTTCTCCGAACTCCGGGCCTTCCGCGCCCCCGCCGATCGAATCTGATTGGGCGCCTGTAATGGAGTTCACCGCCGCGGACATCTTTGAGTGCTCACCTTTTGGTGATATCCTGAACTCTCTCAAGTCTCTCTCTTTATCAGGAGAGCCCAGGCCGGACTATGGTATGCCAGGTTGGGATTCAGACGACGAAGAAATTCAAAGCCCACCCACCACCCACTTAATAGCCACTGTCGACGACTTAACCGACATGCTTGACTTCGGCTCCGAAGACTTCGACGGTATGGACGACGAAGGAGGAGACGAACAAGATCCAGCACCTGTAGGGCGCTGGACCGCCACCTTGTCATATGACATATATATGGTGGATGCTCCAAAGGATGCGGATGGCGATGGAACAGCGGAAGACGACAACTCGAAAAAAACGTCAAAACGCCGGCGCCAACGGCGCCGCTCCAAATCCCGCCACAGCGGAAACGGTGATTCCGGCACGGGAGATAATACTACCCCGGACAGCGCCGAAGAACACCAGAACCAGCAAGATTCGGCACAGGAAGATGGAAAAGCCAGCCCTCATGAGAGGGCGGCAGAGCGAGAGGTTGAGGAAGATAACTACATGCCTCCCTCCGAAGACGAGGCAAGCCTCGACGACGACGAATTCGTCGTACCATCAGACCCCGCCGAACAAGAGCGTTTTCAACGCAGGCTTCTAGCCACGGCGAACAGCCTAAAAAAAGCAGCAACAGCTTAGAGCTGATCAAAATTTGCTAGCTGATAGATGGACTGAAGTCCTTGCGGCCCAAGAGCATGAACTCGGGCGCCCCTCCAAAAATTATCCTAAGCGCAGGCCGCTACCCCAATAAGAGGGGGAAACATATGACATGGCAGACCGGCCACCCCGTGGCCGCGACAGAGAGGCCTGTCGAACACTTAAGCAAGCCATGCCCCGGTGCCATTCAACTAAGGCACGGGAAAATGAGCAAGACCTGCGAGACGTACTGGAGGATAAAGCAAAGCAAACAAGATGGATCTATGGATCACGCGGACGCCCGACGACACATGATGATCTTCACTCCGGACACAATAAATCCGGCCGGGCCAAACACAGCAGGCACAGCTCTTCCGAGCTGCGTCGTGACATAGCCCAGTACAGGGGCGCCGCACACCCACTATGCTTCACAGACGAAGTAATGGATCATAAAATCCCAGAGGGTTTCAAACCCCTCAATATCGAGTCGTACAATGGTACGACAGATCCGGCAGTATGGATTGAGGATTATCTCCTTCACATCCACATGGCACGTGGCGATGATTTACACGCCATCAAATACCTACCCCTTAAGCTTAAAGGACCAGCCCGGCAGTAGCTTAACAGCCTACCAGCGGACTCAATCGGTTCTTGGGAGGAGCTGGAAGTCGCATTCCTCGACAACTTCCAGGGGACGTATGTGCGACCACCTGACGCCGACGACCTAAGCTACATAATTCAGCAGCCAGAAGAATCGGCCAGGCAATTCTGGACACGGTTCCTAACAAAGAAAAATCAGATAGTCGATTGTCCGGACGCAGAGGCCCTAGCAGCCTTCAAACATAACATCCGCGACGAGTGGCTTGCCCGGCAGCTGGGACAGGAAAAGCCGAAAACCATGGCAGCCCTCACGACACTCATGACCCGCTTTTGCGCGGGCGAAGATAGCTGCCTAGCTCGCAGCAACAACTTATCGAAGAAGCCTGGTAATTCGGATACCAAGGACAAAAGTGGCAGGTCATGTCGAAATAATCAAAAGCGTCGCGTTAGCAGCGACAGCAATGAGGACACGGCAGTTAATGCCGGATTCAGAGGCTATAAATCCGGTCAGTGGAAAAAGCCATTTAAAAAGAATACCCAGGGCCCGTCCAGTTTGGACCGGATACTCGACCGCTCGTGCCAGATTCATGGCACCACCGAAAGGCCAGCCAATCACACCAACAGGGATTGTTGGGTGTTCAAGCAGGTAGGCAAGTTAAGAGCCGAACACAAGGACAAGGGGCTGAATAGCGACAAGGAGGAGGAGCCCAGGCCGCCGAACAACAATGGACAGAAGGGGTTTCCCCCACATGTGCGGACGGTGAACATGATATACGCGACCCACCTTCCCAAGCGAGAGAGGAAGCATGCGCTACGGGACGTATACGCGATGGAGCCAGTCGCCCCAAAGTTCAACCCATGGTCCTCCTGCCTGATCACTTTTGATCGAAGGGACCACCCCACTAGCATCCGTCACGACGGTTTTGCCGCACTGGTCCTCAACCCAATCGTGGACGGATTTCATCTCACAAGAGTCCTCATGGGCGGCGGCAGTAGCCTGAACCTGCTTTATCAAGATACAATGCGGAAAATGGGCATAGATCCATCAAGGATCAAGCCCACAAGGACGACCTTTAAAGGCGTCATACCAGGTGTAGAGGCCAATTGCACAGGCTTGATAACACTTGATGTGGTCTTCGGATCTCCGGATAACTTCCGAAGCGAAGAGTTAATCTTCGATATAGTCCCGTTCCGCAATGGCTATCACGCCCTGCTCGGACGAACCGCATTCGCTAAATTCAATGCGGTGCCGCACTACGCATATCTCAAGCTCAAGATGCCAGGCCCTCGAGGAGTAATTACGGTCAGCGGAAACACAAAACGCTCCATCCGTACGGAGGAGCACACGGCGGCCCTCGTAGCAGAAGTACAAAGCAGCCTTTCAAGGCAACTCTCCAGTTCGGCCATTAAAAAACTGGACAATTCAAAGCGCGCCCGGAGTAACCTGCAACAAGACCACCTGGCACGATCAGAGCAAGCGTAGCAATACGGCCCCGACCCTAGCCATCACAACATAGCGGAGCAACTACCTCGAGTACACAATTACGCCCTTATAATTCCATGGGCACAGGGGGAGGGGCACATTAACGGCATGCCTACAATACGGCGTCAAACGTACTAGGGGCTGTCGGATTTTTCTTTTTTTTACATTCAGGACTCCATACTCTGGATAACCTGTTCGGCCTTGTTGCGGCACAGACGATGCAAGATCTAGGAAAGCAGACAAAGCTATGCCGCATTCCGGAACTCTCAGGTGGTCTCTATTTCGAGCGATATATCTGTTTCTAAATTCTTCGGCCTGTGCCTGGTCAGGACATGTTAAATAGTCTAATATCTTTTTTGCTCATCGCACTACTTGTATCGTTCGGCTTTGATAGATAGCCTCTTTATAAACAATGCATAGCTTTTTGTCTATTTTTTGCATTATCCTCTTTGAATATATATATTTATTACATAACATGATCGCACCCGTACACCATGGTACGGCAAACCACGCCAGGGGCTTCATTACCCTTTTATCTGGTGTGAGAAGTCCGTACACTTTCACAAGTGCGGCACCCCGAACTTATAGCACTATATGCATCGGCTCTGAGTCATGATTTTGGTCACATGTTGGGTTTACCCGGCTCCTATGTTTTGGTGCCTTACGTTCCGCTTTATCGGCTAAGGTAGCACTAGGAGAACCACTGCGATTGTGCCCCAAATCAGGTGGGTTGAGCAACTCAGTGGAGAAAGCTAAAACATACTGTCATGATAAGGCGTGAGACCGGTCGCTGTTCGAGAGGTTTTTCGAGTCCTTAAAGGCTTATGCCGCTTCGAGCGAGGAGCCGGCTATGTCCGGCCAAAGGCGTGTATAGCGCCCCGAATTCGGCCTTCCGAACTAGGGGCTTCGCCGAAATTTAAAATTATAACGTTCTATCGCTAAGTAAGAGTGTTCAAGCATTATAGTCCGATTGCCTGGTTCGTTGTGCTGAGCGCCTCCCTCGAAGGACCCAACTATGGGAACAAGAGCCCTCAGGTTTATCCCGAACACCCCAGCACTAGTGGCATGGGGGCAGAAGCCGACGACTGGCCATCTCTCAATTTTTGATAAACGGCCGCACAGAAAATAATATTTTAAATTCAATAAGCATTGCTTTGCACATATGAACAAGTTTTCAGCGCACGGGATAGAAACGAGTCTGTTCATTCAAATATTACATCTTTAGTACATTCATCCGCGACAAGGCGGGCTCCGGCAAGAACTTCCTTGTAGTAGTTCTCGGGCTTGCGATGCTCCTTCCCCTGCGGTGGCCCGTCCTTCACCAGCTTCTCTCCGTCCAGCTTACCCCAGTGTACCCTTACACGGGCAAGGGCCCTCCGGGCACCTTCAATGCAGACGGAGCGCTTGATGACCTCAAGCCGTGGACAGGCCTCCACCAGCCGCCGCACCAGCCCGAAATAGCTCCCAGGCAGGGCCTCTCCAGGCCATAGCCGAACTAGTAAGCCCTTCATGGCCTGTTCGGCTGCCTTGTGGAGCTCGACCAGCTGTTTCAGCTGATCGCTTAAGGGCACAGGGTGTCCGGCCTCAGAATACTGAGACCAGAACACACTCTCCGTCGAGCTGCCCTCTTCAGCTCGGTAGAACGTTGCGGCATCGGATACGCTGCGGGGAAGATCGGCGAACGCCCCTGGAGAACTCCGGATTCGAGTAAGTAATAGGTAGTTTACTTTTATATTTCTACTTTGCATTGAGAATGCCTTACCCGTTGCTATCTTTTTCACCTCCTCCAACTCTTGGAGGGCCTTTTGGGCTTCGGCCTTGGCACTCTTGGCGGTCTCGACGGCCGACGCAAGCTCGGATGCTTGCGTTTTGACTCAAGCTCCAAACCCTCATGTTTTGTCATGAGAGCTTGCAGCTCTTGCTGCACCTCGCCGACCTGAACCCCAAGCCTTTCTCGCTCGGCGTGCTCTTCGGCCGTTTTCTTTTTGGCCTCTGCCAGCGCCTGCTTCAGGGTTGCCACCTTGGTTGCGGCCCCTACAATAAGCAGTACAATCCTGTTATTTCTTTCTGCAATCAAGCCTCTCTATAGGCACCTTTTTTCCTTTCTAGGTATTTCTTACCTTCTTTCTCCTTGAGCTGCCGTTTGGCAAGGCCGAGCTCTTGCTTGGTCCGCCCGAGGTCCTTCTTAAGGACATACACCTTCGCAGTCAGTGCGGCGGTGGACAGCAGCGAAGCCTGCATATGCATATTTGACCTTTTTTTAGACTCCTGCGAAAATTACTAGATCCTCTATCCGGCTTTTCTTTCCGAACACCGAACAGAGCATTAGGGGCTACTGTCTATGCGGTAAATAATTTGACATATTTTTACTTACCTCGAAGCCTGTTAGAAGGCTAGTCCAAGCTTCAGTCAGTCCGCTCTTGGCGGACTGAACCCTTTGGATCACCGTACTCATAACAGTACGGTGCTCCTCATCGATGGCGGTGCCCTTAAGCACCTCCAGCAGATTGTCCGGCGCCTCCGGTTGGACGGAGGCCGCCGGCTCAGACGGCTTACTCCTCTTGGAACGAGTTCACCCACCGCGGACCAGGACTATCGAGTCCGGCGCGGTGTCCGGCACGAAGCCAGACTTGGAGCCCTGGGGGGTTTCATCCCCTTCATTCCTGGGGTCCGGGAGGTCGCCTTTTGGCCCCTCCAGGACCACCTCCTCCTGCCCCGGAGCTTGTCGCGACGCCACTTCGGCGTCGTCTACAGTGCGGGGGGAGACATCGGGCGGAATTGAGTTCACGTCCGACGTATCCAGGGAGCCGCTCGACGAATCGTCGAGTTCGGCCCGGGGCGGGCTGCATAAAACGCAAGCGATATTAGGGAAAGCCGCGCATTAGAAGAATATCACGAGTCACTCTGGTATGTAAACACTTACGATTTCGCCGGACGCTTGGTTCTGTACGGCCGCTCCTCTCCGCCCTCTTCGGCGTCGAGGGAGTAGTCCGGCGGAGGGGTCTTCCTTTTCCTCGACCCCTCGGCCTCCCCCGTTGGGGGGGGGCCTTCTTCTTCTTTTCTCCCCTCACTGGGGGGGGGAGAGCTTCCTTGTTCCTCCTCCTCGTTTTCACGAGAGGAGAGCGTTGCGGACTCGTCAGATGACGAGTCCGACACCACCATGTTGCGGGAACTTTTTTGAGTCCCGGTGGTTTTGTTCTTCTTGGCCTTCCTCTCCGGCACCACGTAAGGTGCCGGAGCCATCAGCTTCACCAAGAGAGCTGGGGCCGGGTCTTCGGGCAGAGGAGCCGGACAGTTAATTGGTCCGGATACCTCCAGCCAAGCCTGTCAAAGGTAAAGGGAGTTTAGATCCCGCATAGAGTTAATCTATGAAGAAGAGCTTAACGAACCTGTCAAAGGTATAGATAGCTTACCTCGCTAGCGTTGCGCTGCGAGCTGTATCCGCGATCCTCGGAGGCGGATGTGGGGGACTCGGCGCCTTTGGTCAGCACCTTCCAGACGTCTTCATACATCGTGTCGAAGAGCCTACTGAGGGTTTGGTGCTGCGCCGGGTCGAATTCCCACAAAGTAAAATCCCGTTTTTGGCACGGGAGGATCAGGCGAACGAGCATGACCTGGACTATATTGACAAGCCGGATTGGCTTGTTCACCAGGGACTGGATGCACGTTTGCAACCCAGTCACTTCTTCCTCGTTGCCCCACGACAGGCCCGTCTCTTTCCAGGACATGAGCCGCGTGGGCGGTCCGGATCTGAACTCGGGGGCCGCGACCCATTTCGGATCGCGGGGATCGGTGATGTAAAACCACCGGGCCTGCCACCCCTTTAGGGACTCCACAAAGGAGCCATCGAACCAGAGGATGTTGGCTATCTTGCCAACCATAGCGCCTCCGCACTCCGCCTGGCACTACTAGAAAAAGGGCTATAGGTGGGATTGACACTAATGGCGCACCAGATAGGTGGTGCGCCATTAGTATATACTAATGGCACACCACCTGCTGGTACGCCATTAGTGTTGAAAGTACTAATGGCGCACCTTGCCTAGGGTGCGCCATTAGTATCCTAAATTTTATTTTTTTGAACTAGCGCGTCTGTCCAAACATACTAATGGCGCATCCTGGCACGGTGCGCCATTACTAGTTGTAACTAGTAATGGCGCACTAGTACAAGAGTGCGCCACTAATGCTATTTTTTTAATTATATTTTTTATTCCTTTTGTTGGAAAACTACTAATGGCGCACTGTTCCACCGTGCGCCATTACTAGTTCAAACTACTAATGGCGCACCATGGGAGAGTGCGCCATTAGTATGATTTTTTTTCTTTTTTTTCGCAAAACTACTAATGGCGCATCAGGTAGAGGTGCGCCATTAGTAAACTGGATTACTAATGGCGCATTTACTGCTGGTGCGCCATTAGTAAGTGGGCAGCAACTAGATATTTTGGGCAGCCTCTCCTACCCACACTCACTTTCTCCCCACTCCATTCTCTCCACCTCCTCCTTGTCTCGGGTGCCTCCTCTTTTCACCTCATTTCCTCCATAGATTCATTCAAATTAAGTGGTTAAATTACCTTGTTTTGATAGGTAAGTAAGGGGGGAAGCTATATTTATGTTGTTCTCCCTACAACAATTTGCACATGCACTTTTTATGGCCTAGCTAGATCTATGTATGTTCGTGGTGTTGCATATGTTTGTGGTGTTGCATATGTGTTTGTGTTTGGAGGTGTACCGGTATTTGAAATGCGATAGTTGCCAATATTTTGCCGGAAAGTTGATTCATTTCCGTTTCGGCGATAATTTTGGCATTAAGCATTCTTTTTGGTCCTATTTTTAGGGAAAGTCATGCCAAATTTTTTCTTGGTTCTAAAATATCGTTTTGCTCTACCCCGCAGGCAACCATGGTCCGCACGATGACCGAAGGCATCGTGAATAGGTTTTTGAGGTCCGCGAAGGCCGAGATGCTTCAAAAGAACGAGACGGAGATAAGATGTCCGTGTCGAAGATGCAAGCTGGAGAGCCTTACTGCGGACCCGGATTCCGGGCAGGTGCGGGACCACCTGCTCTTGCGTGGTTTCATGGATGGCTATCGGTGGCAAGGTGATGAAGATGACTACGAAGTCGTCCATGGGGGCCGGGCAAGAAATGAGGAAGGGCAGCAAGGCAACCACCACGGCTCGGGCGGGCGAGAAGATGAAGAATCCCTAGGAGATGATCACGACGGTGATGCTATACACAGTCATCATGTAGAAGATACAGGACATGATGATGAGGAAGATGGCGTCGGAGCAGACGACGGGCATGATCATGAAGATGATGATGCCGGCGGAGCATACGACGGTGGACCATCGATGGGCTGGGTGCAGGACCCTTATATTCAAGAGCTGCTTCTCAAGCAGACGGATAACTAAAGAGCTGCCGCCCGAGAGAAAGCCAAGGTGGATCAACTTGAGTTAGACGCGGTTACTCCACTGTATGAAGGATGCAGGCCCGAGGATACCCGCCTGAAAGTAACGCTCATGGCTCTGGAGATGAAGGTAAAACACAAAATGACTGACGCATGCTTCGATGAGAACATGTCATTCTGGCACGAACGTCTTCCAAAGGGGAACAAGTGCCCAACCAGTTTGGAGGAGGCGAAGAAAATCGTGTGTCCTCTGGATTTACTGCACGTGAAATACCATGTCTGCAGGAACAATTGCATCATTTATCGGGACGAGCACGCGGAGTCTACCATATGTCCGGTGTGCGGCTTCACTCGATACAAGAAGAGGAAGAAAGCTCCTCGAAAAGTGGTGTGGTACTTTCCGATCACTCCTCGTCTGCGGCGGTATTTCGCGGATCCTAAGGTAGCAGAGCTCCTGCGTTGGCACGCGGATAGGGAGGAGAAGAAGCGAGAAGATGACGCAAATGATCTGGAGATAGATAAAATAGACAAGATGCTGAGTCACCCTAAGGATGCGAGCCAGTGGCAAGCGTTGAACTTTGAATACCCAGAATTTGGGAAGGATCCAAGGAACATCGTACTGGGCGCGAGCACCGATGGATTCAATCCATTTGGCAGCCAGAGAAGCACACATAGCACCTGGCCTGTGTTTGTGTGGATGTACAACCTTCCCCCCTGGTTGTGCATGAAGAGGAAGTACATTCACATGAGTATGCTAATTGAAGGGCCGAAACAACCAGGGAACGACATCAATCTGTATCTGGGGCTGCTGAAGGAGGAGCTAGACACGCTGTGGAAAACGCCAGCCAATACGTGGGCCGCCGCAGAGAAAGAATATTTCCCTATGAGAGCCGCACTGCTCACGACGGTGCTCGACTATCTCGGTTACGGATATCTCGCGGGGCAGGTAGTCCACGGATTTTCTGGATGCGTACGGTGCATGGATGACACAACGTATCGCCAGCTAGATAGAGATCCCGGGTCTTCGAAAACCGTGTTCATGGGACATCGAAGGTGGCTTTGCGACGATGACCCGTGGAGGAAACGCAAGGATCTGTTCGATGGTGAAACCGAACCCCGAAAACGCCCGTGTACGAGGAGCGGCGAGGAAATAGACAAGTTGTTGAAAAATTGGAAAGACTGCCCACTGCCGGGAAAGAAGCAAAAGGCGCCAGAGCCGCTGCTGAAGGTATGGAAAACAAGGTCTGTTTTCTGGGACTTGCCGTACTGGAAGATCCACCGTGTGCCTCACAGCCTTGATGTCATGCATATCACGAAGAACGTGTGCGAGAGTCTGCTTGGTATCCTGCTCAACATGCCAGAGAGGACCAAAGATGGGCCGAAAGCAAGGGCAGACTTGAAATCAATGGGCATCAGGCAGGAGCTTCACGCTATATATGATTATGATGATGATGATGATGATGATGATGAGGCGAAGCAGGACACAGAAAGTCGTCGCAAAGGCAAAAAGGCCAAGAAGACCAGAAATGACTACCCTCCCGCGTGCTTCACTCTAAGTCAGGAGGAGATCGAGAAGTTTTTCACCTGCCTCCTAGGAGTAAAACTTCCTTACGGTTACGCGGGGAAGATAAGCAGATGCCTAGACCCAGCGAAGCAGAAGTTCAGCGGGATGAAGTCTCACGACTGTCACGTGCTGATGGCGCAGATACTTCCAGTTGCAATCCGCGGGATCATGGACGTGCACGTCCGTGAAACGCTATTTGGCCTATGCAACTTCTTCGACATCATCTCTCGGAAGTCGATTGGCGTGAGGCAACTCAGAAGGCTACAGGAAGAGATCGTGGTGATACTATGCGAGCTTGAGATGTACTTCCCGCCCGCATTCTTCGACGTTATGGTGCATCAGCTGGTCCATATAGTGGAGGATATCATCCAACTCGGGCCGACGTTCCTGCACAACATGATGCCGTTCGAAAGGATGAATGGTGTCATCAAAGGATACGTTCGCAACATGTCACGTCCAGAGGGAAGCATAGCCAGGGGCTTTCTGACCGAAGAGTGCATCTCCTACTGCACGAATTATCTAGGCATCGAGAACCCCGTTGGTCTGCCCGTCAACAGGCACCTCGGCAGGCTCGCTGGATGGGGTCACCGTGAGGGTCGCCGCGAAATGCATGTCGACTTCGAGGGTCGACTCGCCGACTTTGAAAGAGCAAACCTAGTCGCGCTACAACACATAGACGTGGTCGATCCTTGGGTTGTAGAGCACAAAACCTTTATTAAGAAGACGTACAATGACTGAGGCCAACAGAGGACGGACGGAGATATACTCAAAGAGCACAACTCATGTTTCATGCGTTGGTTCAAGCTGAAGCTTCTGTCGTACCCTTTACATGAGGATTCTTCCGCGGAAGAACAACTCATATTCGCCTTGTCACAGGGCACCGAGCACAACCTGATGACCTATGAGGCGTACGATATCAACGGCTACACATTCTACACCGATGCCAAGGACATGAAGAGCGATGGTTATCAGAACTCCGGGGTAACGATGGAATCCTACACCGGTAACGACAAGGACAGATACTACGGAAGGATCGAGGAGATCTGGGAGCTGATCTACGCTGGAGAGAAGGTCCCGATGTTCCGTGTCAGATGGGCCAAGAGCGTCCTAAAAGAAGATCGGTATTTCACCACCATGGTTATACCCGAAGCCAAATCCAAGACCGCGGGCGCAAACGTCACCGCGAAAAATGAGCCATGGGTACTGGCTTCCCAAGTGGACCAATGCTTCTTCATTACCGACCCGTCAAAGCCAAGCCGTGTTGTCGTGAGGAGAGGTAAAAGGAAGATCATCGGAATGGATGGAGTAGCCAATGAGCAAGACTTCGACAAGTACGGTGACCCGAGGATCGAACATGACGACGATGATGAAGTAGCGGCATACACCACAAGAAGAAGCAGGACCACCCTACCTAAAGGACGTCCGTTCCACAGAAGAACTCCATTTGCGAAAAAGAAGGGCAAGAAGATTGTATTTAATTAAATCGTAGCCTTCATTCTTTGATTGTATTTCATGGGCACTTTTTGAACTATCATGAATATTTTTAAATTTCATGGACACTCGATCTCGATCCCCCTCCATCTCGATCGCTATCCCACCTCGCCAGATCCGATCCCACTCACCGCCGAGCACCCCCCGGTCCACCGGCCGCCGCCGCCGACCACCCGCACCCTCGATTCCCCTACTCAACTGCCGCCGCCGACCCCCCGGACCCCTCCCCTACTCAACCGCCGCTGCCGACCCCCTGCACCCTCCCCCGCTCCACCGGCATTACTGTTTGATGATATTTTTAAAAAAATTATTACTGTCTTATAAAAAAAATATTACTATTATGATTTAAACAAGTTTGAACATATTTAAACACAAATAAGTATCAAACAGCATTTTAAATGCATAAAAAAATTGTGGAGCATGGGAATCGAACCCAGGACCTCCTGGTGTGAGAACTGGTTGCTGACCAGTCGAGCTAGTAGAGGGGACTTGATGTGGATCAGGTCAGGTGGTAGATAACCTGTTGGCTCGAGCAGAAATAAAAAAAATACTAATGGTGCACCAGGGTGAGGTGCGCCATTAGCATGGATGTACTTATGGCGCACCGAGGGGTGGTGCGCCATTAGTATTGTGCCGCCCCTACTTCGTCCCGGCCCAAACCTATCGACCCCCTCTCTCTCCCTCGCCCTCGCACTCGATCCCCTTCCCCTCTCCTCTCCCGATGCTGCTGCCCCGCCGCCTCGACGCCGCCCCGACGCCGCGACGCCGCCCCGGCGCCTCGACGCCGCCCCTTGCCCCGACGCCTCGATGCCGCCTCTTGCCCCTGCGCCCCTGCGCCTCGACGCCCGACGTCTTCAACCACTGTCTCGACGCAAGCAGAGGGGCTTCTCCTCCCCCTCGACGCCGTCCTCGAGGTACGCCGC
Organism: Aegilops umbellulata; assembly: GCA_032464435.1. Classification (NCBI taxonomy): domain Eukaryota; kingdom Viridiplantae; phylum Streptophyta; class Magnoliopsida; order Poales; family Poaceae; genus Aegilops; species Aegilops umbellulata. The sequence continues at coordinate 202,339,842 of CP136060.1, forward strand.
CCGCGCCCGCCGGCCAACCCGCTGGATCTTGCTTCTTTCTCTCGATCTGAACTCTACATCCTGTGTGTGCCTGCTAGATCCTGCACGGGCTCGTCGGGCTGGTGAGGTCGCCGGTGTCGGCCACGCTGCCGCAGATCGGGTCGCGCCTCTTCGTCACCTGGGGCATCCTCTGGAGCTTCCCCGAGGTGCGGTCTTGTTCTCCACGACGCCCTTCTCTATACTTCTTGCTCCGTGCATACCTCATCCTCTGTTTTCCTTGCTCTGTTTTCTTGTATGGCTTTACAGACAAGGACACACATCCTGGTGAGCTCCTTGGTCATCAGCTGGTCCATCGCCGAGGTATGCATGCTCCTGAATCCTGATAATCTAGGAACTACACCTCTTCAAATTAATCTAGGAACTACAGCTCTTCAAATTAACTGTATTATCGAGCCATGAGATGCTGTTGGTGCTGTTAGACTAGCTCAAGATGTGTTCCTGAACTAATGAAATGCGACGATGATTTTTACATATGGATGTTGTTGTTCCAAGTTGAATTTCAAGATACTTGCGATAGGTGTATCTCACAAAATTGTTGCAGCTTCATTCACTATACTGTTAGTATTACATGAGGGGAGGTGTGTATGGTCAGGGTGGTTCTGAGTCAACTAGAAGTCGGAGGCACTAATATGTGCACATTACTTACTGCCGTATATTTTCCAATCATGTATCCTAGTATTTGTATGATTAATCCCAAATGAGACAAATTAGGTTAATAATGCTCATATGAATCCTAACTCTACAACAGCTGTGATCCATTTCTTGTTATTGTTACACCATCATTTATTTTCTGATGATGACTTGTTTGTGTGTTCGGTGCCTGTCTGTATTTAGATAGAATTAAAGGATCACAATCTCGTCTGTTTGTGTGCTTAATCATCTGTTAACTTTTAAACAGAAGCATGAATGGCTTTTACCTAGGAGCATTGTTCAACATTGCTTATATCTGCACATATGGTCTACTACTATTTGTTATTACTACAGCACCATGTATTTTTCTGATGACAGCAGTTCAGTGCTTGCCTGTAGTCAAATAGGAGTCAAGGATCACAGCTTTGTCTGTTGTGGGGTAATCACCTGTAAACATTAACAGATGCTCAAAAAACTGTAGTAGTAACCTGGCCACTTGACCCAGGGGAGCTCCCGTGGTGTGGTGTTTAAAGTGATGGTCCATTTACCTTTCTTAATGCTGCTCTTCTCGATAGGATGAACAAATGCCACCTTGTAGGGTCCTGATTGGTGGTGTGGTGTTTAAACCTGAATGTTGCTGCTGGTATTCTTGCTCGGATAGTAGGATAGTAGTGAAATGCTACTTCAGCACATAGTGCTTATTGTGATTTGCTCTAAATTATAAGAGGCATAATGACAATTGATAGAAATTTCGGTGGAATATATTGCAATAATTCCAAACATTTATACTTGTTCGGCTACTGGTATTCTTGCTAGGATGTTACGATTACTGAATGAGACCTGGTAGGATGTTAACAGTTGGTGTATCGAAGCTGAAAATGTAGCAGTTGTGACTGAATTTCCAATCCAGTGAGTAGTAGTGGCATGCTAGTTTAGCTGGTCTCTTACTACATAGGATCTTAATTGTTTGTGTCTCAAAGCTGAACAGGGTAGTAGTTAAAAAAATTAGGGCTTTTTTTCCATTTTGTGAGAACCAGGGTTTGAATTGGCTAGTTGTGGTTTATACTGGAGTGGCGGGGTTCAATTACGATTCACTTACTCCTTCATCTGCATGTTTGTGATTTGATAGTTGTAACTGTTCACCCGCATCTTGTATGTCATAGTGATTATTTAGTCAAGTGGTAATTGGACACTAATATGATTCTGAAGTCATATGATAGTTGGTGTTTTGGTTTGTGATTAACATTTGACAATAATTAAATTTTTGTGAAGTAGTGAGACCCTAGAAATGTTACTTATATATGCATAATGCTCTTACTGCTCTAGAAGGATTGGACAAGTGTGCACGAACGTTTCAGATAGTTGGCCAAATGATATTTAAGCAAGTAGCACATTGCCTTGTCCACCTGGGATAATGGTTTTGCAGGTAACCCAAGAGGCCCTTGAGTTTGCCGGAATGTTGATTAACTTCCGTTCCGGCAAATTCGGGTACTCCATATGTCCTATTTTCAGCAAAGTTCATGCTAAAATTTTCCGTGAATTTTAGCATGACTTTGCTAAAAATAGGACATATGGGGTACTTGTGACTAATGCATGGGCCGGGGTATCTTAGTAGTTAATTAAGTAGGATCAAGTGCCCCGGCGTACTTGTGACTAATGCATGGCTTTTAGGGTGCCTCGGTGTCGATAAAAACCGAAATGATGAAAGCTTAAGCTTTTAGGGTGCCTCAACGTCGAAAAACCCTTAATGATAAAAGCTTAGATTTTAGGATGCCTCGGTGTCGACAAACCCTAAATGATGAGACCATGATCTTGTTCCTTGATAATAACCAACTTTTTGACCAAACTTTGTTTCTATTTAGAGAGAAACATGGCCCACAACGATGAGGCCGGGGGTTCGGGCGGCAAGGCATTCTGGGAGCTGTCCCAGGAGATGGAGGAACAACCTCACTTGTATGAGGACACCGCCTTCCCCACCGATCCTGAGACCACTGATGCTGCCGCCGAGGATGAACCCACTGATGCCACCACTGATGGTGCCGCCGAGGATGCCACCACTGATGATGGCGGCACACGCACAGATGGCAGCCAGAAGAGGCAACGGAAGGACCGGCGCCCGACCATGCTCCGCACCCTCAAGGAGGAAGTTACTGAAGTGGACTCTGACGGGAATCCAACGGCGCCCGCACGAATAGTCAAGCGGTACTCGCTTCAGCTCGGGTGCATTCTCCGGAGCACTGTCTCGATCAACACCGAGAACCTGAGGCATCCTGACCGAGGGAATTTGCGCAACCTCCTCTTCACGAAGCTGCACGAACGATACAAGTTCCCCGCTGAATTTGAAAACACAAGCCTCAAAGGGAATAAAGTGAACAATGCTGCCCCCACGAAGATGAGCAAGGCCCTGTCTACTTGGAAAAGCAATGTGAAGAGAATGATCGAGAAAGGTGAGAGTTATGAGAAGATCAAGGAGAAAAATCCTTCGATCACCGAATATGACTACAACGACTTCAAGATCAATTGCTCGAGCACCGCACACTCCCAATCAAGTCAGTGGGGGAAAGAAATGCGGGAGCTGAACTTAGGGGAACACACACTCGGTCCCGGCGGTTATAGAGTGGCGGAGCCTATATGGGACAAGGAGGAGGCGGACCGTGCCGAGCAAGGCCTACCGCCCCTCTTCGATAAATACGGTGACAAGCAGACCAAGAACTATGTCAGGGCCCGGTACAAGAAGGACCCGAAAACAAAGGAGCATACCACGGATCAGAAGACCAGGGAGCTTGAGCTTGTTCTGGTAAGGAATACACCCCCGCGTAATTAGCTCCATATGGTTGCATTCTAATTAATGAAGCCAAATTTCTAAATGGTTCACATTCCTTCCGCAGGCGACTGAAAGCAGTAGCGCAGGGTCGACTAAGAGCAACCCTTGGGACACCACTCTAAATAGGGCGTTGAATGTAATGAAGAACAAGGATAAGCTCAGTAAGCCGACGTCAGCTGGTCTTGTGGCCGGCAAAGGCTTGTCGACAAAATGGGGGTCATACTATAACACTGGTGGACGAAAGGAGAAAAAGACCAGCTCGGAAAGCCAGGCGCGCGAGGTTCAAGAACTCAAGGCACAGGTGGCGCGGATTCCGGAGATTGTCCAAGAGCAAGTGCAACAACAACTCGGAGCGACGATCACCGCCATTGTGCCTACCTTGATCCAGGGGTTGAGTGCGTGGATTGCGGGCGACCAACAGGGGCCGCCCCCGATTCCTATCTTCACGGCCAGCAACTCGCAGAACACGATGGCGGGGCCATTGGTGTCTCCGACGGAGGCGGCATTGGTGTCTCCGATGCCGGCACAGGAGCTTAATGCACCCGGGTGTACGCCGGCCGGCATCTCTGCAGCAAGCGGCCCCTCCGTCAACTGCACGCCCGCCGTTGGCGGTGCCTCGACATTAGCCGAGCTCGACGCCATCATCACGGTAACTAATTAAGCCTCTCTCGGCCGAGGACTTCATCTCCTTGCCTTTGACTGGGCATCCCTGACGCCCTACATGTTTTCGCAGGGCGCCGCCGACGTTCCGTGCACTCTCCTACACTTCGTGAACAATGAGTTGGTCGATGTCGCCAAGGGCAAAATCGTTCAACCGGGCAACCCCTTGTTCCACGGTACCCAGATGCCACCCAACTTGTTTAGGGTTCAACTGGTTCGGGTGCTGCCAGGCTGCGACGAGTTGTTACCTCCGATTCGACCCATCGGGGCCGACGATGATGACGTGATGACCCTCAGCGCCTGCCTGAGCTGGCCCCTGCTTTGGCCGAAGAGCCAGATTCGTTTGGGGGCAGGGGGCACCACCCCAAAGACAACACCGCCAGTCGTGCCGGCGCCAAGTCGGCCCCATGGCAAGACCGCCACAACGGTGCCGGACATCCCTATGCCACTGGATCCAAACATGCATATGGCACAGGATCAGAACGACGACGACGACGATACATTTTCCAATGTCGATCGGTACTTTGCCGATCATGGGTACGATGGCGACTTCATGGGGCCTCCTTCTCAAGAACCCAACCCAACAAAAGACGTGCGCGATCTAGCTGGTACCGCGGAGAAGCCAAGTTGCAACAGGCGTCGTCTGCCGTTCAGCTCTCAGGAGACGCCTCCAGCTGCCGACTTCACCGAGCCTCAGATAGGCGAGGTGCGAAATATTCTCAGCCCCAACACACTCAAGAAGGCGGTCTGTGAGCAGAACTCGGTCCCATTACAGGAGAAGAATAAGGCACACAAAAGAAAGACTAACAAGGGTGCGGGCCAGCCGGCACCGAGTACGATCCATTCTCAGGACGGGCCACCTTCACCTGAGGATTTAATGAGGAGGGTGCATGTGGCGGGTAGGCCGATGCTACCGAGAAATATGCTCGATGTCGCAGCCGGTGCTATGCGGAGTCTGCATGACAGTGTTCTTTCTTTGGAGAAGCGGCGTCTCGGAGAGAAGGATGTGGCATACCCGGTTTTCGTGGCCAAGGTGCCAGAGGGCAAGGGCTTTGTGGATAACTACATCAGGGGTACGATCGTCCTACGGTTTGATGACATCCACGCTATGTTGAACCTTCATCCGCTGCACTACACCTTCGTTCGGCTATTTTCGCTGAGTATGGAGATGCGGATCATTCGCGACAAGACCCCGGACATCGTGATAGTCGACCCCTTCTACATGCGTGCCAAGATCTTGGGCAGCGCTGGGGACCGGCAAGTCGCGAGTTCTTACCTCGAAGGCGTCATTCTGGCAAACCCAGATAAGGATAACTTCCTTGTGCCTTACTTTCCCGAGTAAGTCCTCCCCTCAACTGCCCCGTAACATACGAATTCTTAGATTTCGATCGTTTTTCTTTTAACATTCCGTGTTTTCTGCAGTGACACACATTGCACGCTCATACTCCTAAGCCCCAAATATTCCATGGCCACGTATTTCGACCCGGACCGTCAGTCGAACGTAGACTACACAAATGTCAAGAAGGTTCTTGATGATGTTCTCCCCGGCTACGCCCAATCTGGAGGCACCTTCAACAGGCCTATATGTAAGTACGGCAAGCACGTGTTCTCCCACAATACGACGTTCTGCTGCGTCAAGCAGCCGCCTGGCGGTCAGAAGGGTGCCTACTACGCCATCCATCACATGCGGGCGATCGTACGGGACCGTCATCAACTTCTGCTACCGAGTAAATTCAAAGATTGGGCCGCGAGCGTGTCGGCAATCCAGGACGCGGACATCAGACAAGAATTCTTTCGCATCCAGTCGGAGTTTGCGGAAATCATCCATCAAGATGTCCTTCGTACCTCGGGGCAGTTCTACCTCACAAATCAACCGTCCAACAGTGAGATAGACGGAATGCTACAAATGCAGGCTGACAACGCCCGTAATTTCATGACTCCCACGATAGACGGCGGCTTCATCCACGCTCCGGTCCCTTGAGTCGAGTCGAAAGCAGTGATGATGTGTCTAGTTCTGAAACATCGATTGACTCATGTTGTAATTAAACTTTAATGAACTTGTAGTATGTCTCTTTGGTTTCGAGAGTCATTCAACTTAGATGTAATTGATGCTATTAATGTCTTGCTTTTCTCTTCCGATTGTTCTGTTGCATACTTATATATTGCTTATGTATTGTCTGTGAATTGGTACTAACGTTTCGTTTCGCTAGTGCATAGCGATGTCGTCGTATGGCGTGTACAAGGGTAAGGTTCCCGGAGTCTACGACGACTGGGAGGAGTGTCGGAGACAGGTTCACCGATTCAGCAGAAACAGTTACAAAGGGTACACCACTAGGGCCGAAGCCGAATCTAGATACGCCCGCTATCTAGCACGAGAGGGGAGGGAGCGTTGGAGGAACCGGATGAAGACGAGTTTCATCGTGATGATGCTCATCGTGATGACCGCAGCTCTCTTCTATGTGATGGTAGTTTAGATGATCGATGTCGACTTGTAATGTGAAGACAAACTCGCTACTCGCGGTCTCGAGACTTGTAATATAATGTTCTATCTTTGTTCGGTCTTTTCAATTCGGAGACTAATGTGATGAATTGTATTTGGAGACTAATATGATGAAATGTATTCAGAGACTAATCTTCTATTGTATTCGATGAATCTATTGTTGATGTGTGCTGTCTATATTTTGTCCAATTATACATTTTGTAACCTGTGCAAAAAAACAGAAAATTAAAAAATTAAAAAAAACCTAATATTCATACTAATGGCGCATCACATAACAGTGCGCCATTAGTATTCCAGAGGATACTAATGGCGCATCTTTAAGGAGTGCGCCATTAGTATGGGGAGGTTACTAATGGCGCATCACCCTGTGGTGCGCCATTAGTATACCAAAGCACCTGGCTATACATGGCCCTGGGAGGCATACTAATGGCGCACCGTGCCCTATACTAATGGCGCACCAGTGGTGCGCCATTAGTATACCAGATACTAATGGCGCACCAGTGGTGCGCCATTAGTAAGTATTACTAATGGCGTGCTACAAATGGCGCACCACTAATGCGCCATTGATGGCCAAATTAGGTGCGCCATTAGTAGCCCTTTTTCTAGTAGTGGGGGTGCCGGACACCACCTTGGGCTTGACATTGAAGGTCTTGAGCCAGAGGCCGAAGTGGGGGCGGACGCGGAGAAAGGCCTCACACAGGACGATAAACACCGAGATGTTGAGAACAAAGTTCGGGGCCAGATCGTGGAAATCTAGGCCGTAGTAGAACATGAGCCCCCGGACAAATGGGCGAAGTGGAAAGCCCAGTCCGCGTTGGAAGTGGGGAAGAAAAACTACCCTCTCATGGGGCCTTGGGGTAGGAAGAAGCTGCCCTTCTCAGGAAGCCGATGCGGGATGTCCTTGGACAAGTATCCGACTTTCCTTAGCTTTTTTACTTGAGCCTCCGTAAGGGAGGAGAGCATCCACTTGCCTCCCGCTCCGGACATTGTTGGAGAAGGTTGAGGAAGGAAGAGCGGACTTGGGCGCTGGAGCTTGAGTGCGCGAAAGATGGATTGGCAAAGGAGGAAGAAGGCGTAGGTTAAAAAGGTGAATCCTTATCCCTTTATATAAGCAGGTACGGTTAGGCGTCCCCACCTACCTAATAAAACTCACTTGCCTCCCAAACGCCATGGTAAATGGCGTGGTTGGGTTACCCACGTCCGTATTGATGAGAATCCCGTTAAAGGGGGCACATGATCTCTGCTTTGACAAGACGTGCCAAGGAAACCGCCTCGCTAAACACGCTAAGGTGGAACAATGAAAGCAATTTATATAGAAGGCTTGGTCGCAGTGTTATGACGCACTGCGGAATAGGTCAGCAAATTTGATTTGTGTTAATATTATTCTCTATATGGCAATATGTGGAAACTTATTTTGCAGGGCCGGACACTATTTTTGGTGTTTATAATCTTCTTGAAGAACTTGGAGGAGGAACCCGCCTTGCAATGCCGAAGACAATCTGCGCACCGGACTCGTCGCCATTGAAGCCTGGTTCAGGGGCTACTGAGGGAGTCCTGGATTAGGGGGTGTTCGGATAGCCGGACTATACCTTCAGCCGGACTCCAGGACTATGAAGATACGAGATTGAAGACTTTGTCCCGTGTCCGGAAGGATCTTTTCTTGGCGTGGAAGGCAAGCTAGGCGTGCGGATATTCAAGATCTCCTACCATTGTAACCGACTCTGTGTAACCCTAACCCTATCCGGTGTCTATATAAATAGGAGGGTTGTAGTCCGTAGGACAATCATCATCATACATAATCATACCATAGGCTAGCTTCTAGGGTTTAGCCTCCTTGATCTCGTGGTAGATCCACTCTTGTACTACCCATATCATCAATATTAATCTAGCAGGAGTAGGGTTTTACCTCCACCGAGAGGGCCCGAACTTGGGTAAAATAAAGTGTCCCTTGTCTCCTATTACCATCCGACCTTGACGCATAGTTCGGGACCCCCTACCCGAGATCCGCCGGTTTTGACACCGACAGCTAGGGTTACACATAGTCGGTTACAATGGAAGGAGATCTACATATCCGTATTGCCAAGCTTGCCTTTCACGCCAAGGAAAGTCCCATCCGGACACGGAACGAAGTCTTCAATCTTGTTTCTTCATAGTCCAAGAGTCCGACCAAAGGTTATAGTCCGGCTATCCGGACACCCCCTAATCCAAGACTCCCTCAGTAGCCCCTGAATCAGGCATTGCAAGGCGGGTTCCTCCTCCGAATACTTCATACAAGATTTTGAACACCGTAGAGAGAATAATATTTACACAAATCTAATCTGCGGACGTATTCTGTAGCATGACATCACACCACAGCCAAGCCTTTATTCGAATCGTTTTTACTGTCCCACCTCAGCGTGTTTTGCGAGGTGGTTTCGTTGGCACGTCTTGTCAAAGCGGAGATCGTGTCCCCTTATCCCGGGATTCTCAACAATACGGGCATGGGTAGCCCAACCGCGCCATTGATTATGGCGCTTGGGAGATAAGCGAGTTTTACCAGGCTGGTGGGGACGCATAGTTTCGTCCGCCCATATAAGGGGATAAGGATCCGCCTTTTCATCCACGCCTTATTCCTCCTTTGCTCATCCATTTTCGCACACTCGAGCTCCAGCGCCCAAGTCCGCATTCTCTTCCTCAACCTTCTCCAACCATGTGTGGAGCTGGAGGCAAGTGGATGTTCTCCTATGTCACGGAGGGAGACGTCAAAAAGCTGAGGAGAGCCGGATACCTGCCCGACGACATCACGCACCGGCTCCCTGATGAGGGGCAGCTCATCCCCACTCCCAGGCCCCATGAGAGGGTCGTGTTCCATACCCATTTCCTCCGCGGACTGGCATTCCCTCTCCACTCATTCGTCCGGGGGCTCATGTTCTACTACGGCCTGGACTTCCACGATGTGGCCCCGAACTTCATCCTCAACATCTCGGCGTTTATCGTCGTGTGCGAGGCCTTCCTTTGCATCCGGCCCCACTTCGGCTTATGGCTGAAGACCTTCAATGTCAAACCGAAGGTAGTGGGCGGCCGCCAGGCGGAGTGCACAGGCTCCATGGTGGGCAAGATGCCCAACGTCCTATGGCTCGAGGGCTCCTTCGTGGAGACCATAAAGGGGTGGCTATCGGGGTGGTTCTACATCACCGAGCCGCGTGACCCCAAATGGGTCGCATCCCTTGAGTTCCGATCCGGAGCCCCTACACGGCTCACCTCCTGGAAAGAGAAGGGCCCGCCGTGGGGTAGTTCGGAAGAGCTGACCGGACTCCAAACATGCGTCCAAAACCTGGTGAGCAAGAAGCTCAAACTCGTCAATGTTGTCCAGGTCATGCTCATCCGCCAGATCCTCCCATGCCAATAATGGGCTTTCAGCTTGTGGGAGTTCGACCCGACCCAACACCGAACTCTGAGCAGGCTCTTCGGCACAACGTACAAGGATGCCTGGAAGGTGCTATTCAAGGGCGCCGAGACTCCTGCTTCTGCCACCGAGGATTGCGGATTCTGCGCACAGCGTCAAGCCAACGCGGTAAGCTGTTTTACCTCTTACAGGATGTTTGTCTTTCATAGTTTGACTCTACGCGGCATCTAAGCCCCCATGCCTTTGACAGGACTGGCAGAAGACGGCCGGGCAAATCAACTGTCCGGCTCCTTTGCCCGAAGACCCAGCAGACGCCCGCCTAGCGGAGCTGCTGGTCCCGACACCTTACGTGGTGCCGGAGAAGAAGGCCAAGAAGAAGGCCACGGGAACCCGGAAGAGTTCCCGGCGCCCGGTGGAGTCGGACTCATCGTCCGATGACTCCGAGGCGCACTCCTCCCCTGGAGAGCAGGAGGAGGAGGAAAGAGGGGCTTCTTCCCCAGCAGGGGGAGAAAAGAAAAGGAAGGCCGCCCCAGAGGATCCAAGAAGGGGAGGACCCTTCCTCCAGACTACTCCACCAATGCCGCCGACAGCGAGGAGGAGTGGCCGCCCAGGGCCAAGCCCCTGGCGAAGTCGTAAGTATTCGGACACCAGAGTGACTCATAGTGTTCCTTTATTGCACAGCCTTCCCTAATGCCGAATACAATTATGCAGTCCGACCCGAGCCCGGCTCGACATATCGTCGAGCGGTTCCTTGGATTCGTCCGATGTGAATAGCTTTTCACTTCCGATCGCTCCCACCCCTCACCCTACGGACAATGGCGAGGTGTTGTCCCGAAAGGTTCCAAGCCCAGGGGTGGTGGTCCTGGAGGCGCCGCAAGACGACCTTCCGAACTGCAGACAAAAAGGGAGCAAGGCTCCTAAGGGCTCCAAGTCCGGCCCCGGGCCGAACACCGCACCGGAACCTTCAGCGGTTTCGGAGTCCGGCTGGCGGGCCCCCATCAAGAAGGGCAAGCCTACTGCGCTGGTGACCTCCGTCCAGCCGGACGCACCGGATAACTTGCTGGAGGTGCTTAACGGCGCCTCCATCGACAAGAAGGACCGTACTATCATGAGTGCGGTGATCCAGAAGGTTCAGTCCGCCAAGAGTGGGCTGACTGAAGCCTGTGCTAGCCTGTTAACAGGCTTTGAGGTATGTAGAGAATATATGAAAATATTACTGCATAGACGGTAGCCCCTGATGCTCTGTTTGGCGTTCACAAGGAAAAGCCGAATAGAGGATCTAATAATATTCGCAGGAGTCTAACATAATTATGTCGATATGCGTATGCAGGCTTCGCTGCTGGCCTCTGCCACACTGACTGCAGAGGTGGACACGCTGAAGCAGAACCTCGAGCGGTCCGAGCAAGAGCTCGGCCTTGCCAAGAAGCAGCTCGATGAGAGCCGAGGTACGCAATTCCTTGTGTAGGTATATAAAAGATGGAGTTGCAAAAATTGACAGGTTATTTATTGGTGTCTTAGGGGCCACGACTGAGGTGGCGACCCTGAAGCAAGCGCTTTCTAAGGCCGAAAAGAAAGTGGCCACGGAGCGCACTGAGCAGGAGAAGCATGAGGCGCGAGTTGGCGAGGTACAGCAAGAGCTCCAGGCTCTCGTGAAAAACACGAGAGTTTGGAGCTTGACTCAAAGACGCGAGAGTCCGAGCTCACAACGGCCCTCGAGAGCGCCAAGACTGCCAAGGCCGAAGCCCAGAAAGCCCTCCAGGAAGTTGAGGTGGTGAAGAAGATAGCGGCGTGTAAGGCATTGTTTATGCAAAGCAAGCACGTGAAAGTGAATTACTTGTTACTTACCCGAGTCGAGAGCTCTCCAGGAGCATTCACAGATTTGCCCTGCAGCATGTCAGATGCTGCCGCCTTCTACCGGGCCGAGGAGGGGAGCTCGACGGAGAAGGTGTTCTGGTCTCAGTATGTGAGACCGGACACCCGGTGCCCTTGAGCGACCAGCTGAAGCAACTGGTCGAGCTCCATAAGGTGACAGAACAGGCCATGAAGGGTCTCATAGTCCGGCTGTGGCCTGGAGAGGCCATGCCTGGGAGCTACTTCGGGCTGGTGAGGCGGCTGGTGGATGCCTGTCCATGGCTTGAAGTCATCAAGCGCTCCGTCTGCATTGAGGGTGCCCGTACGGCACTTGCCCGTGCTAAAGTGCAATGGGGCAAGATGGATGCTGAGAAGCGTGTGAAGGACGAGCCGCTGCCGGGCAAGGAGCATCGCCACCCCGAGATGTATTATGAGGGCGTCCTGAAGGGTGCCCGCCTTGTGGCGGATGAATGTTCCAAGGATGTAATACTTCAGTAAACTTGTTTGTTTTATCCTGTGTGCTAAAAACTTTTTCATATGCGCTATGCAATGCTTGTTTTAATTTAAAATATTACCTTCTATGCGGCCGTTTATTAAATCTGAGAGATGGCGAGTCGTCGGCTTCTGCCCCCATGCCACTAGTGCTGGGGTGTTCGGGGATAAACCTGAGCACTCTTTTTCCCATTATTGGGTCCTTCGAGGGAGGTGCTCAGCCTGGCGAACAAGGCAATCGGACTATAGTGCGTTATCACTCTCACTTAGCCAAAGAATTCTATAATTTTAAATTTCGGCGAAGCCCCTAGTGTTCGGAACACCGAATTCGGGGCGCTATACATGCCTTAGGCCGGACAAAGCGGACTCCTCGCTCTAAGCGGCATAAGTCTTTAAGGACTCGAAACCTCTCGAACAACGACCAGCTCTCGCCCTATCATGACGGTCAGTTTTAGCTTTCTCTACTGAGGTGCTTAGCCCAGCTGAACTGGGGCACAATCGCAGTAGTTCTCCCAGCACTACCTTAGCCGATATAGCGGAACGTAAGGTACCAAAACATGGGAGCCGGTAAAACCCAACTATTGACCCAAGACATGATTCAGAGCTGATGCATATAATGCTATAAGTTCGGGGTGCCGCACTTGTGAAAGTGTTCGGACTTCTCATGCCGTATTATGGGGTGCTTAATCCCCTGGCGTATTACCCGTACCAAAGTGTACGGGTGCTAAATGTCATAACTGAACATGTATATGAAACAGGAATGAATAGAGAATGCAAATAATAAGCTCATTCTAGGCATTGTTTATTCCCAAAGGCTGCGCTAAAAGCAGAACGATACAAATAGTGCGATAAGCAAGAGATGGGACTATCTGACATGTCCCCCTCCAGGGCCGGGCTGCGGGACGGTATGTAAGACAAGTATTTTGCTCGTTATAGAGACCACCTGGGGATTCGACGTAGCTTTTCTGCCTCCTTGGTTGTTGCATCGTGTGTTCGACGATTGTACTACCAAACATGTCTTCCAGAGAGTAAGGTCCTGAAAGTAAGAAAAATGATAGAATCGGCGGCCCCTAGTGCGGTTGAGCCGTGTGTTGGGGCGTGCCATGGTCATGCCCCCCCTATGCCCATGGTATTTTCATAGCATAATTATGTACGCGTAGTACTGATTTCGCAGTTTCGCGAGGGCTGGGGTTGGGGCCGCATTGCTACGCTTGCTCGGAACGTGTCAGGCGGTCTTGCTGTAGGTTACTCCGAGCGCGCCTGACGGTGTCCGGACGTTTTATTGCCGGACTGGAGAATTGCCTTGAGAGGCAGCTTTGTACTTCTGCTGCGAGGGCCGCCGTATGCTCCTCTGTTCGGAGAGAGCGTTCGGTGTTTTCGTTGACCGTAATGACTCCTCGAGGTCCTGGCATCTTGATCATGAGATATGCGTAGTGCGGCACCGCATTGAACTTTGCAAATGCGGTTTGCCCGGGCAGTGCGTGATAGCCACTGCGGAACGGGACTATATCAAAGATTAACTCCTCGCTTCTGAAATTATCCGGGAATCCGAAGACCACTTCAAGTGTGACTGAGCCCGTGCAATGGGCCTCTACACCTGGTATGACACCTTTAAAGGTAGTCTTTGTGGGTTTGATCCTTTAGGGATCTATGCCCATTTTGCGCATTGTGTCCTGATAAAGCAGGTTCAGGCTGCTGCCGCCGTCCATAAGGACTTGAGTGAGGTGAAATCCATCAATGATTGGGTCGAGAACCAATGCGGCGAATCCGCCATGGTGGATACTAATGGGGTGGTCCCGTCGATCGAAAGTGATCGGGCAGGAGGACCACGGGTTGAACTTTGGGGCGACTGGCTCCAACGCGTATACGTCCCTTAGCGCACACTTTCGTTCCCTCTTGGGGATGTGGGTTGCATATATCATGTTTACCGTCCGCACTTGTGGGGGGAAGCCCTTCTGTCCACTATTGTTTGGCGGCCGGGGCTCCTCCTCGTCGTTGCTATGTAGCCCCTTGTCTCTGTTTTCGGCATTTAACTTGCCGGCCTGCTTGAACACCCAACAATCCCTGTTGGTGTGATTGGCTGGTTTTTCTAGGGTGCAATGTATCTGGCACGAGCGATCGAGTATACGGTCGAGACTGGACGGACCCAGAGTGTTTCTTTTGAATGTCTTTTTCCGCTGACCGGGTTTAGAGCCTCTGAATCCGGCATTAACTACTGTATCTTCACCGTTGTCGCTATTAATGCGGTGCTTGTGCTTGTTGCGACGTGACCTGCCATTGCTGTCCTTGGTATCCGAATTACCAGTGCTCTTGGTCATGTTATTGCTATGAGCCAGCCAGCTGTCTTCTCCCGCGCAAAAACGGGTCATGAGTGTCGTGAAGGCTGCCATAGATTTCGGCTTTTCCTGTCCAAGGTGCCGGGCAAGCCACTCGTCACGGATGTTAGCTGCTAGGGCCTCTGCGCCAAGACAGTCGACGATTTGATTTTTCTTGGTTAGGAACAATGTCCAGAATTGTCTGGCAGATTCTTATGGCTGCTGGATTATGTGCTTCAGGTCATCAGCGTCTGGTGGTCGCACATAGGTGCCCTGGAAATTGTCGAGGAATGTGGCTTCCAGGTCCTCCCAACAACCAATTGATTCTGTTGGCAAGCTGTTAAGCCAATGCCAAGCTGGTCCTTTAAGCTTGAGTGGGAGGTATTTGATGGCATGTAGATCGTCGCCACGGGCCATGTGGATATGAAGGAGATAGTCCTCGATCCATACCGCGGGATCTGTTGTGCCATCGTATGATTCAATGTTTACTGGTTTGAAACCCTCTAGGATTTGATGATCCATTACTTCATCTGTCAAGCATAGTGGGTGTGCGGCACCTCTGTACTGGGCTATATCACAACGTAGCTCAAATGAGCTTTGTCTGTTGTGTTCGGCCCGGCCGGATTTACTGTATCTGGCGTGACGGTTATAGTCTCGTGATGTGGGGCACCCGTGCGATACGTAGATCGATCTTGTTTGCCTTGCCTTTTCCTCCAACATATCTCGCAGGTCTGGGACGTTTCCTCCCACAATCAATTCCCCTACATATAACTAAAGCATTTCCAGACTCGACATCGACCAGTTTGGCTTAGCGAACCTACAGGAAGTCCGGCTCTGATGCCAACGCTGTCAGGACCCCGATCCTAAGCCACATCGATCCAGCATGTAACACATCATATCACTTTGTGGCCTCACGCACGGTACTCCCACGGGTGCCACCTTACCTAGCCCGGGACCGTTTGCGCCTTTTGGCTCACGTATATGATAATGTCGCTAGCATCAATATGACAGAGAACCCGGGCCGACATGGCTAGTCGTGAACCCAAGGCGGCACTAACCCATGAGGACAGGCATACATGAATCACATCGAGCATGTCGGTCAACAACGTATAAATCCGGGCTGTAGCATTGGGCTAACAGGACTCCGGCATTCCGGGCTGTAGCAGGCTAGGAAGGACTCCGAATAACACCGCGTGACATTTCCCCAAAGGGGCAGACACAGGAACGAAGTGAAACACATGCCGGCCAGTCATGTGTTCCGAGCAGTAGTGCTGGGCTAGCAGGACTGCGGTGAACCGGGCTGTAGCGGACTACTATCGCTCAGAAACACTAGACTACATTTCCTCCTATGATAGGCTGCCAAGGATAAACAACTAGATAGTCGTATCTGTTGGGGAACGTAGTAATTTCAAAAAAATTCCTACACACACGCAAGATCATGGTGATGCATAGCAACGAGAGGGGAGAGTGTTGTCTACGTACCCTCGTAGACTGAAGCGGAAGCGTTGACACAACGTAGAGGAAGTAGTCGTACGTTCTCCTTGCGATCCAACCGATCACAGCACCGTTACTCCGGCACCTCCGAGTTCTTGGCACACGTTCAGCTCGATGACGATCCCCGGGCTCCGATCCAGCAAAGCGTCGGGGAAGAGTTCCGTCAGCACGACGGCGTGGTGACGATCTTGATGTGTTGCCGGCGCAGGGCTTCGCCTAAGCACTGCAACGATATGACCAAGGTGGAATATGGTGGAGGGGGGCACCACACACGGCTAAGGAACGATCACGAAGATCAACTTGTGTGTCTATGGGGTGCCCCCTGCCCCTGTATATAAAGGATGGAGGAGGAGGAGGCCGGCCAAGGCTTGGTGCGGCCAGGATATGGATTCCTACTAGGACTCCAAGTCCTAGTAGGAGTCCACCAAAAGGGTAGGAAGGGAGAAGGAATAGGAGGAGAAGGAGAGGTGGCCGGCCCCCTTTTCCCTAGTCCAATTCGGACTAGAGGGGAGGGGGGCGCAGCAGCCTTTTTCCTCTTCCCACTAAAGCCCATCAAGGCCCATTACTTCTCCCGTAATCCCGTAACTCCCCGGTACCTGCGAAAATACTCGAACCACTCAGAACCCTTCCGATGTCCGAATATAGTCGTCCAATATATCGATCTTTACGTCTCGACCATTTCGAGACTCCTCGTCATGTCCCCGAGCTCATCCGGGACTCCGAACTCCTTCGGAACATCAAAACTCATAAACTCATAACATAACTGTCATCGAAACCTTAAGCGTGCGGACCCTACGGTTCGAGAACAATGTAGACATGACCGAGACACATCTCCGGTCAATAACCAATAGCGGGACCTGGATGCCCATATTGGCTCCTACATATTCTGCGAAGATCTTTATCGGTCAGACCGCATAACAACATACGTTGTTCCCTTTGTCATCGGTATGTTACTTGCCCGAGATTCGATCGTCGGTATCCAATACCTAGTTCAATCTCGTTACCGGCAAGTCTCTTTACTCGTTCCGTAATACATCATCTCGCAACTAACTCATTGGTTGCAATGCTTGCAAGGCTTATGTGATGTGCATTACCGAGAAGGCCCTGAGATACCTCTCCGACAATCGGAGTGACAAATCCTAATCTCGAAATACGCCAACCCAATATGTACCTTCGGAGACACCTGTAGAGCACCTTTATAATCACCCAGTTACGTTGTGACGTTTGGTAGCACACAAAGTGTTCCTACGGTAAACGGGAGTTGCATAATCTCATAGTTAAAGGAACATGTATAAGTCATGGATAAAAGCAATAGCAACATACTAAACGATCGGGTGCTATGCTAATGGAATGGGTCATGTCAATCAGATCATTCAACTAATGATGTGATCTCGTTAATCAAATAACAACTCTTTGTTCATGGCTAGGAAACATAACCATCTTTGATTAATGAGCTAGTCAAGTAGAGGCATACTAGTGACACTCTGTTTGTCTATGTATTCACACATGTATTGTTTCCAGTTAATACAATTCTAGCATGAATAATAAACATTTATCATGATATAAGGAAATAAATAATAACTTTATTATTGCCTCTAGGGCATATTTCCTTCAGTCTCCCACTTGCACTAGAGTCAATAATCTAGTTCACATCGCCATGTGATTTAATAGCAATAGTTCACATCACCATGTGATTAACACCCATAGTTCACATCGATATGTGACCAACACCCAAAGGGTACTAAGGTGTGATCATGTTTTGCTTGTGAGATAATTTTAGTCCACGGGTCTGTCGCATTTAGATCCGTAAGTATTTTGCAAATTTCTATGTCAACAATACTCTGCACGGAGCTACTTTAGCTAATTGCTCCCACTTTCAATATGTATCTAGATTGAGACTTAGAGTCATCTAGATTAGTGTCAAAACTTGCATCGACGTAATCTTTTACGACGAACCTTTTGTCACCTCCATAATCGAGAAACATATCCTTATTCCATTAAGGATAATTTTGACCGCTGTCCAGTGATCTACTCCTAGATCACTATTGTACTCCCTTGCCAAACTCAGTGGTAGGGTATGCAATAGATCTGGTACACAGCATGGCATACTTCATAGAGCCTATGGCTGAGGCATAGGGAATGACTTTCATTCTCTTTCTATCTTCTGCCGTGGTCGGGCTTTGAGTCTTACTCAATTTCACACCTTGTAATACAGGCAAGAACTCTTTCTTTGACTGTTCCATTTTGAACTACTTCAAAATCTTTTCAAGGTATGTACTTATTGAAAAACTTATCAAGCGTCTTGATCTATCTCTATAGATCTTGATGCTCAATATGTAAGCAGCTTCACCGAGGTCCTTCTTCGAAAAATCCTTTTAAATACTCCTTTATGCTTTACAGAATAATTCTACATTATCTCTGATCAATAATATGTCATTTACATATACTTATCAGAAATGCTGTAGTGCTCCCACTCACTTTCTTGTAAATACAGGCTTCTCCAAAAGTCTGTATAAAAACCCAATGCTTTGATCACACTATCAAAGCGTTTATTCCAACTCCGAGAGGCTTGCACCAGTCCATAAATGGATCGCTGGAGCTTGCACACTTTGTTATCTCTTTGGATCGACAAAACCTTCTGGTTGCATCATATACAACTCTTCTTCCAGAAATCCATTCAGGAATGCAGTTTTGACATCCATTTGCCAAATTTCATAATCATAAAATGCGGCAACTGCTAACATGATTCGGATAGACTTAAGCATCGCTACGGGTGAAAAAGTCTCATCGTAGTCAATCCCTTGAACTTGTCGAAAACCTTTTGCAACAAGTCGAGCTTTATAGACAGTAACATTACCATCAGCGTCAGTCTTCTTCTTAAAAATCCATTTATTCTCAATTGCTTGCCGATCATCGGGCAAGTCAACCAAAGTCCACACTTTGTTCTCATACATGGATCATATCTCAGATTTCATGGCCTCAAACCATTTCGCGGAATCTGGGCTCACCATCGCTTCCTCATAGTTTGCAAGTTCATCATGGTCTAGTAACATGACTTCCAGAACAGGATTACCGTACCACTCTGGTGCGGATCTTACTCTGGTTTACTTACGAGATTCGGTAGTAACTTGATCTGAAGTTACATGATCATCATCATTAGCTTCCTCACTAATTGATGTAGTAGTCACAGGAACAGATTTCTGTGATGAACTACTTTCCAATAAGGGAGAAGGTACAATTACCTTATCAAGTTTTCTACTTTCCTCCTACTCACTTCTTTTGAGAGAAACTCCTTCTCTAGAAAGGATCCATTCTTTAGCAACGATTTTTGCTTTTGGATCTGTGATAGAAGGTGGACCCAACAATTTCCTTTGGGTATTCTATAAAGACGCATTTCTCCGATTTGGGTTCGAGCTTATCAGGATGAAACTTTTTCACATAAGCATCGGAACTCCAAACTTTAAGAAACGACAGCTTTAGGTTTATTGCTAAACCATACGGTGTCGTCTCAACGGATTTAGATGGTGCCCTATTTAATGTGAATGCAGCTGTCTCTAATGCATAATCCCAAAAACGATAGTGGTAGATCGGTAAGATACATCATAGATTGTACTATATCTAATAAAGTACGGTTATGACGTTCGGACGCACCATTATGCTGCGGTGTTCCAGGTGGCATGAGTTTGTGAAACTATTCCACATTGTTTTAATTGAAGACCAAACTCGTAACTCAAATATTCGTCTCTGCGATCAGATCGTAGAAACTTTATTTTCTTGTCACGATGATTTTCCACTTCACTCTGAAATTCTTTGAACTTTTCAAATGTTTCAGACTTATGTTTCATCAAGTAGATATACCCATATCTGCTCAAATCATCTGTGAAAGTCAGGAAATAATGATATTTTGTTGCGAGCCTTAATATTCATCGGACCACATACATCAGTATGTATGATTTCCAACAAATCTGTTGCTTGCTCCATTGTTCCGGAGAACGGCGTTTTTAGTCATCTTGCCCAAGAGGCATGGTTCGCAAGCATCAAGTGATTCATAATCAAGTGATTCCAAAATCCCATCAGCATGGACTTTCTTCATGCGCTTTACACCAATATGACCTAAACGGCAGTGCCACAAATAGGTTGCACTATCATTATTAACTTCGCATCTTTTGGTTTCAATATCATGAATATGTGTATCACTGCGATCGAGATCCAATGAACTATTTTCATTGGTGTGTATGACCATAGAAGGTTTTATTCATGTAAACAGAACAACAATTGTTCTCTAACTTAAATGAATAACTGTATTGCAATTAACATGATCAAATCATATTAATGCTCAACGCAAACACCAAATAACACTTATTTAGTTTCAACACTAATCCCGAAAGTATAGGGAGTGTGTGATGATGATCATATCAATCTTGGAACCACTTCCAACACACATCGTCACCTTGCCCTTTAACTAGTCTTTGTTCATTCTGCAACTCCTGTTTTGAGTTACTAAATTTTAGCAACTGAACTAGTACCAAATACTAAGGGGTTGCTATGAACACTAGTAAAGTACACATCAATAACATGTATATCAAATATACTTATGTTCACTTTGCCATCCTTCTTATCCGCCAATCACTTGGGGTAGTTCCGCTTCCAGTGACCAGTCCCTTTGCAGTAGAAGCACTTAGTCTCAGGCTTAGGACCATACTTGGGCTTTTTCACTTGAGCAGCAACTTGCTTGCCGTTCTTATTGAAGTTCCCCTTCTTTCCTTTTGCCCTTTTCTTGAAACTAGTGATCTTGTCAACCATCAACACTTGATGTTTTTCTTTGATTTCTACCTTCGCTGATTTTAGAATCGCGAAGAGCTTGGGAATATTTTCCGTTATCCCTTGCATATTATAGTTCATCACGAAGTTCTACTAACTTGGTGATGGTGACTAGAGAATTCTTATCTGGAAGATTAACTCCCACTTGATTCAAGCGATTGTAGTACCCAGACAATCTGAGCACATGCTCACTAGTTGAGCGATTCTCCTCCATCTTTTAGCTATAGAACTTGTTGGAGACTTCACATCTCTCAACTCGGGTATTTGCTTGAAATATTAACTTCAACTCCTGGAACATCTCATATGGTCCATGACGTTCAAAACGTCTTTGAAGTCCCGATTCTAAGCCGTTAAGCATGGTGCACTAAACTATTAAGTAGTCATCATATTGAGCTAGCAAAACGTTCATAACGTCTGCATCTGCTCCTACAATAGGTCCGTCACCCAGCGGTGCATCAAGGACATAATTCTTCTGTGCAGCAATGAGGATAAACCTCAGATCACGGATCCAATCCGCATCATTGCTACTAACATCTTTTCAACACAATTTTCTCTAGGAACATATCGAAATAAACACAGGGAAGCAACAATGCGAGCTATTGATCTACAACATAGATATGCTAATACTACCAGGACTAAGTTCATGATAAATTAAAGTTCAGTTAATCATATTACTTAAGAACTCCCACTTAGATAGACATCCCTCTAATCTTCTAAGTGATCACGTGATCCAAATCAACTAAACCATGTCCGATCATCACGTGAGATGGAGTAGTTTCAATGGTGAACATCATTATGTTGATCATATCTACTATATGATTCACGCTCGACCTTTCGGTCTCCGTGTTCCGAGGTCATATCTTATATGCATAGCTCGTCAAGTATAACCTGAGTATTCCGCGTGTGCAACTGTTTTGCACCCGTTGTATTTGAACGTAGAGCCTATCACACCCGATCATCACGTGGTGTCTCAGCACGAAGAACTTTCGCAACGGTGCATACTCAGGGAGAACACTTCTTGATAATTTAGTGAGAGATCATCTTATAATGCTACCGTCAATCAAAGCAAGATAAGATGCATAAAAGATAAACATCACATGCAATCAATATAAGTGATATGATATGGTCATCATCATCTTGTGCTTCGTGATCTCCATCTCTGCAGCACCATCATGATCACCATCGTCACCGGCGCGACACCTTGATCTCCATCTTAGCATCGTTGTCGTCTCGCCAATCTTATGCTTCCACGACTATCACTACCGCTTAGTAATAAAGTAAAGCATTACATCGCGATTGCATTGCATACAATAAAGCGACAACCATATGGCTCCTGCCAGTTGCCGATAACTCGGTTACAAAACATGATCATCTCATACAATAAAATTTAGCATCATGTCTTGACCATATCACATCACAACATGCCCTGCAAAAACAAGTTAGACGTCCTCTACTTTGTTGTTGCAAGTTTTACGTGGCTGCTACGGGCTTAAGCAAGAACTCATCTTACCTACGCATCAAAACCACAACGATAGTTCGTCAAATAGACTCCGTTTTAACCTTCTCAAGGACCGGGCGTAGCCACACTCGGTTCAACTAAAGTTGGAGAGACAGTCTTCCGCAAGCCATCTATGTGCAAAGCACGTCGAGGGAACCGGTCTCGCGTAAGCGTACGCGTAAGGTTGGTCCGGATCGTCTCGTCCAACAATACCGCTGAACCAAAGTATGACATGCTGGTAGGCAGTATGACTTGTATCGCCCACAACTCACTTGTGTTCTACTCGTGCAAATAACATCAAACCATAAAACCTGGGCTCGGATGCCACTGTTGGGGAACGTAGTAATTTCAAAAAATTTCCTACACACACGCAAGATCATGGTGATGCATAGCAACGAGAGGGGAGAGTGTTGTCTACGTACCCTCGTAGACTGAAGCGGAAGCGTTGACACAACGTAGAGGAAGTAGTCGTACGTTCTCCTTGCGATCCAACCGATCACAGCACCGTTACTCCGGCACCTCCGAGTTCTTGGCACACGTTCAGCTCGATGACGATCCCCGGGCTCCGATCCAGCAAAGCGTCGGGGAAGAGTTCCGTCAGCACGACGGCGTGGTGACGATCTTGATGTGTTGCCGGCGCAGGGCTTCGCCTAAGCACTGCAACGATATGACCAAGGTGGAATATGGTGGAGGGGGGCACCACACACGGCTAAGGAACGATCACGAAGATCAACTTGTGTGTCTATGGGGTGCCCCCTGCCCCTGTATATAAAGGATGGAGGAGGAGGAGGCCGGCCAAGGCTTGGTGCGGCCAGGATATGGATTCCTACTAGGACTCCAAGTCCTAGTAGGAGTCCACCAAAAGGGTAGGAAGGGAGAAGGAATAGGAGGAGAAGGAGAGGTGGCCGGCCCCCTTTTCCCTAGTCCAATTCGGACTAGAGGGGAGGGGGGCGCAGCAGCCTTTTTCCTCTTCCCACTAAAGCCCATCAAGGCCCATTACTTCTCCCGTAATCCCGTAACTCCCCGGTACCTGCGAAAATACTCGAACCACTCAGAACCCTTCCGATGTCCGAATATAGTCGTCCAATATATCGATCTTTACGTCTCGACCATTTCGAGACTCCTCGTCATGTCCCCGAGCTCATCCGGGACTCCGAACTCCTTCGGAACATCAAAACTCATAAACTCATAACATAACTGTCATCGAAACCTTAAGCGTGCGGACCCTACGGTTCGAGAACAATGTAGACATGACCGAGACACATCTCCGGTCAATAACCAATAGCGGGACCTGGATGCCCATATTGGCTCCTACATATTCTGCGAAGATCTTTATCGGTCAGACCGCATAACAACATACGTTGTTCCCTTTGTCATCGGTATGTTACTTGCCCGAGATTCAATCGTCGGTATCCAATACCTAGTTCAATCTCGTTACCGGCAAGTCTCTTTACTCGTTCCGTAATACATCATCTCGCAACTAACTCATTGGTTGCAATGCTTGCAAGGCTTATGTGATGTGCATTACCGAGAAGGCCCTGAGATACCTCTCCGACAATCGGAGTGACAAATCCTAATCTCGAAATACGCCAACCCAATATGTACCTTCGGAGACACCTGTAGAGCACCTTTATAATCACCCAGTTACGTTGTGACGTTTGGTAGCACACAAAGTGTTCCTACGGTAAACGGGAGTTGCATAATCTCATAGTTAAAGGAACATGTATAAGTCATGGATAAAAGCAATAGCAACATACTAAACGATCGGGTGCTATGCTAATGGAATGGGTCATGTCAATCAGATCATTCAACTAATGATGTGATCTCGTTAATCAAATAACAACTCTTTGTTCATGGCTAGGAAACATAACCATCTTTGATTAATGAGCTAGTCAAGTAGAGGCATACTAGTGACACTCTGTTTGTCTATGTATTCACACATGTATTATGTTTCCAGTTAATACAATTCTAGCATGAATAATAAACATTTATCATGATATAAGGAAATAAATAATAACTTTATTATTGCCTCTAGGGCATATTTCCTTCAGTATCCCACTCATACCAAGCATTTCAATCATACACACAATATGCCCGATATGAGTAAATTCAACATTGCATCACAACAAAACTCTACAACTCAAGTACTTTATTTAAAAGGCTCCGAAGAGCCATACATATCATCCATACAGGTAGGGGTCACATGACCCGACACTCAAGTCATACAAACATACAAGCACATGCGGAAGCAAATTAGTCTGAGTACAGACACTAGAAAGAAGAAGGCTTGACGAAGCCTGTCTATCTACATCGACCCTTCACAAGTCTTGGATCACCACCTGGGTGATGAGTCACTTGTCAACGTCGAGGTCTACATAGAACCCATCAGAGGGGTTGGCGTAGTTGTCTAAAAACATTAATTAAAGCAACATGAGTACGAAGGTACTCAGCAAGTCTTACAACAGAACCCTATTATACATGCACATTCTCAAGAAGGTAGTGGAGTTATTGCAGCAAGCCAGCTTTGACTCTTGGCTAAGCTATCCTACGACAGACACAACTTGTAAAGCATTTGTCGCACACGAGTCCACTATCACCAACACAATACTCCACCGTGGATCCTCTCTCGCCAACCTACGAGAGGGCCATCCGCCGTACTCACACTTATCTTGAGATTTTTAGTAGAATCCATTTAATTGTCTATGAACAGTATAGGTGACCAAGTAGTCCTTTACCGCCGACGCGTCTATTCGAATAGTTTAATACCCTGCAGGGGTGTACTTCTTCACACACGCTCTCACCACTTATCGCCGTTAACACGACATGTACTCGGCAACCTTCAAGCGGAATCTCAGCGAGGGTGTCGGCCACGACCTGACTAAACACACTAGTCCCTAGTCCAGGTTTATCGCCTATTCGGGTTCCATCCGCAGGGAGTCCGGCCGAGGTTTCCACTAACGGCCCCGAACGATCTGAACAGGGTTCCTGAGACACCAAACGGGCGAATTGGTACACCGTGCCACGTGCCTACCGCAACACAGCCCACCCCTATGGTCAGCGCTGCGTGCGGCCCCCAGCATACTACAAACACCAGAAACTACTTTGCAACTCCTGGACAGAGGACAAGTATGGTTAATAAGCCGAGAGGGTCCATTGGTTTCGGGCCCAATGCGTGGTAGTAGCTGAGTCTTAAATCACACACACAGATCTCAGTTCTTAAGGACGGCCTCAATGAAACAACCCACCATGTACTCCTACATGGCTTTCCATCGATTCCTTTACCAAAACGTGTTCAACACTTTCACACTCTCGATAACGTCACCACCTTTCACTCTAGTTCATCATCCCGATGAGCCAGACCTGACACAACTCTAAGCATAGCAAGCATAGCATGGTAGGAACACACACACATATGGCTCAATCAACTCCTGCACATGCTAGTGGGTTTCCTCTAGTTACTGTGGCAATGACAGGTCATGCAAGGGAAGTGGGTTCAACTACCGAGACACACAGCAGTTTGAATCGCGTTTTCTTAATGCAGTAAACGAGAGCAGAAGCGAGAACATGGGTTTGTATCGGAATGATCAATGGGTTGCTTGCCTGATGGAGTGGTAGTGGGATACTTCCCTTCAGTTGGATACTCCTGAATATCCTCGGAGGCAGGACCTACCACGAAGAACACATCGAAACACAATCAACACATGACGATATGCAACATTATGATGCATGCTATGACATGGCAATATGAATGTGTCCTGGCATAATGCAAACTAGAATAGAAAGGGATGAACTCATTTGAATCAAAGATTCAAATATTAGCTCATTAGACATGGCCTTAATAGTGCATTTCCTTATTCTGCTTAAACAGCAAGGTAAAGTTGTTTTGTCATTCATGAAACCACTACAGATGGATAGATTGAATTTTTTTGATAATTTTTCATATATAAATTATTTCATTTGGAGTTACAGATTAATTTCTATGATTTTTTGAAGTTTGAAACATTTTCTGGATTTTCCTGAATAAGATTAAATCCAGAAAATCAATTACGGCGTCAGCATTGCGTCATGCTAACCTCAGCAGGTCAACAGACCCGGTACAGGTCAAACCTGACACGTGGGTCCCGTGTGTCAGTGTGGTTTAGTTAAACTAAAAATAATTAGCACTAATCCTAACTAATTAACAGGGCTGGGCCCCACCTGTCATTGACCCAAGGGTCAAACTGGGCCCACCCATGGTCAAATGGGGTCAGCGGGGTCAACTCGCCGGTGTTGAGCCGCCGGCGACGACTAGACGCGACGGGGCAGCACGGAATTCGCGCTCCGGCGACCAAATCGACGGCTGAGGCCATCTACGGGAAGCTGGGGCTCGTGCGCATCCAACGCGGCATGCGGCGGCAGCGGGACGGCCGGTGCTCGCCGGAAACAAGCTCGGGGTGGCGCCAGAGTTCGGGCGGGGTCGGGTTTGACGCTACGGCGCACGGGAGGAGGAGCTGGTGGTGGCTACGTGTTCCTTGTGCTGCACTGAGCACAACGATGAGGTTGGCTTCGAGCCATTGTGGATCTAGCCACGACGGCGCCATGGCCGGCGGCGAGGAGCTACCGGCTCCGGTGAAACTAGGGCTACGCGGCGCAAAAGAGGCGGGGAAAAGAGGGTTTCGAGGCGGAAGCTCACAGGGAGGTCGATGAGCAGCTCAGCCGGCTCGGGGGCGAACGGAGCGAGTCGAATCGACGAACGGCGGCCGACGGGCACCAAGGTCGAAGACGAGATGATGGCGGCGATGCAGGGCCTCCGGCGAGGCATGGCTCGGTGGGGAGGGCGAGGGCGTCACGGCGGAGCTCCCGGACAGGTCAGAGGGGCGAGGGGGTGACGGAGGGCGCGGCTACGGCGGTGAGACGGCGACGGGTGCGTCGGCCATCGCGGGAGAGGGGGAGGGAGACGAGGGGGGAGTGAGAGAGGACAAGAGGGGTGCGTGGGGGGTCACGTGGCAACCCAGGACGTCTCCTGGCGTCGGCGGAAGCAGGAGGTGGCCGGCGTGTGCCCGCGGGCGCCGGCTACGCGCTCCGCGTCCTTCTGGCGCGAGGAGGATGACGACTGGCATCGCCAGTCGGCTGGGCCGAGCCAGGTGGCCTGGCCAGCACAAGTAAGGCCCAGGTGGGCTTCTCCCTCTTTTTTAAATTTGTTTCTATTTTTCTAATTTGCTGTAACTGTTGGGCTTTATTTAAAATACTAAAACATTTCCAAAAATCCTGAGAATAACTGTGGGCTCTGTTTGGATTATTTCCAACAGCAAACATTTATTCCCAGAATTATTTGAGCATTTAAATGCCCAAATTCAAATGCTTACGATTTAAATCAATGGCCTTCTATTGACCTAGGAAATTTTGCACCTATTTTGTCAGAGGTTCTATCCCAAGACAAAGAGGGTGAACATTTTAGAAGGGCATTTCAGGTTCATTGAAAATGCTTTTAGTAAACCCTAGTTGATTTCAGAAGGGGGTCCTAGGGGTTCTACCTTCCCCATTTCAAATTTGTGATGAAAAGTAAACATGATGCAACACTCTAATGCATGACTAGCTAGGGTCGGACATGGAACGTAAGCCTGCTCTTGTATTAAGGGGGCTAGTTCTGCTTCCGGCCGCCCACGCAACGTGCAGGTGTGCTCAGGGCGATGGGCCCAGACCCCTACACGCTTAGGTTTAGACCGGCGTGCTGACCTCTCTGTTGTGCCTAGTTAGGGTTGCGACATGTTGATCTTCCGAGGCCGGGCATGACCCAGGAAAGTGTGTCCGGCCAAATGGGATCAAGCGTGTTGGGTTATGTGGTGCACCCCAGCAGGGAAGTTAATCTATTCGAATAGTCGTCATCTTCGGTAACAGGACGGCTTGGAGTTGTACCTTGACCTTATGACAACTAGAACCGGATACTTAATAAAACACACCCTTCCAAGTGCCAGATACAACCCGGTGATCGCTCTCTAACAGGGCATTGAGGAGGGGATCGCCAGGTAGGATTATGCTATGCGATGCTACTTGGAGGACTTCAGTCTACTCTCTTCTACATGCTGCAATACGGAGGCTGCCAGAAGCGTAGTCTTCGACAGGATTAGATATCACCCCTCTTATTCTGGCATTCTGCAGTTCAGTCCACTGATATGGCCCCTTACACATATATCCATGCATATGTAGTGTAGCTCCTTGCTTGCGAGTACTTTGGATGAGTACTCACGGTTGCTTTGTTTCCCCCTTTTCCCCATTTCCTCTACCCGATTGCTGCAACCAGACGATGGAGCCCAGGATCCAGACGCCACCGTCGACGACGACTCCTTCTACACTGGAGGTGCCTACTACTACATGCAGCCCGCTGACGACGACCAGGAGTAGTTAGGAGGATCCCAGGCAGGAGGCCTGCGCCTCTTTCGATCTGTATCCCAGTTTGTGCTAGCCTTCTTAAGGCAAACTTGTTTAACTTATGTCTGTACTCAGATATTGTTGCTTCCGCTGACTCGTCTATTATCGAGCACTTGTATTCGAGCCCTCGAGGCCCCTGGCTTGTATTATGATGCTTGTATGACTTATTTTATTTGTAGAGTTGTGTTGTGATATCTTCCCGTGAGTCCCTGATCTTGATCGTACACATTTGCGTGCATGATTAGTGTACGATTGAATTGGGGGCGTCACAAGGATCCTCAAATCTGCAGCCAAACTCATCCTCTTAAATCTGTATTTATACTCACTGTTTTGGTTTTGCAGGTCATACATCTGGGCTTGGAGATGCTCAATTTTCTCATGAAGCTTGAAGACAGACTCCTCAATGTTCTTGGCATCCAGCTTGTGATTGTTGGTGAACTCCGCGATCATCATGTGATTGGCATTGAGTCCATGTTCAACCATCCCTTGGCACTTGAAAACTTGCTGATCCATTGCTTCGAGTCTTGTCTCCATGCTTCCGGTCTTCTTTGGCCCCTCAACGTCACGGATGTGCAGCACCCCCTCACACATTTCAATGGCTTGAGGGTGTCGCGGCACCTCCACAAGGTAGGGGTTGAGGACCTTCTCAAAAAACATGTTATTGGGGCGCTTGGAGATGACATGGTGATCTAGATCTGTCAGAAAAACAGCTTGAAACTAAAACATGAGATATTGTCGTGGTACGGTGGTCAAAACCTCCGGGAGATTATATAATGAATTTTTATCGACAAAAAGTTGTATCGTGCAAGAAAACGGAGCCCGGAGGGCACACGAGGTGGCCACAAGGCAGGGGGCTCTCCCAGGGGGTAGGGCACGCCCTCCACCCTTGTGATTGCCTCATGTCTCTTTCGGACTACCTTTAATTTTCCTTATTTTTTAAATATTCCAAAACGGAGAAAAATTTGCTATTAGAACAGTTTTGGGGTCGGTTTACTTACCGTACCACATACCTATTCCTTTTTGGAGTCTGAAACATTCTAGAAAGTGTCCCTTATGTACTCCTCCGGTGTTACAGTATCAATTATATTTGTTTCAATATTTCTGGGATTACCTGAGATATAATTTTTAATTCTTTGACCATTTACCACCTTCGGCGTTGTTGATTTTGATGGCACTGGAATGATAGACCTCCTCGATAATGTAAGGACCTTCCCATTTAGAGAGAAGCTTTCCTGCAAAAAATATTAAACGAGAGTTGTATAACAAAACATGGTCACCTACATTAAACTCACGCTTTTGTATCCTTTTGTCATGCCATCTTTAAACCTTCTCTTTAAATAACTTGGCATTCTCATGGCCCTAGGTTCTCCATTCATAAATAGAGCTAATGCCAAATAACCTCTTCTCGCCGGCAAGTTTGAAATCATAGTTCAGCTCTTTAATAGCCCAATAAGCTTTATGTTCTAGTTCGAGAGGCAAGTGACAAGGCTTTCCATAAACCGTTTTATATAGAGACATGCCAACTGGATTCTTATAAGCAGTTGTATAAGTCCACAATGCATCATCAAGTTTCTTAGACAGATTCTTTCTTGATCTATTAACAGTTTTTTGCAAAATCAATTTAATCCCTCTATTGCTCAATTCTACTTTACCACTAGACTGAGGATGATAAGGAGATGCAATTCTATGGTTAACATCATATTTTACGGAAAGCACACTCGGCGTTCTAGGAACCGGGGTACCCAGACTTGCCAGCCTGCAGCCCACGGTGTGGCTCTATCGACAGCTTAGTACGGCCCATCTTCAGCATCAATAATACAAGACCCTCGTGAGGGGCCAAGCCTCGCGAGGCGGATGACGCCCAGACCTCTATAGGGAGTGGCCTCCCTAGGCTGGCTCCTGAGGAGCGGAGATTCCTATGCACACGCCCACCTCATGAGGATAAGGTGACGCAAGCCATGACGACCAAGGCCAGACGGGCGCCAGCTGGCGCAGTACAACAGGTTTCCTCTTTGGTGCTAAAGAGGCAAGCACTGGCGCGGAGTCCCGAGGAATCAGCCAAAGGTTTCCATTTTCCATGCTACAAGACCAAGACCGCCAGGATGGAAGGACGGAGGTCATCGCTAAGCCCACCACGATGTCATGACCAGAAGCTTTGCAGACGAAGACCACCTTCAAACTTGGTCATTGTGGGATCCCTTCCCGCCTTCATTTGGGGGGGGGGGGGAAGAGGACCAAGGTCACTATAAATATAGCTTAGCCACCACCATAGAAGGGGACAGATGAATCGCGCCATCCGAACCCTCACCAGTTCACACCCACACAAAACACAACTCCTCAGGTTGTTCTTCCTCTGTACTAGTTCATCCTCGGCCCACCTCGAGGCTAATCCACCACAAAGCAGGAGTAGGTTCTTACACCGCAAGGTGGCCTGAACCTGGGTAAACTGTCGTGTCTCTTTCCTTTTGTCGAATTACGGGTTCCGGCAAAACCCTTGAGGTTCGAACACTGGGGTGTGCACAAAGATCTCTCCCCCTCTAGCTCACGCACTCACCGCAATCTCAAAGCTCAGCGCGTCGAGCTCGCAGAACAAGGGACACAGGGTTTATACTGGTTCGGGCCACTGATGTGGTGTAATACCCTACTCCAATGTGTTGTGGTGGATTGCCTCCTGGGCTAAGGACGAACAGGTACAAGGGAAGAACAGCCTCCTAAGGAGAGGTGTCCTTGAGCTCGATGAGCTTGTGTGGTTAAGGATGATCTGAATGGCCCAAGGTCATTTGCCTCCTACTGTGGTGGCTAGTCCTATTTATAGAGGCCCTGGTCCTCTTCCCAAATGTAGGCGGGAAGGGATCCAACAACGACCAAATTTGAAGGGAGATAACCGGTACAAGTTATCCTGACTAAAGTTGGTCTTCGCCTGCCAAAAGCTCTGGTGGTGACGCCGTCCTAGGCTCCATGATGACCTCCTCCTGTTGTCCTGCTGGTCTTGGTCTATTTGCACCGATATGGCAACCTTTACTTGATGCCTCGGGACTCCTTGAGGGAGTCCTGGATTAGGGGGTGTTCGGATAGCCAGACTATACCTTCAGCCGGACTCCAGGACTATGAAGATACAAGATTGAAGACTTCGTCCCGTGTCCGGAAGGGACTTTCCTTGGCTTGGAAGGCAAGCTTGGCGATGCGGATATTCAAGATCTCCTAACCTTGTAACCGACTTTGTGTAACCCTATCCCTATCCGGTGTCTATATAAACCGGAGGGTTTTAGTCCGTAGGACAACAACTCCAATATACGACAATCATACCGTAGGCTAGCATCTAGGATTTAGCCTCCTTAATCTCGTGGTAGATCTACTCTTGTTCTACCCATATCATCAATATTAATCAAGCAGGACGTAGGGTTTTACCTCCATCAAGAGGGCCCGAACCTGGGTAAAACATTGTGTCCCTTGTCTCCTGTTACCATCCGCCTAGACGCATAGTTCGGGACCCCCTACCCGAGATCCGTCGGTTTTGACACCGACATTGGTGCTTTCATTGAGAGGTCTTTTGTGCAGTCGCAATCAGGAAGGATGCCTCTTCCCATCTTCAAAGACGGCGCCGTTACTAAGGGAGCCTTCGCTGTCGGCCAAACTCTCCGGCTAGGTGGTTTTCTTATGACTGCCTGTTCGGCCGTTGCGCCGACGGTGACCTCTCGGGTCATCAAAAGCAACCTTCATATCAGCTCGGAACTCGCCGAGCAATTGGATCCAATGGAGCTCTCTTCCGTAAACGAGCTCTTGGATCGCATCGCCGCCTTGGGGGTCACTACGGATTACGACCAGGTTGGGCTTAAACCCGATCTAAGAGAGATTAATTCTCCCCAAGCCACCCATCATGTTGCCGTAGTAGAGGCACAATGCGGCGACCCTTCATCTGTCCTAAGGACTAGCTACGTCCAGATTCCCGATCCCTCCAAGCCGGATATCCGCGGAGGGGAGGATATAATTCAAGACCTGAACTTAGAATCAGGCAACGGGTCAGATTCACCGGACAACATTCAAAAATCCAAACTTCAGAGTTCGGAAACTCCCGGGCCTCTGAGTCTCAGATTGGGTGAGGCTGCGGATGTAATTCCACCCACCCACCCGAACATAAGCGATCTACCCCAAATCAGGCAAAAGCCCGAAGAAACAGTACATCATTACTGGGCAAGGTTCCTCCTGGTTATGAACAGGATAAAGGACTGCCGCGAGGAGGACGCAATCTCAATCTTCTACAACAATTGCACGGACAAGGGAATCCTCAACGCCACAGGTCGTCGTGATATTACACGCTTCGCTAAATTGGCGTCCATAGTACAAAAGTACCGTGCGATGGAAAGCGCCTGGAAAACCGAAATTAAATTTTGGGATAATCCGGCACTGAATAGAAGCCTCGTCCGAAATAAAAGGGTGCATCATCATAAGACACCCGGGTTAAAAACCAAAAAACCAAAACCCTCTACAGGGCATGGAACCGTACTGGACGGATGGCTTAATGGACCCTGTAAGATTCACAGTACAGAGGATGCCACACCAACCCACAGCCTTAGAGCATGTTGGATACTCCGGCAGGTGGCCAAAAGGGGCGAAGATCTCCTAATTCCGGAGTCCGCAGAAAGCCACCTCAGGGACTCCAGTACAGTCTTAACAGTCTTCGAGACTTTCGCATCAAATAACATGCGAAAAAGAACACTCCGTAGCCTCGTTGAAGTCTATCATGTAGCAACAATAAAACCTTGGAATGACACAGCTATTACTTTTAATGCCAGTGATGAACCTAAATTCCGAACAGCCCGAGCACCAGCCGCATTGGTCCTCAGTCCAATAGTGGACGGCTTTCGCCTCACCAAGGTACTCATGGACAGAGGCAGCGGATTGAACCTCATTTAAGAGGAAACCCTCCAAAAAATGGAAATAGACTGGAACCGCATTGAGCGAAGCAACACAACCTTTAGAAGAATAATCCCCAGTCAGGAAGCGCGTTGTATAGGAAAAATCACACTAGACGTGGTGTTCGGCACGCCGGATAATTACAGGTCCGAAGAAGTCACATTCCAGGTGGCCCCGTTCAGTAGCGGATACCATGCTCTGCTAGGGCGGGAAGCATTTACAATCTTCCAAGGAATACCCCATTACGGGTACATGAAGCTCAAGATGCCCGGGCCAAACGGAATCATCACTCTCGCCAGTGATCCGGACATAGCCCTCCGTGCCGAAAACAAGACAGCCGCACTGGCCCTCGAGGCACTATCCGAAGCCCTAGCGGCTGAGGAACTGATCGCACTGCGCTCCACGGTAAACAGGGACAATGTGATACTCGATGAAAGATCCAAGTCCACCTCCTTTAAACCAGCGGATGAAATAGTCAAATTCCAGGTCCATCCGACGGACCCCAATAAAACAGCTTCCATCGGGGCACGATTAAACCCTGATGTAGACGCCGCACTGCGAGAGTTCCTACGCGAGAACTGGGACATTTTCTCCTGGTGGGAAGCGTTTACAATCTTCCAAGCAATACCCCATTACGGGTACACGAAGCTCAAGATGCCCGGGCCGAACGGAATTATCACTCTCGCTAGTGATCCGAACATAGCGCTCCGCGCCGAAAACAAGACAGCCGCATTAGCCCTCGAGGCACTATCCAAAGCCCTAGCGGCTGAGGAACTGACTACGCTTCGCTCCACGGTAAACAAGGACGATGTGATACTCGACAAAAGATCCAAGTCCACCTCTTTTAAACCAGCGGACGAAATAGTCAAATTCCAGGTCCATCCAACGGGCCCCAATAAAACAGCTTCCATCGGGGTACAATTAAACCCTGATGTAGATGCCGCACTGCGAGAATTCCGACGTGAAAATTGGGACATCTTCGCCTGGCACCCTTCAGACATGCCAGGAATCCCACACAGGCTGGCCGAACACAGCTTAAATATCCTAAAAGGATTCAAACCTGTCAAACAAGCACTTCGGCGTTTCTCTGAACCCAAGAGACGGGCTATGGGAGAGGAGCTAGCTAAGCTACTGGAGGCCGGATTCATCAGAGATATAAAACATCCGGACTGGCTAGCAAACTTGGTAATGGTACCAAAGAAGGACAAATCCTGGCGCCTATGCATTGATTTTAAAGACCTTAACAAGGCTTGCCCAAAGGATCCCTTCCCCCTCCCCCGCATCGATCAAATTATCGATGCCACAGCAGGACACGATTCATGGTGTTTCCTCGACGCATACTCCGGCTACCATCAAATCAAGATGGCCGAGTCAGACCAAGCCGCAACGGCATTCATCACCCCATATGGCCCATTCTGCTTTAACACAATGCCTTTTGGGCTCAAAAACGCCGGCGCAACATATCAGTGCATGATTCAGACATGTCTGGCAAACCAGATCGGCAAAACACTGGAGGCATACATGGATGATGTGGTCGTAAAAACAAAACATGTCGAATCTCTAGTAGACGACTTGAGGCTTACATTTGATAATCTCTGAACATATGACATCAAGCTAAACCCAGAAAAATGTGTTTTCGGCGTCCCAGCATGAAAGCTCTTGGGCTTCATTGTATCCGGTAGAGGAATCGAAGCAAATTCAGCCAAGATCCAAGATTTGTCACAACTGGATATCCCAAAGGACCTCAAACAAATACAAAAATTAACCAGATGCGTGGCGGCTCTAAGCCGCTTCATCTCCTGCTTGGGAGAAAAGGCACTACCCCTCTATCGCCTCCTTCGGCGCACCGAACACTTCGAGTGGACGGATGCCGCCACGGCCGGACTCGACGAAATAAAGGCCATATTGGCAACAAACCCAGTCCTGGCCGCGCCAAACATCGGCGAACCAATGATATTGTACATTGCAGCAACCCATCAAGTTGCTAGTGCAGTACTCGTCGTCGATCGGGAAATAGAAGGACACAAATTCCCCCTTCAAAGGCCGGTTTACTACGTGTCCACCATCCTCACTCCATGCAAATCACGGTACCCACATTATCAAAAAATTGCATACGCGGTATTCATGGCATCCCGGAAGCTACGACACTACTTTCAAGAGTGTTCAATCACAGTAGCATCGGAAGTACCACTCAACGATATTACAAACAACCGCGACGCAACGGGCCGAATTGCAAAATGGGACATCGAGCTCCTCCCGTTCAACATAACTTATAAGCCACGGCGAGCTATCAAGTCGCAAGTTTTGGCTGACTTCGTCGCAGAATGGACGTAGGTCGAACTCCCTAAAGAGTATGGCACATACTCAAACTGGATCATGCATTTCGACGGCTCCAAAATGTTGGCCGGACTAGGGGCTGGCGTCATCTTGACATCCCCCACAGGAGATACAGTTCAATATGTACTCCATATTATGCACACGGACTCCAACAATGCTGCCGAATATGAGGCCCTTTTACATGGTCTCCGGATGGCAGTATCCATGGGCATTCAACGCCTGGAAGTGCACGGGGATTCAAACCTCGCGATATCTCAAATAAATGGAGACTTCGATGCCAAGGATCCAAAAATGGCACCTTACCGCAATGTCGTCTTAAAAATGTCAGCCCGATTCGAGGGGCTCGAATTTCACCACATAGCCCGGGAAAACAGTCGGGAAGCAGACATCCTGGCACGCATCGGCGCAAAATGCGACGCAGTCCCCCCAACGTCTTCCTGGAAAGGTTGTTCAAGCCATCCGTAGTATGGGAAGGGGAGCCTGATAATGACAGCCCGGACCAATCCGCACTGTCCGGCACCGAACAATCTGACATAACCGGCGGCCCTGCCAATGAAATTAAAACTTCCGCCCACGTCATAATGGCCGTCATCGCCCCATGGACAGAACCATTCCTAGCCTACCTTAATAGGCAGGAGCTCCCGGAGGACCAAAATGAGGCACGCTGCATAGTGCGGCGATCCAAGGCCTATAAAGTCCATGAGGGAGAGCTTTATAAGAAAAGCACTACCGGAGTACTTCAAAGGTGCATCTCCGAAGAGGAAGGGCGGAACTTGCTGGCTGAAATTCATGCCGGACTCGGTGGTCATCACACCGCAGCTCGGTCCCTTGTAAGCAAAGCTTTCCGTACATGCTTCTATTGGCCGACGGCCCGGCCAGACGCTCAGGACCTGGTCCAACGATGCGTCGGTTGCCCGCTCTTTGCAAACTAAAGCCATATGCCACCTACCGCCCTCCAAACTATCCCCATCACTTGGCCGTTCGCGGTCTGGGGGCTTGATATGGTTGGACCCCTTAAAGGAGGAGCTAACAAGAAAAAATACTTACTGGTCATGGTGGATAAGTTCACCAAATGGATAGAAGCCAAGCCTGTTAAGACGGCCGAATCCGAACCAGTGATAGACTTTATATCCGGGGTTGTACACTGTTACGGCGCCCCCCACAGCATCATCTCTGATAACGGCACAAAATTTACGGCCGACGAGGTAAAACTCTGGTGCAAAAACAT
Organism: Aegilops umbellulata; assembly: GCA_032464435.1. Classification (NCBI taxonomy): domain Eukaryota; kingdom Viridiplantae; phylum Streptophyta; class Magnoliopsida; order Poales; family Poaceae; genus Aegilops; species Aegilops umbellulata. The sequence goes on from CP136060.1 coordinate 202,377,238, forward strand.
GGGCATTAAGCTCGATTATGCCCCCGTCTATCACGCACAAACTAAGGGCCAGGTCAAACGTGCAAATGGTCTTATCATGAGCGGCATCAAACCCAGATTAGTGCGGTCCCTAAAGGAATCTAACACGCACTGGGTAGAGGAGCTCGACTCCGTACTCTGGGGGTTGTGGACCACGCCGAATCGCACCACCGGATACACACGATTCTTTATGGTGTACGGCGCAGAGGCAGTTCTGCCGTGCGACATAATTCATGACTCACCTCGGGTGCGCATGTACGAAGAAAGGGAAGCCGAGCTCGATCAGCAGGACAGTCTAGACGCCTTGGAGGAGGAGCGCGACGTGGCAAAATCCCGTTCCGCATTCTATCAACAGCAGGCTCGAAGATATCAAAGCAGAGAAGTGCGGGCCAAAAATTACAACGTTGGCGAACTAGTTCTACGGCTCCCGGACAAGAAAAAGGACAAACTCCAGCCCAGGTGGGAAGGTCCCTTCATAATTGACCAAGTCCTGACCGGTGGAGCGTACCGCCTGCGAGATGCCTTGGATAACCGACTCGAGCCGAACCCATGGAACGCAACCCGTCTCCGAAGATTCTACGCCTAGCGCAGGACTCTGTGTTCGTCTCCTTCCTCTGTCCATTTTTTACATTTTCTGTCTTACAGTTCTCTCCTTCCACCCTTTCTTTTATTTTTTCTCAATTATAGCCATTAAAGGCTCAACAAAGTGACGCGCTACTCGCGCTCACTATACCTGGGGGCTTCTTTAAACATAAGCTTATTCATACGGCGTTCACGCCCGAAACATGTGTCAAACTTCCGCATGTACCTTTTCTTCACCATTATATGCATCTATATGACTTAAGTTTTGTCCAAGCTGGGTTGCCTGGCTCCTGTGCTTACCCCTACGTTCCCGATTGTTCGGCTAGGTGGTAAAGGGAGCACCTCTGCGATTGTTACTGTCGGGTCAGCCGGATGAGTACCTCAGAGTGGGTGAAGCCGAAAGCTAGCATTCTTAAGGGAATATTCGGTCAGTGAACTAAAGATGACCTTTTTTACTTATTTATACATATGCCCCCAGATGCTTTTCCTGCGTTGGCAGTCGGACATGCACTTTAGGGCATGCCTCCCAGAGAAAGGAACCCCTAACGGAACTATTCTCTCAGGAAGATGTTTCTTACTAACCATGTAATATAACATAACTAGTTGGGCACTTGTCTGATAAAGCATTAATGACCCCTACGCCTGGTTTCCATGCATACCCGGGTTCTTACATAACTGATAGCGTATTCGTACACACTCCGGACCATCAGGTCCCGAGGTCGAAGCGAAAAGGTCGGCAACGACAAACGATCTACAATCCGGCTAGAAGGCATTACACATGTCATTTAAAAATTACATAGTCACTCTGACTGATTGTATTCCTCTTCAATACCATCTAACAGGTTGTCTAATTTACAGTCCTGCTGGGAATACTTTCGGCCAATTCTACTTGGCCGTATACTAAGCAAACAGGGATCTCCTTCCCATCAGGTGCTACAGGTCCGACCTCGGCCATGTGGTTGCGGTCAGTCTTTGTGTACCGCGTCTTTACCATGGCCCAGGCCTCCCTCGCGCCTTGGCGGTAGGCCGATATCTTCCACAACCGGAAGCGCCGCCGCGCTCCCTTTAGCTTCTCCGCAAGCTCTCCAAGGCCCTCGAGCCTGGGGAGGGATGGCCATAAGGCTTGGGCAACTCCTTGCATCGCCTGCCGAGCTAGCTCGTGCAGCTGCGAAAGTTCGGGAAGAAGGTCGCCCATTGAACCGGGCATCTCCTCTGCAGGACGACCTGTCAGCATACCTACAGACATAACTCTGTGTAACGCCCTTGATGCGGCTATATCTCTCACGTGTCAAAGCACGACTTAGAGGCATAACCGCATTGAAAGCAATGTCGCAAGTGAGGTAATCTTCACACAACCCATGTAATACATAAGGGAAAGAGATACATAGTTGGCTTACAATCGCCACTTCACGCAATACATGAGTAAAGCATTACATCAAACAGATACAATCAAGGTCCGACTATGGAACCAAAATAAAAGAAGACTACCCCAAATGCTACAAAGATCCCTGATCGAACCCAACTGGGCTCCACTACTGATCAGCTGAAACGAAACAACACAACGAACAAGATCTTCATCGAGCTCCTCCTTGAGCTCGGGTGCGTCACCTGCACGGTTTCATCGGCACCTGCAAACAGGTTTTGGAAGTATCTGTGAGTCACGGGGACTCAGCAATCTCACACCCGCGAGATCAAGACTATTTAAGCTTATAGGTAGGGTAAAAGGTATGAGGTGGAGCTGCAGCAAGCGACTAGCATATATGGTGGCTAACATACGCAAATGAGAGCGAGAAGAGAAGGCAAAGCACGGTCGATGAACTATGATCAAGAAGTGATCCTAGAACAACCTACGTCAAGCATAAATCCAACACCGTGTTCCCTTCTCGGACTCCGCCGAGAAGAGACCATCACGGTTACACACGCGGTTGATGTATTTTAATTAAGATCAACTTTGGGTTTCTACAACCGGACATTAACAAATTCCCATCTGCCTCATAACCGCGGGCACGGCTTTCGAAAGATAATACCCTACAAGGGTGTCCCAACTTAGCCCATTATAAGCTCTCACGGTCAACGAAGGATATTCCTTCTACCGGGAAGACCCGATCAGTCTCGGAATCCCGGCTACAAGACATTTCGACAATGGTAAAACAAGACCAGCAAAGCCGCACGAATGTGCCGACAAATCCCGATAGGAGCTGCACATATCTCTTTCTCAGGGCACATCCGAATGAGACATCCTACGAGTAAAACCAAGCCTCAAGTTTCCCCAAGGTGGCCCCGCAGTCTACTCGGTTCAGACCAGCACTCAGAGGAGCACTGGACCGGGGGAGCTAAAATAAAGATGACCCTTGAGTCTGCAGAACCCAAGGGAAAAAGGCTTAGGTGGCAATTGGTAAAACCAATGTTGGGCCTTGCTGGAGGAGTCTTATTCAAAGCGAGTTGTCAAGGGGGTCCCATTAATCACCCAACCGTGTAAGGAATGCAAAATCCGGGAACATAACACCGGTATGATGGAAACTAGGGCGGCAAGGGTGGAACAAAACACCAGCCATAAGGCCGAGCCTTCCACCCTTTACCAAGTATATAGATGCATTAATTAAATAAGATATATTGTGATATCCCAACAAGTAAACATGTTTCAACAAGGAACAACATCTCCATGTTCCAACAAGGAACAAACTTCATCTTCACCTGCAACTAACAACGCTATAAGAGGGGCTGAGCAAAGCGGTAACATGGCCAAACAACGGTTTGCTAGGACAAGGTGGGTTAGAGGCTTGACAGGGCAATATGAGAGGCATGATAAGCAAGTGCTAGGCATCGTAGCATAGGCATAGCAAAAGAGCGGGCATGTAGCAAGCAAAGATAGAAGTGATTTCGAGGGTATGGTCATCTTGCCTAAGATCCCGCAAGGAAGAAGAACGAGTCCATGAAGAAGACAAACGGACGCAGTCGAATGAATCCTCACAACTCCGGAACGAAACCGAAGCTAACGAGAGAAGCAACCCGGAAATAAACAAACAACATAGTAAAACAACCATCACATAAACATGGCATGATGCACAACCAAGTATGATGCATGTCCGGTTTAATGAAGCATGGCATGGCAAAGTGCACAAACAATACTACAAATTAAGTGGAGCTCAATATGCAACGAGTTGCATATTGGCAAAACACCACATTTAATTATTTAGTTCTCTCTCGTATATATATCCAACAATATTAAATGTTGTTAAACATGGCAAGAGGTGAAACATATGAAAAACTACCTATCTAGGCAAATTTAAATGAGGCCGGAACAACAAACAACAAGTCCGGAAAAACCTCATGAGCATATATTACATTTGGTACTGTTCTGCCCTAAAACATATTTTAGATTTATTAAACAGGAAAATAAAGTGCATCATGTTAAACTATGCATTTTTCTACCCCATTTACATATAAAGTTTATTAAATTCTGAGCTACGGTTAAATAGTTATGAATTAAACCATTTTAACAAGGCATTCAAGCAAATTAATGGAAACAACAAATTAACCATACTTGAAGTTGTTATCATGATGCGGATGACATGAACAAGCTTTATGCAATTATTATTAAAATTTGACAAGAGCATTAAAAAGCATTTGTCGTCGTGGCGGAAACGAAAGGGGTGCCACGGCAACGACAACGGAAATGGTGCCACGACAACATTCCAATGATCCGACAACTCATTGAGATACCGGTGCAAAAGAGCAAGTGTGCGGATGTGTGGAGCATGCAAAAGATGGTGGGGTGATCCCGGCTACCGGGTTCCCACGGGTCAACGGCATGGCAAACGAGGAGGAACGTGCATGAAGCAAACGGGCACAGTGCCAACATACAGCTCATCTCAGACAACAAGCATTCGTCCACGGGTCATCGTTCTCAGCGGTTATACCTTTGCAGCGTGTATTTCGAAGCGGATCAAGTTCAGCGGAAGTAGTCGTTCACGGGTCGTCGAGGGAAGTAGTGGTACTCGGCGATGGTAGAGGAAGTAGTGGTCCACGTGGCGGCGGTAGTGGTACACGTTTTCGTAGAGGAACTTGACGACTCCAACGTCTTCGGGGCGACGGTAGTGGTACGCGCGATGTAGGGGTACTAGTCGGTCCGGTCTTGGCGATGTAGATGTACACATGGTCGGGGAACTTGTCACATCATCGGGTGTAGTTGTTCATGAGGGTCTTGATGAATCCGAAGGGTACTTGGCGATGTAAAATTTCTCCTGTAGATGAACTTGAGGTGCTCCTGGCGTCGGACTTGCGGCGTTGGACAGAAGCATGGCGAGGTTTAGCAGCTACCCGACGTCCATGACAAAAAACGGAGCTCGGGCAGGGAGGCGACGGGGCTTCGAGCTCGGCATCCATGTCAGGTCGACGAGGAGGCCAGAGGAAGGGAAGGGGGCGATGCAGAGGACGGGGAGGCCGGGCGGAGCTCCGGGGAGAGGGGTGGCATGCGGCCATGGCAGGGAGGCGGCAAGCTTGGCGCGCCGGAGTTGGGGACGGGGCCCTGCCTGCGGGGTCCGGCCGGGAACGGGCAAGGGCGGCGAAGGCCAGCCTGATCTGGTGGAGGAGGCGGCTGCAGGGCGCCGGCGGCGGGCTGGATCGAGGAGGAAGGAGGCGAGGGGATCGGGGCGAGGGGTGCAGTGCGAGGAGGGAGAGATGAGGAGCGACGCCGGGGTTTGGAGGAGGACGAGTGAGGGGATCGAGGGAGAGAAGTGGATCGGGAGAGGGGTTAGCGCTGCCCTCTCCCTGCGTGACGGCGCTCGGGAGGGAGATGGGGATCGAGCAGGAGGCTCTCCCCTGGTGCTAGGGTTAGAGGGGTCGGCTGGGCCTTGGGCCGCAGCTACAGGAGGACCAAGTGGCCGACTGGGCTGGTTGGGCTCTCTCTCTTTCTCACTTCTTCACCTCCTCACAAAAACAGAAAGCAAAGAAAGAAAAGGAGAGAAAAGAAATGAGTGGACAAGAATTTGGGCAAGGGGATTATTTTTCCGGACTCCCAAAAATGCGCTTGTCCCAAGAAAATAGAAGTGAGCATGATTGCAAGATTTAAATTCAAATTCATTTGAATTTAATTCAAATGGTTTGAATAGGAAGTGAGGGTTGGGAAGGTCCAAAAATGTTCGGATCTTTGGTGGAGCTCCGGAATATGATGAAAGAAGGTATGGCAAGGTTGGAAACCAAGAATTAAGATAACAAAGGCATTGGGATAATTTGCAAGTGTGTTATGGTGATTTCCAAATTAAAGAAATATTTAATATAGCTCCCTAATATTGGGACGATATGTTATAAAGAGAAGTCACCCTTCCCTCTATTTAAATAGATCAACCATCTACGCAATTTATTAGTTGAGTTGGGATGCAAAGGCTAATGACATGATGGCATGATGACATGATGCAATGCAAAAATAAAAGAGCAAGCACAAAAGAAACACATGGCGAAACTCGGAATCCATGGAAGGCATCTGAATCTCCGGTCTTGGGGCGTTACACTCTGTCATTTGACTTCCTCGCCGAACTCCTTATTTTTCAGAGGTTCGTTTAAGCACTTACTATATATGCCGCGTCGAAGCCGCTGGTTCTCCTTAGTGGAGTCCGACAGCTGGGCACGAACATCTTTCAGTTCAACGCCCAGCTTGGTGTTGGCATCTTGGAGATCGTTCTTCTCCCGCCTCACCCTTGTCAGCATGCTCTGACCAGCCTTCAGCGGGCGTAGGAGTTGTTGCTTGTCCGGATTTAATCCGGCGCCATCTGCAATTTTCTTTGTCAGATACGCACCCACGCCGCACTTCGCAACATATTTATCTTTCGAAGCGTAAATTACCAGAGGGGGGCTCTTTGGGCTCCCCCGCTGCGGCTAGTGCGGCCTGAAGTTGGGCTTTGCACTCTTCCAGCTCCTGGGACAGTAGGGTATTCTTTTCTGTAAGAACCTCCATAACTAATGATCCTTAAACCAGTTATTCTAACTGGTTCAAGTCTCAGGGGCTACTGGTATATATATATTTACCAAAATTTTCTTACCCGTATGTCTTTCACATATTGCTCCGTGGCTCTGGCTAAACCATTTTGAGCGGCATGGAGATACGCATCACCTGAGTTGAAGGCATCCAATGCCTCTTGGGAGAAACAAGCATCGCGGAGAACTATCCGGCGACGCCTGTGGTTGATGGCACTCTCCACCTCTGAATTGGTGGTAGACAGCCTGTCCGCATCCTCTGTCGGAGGAGCGTCCGGTGCACTCCTTGTGTTCGCTGCCGCTTCCGGGCCAGGCGTTGGAGCCTGGCTGGTGGAGGCATGATTGGCAACCTCTCCAGATATAGTCCGACGAGGTTTCTTCGTCCTGAAGAGAGAACGAGAATTAATGTGCCCTAAAGGGATAACACCAGAGAAATAGATGGTGCGCTATACCTTTGCATCGGCGTGTCAGTCCGGACTACATTTCTTTTTACCCCACGGGGCCCTGCGGCCCCTCATTGGCTATCCGCCGCAGGTTCGGCCTCCCGCCTCAGAAACCTTCCCTGCAAAACACGGTTGTCGTCAGAAAAACTGAAAATGCGTGAGAATGGAATCCTCCTCAAGGGAATGAGACTTTGGTCTCTGTCACCTGGGAGGCCGAGATTAACCTTGGGTAATCGGCCGTAACGGCCACCTAGGTATTAACCTTGCTTAGCTGATGAAACACCCTGTCAATTAGCTCCACCGATATGTCCGGATCCTCTTCAGAGTCCGGATCGAGGGGCCGTTCTGGATCCTCGGGCTATGGAGGACGGCTGTTTAGATCCTTTACTTCCTGACGCAGTTCTTGCATCAAAGTCGTTAGACTATATATTTAATCATGGGAGTATAAAGCGGATGGGCGAGCAAAATCGTCCACTTACCCAACTCGGAGGGTTATACACAGTAAATCCGCCCTGCGGGTCGACGCGGAGGAATTCCTCCTCTTCTCCCTTGTACAAAGAGGATAAGATCTTTTCTAGAGCGGCAGCCGAGGCCGGCCCCTTACGACCGTAACGTGTGCCGTCGTCCTCCCCGTTAAATCCCACATGGGGTGGCCTCTATATTGAAGCGGCTGCACCCCCCGCATAATGCATGTGGCCATGACTCCAATCATGGTTAGTCTAGAATGAGCCAATAGTCTTATTCGGCCCATCAGGTAAAGGACGTCCCTGTCGCTTTCCCTCTGAGAGCTCCGCGGACGCCAGCTTAAGCGTTTCTTTAACGGAGCGCTGTTGAACTCGGGGAGGCCGATCTGGATAGGATCCTGTAGCGGGACATCATCTATATAAAACCATTCCGAAGGCCACTCCTCGGATGCCTTTTTTGGGGTTCTGGATAGGTACCCGGTCCTGGCGATGCGCCACACTTCGGCTCCGCCCACTTGATATATAGACCCCTCTTGAGAACGGGGCACCAGGCAGAATATCCTCTTCCACAGCACGAAATGAGCCTCGATGCCCAGGAATAGCTCTCAAAGGGCGTCGAAGCCCGCGATATGCAATTGGAGGCCGTAGAACTCCAGAAGTCCACGGAGAAATGGATGAATTGGAAATCCTAGTCCCCTTATTAGATAAGGGACAAGGCACACCCGCTCTCCATTGGAAGGATTGGGGGTGCTCTCCGCTTGTTTTCCGCCATTATAGGTGGCGAGTCTGGCTCGGACCGGGACCATATAGGCCTGAGGGAGAAATCCCTTGGCCTGAAGCGACACTAACTCGCTGTGCGGGATGGAGCACCTCTCCCAGTCTCTAGGTTTAGGACTGGAACGGCGAGAAGAGGAGCTACGACGGCTGGACATGTTGGGATGGACCTTTGCTGGAGGCGCTCTGATGATTACTCGCGGGGAGGAGGAGGTGTGGTTTGGATCTCAATCCCCATCCCGTAAAATAGGCGGCTCGTTTATGCAGCTAGGGGTGTGGATGTAAAAACACCCTGACTTTTCGCATTTGTTTGACACGTGGAAGACAGCCATTATTGGGCGTGGAAACCAAGGAGCGCTACATTACAAAAAATCGGACATTATTTGAACAGGTACACAGAATTTGGAGAAGAACCCGCCTTGCAATGCCGAAGACAATCTGCGCGCCGGACCCGTCGTCATTGAAGCCTGGTTCGGGGGCTACTGAGGGAGTCCTGGATTAGGGGGTGGTCGGATAGCCGGACTATACCATCAGCCGGACCCCAGGACTATGAAGATACAAGATTGAAGACTTTGTCCCGTGTCTGGAAGGGACTTTCCTTGGCGTGGAAGGCAAGCTTGGCGATGCGGATATTCAAGCTCTCCTACCCTTGTAACCGACTTTGTGTAACCCTAACCCTTTCCGGTATTTATATAAACCGGAGGGTTTTAGTCCGTAGGACAACAAATCCAATATACGACAATCATACCATAGGCTAGCTTCTAGGGTTTAGCCTCCTTGATATCGTGGTAGATCTACTCTTGTACTACCCATATCATCAATATTAATCAAGCAGGACGTAGGGTTTTACCTCCATCAAGAGGCCCCGAACCTGGGTAAAACATTGTGTCCCTTGTCTCATGTTACCATCCGCCTAGACGCACAGTTCGGGACCCCCTACCCGAGATCCGCCGGTTTTGCCACCGACACTCCTCGCCTGCGCTTGCCCCTTTAGCACAAAAGAGGCAACGGGTTCGCTCTACTCGCTTGCGCCAGCCTGGCCTTGGTCGTCATTGCTTGCGTCACAGGAACCTCGCGAGGTGCCCCTTGCCTTGATCCCTCTGCTCTTCGCAAGCCATCCTAGTGAGGCCGCCTCCGAGGAGGTCTTGCATCGTCTGCCTCGTGAGGCTTGACCCCTTGCGAGGGTCTTGAGTGTTCGCTGATAAAGTTAGGATGTATAGGGCAGCTGGAGGAGCCACGCCGTGGGCCGCAAGCGGGCAAGTCTGGGGACCCCCGTTCCCAGGACACCGACAGTAGCCCCCAAGCCTAAGGCGCGCTCGGACTTGGCTTCGAGGCAAAGCCAAGGGGCAAGTGCGGAGCGCCACGGGCCCCAACGGCCTGCAACCTCGGTTTACGCGTGGCGATTGATGGGACGTGGGCGTCTCCGCTTCCCCACGCTGACTCGGCAACCGCACGACTTGACGAGTCCCTGGTGCATGCATAGAAAAATCATCATTAAATGTGATCGTGGGGGTCGCCGGTGGGCCTTCTCATGCTATAAATGAGGAAGGGGTGGAGCCCCTGTTGCCCATCTCTTCCTCCTCCATTCGCTTCTCCTCCATCGCTCCGTCGCTCGCAGCAATTCCCATGGTGCCTATTCGCAGCAATTCCTCAGACCAGCCGCCGCGACGTAGTTGTGAGGCCACAGGTGTCGAGGCCTTGGTGCCAGCGGCCTCCCCCCGGGTATCCGCTGCCCTTGTGTGCCCAGACCAGGGGCTCCGAAGGCAGAGGCTGCGACTAGCGCCGTCCCCGTCGGGGCCGCGGCCGCCGCACCTTGGTGGCACGCACCATTGCCCAGGAACCCATGCCGAGGGCTCCTCACACGTGCTCGTGATGTGGGCGGCGATGCCTCCACGCACTTGGATTCCCTTTCCGCAGTACTTCTCCACCGACATGCCGCCGAGGGGACCCCTCGAGCTTTGGCTGCAGCACGCTGAGTGCGATGGCCCAGCGATAGGGGCGGAGGTCGAGGTCGTCTCCCGGGGCAAGATCTTCATGAGCCGCGGCTGGGGAGTGGTTGCCCAGGTTTCCCGTGCGGAGGGCGCCCTCGCCATCCACTTTGAGTACGACGACGCCTCCACGCTGTTCTTCAGGGTCTTCGACGTGGAAGGCCCCTGCATGGAGATCTGCCCTGAAGGGGGTCATCGGGACGGCGCGGTGGCAGGGGCAAGGTCCACCGCTGGCCTCGCTGGTGTTTGTTCTAGCTACAGCGGTGACGCTTGGGAGTCTAGTGACTCTCCCGAGCCCTATGAGACTCCGGAGACGAGAGACGACAGCTACGTGCCACCAAGCTTGCGTCGTGCCCGGATTGCAGCCGTAGGGTCCATCCGGCGCCGTCGCTGATCAAGATGGGGCTGGCGCCGGCCTCCCATGGCCCATTGTTGGTGCTGGCTTCGGCGGCACTGGCTGCTAGAAACTTCCTCGTTTTGTTCCCTGCAACGAATCGAGATGAACCCCGTGGGGGCGTGTAAAGTGTCTGTACTGTCTTTTGCTGATATCACCCTTATTATGAAGATTTACGAACGCATGTCCCGCTTCGGCCTACTCTCCCCTTTCCAATCTCGCGGTAGCTTGGTGCTCTACACCGATAGGTCCCGGTCCCCAGGCGGGCTGCAGCCGTCGCTGGTATGCCAGGTCGCGATGTCGTGGTCAAGGCCAGGAGGCGAGCGGCCCGAGGTCCAGTAAGGGATCCTGAGGAGCGATGCTAAAGAGGTCCCCTTTGGCGTGCAAGCAGCCACCTAAAGGTGGGAAAGGGAGGCGATGCTGCCGCTTCAGGGCTGCAAGAGATGGGAATCTTGTGTCGTGCCGCTCGGCTGACTTGGATGCGGAAATTATCTTGGTAGTCAGAGTCGATTCCTTGTGCAGCACCAGGCCCCCTGTGCATTGGTGACCGTAGTGTAGCCAGGTTAGGCACGTGCGAGACTCCCCCTATTTCCCACACCCTTCTGTGTGCTCTACTCCTCAGGTCCCGGCCCTCGTGAAAGCTCAGCCGCCGTTGGTATGCCAGGTCATGATGCCGTGGTCAAGGCCAGGGGTGAGGGCTGGAGAGCCAGTAAGAGCTCCTGAGTCGTGATGCTCAGGATCCCCCCCTTTTGATGCGCAAGTGAATTGCGTGGGAAAGTAAGGAGACAGTGGTGCCGCCCGCTATTGCTCTCGGGAGGTTCTTGCATGTTAGCGTGAGAAGGGGTACGAATTGTAGCCACGCTTGCCGGTTCGCCACTGATCGTTCTGCAAGAAGACGAAGGCGCTGAGGGTCTGGTGAGGTGACGTGCGCGGGTTGCAGCGAGCCAGAGCTCAACCGCTTAGATTTATCAGCATTGCAGGGACGGACCCGAGCACAAGCGTCGTGCCAGCATGAGTAGCCCCCGTTGCGGGGTGAGCGGAGGGTCGATCGGCGATGCCGGCGGACACGGTGAGCGACGATTAAGCAGGGGATGACTATAAATAACTCATGCATGGGAAGAGAACTAGCTTAGATAGATGCAAGAACGATACATACCACCGGGACGGACCCGAGCGGCATGGGGGTGCTGCAGCCCGAAGGGCGCCCCTAGTAGGGTAAGCTAAAGATGCGAAGAGATACATGCCGTGGGGACAGGCCCATGCGACCTGGGAATGATGCAGCCCGAGGGGCGCTCCCAGCTAAATAAACTTGGAAAATGTCACCTGGTTCCGCTGTCGAAGGGGTGTTGGGGTAGCCGAAGACGCGTGACGAAGGAGCCATTCCCCATGAGCCGCCTGGGCCCTGAGTCTCTGGAGACTCTGGGGGCTCGGGCGGTTCCATGAGGATGGTCTCCATTTCCACTAGGACCGCGTGATGTCTAGCCTCCTGAGCCCCCTTGCTCGGCAGGCCAAACGGCATGCGGACTTAGCTGTGGGGTGGACCCTCACACAGCCCAACGCGCGAAGGCCAGAAGCGCTCTTGAGATGCGGCCCTGTTGAGCCCTGGGATGTCGATGGAAACGCACAACCCGCCATCCTCACCTGGATGGGAAGCTGCTCCAGGTGGGCGGCGGTCGCTACGCATGGCTCTTGCATCATGTAGCTCCTGGGTGGTCTTGGCGATGAATTCTTGAGCGTCAGGCGCTCCTTGCCCGGTGTCCTCCTGAGGGAAACATGCCACAAAGCACGCCTCCACGTGGTGCCCGAGCGCCTCCCTCGTGATGTTGGCCAGGTCTGAGGCCCTCCAGGAGAGAGCTCCCGAACCCTGCCCGAGGAGGGCACCGGGCACGCCTTCCTATGCAAGGGAGGGAGGGGCCCCAGCCACGGGCGCTGATCCTGAGGCTGTGCCGCTAGAGACGTCCCCCTGGGGCCCTATGCGGAGTAGATGCTTCTTCTTCTTGGGGATGGCCTCAGGAGGGTACTGCGTTCCCTTGCTGTCAGGGTCTTGAATTGTTGTGGCTTGGAAAGTGCGCTCGAGGGAGCACACTGCATCTCTTTCTTCGCAGGGGACTGTGATGATCCCGCCGCTCCCTGGCATCTTGAGGACGTTGTAGCCGTGGTGGGTTACCGCCATAAACTTCGCTCACGCAGGATACGCAAGGATGGCGTTGTGCGGCAAACAAATGTGGGCAACGTCGAAGTCGATGAGCTCGGTGCGGTAGTTGTCACACTGGCCGAAGGTGACAGGGAGGCGGACTTGCCCTATCGGGGTGGTAGAGCCATCGGTCACTCCTGAGAAGGGCTTAGTAGGCTGTAGCTGATCATATGGCACTTGGAGGCTGTCGAATGTCTCGACGGACAGGACATTAAGCCCTGTGCCACCGTCGATGAGGGTCTTCGTGACTTGGACGTTGCTGATGACGGGCGAGCACAGCATCGGGAGGGCGCCTGCGGTCGCCGCGCACTTGAGCTGGTCCGCCGAGCTGAAGGTGATGGCGCACTTGGACCACCTGAGCGGGTGCATGGCCTCGAGCCTGGGAAGGGCTGCATTCACCTCGCGAGAGAACTGCTTGAAGATGCGCTGGGATGCTGGGGCCTGAGCCCCGCCCAAGATGCAGGCGGTAGCGCATGGCTCCTGGAAGCCCCCATCCCCCTCGTCCCGATGGTGGTCGTCGTTCCTTCTTGGCGGTGGCAGCAATGGGGGGAGACCAGCATTGCCCTGAGGGTGGTCCTCGCAAGGCTTATCCCTCCAGGCGCCCTCACAAGGTTGGTCCTGCCAGCGGTCCTCATGAGGCCGGTCACGCCACTCCTGGCGGGGGCCGCGATCATCCTAGCATTCTCCGCCTCGTCCTCCTCCTCGGCCGTAACCATGGTCGTTGCGCTCGGGGCATCGACCGAAGCGTCTATCTCGAATGGCTCTGAGCTCTTGGCAGTCATTGGTGTTGTGGCTGTGTACGTTGTGGAAGGCGCAGAACGGTCGGCTGCTCTTGGACGACTCGGGATGGTCCCGACCGCGCTTCGTGTCAGGCTCCGCCGCGAGCACGGCCACCCCCTTGTGCTTCACGTCTTTGGCCTTGGCTTTCTTCTCCTCTGGGTCAGTAGCAGGGAGCTCGAGGAGGGAAAGGCGCCCTTCCTCAGCTCTTGTGCACTTGGTTTCCATGTTGAATAGCTCCCGAGCCGTGCACACTCCTCGTGGATGGCGAGCTCCTCCTTCATCTTGACGTCATGGACGCCGTTGGAGAACGTGGAATTGATGGCCTCATCCATCACCTTGGGGATCTTGAGACGAACGTTGTTGAAGCGCTGGATTACTTCTGCAGGGTCTCTCCTGGCTGCTGCTTGATGCGGCGTAGGTCGCCCACGGACGGTGGGCGGTCGCGAGTGCCTTGGAAGTTGGCGACGAAGCAGTCGCGCAACTCATCCCAGGAGGAGACCGAGCCCCGGGGTAGGTTCAGGAGCCATGAGCGAGCACCATCCTTGAGTGCCATGGGGAACCAGTTCGCCATGACTTCCTTGTCATCATTGGACGCTCGATGCTCAGCTCGTAGAGCTGCAAGAACTCCGCAGGGTCGGGGGTGCCGTCATAGCAAGGAGGCAGGTCTGGCTTGAACCTGCCCGGCCAGACGATGCTACGTAGCTCTGAAGTGAAGGCGCGGCAACCTGCTGTGGCCATCGGGGCCCTTTACTGACGTGGAGCCTGCCCCTGATGTCCGCGCGCCGCCACCGCAGGCGGCAGGCGGTCTTGTCGCGGTGGCGCTAGGAGTGCGGGGAAGTTTTCCTGCGGCCAAGGAACCTCTTGGCAGCTTCGTTCTTCTCGTGCGGGCACCCGGCGCGGTGGGTCGCGCCGAGGGGCCGCGCGCCTTGGTGCCAGGGGGTGCTCCATGAGCTACATCACCCGCAGCTGGCGGGGGGCAAGGTAGCAAGAGGGACGGTGCAGGGGAGACCCCAGTGGCGCTGAAAAGCTCAGCGATGCAGTCCAGCCAGTCCTCGTAGAGGTCGTCGACTGGGCGGTAGCGCAGGAGCTCGCGTGCCATGAGCAGCGCAGCCTGCGCATCCGTGGGCGCACAACGAGCATGGGACGATGAGCCGGCTGGGGTTAGCGACAGAGTGGCGGTGTGGCCGTCCCCCGCACGGAGGGGTGCAGTCAGGACGCTTGCTGCTCGTTTCCCGCCGGGTGGGTGGCGGCGTTGGCAGCAGGCGACGGAGAACGACGAGGAGGCCCGTGACAGGGGCCGTCTGAGCGACGCAGGCGGCGAGGGCGGCCCGGTGCTCCTCACGTACTCACCGCAATCTCAAAGCTCAACGCGTCGAGCTCACAGAACAAGGGACACAGGGTTTATACTAGTTTGGGCCACCGATGTGGTGTAATACCCTACTCTAGTGTGGTGTGGTGGATTGCCTCTTGGGCTAAGGATGAACAGGTACAAGGGAAGAACAACCTCCTGAGGAGAGGTGTCTTTGAGCTCGGTGAGCTTGTGTGCTTGAGGTAGATATGAATGACCCAAGATCAGTTGCCTCCTATTGTGGTGGCTAGTCCTATTTATAGAGGCCCTGGTCCTCTTCCCAAATGTAGGCGGGAAGCGATCCAACAATGGCCAAATTTAAAGGAGACAACTGGTACAAGTTATCCTCACTAAAGGTGGTTTTCGCCTGCTAAAGGCTCTGGTTGTGATGCCGTCCTGGGCTCCACGATGACCTCCGTCCTGTCGTCCTGCTGGTCTTAGTCTCGTTGCACCGATATGGCAACCTTTACTTGATGCCTCGGGACACCTCGCCTGTGCTTGCCCCTTCAGCACGAAAGAGGCAACGGGTACGCTGCACGCTCCTCCTGGATTAGGCCGTCATGGCTTGCGACACAGGAACCTTGCGAGGTGCCCCTTGCCTTGATCTCTCCGCTCCTCGTGAGCCAGCCTAGTGTTGCCGTCCCCAAGAAGGTCTTGCGTCATCCGCCTCGCAAGGCTTGGCCCCTCGTGATGGTCTTGAGTGTTAGCTGATGAAGTTGGGCCGTACAGGGCCGCTGGAGGAGCCATGCCATGGGCCGCAGGTGGGAAAGTCTAGCGACCCCTGTTCCCAGGAAGCCGACACATTTCCCATTCATCGAGCTAGGACGTGAGATAGACGAGCTGGAAGACTGGGGAGATTGAGTTTTTCGCATGCACCCCGAGTTCGAATCTTTCTTGGGTCTGCGGAGCCGCGAATCCAACATTTGGCGCGCCAGGTAGGGGTGCATCAAAGATTCACCTCCTTGTCTACTGTACCTCACCCTCGCTGTTCGGTCCCCATGGCGGGCGTCGCTCCACAGGCCGGGCCAACGGGCGCGTCTAGGAACGTTGCGGGTCATCGGGCTTTCTCCCCCACCTTGTGGCGGGTGCGGTGGCCGCCAAAGTTCCGGCCGGAGCTGCCACCTCGATACGACAACATCGCGGATCCGGTGGGGCTTCTCCAGGCGTATGAAGAGACTGTCCAGGCAGCCGGCAGCGACGACAAGGTCATGGTGAATTGGCTCCCTATGGCCCTTACGGGTAAGCCACGTGCCTGGTTTCTAGGCTTGTCGGAGTCTTCAGTGGCCTCCCGGGAAGAGCTGTGCGGCCTCTTCACGGCGCGTTTCGCGGCACCGGCGCCCCACGCCGTCGCAGCCAGCCTTGGCGGGTTGCAGGCGCCGGCCTCAGACCGCCATGTCCAACAGTTCTTCCGCCGAGCAGGCGCCGCCCACATGCAGCGGGGAGCCCCTCAGGGCTGGGTGGCGCCTAAGGCCGACGTCACCTTTGACTCAAGGGACCACCCCGAGACCACGGTCGGTGCCGGCGCGCTCCCAATGCTCTGCAGCCCCACCATCTACAACATAGCAGTCACCAGGACGCTCATCGACGGCGGTGCTGACCTCAACGTCCTCTCTGTGGAGGTGTTCGGCATGCTTCACATGCCCTATGGTCGGCTCCTCCCCACCAAGACTTTCTCTAGGGTCGTTGATGGCTCCACCTGTCCTCTAGGGCAGATCCGCCCCCTATCACCTTTGGCACATTCGACAACTATCGCACCGAGCTCATCAACTTTGACATCGCCCGCATTGGCCTCCCGTACAACGCCATTCTCGGGTACCCAGCCCTAGCCAAGTTCATGGCGGCAACCCATCCAGGCTACAACCTCATGAAGATGCAGGGAAGCAGCGGTGTCCTCACCGTGGTGGGGGATACCAAGGATGCGCTCTTGGCCCTCAAGCTGGCCTTCAAGGTCGCGACAACCGCGCGACCTAGCGGGGAGGGGGCTCCAGAGGGCTCGGGGGCTACGCCAGCAAAGAAGAAGCAATTTGTCGGGGGTTGGGTGCGACATATGCCAAGGGATGGCTTATCATGGTGGGGGCGAGTAAAACATCGCCGGTGCCTGGAAACGGGATGAGGCGAAGACATACACGCCGGCGAATCTTACCCAGCTTCAGGGCTCTCCGGGGAGATAACACCCCTACTGCTGCTCTGCAGGGTCTCCGCATGATCACTATGGCAAAGTGTGAACAAGGTTGCTCCTTGAGCTGTTTCCTGGAGGTAGGAGAAGGCAAGGCTAGCTCTCTCCTTCCAATATGATCTAGGCTAGTGCTAAATGGATTCGAACCCTTTGCATGGGTGACCTGGGGGGTTTATATAGGCCTACCCCCCAGGGGTACAATGGTAATCCGGCTGGGCGCGGGTCCCAGCCGTCTGTCTCTTAGGCCGTCGTCTTCTCCGCCGACTTCCGGGGCCCACCGACTGGCTCGGTATGGGGCCGACAGGCCATGTCCGCCGCGGGCGGGTCTTTCGGGCTACGGATTACTGTAGCCTTGCTTCTAATGACGCGGGCTTGGTCGTGGGGTCAAGGCAATAGTACGTCGCCTGACGACGATCACTGTTGCCATTCCCTGTCTTGTCTGGTAAATGGCGTGCGGGGCCCGTGGGAGGGGCTAGCCGACTCCTGGGGGCCGACTCCCACCGGGTCCGACTGGTGGCACTCTTGCCGTCTTCTGGACCCCCACTGACTGGTGGGACCCGCCGTCTCTGGGTCGTACAGACAGGTCATCGTGGGCACAGGGTTCCGCCCGCTGGGGCTGACGTCAAGGCTAGCATGGCAACAGTGCTACGCCGGACGGAAATCTCTGATGGTACGGTGTACTATGGCCATGCCTGCCATTAGTAAGGGGCGGGAGTGGATCTTACTGAGGCCACGCCCCGTCCCATCCCTCCTTACGAGGGCATGATGCGGTTGGAGTCATGGGCCGACTCCCCATAGGCGGCTTCTCTGGAAGCCGCCAGCTATGAGTCGGCTCATCTCAAAGTCGCCCCTGGGACTCGGTCGTGATTGGGTAGTCAGCTGCCCTGCTGCCGACTCCCAGAAGGCGGCTCTCCGGCCTGGGGTCTTGAGGGGCACAGCCTGCCCCGATGTCTTGAAAGGTTCTGGGCCTCGGGTTAGCCTACCCGTGGCCCATTACTCCGACAGTAGTCCCCGAAGCTGGTGAGGCGCCGAGGGAGACATGTCGAGGAGCGTCAACAGTTTCTTCCTTCCGGTGGTTGAATCTGGGCCTTGCTCGCCGTCTGCCTTCGGGCCGACTAGCTGGAGTCGGACTCGCAGAAGGCCGACTTGCCCTTAAGGAGTCTGAGCGACATCACAGAAAGGGCTTATGAGGAAAGTAAATAACAACACTGCCGCAGTCGGACGTCTGAGCGACATCACAGAAAGGGCTTATGAGGAAAGTAAATAACAGCACTGCCGCAGTCGGACGTCTGAGCGACATCACAGAAAGGGCTTATGAGGAAAATAAATAACAGCACTGCCGCAGTCGGACGTCTGAGCGACATCACAGAAAGGGCTTTCTTCATAAGGAAAAATAATACACATGTTAGATTAATCAGCTCAGGTCAATATACGGGTTAGTCCATCCACAGGAATAAACATTTAACCGGACTCAGCATTCTTATGATTCAACGGAGTATCTGTCACCAAAACTGGCACTTGTCAGAATAAGTTAGCACAGAACTTGGATATGGATAGGATGATTTGAAGAATTTATGACTCTGCAGAGTTTGTACAAAAATTTCCCACAGCCAACGGATTTCCGTAGTCACGAAGGACTAGTTCCGTTTACGGTATTTCGGAAGAAAACAAAGCTAACCAGTACATACCCATATAACCTCTCGATGCCAGGAATCACCCTTGACATCGTCCAAGAAAAACTTTTGAGACGGGGAGATCACAATCTCGAATAGCATGGGATCAAATTTATATACGCGCGCTCTAAGGGGTGCCTCCCTCTCGGTCCCAACCGGAAACACCCATGCCCCCTGACCGGATGACTGGCTTTAATCCAAGGCCATGGAACCATCATCCCGGCCTCTCCTTTTGGTGTGTACCAGGAAAGCAGTTTGCAACTTACTAAACCCTATTCCTTGCGGAAAACATGTGGTAGTACAGGAAGGGAATGTGGACGGTAACCGAACCGATACGGGCTGACACTGAAGTCAATAGTAAGGCATAAGACTGGCATGCTACAACACTGCCGTCTTATCCATCCTCATGCCAACACATGGCCATGCATACTCACATCCAACAACGTTTGGATCACCGAACTCACTAGCTTTAACAATGCATGGAAATAACGTTCCTCGATATGCTCATCAATATACCATGCAACTAGCTAAATGCAAAACATGCCAAGACACTCATCATATCAAAAGTTCAAACATGCTTGCCTGGTTCAGAGTAGTCGGAGTCTAGCTCGGTGAAGTTTATGGTCCCGTCACCTCCGTCGGTATCTACGCTATAAAGAGGATACACGCACTATCATAAATACCAAGAGGTGCACAGAAATTAATCCAAATAATTTTTTAATAAATCTGATAAAAAACTAGACAAAATTTCAAAGAGAACAGAAAAAGAATCACTCAAAAATATGCTTATGTTTAAAAGTTATTAAGGTTTTTGCCCAGGGACTCATCTGTCATGAAACAGAAACTTCCCAGGGTTCTTTTTATAAAAACAGAAAACGCTTCAGTCTCAATTACGCCAGCTCAGAGGAGAAAGCGTATTTTTGCCCGAAGGCGCTTTCGGAAAACAGTTCAAAAATAAAAGAAATCTGACGGGGTGGTCCCACCCGTCGGGTTTGAAAACGGGGCAGGGCCTTTGGCGCCAGAGAACCGCGGCGATCGCCGGCGGCGATCCACGATGAGGCAGAGGGATCGGAGGGTACCTCCGTGCTTAGGGCGCCATTCTGCGTCGGGTGGTGGTTGTGGGGGTCGCCGGTGAGCACCACGTCGACGGTGGCTCCTGCGCCGGCGGAGGGCGGTTCGGGCGAGGATGGAGCTCGTCGGAGAGGGCTGCAAGCATCGAATTGGGGTGGGGGTCAGGCCTCTCGTAGCTAGAGGAGGAGATGGACGGAGTTTGGGCGCTGGGGACGGCCTCACCGAAGAGAACGTTGCCGGAGCCCGGGGCGGGCGGAGGTGGCCGGAGTCGAGGAAGAAAGGCCCCTCGAGGCCCCTCCAGTGGCTAGGCGGTGTCTGGCGAGGTGGTGGAGTTGTGCGGGGGCAAGAGCAAGCTCGGGGGGGCTATATATAGGAGGTCCGAGGCGGTTGCCGTGAACGGATAAGTCCGGCGGGCGATTACGGCGGAGCTGTGGGTGGACGGACGGCTTACGGGCTTGATCATCGACTAGGTGGAGCACTGGTGCCATCCCAGTGTCCAACTCAGCATGGGAGGGAGAGTTACGACCTGTCCTCGACGGAACGCCCGCACGGCACGCCGGCGGCAGAGAACGCGCTCTGCGCGTGCCAGGCCACGGTGGCGGTGCTGCATGCATGCGCTGGCAAGGAAAGGCCACGCGGAGCCACCAGGGGGTTTGGGCGGCGCTGAACAGCGTTATGCCACCGTTCTGCTCCCTGTCGGCCGCTACGATGGTTCGGCCGCCGCAAGACACGCCGGCGCAAGCGGGCCATGGCGCCACCGACGCCAGGAAGGTGCCAAGCACGCGTGTGGAGCTCCGGACAAGCAGGCCAGGCAGCGAGCAACGTGCCAAGGGCACTGTGAGCATGTGACTGAACTTAACTGACGAAGATCAACGCTGAAATCTGAGACAGTGCATGCAAGGTGTTCGACAGAATGATCCAGGCATGTAGGGATTTTTCCTTGAGCTGTTTTTTGGTGGAGTGGCTTCTCATTGCACCAGTAGGCTGCCGGATTTTTTGTGGAATTTTTGGGTAAGTGGAAATATGAATTTCACCAAATTTGGCAAATCTGGTCCAAACTTGCAGAGAGTGGAAGTTGAAAATTTTGAAAAAAAAAAGATGAGTGGATCAAGATGGTTCCAGGTTGAGGGTACCATGGACTAGCCAGTAGAGTTGGTCTGAGGTCCAAATACAAATGCTATAGGGTACTTGCTTTGTAAATGACTCAGGCTCAAAATAAAGATCAGAAAAGATTTGAGAGGTGAAATAATTAAAATGAAATCCAAAACTTGTTTGGTTTAGAAGGGACAGAGGACTTAGGTTGTTTTCAAGGAGGAGGGGAGGTTTTGAATTGGTTTTACCACATGGGCAAAAATACAAAGTCATGGGTGGTTTTCAATATATGAAAATCCCCAGTTCTCATAGAGTTTCTTTTTAAAAGAAAAACAATAAATCCCAAAAATATGTTTTGAGCAGGGAGTCATTAGAGAAAAAGTTTTAAAAGACCAAACACCATAGTTTGAAGATGACACAGAAATAAAAATCCTTGCCCAGAAAAAAGAAGTTTTTAAGAGGAAGGTTTTTTCTGAAAGGAAAAAAAATTAAATTCCCTCTTTTCAAAACCAACAAAGGTTTTGCTAAAGACCAAATGAAAATTTTTGGAGTGTCACAACACCTACCCCCTTAGGAAAAATCTCGTCCCCGAGATTTCAGCTGTTCCATAAATAAGTGCGGATGCTCTGCTCGAAGAAAATCCTCTCTTTCCCAAGTTGCTTCGCTGTCAGTGTGATTGCTCCACTGAACTCTGAAAATTTTAATGGTCTTCTGTAGGGTCCTCCTTTCAGACTCCTCTAATATCTTCATGGGACGTTCCCTATAAGTGAGGTCTTGTTGCACGTCAATGCTCTCATGGGATACTTGTTTCTCTGGGTTGCTTACGCACTTTCTTAACTGCGAAACGTGGAACACGTTGTGGATATCTGACAGTTCCTTAGGTAAGTCTAGCTGATATGCTACTGTGCCTTTTCGGGCCACTATACAGAATGGTCCGATGAATCTTGGCGCTAGCTTCCCTTTTATTTTGAATCGTTGTAACCCCCTCATAGGGGATACTCGTAGGTATACGAATTCACCGGGTTCGAAGTTCACCCCACGATGCTTCTGATCGTAATAACTCTTCTGTCGGCTTTGAGCGGCCTTGAGTCTATTTCTGATTAGCTTGACCTTTTCCTCGGCCTCTCTGAGCATGTCTGGTCCGAAGATACGGCTGTCTCCAGTTTCTGACCAATTTAACGGGGTACGACATCTCCGTCCATACAAAGCCTCAAATGGTGCCATTTGCAGGCTGGCCTGGTAACTGTTGTTGTACGCGAACTCGGCATATGGAAGGCTCTCTTCCCAACTGGCTCCATATGTGAGGACACATGCTCTCAGCATGTCCTCTAAAATCTGGTTTACGCGTTCTGCCTGTCCATCGGTCTGGGGGTGGTATGCTGTACTGATGGCTAGTTGAGTTCCAAGAGCCTGTTGTAAATGATCCCAAAATCTCGAGACGAACTGAGTGCCTCTGTTAGATATTATGGTCTTCGGAACACCGTGCAAACAAACTAGACGGGAGAGATATATCCTGGCAAGCCTCTGAGTGGTGTGGGTCGTCTTTATTGGAATAAAGTGTGCCACCTTGGTTAATCTGTAGGTGATGACCCATATGGCATCATTTCCGTGTCATGACCGAGGTAGCCCGACAATGAAATCCATCCCTATTTCATCCCATTTCCACTCAGGTATTTTGTTTGGTTGCAGTAATCCGGCTGGTCTCTGATGCTCAGCTTTAATGCGTTGGCATGAGTCGCAACATGCAATGAAAGTGGCTATGTCTCTCTTCATACCGTGCCACCAAAATCTTTCCTGAATATCTTTATACATTTTGGTTCCTCCCGGGTGGATTGAGTACGGGGCGGTGTGGGCTTCAGCTAAAATTTGTTGTTTAAGGTCTTCTATGTCTGGCACGCAGAGTCTCTCCCCGTACCATAATATTCCTTCATCGTCTACGACGAATTCCGAGGCTTTGCCCTTACTCACCTTTCTTTTGATGCCTTCAATGATGGGGTGACCAGGTTGAGCTCCTTTGATTTTCTCCACAAGGTCGGGTTGTATTGCCAAGTTTGTCATGGTGCCTTCCGCTACCATTAATAAGTTGAGTTTGGCAAATTCCAGTTGGAACTCGGTTTTCAAGCTTTGCAGACTGCTTTCGTCGGAGCCGAGGTTCCGACTAAGGGCATCGTCTACTACATTTGCTTTACCTGGATGGTAGTGGATACCAACATCATAATCCTTTACCAATTCCAACCAGCGTCGTTGCCGTAAATTCAGTTCTGGCTGCGTGAAAATATATTTGAGACTTTTATGGTCCGTATATATTTCACATCGATTTCCAAGTAGGAAGTGCCTCCATTCCTTAAGTGCATGAATGACGGCTGCCATCTCTAAGTCATGAGTGGGATAATTTTCCTCATGCTTGCGAAGCTGCCTTGAAGCATAGGCGACAACCTTGCCTTCTTGCATCAATAGACATCCGAGACCTTTTCTGGACGCATCACAATATACTTCAAAATTCTTGTGTATGTCCGGCACAGTTAATACTGGTGCTGTCGTTAATTTCCGCTTTAGCTCTTGGAAACTTTTCTTGCAGGCTTCTGTCCATTCAAACTTCTTGTCTTTCTTGAGTAACTGTGTCATAGGCTTGGCGATGGTGGAGAATCCTTCAATAAATCTGCGGTAATATCCTGCCATTCCCAAGAAACTTCGTATGTCCGTTACATTGGCTGGTGACTTCCAGCCAAGTACGGCCTTGACTTATTCCGGGTCTACTGTGATACCGTCTTGGGTCAGCACATGGCCTAGAAAGCCTACTTGCTTTAGCCAAAATTCACACTTGCTGAACTTGGCATGCAATTGATGTTTCCTGAGTTCGCCTAGTACCATTCTGAGATGTTTCGCGTGCTCTTCTGGTGTCTTGGAGTATACCAGAATATCGTCGATGAATACCACAATGAACTTGTCCATAAATTTCATAAATACTTTGTTCATGAGGTGAACAAAATATGCGGGGGCGTTTGTTAATCCAAATGGCATTACCGTGAACTCATATAGTCCATATCTGGAGGTGAAGGCTGTCTTGGGGATATCTTCGGTTCGCACCTTCAATTGATGGTATCCTGACCTCCGATCAATTTTTGAGAATACCTTGGCCTGAGCGAGCTGATCGAATAAATCATTTATCCTTGGCATCTGGTATTTGTTCTTGACCGTGACCATGTTAAGGGCTCGATAGTCAATACACAACCTCAGTGTTCCGTCTTTCTTTTTGGCAAATAAAATTGGTGATCCCCAAGGTGAGGAACTGGCTCGAATGTATCCTTTGTCCAGCAATTCCGTTATTTGTTTTTTCAATTCGACTAACTCGGATGGTGCCATTCTGTATGGTTTCTTGTATATGGGGGTGGTTCCTGGTGCTAACTCAATGCTGAATTCTATCTCTTGGTCTGGTGGCATGCCTGGAAGCTCTTCGGGAAAAACGTCTGGAAATTCACATACTACCGGAACCTTGTTTAACTCAGAAACGTCCACCTTATTTAATCTTGGTTGCCGGGGTATTTCTCTTTCCTTGGTGGATACCCTTATTGTCGTCCCGTGGTGGGGTGTGAGAATTACGGTCCGGTTGAAACAGTCAATGAAACCCTTGTTGGTGGTTAGCCAGTCCATCCCGAGGATGACATCCAGTCCTTTATTTTCCAACACAATGAAATTGGCGTGGAACTTCAATCCTTTGAACTCAATAACCACATCCTGACAGTAACTCTGAGTGACTTGCTGAATCCCAGGGGACTTGATGGTCATGGATTTCTCCAAAGGAAGCATCGAAAAATTATTTTGCAAAGCAAAACTTTTCGAAATAAAAGAGTGAGAAGCTCCAGAATCAAACAAAACTATTGCAGGTATTGTGTTGACAGGAAACGTACCGAGTACGATATCCGGAGCATTTTGTGCCTCCTCTTTGGTTACGTGGTTTAGATGACCCTTCCTGTGGTTGTTGTTGGGATTAAAATTGTTTCGCTTGGGCGCTGTATTATTGCCGCCATTGTTCGGCTTTGGGGCTGAGTTTCTAGGCTTGGGACACTGCTTGGCATAGTGTCCTTCCTCTCCACAGGCGTAGCAAGTAATGCCGGGGCGATATGTGAACTCCTTGTCCCTTGCATGGAAATTCTTGATTGGGCGTGCAACGTTGGACATGGACTTGTGTGTTCCACCCTTTTGAAAATCTGTCTTGCTTCGATGATTGCGAGCATAGTTGGTATGGTCCCTTTTTCGCTTCCGGATATCTTCCAAGCTGCGTCTTTCATTTTCCAGAGTAATTGCCTTGTCCACCAGTGTTTTAAAATCTGGAAAAGTGTGTACGACCAGTTGGCATTTAAGCGCGGGCGCTAGACCGTCAAGGAATTTTTCCATCTTCTTGCTTTCAGTCATACGATCTTCATTGGCGTAGCGAGACAATAAAGCTTGATTGTTGTAATCTGACACTGTCATGTTCCTCTGTTTGAGGTCATCGAACTCTCTCTTTTTGATTTTCACAATACTCTTTGGAATGTGCGCGCCACGGAAGCCTTCCTTGAAATCATCCCAGGTTATATTATTTTAGTTGGGATGCATGTGCAGGAAATTTTCCCACCAAGATGCGGCTGCTCCTGTGAGATAGTGCGGAGCATATAGTACCTTTTTGAGGTCTGAACATTGTGCAATATTTAATTTTCTCTCCACGTCTCGAAGCCAGTCTTCGGACTCAAGAGGCTTATCAGTATGAGAAAATGTTGGAGGACGCGTCTTCTGTAGCTCAGATAACTTGGAATGCTGTTGATACTGCCCATGGTGATTTCTCATGTTGATGACTTGGTTCATCATTTCCTGATGTTGCTGCTGACTTTGTTCATAAAGGCGGCACATTTGAGCAAGTGCTGTTTCACTGCCCTGTTGACTTGATTGACCTTGAGTGAAATTGTTGCCTGGTTGAGTGTCATGATATTGACTCGACTGCCCTTGTGCAAAATTGTTGTCCGGTTGAGTGCTATAATTTTCCTCTAGCGGAGCTGGCATGGAGCGAGTCCAGGGATGAGACATTTTTTTCACTCTGGGGATATATTTTGTAAAACCCATAAGAAAAACGAAAAGGGGTGCCAAGATTTAATTCCATAAAAACACAAGGTTGGCAAATAAATCAAAATAGCCAAGATTGCTTAAGGGAAAACAATTTAATTTGCGCACGGAGAAAGACTGCTCATTACGTATCTTACACGTGGGCGATAATTGTACAATACACCACTCAGGATATGCGTACATAACCCTGACATGTTATTTAGGCTAGTGCACTCGTCCACTTCCTACATGATGCGCAAACAGGCTACTTCCCATATCTTACATGGCGATACATCGCGTGACGGCTAAGCGTACTTAGTCAGAGATGTTGATGATGTCCTTGGCCCTGCCAAGGGTGAGGCGTAGCGAGGCTGGGGACTCGACTTCCTCCTTGCTAATAGGTTCCATACGAGTAGTGCTGCACCGAGTAGATGGAGCGGGAGCCAGGGGTGGAATAACACGAATAGGAGTCGACGTGAGTGGCGGTGCAGTGCGCGCTGGAGTGGGCGCAATGACTTGGTTGAACTCCTCAATAGAAGGCAGGCGACGAGCAGGCACATAAGATGCAGATGATGAGGCATAAGTCAATGGCGGTGCTGTGGGCAGGAGCTCCCTCCTGTTGGCAGCACAGCCATGGACTGAGTCCATGCGGGCGGCCACGAAGTCGTCCACCAAGTTATCGAAGGCGGCCTCCAGGGCCCGAAGATACTCAATAAGCATCTCAAAGGCCTCGTCTCGCTCTCCTCTGGGGCAGGAGTATGCGTAGTGACAGGTGTAGGGCACGTGGCATGGAAGATAGCGGTAACGACGAGCCTTCATCACGGGAAGGATATCCCTGAGACGAGCTATCGACTCGCGGGCTGCCATCTGAATAGCATGCTTCTCCGTGGGCATGGCTCTTCCCACAAACCGGAAGCGGCGTAACTCACCACGCCCTCCCCTGAATTGCACCGAGGCCTGGTGCATGGTCAGACTGTCATTGACTTTGTGCTGGCAGAGAGAGACGACTGGGCGCACAGATGGCCCCATCGCGACCTGAATAATGAAGGATAGAAGCTTGACGAACCCATCGGGTATGTTGGCGAAGGACTAAGACTCGCAGCTGTTGTCGGCCATCTACAAAAGTAGGCAAGAATTCTGAATGGTCAGATCATAAATATATGCTGACTGTCAGAAAAAAATGACTACAATTGCAAAGATACAAATTAGCTCTAACATGCTAATAATCAATTAGCGATCGCACCTAGTGGCTTCCTACAGTCAGCCTGGCTCTGGTACCAAGCTTGTCACGACCGGTTTTCCAATAAAAATACTTATTGAGAAACCAATCTTTTGGATCCAGTATGAGAGAAAATCCTCCTCACTGGTAGACAAACTCTTGATACAATAAGCCAGTAGCACAGGATATATTACAGGGTTGAGCTAAGGGTGCTCAACAATTTATTACAAGCGCGCCAATAATTATACATAATGGCGGATATATCACAATGGTGTGGTGGCATACTACTGACTCGGGGAATAAGCGATGGTGGAATAATACAGTCGGGAGTGAGATAACATGGCTCTCAAACTAGCATCTCATCGAGCGTCGAGGTGAGGCTCGATGTACTTTATTCGGGTTGCGGAAGCGGATATAATATAGTGACCAAATCCAGGGTCGCATGAGACTGACTGGGATTCCTCTAGGCGTCGGACTCGCTATCGAACTCTTCATCCATGAGATCACCTTCGTCAGCATCTGGCCAAATCAACAAGCCAGTGAGTACTTTGAAAGTACTCGCAAGACAGTTCGGACGTAAGATATAACAAATGCATGCATGAATGCGTCATGAATAATTTACCAAAGCACATTCAAATATTAGCAGGCAAGGTGAGTAAAAATGGGAATCGGCGATAGTCCGCCTGAAATCCCAACAGAAATATAAATGGAAACCGATCGTGTGTCTAAAGCGACACCACGAAAGGTGAACAACTATATAAAAGAAAATTCTTGCCACAGTCGGGCGTCTTAGCGACACCACATAAAGGGCTTTAAAAGAAATGCCACAGTCGGGCATCTTAGCAACACCACATAAAGGGCTTTAAAAGAAATGCCACAGTCGGGCGTCTTAGCGACACCACATAAAGGGCTTTAAAAGAAATACCATAGTCGGGCGTCTTAGCGACACCACATAAAGGGCTTTAAAAGAAATGTCACAGTCGGGCGTCTTAGCGACACCACATAAAGGGCTTATGAGGAAAGTAAATAACAGCACTGCCGCAGTCGGACGTCTGAGCGACATCATAGAAAGGGCTTATGAGGAAAGTAAATAATAGCACTGCCGCAGTCGGACGTCTGAGCGACATCACAGAAAGGGCTTATGAGGAAAGTAAATAACAGCACTGCCGCAGTCGGACGTCTGAGCGACATCACAGAAAGGGCTTATGAGGAAAATAAATAACAGCACTGCCGCAGTCGGACGTCTGAGCGACATCACAGAAAGGGCTTTCTTCATAAGGAAAAATAATACACATGTTAGATTAATCAACTCAGGTCAATATACGGGTTAGTCCATCCACAGGAATAAACATTTAACCAGACTCAGCATTCTTATGATTCACCGGAGTATCTGTCACCAAAACTGGCACTTGTCAGAATAAGTTAGCACAGAACTTGGATATGGATAGGATGATTTGAAGAATTTATGACTCTGCAGAGTTTGTACGAAAATTTCCCACAACCAACGGATTTCCGTAGTCACGAAGGACTAGTTCCGTTTACGGTATTTCGGAAGAAAACACAGCTAACCAGTACACACCCATCCAACCTCTCGATGCCAGGAATCACCCTAGACATCATCCAAGAAAAACTTTTGAGACGGGGAGATCACAATATCGAATAGCATGGGATCAAATTTATATACGCGCGCTCTAAGGGGTGACCCCCTCTCGGTCCCAACCGGAAACACCCATGCCCCCTGACCGGATGACAGGCTTTAATCCAGGGCCATGGAACCATCATCATGGCCTCTCCTTTTGGTGTGTACCAGGAAAGCGGTTTGCAACTTACTAAACCATATTCCTTGTGGAAAACATGTGGTAGTACAGGAAGGGAATGTGGACGGGAACCGAACCGATACGGGCTGACACTGAAGTCAATAGTATGGCATAAGACTGGCATGCTACAACACTGCCGTCTTATCCATCCTCATGCCAACACATGGCCATCCATACTCACATCCAACAACGTTTGGATCATCGAACTCACTTGCTTTAACAATGCATGGAAATAACGTTCCTCGAGATGCTCATCAATATACCATGTAACTAGCTAAATGCAAAACATGCCAAGACACTCATCATATCAAAAGTTCAAACATGCTTGCCTGGTTCAGAGTAGTCGGAGTCTAGCTCGGTGAAGTTTACGGTCCCGTCACCTCCGTCGGTATCTACGGTATAAAGAGGATACACGCACTATCGTAAATACCAAGAGGTGCACAGAAATTAATCCAAATAATTTTATAATAAATCTGATAAAAAACTAGACAAAATTTCAAAGAGAACAGAAAAAGAATCACTCAAAAAATGCTTATGTTTAAAAGTTATTAAGGTTTTTGCCCAAGGACTCATCTGTAATGAAACAGAAACTTCCCAGGGTTCTTTTTATAAAAACAGAAAACGCTTCAGTCTCAATTACGCCAGCTCAGAGGAGAAAGCGTATTTTTGCCCGAAGGCTCTTTCAGAAAACGGTTCGAAAATAAAAGAAATCTAACGGGGTGGTCCCACCCGTCGGGTTTGAAAACGGGGCAGGGCCTTTGGCGCCAGAGAACCGCGGCGATCGCCGGCGGCGATCCACAACGAGGCAGAGGGATCGGAGGGTACCTGCGTGCTCAGGGTGCCATTCCGCGTCGGGTGGTGGTGGTGGTGGTCGCCGGTGAGCATCACGTCGACGGTGGCTCCTGCTCCGACGGACGGCGGTTCGGGCAAGGATGGAGCTCGTCGGAGAGGGCTGCAAGCATCAAATTGAGGTGGGGGTCAGGCCTTTGGTAGCTAGAGGAGGAGATTGAAGGAGTTTGGGCGCCGGGGACGGCCTCACCGAAGAGAACGTTGCCGGAGCCCGAGGCGGGCGGAGGTGGCCGGAGTCGAGTAAGAAAGGCCCCTCGAGGCCCCTCCAGTGGCTAGGCGGGGTCTGGCGAGGTGGTGGAGTTGTGTGGGGGCAAGAGCAAGCTCGGGGGGGGGGCTATATATAGGCGGTCCGAGGCGGTTGCCGTGAACGGATAAGTCCGGCGGGCGATTACGGCGGAGCTGTGGGTGGACAGCTGGCTTACGGGCTTGATCATCGACTAGGTGGAGCACTGGTGCCATCCCAGTGTCCAACTCAGCACGGGAGGGAGAGTTACGGCCTGTCCTCGATGGAACGGCCGCACGGCACGCCGGCGGCAGAGAATGCGCTGGCAAGGAAATGGCCACGCGGAGCCACCAGGGGGTTTGGGCGGCGCTGAACAGCGTTATGCCGCCGTTCTGCTCCCTGTCGGCCGCTACGGTGGTTCGGCCGCCGCAAGACACCCCGGCGCAGGCGGGCCAGGGCGCCACCGACGCCAGGAAGGTGCCAAGCGCGCATGTGGAGCTCTGGACAAGCAGGCCAGGCGGCGAGCAACGTGCCAAGGGCACTGTGAGCATGTGACTGAACTTAACTGACGAAGATCAACACTGGAATCTGAATTTAACTGAAAATGACTGAGACAGTGCATGCAAGGTGTTCGGCAGAATGATCTAGGCATGTAGGGATTTTTCCTTGAGCTGGTTTTTGGTGGAGCGGCTTCTCATTGCACCAGTAGGCTGCCTGATTTTTGGTGGAATTTTTGGGTAAGTGGAAATATGAATTTCACCAAATTTGGCAAATCTGGTCCAAACTTGCAGAGAGTGGAAGTTGAAAAATTTGAAAAAAAAGATGAGTGGATCAAGATGGTTCCAGGTTGAGGGTACCATGGACTAGCCAGTAGAGTTGGTCTGAGGTCCAAATACAAATGCTATAGGGTACTTGCTTTGTAAATGACTCAGGCTCAAAATAAAGATCAGAAAAGATTTGAGAAGTGAAACAATTAAAATGAAATCCAAAACTTGTTTGGTTTAGAAGGGACAGAGGACTTAGGTTGTTTTCAAGGAGGAGGGGAGGTTTTGAATGGGTTTTACCACATGGGCAAAAATACAAAGTCATGGGTGGTTTTCAATATATGGAAATCCCCAATTCTCATAGAGTTTCTTTTTAAAAGAAAAACAATAAATCCCAAAAATATGTTTTGAGCAGGGAGTCATTAGAGAAAAAGTATTAAAAGACAAAACACCATAGTTTGAAGATGACACAGAAATAAAAATCCTTGCCCAAAAAAAAGAAGTTTTTAAGAGGAAGGTTTTTTCTGAAAGGAAAAAAATTTAAGTGCCCTCTTTCCAAAACCAACAAAGGTTTTGCTAAAGACCAAATGAAAAATTTTGGAGTGTCACATCGCGCGACTCCGAGTGCTGACGCAGTCGGAGGGCTTGACCGGCGCCGACCTGCTGGCCGCCTTCGTGCCGCGCTGAGTTCTCCCACTCCAAGGCCGACCTCATCTGATCTGCCAGATGAGCGGCCAACGGGACCCGAGTCGGATGTGCTCCAAGGACATGTGCCACGTGGAGGTGGCGGACACGGTGAACTACATCGCGAACTGCGGCCTCTCGGCGGATTTGCGATTCGGCAAGGAGCCGTACACACGCGCCAACCCCCCGCCTATTGTAAGTCGTCTCTCTTCTTCTTCTGCTTTCTTTTACAACCGAATCCGACTTCTAATCTTTTTTAGTCTTTGAATCAGAACCCCCTCGTCCAGCCTTCGGCCGGCACCACGGGACCGGCCCGTCAGTTCGTCCCCGACCGAGCGGAGAGCGACGTTGACGACCTTGACTTGGGGGCGGCAGCAATGGAGGCTGACGCCGAAGGAGGAGGAGGAGGAGACGCAGGCGTCTTCAGGCCTTTGCCCACCTTTGCCGACTGGCCTGATGACGACGCCGAGGGGGAAGTCGCCCCGCGCCACCAGCCAAAGGTCGGTCAGCCCGGCGCGAGTTCCTCCGCCGTCTTGGATGGTCAAGGCGGCGCGAGGAAGCGCCGGGCCGGGCCGAGTACGCTTGGCGTCCGGTCGAAGAAGTTCAAGGGGGCGGCCGCCGCGACCAAGCGTGAAGAGGCGGTCGCGAAAGCCAACCGCTTCCGTAGGGAAGTGAAGAAGCCGCCGCTGGTGTCTGCGTAAGTGCCTCCGCCCTTTGTCTTATTTTCTGTTTGTTGATCTTGTCTAAGTCTTTTTCATGCTTTCCCCCGCTCCAGGGCTCCCCTCACTCTTGAGAGGGTCGCCGCCGCCTCCATCGTGGGGTCGGCAGAGACGTCCGCTACTACTCGGCGGATTGACCCCGCCGCCGACCTCCGGGAGGCGACGGAGCGGAACGCGCAGGAGAAGCGCGACAAGGAAGAAGCCGCCCGCTTGGAGAAGGTGGAGGCCGAGAAGGCGGCCACCTCTGCCCAGAAAAAGCTGGATGAGGCCGAGGCCGTCGTCGCGGCAAGGCGGCAGGCTAAGGAAGCCGCGCACCGCCAGTCGGCAGTGTTTGTCATCCCGCTGAGTTCATGGCGCAGTAGGGGGAAGCCGGCGGCGAGTTCCCGATCATAGAGAGGGGAGGCGGCGATGCCTCCATGCCAGGACGGTCGTGCCGCCGCCACCCCCGCCGCCATCTAGGAGCGCACGTGACAAACAGCCGGCAGACCCGCCGGTGCCGCTGACTAAGCACGAGGCCGTGGCAAAGCTACTCCTTCAAGTCCCCGAGTTCTGGGCCGGCTGCTGAGCAGGCGGCTCGGAACTCCATTTGGCGAGTTCCAAGTAGTTACTTTTGTCTGAAATACTTATCACAGGATTATCACAACCTCTGGGTCACCGCCTTCAACCGCAATGTTGAGGAGCTGGGCAAGCGGACTGCCGACTTGTCGGAGAGTTGGAGTGAGTTCTCTTTCTTCTTTGCGGGGGCGCGCTGGTGCACCCGCTGGCTGTAGTCCCTGAGATTCAGGCCGATTGCTGAGCAGTCGGGCCGGATCTTCCTGGCGACCTTCTTCGTTGATGACTTAACGTCCTCTTTCTTCTTTTTCTTCAGAGGCCAACGCCACTCTTCAGCAGCAGCTGGGCGAAGCCAACACCGCCTTGCTTGCCAAGGGGGGGAATGCAGCAAGCTTGCCGCAGAACGCGACGTGCTAGCTGCACAGCTGGCAGAGCAGAAGGAGCTGCTTAAAAAGGCGCAGGAGGAGGCGGACAAGAAGGAGACTGCTCTCCTGGCCGAGTTCACGAGCGAGCGCTCCTCCTGGACTGACAAGGAGGCATTGCTGGCCTCCGGCTTCCACGAGATCGAGGACATCGTCGACGGTGAGCTTCTTTACTTTTCTTCTTTGAGTTGCCGATTATAGGTCGGGCCGACTCCTGGTTTTTTGACTTGTCCTTCCTTCTTTTCGCCTCGGTAGACTTCTTCCCCGGCTACTCGCAAGCCGCCAATCAAGCCATCGAAGCTGATCGCGAGAAGCGGAGGGCAGAAGGCGCGGAGGTCACCGCCAATGCCCCCCGGACCCTCGACGAGTAGATTCTAAGCATTGAGGCTCGCCTGCGGCCTGCCCACCGGATGCTGCGTCGGCTTCAACGCGTTGGTGCCCAGGCGATCGCTGCCCTGTGGCCAGACATGCGGGCGCTTCGCACCCCCAGTCGGACTGCCGACTGGCTGGAGGTCGCAGCTGGCCGTCTTGAGGCTTGGAAGGGTTCCTCGGCCCGGGCTGGAGCGCACCGGGCCTTGGAATTCGTCAAGGCGTGGTATCCAGGGCTGGACCTGGACCGGCTGGCCATGCTCCAGTCAGAGGCCCAGCCGGAGCTGGCAGTCGCGGAAGACACCCTCGTCAAGCATGCCGCGGCGATCGCCGAGTACACGGACACCAGCGTCTTCATCCCCGAGCGGGCTAAAGACGGCGAGGAGGCACCACCGGAGTGGTTTGGGATGAACCCAGACTACGGCGAGGACTCGGCGGAGGTGATCGGCTCCAGCGTCCAGGAGGAAGGCGAGGCGGAGGATGGAGGCGATCCGGAGGCACCAGAACGCGGAGCGGACGGCCAGCCTCAGCTCGACCGCGCCTCCAGCAACGAGCCGCGCCCACCCGAGCCGGCTGCCACCGGAGCTGATCAAGCCGAGACTGCCCAGCCGGTCACCCCAACGTCTGACACCACCATCTCCTCCGACCCTTCGAACCCGTCTGCCGCTTCCTAGGCTACTGCCTTGTCTTTATTTTATCTGTTTAGTAGTCTTTGAAGAACTTGTTAATTCGCACAATTCCACCCGCGAGGTGTATTTTGAACTTTTGCTCGAAGATTCGGCCAGGGGCCTATGTTATGTAAATATTCATTCGAGTTCTATCTTTTCTTGCTCATTGCTCCTTTGGCTTTTTCCTTTGCCTCCTTCCCTTAGTCGCCGTCTTGCCAGCCGGACAGCCGCTCTGCGGACTGCCGCTGGATCAAATGCTTGGCTACTTTTGGGAAGGCAAGTACTTAGCCGTTTTAGAGTTTCTTAGCAAGTTGAATAGAAGGTGGCGAGCCGACTGCTCAAGAGTCGGTTCGCGAAGAGAGGCTGGAAGCCGGCTTAAGCTATGTTTATGCTTTGAGTCCTTAGCCATTTTTCATGTGGGCGTCCATTTTTCCTTACTCCTGCCCGCCAGACAGTCGCTCTGCGAGCTGCGGCTTCTGACAGGAGACGACTTAGGCACCACACACTACTTGTCCGACTGCAGGAAGCATTTCATAGCGCAAGGCGGCGAGTCCCCGGGCCGACTAGTCGAACCCGGTGCCTAGCGGCATAAAAAAGAGTAGCATACTCGAAGGCGTAATTCTTATCATATAGATAACAAAAAAGGGCAGTCCCCGAGCTCATCTCGGGGGGCCCGAATTCTTGGTACTTAAATACAAAAGGTAGCGTGGTACATACTGCATCAACTGTAAAATCTTCGGAGGAGATTTGCATTCCATAGCCGCTCCATCTTTTTGCCGGAGTCGTCCCTCTTGCGTGCTCGGGGCTTCTGAGCGTCGATCAGGTAGTAGGAGTCGTTGCCCAGCACTTTGCTGATGATGAAAGGGCCTTCCCAAGGCGCCGACAACTTGTGCTGGCCGGCTGTTCGCTGGATCAGTCGGAGCACAAGGTCGCCCTCTTGGAAAGATCTCGGCCTGACCTTCCTGTTGTAGTATCGGCGCAGGCTCTGCTGGTAGATGCTGGACCGGCTAAGTGCCAACAGCCGACCCTCTTCCAATAGATCGACGCCGTCTTGACGTGCTTCTTCTGCTTCCTCCTTGGTGTACATGGTGACTCGCGGGGAGTCGAACTCTATGTCCGTTGGGATGACGTCTTCAACACCATAGACGAGGAAGAAGGGCGTGAAGACGGTCGACTTTTTTGGAGTCGTGCGCAGGCTCCAGAGGACGGCTGGCAGCTCGTCAAGCCAATAGCCGGCCGAATGCTGCAGCGGTTCGACCAGTCGAGGCTTGATGCCAGACAGGATGAGGTCGTTTGCTCGCTCCACTTGGCCGTTTGACTACGGATGGGCAACGGACGTTAAGTCCAGTCGGATGCCCAATGTCGCACAGAAACGGGCCAAGGCACCTTTGGCAAAGTTTGTGCCGTTGTCGGTGATGATGC
This sequence comes from Aegilops umbellulata, assembly GCA_032464435.1. NCBI lineage: Eukaryota > Viridiplantae > Streptophyta > Magnoliopsida > Poales > Poaceae > Aegilops > Aegilops umbellulata. The sequence continues at coordinate 202,412,992 of CP136060.1, forward strand.
TGTGTGGTATGCCGTACCGAATTGTGATGTCGGAGATGAAAGTCACAGCAGTCGGACCATTCAACTTCTTGATGGGCTTTGCTTCTATCCACTTGGTGAACTTGTCCACCGCGACAAGTAAGTGAGTTAGGCCACCTCGCGCCGTCTTGAATTGTCCCACCATGTCCAGGCCCCAAACTGCAAAGGACCAGGTGATGGGAATAGTCTTGAGTGTGGAAGCCGGCTGATGCGGCTTGAAGCGGAACTTCTGGCACCCCTTGCATTTTGGACCAATTCCTTGGCCTCTTCTAGGGCAGTCGGCCAGAAGAAATCGTGTCGAAAGGCTTTGGCGACGAGTGCTCTTGAGGCCGCATGGTGACCGCACTCGCCTTGATGGATGTCTTTGAGAATTACTTGGCCTTGCTCTGGCTCGACGCAGCGCTGGTAGACGCTAGTGACACTGCGCCTGACCAGCTCTCTGTTGACTATGGTGTAGGCTGCTGCTCGGCGTTGTACTTGCCGAGCTAGGATCTCATCAGTTGGCAGCTCTTTGCTCACTAGGAATTTGAGGATGGGATGGGCCCATGAGGGTGCTGCTATTTCTTCGACTACTAGAACTGCGACTTGGACGAGGGCGGTTGGGATGGGAGGCGGCGGGCTAGAGTCCGCGGCCGCTTGCTAGATTGATGAAGTCCCCGGGCCGACTGGTGCAGTCCCTAGGCCGAGTTCTGGAGTGTTCGGGCTGATCGCCGCAGTCCCCGGGCCGGGTTCTGAAGTCCCCGGGCCGGCTTCGACTGCGGCATTTTTGGAGCCATCTGTAAGAATTCTCGTGCCGTCTGCTGGGGCTCTTGAGTCGGATCCGACTTCTTCGGGGGGAGCCGGCACAAAGATGGAGTATGATTCGAGTGAAGGCTTGACAGACGACTTGAGGAGGCGCCAAAGGGCGACGCCGGATGGTATTGCTTGGCGGGTCGAGCTGATTCATGCCAGGGTGTCTGCTTGGTTGTTGTCATTTCTTGGCACGTGAAGGAACTCACACCCCTCGAAATATCCACTAAGTTGTTGTACGAGGAAACGGTATCTCGCCATGTTTGCATCTTTAGCATCCAAGTCGCGAGATGACTGCTGGACCACCAAGTCAGAGTCACCATAACATAAGATCCGGCGAATGCCAAGTTCTTTGGCAAGCCGGAGCCCGTGAATGAGCGCCTCGTATTCGGCGATGTTGTTGGAGGCGGCAAAATGGATTTGCAGCGCATATTTGAGTTGGTCGCCTTTGGAAGAGGTGAGGACAACGCCGGCTCCCAAGCCGGTGCGCATCTTGGAGCCACCGAAATGCATCCACCAATGGGTGGAGTCGGGCGCTGGCGGCAGGTACTGAGTCTCGGCCCAGTCGACGAGTAAGTCGGCCAATGCTTGCGACTTGATGGCGGTGCGGGGCTGATAGTACATGGTGTAGGGGCCAGCTCTATGGCCCATTTGGCCACTCAGCCAGAAGCATCTCAGCTTCCGATGATCTCGGCTAGTAGGGCTGTGCAGACCACAATGATTGGATGCTCTTGAAAGTAAGGCTTCAACTTCTTGGCGGCAAAGTGCACGCCATAGCACATCTTCTGGTAGTGGGGGTAGTTCTTCTTGGAGGTCGATAGCACTTCGCTCAGGTAATATACCGGTCTCTAGATAGGTAGTGCCTTGCCTTCCTCCTTGCGTTCAACTACAATGACTGTGTTGACTACCCGGCTGGTGGCGGCAATGTACAGGAGCAAGGGCTCTTTAGGAGTGGGAGCCACCAGCACAGGGGGAGTAGTCAACATCTTCTTCAACTGGAGAAAAGCTTCGTCCGCCTTGTGGTTCCACTCGAAAAAAGTGGTCTTCTTCATGAGCCGGTACAAGGGGAGAGCTTTCTCGCCCAGCCGACTGATGAATCGGCTGATGGACGCCAAGCAGCCAGTGAACTTTTGCACATCAAGCAGTCGGCTGGGTACCTCCATCCTCTCAATGGCCTAGATCCTTACAGGGTTGCACTCTATGCCGTGTTCAGAGACCAGGAAGCCAAGGAGTTGGCCGACTGGTACTCTGAAGATGAACTTCTAAAGGTTGAGCTTGATCTGGAATCAGCGCATGTTCTCAAAGGTCACCTTGAGGTCTTCCAGCAGTGTTCCATGCTTTTCCGTCTTCACCACCACATCGTCTACGAAGACGTGGGTGTTTCTGCCGAGTTGCTTGAGCAGGCACTTCTGCATGCAACGCTGAAAGGTGGCGCCGGCATTCCTCAAGCCGAACGTCATGGTCAGGTAGCAGAAGGCTCCAAACGGCGTGATGAAGGCGGTCTTCAGTCTTTCAGCCGGGTTCAGCTTGATCTAGTCATATCCTGAATATGCATCTAAGAAGCTCAACAGCTCGCATCCGGCTGTGGAGTCTATCACCTGATCAATTCTCGGCAGAGCAAACGGGTCCTTGGGGCAAGCTTTGTTGAGGCTGGTGTAGTCAATACACATTCGCCACTGCTTGTTCTTCTTCAGCACCAGGACCGGGTTGGCTAGCCATTCTGGAAAGAATACTTCCATAATGAAGCCGGCTGCTAGGAGACGGGCTATATCTTCTCCAACAACTCTTCTCTTTTCTTCTGACAGGCGGCGTAAGGGCTGCCTGACTGGCTTGGCGTCGGATCGGACATGTAACTTGTGCTCGGCGAATTCTGTCGGTACACCTGCCATGTCTTTAGGGGACCATGCAAAGATGTCCCGATTCTCACGGAGGAAATCGACGAGCTCGCCTTCCTATTTGCTGTCGAAGTTCGCACCTATGACAGCCTAACTCTCTGGGTGCTCCGGGTCCAGGGGTATCTTCTTCGTCTCTTTGGCCGGCTTGAACGAACCCTCAGTCTCCAACTCCTTAGGGTTGGGAGACATCTCCGGCCGCTTGTCAGCCATCACCACAACCCGATCAAGGAGCCGCTTCTCAGCTGCGATCACCAGGGTCTCGACTACCGACCGCTTTCAGCCGCACAGGCGGACGACTTTCTGTAGTCGTCGGCTATGGTCAGAATCCCCTTGGAACTCGGCATCTTCATCTTGAGGTAGGCGTAGTGGGGAACCGCCATGAACTTGGCCAATGCAGGTCGGCCGAGCAAGGCATGGTGTGGGCTCTCAAGGTCCACCACTTCAAACCAAACTGACTCTCGGCGGAAATGATCTTTCTCTCCAAAGAGGACGCCTATCAGGATCTTGCCGATTGGTGAGTAGGAAAGGCCAGGAACAATGCCGTGGAACACAGTCCGGCTGTTCTGAAGCTGTCTTTGCTTGATTCCTAACTTCTCCATTGTGTCCTTGTACAGGATGTTGATGCTGCTGCCTCCGTCTATCAGCACTCGCGAGAAGCGAGCGGCTCTTTTATCCATAGTGAAGGTGGCATACAAGACCAGAGCGTAGGAGCCTGGACTCGGCATCACCTCTGGGTTATCAGCTCTGCTCCAGCTGATAGGCTTTTCGGACAAGTGCATGAACTCTGGTGTCTCAGATGCTACTACGTTCACCTCTTGCTGCTGCAGCCGCCTGCTGCGTCGATCGTCAGCCACGCTGGTGAACACCACATAGGCTCCATGTTCTTCCGGGTACTCATCTTGTACTGCATCGACTGGCCTGACAGCCAGCTGCTGGGGCGGAGGCGGAGGCGGCTGCCCAGAAGGCGGGGGAGGCAGGAGGCCTTCTCCCTTGGTGATCCTAGTGAGCCAGTGGCACTTCCGGGTGGTGTGGTTAGACGGCTTTGCGCCGCTATGAAACTTGCAAGGGCCATCAAGAGTTTGCTCGTAGGTGAAAGCCGGCAACAAGTTGGGCTTGCCGCCTTTCTGTCGCTTGGGTGGAGGATGTCCCTCCGGCTGCTGGTCCTCGACCGTCGCCACCTGCCGGCTACTGGAAGCCGGCTGTGGGGCCTTGCGCTTTTGGTCGTTCTGCTGTTGCCGCCGACTAGCGTCTCCAGCCGGAGTGCTGGGAGCTTGAGGGGCCACTTTGCTAGTCGCGCTAACTTGAATCTCCGCCTTCATGGAGGAGTCGGCTGTGGCATACTTGTCTGCTATGTCAGCAACTCGTCGAGGGTTTCTAGCTCATCGCAGAGGAGCTTGTGCTTGAGGAGGGTGCCTTCTCTGCACCCGGCGGTGAAGTAATCGATAACCTGCACCTCGTGCACGCCCTCGCAGGAGTTCTGAAGCTCGGCCCAGCGCGTGAGGTAGTCGCGAGTTGACTCGCTGGGGCCTTGCACGCACAAGGAAAGCTGGCAAGGCTTGGGAGGTCGCTTGTACGTGCTTGTGATGTTGCGGACGAAGGCATCGGTGAAGTCGACCCAGCTGCTGATGCTGCGGGGCTTCAGGCTGTTCAACCATGTCCGGGCCGTGCCCTGGAGCATGAGTGGAACATACTTCACGGCAACTCGCTTGTTGTCGTTCGCTATACTGACGGCCGTGGAGTAGTCAACTAGCCAGTCTTCCTGCTTCACGGAGCCGGTGTACTTGGGCGTATCTCGGGGGAGCGTGAACCCTCTGGGAAAGGGGTCATCTCGGATGCGGGGACCGAAACACGGCGGACCCAACTCGTCTTCTTCTTCCAGCGCCAGGGATCGGTGGAGTCGGTCGATCCGGTGGCGTGCGTTGTTTTCTCCGACACTCTCTCGACGGCCAAGGCAGTCGCCGGGAGTCGGATGTTCAACAGGCAACGGGGAGACTCGCCTTTCCTTGCGAGGGGGAGGAGGCGGACAGTCGTCCCGTCGTTCCACTGCTGTTGGGCGGCCGTCTTGGTCGCGCTCGATGGTGACGCGAGTCCAACTGTGGCTGACAGCCGGATCCTTGTCTTTTCTTCCGCGGACACCGCCAGTCGGCGTCCGTGACATCGCACCTTGGTCTCGGCGGGGAGGCGGGTCGTTTTGCTCGGCGGCCGCGTCGAAGAGACGCTGGACGCGCTCCGTCATCAGGCGACGCTCTTCGCCCTCAAAATTGTCTAGCTCGTCAGCCGCCGCCTGGGCGGCTCCGATGTTCTCCACAGGCATGGTATATACGGGGAGATTTGCCCCGAACAGGTTGGCGATGATAATGCCGCGCTGCTGGACCGCGCCAAGGCGGCTAGGCCCAGTCGGAGCCGGCGAGCCGCCCACAACGCGATCCATCTCACGCTGGTAGGCCTCTGACAGGCGCCTCATGTTGGCCAGCTTCTTCGCGCCTTCGATGAGCTGGAGGCGGCGTGCCTCCAGCGTCTCGGCGTCGGCGTCTTCGGGAATGGGCGCGGTTAGGTCTTGTAGCGCCGCGTCGAGCAGGTCATGAGCTCCTCCGCCGGAATGCTCGCCATGATCGATGACGATCACCTCTCTGATGGTGCTTCCGTCGCTCTCCGCGCGAGGGAGCGGCTCGTCGTAGACCACCACGTTGGTGGGAAACGCGTTGAGCGACGCAGTGTCAGAGTCGACCACCATCGGGTCGGTGGAGCCTACGGATTCCAAGTCCACGGCAGGCTTGCCGGCGACGTGGAGTTGGTCAAGGAGGCCCGCGAGGAGGCTCTCGGGGCCGCCCGTGCCTGCGTCGGATGCAGGCTCGTTGGAGAGGCGGACCTCGCCGACAAGTTCGGCGAGGCAGCAGGCTGCACAGGCGATCTCGGCACCGTGCAGCGCGTCGGCGCAGACTCCGTATGGCATGCCGGGCTGGCTGCGCTCGCCAGGGAGGAAAAGGGTTCCCGTCCAGAGCAGGTCTCCGGACGACGGTGCACCTGGCCCCATGGTAGGCGCCAAATGTCGGGGGTTGGGTGCGACATATGCAAAGGGATGGCTTATCATGGTGGGGGCGAGTAGAACATCGCCGGTGCCTGGAAACGGGATGAGGCGAAGACATGCACGCCGGCGAATCTTACCCAGCTTCAGGGCTCTCCGGGGAGATAACACCCTTACTGCTGCTCTGCGGGGTCTCCGCATGATCACTATGGCAAAGTGTGAACAAGGTTGCTCCTTGAGCTATTTCCTAGAGGTAGGAGATGGCAAGGCTAGCTCTCTCCTTCCTATATGATCTGGTCTAGTGCTAAATGGATTCGAACCCTTTACATGGGTGCCCTGGGGGGTTTATATAGGCCTACCCCCCAGGGGTACAATGGTAATCCGGCTGCGCGCGGGTCCCACCGTCTGTCTCTCAGGCCGCCGTCTTCTCCGCCGACCGCCGGGGCCCGCCGACCGGTGGGCCCCGCCAACTGGCTCGGTATGGGGCCGACAGGCCATGTCCGCCGCGGGCGGGTCTTGCCGACTGCGGATTACTGTAGCCGTGCTTCTAATGACGCGGGCTTGGTCGTGGGGTCATGGCAACAGTACGCCGCCTCGCGGGCGATCACTGTTGCCATTCCCCGTCTTGTCTGGTAAATGGCGTGTGGGGCCCGTGGGAGGGTCTAGCCGACTCCTGGGGGCCGACCCCACCGGGTCTGAGTGGTGGCACTTTTGCCGTCTTCTAGACCCCCGCTGACTGGTGGGACCCGCCGTCTCTTGGTCGTACAGACAGGCCATCGTGGGCACAGGGTTCCGCCCGCTGGGGCTGACGTCAAGGCTGGCATGGCAATAGTGCTACGCCGGACGGAAATCTCCGATGGTACGGCGTACTGTGGCCATGCTTGCCCTTGGTAAGGGGCAGGAGTGGACCTTACTGAGGCCACGCCCCGTCCCGTCCCTCCTTACGAGGGCATGAGGCAGTTGGAGTCGCGGGCCGACTACCCATAGCCAGCTTCTCTGGAAGCCGCCAGCTAGGAGTCGGCTCATCTCAAAGTCGCCCCTGGGACTCGGCCGTGAGTGGGCAGTCGGCTGCCCTGCTGCCGACTCCCAGAAGGCGGCTCTCCGGCCTATGGTCTTGAGGGGCGCAGCCTACCCCGATGTCTTGAAAGGTTCTGGGCCTCGGGTTAGCCTACCCGTGGCCCATTACTCCGACACAATTGTTCTCTCAAGACAGGGCCGAGACAAAGCAGGTGTCGGTCGACGAAGACGGAGGATCGTGATCTACCTTCACCATAGGCGCCAGCCTCCCTCCGGACCAGGAAGAGGCGCTGGTCAGCTTCCTCCGCGTGAAAAAATTCGTGTTTGCGTGGGAAGCGATGGACCTGGTCGGGGTTCCGCGTGGGATAATCGAGCACCACCTGATAGTGTGCCCCAATGCACACCCAGTAAAGCAGAAGGCGCGACAGCAAGCCCCTGAGAAGTAGTCGTTCATCATCCAGGAGACCCGCAAGCTGCAAGAGGCCGGCGTCATCCAAGTGGTATGACATCTAGATTGGCTGGTGAACTCGGTTATCGTTCCCAAGAAGGGCGGCAAGGAGCGCATGTGCGTTGACTTCACCAACCTCAACAAGGCTTATCCTCAAGACCCGTTCCCTCTCTCGTGCATCAATCAGATCGTGACTCCACTGCCGAGTGTGATTTACTGTGCTCCCTGGACGACTTCTCGGGCTATCACCAAATCAAGATGGCCGTGCAGGATGTTGAGAAGACGGCTTTCCTAACCCTGTGTGGAGTGTACTGCTACACCTACATGTCGTTCGGGCTGTGCAATACCGGAGCAACCTTCTAGCGGCTGATGCACATCACCCTGGGTCAGCAGCTCGAGAGGAATGCCGAGGCGTACGTCGACGACATAGTGGTGAAATCTCGGGAGGCAAGAACCCTTATCGAAGACTGGAGGAGACGTTTGCCAGTCTGCGCAAAGTGAACCTGTGACTCAACCCAGAAAAATGAGTTTTTGGCGTCCCATCCGGCAAGCTGTCGGGGTTCCTTGTGTCGCACAGAGGAATTGAGGCCATCCCGGAGAAGGTCAAGGCAAAAGAAAGGATGAGTCTGCCGCAAACCCTCAAGGAGATGCAGAAGCAGGCGGGCTTCGTAACCTCGCTTGGGTGTTTCGTCTCCAAGTTGGGAGAGCACGCCCTCCCCTTCTTCAAGTTGATGAAGAAGAAGGGCCCATTCGAGTGGACCCTAGAGGCTGAAGTGGCCTTTCAATACCACAATAGGTACCTCACCAGCCCACCGATGATGGTAGCACCACGCCACTTCGAACCCCTGGTGCTCTACCTGGCCGCCACACCGCACTCTGCTAGCGCGGTGTTTGTGGCGGACCAGGAGTTTCTCGTCAAGGGCTCACGGAGCAGCGTGATAACCCACAAGTATAGACTATTCAACCCAAATTTATTGATTCGACACAAGGGGAGCCAAAGAATATTTGTAAGTATTAGCATCTGAGTTGTCAATTCAACCACACCTAGAGATTAATTATCTGCAGCAAAGTGATCAGTAGCAAAGTAGTATGATAGTTTTGATAGTAGTAGCTACAGCAGTAGTAACGGTGACAGTGATGGCATTGATTTTGTAGTAAGTGCAACAGTAACAATAGTAGTTGTAACTTAGCAAGAACAATATGTAGGAAAATCGTAGGCATTGGATCGACGATTTGTTGGATGATATTCATCATGTGACAGTTATAACCCAGGGCGATACGGCACTAGCTCCAGTTCATAAATATAATGTAGGCATGTATTCCGTAAATAGTAATACATGCTTATGGAAAGAACTTGCATGACATCTTTTGTTCTACCCTCCCGTGGCAGCGGGGTCGTATTGGAAACTAAGGGATATTAAGGTCTCCTTTTAATAGAGAACCAGAACAAAGCATTAACACATGGTGAATACATGAACTCCTGAAACTATGATCATCATCGGGAAGAGTCCCGACTATTGTCACTCCGAGGTTGCCGGATCATAACACGTAGTAGGTGACTGTGGCACCCCGACTCAGAGCAACTGGTTTACCTTGCATCGCCAGCCAAGATATCAAGTCTTCTGGCAACACACGACAACTTGGTACAGAAAACAACCACTTTATTGATGCTAACGGAAACATGGGTTTGATATTACATCAAGTAGCGAGGCCCAGCGGCACACATGGTGCGGCTGAACAATATGTACATTATTTAATGATCGTGAAGGGTCCTCGATCACGACAACTACGCAGCAGTGGAACGACGATGAAGTGGAACTCCATAGTATAGGAACCCTGATGTGGACATGGTCTAGACACGTGAAGCACTTCCGATCCGGTGAGACTTTCCTGAAATCTGGCATGACATGCCAGGTCAATACATTGAATGTACTTGCAAGCTCACAACAAGCATAAGCATAATGGCAAATAATATTATGACAATTAAGCAGGTTAAATGCAATACTTTAACATACTACTCATGCAGTGAATCAAACTTGTGCACCGAGTCCCTAGGACTCCCTTACCAAACGGTTTACCTCGTAACCAACATTATTATCAAAACGGTGATCATTCTCAAATCACAAATGAACCAACACTTTGTTTCCCACAACAACGACCATCTTCATATTCTCACAAATCTCATCACAAAAGCAGTGCCAAACATTTAACTTTAGTGTGCAAGTTACTTAATCATGTTGGTCCATGGTGTGACCTACTCACGAGCTATGTCCGAAACCGAGGATGCGGCTATCGATAGATTTAATAAACACCCTGCAGAGGTTAGTACACTATACCCAAACCACGGAATCCATGGCCTCGCACTCCCATTCGGGTGGACCAACGGCATTCCGACGGAACCCTCCCATTGCCATGAGACTCTCCCAGCCACTCCGACAAACTCCCCTCTTGGGCTAGGTCAAGGGTGGCCCCGGCATCTACCAAAGACATCCAACGGCCACCATCGTGGCAAAACAAATTAACGGTCCCAAACGGGGACAAGGTACCATAACAGCAACGGGCACACAAGGTTATGTCTGCTTACCGGGCCAGGGTACCGCACGCCCATAACATTCCCTCGTTGGAGGCACCGACCAGAGGCATGACAACAGACCAAGAAAAAGGCCTTCCCATTGTGACGCCCTCGATTCAATCGTACACTAATCATACACGCAAATGTGTATGATCAAGATCAAGGACTCACGGGAAGATATCACAACACAACTCTAGACACAAATTAAAATAATACAAGCTTTATATTACAAGCCAGGGGCCTCGAGGGCTCGAATACATAAGCTCGAAAACACAAGAGTCAGCGGAAGCAACAATATCTGAGTACAGACATGAGTTAGACAAGTTTTGCCTTCAGAAGGCTAGCACAAAAGCAACATCGATCGAAAAGGCAAATCCTCCTACATGGGAGCCTCCTAACTACTCCTGGTCGTCGGCGGTCTCCACGTAGTAGTAGGCATCGACGGTGGCATCTGGCTCTTGGGCTCCAACATCTGGTTGCATCAACCGGAAAGAAGAAGAAAGGGGGAAAAGGGGGAGCAAAGCAACCGTGAGTACTCATCCAAAGTACTCGCAAGCAAGGATCTACACTACATATGCATCGGTATCAATGAAAAGGGTTGTATGTGTGGACTGGACTGCAGAATGCCAGAAGAGAAGGGAAAGCCTAGCCTATCGAAGACTAGCATCTTATGGAAACCACCATCTTGCAGCAACAGGAGGGAGTAGAGTAGCATAAAGTAAAGTAGTAGAAGTGTTACCAACCTCGGCTAGAGATCCTTTCTCGACTCCCTGCGAGAAAGCAATCCCAAACCATACTATCCAGTTATCATCACAATCGAATTCTCATCACCATCCAGTTCTCATCACAAGTATCCAATTCTAGTTGTGTCGATCGGGATACAACTCCAAGTGTCCGTTACCGTAGGACAGGCTACCGATAGATGTTTTCTTCCCTGCAGGGGTGCACCAACTTACCCACCACACTCGATTATCTCCGGCTGGACACACTTTCCTGGGTCATGCCGAGCATCGTCCAAACAATACGCCGCAACCCGACCTAGGCTTAATAGAGAGGCCAACACGCTGGACTAAACCTATGCCCCCAGGGGTCATGGGCCGTCTCCCCGGGAACTCCTGCACGTTGCGTGGGCGGCTGGTGAGCAGACCTAGCTACCTCCTTCAACAAGGCAGGCGCTGACACAGTCCAACCCGGTGCGCGCCGCTCATTCGCTGACGTCTATTAAGCTTCGGCTGATGTATACGACTCAGAACGCCCATACTATGCCCGCGTGATGGTTAGTCCTATCAGGCCAGAGGCCCCTCGGATCAAATATCCAAATCGTAGTGGATTAGGAACGCGCGGTAACAAGCAGAGACTCACGAAAGACGTGACCCCGTTGCCCCGTCTCGAGGACTTGTGGCAAGGGCTAGGAATGCCCGGCCACGCCTCGTAATTATCTCGCGGGCACCCTCCAGGTCAACCCGTCTCCACATCACTCGCAATTAAGCTCGCGCGGGTACCCCTCAGGGTCGACCCATCTTTCCAAGTAACAGGGTTAAAGTCCAAGTATCCGGGTGTCCAAACATCAAGGGGAAAACCAGAGGAATCACCCCCGGTGAATTCCAGTCGATGTAATCATCAAGATGAACGTAAGAGGATCCACCCTCGAGGTTCACACTTGAGGGGTTTGCACGACAGAGCCGTATCGGAAGTGGTTAAGGAGGAAATCACCCTTGATGACCACGACCGAATAGCTACACTACAGGTTAACAACAGAAGTGCTGAAGAGGTCTCACCCTCGGCACTCGATAGTAATCCAGTAGTGTCGAACAACTAAGGGAAAAGTGATGTGCGGTGTCGGTGCCTGGTCTTCGATCCCGTTGATCGGGTCTTCGATGATGAAGCAGGGGCAACAGGGACAAGGTGGGGGGTCACTGATGTATCACCAACCAACCTATACTAAGCAGTTTAGGATAAGCAGGTAAGGTACAACAACAGATACAAAAGCAGGCTATGCATCAGAATAGGAGCAAACAATAACAGTAGCAAAATCTAATGCAAGCATGAGAGAATGGAATGGGCGGTATCGAGAATATCAAAGGGGGGGCTTGCCTGGTTGCTCTGGCAAGAAGGAGGGGTCATCATTGATGTAGTCGATCATGGGGGTAACGGCGGCGGTCTTGAGGTCTACCGGAAATGAGTAACGGAGGGGGAACACAAATAAATAATAGAGCAATCAAAGCAACACAAAGCATAACATAGCAATATGATGTGCCGGGTGTGAGCTACCCTATGGCTACACGATATAGTTGAATGGGGAAAACAACTAGGAATGTTTTCCCGGTTCCGGACCTGTGTCAAACAGATGACCGAAGGGGGAATGTTCTATGTTAAGCTAGTTAGGGGCATCTAACAGATGAACGGACCGTGTATTCGGATACGTCTCATTTTTCTGAGCAACTTTCATGTAGAAAACATTTTCATCGGAGTTACGGTTTAATTACTATGAATTTCCTAAGTTTTAAAGTTTTCCTGAAATTAATTGAATTCGAAAAGGAAAAAAAAGAATAACTTTTGTCACCTAGTACTTCTCTAGCCAGGGTCTATTACAGGAGGGGGCAAGGGGTTCGATTGACCCAGTCAAAGATGGACTAGTCAAATGTGGAATAGTGCAACTGGGTCCCGCGTGTCATTGCCTTTAGTTTAATACAATGGTTATTCACATGGGTGATCCCACACGTCATTTGCTTAGGCTACATTAGCACCAAGTAAATACCAACTAACCCTATAACTAAATCTAAACAAGGGTTGGCCTCCATTGGCAGAAGCAACAAAGAAACGGGGCAGTGGCAAAGCAGGCATCAGGCAACAGAAATAAGAGCAGCAGCAGCGACATAGTAGAAGCAGCAGTGGGCAGTGCAACGCATGGGTGCCGGCCAGCAGCGTGCAGCGCGCAGCAGCAGGCAGCCATGTAGTGGCGGCTAAGGAGCAGCTGCAGGGGAAGTAGCACGGGCAGGAGCAGCAAAGCAAAGGCAGCAGCGGCGGCGGCAGAAGCAGCAAGCAGCAGCGGCAGTAAGATGAATCAGCGGCGGCAAGCAGCAGGAAGCAATGCAGCAGCGGCGCGAATAGCAGGCAACACGCGCACGGGCGCGACCAAGGCGCCGCATGCGAATACGCGGGCGTGACAAGAGTGCAGCCACGTCGTGCACGGGACGAACTACAGGGCCGGCGGCGACTCGGATACAAGCGGCAACGGCGCTACGATGCACTAGCGGGAAGAACAAAGAGCGCTATGGCCTCCTGCGAGCTCCAGGAGCTCGTGAACATCACTGCCGAGGTCTGGGCAGCACGGCAACATCGGGTTCAACGGACGTGATGGACAACAAGCTATGGTGGTTGCAGAGGAACATGCTCGAGCTCTAATTTAGGGACAAGGCAAGAGGGGTTCGATGCGGGTGCTCACAGCGGTCACGACGCAGTGCTCGGTGGGGCCGGGGACGGTCGAAGTAGCGGTAATCGACGACGGTGACGATGATGTACGCAGTGACAACGAGCTCGATGGCGAGCGTACGGGCCTTCCCGGCTTGATTCACTGTTCGAGGACGAAGGAGGCGGCAAGGAGGATGCTTCTGGACATCTTGGCATGACGAATGGAGGCCGGTGGCCGCGGGATCGACGCGACGATGGTGGCGTTGGGTGTGTGTGGGGGAGAGAGCAACGACGCGGGGAGTGGGGGGAAAGGGGCTAGGGTTTGCCCCGGGGTCGCGGGGGTCGGTCTTATAGCCCAAGGGAGCCGGGGGATGGCCGACACGGCACCATCATTGGCCATGGCAGCCTAGATGATCGCCACAATCTCTTCTCTGTAGCAAGGTAGGGGATGGCTGGTTGTGTGCTGGGCCTTGTACTGTAGGAGTAGGCCGTGTGCATAATAGTTCCCCTCGCCCTTTTCTTTTACCTCTTTTTCTGTCAAACATTTCAATCGTTGTCTTGCATTTAAATTTCATACCAAATAAATTTAGTTGACTATGAAACTTGTCACATAAATATTAGTTATTATTTTGGAGAGGCCCACAACGTTTCAAGTCAACTAGAACTACATGAACATTTGTTTATTTCAAAACGTTTATTTTTGTTGCTGTCAGACCACTTTATATTTTATTAGGGATTAACTGGTGAGTCAAATGATGTTGGCTACATCACAACAATGATCAGGGGAATTTATAAAATAGTGGGAACATTTTAGTTTTACAGTTTGAAGAAAAATGTATTTGACTTTATTTTAAATTTGAAATTGGCTTTGATTTTTATCAAGGGGCAATTTGGCTAAGCTAATCTTGATGACATGGAACCATTAGTGTGAGGTCACTGTAGCTTAACTACCGGGGTGTTACAAATCTCCTCCACTACAAGAAATCTCGTCCCGAGATTTAAGTGGGGAAATAAAGAGTAACTTCCGGAGAACTGACCCGTATAGGGTTAATTATCTGGTGAACAATTTAGGGCGTCACGTAGAAGTATCTCTGGAGTTGAAACTGAGTAAAACATCGAGAGCAAAGTATGAAGGTACAATAGGAAGTTTCAAGCGAATGGACAAACGATTGATACCTAAACAGAGTGTGAGAAAGGGGTTTAGAGCATCAGGAATAGATCATCTCTTGGAAAGTGGCTCGTGACATGATACAAAGCCAAAAGCAAGAATATTTCAGAATCAAAGATATACAGAAGAGTCAGGTTCCGATCCTGTGGAGCTGTGGGTTATGGGCCCACCATGTGGTTCAAAAGTAGGAAGGACGCTGACATATTGCACGGTCATGGTAGCAAGGCATGTCAGAGGATAGCCTGTCAGTTATGTTGGCAACAATCGTCGGTACCCTGAGCGAGGGATGAAGAGAACTATTTTTCTGCTCACAAAGCGAGGCGGACCAATAGGCAAAGTTCTCGTCCATCGGCGGTTACCAGAATGTCAACAACAATAGTAACAGGGTATTACTGCCAAATTGTGCACCGATGTGTTTACATAAGTAGCGAATTATCACTGCTCAGGTATGTCAGATTACCAGAAAGGTTAAACAAAACAAAGGAAAGGAAAGTGATTATCGGATTTGAACAGAACAATGGAAAGGAAAATGGGTATACACGAGTACTAGGTGCATCTCCTTCCCAAAGCAAGCAGAGCGGGAATAATCATGACGGGACTACAAGTATATAACCATCGAGTGAGGTGGGCGAGGAAACTCATGATGTTACCCATACCATGGTGTTTGGATAATTAATCAAGAAACATTTAGCATTGTGCTTTCAATGTTCTTGTTGACGATCGGAGTACCACAGACATGCTTCGGGATATCATTGACATGGTCATCAGGTGAAAGTCAGACTTTTGAATTCACAAAGGATACCGCGGAACTGCTAGAATAGTTCGTACAATTTCATCATTGAAAGATGAGGATGTGGCCGATGGGTTCAGCAGCAATCCATCGACATGTCAAAAGGATGTAATGCCAAAATTATATGAAAAAAATTGTGATAGGGGGAAGGCAAGAATGTTGTCAATGATAACCCAAATCATCGAGGGGCACGGATGGTATTTCTCATCATGAATTCGATTGATATCCTAGAGGAGCATCAAAATGTTGATGATGATCACGACACATTTGTCGAGAGGTTTCATGAAGATGTAATCGACCAGTGAAGAAAACAAGTCAAAGGAATGATGAAGCGAAAGGTTATTGGAACCATGGGTACGACACAAAGTTGAAATCAAGCTTGTTGATCAAGGCGAAATGATATGACGAGGAAGATCGACGTAAGCTTAGTCATCGTCAAAAATTGTGCTCCAGGAAGAAGGACCAGGTAGCACAGTTAAAATTTTGCACGATAATGATATAGCCGATCAGGCTAGGATTGACTTGAAGGACTACTAAACTCATAAGCGACAAGAATTACTTATTATTGAACTGGTTTGTGGAATCAATTCACTTATCGGTGTTCTCGAGTGTCCAATAACTCGGAACCCGGGGCAACCTGAAATCGCAGAGGAGCAATACCAGATGAAGATTCATAGGAAGCAACACAGTTCTTTGTTATTCTTGAGATACCGGAGGATAATACTCGATGGAAGATCAAAATAGAGGTTGTGAAGATGCATTTATCTACAGAAGACAAGTGCTTTAACTTGTCCGAGAAATGGAATCAAAGGGGAACAATTATGGTCAGAACCATGGTTGCAAAGGATCAAATCCTAGATATAAGATGATCTTATACCAAGGGGATAATTAATTTTGAGGAGAAGCTTCCATGATATGATCTACATCGTGTCCATGGGCATGAACACAAAGTTCAAGGTAGACTCCCACTTCTTCAATGCATATCATTTCATTTACTTCTCGCTTTCGATGAAGTTGTAGTGTTGAAATGTTACCTGGAAAAACACCAGAAGAGTACGACTCGTTAAAAATCTTGGGTTCAAAAGGATTAGGTGAGGCATAGGTTCAACCCATACGGGAATCTTAGGAACCTATTCCACAAACTTCAGAAGTAAACAACGCAAGCTCAAAAGCAGAGTATGGTTGACAAAAGGAGATGATACAATTTACCAAAGGCATTATGTATCTGGGAAAGAACTTCACGAGGTTCTTTTAATATTAAGGACACTGTCGGATGATAATCCAATAATGGATCCGGCGATCCACAACGGAGCTTATGTGAGTATCGATATTCAATCAGAAGAAGAAATAATGCGGAGGCATCGGATTTTGGAAACATCTGATAATTCCAAAGCTTAAATGCAAAAGGAATTATGATTTTCAATTCAAGGGATCAGAAGCAGATGCTTTAACCAAAAGATAAGCAAGTTGAAAAGACATAGATCGACAATCATTCAAGGTTTGATTTGACAAGAACAAGCTCATGTTTGGAGTGACGTCTGAGCCGGAAGGATGAATGCTAGGATCTGATTAATGATTACGAGCATTCGCGACATATTGGATCAAGGGACTCGGAACCATAGTGACAGAGGATGTCAACGAAGATTACTAGAAATATGAAATTAACCATAATGCAAGCAAACAAGAATTTCAACAATAATAGGCTGCTGAGGATTTTCGGAAGATCAAATGGTATTTCGAAGACTTTTGTGAAATACCTAAACAATTGGGGATGAATGAATCCTCGATAATTGTGAGGAATTATTCGTACATGTATTCAGGCGGAAAAGGAGCTGCAACGTAGCAGGCACAATGGATTCTCGGAATACCTGAAAGTATTACAAGGCATCTTGTAATAACAAGATCATCTTGGGATGACAATATGAACGGCAGGTGTATGTAGTTATCCAGAGGGGTTTATCGGTGATATGGAATTGCAATGGCGAAGGGCACAAGGGTTTCGGGGAAACATCGGAGAGTATCTTCGAAATCTTCTGAAGCAGCAAGCGATCATCTGTCATAAGGGGCTCTCCGGCAGGAAGTAATAACGAGATCCTAGTGTTAGAGTTAGTAAAATGTTTAACCCGAATAGACGAGAGATCAGAGTCCCAGAGTATAGACGAGGAATAAAAGATCCTAATACCACCCAATGGCGACATGGGGTCGTAAGCCACACAGCCAAGTTAGTAAAACAATTTTGGGCGACTAGACTCAACTTCGGCCAAGGAGTTGGAAAGGGGGCTACCTACAGGCAGTTGGCTCTGATACCAACTTGTGACGCCCTCGATTCAATCGTACACTAATCATACACGCAAATGTGTACGATCAAGATGAAGGACTCACGGGAAGATATCACAACACAACTCTAGACACAAATTAAAATAATACAAGCTTTATATTACAAGCCAGGGGCCTCGAGGGCTCAAATACATAAGCTCGAAAACACAAGAGTCAACGGAAGCAACAATATCTGAGTACAGACATGAGTTAGACAAGTTTTTCCTTAAGAAGGCTAGCACAAAAGCAACATCGATCGAAAAGGCAAAGCCTCTTGCATGGGAGCCTCCTAACAACTCCTGGTCGTCGGCGGTCTCCACGTAGTAGTAGGCATCGACGGTGGCATCTGGCTCCTGGGCTCCAACATCTGGTTGCATCAACCGGAAATAAGAAGAAATGGGGAAAAGGGGGAGCAAAGCAACCGTGAGTACTCATCCAAAGTACTCGCAAGCAAGGATCTACACTACATATGCATCGGTATCAATGAAAAGGGTTGTATCTGTGGACTGGACTACAGAATGCCAGAAGAGAAGGGAAAGCCTACCCTATCAAAGACTAGCATCTTCTGGAAACCGCCATCTTGCAGCAACAGGAGGGAGTAGAGTAGCACAAAGTAAAGTAGTAGAAGTGTTACCAACCTCGGCCAGAAGTCCTTTCTCGACTCCCTGCGAGAAACAAATCCCAAAGCCATAATATCCATTTATCATCACAATCCAATTCTCATCACCATCCAGTTCTCATCACAAATATCCAGTTCTAGTTGTATCGATCGGGATACAACTCCAAGTGTCCGTTACCGTAGGACAGGCTATCGATAGATGTTTTCTTCCCTGCAGGGGTGCACCAACTTACCCACCACGCTCGATTAACTCCGACCGGACACACATTCGTGGGTCATGCCCGGCCTCGGCCAAACAATACGCCGCAACCCGACCTAGGCTTAATAGAGAGGCCAGCATGCCGGACTAAACCTATGCCCCCAGGGGTCATGGGCCATCTCCCCGGGAACTCCTGCACGTTGCGTGGGCGGCCGGTGAGCTGACCTAGCTACCTCCTTCAACAAGGCAGGCGCTTACGCAGTCTAACCCGGTGCGCGCCGCTCAGTCGCTGACGTCTATTAAGCTTTGGCTGATGTATACGACGCAAAACGCCCATACTATGCCCGCGTGATGGTTAGTGCTATCAGGCCAGAGGCCCCTCGGATCAAATATCCAAATCGTAGTGGATTAGGAACGCGCGGTAACAAGCAGAGACTCACGAAAGATGTGACACCGTTACCCCGTCTCAAGGACTTGTGGCAAGGGCTAGGAATGCCCGGCCACGCCTCGTAATTATCTCGCGGGCACCCTCCAATTCAACCAGTCTCCACATCACTCGCAATTAAGCTCGCACGGGTACCCCTCAGGGTCGACCCGTCTTTCCAAGTAACAGGGGTAAAGTCCAAGTATCTGGGTGTCCAAACATCAAGGGGAACACCCGAGGAATCACCCCCGGTGAATTCCACTCGATGTAATCATCAAGGTGAACGTAGGAGGATCCACCCTCGAGGTTCACGCTTGAGGGGTTGCACGACAGAGTCGTATCGGAAGTGGTTAAGGAGGAAATCACCCTCGATGACCACAACAGAATAGCTACACTACAGGTTAACAACAGAAGTGCTGAAGAGGTCTCACCCTCGGCACTCGATAGTAACCCAGTAGTGTCGAACAACTAATGGAAAAGTGATATGCGGTGTCGGGGCCTGATCTTCGATCCCGTTGATCGGGTCTTTGATGATGAAGCGGGGGCAACAGGGACAAGGTGGGGGGTCACTGATGTATCACTAACCAACCTATACTAAGCAGTTTAGGATAAGCTGGTAAGGTACAATAGCAGATCAAAGGGGGGGCTTGCCTGGTTGCTCTGGCAAGAAGGAGGGGTCATCGTTGATGTAGTCGATCACGGGGGTATCGGCGGCGGTCCCGAGGTCTACCGGAAAGAAGTAACGGAGGGGGGACACAAATAAATAATAGAGCAATCAAAGAAACACAAAGCATAAGATGGCAATATGATGTGCCGGGTGTGAGCTAACGTATGGCTACACGATATAGTTGAATAGGGAAAACAACTGGGAATGTTTTCCCGGTTCCGGACCTGTGTCACACATATGACTGGAGGGGGAATGTTCTATGTTCAGCTAGTTAGGAGCATCTAATAGATGAACGGACCGCGTGCTCGGATTCGTCTCGTTTTTCTGAGCAACTTTCATGTAGAAAACATTTTCACCGGAGTTATGGTTTAATTACTATGAATTTCCTAAGTTTTAATGTTTTTCTGAAATTTATTGAATTTGAAAAGGAAAAAAAGAATAACTTTTGCCACCTAGTACTTCTCTAGCCAGGGTCTATTACAGGTGGGGGCAGGGGGTTGGATTGACCCAGTCAAAGATGGACTAGTCAACTGTGGAATAGTGCAACTGGGTCCCGCATGTCATTGCCTTTAGTTTAATAAAATGGTTATTCACATGGGTGATCCCACACATCATTTGCTTAGGCTAAATTAGCACCAAGTAAATACCAACTAACCCTATAACTAAATCTAAACAAGGGCCGGCCTCCATTGGTAGAAGCAACAAAGCAACAGGGCAGTGGCTAAGCAGGCATCAGGCAACAGAAATAAGAGCAGCAGCAACAGCATAGGAGAAGCAGCAGTGGGCAGTGCAACGCATGGGTGCCGGCCAGCAGCGTGCAGCTCGTAGCAGCAGGCAGCCATGCCAGCAGTAGTGGTGGCTAAGGAGCAGCTGCAGGGGAAGTAGCACGGTCAGGAGCAGCAAAGCAAAGGCAGCAGCGGCGGCGGCAGAAGCAGCAAGCAGTAGCGGCAGTAAGATGAATTAGCAGTGGCAAGCAGCAGGAAGCAAGGCAGCAGCGGTGCGAATAGTAGGCACGATGCGCACGGGCGTGACCAAGGCGCGGCACGCGCACACGCGGGCTTCGTAAGGGTGCAGCCACGTCGTGCACAGGACGAACTACAGGGGCGGTGGCGACTCGGATGCAAGCGGCAACGGCACTACGATGCACTAGCGGGAGGAACAAAGAGCGCTATGGCCTCCTACGAGCTCCAGGAGCTCGTGCACATCACTGCCGAGGTCTGATGAAAGTGCAACTATCCCTAGGTGGTTTTTGTAATTCATAACAACATATAGCTCATCGAGCTAATGCTATTCCAAGATGATTATTTCAGGAAAGCTCAATGATTGGCATGGCTTGGATGGTGATAGTGGAACCCTCAAAATGCTAAGGACAAAGGATTGGCTCAAGCTCAAAAGCTCAAGACTCTTCATTTTATATTTTAGTGATCCAAGATCACATTGAGTCCATAGGAAAAGTCAATACTATCAAGGAGGGATGAGGTGTTGCTTAATGAGCCCTTTGCTTCATGTGCTTAATGATATGCTCCAAAATCCTCAACTACTTTCTCATATCCACTCTTGACCTAAACCCAAAGCCAAACTCGGTCCAACCGATTCTTTCTATCCGGCGCCACCGAGTTTCACATGTCATAAGCCACTGCCAAACCCTAGCAAATCGGTTCTACCAATAGGGATCTCGGTCTCACCGAGATGGGATTGCAATTTCTCTGTTTCCTTTTCATAACTTTTCGGTCTCACTGAAAGAGCGGATCGGTCCCACTGAGATTGCAATGCAAACTCTCTGTTTCCTGTTTGTAACTTTTTGGTCTCACCGAAAGGGCAAATCGGTCCCACCTAGTTTGCCTGACCAACTCTCTGGTTAGCTTATTACCAAATCGGTCTCACCGAGTTTGTGTAATCGGTCTCACCGAGATTACTTTATGCCCTAACCCTAACCATGTCGGTCCTACCGAGTTGCATGTCAGTCCCACCGAAAATCTCTAACGGTAACTAGGTTTACTATTTCGGTTCGACCGAGTTTGTTGATTCGGTCCCACCGAGATTGGTAAATTGTGTGTAACAGTTGGATTTTGTGTGGAGGCTATATATACCCCTCCACCTCCTCTTCACTCGTGGAGAGAGCCATCAGAACACATCTACACTTCCAACTCATATGTTCTGAGAGAGAACCACCTACCCTTGTGTTGAGGCCAAGATATTCCATTCCTACCATATGAATCTTGATCTCTAGCCTTCCCCAAGTTGCTTTCCACTCAAATCTTCTTTCCACCAAATCCAAATCCTGTGAGAGAGAGTTGAGTGTTGGGGAGACTATCATTTGAAGCACAAGAGCAAGGAGTTCATCATCAACACACCATTTGTTACTTCTTGGAGAGTGGTGTCTCCTAGATTGGCTAGGTGTCACTTGGGAGCCTCCGACAAGATTGTGGAGTTGAACCAAGGAGTTTGTAAGGGCAAGGAGATCGCCTACTTCGTGAAGATCTACCGCTAGTGAGGCAAGTTCTTCGTGGGCTATGGACATGATGGGATAGACAAGGTTGCTTCTTCGTGGACCCTTCGTGGGTGGAGCCCTCCGTGGACTCGCGCAACCGTTACCCTCCGTGGGTTGAAGTCTCCATCAACATGGATGTAGGATAGCACCACCTATCCGAACCACGACATAAACATCCTTGTCTCCAATTGCGTTTGAATTCTCCAAACCCTTCCCTTTACATTCTTGCAAGTTGCATGCTTTACTTTCCGCTGCCTATATACTCTTTGCATGCTTTCTTGAATTGTGTGATGATTGCTTGACTTGTCCTAAAGTAGCTAAAATCTACCAAGAACTAAAATTGGGAAAAGGTTAAGTTTTTATTTGGTCAAGTAGTCTAATCACCCCCTCTAGACATTCTTCCGATCCTACAAGTGGTATCAGAGCTTTGGTCTCCATTTGCTTTGATTTCCATAGCTTTTGGTGGTCATAGCCTTGGTTTCACAACCTAGGAGAGTATGGCGTCTAGCGAGGGAAATTATCACCGTAGAGGTCCTTACTTTGATGGTACTAATTTTGCTAGTTGGAAGCATAAAATGAAAATGCATATTCTCGGACATAACCCCGCCGTTTGGGCTATTGTGTGTGTTGGTATGCAAGGAGACTTCTTCGATGGGAAAGAACCAAACCGTGAAGCTACCGCGGATGAATTGAAGATGTTGCAATACAACGCTCAAGCTTGTGATATTCTCTTCAACGGATTGTGCCCCGAAGAATTCAACAAAATCAGCCGTCTTGAGAATGCAAAGGAAATTTGGGATACTTTGATCGATATGCACGAAGGTACCGACTCCATCAAGGAATCCAAATTGGATGTGCTTCAAAGTCAACTTGACAAGTTCAAAATGAAGGATGGTGAAGGTGTCGCTGAAATGTACTCTAGGCTTTCTCTCATCACAAACGAGATTGCCGGCTTAGGGAGTGAAGAGATGACCAATAGATTCATCATCAAGAAGATCCTAAGAGCCTTGGATGGAAAATATGATATCGTGTGCACATTGATCCAAATGATGCCTGTCGGGGTAAATGACCATGGGTAGCCTAGCCGGCTCCCCTTGGCACTTCAGAAATAATTACGAGCCGATCCGGCCTCCAAGGATCCAAGACGTGGGGCCGCCTTCCCCCTGCCGGCTGCCTCTCAGGCCGACTGTCGGAAGGCGGCCCGGCCTTAACTCTCATCAAGAAAGCAGCGGGAGGGCCGGCCACGAGAAGGCCGACTCCTAGGAGCCGGCTCCCACGACGCGGTCAAGATCGTACCCTCGAAGCCCGCATCCACATAAAGGCGATGGGACGGGGCGTGGCTGCAGTAAAGCCTGCCACCCCCGAAACCCGGAGCACGCATGGCACAGTGCGCCATACGGGGTAGCCCTGACCCGTCCGGCGCGACACTGTTGCCATGTTGACTATGGAGCCATCCACGATGGGTTGTCAGCGCAGCCCACGGGCGGTGGGCCCATTCGGGCAGAGAGACACCCGAAGGCGGCCGGGCCTCCTCCAGTCGGCCCAAGACATGGCCGGCTTCCCCAAGCCGGCTTGCCCCCTCCCTCGAAGGAGGCGCTCCATTAAGGAGACAAGACGACGTGAGGCTACAGCGATCGCCTGCCAGGCGGCGGCACTGTAGCCATGCTTGCCTCGATAAAGCCCTCATCATCAGGATTGAGGCAACAGTAACCAGCCACCGACAGGGCCCTTGGCAATAGGGCCTGCCTGTCGACCAAGAGGCCGGTAGCCGGCGGGACCCACCAGCCGGCGGGCCCCAGCAGCCGGCGCAGAAGCCGACAAGCGTAGACACTGACGGCTAGGGCCCGCGCCCAGCCGGGTTACCATTGTACCCCCGGGGGGTAGGCCTATATAAACCCCCCGGGGCACCCATGCAAAGGGTTGATCTCATCTAAGTTTAGACACCGCATAGAGAGAAGAGTAGAGCTAGCCTTGCCCTTCTTCTTCCTCTCACCAAACAACTCAAGGAGCACCTTGTAACTACTTGTTCATTGAGTGATCATGCGGAGACCCCACAGAGCAGCAGTAGGGGTGTTATCTCCACGGAGAGCCCCGAAGCTGGGTAAGATTCGCCGGCGTGCATGTCTTCGCCTTATCCCGCTTCCAGGCACCGGCGACGTCTTACTGGCTCCCACAATGATAAGCCACCCGTTGGCATATGTCGCACCTACCACCCGACAATGCCCAATTACAAAGATCTCAAGCCAACGAAGGTCATTGCAAGAATTGTTGCTCATGAGATGTCACTCAAGGATAAAGAGGAACTTCACAACAAATCAAGTGGTGCCTACAAAGCCTCATGTGAAGCCCCCACATCATCAAGTGAGAAACAAAACTTCAATGAAGAATTGAGCTTAATGGTGAAAAACTTCAACAAGTTCTACAAGAGTGGAAGCAAAGATAGAAGCTCCAAGTCAAGGTCCTACAATGACAAAAGATCTTCTAGTCGAGAGCGAAACTGCTACAATTGTGGAAGACCCGGACACTATTCCAATGAGTGTATGGCTCCCTACAAAAGAAGAGAAGATTCTCCAAAAAGAAGAAGCAAAAGAGAAGAATCACCTCCAAGAGAGAGAAGGAGTAGAAATGATCGTTATGAACGAAGATACTCACGGAGAAGCAAGGATTCGGAAAGACAAGAAAAATCATCAAGGAGCTAGACAAAACGAAGACATCAAGCTCATGTTGGTGAATGGGTATCCGGCTCCGACTCCGATGTAACGCCCTCGATGCGGCTATATCTCCCACGTGTCGAAGCACGACTTAGAGGCATAACCGCATTGAAAGCAATGTCGCAAGTAAGGTAATCTTCACACAACCCATGTAATACATAAGGGAAAGAGATTCATAGTTGGCTTACAATCGCCACTTCACACAAATACATGAATAAAACAATACATCATACAGTTACAATCAGGGCCCGACTACGGAGCCAAAATAAAAGAAGAAACCCCAAAAGCGACAAAGGACCAAGATCGACCCCAACTGGGCTCCACTACTGATCGACTAGCACGAAACAACAAAAGGACAAGACCTCCATCGAACTCCTCCTTGAGCTCGGGTGCGTCACCTGCACGGTCTCATCGGCACCTGCAAACTGGTTTTGGAAGTATCTGGTGAGTCACGAGGACTCAGCAATCTCACACCCGCGAGATCAAGACTATTTAAGCTTATAGGTAGGGTAAAAGGTATGAGGTGGAGCTGCAACAAGCGACTAGCATATATGGTGGCTAACATACGCAAATGAGAGCGAGAAGAGAAGGCAAAGCACGGTCGAACAACTATGATCAATAAGTGATCCTGAACTACTTACGTCAAACATAACTCCAACAACCGTGTTCACTTCCCGGACCCCGCCGAGAAGAGACCATCACGGTTACACACGCGGTTGGTGTATTTTAGTTAAGATCAACTTCGGGTTTTCTACAACCGGACATTAACAAATTCCCATCTGCCACATAACCGCGGGCACGGCTTTCGAAAGTTCAAACCCTGCAGGGGTGTCCCAACTTAGCCCATGATAAGCTCTCGCGATCAACGAAGGATATTCCTTCTCCCCGGGAAGACCCGATCAGTCTCGGAATCCCGGCTACAAGACATCTCGACAGTAATAAAACAAGTCCAGCAAAACCGCCCGATGCGCCGACATCCTGATAGGAGCTGCACATATCTCGTTCTCAGGGCAACACCGGATGAGTCAAGCTACGAGTAAAACCAGCCCTCGAGTTTCCCCATGGTGGCCCCGCAGGTTGCTCGGTTCGGACCAACACTTAGATAAGCATTGGCCCGGGGGGGGCTAAATAAAGATGACCCTCGGGTTGATCAGACCCAAGGGAAAGGGGTAGGTGGTAGGCAAATGGTAAAACAAAGGTTGGGCCTGCTGGAAAAGTCTTATTCAAAGCGAACTGTCAAGGGGGTCCCATAAATCACCCGACCGCGTTAGGGACGCAAAATCCGGGAACATAACACCGATATGACGGAAACTAGGGCGGCAAGAGTGGAACAAAACACCAGGCGTAAGGCCGAGCCTTCCACCCTTTACCAAGTATATAGATGCATTAATTAAATAAGATATATTGTGATATCCCAACAAGTAAACATGTTCCAACAAGGAACAACGACTCCATGTTCCAACAAGGAACAAACTTCATCTTCACCTGCAACTAACAACGCTATAAGAGGGGCTGAGCAAAGCGGTAACATAGCCAAACAACGGTTTGCTAGGACAAGGTGGGTTAGAGGCTTGGATTAACAATATGGGAGGCATGATAAGCAAGTGGTAGGTATCGCAGCATAGGCATAGCAAAAGAGCGAGCAATCTAGCAAGCAAAGATAGAAGTGATTTCGAGGGTATGGTCATCTTGCCTGAAATCCCGCAAGGAAGAAGAACGAGTCCATGAAGAAGACAAGTGGATGTAGCCGTACGAGTCCTCACAAACGCGATGATAACGGAACTAACCCGAAGAAGCGACACCGGAAAGAAGCAAACAACAAAGTAAACAACCAACACATAAACATGGCATGATATGCGAGATGTGATATGCAATGCATATGCATGTTTTGGAAGAAAAAAGGATGAACAAGGCATAATCTTGGCAAACCAAGTATGCCACTGGAAAGTTGAGGTGATTTCGGTTGAAATCGATATAAAGATCACCGGAATCGGATGCATGGTTTGCAAATGACAAGCAAAACAAGAATGACAAGAATCTGCCCTTAACAGCATGATGCTACTTAGCAAGCAATAATAAACTAAGCTACTGCACCCAAACATATCAACAAAGCATAAGACAGTAATCTACTCAATATACTTGACGAAAGATGAACACTGATCTACGGCTAAATCACACCACAACAGGTTCGAACAAGCATGGCAAAAGTGCAAAAGATAACAGGTTCACAGACTTAGTGGAAATAACAACATGCCAGAAATTAACATCAGGATGACATGTTTAGAGCAATGAAATAACATGCAACAGGATCAGGACATAGCAAAGTAAGGCATGGAATATGTTACACCTATGTCAAATAAGCAAGTTTCGTTACAGGTTTCAGACTTTGCAGAAAACTGGACATGTCAAAACCAGATAACGACTAGGCATGTTCGTGAGCTCGATGCACTCACTACAGAGCATTGCATGATAAACTAAGCATACATACATCAAGAAGACATGGCATATTAACTATACATGGCAATAATAACAACATATCATGCAAGGATCAACTACACCAAACTTGGCAAAATCGAATAACACGTAAACAATCTGCCAGAAACATTTATAGCAAAAGTAGAGCTCGATTGACTCAAGCTATGGCACACCATAATTGCAAACAAAGGCATAGATGGATAGAGAAAATACTCAAGTTCAAAACTCCCTTACTTATCATGCTCAAATTATGCATAGATCTCTCAGAAACAACATGAATACATGACATGAAAATAACAGCAGTCAGAGACTTAGTGGAAATCACTAAGTCTCTAAAATCAGCAACATCAAGTTACCTAGTTTGCATGCTTGTGCTAGTCACCACATAGATCACAAAAATACATGGAATAAATCTATGGAAAGATAACATGGCATATTACAAAACTCATGTAGGACTCAACCTCATAGGAGGTACACATCAATCATGGCAAAAATGACAAAAGTGCATGTTCTGATAAGAATCAGAAACTAACATCACATAGCCCTCTTCTAACAGCATTTCGTGCATCAAGATGATCTCAAACGAAAATGATGCAATGGAATGAAATGATGCACTCTTCGAGGCGAACAATTTGACATATTACACGCCCAAAACGGAGCTACATGCCGAGAGTTATGGCATGATGAATATGGCATGCTAATGGTAGAATATCGGGGACTTTGTGAAAATTTAGAGGGGAAGAAAGTCGACCTCGATCCAGATCTGGATCGGGCCGAGCTCGAGGCGGGGCCGGCGGGGACGGGTGGCGCCGGCGGGCGAGCGGGGGCGCGCGGGAGTGGCGAGGGGTGGCGTGGTCGCCGGCGGGGACCAGCGGGGCGGGGCGGCGCCGGAGCGAGGCGGCGCGGCGCGGCGGCGGGGCGGCGCGGGGAGCCGCGCCGGCGGATGGCGGCGGCCGAGGCGCGCTGGCCGGCGGCGAGGAGGTCGGGCGGGCGCGGCGGCGACCCGGGCCAGGAGGAGGCGAAGGCGTCGGGGCGGAGCAAGGCGGCGGCGCGGCGAACCGGGCCGAGGGGGCCGGATCCGGGCCTCCCGGGCCCGCGCGGGCGCGGAGGAGAGAGAAGGCCGGCGGCGGGTGAGGTGGCGGGCTGCGGTTGGTGGAGAGCGGCGGCGGGGTGACGTGGCACGCGCCTATTGGCTGGAGTGAGGTGGCGGATTTCGTCCGGCGGCGGACGGACACGTCCGGCTGCGCGCGGGGAGTTTCGCTAGGGTTTCATCTGCGGGAATAAACCAAGGGGGAGCACATATTTATAGGTAGAGGGGGCTAGGAAGCTCCAAATGGAGAGCGGTTTTCGGCCACGCGATCGTGATCAAACGACCGAGAGGATGGAAGGGGCTTAGGTGGGTTTTGGGACACTTAGAAGGGGTGTTGGGCTGCACCAAAAGAGGCCTTTGCGGATACCCGGTTAACCATTGGAGTATCAAACGACCTCCGATTGACCCGAAACTTGACAGGCGGTCTACCGGTGCTATACCAAGGCCACATGTCAAGCCTCGGTCCATTCCGAGAAGGTTTAATACCCGCACACAGAAAAAAGGTAAAAAGGGACGCCGGGGAACATAGGAGCGCCGGATTGCAAAACGGACAACAGGGAAAATGCTCGGATGCATAAGATGAACACGTATGCGAATGTGATGCACATGATGACATGATATGAAATGCAGATGATGACATGGCAAAGAGCGACACGCAAGCACATGACATGGCAACGACGGGGAATAACTGGCGGACACCTGGCGCATCAGATCCGGGGCGTTACAACACTCCACCACTACGAGAGGATCTCGTCCCGAGATCTAGAATGGCACCGGAGGGGAAAACGGAAGAGAAATTGAAGAGGTAAAACTAAGTTGCTTCTTTGGCAAACGAGTGAAACCAACGAACCTTGAGAGGTTGAGCAAAATGAAAGAACGAAAACAACGAAGATGAACAAAGATGAAAACACTCTGTTAGAAAAGAGGAACGTGGGATATGACGAGAACCCACCGGTTTAGTGACAAGGTAGATATTGAAACCACTCCGGTTAAAACAAGATAGAGAACGAATAAGAATGATATGATTTGGGCAGCACTCCGACTGAAAATTGAAGGAATTGAACATGATCTTGGCAAAATGAAAGCAGTTAGATGAGACTCCGGTTAAAAGAGGAATGATAGACACAACGCTCCGGTTAAATGGATAACCAAGGAAAAGGAACATGATCTTGGCAAAACAAGACGATGGGTCGAAGAGAGCAACATCACAATGCCTCAGGAACAAAAGAATGGAAAACTAGATGGTTGGAAAGAAAAGAACGGAGAAGATGAATGACAAATCTCGCAAATAAAATTGAAAGAGAAAGCTTACGAAGAAAAGGTTGAACGGAGTTGTTGGATTATCAACAACGAAAGCTTAAACTTGATGTGGACTTATGGGAGACATCCCAAAATTATGAGGTGATAACCTGCCACTAACGAAATCCAAAGATTGGATTGATATCACCAAGGAGACGAGAGACTTATTTCATCGGGAGGATAAATGAAGAACTTGGATCATTTATAAGCACCATAAATAGCAACAATCCTTAGGGGAAGCTTTAGGTGAAATATAACCCAAGATAACTCCAATGAAGAGATTGATGGATTTAAAATACCCCATTTTTGACAACATGTGAGTCATGAGACGTGAACTCCAATAATCAAGAATGACATAATACCACCTCGAATGATACGGTTGAAAGGATTGCACTTCAAAATGCAAGATGAAGAATACTTGAGATCCTCTGAAAAGAATCTTGATGAACACTTCGAGAAGGAATTAAAACCTTGATGAACCCTCATGTAGAGCCTCCATGAAGAACTCCGGTAATAAAAGAATGATCAAAAAGAATTGTAGGATGAAAAGAATAAGATTGGAGCCTTGCAATGATTTAGATGGATCTTCGTGATGATGAGAGCTTGGAACTCCGGGAAAAGAAAAGATGAAACAATTGAGACCAAGAATTTTGATGAATCTCCGGAATAAGGAATTGAATTTACTCGATGAAACAAGAATAAGAATTGCATTATGCTTATCCTTCACCATTTTAGATTGATGACAAGCAATGGATTAGGCATACTACTTCTTCTCGTAGAAAAGATTAAGGGAGATATAGCGCAGACTTGAGAAGGTCTTCAACGAACCACCGGTAGGATTGGAAAGGACGAATGAATCTATATGATAACAAAGGGCGAAGGATCTTGAACGAACCACCGTAAGAATTCAAAATGGACGAAGAAAAGATAAAGAAACACCGGGAAGAATTAGAAAATGAACGAAGATAGTTGAGAGAATTTAGATACAAATGAACGAATAGATCACGAGCTGATTAGAGAATACTTGAATGATGCACCGGTAAGATTTGGAGAACAATAGACGAAGCTGAGAATGAATAATTCGGAGATGATGGCTCCGGAGAATCAAACTGAGAGGACTCCTGAAATGCTTCGGATGGGTGAAAAGAATTCTCACAATCGAAAACAATTTTGAGAGGATGGCATCAAGCTAGAACCATGAATCTTGAAGAGAATGGGGCAAGATTTAAGAGAAACTCTTCTTCAGTCTTGAAATGTTGAGAATGATGATCAGAAACACCACCATGAATTGATGAGACACTCCGGAATGAGAATTGGAAAGGTTGAACCAATGATGAAAAGAATTTGAAAGATCTTGGAGAAAGACATTTGACTAATGATAATTCATTCTTACGTCAAACTTCGAAAAGAATTTTAGAAGCTCCGGGAAGATTAGAAGAGTCAGGTAAGATCTTGGGAATAGACCTATGGGTTAGGGCCCACTCAAAAGACACACCGTTGAACAATTGCTTGAAAGGGATATTGCACCGGTTGAATTAAATGGCTTGAATGAGATAGCATCCTCAAAAGAACTTGAGTGAAATGAGAATGGAAGCTTGAATCTTCTGAGATATCTTCATCACTCCGGAACAAATGAGTAGTGAGAGGTGAATGATTAAGAGATACACCGGCACGAGAAAAAACATTTGAAACGAGGAAAGATATGATCAACACCGAAAGCTTGAATTGAATCCACCGGAGAAGAAAAAAAAGAACGAATGATGATGAAGTTAAGGCTCCGTTAGTATCTTCCTGAGAAATCACCGGTTAAGAACATTGACGGAAAAGAATGGAGAGACTTCACAAGAATAAAATGGATACTTGATTAAGAAATCTGCGTCCTTGAAGAAATAAGGGTGGGAGGGCGGGAAAACAAAGGCAACTTGGTCGAATGAAACAAACACCGTTGAGAAAACCAAGAATTGGTCTTGCGAATGTTGAAATGATCGGATTTACTTTGAAGAGGGACATACCGGTTGGAAAAGAATTGACATGACAATCTTGATGAACAAGAAGGACTAGCATCCACATAGAAATATGAGAACACCGCTTAGAATAAGGTATGGATTCAACACTTGACATGAAGCAACTCGAATACCACAAAACAAAAACAAAAACAAAGGATTGGCTTGCAAAATAAGCCGGAAACAAACATATGATAGATCCCATATCGTATCGTGTGTCTGTTGGAAAGATATTCTAAGGGATACTTGAATTCCCACTTATAAACTCCCGTAACTTTCTGGTTATGCAATCAGGTGTTGGGGATACAGGGGAAGCATAATATCTCACCCAAACTAGCAAATCCTACAACCAGCTGTATCCATCCTTCAACACATAACCAAGAAACCTTCGGAAATCATCTACCTCAACCTTCGAAAACACATCCGTTATACAAGTCATGGCAATACTCCTGCACTCGCCTCAGTACTGGGCTATCAGGGTTATCTCACCAACAACTGTACAAAAGAGATTTTCGATGTCGGCGTACTAAACTCAGGTATTCCAAAACCGCAACGATAAGATTATGACGACAACACCTCGGAGCTCAACTCCCCGGGACACTGCCACAACCCCTAAATGTCAGGAGGCAACCAAGACAATGTTGTCATCATAAAACCATCGGAACGATTGTAATATACCCGCGTGATCCTAAATTTTTTTTTAGTGAAATTTGAGAAGAGAAGAGTCAAAACTCTACATCAGGATGCCTTACCAGAAGGTCGAAAAGAATTCCTAAACTCTCCGATATAAAATTCCTAAATGACTCAAAACATTTTTCTAGACACAACTCGGCCACTAAAGACGATCAAACAGTGGGGGCTCCTAAGGTCGGGGAAGGCTCTGATTACCAACTTGTAACGCCCTCGATGCGGCTATATCTCCCACGTGTCGAAGCACGACTTAGAGGCATAACCGCATTGAAAGCAATGTCGCAAGTGAGGTAATCTTCACACAACCCATGTAATACATAAGGGAAAGAGATTCATAATTGGCTTACAATCGCCACTTCACACAAATACATGAATAAAACAATACATCATACAGTTACAATCAGGGCCCGACTACGGAGCCAAAATAAAAGAAGAAACCCCAAAAGCGACAAAGGACCAAGATCGACCCCAACTGGGCTCCACTACTGATCGACTAGAACGAAACAACAAAAGGACAAGACCTCCATCGAACTCCTCCTTGAGCTCGGGTGCGTCACCTGCACGGTCTCATCGGCACCTGCAAACTGGTTTTGGAAGTATCTGGTGAGTCACCAGGACTCAGCAATCTCACACCCGCGAGATCAAGACTATTCAAGCTTATAGGTAGGGTAAAAGGTATGAGGTGGAGCTGCAACAAGCGACTAGCATATATGGTGGCTAACATACGCAAATGAGAGCGAGAAGAGAAGGAAAAGCACGGTCGAACAACTATGATCAATAAGTGATCCTGAACTACTTACGTCAAACATAACTCCAACAACCGTGTTCACTTCCCGGACCCCGCCGAGAAGAGACCATCACGGTTACACACGCGGTTGGTGTATTTTAGTTAAGATCAACTTCGGGTTTTCTACAACCGGACATTAACAAATTCCCATCTGCCACATAACCGCGGGCACGGCTTTCGAAAGTTCAAACCCTGCAGGGGTGTCCCAACTTAGCCCATGATAAGCTCTCGCGATCAACGAAGGATATTCCTTCTCCCCGGGAAGACCCGATCAGTCTCGGAATCCCGGCTACAAGACATCTCGACAGTAATAAAACAAGTCCAGCAAAACCGCCCGATGCGCCGACATCCTGATAGGAGCTGCACATATCTCGTTCTCAGGGCAACACCGGATGAGTCAAGCTACGAGTAAAACCAGCCCTCGAGTTTCCCCGTGGTGGCCCCGCAGGTTGCTCGGTTTGGACCAACACTTAGACAAGCATTGGCCCGGGGGGGCTAAATAAAGATGACCCTCGGGTTGATCAGACCCAAGGGAAAGGGGTAGGTGGTAGGCAAATGGTAAAACCAAGGTTGGGCCTGCTGGAAAAGTCTTATTCAAAGCGAACTGTCAAGGGGGTCCCATAAATCACCCGACCGCGTTAGGGACGCAAAATCCGGGAACATAACACCGATATGACGGAAACTAGGGCGGCAAGAGTGGAACAAAACACCAGGCGTAAGGCCTTGCCTTCCACCCTTTACCAAGTATATAGATGCATTAATTAAATAAGATATATTGTGATACCCCAACAAGTAAACATGTTCCAACAAGGAACAACGACTCCATGTTCCAACAAGGAACAAACTTCATCTTCACCTGCAACTAACAACGCTATAAGAGGGGCTGAGCAAAGCGGTAACATAGCCAAACAAAGGTTTGCTAGGACAAGGTGGGTTAGAGGCTTGGATTGACAATATGGGAGGCATGATAAGCAAGTGGTAGGTATCGCAGCATAGGCATAGCAAAAGAGCGAGCAATCTAGCAAGCAAAGATAGAAGTGATTTCGAGGGTATGGTCATCTTGCCTGAAATCCCGCAAGGAAGAAGAACGAGTCCATGAAGAAGACAAGCGGACGTAGCCGTACGGGTCCTCACAAACGCGATGATAACGGAACTAACCCGAAGAAGCGCCACCGGAAAGAAGCAAACAACAAAGTAAACAACCAACACATAAACATGGCATGATATGCGAGATGTGATATGCAATGCATATGCATGTTTCGGAAGGAAAAAGGATGAACAAGGCATAATCTTGGCAAACCAAGTATGCCACTGGAAAGTTGAGGTGATTTCGGTTGAAGTCGGTATAAAGATCACCGGAATCGGATGCACGGTTTGCAAATGACAAACAAAACAAGAATGACAAGAATCTGCCCTTAACAGCATGATGATACTTAGCAAGCAATAATAAACTAAGCTACTGCACCCAAACATATCAACAAAGCATAAGACAGTAATCTACTCAAGATGCTTGACGAAAGATGCACACTGATCTACAGCTAAATCACATCAGAACAGGTTCGAACAAGCATGGCAAAAGTGCAAAAGATAACAGGTTCACAGACTTGGTGGAAATAACAACATGCCAGAAATTAACATCAGGATGACATGTTTAGAGCAATGAAACAACATGCTACAAGATCAGGACATAGCAAATTAAGGCATGGCATGAATCTACTAAAAGCACTTGACAAAAGTCCCTTACTGACCATAAGCCAAAAAGGACTAGAAAAATATGTTACACCTATGTCAAATAAGCAAGTTTCGTTACAGGTTTCAGACTTTGCAGAAAACTGGACATGTCAAAACCAGATAACGACTAGGCATGTTCGTGAGCTCGATGCACTCACTACAGAGCATTGCATGATAAACTAAGCATACATACATCAAGAAGACATGGCATAGTAACTATACATGGCAATAATAACAACATATCATGCAAGGATCAACTACACCAAGCTTGGCAAAATCGAATAACACGTAAACAATCTGCCAGAAACATTTGTAGCAAAAGTAGAGCTCGATTGACTCAAGCTATGGCACACCATAATTGCAAACAAAGCATGGATGGATAGAGAAAATACTCAAGTTCAAAACTCCCTTACTTATCATGCTCAAATTATGCATAGATCTCTCAGAAACAACATGAATACATGACATGAAAATAACAGCAGTCAGGGACTTAGTGGAATCACTAAGTCTCTAAAATCAGCAACATCAAGTTACCTAGTTTGCATGCTTGTGCTAGTCACCACATATATCGCAAAAATACATGGAATAAATCTCTGGAAAGATAACATGGCATATTACAAAACTCATGTAGGACTCAACCTCATAGGAGGTACACATCAATCATGGCAAAAATGACAAAAGTGCATGTTCTGATAAGAATCAGAAACTAACATCACATAGCCCTCTTCTAACAGCATTTCGTGCATCAAGATGAGCTCAAACGAAAATGATGCAATGGAATGAAATGATGTACTCTTCGAGGCGAACAATTTGACATATTAGACGCCCAAAACGGAGCTACATGCCGAGAGTTATGGCATGATGAATATGGCATGCTAATGGTAGAATGTCGGGGACTTAGTGAAAATTTAGAGGGGAAGAAAGTCGACCTCGATCCAGATCTGGATCGGGCCGAGCTCGAGGCGGGGCCGGCGGGGACGGGTGGCGCCGGCGGGAGAGCGGGGGCGCGCGGGAGCGGCGAGGGGTGGCGTGGTCGCCGGCGGGGAGCAGCGGGGCGGTGCGGCGCCGGAGCGAGGCGGTGCGGCGCGGCGGCGGGGCGGCGCGGGGAGCCGCGCCGGCGGATGGCGGCGGCCGAGGCGCGCTGGCCGGCGGCGAGGAGGTCGGGCGGGCGCGGCGGCGACCCGGGCCAGGAGGAGGCGAAGGCGGCGGGGCGGAGGAAGGCGGCAGCGCGGCGAACCGGGCCGAGGGGGCCGGATCCGGGCCTCCCGGGCCCGCGCGGGCGCGGAGGAGAGAGAAGGCCGGCGGCGGGTGAGGTGGCGGGCTGCGGTTGGTGGAGAGCGGCGGCGGGGTGACGTGGCACGCGCTTATTGGCTGGAGTGAGGTGGCGGATTTCGTCCGGCGGCGGACGGACTCGTCCGGCTGCGCGCGGGGAGTTTCGCTAGGGTTTCATCTGCGGGAATAAACCAAGGGGGAGCACATATTTATAGGTAGAGGGGGCTAGGAAGCTCCAAATGGAGAGCGCTTTTCGGCCACGCGATCGTGATCGAACGACCGAGAGGATGGAAGGGGCTTAGGTGGGTTTTGGGCCACTTAGAAGGGGTGTTGGGCTGCACCAAAAGAGGCCTTTGCGGATACCCGGTTAACCGTTGGAGTACCAAACGACCTCCGATTGACCCGAAACTTGACAGGCGGTCTACCGGTGCTATACCAAGGTCACATGTCAAGCCTCGGTCCGTTCCGAGAAGGTTTAATACCCGCACACAGAAAAAAGGTAAAAAGGGATGCCGGGGAACATAGGAGCGCCGGATTGCAAAACGGACAACGGGGAAAATGCTCGGATGCATAAGACGAACACGTATGCGAATGTGATGCACATGATGACATGATATGAAATGCAGATGATGACATGGCAAAGAGCGACACGCAAGCACATGACATGGCAACGACGGCGAATAACTGGCAGACACCTGGCGCATCAGATCCGGGGCGTTACATCCGACAACCACTCCGAGAGAAGTTATCACTCCGATTCCGAATATAATCAAGATGAAGGTGTTGCCGGTCTAGCACTTGTGTCAACCAACTCCTACGACATATTTGACTCACCAAATGAAGGAATTGGAAGATGCTTCATGGCCAAAGGTCCTAAGGTAATACACCCGAAGTATGTTGATTTTAATAGTGATGAAGATGACTTGTTAGGTGATGATGATTTACTTGTTGACAACTCTAGTGATGAATACTATGATGAAACGTCAATAAATCATGCTAATCAAGGTAAAACTAAAGACAATGATAGGAAGAAAATTGAGGCTCTAACTAAAGAACTAAACACTCTTAAGTTAGCTCACGAAACTATCTTCGAAGATCATCGAGAACTTTTAAGAGCTCATGAGAAGTTACGCTTTGAAAAGCTCAATCTTGAGCAAGAGCATGAGTTTTTAAAGGCAATCAATGATGATCTACGCAAGAAAAGTTCTTCTTACATTGCCAAGCGTTTACTCTTATCCACTTACATGCCTCAAGTCAAGTCTAGTAACAAGAACAAGAAAGATTCTTCCTCTAGTAGTAACAATGATCATGTTAAATCCAATATTGTTGCTTCTAGTAGTACTCTTGATTCCACTAATGATTCTCTTAGCCAAGTTACACTTGAGCAAGAAAATAGCTTATTGAAGGGAATTATAGAGAAAGGAGTGTACAAAAGTCTTGCCGGGAGTAAGCAATTCGAGGAAATTATACGCAAGCAAGGAAGGCACCGAAAGAATCAAGGTGTTGGTTTTGAACGGAAGTTCAATGCCAATGGAGTTGAGTGGGAAGAAGATCAATACCCCAAGACAAATTTTGTACCACAACAAGAGAAGTATGATCCTACTTCTTTCAAGGGGACACAAACTCAAGATGATCTTCCACCACGAGACTACAAGCAAAAAGGCAAGGACAAGCTTCAAGAGGAAATTGATGCATTTGAAGAAGCTCCTAAGACCTTAGTCAAGTGGATTCCCAAGACTACTTCAAGTTCCACTTCATCAAGTACGACTACAACTCCAAGGATTCCCATCAAGATGGTGTGGATCCAAAAGAAGAAGAACTAGAAAGTTCTTGAGGGTGACTCCGCCAACATACTTCACTCTTATCTTTTTGGCAAGAACCAGTGCAATCAACTTCCACATCTTGCACTAGTTCAAGGAGTCACAAACCCTCTTGTTGGTAAGTCAAGGGACAAGGTAACCTAAAAGCTTTCATGGACATCATCTTGTGTGTGCATCACTCTATGTCTATGGATATCCTTGTTTGTTCCTTGTGGGACTAACCCATGTAGGTATTGAAAGTGCAATTCACTCAAATGGATAGCTCTAAGTGATCTACATCAACATTGAGCACCCACATCTTCAACATCTACATGAAGTCATCATCGACAAAACCCAAGGTTAGTTCATCCCTCTTAGGGGGGATATCACATCTAGGGGGAGCTTTACTCTAAGACTTGAGCTAAAGCAACTCTAATGATGTGAACACAACAATGCTTTATGTAAAAGTGGTAACCCCACTTGAGCTTAAACGATGAGTATGACCTATGATCAAGTGTTCTCATTTGACTCCTAAGTCAATATACTCATATATAGATGACCTATTCATCGCCAATTGTTTGATAGATGCTAGAATTGGTTGTGCATGCCTTGTCACATATTTCAATTGACATTTTATTGTGTGAGCATGTTGGTTGCATATTTTACTCATTCAAGGACATCCACTTGTTGTTTTGATTGTTTGGTTTTGTTTTCTTTTGCCAAGTGGATGGACAAGAATGCCTAAGAACCTTCTCTAGCTATCTATGATTTTCTCGTCTCAAACTCTATTCATGCTACATCACAAAATTTGATCAAGTCAGATTCGAACCACTCTGTGTGAGGAGCACTCGGAGTCCCCGATTCGTCATAGACTTAAACTTCCAAAACTTCTTTATGATTCTCGGTCTGATCGATACCTCGCTTTCGGTCCTACAGAGATCATTAAGTCGATCTATGTTTTCGATCTCGGTGCAACCGATTTGAACAATTCGGTCACACCGAGTTGCAATAACTGTATACAGTTTTGCATCTCGGTGCCACCGAGTTGTTCCACTCGGTCACACAGACAGGGTCGGGGTATATATGGACACGGGCAAAAATTTGGAAATTTCTTCGAACTCTTTCGCCCGCGCGATAGCTCGCTCTGCCAACGTGGTCTTCGGATCGTCTCCTCGCCGCCATCCACCTCCAGTCGCTGGTCTCCGTCGCCTTCAACGGGATTCAACCCTGCCGTTGCTGCCGTAGCGAGTCTCCACCGAACTAGGGCATGGACTCGATCTTTGTGCTATTCCCCAATCTGATTCCTAGCACATTGTGATCGTATTGATTCTAGCCACGTTTGAAACACTCCTATCCAATCAATGCATTTGTAGAATAGGTTTGATACGAAATTTTTAGGGTTAGGTTTCCGCCGAAACCATCTCGGACCCGCCGACTTGAAAAACTCGGTCCCACCGATTTGGCTCATGCCATTGCACAAGTAAGACTCGGTCTGACCGAGAATTAAGAATCGGTGTGACCGATTTTGGAACTTTGTGAAACCCTAGTAGTCTCGGTGCCACCGAACTGTGACTTGGTCTGACCGAGTTCACTAGTTTAGGTTCCAAAAACTGCTTCGGTATCACCGAGTTTAAAAATCGGTAGATCCGAAATGATTTCTGTGGGAAACTAAAACTAAGATTTTGAATCATTCTTTTGCAAAAATCTCTGCATTTTGTGATGCTCATCCACTCTACCTCATCTATAAACTATTCACAGGGTCAGCAGTCAGCTTGTTCATCATGTCAGATCAGAGTGACAGCCAGAATGTGTCAGAACAGCAAGTGCACATGAGTGAGGGCACTAGTCCCTCCAGTTCTTCAGATGAAGGCAGCATTAGCACCCCCAGTAACTTGCCAAAAGCTACCACCAGACAAAAGAAGAAAAGAACCTCAGAATCAGAGGATGAGGACTATGTGGCAGAAGAGGAAGCCACTTCCAAGAGAGTTGTGCTTAAGAAGGAGTATGGCTCAGCTGCAGCCATCAAGCCAGGGATGAAAATCAAAAGGTCAGCAGGTAGGCACCCTATGCCAAAGGCCAGAGCCTCAACTCAGATTCCTGAAAAGCCTGCACCCAAAGGGCCAGTTGCTACTGAAGGAAAGAAGGAAAGAAAAAGGGGCAGATGGTGCAAGAAAGTTGATCCCATGGCTGAGTTTGAACAGCATTCTTCTGAAGAAGAAGAGGAAGAAGAGGTTGCTGCACCAGCACCTAAGATGCCAAAGCTGATGGGTGATGCTATCAAATCAGGGGCTACTGCATCCAAGCCCAAGGAAGCACCCGAGGCTGCATCAAAGGCCAAGACAGCTCCAAAGAGGAACACAAGGAGCATACCAGCTGCTGAGAAGAACAAGGCCCCAGTGTCTGACACTGCTGAAGAAGAGGAAGGACAAGTACTCAGAAAGTTGAAGCCCAAGATCCCAGACCACAATGATGCTCATCCTGTGGCTGAGGACATGAAGATCAGAAGAGACTCAGGGCTGAGAAAGTGGAGAGCAGAAGACCCATATGCTACCAGAAGAAGAACTGTTGTTGACCACAGGTTCCACACTAAGGAACAGCAAGACTTCTATGAGACTGTGTTACTTGATATGAACCCCATTGTTTGTGACATGAGATGGGTTGACTGGGAATACATCAAGGACAATGAAGAGCACTTTCCTGGAGTGCAAGACAACTTCAAGGCTTGTGGAGTAGCTGGCTTTGTTGGACAGAAGCTCACAAAGTGGAATGAAGAGCCGATCATGCAGTTCTACTCCACAGCACACTTCTATCCAGATGGAAGAATTGTGTGGATGTCAGAAGGTACGATGTACCAATCAACAGTTGCTGAGTGGGCACAGCTCATCAATGCCCCAGAGGAGCATGAGGATCACCTAGATATATATGCCAAGAAGAAGATGGACCACAACTCTATGTCCAACATGTACAAGGAGATCCCAAACAAGGCACTTGATACTTTCAAGTTTGGATCAGTACATTATCTTCTGTCAGGGTTGCCAACCATAAATTGGATTCTGAGGCACACTCTGTTGCCCAAGTCAGGTGATCACAAGATGATCAGAGGCCATGCAATCAACTTGCTTCATATCTTTGATGTGCCACAAAAGTTCAAGGTGATGAGCCTCATGGTAGAAACTATCAAAAGGACTGCAGCAGATCAGAAGAGGAGCTGTGGTTATGCCCCTCAGATCCAAGAGCTATTCAAGTCCAAGATGGGCACAGGCATATACTTATTGGACAAGGAACATTTGCCTCTTCATCCAGACTTTGAGGATAATCAAGTTGTGATGAACGAGGATGAACCATCTTCAGCTCATGCTCAAGCTAAGAAGGAGAAGGCAAGGAAGGAGAAAGCTGCCAAGATGCCAACTCAAGAGGAGGCATATGAGTATTTCTTGAAAACCAAGCAAGAGCAGCTTAGTTACTTGATTGCATCCACACTGAGGATTGAGAAAGGACTGGCCACCCTCACTCAGAATCAGGGGAGCTTAGAGAGAATCATAGAACAAAAGTTCTATGACTTGGATGTCAAAGTAACAGAGATTCAGTCTGCAGTGGAGCAACTTCAAGATGACATGCACGAGAGTAAAGGGAAGACTACAACTGATGCATTTGCCAGAGTGCCACGAGCTCAGAGGTCAACTGCCGTGCCACTTCCTGACACCAGAGCCACCACCTCAGCTCTAGCCACATCACTAGCTCAACCAGCTCCAGCATCTACTTCAGCTCCAGCTCCAACCACGTCTACAGAAGCCTTCGTCCTTGTAGTGGTCCAGACACCACCTCCACCAGAAGATCAAGCCTGAGAGTCGATCTAGCACTATGCATTTTCTAGGAACTTTTTGGTAACTTGTTGCCAAAGGGGGAGAAAAATGTATAGATTGTAGGCTTCGAGAGAGAGTGTTGCTTTTATTCTCTCCTGTTTTATTTGTTGGTTTTTTAAACTATGTTTGCTTTTGGTTGAGATACTATGATATGCTTGTGAGACATTGATGATCATGTGTTTTATAATAAGCTACACTTATGCATGCTTGATATATCTTATCTATCTTATGTGATCATTCACTTTTCTTGGTGATGAGTGCATATATTTCATTCCTATCATTTTGAGCGCTCCACCAAGATGTATGTGACATGGAAGATTAACCCATGATTCTAACTCTTTGTGCATTTGCAGTCCAAAGCAAATTTTAAATATGCACAAATTTAGGGGGAGCTCTTACTTATCACATACTTCTCAAAGCAACGATATATTTCATTCTTATTATCATTTGTCGAAGCTTTGATCTATATGTTGTCATCAATTGCCAAAAAGGGGCAGATTGAAAGTGCAACTATCCCTAGGTGGTTTTGGTAATTCATAACAACATATAGCTCATTGAGCTAATGCTATTCCAAGATGATTATTTCAGGAAAGCTCAATGATTGGCATGGCATGGATGGTGAAAGTGGAACCCTCAAAATGCTAAGGACAAAGGATTGGCTCAAGCTCAAAAGCCCAAGACTCTTCATTTTACATTTTAGTGATCCAAGATCACATTGAGTCCATAGGAAAAGCCAATACTATCAAGGAGGGATGAGGTGTTGCTTAATGAGCCCTTTGCTTCATGTGCTTAATGATATGCTCCAAAATCCTCAGCTACTTTATCATATCCACTCTTGACCTAAACCCAAAGCCAAACTCGGCCCTACCGATTCTTTCTATCTGGCGCCACCGAGTTTCACATGTCATAAGCCACTGCCAAACCCTAGCAAATCGGTTCTACCGATAGGGATCTCGGTCTCACCGATATGGGATTGCAATTTCTCTGTTTCCTTTTCGTAACTTTTCGGTCTCACCGAAAGAGCGGATCGGTCCCACCGAGATTGCAATGCAAACTCTCTGTTTCCTGTTTGTAACTTTTCGATCTCACCGAAAGAGCAAATCGGTCCCACCGAGTTTGCCTGACCAACTCTCTGGTTAGCTTATTGCCAAATCGATCTCACCGAGTTTGTGTAATCGGTCTCATCGAGATTATGTTATGCCCTAACCCTAACCATATCGGTCCTACCGAGTTGCATGTCAGTTGTAACGCCCTGGATTCGATGCGCCAGGTGTCTGCCTGTTATTCGCGGTCATTGCCATGTCATGTGCTTGCGTGTTTGCACTTTTCCATGTCATCATCTGCATTTCATATCATGTCATCATGTGCATCTCATTTTGCATACGCGTTCGTTTCATGCATCCGAGCATTTTCCCCGTTGTCCGTCTTGCAATCCGGCACTCCTATGTTCCCCGGCGCCCCCTTTTGCCTCTTTTCGTGTGCGGGTGTTAAACTTTCTCGGAATTGCCCGAGGTTTGCCAAGCGGACTTGGTACACCACCGGTAGACCGCTTGTCAAGTTTCGTGCCATTTGGAGTCCGTTTGATACTCCAACGACTAACCGGGTAGCCGCAAAGGCCTCTTTAGAGTTGCAGCCCAACACCCCTCCAAATATCCCAATAATGCATCTAAGTCATCTCCATGTTCTCTATCGTTCGATCACGATCGCGTGGCCGAAAACTGCACTCCATTTGGAGCCTCCTAGCTCCTCCTACCTATATATTAGTCTCCCACTCCGAAATCCCGCAGTCCAAACCCTAATTCGGATCTCCCTCTCGCCGCCGGACACATCCGGTCCGGCCGGACAACGTCCGCCGCCACGTCGCCCGAACCAACCAGGACGCGCCACATCACCTCCGTCGCCTCCCGTGCCCACTCAGGGGTCGCCACCTGTCTGCCGCCGCCGTCCCCGCGGCCGCGGCCCGCCGAGCCCACCGAGGGCCCGCGGGGCCCATCTCGCCGCCGCGCGAGCCCAGATCCGCCGCCGCCCGCGCCCGCCTCGCCGGTGCTCCGCTACCGCTCGCCGCCCCGCCGCCTCGGCTCCCGCGCCGCCAAGCGCCCACGCCTCCGCCCGTCCTTCGCGCCGCCACCGTCCGCCTCTGCAGCCTCGCCCGCCGCCACGCCCCTCGCTTCCCCTTGCGCCGCCCCGCCGCAGCAGCAGCGCACCGCCGCTCCGCTCGCCGGCGACCGCTGCCAGCTGCGCCGCCTTGCCCCGCGCCTCCCAATCCCGTCGCTGCGTCGTGCCCACGGCCTCGGGCACTGCTTCGCAGCCGCATGCGCGCCGCGATCGCCGGCCGCCGCCGCCGCGTCCCCGCTTCCCGTCGCCGGTTCCCCCTCGCCAGAGCTCCCACGAGCTCGCCGGAGCTCGTGCCGGCCAGATCCGGCCCGGGGTGGACCAGATCCACCCATCCGCCGAACCAAACGCCGCCCGCCGTCCCGATCCCCTCCGTCCCGGGTCCTCCTCGTCCCATTTTCGCGAGGTGGTTTTTTCTGCTAAGTCCCCAGTTCTGTAACATTTTCATGCCATGTTCATTGCATCATATCTCCTAGCATACTACTCTGTTTTTCGTGCTTGATATATAGATATGTTCATCTCATTGTGCTCTACATTTTGTTGCATTGTGCCATGTTCATTTGAGTGCATCTTGATGCCCTAATGATCGTCGCAATACTGCTATTTGTTGTTAACTGCTGCCTGTTATCAGAACATGCTCATTTGTTATTTTTGCATCTTTTCGTGTGATTTTCTTTTGGGCATGAAGTATACATGTGTTATGTGCTACAACATGCCATCGTTGCTGTGGTGCAACCCATTTGTCATGATATGCCATGTGTTATTTGTTTTAAGCTTGCAAAGTAGCCTCCGTGATGTTGCTGATTTCAGGGACTTAGAATTTCACCAAGTCTTTGTCTGCTGTTATTTTTATGCCATGTATTCATGTTGCTACAGTGAGATCCATGCCCCTTTTGAGCATGATCAGTAAGGATGTTCTGTAGATATGGTTATGATATATCCATTTATGCCTCTGGTTGCAAGTGTAGAGTGATCTAGCATGTCTTAAT
Organism: Aegilops umbellulata; assembly: GCA_032464435.1. Lineage (NCBI taxonomy): Eukaryota > Viridiplantae > Streptophyta > Magnoliopsida > Poales > Poaceae > Aegilops > Aegilops umbellulata. Next base: position 202,457,662 of record CP136060.1, read on the forward strand.
ATTGCTCTACTTTTGCTATAAAATGTTCCTGGCAGATTGTTTACATGTTATTCAATTTTGTCATGGTTGTTGTAGTTGATCCGTGCATGCTATGTTGTTGTTCTTGCCATGTATAGCTTCTATGCCATGTCTAGTTGAGGGATGTATGCTTAGTTTGTCATGCAATTCCACGTAGTGAGTGCATCGAGCTGGTAAACATGCCCACCTGTTATCTGTTTTGCCATACTCCAGTTTTTCACCAAGTCTGAATCTGTTTATGTTGTTGCTATGTTCACATGCTTGCAATTGTATTTTCTTATCCCTTTTGGCTCATGATCAGTACGGGACTTTTGTTCTATGCCTTGAGTAGATTCATTCCGTGCCTTGATTTGCCATGATAAGTTCATGGAATATGTTGTTTTATAGCTCTAAACATTGCAACCTGATGTTATTTCTGCCATGTCCTGAAATTCTGCCAAGTCTGTGAACCTGTTATTATTTGCAATCTTGACATGCCCTTTTGAGCATGTTCTAGTAGTTTCTGGAGATAGCTCAGTGTAAATGTTTTGTTATACTTTACCTGTAAATCATGTACATGCCTTTTGTTATCATGTTTTGGTCCTGTAGCATGTTGTTTTGATGCTTGCAAGATGACTACTTGCTGTTTTGGATAGATTGTTGTTATAACTTGTATAGGGTGTATGTGTTGAACCGTTGCTCCGTCTTGAGCGTGTTCTATATGAAACTTGCTTAGTTTTTCATGTAGTTTCATATTTTCTTATTGGATCCATGTCTTGAATGTGTTTACTTGATGTTTGTATGCATTTTGCATCAATGCCATGTTTACCTTATTTTGCTCATATCTTCTAGGCCGTAGCTCCGAATCTAATGAACTTTATATGTAACTTGACTAGAATTTCGTGTAGATCATCATGGTGCATCTTAACTTGCTGTTTAACAACTTGAACATAAAGTTTATTCAGATCTGGACCAATTTCGAAATTTGCATATGAGGACTTACCGGAATTGTTACGTGTTGTTTCCGGCCTCATTTAAACTTGCCTTGATGTGTTTTTCTGGTATGCATCATCTCTTGCCATGAGTAGCTTCATGTAGCCTTGTCATGCATCATACTTGGTTGAGCATCATGCCTTGTTCATGTGTGGTGTGTTTACCGTGTGGTGTGCTTCTTCTCGCTAGTTCCTGTTTCGTTGCGATCGTGAGGATTCGTTCGTCTACGCTTGGTTCGTCTTTATGGCTTCATCTTCTTCATGGACTCGTTCTTCTTCCTTGCGGGATTTCAGGCAAGATGACCGTCACCTTGGATCTCATTACTCTCATTGCTATGCTAGTTGCTTCGTTCTATCCCTATGCTGCGTTACCTACCACTTGCTGCTCAAGCCTCCCAAATTGCATGAACCTCTGACCTTTGTTACCCTTCCTAGCAAACCGTTGTTTGTCTATGTTACCGCTTTTTCTCAGCCCCTCTTATAGCGTTGCTAGTTGCAGGTGAAGATGAAGATTGCTCCATGTTGGATTATGTTTATGTTTATGTTGGGATATCACAATATCTCTTATACTATTAATGCATCTATATACTTGGTAAAGGGTGGAACGCTCGGCCTTATGCCTAGTTATTTGTTCCACTCTTGCCTCCCTAGTTTCCGTCATATCGGTATTATGTTCCCGGATTTTGCGTCCCTAATGTGTTTGGGTGATTTATGGGACCCCCTTGACAGTTCGCTTTGAATAAGACTCCTCCAGCAAGGCCCAACATTGGTTTTACCATTTGCCTACCACCTATCCTTTTCCCTTGGGTCGGCCAGCCCGAGGGTCATCTTATTTTAGCCCCCCCCGGGCCAATGCTTGTCTAAGTGTTGGTCCGAACCGAGCCGCCTGCGGGGCCACCTCGGGGAAACTCGAAGCCTGGTTTTACTCGTAGCCTGTCTTATCCGGTGTTGCCCTGAGAACGAGATATGTGCAGCTCCTATCGGGATGTCGGTGCATCGGGCGGTCTTGCTGGTCTTGTTTTATTACTGTCGAAATGTCTTGTAGCCGGGATTCCGAGACTGATCGGGTCTTCCCGGGGAGAAGGAATATCCTTCGTTGATCGCGAGAGCTTATCATGGGCTAAGTTGGGACACCCCTGCAGGGTTTGAACTTTCGAAATCCGTGCCCGCGGTTATGTGGCAGATTGGAATTTGTTATTGTCAGGTTGTAGTAAACTTAAAGTAAACTCTTCTAAAATACACCAACCGTGTGCGTAACCGTGAGTGTCTCTTTTCGGGGTTGATCGAGAGGAGAACACGGTTTCTGGGTTATGTCTGGCGTAAGTAGGAGTTCAGGATCACTTCTTGATCATTACTAGTTGACGACCACTTGCTTTGCTTCTCTCCTCGCTCTCATTTGCGTATGTTAGCCACCATACATGCTTAGTCGCTGCTGCAACCTCACCACTTTACCCCTTTCCTTACCCTTTAAGCTTTGCTAGTCTTGATACCCATGGTTATGGGATTGTTGAGTCCTCATGGCTCACAGATTACTACAACACCAGTTGCAGGTACATGTTATGCGATGATCATGACGTGAGAGCGATGTTTATCTGTGTTGGAGTTCTTCTGCTTCTTCGATTAGGGGATACGTTCCAGGTCGGCAACCTGGGCTAGCAGGGTGGATATTGCTTGAGTTTATGTTTATGTTTCATCTGTAGTCGGATGTTGATCTTGTATATGTTGGATTATTGTATTCATGTGACTTCGTATGTATTGGTTGTATCCCCACTATTATGTAATGTTGATGTAATGATATCCACCTTGCAAAAGCGTCTTCAAGATGCGCTTCTATCCTTGGTGGGACCTTCGAGTTCCTTTAGGATAGGGCCGCATCTTGTGCGTGACAAGTTGGTATCAGAGCCTCGACCGACCCTAGGAGCCCCCTTGATTGATCGTGTAGTTTGGCCGTTGTTGAGTCTAGAACAATTTTTTTCGGAGTCTAGTTATATCGGAGAGTAGGAATTCTTTTTACTCCTCAGCCCCTTCGTCTCTCTGGTGAGAAATCTTGACGTAGGTGTTTTGACTTACTTCTCTTCCCCTTCAATTTTTCTTTAGGATCACGCGGTTAGTTTTTCGTTCGTTGCCCATCCTCTTTTCAATCCGGCGCTTTTCTCGTCAAGTCGACTCAAACCTCTTTGTCATTCGCGAGATCAATCCTCAGTTCTTCCTCCACGTCGTTGTTTTCGTGTCCGAAGTTGTCCTTGTTTTTTTCCCACCCGCCCTCCCTTCTTCTTCTCAGAACCGAAGTCTATAATCGAGTATCCATCCTACTCGTGCGTAATCTTTGCATTCTCTCCGCATTCATTTCAACCAGTGTTTTTCCTCTTCAAGTTACTCGTCGATTCCCCGTTCCAAGTTGCCTTTGTTTTTTTCCCAGCCTCCCACCCTTTTTATTCTCGGAGTCTGAACCTTTATTCAAGTCATCAATTTCATCCATGCGGAGTATCTTCAGTCTTTCCTCAATTGTTTCAACCGGTGATTTGTCGTCTGGTTTATCAATGTTCGTCTTGCTTTCTTTTCGGTGGATCTCAACCCAATTTTCTCGGTTCGATCATATTCTCTCCCTCAGCTCAAACATTTCTCTTTGCTCGTTCCTCCTCTCACCATTCTTTTATCCCGGAGGCTGAAGACATCTCAGAAGATTCGTGTTTGCATTCTATTATTTCGAGGTTGTCACCTCATTCAAATCTTTCAATCGTTCCGGTGCATCATTCCTCATTCAACAATCCTTTCCAACGATGTTTCTTTTAGTGGGCCCTAACCCACAGGTCTTTTCCCAGGATCTTACCTGACTCTTCTGTTTTCCCGGAGCTATTCTCGAATCCTTTTCGAAGTTTGACGTAAGAATGAATTTCATCAGTCAGATGCCTTTCCAAGATCGCTCCCAAATTCTTTCATGTTCGGGTAAATCTTTCCTCTTTTCATTCTCCCGGAGTATCTCATCAATTTTTGATGGTGCTTTTCATCGCCATTCTCAACACTTGAAGACCGAAGAAGAATTTCTCTTAAATCTTGTCCGTTCTACCGGAGATTCGCGGTGTTAGCTCGATGTCGTCCTATCGAATTGTTTCCAGTAGTGCAATTCTTTTCATCCATCCGGAGTATTTCAGGATTTGCATTCTCTCTCGATCATCCAGAGGCCATCTTTTTGGAAGATTTCTTCGTTCTAAGTTTTTGGACTCGTTCCCCAATTATTCTATATCTGTGCCCCTTCGGTTGTCGCAATATTCTTCCGGTGCTTTGTTCAAGTATTCTTCAATCAGTTCATGATCTCTTCGTTCTCTTGTAGCAAAATCCCCGCAAGCAACTTCGTGGTTTTTTAATTCTTCCCGGTGTTTCTTTATCTTTTCTTCGTTCATTTTCAATTCTTATGGTGGTTCGTTCAAGATTTCTCTTCGTTCGTCACATATCAATTTATTCGTTGTTTCAATCCTACCGGTGGCTCATGAAGTCCTTCCCAAATTTGGCGCTATATCCTGCCTTAATCTTTTCCCAATGTGAATAAGTGGTATGCAATCCATTGCTTCTCATCAATTTAATTGGTGGAGGATAAGCATAACGTAATTCTTATTCTTCTTTCATCAAGTTGATTAATTCTTTTCTTCAGAGATTGTTCATGTTGAATAATTTCTCAGTTCTAAGTTGTTCGTATTTTTTTCCCAGAGTTCCAAGTTTTCTCGGTGTTCTCGTCACGAAGATCCATCCTAATCATCGCAAGGCTTTAATCTTATTCTTTCATCCTTCAATTTTATCTCGTCATACTTTTGTTACCGGAGTTCTTCACGGTGGTTTGTCATGATTTAATTCATTCTTCAACTGTTCATCAAGATTATTGTTCAAGGAGCTCAAGTATCTTTTTCGTCTGGCATCTCGAGGTGCAACTAATTCTCCGTATTCTTTTAAAGTGGAGTTTTGCATTTATTCATTTTTCTCACCTATTCAATCTTTTCCGATTGTGGTCGGAGATCACCTCAAAATTTTGAGATGTCATCCATAAGTCCACAACAAGAAATTCTTTTCGTTGTTGATTTTCTAAATAACTCTGTTCGATCCTTTCTTCTATGGATGCTTTCTATTTCATTCGTGGTAGAAGTTGTCATCTTCTTCCCCGTTCTTCTCATTCCACTATTTAAATTCTTCCGGAGGCATTGTGATGTTCCTCTCGTCAACTATCGTTCCATTTTGTCAATCTCAGTTCCAACCCTTTCCATGCTTAACCGGAGTGCTGCCTAAATTCATTCAGTTTTATTCCTTGAGGTTTTGGTTTTTGTCATATTCCTTGTTCCTCTCTTCTACCTGAGTGTTCTCGACTTTGTTCATCCTCTCTCTTTTATTCTTATTTCACCTCATCTCTTTTTCCCTTCCGTCTCGGTTCTAAGATCTCGGGACGAGATCTCTTGTTAGTAGAGGAGAGTTGTAACGCCCCGGATTCGACGCGCCAGGTGTCTGCCAGTTATTCGCCGTCATTGCCATGTCATGTGCTTGCGTGTTTGCACTTTGCCATGTCATCATCTGTATTTCATATCATGTCATCATGTGCATCTCATTTTGCATACGCGTTCGTTTCATGCATCCTAGCATTTTCCCCGTTGTCCGTTTTGCAATCCGGCACTCCTATGTTCCCCGGCGCCCCCTTTTGCCTCTTTTCGTGTGCGGGTGTTAAACTTTCTCGGAATGGCCCGAGGTTTGCCAAGCGGCCTTGGTACACCACCGGTAGACCGCCTGTCAAGTTTCGTAACTTTTGGAGTCTGTTTGATACTCCAACGGCTAACCGGGTAGCCGCAAAGGCCTCTTTAGAGTTGCAGCCCAACACCCCTCCAAATAGACCAATAACCCATCCAAGTCATCTCCATGTTCTCGGTCGTTCGATCACGATCGCGTGGCCAAAAACCGCACTCCATTTGGAGCCTCCTAGCTCCTCCTACCTATATATTAGTCTCCCCCTCCGAAATCCCGCAGTCCAAACCCTAGTTCGGATCTCCCTCTCGCCGCCGGACACGTCCGGTCCGGCCGGACAACGTCCGCCGCCACGTCGCCCGGACCAACCAGGACGCGCCACATGAACTCCGCCGCCTCCCGCGCCCACTCAGGGGTCGCCACCTGTCTGCCGCCGTCGTCCCCGCGGCCGCGGCCCGCCGAGCCCACCGCGGGCCCGTGGGGCCCATCTCGCCGCCGCGCGAGCCCGGATCCGCCGCCGCCCGCGCCCGCCTCGCCGGTGCTCCGCCACCGCTGGCCGTCCCGCCGCCTCGGGTCCCGCGCCGGCAAGCGCCCACGCCTCCGCCCGTCCTTCGTGCCGCCACCGTCCGCCTCTGCAGCCTCGCCCGCCGCCGCGCCCCTCGCTTCCCCTTGCGCCGCCCCGCCGCAGCAGCAGCGCGCCGCCGCTCCGCTCGCCGGCGACCGCTGCCAGCTGCGCCGCCTTGCCCCACGCCTCCCGATCCCGTCGCTGCGCCGTGCCCACCGCCTCGGGCACCGCTTCGCCGCCGCATGTGCGCCGCGATCGCCGGCGGCCGCCGCGTTACCGCTTCCCGTCGCCGGTTCTCCCTCGCCAAAGCTCCCACGAGCTCGCCGGAGCTCGTGCCGGCCAGATCCGGCCCGGGGTGGACCAGATCCACCCATCCGCCCAACCAAACGCCGCCCGCCGTCCCGATCCCCTCCGTCCCGGGTCCTCCTCGTCCCATTTTCGCGAGGTGGTTTTTTCTGCTAAGTCCCCAGTTCTGTAACATTTTCATGCCATGTTCATTGCATCATATCTCCTAGCATACTACTCCGTTTTGCATGCATGATATATAGATATGTTCATCTCATTGTGATCTACATTGTGTTGCATTGTGCCATGTACATTTGAGTGCATCTTGATGCCCTAATCATCGTTGCAAGACTGCTATTCGTTGTTAACTGCTGCCTGTTATCAGAACATGCTCATTTGTTATTTTTGCATCTTTTCGTGTGATTTTCTTTTGGGCATGAAGTCTACATGTGTTATGTGCTACAACATGCCATCTTTGCTGTGGTGCAACCCATTTGTCATGATATGCCATGTGTTGTTTGCTTTAAGCTTGCAAAGTAGCCTCCATGATGTTGCTGATTTCAGGGACTTAGAATTTCACTAAATCTTTGTCTGCTGTTATTTTTATGCCATGTATTCATGTTGCTACAGTGAGATCCATGCCTCTTTTGAGCATGATCAGTAAGGATGTTTTGTAGATGTGGTTATGATATATCCATTTATGCCTCTGGTTGCAAGTGTAGAGTGCTCTAGCATGTCTTAATCTTGCTCTACTTTTTCTATAAAATGTTCCTGGCAGATTGTTTACATGTTATTCAATTTTGCCATGGTTGTTGTAGTTGATCCGTGCATGCTATGTTGTTGTTCTTGCCATGTATAGCTTCTATGTCATGTCTAGTTGCTGGATGTATGCTTAGTTTGTCATGTAATGTCTCGTAGTGAGTGCATCGAGCTCGTAAACATGCCCACCTGTTATCTGTTTTGCCATACTCCAGTTTTTCACTGTCTGAATCTGTTTATGTTTTTGCTATGTTCACATGCTTGCAATTGTATTTTCTGATCCCTTTTGGCTCATGGTAAGTAAGGGACTTTTGTTATATGCCTTGAGTAGATTCATGCTATGCCTTGCTTTGCCATGATAAGTTCCTCGAATATGTTGTTGATAGCTCTAAACATTGCAACCTGATGTTATTTCTGCCATGTCCTGAAATTCTGCCAAGTCTGCGAACCTGTTATTATTTGCAATCCTGCCATGCCCTTTTGTGCATGTTCTAGTAGTTTCTGGAGATAGCTCATTGTTAATGTTTTGTTATGCTTTACCTGTACATCATGTCCATGCCTTTTGTTATCATGTTTTGGTCCTGTAGCTTGTTGTTTTGATACTTGCAAGATGACTACTTGCTGTTTTGTATAGATTGTTGTTATAATTTGTATAGGGTCTATGTGTTGAACCGTTGCTCCGTCTTGAGCGTGTTCTATATGAAACTTGCTTAGCTTTTCATGTAGTTTCATATTTCCTTATTGGATCCATGTCTTGAATGTGTTTGCTTGATGTTTGTATGCATTTTGCATCAATGCCATGTTTACCTTGTTTTGCTCATATCTTCTAGGCCGTAGCTCCGAATCTAATGAACTTTATATGTAACTTGACTAGAATTTCGTGTAGATCATCATGGTGCATCTTAACTTGCTGTTTAATAACTTGAACATAAAGTTTATTCAGATCTGGACCAATTTCGAAATTTGCATATGAGGACTTACCGGAATTGTTACGTGTTGTTTCCGGCCTCATTTAAACTTGCCTTGATGTGTTTTTCTGGTATGCATCATCTCTTGCCATGAGTAGCTTCATGTAGCCTTGTCATGCATCATACTTGGTTGAGCATCATGCCTTGTTCATGTGTGGTGTGTTTACCGTGTGGTGTGCTTCTTCTCGCTAGTTCCTGTTTCGTTGCGATCGTGAGGATTCGTTCGTCTACGCTTGGTTCGTCTTTATGGCTTCATCTTCTTCATGGACTCGTTCTTCTTCCTTGCGGGATTTCAGGCAAGATGACCGTCACCTTGGATCTCATTACTCTCATTGCTATGCTAGTTGCTTCGTTCTATCGCTATGCTGCGTTACCTACCACTTCCTGCTCAAGCCTCCCAAATTGCATGAACCTCTGATCTTTGTTACCCTTCCTAGCAAACCGTTGTTTGGCTATGTTACCGCTTTTGATCAGCCCCTCTTATAGCGCTGCTAGTTGCAGGTGAAGATGAAGATTGCTCCTTGTTGGATTAAGTTTATGTTTATGTTGGGATATCACAATATCTCTTATACTATTAATGCATCTATATACTTGGTAAAGGGTGGAAGGCTCGGCCTTATGCCTGGTGATTTGTTCCACTCTTGCCGCCTTAGTTTCCGTCATATCGGTATTATGTTCCCGGATTTTGAGTCCCTAACACGGCTGGGTGATTTATGGGACCCCCTTGACAGTTCGCTTTGAATAAGACTCCTCCAGCAAGGCCCAACATTGGTTTTACCATTTGCCTACCACCTATCCTTTTCCCTTGGGTCGGCCAGCCCGAGGGTCATCTTATATTAGCCCCCCCCCGGGCCAATCTTGTCTAAGTGTTGGTCCGAACTGAGCCGCCTGCGGGGCCACCTCGGGGAAACTCGAAGCCTGGTTCTACTCGTAGCCTGTCTCATCTGGTGTTGCCCTGAGAACGAGATATGTGCAGCTCCTATCGGGATGTCGGCGCATCGGGCGGTCTTGCTGGTCTTGTTTTATTACTGTCGAAATGTCTTGTAGCCAGGATTCCGAGACTGATCGGGTCTTCCCGGGGAGAAGGAATATCCTTCGTTGATCGCGAGAGCTTATCATGGGCTAAGTTGGGACACCCCTGCAGGGTTTGAACTTTCGAAAGCCGTGCCCGCGGTTATGTGGCAGATGGGAATTTGTTAATGTCCGGTTGTAGTAAACTTAAAGTAAACTCTTCTAAAATACACCAACCGTGTGCGTAACCGTGAGTGTCTCTTTTTGGGGTTGATCGAGAGGAGATCACGGTTTCTGGGTTATGTCTGGCGTAAGTAGGAGTTCAGGATCACTTCTTGATCATTACTAGTTGACGACCGCTTGCTTTGCTTCTCTCCTCGCTCTCATTTGCATATGTTAGCCACCATACATGCTTAGTCGCTGCTGCAACCTCACCACTTTACCCCTTTCCTTACCCTTTAAGCTTTGCTAGTCTTTATACCCATGGTTATGGGATTGCTGAGTCCTCGTGGCTCATAGATTACTACAACACTAGTTGCAGGTACATGTTATGCGATGATCATGACGTGAGAGCGATGTTTATCTGTGTTCGAGTTCTTCTGCTTCTTCGATCAGGGGATAGTTTCCAGGTCGGCAGCCTGGGTTAGCAGGGTGGATATTGCTTGAGTTTCTGTTTATGTTTCATCCGTAGTCGGATGTTGATCTTGTATATGTTGGATTATTGTATTCAAGTGACTTTGTATGTATTGGTTGTATCCCCACTATTATGTAATGTTGATGTAATGATATCCACCTTGCAAAAGCTTCTTCAAGATGCGCTTCTATCCTTGGTGGGACCTTCGAGTTCCTTTAGGATAGGGCCGCATCTTGGGCGTGACATCAGTCCCACCGAAAATCTCTAACGGTCACTAGGTTTACTATTTCGGTTCGACCGAGTTTGTTGATTCGGTCCCACTGAGATTGGTAAACTGTGTGTAACGGTTGGAGTTTGTGTGGAGGCTATATATACCCCTCCACCTCCTCTTCACTCGTGGAGAGAGCCATCAGAACACATCTACACTTCCAAATCATATGTTCTGAGAGAGAACCACCTACCCTTGTGTTGAGGCCAAGATATTCCATTCCTACCGTATGAATCTTGATCTCTAGCCTTCCCCAAGTTGCTTTCCACTCAAATCTTCTTTCCACCAAATCCAAATCCTGTGAGAGAGAGTTGAGTGTTGGGGAGACTATCATTTGAAGCACAAGAGCAAGGAGTTCATCGTCAACACACCATTTGTTACTTATTGGAGAGTGGTGTCTCCTAGATTGGCTAGGTGTCACTTGGGAGTCTCCGACAAGATTGTGGAGTTGAACCAAGGAGTTTGTAAGGGCAAGGAGATCGCCTACTTCGTGAAGATCTACCGCTAGTGAGGCAAGTCCTTCGTGGGCGATGGCCATGATGGGATAGACAAGGTTGCTTCTTCATGGACCCTTCGTGGGTGGAGCCCTCCGTGGACTCGCGCAACCGTTACCCTCCGTGGGTTGAAGTCTCCATCAACGTGGATGTAGGATAGCACCAAATATCCGAACCACGACAAAAACATCCTTGTCTCCAATTGCGTTTGAATTCTCCAAACCTTTCCCTTTACATTCTTGCAAGTTGCATGCTTTACTTTCCGCTGCCTATATACTCTTTGCATGCTTGCTTGAATTGTGTGATGATTGCTTGACTTGTCCTAAAGTAGCTAAAATCTACCAAGAACTAAAATTGGGAAAAGGTTAAGTTTTTATTTGGTCAAGTAGTCTAATCACCCCCCTCTAAACATACTTCCGATCCTACATCTGGGCAACACGACAACATCGGGTTCAATGGACATGATGGACGACAAGCTACGGTGGTTGCAGAGGAACATGCTCGAGCTCAAATTCAGGGACAAGGCAAGAGGGGTTCGATGCACGTGCTCACAGCGGTCAAGACACAGTGCTCGGTGGGGCCGGGGACGGTCGAAGTGGCGGTAATCGACGACGGTGACGATCATGTACACAGTGACGACGAGCTCGATGGCGAGCGTACGGTCCTTCCTGGCTTGATTCACTGTTCGAGGACGAAGGAGGCGGCGAGGAGGATGCTTCTGGACATCTTGGCGCGACGAAGGGAGGCCGGTGGCCGCGGGATCGACGCAACGATGGTGGCGTTGGGTGTGTGTGGGGGAGAGAGCAATGACGCGGGGAGTGGGGGGAAAGGGGCTAGGGTTTGCCCCGGGGTTGGCGGGGTCGGTTTTATAGCCCAAGGGAGCCGGGGGATGGCCGACACGGCGCCATCGTTGGCCATGGCAGCCTGGATGACCGCCACGATCTCTTCTCTATAGCAAGGTAGGGGATGGCTGGTTGTGGGCTGGGCCTTGTACTGTAGGAGTAGGCTGAGTGCATAATAGTTCCCCTCGCCCTTTTCTCTTACCTCTTTTTCTGTCAAACATTTCAATCAGTGTTTTGCATTTAAATTTCATACCAAATAAATTTAGTTGACTATGAAACTTGTCACATAAATATTAGTTATTATTTTGGAGAGGCCCACAACGCTTCAAGTCAACTAGAACTACATAAACATTTGTTTATTTCAAAATGTTTATTTTTGTTGCTGTCAGACCACTTTATATTTTATTAGGGATTAACTGGTGAGTCAAATGATGTTGGCTACATCACAACAATGATCAGGGGAATTTATAGAATAGTGGGAACATTTTAGTTTTATAGTTTGAAGAAAAATGTATTTGACTTTATTTTAACTTTGAAATTGGCTTTGATTTTTATCAAGGGGCAATTTGGCTAAGCTAATCTTGATGACATGGAACCATTAGTGTGAGGTCACTGTAGCTTAACTACCGGGGTGTTACACCCATAATGGCAAGTGTGGTTGCACTGGGAAAGCCCGATTCAGTGGCACCATGACCCGATCAACATTATGTTCAAGTTGAATTATCATCAGGTTTAACTTGAAATAAAATAACTCGAGTCACAGTATGCCATGAACATGCAGCTATATGATAGGCACTATATCCACATAGCACTAAAGTGAACGGATCAACATCATCGAATCATTGTACTTGCAATGCTCATCAATTTAACTCACTGGCTTCAACCTCACTGGTTTCGAATTTCATCATTTTTAGTTATGCCATTAACATACTAAGAATAAATAACTCTCATATGAAAGTACTACTGATCATAACCAAATCATAGCCTTACTAACAAAATACTTCTACTGCCTCATACTAGTCCATGCATTCAAACACTACTGTAAACTAGGCATTCCAAGCATGACAATGTAACTAACATAAGCAATATGCATTTAAAGATTAAATGCATGAAATAGATCACATTCAAGTTGGAAATTCATAAATATTGAAATGACATCATGCAAAGATTTATATGGCTTGCCTTAGCACAGAGGAGGGTCACACTCCTCCTAGTTCTCCTCTAAGCAAGCTTCTCCTTTTGAAAAATAATTAAAACAGCAAAAATAAATATCAAGAACACTTCTGAAATTCACCAGAAATTCTAGACTTCAGAGAAAAATCTCAAAATTTGTGTGCTGCTAGAACATTCCAATAGAAACACAATGCAAAAAAGAATCAATTCCTTTGGACTTATGGTTTAAAAGTTATGGCTGGTCAAAGTTTCTGACCAGGGGGTGATGTCGATGGCGTATTTCCGCGGGGCGCCACCACTGATACCTCTTCGGCCACAGCTGAGTGGCTGACAATGGCGCCGTGGTCAGGTTTAGACAGAGGGAGAGGGAAACAGAGGAGGGGCGGTTGTTCGCTGGTGTTTCTCCGGCGAGGAGAGGTCAGCCGCCACCGTGGAGGGGGGATGGATGCGCAAGACTACGGCGAGCCTGTACGTACCCAGAACAAACCAGGCCTCAAGTTTCCTCGAGGTGGCGCTACAAAGGGCTCTAGTTTGGACCAACACTTAGAGAATCATTGGCCTAGGGGGTTAAAATAAAGATGAACCTCGAGAGCGCGACTCCCAAGGGAAAAGTAGGTGGTGGTGAGGCAAATGGTAAAACCAAGGTTGGGCCTTGCTGGAGGAGTTTTATTCAAAGGAAACTGTCGAGGGGTTCCCATAACACCCAACCGCGTTAGGGACGCAAAATCCGGGAACATAATACCGATATGACAGAAACTAGGGCGGCAAGAGTGGAACAAAACACCAGGCATAAGGTCGAGCCTTCCACTCTTTACCAAGTATTAGATGCATTAATAATATAAGAGATATTGAGATATTCCAACATAAACATAATCCAACATGGAGCAATCTTCATCTTCACCTGCAACTAGCAACGCTATAAGAGAGGCTGAGCAAAAGCGGTAACATAGCGAAACAACGGTTTGCTAGGAAGGGTGACAAGGTTAGAGGTTCATAGCAATTTGGGAGGCTTGATAAGCAAGTGGTAGGTAACGCGGCATAGCGATAGAACGAAGCAACTAGCATAGCAATGATAGTAATGAGATCCAAGGTGACGGTCATCTTGCCTGAAATCCCTCAAGGAAGAAGAACGAGTCTATGAAGAAGATGAAGCCACGAAGACGAACCAAGCGTAGACGAACGAATCCTCACGATCGCAACGAAATGGGAACTATCGAGAAGGAGCACACAACATGGTAAACACACCACACATGAACAAGGCATGATGCTCAACCAAGTATGATGCATTAAAAGGCTACATGAGGCTACGCATGGCAAGAGATGATGCATACAAGAAAAACACAACAAAGCAAGTTTAAATGAGGGCGGAAACAACATATAACAATTCTGGTAAGTCCCTATATGCAAATTTCGAAATTGTTCCAGATGTGAATAAACCTTATGTTCAACTTGTTAAACAGCAAGTTAAGATGCACCACAATGATCTACACGAAATTCTAGTCAAGTTACATATAAGGTTCATTTAATTTGGAGCTACGGCCTAGAAGATATGAGCAAGACAAGATAAGCATGGCATTGATGCAAAATGCATTCAAACATCAAGCAAACACATTCAAAACATGTATGCAACAAGTTAACATGAAACTACATGCAAAACTAAGCAAGTTTCATATAGAGCACACTCAAAACGAAGAAACGGTTCAACACATACACACTATATAAGTTTAAAGGACAAGTTGTCCAAAACAACAACTAGGCATCTAGCAAGCATCAAAACAATATGTTACAACACCTCAATATGAAAGCAAAAGGCATGTACATTACGTACAGGTAAAGCATGAAAAAACATGAACACTGAGATATCTCCAAAAATCACAATAACATGCTCAAAAGGACATGGAAAGATTGCAAATGATATCAGGTTGCAACGTTTAGAGGTATGAAACAACATGCTACAGGAACTTATCATGGCAATCAAAGTTACGGAATGAATCTACATATTGCATAGAACAAAAGTCCCTTACTGATCACGAGCCAAAAATGCACAGAAGATATGATAGCACCCATGTAAACATAGCAAGTTTCATAAACAGATTCAGAAGGCATCTTTGCGAGCTCGAATCACTCATCACAAAGCATTGCATGACAAGATAAACATACCTACAGAAAGATGACATGTTCATGAATCTAACCATGGCAATAACAAGTTGATAGCATGCTTGGACCACTAACAACAACCATGGCAAAATTGATTAACATGTAAACAATCTGCCAGGAACATTTTATAGCAAAAGTAGAGCAAGATTAAGACATGCTAGAGCCCTCCATAAGTGCTAACAGGGGAAAGAATGGATAGATCATAACATGTGTAATAAATCATCCTTAGTGAACATCTCCATAATATGCATGGATTAATTGGTAGCATCAAGCAAAGATAGCAACATGATATAACAGTTTCAGCATTGACAGAACATTAACAGCAAGTAGCCCATTTCACGAGCTTGATGCACTCATTACAAGGCACGCAAAATTACATGGATTCCACCACTGTGAAGATGGCATGATTATGCTCCTAAAACATGTATACATGATGCACAAAAGATACACACACAAAATGCAACGCAAAAGACAAATCACCAAGTTATAACAAGTTTCAGCAGTTAACATCATATAGCACTCTTGCAACCGTGATTAGGGCATCAAGATGAACTAAAACAATCATAGAACAATGTAAACAAATGAAGAGCATCTCGCAATGAACATTTTGACATATTACACGCAGCAAACAGAGCAACAGACATTAAGTTATGGCAGGTCAAAGTATGCACCAGAATGCAACAATTTAGAGACTGGTGGAAATTCTATCTTGCGAAAAACGGGACGAGGAGTTCCGGGATCGGGGGCGCTGTTTGGTTCGTGGACTTAGTGGATCTCGTCCACCCCGGCTCCGGCGAGGTCGGAGGCGACTCCGTCGAGGTGCGGGGACATCGGGGAGGCTTGAGGACAGCGCCGGAGGCCGGATCCGACGAGCGGGGCGAAGAGGAGGCCGGCGGGGTCGCGCCGGTCGCTGGTAAGGTCGACGGGCGGCGGGGCGCAACGATGCATGGCGCGGATGCCGGCGGGTTGTGGCGGCGCGACGCGGTGGTGGAGCGGGACGGCGCAAACGGGCAGTGGCGGCACGGATCTGGTGGTGCGGGGCGACGCCGGCGGGCGGTGGCAGCGGCGAGGCGGCGTCGGTGAACGGGCGGCGGGGCGGCGTGAGGGCAGCCCGATTCGCGGGGGGGGGGGGGGGGGGGGGGGCTCTGCAGCGGGATGGGGTGGCGCGCGCCGGTTGGAGGAGAGCGGCGGCGGGGTGACGTGGCACCACTGGATTGGCCGGAGCGAGGTGGCCGGTGGACATGTCCGGCGGCGCGGAGGAGCGGGGCTAGGGTTTGCACTGCGAATTTCGGGGGAGAGGGTGCTTAATTAGGTAGAGGGAGCTAGGAGTGTCCAAATGAGGTGCGGTTTTCGGCCACGCGATCGTGATCGAACGGCCGAGAGGATGGAGGGGGTTTGGATGGGTTATTGGGCCACTTTAGAGGGGTATTGGGCTGCAACACACACGAGGCCTTTATGGTTCCCTGGTTAACCGTTGGAGTATCAAACAGACTCCAAATGACACGAAACTTGACAGGCGGTCTACCGGTGGTGTACCAAGGACGCATGGCAAATCTCGGTCCATTTGGAGAATGTTTAACACCCTCTCACAACAAGAGACAAAAGGGGAACGCCGGAGGACATAGGAGTGTCGGATTGCAAAACGGACAACGGGGAAAATGCTCGGATGCATGAGACGAACACGTATGCAATGCAATGCACATGATGACATGGCAAAATGCAACACGCAAGCAAACGACATGACAACGACGGTGAATAACTGGCAGACACCTGGCGCATCGAACTTGGGGTGTTACACATTGACTTCATATCCGGGGTTGTACACCGTTACGACATCCCCCACAGCATCATCACTGATAACGGCTCGAACTTTATAGCCGACGAGGTAAAACTTTGGTGCAGCAACATGGGCATCAAGCTCGATTATGCTTCTGTCTGTCACCCACAAACTAATGGTCAAGTCGAGCGAGCAAATGGTCTTATCATGAGCGGCATTAAACCCAGATTAGTGCGATCCTTGAAGGAATCCGATATGCACTAGGTAGAGGAGCTCGACTCCATACTATGGGGGCTGCGGACCATGCTGAATCGCACTACCGGATGCACACCGTTTTTTATGATGTACGGCGCAGAGGTGGTACTGCCCTACGACATAATTCATGACTCACCTCGAGTGCGCATGTATGAATAGATAGAAGCCGAGCTTGATCGGTAGGACAGTTTGGACGCCCTGAAGGAGGAGCGTGACGTGGCAAAAGCCCGTTCCGCATTCTATCAGCGACAAGCTCGAAGGTACCAAAGTAGAGAAGTACGGGCCAAAACTTATAACGTTGGTGAACTCGTTCTACGCCTACCGGAGAAGAAAAAGAACAAGCTCAAGACCAAATGGGAAGGTCCCTTCATTATTGACCAAGTTTTGACTGGTGGAGCGTACCGTCTGCGGGATGCATCGGACAATCGACTCGAGCCAAACCCATTTAATGCAGCCAGACTCTGAAGGTTCTACGCCTAGTGCCGGACTCTGTGTTCATCTCCTTACCTCTGTCAATTTTTTTTATATATTCGTTATATGTCTCTTCCTTCTCTCTTCCTTCCCTTTTTTCTTCAAGGCCTTAAAAGGCTAAAATGTGTCTCTACTACACAATCTTGACGCGCTAGCCGCGCTCATGATACCTGGGGGCTTCTTATACAGAAGCTTCATATAGCTATGTTCCGGGCTCTAGGCCCAACACATGTGTTACTTTTCACATGTACCATTTTTCGCCATTACATGCATCGATATGACTTAAGTTTTCGCCAAGCTGGGTTTCCTGGCTCTTGTGTTTATGCCCTACGTTCCCGTTAATTCGGCTATGGCATAAGGGGAGCACCTCTGCGATTGTTACTGCCGGTCAGCCGGATGTGTACCTCAGACTGGGTGAAGCTGAAAGCCAGCGTTCTTAAGGGAATATTCGGTCGGTGAACAAAAGACGATTTCTATTTATTATACTACATGCCTCTAGAAGTTTATATCCTGCGTCTCTTTTCGCAGTCCGGACATGCACATTAATGCATGCGTACCCAGGGAAAGGAAACCTTAACGGAACTATTCTCCCTAGAAGATGTTTCTTACTATCCATGTAATATAACATACCTAGTTGGGCACTTTTCTGTTCAAGCACTTATGACCCCTACGCCTGGTTTCCACGCATATGCCGGTTTTTACATAACTGAGCGTGTATTCGGATACACTCCGGACTGTCGAGTCCCGAGGTTGAAGCGAAAGGGTCCGCCATGACAAATGATTTACAATCCGGCTAGAGACAATATATGTCACATGAAGTACACAGTCACTTAGACTGACTAAATTCTTCTTCTATACCATCCAACAGGCTGTCTAGCCTACAGTCCTATTGAGAATACTTTGCGGCTAATTCTACCTGGTCATAAACCAAACTGACGGGGATTTCTTTCCCGTCAGGCCCCATAGGTCCGACCTCGGCCATGTGGTTCGGGTCAGCCTTGGCATATCGCGTCTTCACCATGGCCCAGGCTTCCCTTGCACCTTGTCGGTAGGCTGATATCTTCCATAATCAGAAGCACCGCCCCGCTCCCTTGAGCTTTTCTACAAGATCTCTCATGCCTCCTGGCAGGGAGGCGGATGGCCACAAGACTTGGGCAATGCCCTGCATCACCTGCCGTACTTGTTCGTGCAGTTGTGAGAGCTCTGGCAAAAGATCGCCTATAGACCCGGGCATCTCCTCCACGGGACGACCCGTCAGCATACCTACAGATATAACTCTATCAACTGGTTTCTTCGCTGAACTCTTTGAAAGTTCGTTCAAGCACCTACTGAAAATGTCGTGTTGAAGCCTCTTATTCTCCTTTACAGAGTTAGCAAGCTGGGCTCGCACATCTTTCAGTTCAACACCCAGCCGGGTATTGGTGTCTTGGAGCTCGTTTTTCTCCCGCCTATCCCGTGTAAGCATGCGCACGCCAGCCTTTAGCTATCGGTAGCATGTTGCTCATCCCCTCGCACGACCTCCGGATTCAGTCCGGAGTCATCTGCAGAATCTATTATTAGATTTGCACGCATGCCGCATACTACCTGGTACATGATATTCTTCGCAATAAAAACAAGTGTTACCCGATGGGGCCTTCTCGGACTCCTTCACCGCGGCAACTGCGGCCTGAAGCTGGGCTTTATACTCCTCCATCTCTTGAGACAACTGGGTATTCTTCTCCATAAGAACCTATGCAAACAATGATCCTTAAATCAGTCGTGCCAACTGTTTCAAGTCTGAGGGGCTACTGATATACATAATTATTAGATTTGCTTACCCGTATATCCTTTACATACTGGTCCGTGGCTCTGGCAAGACCATTTTGAGCAGCTCGGATGTACGCGTCTCCTGAGTTGAAGGCATCAAACGCCTCTTGGGAGAAACAAGCGTCACGGAGTATAGCCCGACGACGCCTGTGATTCATGGCACTCTCCACCTCGAAATTTGTAGCGGATATCCTATCTGCATCCTCTATAGGAGGAACATACGGTGTTGTCCCCTTGTTAGCGTCCGCCTCTAAGTCCGGTTCTAGAGCCCGACTGGTGGAGGCGTGACCGGCAACCTCTCTGGATATGGTCCGGCGAGCGTTTTTCCTACTAGGAAACATGGGCGTTATTATATTTTAAAAAGATGACCACCATGGAGCGGGGTTCTCTTTCATACCTCTGCGACGGCGTCTCAGTCCTGACCGCCTTCCTTTTAAGCCTACCTGGCTTCGATGCTCCTTGTTGGTGAGTCACTGCAGGTTTGGCATGGCGTCCCGAGGGCCTTCCCTGTAAACACCATATGTGTGCGGCAGGTGAAGTGCAGAAAAAGGGGTCCTTCTTGTAAGTTACGACTCCGGTTTTACTTACATGCGATGCAGGGAGTAGTCCCGAATAATTGGCTATGATGGCCACCATGGCGCCGTCGCAGCTTAATTGATAGAACATCCTGTCAATAAGCTCCACAAATGTGTCCGGATCTTCTTCAAGTCCGTGGTCCAGGGCCTGATCAGGGTCCTCCGGTTGTGGAGGCGGGCTGTGGACCTCCCTTACAGCTTTTCGCAGTTCCTGCTATGAAATGGCAAGGTAAATACTTATGACGAAGAATGAGGGAAGGATGGGAGTAAAAAGTAGCAGCTCACCCAGCTTGGAGGGCTGTACATGGAGAATCCATCCCGTGGCTTGATGCGGATGAACTCCTCTTCCTCTCCTTTGTACAAATCGGACAGAATTTTTGCTAGAGCAGCGACTGAGTCTGGTCCCTTACGACCGCAGTGGGTGGCATCGTCTTCTCCTTTGAAGTGCCACATGGGTTGCCCCGATATTGAAGTGGCTGCACCCCCCGCATTATACATATCGATATAACCTCGATTATTGTCAATCCTGACTGGGCCAGCGTCTGTATCCGACCCATCAGGTAAAGGACTTCCCCGTTATCTTCCTCCTGAGGGCTCCGAGGGCGCCAGCTGCGGCGTTTCTTCAAGGGAGCGTTGTCGAACTCAGGAAGGCCCATCTGAATAGGGTCCGGGAGGGGAACGTCCTCCATATCAAACCACTCTGAAGGCCAGTCTTCATATGTCTTCTTTGGAGTACCGGACAGGTATCCGGTCCTGGCGATGCGCCATATTTCGGCTCCGCCCACTTGATATATTGACCCCTCCTGTGTACGGGGAACGAGGCAGAATAGCTTCTTCCATAGCTCAAAATGAGCTTTGCAGCCCAGAAATAGCTCGCGAAGGGCAACATAGCCAGCGATGTGTAATATGGAGGCGGGAGTAAAGTTATGCAGCTGAAGGCCGTAGAACTCCAGGAGCCCATGGAGGAACAGATGAATTGGAAATCCAAGCCCTCTTAATAAGTAAGGGACCCGACATACCCTCTCGTCCTAGATGGGTTGGGACTTGGGAAAGCTCTCCGCTTGCTCCCCGCCACTATAGGTGGTGAGCCCGGCTCGAATGGGGACCATATACGCTGGAGGGAGAAATCCCTGGGTCTGTAACTCTACTAATTGGCTGTGATGGACGGAACACTTCTTCCAATTGCCGGTCTTAGGGCTACGGGAGCGAGAGGAGGAGCTGCGATGGCCGGCCATGTTGGAATGGATTTTTCCGGGCGCGCTCTGATGGATACTCGCTCTGGGAGGATGGTGTGATCTGGATCTAAGAATCCCCGTCTCTTTAAAAGACGATTTACTCACATGGCTAGGGTGGCAAATGTAAAAATGCCCTGGCTTCTCGCATTCGCTCGACACGTGGAAGATAGCCATTATTAGGCGCAAAAGCCAAGGAGTGCAACATTTATGGGAAGCTGGACACTACTCAATAGGTACATAGAATTTGGAGAAGAACCCGCCTTGCAATGTCGAAGACAATCTGCATGCCAAACTCATCGTCATTGAAGCCTAGTTCGGGGGCTACTGAGGGTGTCCTGGATTAGGGGGTCCTCGGACAGCCGGACTATATACTTTAGCCGGACTGTTGGACTATGAAGATACAAGATTGAAGACTTCGTCCCGTGTCTAGATGGGACTCTCCTTGGCGTGGAAGGCAAGCTTGGTAATACGGATATGTATATCTGCTCCCTTGTAACCGACTCTGTGTAACCCTAGCCCCCTCGGGTGTCTGTATGAACCATAGGGTTTAGTCCGTAGGACAACAACAAACATACCATATGCTAGCTTCTATGGTTTAGCCTCTACGATCTCGTGGTAGATCAACTCTTGTAATACTCATCTCATCAAGATCAATCAAGCAGGAAGTAGGTTATTACCTCCATCGAGAGGGCCCGAACCTGGGTAAACATCGTGTCCCCCGCCTCCTGTTACCATCCGCCTTAGACGCACAGTTCGGGACCCCTACCCGAGATCCGCCGGTTTTGACATCGACAGCAGCGCCGGCTGTTGAAGGAGCGCACCCGCGCGCCCGAGGGGCTGCCGTCGGAAACGTCGTGTGCTTACGGGGCCGTGCACGGCCTCTCTTGGGCGGTGGCGAGCCTGACCCCTCCTTGGGGGCCTTCCCTTTCTCCGTCGCGGAAAACCTCATTGTCAGTGTTCTGGGAACCGGGGTACCCAAACTTGCTTTCCTTCGGCCCACGGCATGGCTCATCCAACGGCCTGGTACGGCCCATCTTTAGGATCAACAATACAAAACCCTCGCGAGGGGCCAATCCTCGCGAGGCGGACGACGCCAAGATCTCCAGAAGGAGTGGCCTCCTTAGGCTGGCTCCTGAGTGTTGGGAACGTAGTAATTCAAAAAAAAGCCTATGATCATGCAAGATCAATCTAGGAGAAGCATAGCAACGAGATGGGAGAGTGTGTCCACGTACCCTCCTAGAACAAAAGTGGAAGTGTTTGTTGGCGCGGTTGATGTAGTCGAACGTCTTCACGATCCAACCGATCCAAGTACCGAACGTAAGGCACCTCCGTGTTCAGCACATGTTCAGCTCGATGACGTCCCTCGAGCTCTTGATCCAGTAGAGGGTCGATGGAGAGTTCCATCAGCACGACTACGTGGCGATGGTGTTGGTGATGTGATCCGTCTAGGGCTTCGCCTAAGCACGACAACGCTATGATCGGAGGAGTAAACTATGGAGGGGGCACCGGACATGGCTAAGAGAACTATCCGTGTGCCTTTGGGGTGCCCCTGCCCACGTATATAAAGGGGGGAGGAGAGAGGCAGGCGGCCAGGAGGGGCGCGCAATGGGGGAGTCCTACTTGGATTCCTAGTCCATGTAGGATTCCCTCCCCCCCTTTTCCTTTCTCCACCGGAGGGAATAGGAAGGAGAGGGGGAGGTAAAGGGAAGGGGGCGCCGCCCCCTCCTCCTTGTCCTATTCGGACTCCCTTGGAGGGGGGCGCGCGGCCACCCCCCGCGGGCTTCCCTCCCTCTCCCTTAGGCCGATGTTGGCCCAACACTTCCCCAGGTGGTTCCGGTAACCCCTCGGTACTCCAGAAAAATACCCGAATCACTCGAAACCATTCCGATGTCCGAATATAACCTTCTAATATGTGAATCTTTGCCTCTCGACCATTTCGAGACTCCTCGTCATGTCTGTGATATCATCCGGGACTCCAAACAAACTTTGGTCACCAAAACACACAACTCATAATACAAATCATCATCGAACGTTAAGCGTGCGGACCCTACGGGTTCGAGAACTATGTAGACATGACTAAGACACATCTCCGGTCAATGACCAATAGTGGAACCTGGATGCTCATATTGGCTCCTACATATTCTACGAAGATCTTTATCGGTCAAACTGCATAACAACATACGTTATTCCCTTTGTCATCAGTATGTTACTTGCCTGATATTCGATCGTCGGTATCATCATACCTAATTCAATCTCGTTACCGGCAAGTCTATTTACTTGTTCCGTAATGCATCATCCCACAACAAACTCATTAGTCACATTGCTTGCAAGGCTTATAGTGATGTGCATTACCGAGAGGGCCCAGAGATACCTCTCCGATACACAGAGTGACAAATCCTAATCTTGATCTATGCCAACCCAACAAATACCTTCGGAGACACCTCTAGAGCATCTTTATAATCACCCAGTTACATTGTGACGTTTGATAGCACACAAGGTGTTCCTCCGGTATTCGGGATTTGCATGCTCTCATAGTCAGAGGAATATGTATAACTCATGAAGAAAGCAATAGCAATAAAACTAAACGATCATTATGCTAAGCTAACGGATGGGTCTTGTCCATCACATCGTTCTCTAATGATTTGATCCTGTTGATCAAATCACAACACATGTCTATGGTCAGGAAACCTAACCATCTTTGATTAACGAGCTAGTCAAGTAGAGGCATACTAGGGACGCTCTGTTTGTCTATGTATTTCACACATGTACTAAGTTTTTGGTTAATACAATTCTACCATGAATAATAAACATTTATCATGATATAAGTAAATATAAATAACAATTTTATTATTGCCTCTAGGGCATATTTCCTTCACTGAGGAGCGGAGATTTCTACGCAAGCCCTCACCTCGTGAGGTTCAGATGATGCAAGCCGTGACGACCAAGGACAGGTGGGCGCCAGTGGGCACAGTATAGCAGGTTTGCTCTTTCGTGCTAAAGAGGCAAGCGCAAGCGCGGAGTCCCAAGGAATCGACGAAAGGTTTCCATTTCTATGCTACAAGACCAAGACCGCCAAGATGGCGGGACATAGGTCATCACAGAGCGCACCACGGTGTCACGGTCAGAAGCTTCATAGGCGAAGACCACCTTTCATCAGGATATGATGTACTAGTTGTCTCCCTTCGAATTTGGCCATTGTGGGATCCCTTCCCGCCTTCATTCTGGGAAGAGAACCAAGGCCACTATAAGTATAGCTTAGCCACCACCATAGCAAGGGGGCATTGGGACCATCTGCATCCTCACCAGCTCACACCAGCCCAAGAACACACCTCCTACGGTTGTTCTTCCACCATATTAGTTCATCCTTAGCCCACCTTAGGCCAATCCACCACAAAGCAAGAGTAGGTATTACACGGAAAGGTGCCCGAACCTGGGTAAACTTCCTTGTCGGTGTCAAAACCGGCGGATCTCGGGTAGGGGGTCCGGAACTAGGCGTCTAGGCGGATGGTAACAGGAGACAAGGGACACAATGTTTTTACCCAGGTTTGGGCCCTCTCGATGGAGGTAAAACCCTACTCCTGCTTGATTAATATTGATGATATGGGTAGTACAAGAGTAGATCTACCACGAGATCAGAGAGGCTAAACCCTAGAAGCTAGCCTAAGGTATGATTGTTATGTTGTGTCCTACGGACCAAACCCTCCGGTTTATATAGACACTGGAGGGGGCTAGGGTTACACAGAGTCGGTTACAAGGAAGGAGATCTACATATCCGTACTGCCAAGCTTGCATTCCACGCCAAGGAGAGTCCCATCTGGACACGGGACGAAGTCTTAAATCTTGTATCTTCATAGTCCAACAGTCCGGCCAAAGGTTATAGTTCGGCTGTCCGGTTACCCCCTAATCCAGGACTCCCTCAGTAGCCCCTGAACCAGGCTTCAATGACGATGAGTCCGGCACGCAGATTGTCTTCGGCATTGCAAGGCGGCTTCCTCCCCCGAATACTTCATAGAAGATTTTGAACACAAGGATCGTGTCCGGCTCTGCAAAACAAGTTGCACATACCATCATAGAGAGAATAGCATTTCCACAAATCTAATCTGCTGACGTATCCTGCAATGTGACATCAAACCACAGCCGAGCCATTATACGAACCGATGTATACAGCCAATCACAACACATTTCGCGTGGCGGTTTCCTTGGCACGTCTTGTCGAAGCAGATATCGTGTCCCCTTATCGTGGGATTCTCATCAATACAGACGTGGGTAACCCAATCGCGCCATCAATTACGGTGCTTGAGGGATGAGCGGGTTTTACCAGGCTGGTGGGGACGCATAGTTTCGTCCGTCCTTATAAAGGGACAAGGGTTCACCTTTTTCCATCCATGCCTTCTTCCTTCTTTGCTCATCCATTCACGCACACTCGAGCTCCATCACCCAAGTCCACATTTTCTTCCTCAACCTTCTCCAACCATGTCCGGAGCGGGAGGCAAGTGGATGGTCTCCTCCGTCACGGAGGGACACATCAAGAAGCTGAGGGGAGCCGGATACTTGTCCGCGGACATCGAGCATCGGCTCCCAGACGCGGGGCAGTTCATCCCCACCACCAGGCCCCACGAGAGGGTAGTTTTTCTCACCCATTTCCTCCGCGGAGTGGGATTCCCCCTCCATTCAATCGTCCGGGGGCTCATGTTCTACTACGGCCTGGATTTCCACGATCTGGCCCCGAATTTCATCCTAAACATCTCGGCGTTTATCGTCGTGTGTGAGGCCTTCCTCCGCATCAAGCCCCACTTCGGCTTATGGCTGAAGACTTTTAATGTCAAACCGAAAGTGGTGCGCGGCCAGCAGGCGGAATGCGGAGGTGCCATGGTGGGCAAGATTCCCAACGCCACATGGCTTGAGGGCTCCTACGTGGAGACCATAAAGGGGTGGCAATCGGGGTGGTTCTACATCACTGAGCCGCGTGACCCCGAATGGGCAGCGGCCCCCGAGTTCCGATCCAGAATCCCCACGCGGCTCACCTCCTGGAAAGAGAAGAGCCTGCCCTGGGGTTGTCCGGGAGAGCTGACCGAACGCCAAACCTGTGTCCAGAACATGATGAGCAAGAAGCTCAAGCTTGTCAATATAGTTCAGGTCATGCTCGTCCGCCGGAACCTTCCGTGTCAACAACGGGCATTCAATTTGTGGGAGTTTGACCCGGCCCAGCACCAGACTCTGATCGAGCTCTTCGACCCAACACATGAGGATGCTTGGAAAGTGCTTTTCAAGGGTGACGAGGTTCCCCCTCCCATTACCGAGGATCGCGGATTCAGCGCGAAGTGCCAAGACAGCGCGGTAAGCTGTTTTACCTCTTATAGGGTATTTATTCTTCATAGTTTAATCATATGCAGGGTCTAAGCTCCCATACTATTGACAGGATTGGCAGGAGACGGCCGAACAGATCGACTATCCGGCTCCTCTGCCCGAAGGCCCAGGAGACACTCGCTTAGTGGAGCTGCTGGTTCTGGCACCTTACGTGGTGCCAGAAAAGAAGGCCACGGGAACCCGAAAGAGTTCCCGGCGCCTGGTGGTGTCGGACTCATCGTCCGATGACTCCGAGGCGCACTCCTCCCATGAAGATGAGGAGGAGGAAAAAGAGGTTTCTTCCCCTTCAGCAGTGGGAGAAAAGAAAAGGAAGGCCACCCCAACTGGGGAGGCCGGAGGGTCCAAGAAGGGAAGGAACCTTCCTCCGAACTACTCCACCAACGCCGCCGACAGCGAAGACGAGTGGTCACCCAGGGCCAAGCCCCTGGCAAAGTTGTAAGTATTCGTACACCAGAGTGACTCATAGCGTTCCTTTATTGCACAGCTTCTCCTAGCGCCGCATATAATCATGCAGTCCGCCCCGAGCCCGAGTCGACATATCGTCGAGCGGTTCCTTGGATTCGTCGGATGTGAACAGCTTTTCACTTCCGACCGCTTCCACCTCTCGCCCTACGGACAACGCCGAGGTGTTGTCCCAAAAGGTACCAAGCCGAGGGGAGGTGGTTCTGGAGGCGCCGCAAGGCGACCTTCCTATGCCTCGGCCATAGGTTCTATAAAGTATGCCATGCTGTTTACCAGATCTATTGTATACCCTACACCAAGTTTGGCAAGGGAGTACAATAGTGATCTAGGAGTAGATCACTGGACAGCGGTCAAAATTATCCTTAGTGGAATAAGGATATGTTTCTCGATTATGGAAGTGAAAAAAGGTTCGTCGTAAAGGGTTACGTCGATACAAGTTTTGACATCGATCTGGATGACTCTAAGTCTCGATCTAGATACATATTGAAAGTGGGAGCAATTAGCTAGAGTAGCTCCATGCAGAGCATTGTAGACATAGAAAATTGCAAAATACATAACGGATCTGAATGTGGCAGACCCGTTGACTAAGCTTCTCTCACAAGCAAAACATGATCACACCTTAGTACTCTTTGGGTGTTAATCACATAGCGATGTGAACTAGATTACTGACTCTAGTAAACCCTTTGGGTGTTGATCACATATCGATGTGAACTATGGGTGTTAATCACATGGTGATGTGAAGTATTGCTGGTAAATCACATGGCGATGTGAACTAGATTATTGACTCTAGTGCAAGTGGGAGACTAAAGGAAATATGCCCTAGAGGCAATAATAAAGTTATTATTTATTTCCTTATATCATGATAAAGGTTTATTATTCATGCTAGAATTGTATTAACCGGAAACATAATACATGTGTGAATACATAGACAAACAGAGTGTCACTAGTATGCCTCTACTTGACTAGCTCATTAATCAAAGATGGTTATGTTTCCTAACCATGAACAAAGAGTTGTTATTTTATTAACGAGATCACATCATTAGTTGAATGATCTAATTGACATGACCCATTCCATTAGCATAGCACCCGATCGTTTAGTATGTTGCTATTGCTTTTATCCATGACTTATACATGTTCCTTTAACTATGAGATTATGCAACTCCCGTTTACCGTAGGAACACTTTGTGTGCTACCAAACGTCACAACGTAACTGGGTGATTATAAAGGTGCTCTACAGGTGTCTCCGAAGGTACATGTTGGGTTGGCGTATTTCGAGATTAGGATTTGTCACTCCGATTGTCGGAGAGGTATCTCTGGGCCCTCTCGGTAATGCACATCACATAAGCCTTACAAGCATTGCAACTAATGTGTTAGTTGTGAGATGATGTATTACGGAACGAGTAAAGAGACTTGCCAGTAACGAGATTGAACTAGGTATTTGTCGTGGATTTGTCACGGCAGATGTCCTAGTAAGAGGACTTAGTCGTGGAGCCATCGCAACGGGTTAGCTTGAAGGGGTTAAAGTGGACACAAGGACACGGTTTTTATACTAGTTCGGCCCCTTCGATGAAGGTAAAAGCCTACGTCTAGTTGTGATGGGATTGATGGGTTTCGAGGGCTTAGGGAGCGATATGCTTCGCCTAAACCTCGAGTTCTTCTTCTCTGTCCCCAAACCGCCGCCGGGTCATCCCCTTATATACACGGGTGACGCCCGTCGGTCTGCAAAGTCCCAACCTCCGGCTTATAAACGTGCCCGGATCGGTCTCTCTATTCCTAACTTACAATACAAGTTTACATCAGGCCGGTTTACACCATAAACCTTTAAACCGATTATGGGCCTTAGGCCCTTCTATCTCTCCTTGGGTTTTAACATCTCGGGTCTGTTGACGGAGGTAACCCGGGCCCTGCAGGCCGGTTTACCCCGGATAGCAACATCCCCAACATTAGGCCCCAGATTGATTTGAACAGGTTCATGTCAATCCTTAATAAGAATTTCTGTCTTCAAATGTCTTCCAGTGACTTGTTAAACCGTCGTTTCTCCGTCTCCTCTTGCTGTGGTAAACCGATATGTCGTCAGCGCAAGTCGCCGTCTCATTTCGCTAACCCGCAAGAATCAGGGCGGCGGCTGGGCTTCCGAAATCTCCGGCCCCTGGATTCGCGCGCCTGACACGCGCGCCGCGCCTTATAAATAGGACTTGAAGGCCATCTTCCTTTCCTCCCCTTCTTCGTCTTCCTCGCGACCCAGACCTCAGAGCTCCGCCGCCGCCGTCAGCTGCTGCATCAACTCCGGCCGCTGCATCAACCTGATCGGATCAGAGCACCGCGGCGACTTTCCACATCTGTTTGGACCCCGGTAAGGCCCCTGTTCTTGTTGCTTTAGATCTGTTCTAGGGTTCATCGTCCTGCTACTGTTTCTTGCTCATCCCCATAGCAGCCTTTGCGAACAGATGATGATACCTGTATCTGGATTTGTAGTTCCTCTCGG
Source organism: Aegilops umbellulata (assembly GCA_032464435.1). NCBI lineage: Eukaryota > Viridiplantae > Streptophyta > Magnoliopsida > Poales > Poaceae > Aegilops > Aegilops umbellulata. The sequence goes on from CP136060.1 coordinate 202,486,959, forward strand.
TATTCGCCATAAATCTGTATTCGTCTTCTTAGATCTCGCTCATTTCCTGCTTGTCGAATCTTACGTTGTTCTGCTGTGAGCCAAACTTCACATTTTTATTTCTTTTTCGCCCTAGCTGTAGATCCATTGCTTTGAAAGAATCCGTATGGGATCTGTTTCTGCTTTCATACTCACAGCTGTTAGATCTGGTCGGTTTAACTCTTAGCAAAGTGAACAAAACGATCCACACATCCATTAGTCCCCTTGATGAACCGCTGGTTGATATCATTGTGCATAACCTGACTCTATATAAGATCATCTTCGGTTTATAATCACACTTGTTCTCAAACCGGAATACATTTATCTTGTAGATTTCCGCATGGCAAAACAGGTGTACGAATGCAACTGGGTTCCCTCTTGCATCACTGAGACCCAACTAAACAACTTAGTTCTGACTGGTGCTTTGAGTAGCAAAAATACCATCCATTGGAGGGTTCCAGGAGACGAATGTCCTCCTACCCCGCAGGAGGGAGAAGTGGTGGTGTTTGCGGATCACCTGGCCCGGGGGTTTAACCCACCTGGTTCAAAATTTTATCGGGACGTCTTGGCTAATTTTAGGTTGCGCCCACAAGATGTTGGTCCAAATTCAGTCACGAACATCTGTCATTTTCAAGTACTTTGTGAGGCGTACTTTCAAGAGGAACCCACTGTAGAGCTGTTCCGGGACTTTTTCCATCTGAACCGACGTACTGAATTTACCGATGGCCCTAATATGGAACTGGGTGGTATGGCGATTCAGAAGAGGAAAGAGGTGACTTATCCTCACGCAAAGTTGCATAGTCATCCGCAAGAATGGAATTGCACTTGGTTCTATTGCAAGGATACTTCCCCTGCTGAAGAAAATCCACTGCCCGGTTTCCGTCCAGAGAGACTTAGCAATACTCACCCCTTCCCCCCACGGCTAACTGCCAAAGAGAGGAGTAAGTATGCCCCTCAGCTGTCCAAGCTCAGAGCCTTCATGGCTAACGGTTTAACGGGGGTAGATCTTGCTCGTTGCTGGATTTCATGGAGCATCCTGCCCCTTAGCATCCGCTCCGGTTTAATGTGCCAATACACGGGTCGGGTTGATGATCCTTTGAGGCACTGCAACATTCAGCTGACGGAGGACGAAGTCGCTGAAGCTGTGAAGAAGATGCTGAACGAACCGGAACATGTTTGCGCTCGAACCGGCCTGCTTCCATTTTGTGCCACAAACAAACCACCTGCTGTAAGTAACTCCTCTGTTTATAGAATCTTTGATCTCCTTATATATATGTTGTTAACTTCCAGTCCTTTTCGAAACAGGGAGATGATCCGTTTTGGAGCAAGAAGCTTCAGGAACCAACCGAAAAGATAATCAGACCCAAGACAAGGGTGAAGAAGCCTGCTATGAAGAAAAGGAACACTGCTTCCTGTACCCCCGATTTAGAGGAGGATGATGTGGGTAATCCGGACCTTGGGGTAGACCTCGATTCAGTTGGCTTACTTTTTGTACGTCTTATTGATGCTGATATTTGTCAGGACGACGCTGAAGCGAGCAATGCTGAAGGCCCAGAGGTAACTATTCTTTCTTCTAATGCCGTTCCTTTGCCTTTGAAAAAACCTCGCCAAGCAAACCGGAAAATTAAATTTTCTCACCCTCTTGCTTATTTGGATCCCAAATTTCTTGTGAAGACCCAGCAACATGAAGCTCGACGCACCACTCGGCATAGCGGCCAGGTAGTCACCTCCGCCGGTTTACCGAACAGCCCGGTTCGGAAACGCCGCTCAGAGGTCTCCAATTTATGCGCTAGCTTTCCTCCTAAAGCAGGTTTAACTCGTCAGCCTCTAAATCCATCTGACTCCGATTATCAGGTCACTTCCCATTCATCTTCCGGTGAATCTTCAGCCACTCAACTGCCACCGTTGAAGTCAGTCATTGGGTAAGTTGGACCGATCACAACATATCTCTGTATGGGCCTCTTAATCCATTTTATACTGTTTTTTCAATCTTTGGGCTTTTTTCAGGGCTAAACCTAGACCGAGCAAGAAGGCTCGTTTGGATAACCCGGCTGAAGGGACTGCCGCTCCTGAACCGGAGAAAACTCCTGGTGCTGACACTCTGGGTCGTGAGGATACTCAGAATTATCTATCTCCGCAAGATGACACCTGCGCTGAAGAAAGGACTATCGAACCTGCCAGCCCTGCCAGTCCTGTTCGGGTTGAGGAATCCATCCCCCCTTGTCGAACTGTTGATAAACCGACAGGGCCACTGCAGAGCAGCGATTCCAAGGATGATGATGTTGTGATTACCGGCATTGGCCGCTCTGAACGGGGGAACACTGCTACTTTGGCCAAGCATACTGCCAAGGACGAAATCTCGGCCATAAAGGGCAAATGGGACCTTGACTCCTCTACGTACGCCGCTTTAAGCGCCCCGGATCTTTATTCTGGGTATCTGAACCGACTGTACACCAGCCGGGATTATGAAGCTGGCATGATCAAGATGATGAAGGAGAAACTTGAGGTAATTCCCTTGTGCTTCATTCCATTGCAACTTAACTTATCAATATTTCCAAACTGAGAGGGTAAACCGGATCAGGCTGCTTTAACAATTAAGGTCCGGTTTTAGAAAACCCAAGGCTTCAACATAGGTCATAACCAGAAAACATCATCAGATAACCATTAGCCCCCAAGTGCCAAGTTTCAATACTTGTATTAATCTTGGACTTTTTGCAATGGGAAACTTGCGTTAAAATCAAATATGCATTAGCCCCCAAGTATCGAGCACATAACTTGCTTGTGTGGTTGATACTTCCAAACCGTGCAATATTTTCTGAACACTGTTTTGACGACCTGCCGTAGGGGGATCTGAAGACCAAAGCGAAACAAGTCTCGGACCTTCAGGAAATCTTAAAAACCCAACAGGCTGAAACTGAAAAAACGAAGGACGAATTGGCCCATGCCTTAACCGTTATGGAACAGCTGAAAGAAAGCCACCAGAAAGAACAAGCTGATTGGGCTACTGAGAGAGCTCTTTTGACGAAGAGGGCTGAAAATGCCGAAGCCGCTCTTAAACCGGTGGTCGATGAATTATCCACCGTGAAGCGACAGATACACTCCATGACCTCTGCCGTCTTTGGTAAGCTTTTCGACATCCTTCTTCCAATTTGTACCTTATCTGTTACATCCTGTGTCCGGTTTGTAATCCATCTTGAAACACTGCAGGCTCACGTATTGGACACTTGGGTTCTGATGTGCGGATGAAACTCAAAGCTGCTTATACTCTGATTGAACAGTTGTACACCGGAGCACAAAGGGCTATTACCACTGCGTCGCATAACAACCCTGCGCCGTCTCTGATTCAAGACACATTAAAGAGGCTGTCCATGCTTCCAGCCCGGATTGAAGAATTGAAAAGATCAGCTGCTCGAACTGGAGCCATTACTGCCTTGATCCGGGCCAAAGCATGGGTACCAGATTTCGATCCTGTCGAAGCGGCCCAAGGATACCCCAGCTTGAAGGAAGACGGTTCAGACTTTGGTGAAGACGATTTGAGGGCGATAAACCGGGCGGTGCGCCCCTTAGCTTGTCAATTGGCTGAGGAAGCAGATCTGTCACGTTACCAAGCCCAATACGACAACCAGAACAAACAAGTGGCTGCTCTGGTCCCTGAAGCGGGGAACCTTATTCCTCCAATCCGTAAGCATACTTACGCCCCTGACATTGAACCGTCTTTGCTGATTCACGAAGAAGCCGTCTTTCAAGCGCTAATGGGAATCGACTGGACCACTGCTGATTTCCAGCCAATGGGTAACCAAGATAGAGCTGAAGCGGCGCAAGACGATCCCCAGCCTTCGAACCGAGGCGGCGAACAGGCCTAATCAACACTCCGGTTCACCTTACTTGGTGACGTTTTAATCCGTCAACGAACAATATATTCAGGCACTACGTTTGCCTTGTAATAAGATAGTTTAATACCTCTGCATTTGAATGTGCCTTCGCGCACGGGTACTGATGCTCTTTCCAATGACGTTTTCCAACTTTGTTTCCTGTCTTTATTGAGTACACAAGCTCTTCCGGCCCTATGAACCGTGCTGCGCCCTTGCCAAACCGGGCAACTTGCCTCTGGGTTAGAAAACGGACCAGGCTATGTCAGCTGAATCGGTTTAAAAACACTTGACGTTCCGAAGAACAAAAAATACCACAATAAAGGCAGAAAACAAAAACCAAATATGAAAAGGCAACGCGATAGTAAAACGCATGCAAATAGTGGCTACTATGAACCGTTCAGAAGGCGTGACCATCGTCAAGACAAAACCGAGCCCCCAAGAGGTGTAGCTACGGTTTAGGTCGACTAGGTTCCTAACTGAATCGTGGCAAATATGCCGGCCAAATGGCATTGCATTGGTTCGTCAACCAAGCCCCCAAGTGACTCAATGGCCAAGGGCCGATCAAGTGGCATTGCGTTGGTTCGGACACGACCAAGCCCCCAAATGATTCATTGGCTAAAAAGCCGACCAGAAGGCATTACCATCATCAAGACATGACCGAGTTCCCCTAAGGCGTAATCTACGGTTCAAGTCGATTAGGTCCCCAACTGATTCAGTGGCAAATGTGCCAGCCAGAAGGCATTACCGTCGTCAAGACATGACCAAGCCCCCCGGAGGCGTAGCTACGGTTCAGGCCGACTAGGTCCCCAACTGACTTTATAGGGTTTAGCTATGTTCTCTTTGGTTCGAACCCGACCTATGTTTGAACAGGAAGCCCCATGTTTGAATAGCTATGTTCTCTTTGGTTCGAATACGACCTATGTTTGAACAGGAAGCCTCATGCTGAATGGCTATGTTCTCTTTGGCTCGAATACGGCCTATGTTTGAACAGTAAGCCTTATGCTTGAACCGGGATATTGAACCGGATATTAAGAGCTTCACACCCTGTAGGAGACATCTTCCCTTGAACCGGCCTTTAAACCGGAATCTATAATTTGAACTTCTGTGAAGCGACCTCCAGGGGTAAGCACACATGATGTGAAGAACAGAAGAGACCCCGCTTTACTCAAGGCTCCGGTTTATTGTATTAATTATAATATATACATGGTCATGATATGTACATAAACAGCGCCCAGGGCTCATGTATAATAAGGTCGAAGATGAGCTATGTTCCACGGCCTGCTGGTCTCCTCCTCTGATGTGCGTGAATCCTTGCGCTCTCGAATATCAATCAGGTAATATGACCCATTATTCAGATTTTTGCTAACCACAAAAGGACCCTCCCAAGGCGGGGATAATTTATGCTGGTCAGACTGATCCTGGATGAGCCGAAGCACCAAATCCCCCTCCTGAAAGGTTCTGGTCCTAACCCGACGACTGTGGTAACGGCGAAGATCTTGCTGGTAAATCGCTGAACGGGCAGCTGCCAAGTCACGCTCCTCATCCAACAAGTCAAGAGCGTTCTGCCGTGCCTGCTCATTGTCCGCTTCAACATATGCTGCCACGCGAGGTGAGTCATGTCGTATATCACTTGGGAGAACCGCCTCGGCTCCATAGACCATAAAAAACGGCGTAAACCCCGTGGATCTGTTAGGCGTGGTGTTGATGCTCCATAATACAGACGGTAGCTCCTCCACCCAACAACCCGGTGTCCTTTGCAAAGGGACCAGAAGCCGGGGTTTGATACCTCTCAAGATCTCTTGGTTCGCTCGTTCTGCCTGACCATTAGACTGTGGGTGCGCTACCGAAGAAACATCAAGCCGTATATGCTCCCGTGCACAAAACTCTTTCATGGCCCCCTTGGATAGATTGGTACCATTATCTGTGATGATGCTGTGCGGAAATCCAAACCGGAAGATCACCTTCTTTATAAACCGAACCGCCGTGGCAGCATCACACTTACTGACAGGTTCTGCCTCCACCCACTTTGTAAATTTGTCAACCGCCACTAGTAGGTGGGTCTTCTTATCTTTGGAACGCTTAAAAGGCCCAACCATATCAAGCCCCCAAGTCGCGAACGGCCAAGTGATTGGAATCATCCTCAATTCTTGAGCCGGTATGTGCGCTCGTCTGGAAAATTTCTGGCAACCATCACATAACTGGACCAGGTCTTCCGCATCAGCATGAGCAGTTAACCAATAGAAACCGTGGCGGAACGCTTTAGCCACCAATGATTTTGAACCGGCGTGGTGGCCGCAATCCCCTTCATGTATTTCTCGTAGTATCTCGCACCCCTCCTTAGGGGATATGCACCGTTGCAGCGCTCCTGACACGCTGCGATGATGTAACTCTCCTTGGAAAATGGTCATAGACTTGGACCGTCGTATTATCTGTCGAGCCAAGCTTTCATCCTCTGGCAACTCACCCCGGTTCATATATGCCAGGTAAGGGAGCGTCCAATCCGGGGTGGCGTGAAGAGCCGCCACTAACTGAGCCTCCGGATCAGGAACAGCCAACTCCAGCTCACCGGGCAGCTGTACCGATGGGTGGTACAATACATCCAAGAAAACATTGGGTGGGACCGGTTTGCGCTGAGAGCCCAAGCGACTTAAAGCGTCCGCTGCCTCATTCTTTCTGCGGTCCACATGATCCACTTGATAGCCTTTGAAATGCCCAGCCACCATATCTACTTCACGTCGGTATGCAGCCATAAGCGGATCCTTAGAATCCCAGGTGCCAGATACCTGCTGAGCCACCAGATTCGAATCACCAAAGCACCTAACTCTGCTCAGATTCATCTCTTTAGCCACCCGAAGACCATGAAGCAAAGCTTCATACTCCGCCGCATTATTTGTACAGGGGAACATTAAACGGAGGACATAACAAAACTTATCTCCTCGTGGGGAAGTTAAAACGACTCCAGCCCCCGAGCCTTCCAATTGTCTTGACCCGTCAAAATGAACGGTCCAATAGGTGTTATCTGGCTTCTCCTCAGGCGCTTGTAACTCTGTCCAATCGTTTATGAAATCAACAAGTGCCTGTGACTTTATGGCCGTTCGGGGTACGTACCTTAAATCGTGCGGCCCGAGCTCGATAGCCCACTTGGCAATCCGACCGGTCGCCTCCCGGTTCTGTATAATGTCACCCAAAGGAGCAGAACTGACCACCGTGATTGGGTGTCCTTGGAAATATTGCCTCAGCTTCCGGCTTGCCATAAAAACGCCATATACCAGCTTCTGCCAATGCGGATACCTTTGTTTGGACTCGATAAGTACTTCACTGATATAGTAAACCGGTCGCTGAACCGGATGTTCCTTTCCAGCCTCCTTTCGTTCTACCACCATCGCCACACTGACCGCTCTGGCATTCGCTGCAACATATAACAGGAGTGGCTCTTTATCTACAGGGGCTGCTAATACTGGCGGATTGACTAGCTGTCGCTTTAAGTCCTCAAACGCTTTATCAGCCTCCGGACTCCAGACAAATTGATCCGTCTTCTTGAGCATTTGATACAAGGGGATCGCCTTTTCACCAAGGCGACTGATAAACCGGCTTAACGCTGCAATCCGCCCGGCCATGCGCTGAACATCATTGATGCATTTTGGTTTGGCCAGGGAGGTGATGGCTGTGATCTTTTCTGGATTGGCCTCAATTCCTCTATGGGACACTAAAAATCCCAACAGCTTGCCTGCAGGTACATCAAAAACACATTTAGCCGGGTTGAGCATCATTTGGTACACTCTCAAGTTATCGAAAGTCTCCTTCAAATCGTCAACCAGGGTCTCCTTCTTTCGTGACTTGACCACAATATCATCCACATAAGCATGCACATTACGACCAATCTGCTCGTGGAGGCAATTTTGCACACATCGTTGATAAGTAGCCTGCGCACTCTTAAGCCCAAAGGGCATAGACACATAGCAGAAGGCTCCAAAGGGAGTAATGAATGCTATCTTCTCCTGGTCCTTAACTGCCATCTTGATCTGATGATAACCCGAATAGGCATCCAAAAAACTTAAACGCTCGCAACCTGCCGTAGCATCAATGATCTGATCAATCCGGGGGAGAGCAAAAGGATCTGCTGGGCAAGCTTTATTCAATTCTGTGTAGTCCACACACATGCGCCAGGTGCCGTTTTTCTTAAGAACTAGCACCGGATTAGCGAGCCATTCGGGATGAAAAACCTCAATGATAAACCCAGCTGCCAGGAGCCTGGCCACTTCCTCACCAATCGCTTTACGTCTTTCTTCGTTAAACCGCCGTAAGAACTGCTTTACCGGCTTGTACTTAGGATCCACATTAAGGGTGTGCTCAGCGAGTTGCCTCGGTACACCAGGCATGTCAGACGGCTTCCATGCAAAGATGTCCCGATTCTCACGGATGAACTCGATGAGCGCGCTTTCCTATTTTGGATCCAAGTTTGCACTGATGCTGAACTGCTTGGATGAATCGCCAAGTACGAAGTCAACAAGCTTAGTTTCGGCCGCTGACTTGAACTTCAAGGCCGGATCGTGGTCCGTAGTTGGCTTTTTTAATGAAGTCATATCCTCCGGATCAACACTGTCTTTGTACTGCTTTAGCTCCTCCGTAGCACAAACCGATTCTGCATAAGTCGCATCTCCTTCCTCGCATTCCAAAGCGATTCGACGGCTCCCATGAACCGTTATAGTGCCCTTGTAACCTGGCATCTTAAGTTGCAGATACACGTAGCAGGGCCGTGCCATAAATTTTGCATAAGCTGGCCGTCCGAACAAAGCGTGGTACGGACTTTGGATTTTAACCACTTCGAACGTCAGCGTCTCTGATCTGGAATCGTGACTATCGCCAAATACCACTTCAAGGGCTATCTTACCAACCGGATATGCAGATTTGCCAGGCACCACCCCGTGGAACACTGTATTGGTCGGTTTGAGATCCTTATCTACCAGTCCCATACGATGGAAGGTCTCGTAATACAAGATGTTAATGCTGCTCCCTCCGTCCATGAGCACCTTAGTGAGCTTATAACCTCCCACCTGAGGCGCCACCACCAACGCTAACTGACCCGGATTATAAACCCTGGGAGGGTGATCCTCTCGGCTCCATATGATAGGCTGTTCTGACCAGCGCAGATAGTGAGGCGTGGCCGGTTCAATAGCACTGACTGCTCGCCTCTGAAGCTTTCTATCCCGTTTATCCAAGCTTGTAGTAAAAACATGATACTGTCCACCGCTCAACTGTTTCGGGTTGCTCTGATAACCACTTTGATTACTTTGATTATTTTGATTATTTTGGCTGACCTGTCCGCCCGGATTACCCTGGAACCCTGGACCGGAACCGGAACCGGAACCGCCGCCGTACCCTGATCCGGAACTAGAACCGCCGCCGGAGCTATGATCATATTGGAAAGTGTTTGAGCTTTTGAATTCCTTCATGATATAACAATCCTTCCAAAGATGGGCTGCTGGTTCCTCCTTTGTTCCGTGCTTCGGACAGGGCTGGTTTAAGAAAAAGTTCAAACGCTCTGGGTTAGGACCGGGATGTGCGCGAAAACTTGGCTGTTTCCCCTTACGCCGCTGGCCTTTATCCTGTGCACTTGTGCTGGCCACCAAGTCCATGCTCCCGTCCGGTTTACGCTTACCTCCGCCTCCATTACCTGCCGGCCGATGTTGCTGGCCCTTGGTGTTGCTATTCTTCTTTCCCTTCCCTGCTTTGTCATCACCAGAGTCAGGATCCTTGGTACTGTCCGAATCCGCATACTTCACTAAAGCGGTCATGAGCGTTCCTATATCTGTACAATCACGCTTCATCCGTCCCAGCTTTAGCTTCAAAGGGCCAAACCGACAGTTGCTTTCCAACAGCACCACGGCGGTGTCTGCGTTGATGCGATCTGACGAGTGCAAAACTTCTGATACCCGCCGTACCCAATGGGTAGTTGATTCCCCTTCTTGCTGAACACAGGCTACTAGGTCAACTATCGACATTGGCTGTTTGCACGTGTCCTTGAAATTCTTGATAAACCGGGCGCGCAATTGGGCCCACGAACTAATTGAATTAGGCGGTAAGCTCTTTAGCCAAGTCCGGGCCGTTCCTTCTAGCATCATAGTAAAATACTTGGCACACGCCGTGTCATCCACGTCTAGCATCTCCATAGCCATCTCATAGCTCTCCACCCATGTCTCCGGAGGCTGATCTGCCGTGTAGTTTGGTACCTTGCGGGGGCCTTTGAAGTCTTTGGGCAGGCGTACGTTGCGCAAAGTGGGAACAAGGCACGGTACTCCCAAAGAACTGGAAACCACCCCTGGTTCAACCGTAGCTGCTGGGAAGATAGGTGTAAGCTGACGAGCCTGATGCTGCACTGCTAATCCGGCCTCCCGTGCACGGGTGCGATCCACATTCTCGTGAGCATTGTCAACGCCCGCCGGATTGTTGCCGCGGAGCGCTTCACGCCTGGCGTTACTTGAAACGGCCGGCTCCTCCACGCGCCTACTATAGCTCCCGCTGGGGCGAGGGGTGGAGTGAATCCGATCACGGCTTTGCGAATATGCTTCTTGCTGGGCCAGCGCAGTCCTAAGGAGCTCCTTGACCCGGCGTGTCTCTTCATCCTGCGGTGAATCTCCTTCGATCGGAATGGCTTCCAACCGAGCCGCCGCCGCGACGAGGTTATCCATCGGGTTGGAATAATGACCTGACGGCGTTGGTATGGCCGGTGGTGTACCAGTGTTGTGACGAGGCAGGTCTATTACCCGGTGCTGAACCAGGGCGCCGGTTGTCGCCTCCGCACGGTTTACCCCCGGGGTGTTGAAGAGATTTCGAGCGTCAAGGGCGGCGGGCAACCGAGATCGGGATTTTCTTTTCAAGACTTCCTGAGACGCCTTCTGATCCATCATGAGCCTGTAAGCCTGTGCATCTAAAGCGGCGCGCTCCGCCGTCATCCTGATCTCTTCTGCTGCCAGCTCCGCTTTAGCCCGAGTGATCTGCTCTCTTACTTTGGCAATCTCAGCATTGTGAACCTCCTGATCCACCGGGTTGGCTTCCGCCATGAGCGCTGCTAGTGCGTCAAACAGGTCTGACAAAACTTGGGCTGGTGAACCCGTAGGGCCTCCTGCCCGTGCAGCCGTTGCCGCTGCCGATCCGGAGATCGCTGCTGCTGCAGTTGATGATCGTGGCACCGCCTGCGTTCCAGCCATGAAGATCCCAACCCGATAGGGCAGATCCGAGGGGTCCGGAATACTGTTGCCATCGGAGCCGCCCTCAATCCGATCATCTTGCAGCTGGTAAAGAGATTCGGTTTCCCCGGTCGACGTTTCATCGCCGGAGTAGATGGCGGTTTCGTCACCAGATTCTGATCCTTCCTCGTAGCTTCCTCCGTGGATGACTCCCACGAAGGCGTGCTTCCTGGTCGGTTTAGCCAGGGTCGATCTCGTGCACTGAGCTGTCTCGACGAGGTCGGTGCAGACGCCTAACTCGGGGCCTGGTTCTCCGATCTTGCCGATGAAAACATGGATGCCGCCAAAGGGGACCCGGTACCCGTACTCGATCGAGCCGGCGTCGGGGCCCCAGCCTGTGCTGTCGATGTAGAGTTTTCCGCGGCGGCTTTTGGTCATCCGTCCTACAGCGTAACCCTCGAGTCCTTCAAAGCGGCCCTCCAAGAACCTGAAACCATCTCGCGATAGCCCCACGATGGGCGCCAACTGTCGTGGATTTGTCACGGCAGATGTCCTAGTAAGAGGACTTAGTCGTGGAGCCATCGCAACGGGTTAGCTTGAAGGGGTTAAAGTGGACACAAGGACACGGTTTTTATACTAGTTCGGCCCCTTCGATGAAGGTAAAAGCCTACGTCTAGTTGTGATGGGATTGATGGGTTTCGAGGGCTTAGGGAGCGATATGCTTCGCCTAAACCTCGAGTTCTTCTTCTCTGTCCCCAAACCGCCGCCGGGTCATCCCCTTATATACACGGGTGACGCCCGTCGGTCTGCAAAGTCCCAAACTCCGGCTTATAAACGTGCCCGGATCGGTCTCTCTATTCCTAACTTACAATACAAGTTTACATCAGGCCGGTTTACACCATAAACCTTTAAACCGATTATGGGCCTTAGGCCCTTCTATTTCTCCTTGGGTTTTAACATCTCGGGTCTGTTGACGGAGGTAACCCGGGCCCTGCAGGCCGGTTTACCCCGGATAGCAACATCCCCAACAGTATTGGATACCGATGACCGAATCTCGGGTAAGTAACATACCGATGACAAAGGGAACAACGTATGTTGTTATGCGGTCTGACCGATAAAGATCTTCGAAGAATATGTAGGAGCCAATATGGGCATCCAGGTCCCGCTATTGGTTATTGACCGGAGATGTGTCTCGGTCATGTCTACATTGTTCTCGAACCGTAGGGTCCGCACGCTTAAGGTTTCGGTGACAGTTATATTATGAGTTTATGAGTTTTGATGTACCGAAGGAGTTCGGAGTCCCGGATGAGATCGGGGACATGATGAGGAGTCTCGAAATGGTCGAGACGTAAAGATCGATATATTGGACGACTATATTCGGACATCGGAAGGGTTCTGAGTGGTTCGGGTATTTTCGGAGGTACCGGGGAGTTACGGGATTACGGGAGAAGTAATGGGCCTTGATGGGCTTTAGTGGGAAGAGGAAAAAGGCTGCTGCGCCCCCCCTCCCCTCTAGTCCGAATTGGACTAGGGAAAAGGGGGCCGGCCACCTCTCCTTCTCCTCCTATTCCTTCTCCCTTCCTCCCCTCTTGGTGGACTCCTACTAGGACTTGGAGTCCTAGTAGGACTCCATATCTTGGCCGCACCAATTGGCTTGGCCGGCCTCCTCCTCCTCCATCCTTTATATACTGAGGCAAGGGGCACCCCTTGGACACACAATTGATCAACGTGATCGTTCCTTAGCCGTGTGCGGTGCCCCCCTCCACCATATTCCACCTCGGTCATATTGTCGCGGTGCTTAGGCGAAGCCCTGCGTCGGTAGTACATCAAGATCGTCACCACGCCGTCGTGCTGACGGAACTCTTCCCCGACGCTTTGCTGGATCGGAGCCCGGGGATCGTCATCGAGCTGAACGTGTGCCAAGAACTCGGAGGTGCCGGAGTAACGGTGCTTGGATCGGTCGGATCATGAAGACGTACGACTACATCAACCGCGTTGATATAACGCTTCCGCTTTCGGTCTACGAGGGTACATAGACAACACTCTCCCCTCTCGTTGCTATGCATCACCATGATCTTGCGTGTGCGTAGGAATTTTTTTGAAATTACTACGTTCCCCAACAGTGGCATCCGAGCCTAGGTTTTTATGGTTTGATGTTATTTGCACGAGTAGAACACAAGTGAGTTGTGGACGATACAAGTCATACTGCCTACCAGCATGTCATACTTTGGTTCAGCGGTATTGTTGGACGAGACGATCCGGACCAACCTTACGCGTACGCTTACGCGAGACCGGTTCCCTCGACGTGCTTTGCAGATAGATGCCTTGCGGAAGACTGTCTCTCCAACTTTAGTTGAACCAAGTGTGGCTACGCCCGGTCCTTGAGAAGGTTAAAACGGAGTCTATTTGACAAACTATCGTTGTGGTTTTGATGCGTAGGTAAGATGAGTTCTTGCTTAAGCCCGTAGCAGCCACGTAAAACTTGCAACAACAAAGTAGAGGACGTCTAACTTGTTTTTGCAGGGCATGTTGTGATGTGATATGGTCAAGACATGATGCTAAATTTTATTGTATGAGATGATCATGTTTTGTAACCGAGTTATCGGCAACTGGCAGGAGCCATATGGTTGTCGCTTTATTGTATGCAATGCAATCGCGATGTAATGCTTTACTTTATTACTAAGCGGTAGTGATAGTCATGGAAGCATAAGATTGGCGAGACGACAACGATGCTACGATGGAGATCAAGGTGTCGCGCCGGTGACGATGGTGATCATGACGGTGCTTCGAAGATGGAGATCACAAGCACGAGATGATGATGGCCATATCATATCACTTATATTGATTGCATGTGATGTTTATCTTTTTATGCATCTTATCTTGCTTTGATTGACAGTAGCATTATAAGATGATCTCTCACTAAATTATCAAGAAGTGTTCTCCCTGAGTATGCACCGTTGCGAAAGTTCTTCGTGCTGAGACACCACGTGATGATCGGGTGTGATAGGCTCTACGTTCAAATACAACGGGTGCAAAACAGTTGCACATGCGGAATACTCAGGTTTAACTTGACGAGCCTAGCATATAACAGATATGGCCTCGGAACACGGAGACCGAAAGGTCGAACGTGAATCATATAGTAGATATGATCAACATAGTGATGTTCACCATTGAAACTACTTCATCTCACGTGATGATCGGACATGGTTTAGTTGATTTGGATCACGTGATCACTTAGAAGATTAGAGGGATGTCTATCTAAGTGGGAGTTCTTAAGTAATATGATTAATTGAACTTTAATTTATCATGAACTAAGTCCTGGTAGTATTAGCATATCTATGTTGTAGATCAATAGCTCGCGTTGTTGCTTCCCTATGTTTATTTTTGATATGTTCCTAGAGAAAATTGTGTTGAAAAATGTTAGTAGCAATGATGCGGATTGGATCAGTGATCTGAGGTTTATCCTCATTGCTGCACAGAAGAATTATGTCCTTGATGCACCGCTAGGTGATGGACCTATTGCAGGAGCAGATGCAGGCGTTATGAACGTTTTGCTAGCTCAATATGATGACTACTTAATAGTTTAGTGCACCATGCTTAACTGCTTAGAATCGGGACTTCAAAGACGTTTTGAACGTCATGGAGCATATGAGATGTTCTAGGAGTTGAAGTTAATATTTCAAGCAAATACCCGAGTTGAGAGATATGAAGTCTCCAACAAGTTCTATAGCTAAAAGATGGAGGAGAATCGCTCAACTAGTGAGCATGTGCTCAGATTGTCTGAGTACTACAAATCGCTTGAATCAAGTGGGAGTTAATCTTCCAGATAAGATAGTGATTGACAGAATTCTCTAGTCACCATCACCAAGTTAGTAGAACTTCGTGATGAACTATAATATGCAAGGGATAACGGAAAATATTCCCAAGCTCTTCGCGATGCTAAAATCAGCGAAGGTAGAAATCAAAGAAAAACATCAAGTGTTGATGATTGACAAGATCACTAGTTTCAAGAAAAGGGCAAAAGTAAAGAAGGGGAACTTCAAGAAGAACGGCAAGCAAGTTGCTGCTCAAGTGAAAAAGCTCAAGTCTGGTCCTAAGCCTGAGACTAAGTGCTTCTACTGCAAAGGGACTGGTCACTGGAAGCGGAACTACCCCAAGTGATTGGCGGATAAGAAGGATGGCAAAGTGAACATAAGTATATTTGATATACATGTTATTGATGTGTAATTTACTAGTGATCATAGCAACCCCTCAGTATTTGGTACTAGTTCAAGTTGCTAAGATTAGTAACTCGAAACGGGAGTTGCAGAATGAACAAAAGCTAGTTAAAGGGCAAGGTGACGATGTGTGTTGGAAGTGGTTCCAAGATTGATATGATCATCATCACACACTCCCTATACTTTCGGGATTAGTGTTGAAACTAAATAAGTGTTATTTGGTGTTTGCGTTGAGCATGAATATGATTTGATCATGTTAATTGCAATACGGTTATTCATTTAAGTAAGGGAATAAATTGTTGTTCTGTTTACATGAATAAAACCTTCTATGGTCATACACACCAATGAAAATAGTTCATTGGATCTCGATCGTAGTGATACACATATTCATAATATTGAAACCAAAAGATGCGAAGTTAATAATGATAGTGCAACCTATTTGTGGCACTGTCGTTTAGGTCATATCGGTGTAAAGCGCATGAAGAAACTCCATGCTGATGGGATTTTGGAATCACTTGATTATGAATCACTTGATGCTTGCGAACCATGCCTCTTGGGCAAGATGACTAAAACGCCGTTCTCCGGAACAATGGAGCAAGCAACAGATTTGTTGGAAATCATACATACTGATGTATATGGTCCGATGAATATTAAGGCTCGCGACAAGTATCATTATTTTCTAACCTTCACAGATGATTTGAGCAGATATGGGTATATCTACTTGATGAAACATAAGTCTAAAACATTTGAAAAGTTCAAAGAATTTTAGAGTGAAGTGGAAAATCGTCGTGACAAGAAAATAAGGTTTCTACGATCTGATCGCGGAGACAAATATTTGAGTTACGAGTTTGGTCTTCAATTAAAACAATGTGGAATAGTTTCACAAATTCATGCCACCTGGAACACCACAGCATAATGGTGTATCCGAACGTCATAACCGTACTTTATTGGATATAGTACAATCTATGATGTTTCTTACCGATTTACCAATATCGTTTTGGGATCATGCATTAGAGACAGCTGCATTCACGTTAAAAAGGGCACCATCTAAGTCCGTTGAGACGACACAAAATGAACTATGGTTTGGCAAGAAACCAAAGTTGTCGTTTCTTAAAGTTTGGGGCTGCGATGCTTATGTGAAAAAGCTTCAACCTGATAAGCTCGAACCCAAATCGGAGAAATATGTCTTCATAGGATACCCAAAGGAAATTGTTGGGTACACCTTCTATCACAGATCCAAAGGCAAGACATTTGTTGCTGAGAATGGATCCTTTCTAGAGAAGGAGATTCTCTCGAAAGAAGTGAGTGGGAGGAAAGTAAAAACTTGATAAGGTAATTGTACCTTCTCCCTTATTGGAAAGTAGTTCATCACAGAAATCTGTTCTTGTGACTACTACACCAATGAGTAAGGAAGCTAATGATGATGATCATGTAACTTCAAGATCAAGTTACTACCGAATCTCGTAAGTAAACTAGAGTGAGATCCGCACCAGAGTGGTACGGTAATCCTGTTCTGGAAGTCATGTTACTAGACCATGACGAACTTGCGAACTATGAGGAAGCGATGATGAGCCCAGATTCCGCGAAATGGTTAGAGGCCATGAAATCTGAGATATGATCCATGTATGAGAACAAAGTATGGACTTTGATGGATTTGCCCAATGATCGGCAAGCCAAAGAAAATAAATGGATCTTGAAGAGGAAGACGGACACTGATAGTAGTGTTACTATCTACAAAGCTAGAATTGTCGCAAAAGGTTTTCGACAAGTTCAAGGTGTTGACTACGATGAGAGTTTCTCACTCGTATCTATGCTTAAGTCTGTCCGAATCATGTTAGCAATTGCCGCATTTTATGAAATCCGGCAAATGGATAAACAAAACTACATTCCTTAATGGATTTATTAAAGAAGAGTTGTATACGATGCAACTAGAAGGTTTTGTCGATCCTGAAGGTGTTAACAAAATATGCAAGCTCCAGCGATCCATCTATGGACTGGTGCAAGCATCTCGGAGTTGGAATATACGCTTTGATAAGTTGATCAAAGCATATAGTTTTATACAGACTTGCGGTGAAGCCTGTATTTACAAGAAAGTGAGTGGGAGCACTACAGCATTTTTGATAAGTATATGTAAATGACATATTATTGATCGGAAATAATGTAGAATTATTCTGTAAAGCATAAAGGAGTATTTGAAAGGAGTTTTTCGAAGAAGGACCTCGGTGAAGCTGCTTACATATTGAGCATCAAGATCTATAGAGATAGATCAAGACGCTTGATAAGTTTTTCAATAAGTACATACCTTGAAATTTTTTTGAAGTAGTTCAACATGGAACAGTCAAAGAAAGAGTTCTTGCCTGTATTACAAGGTGTGAAATTGAGTAAGACTCAAAGCCCGACCATGGCAGATGATAGAAAGAGAATGAAAGTCATTTCCTATGCCTCGGCCATAGGTTCTATAAAGTATGCCATGCTGTTTACCAGATCTATTGTATACCCTACACCAAGTTTGGCAAGGGAGTACAATAGTGATCTAGGAGTAGATCACTGGACAGCGGTCAAAATTATCCTTAGTGGAATAAGGATATGTTTCTCGATTATGGAAGTGAAAAAAGGTTCGTCGTAAAGGGTTACGTCGATACAAGTTTTGACACCGATCTGGATGACTCTAAGTCTCGATCTAGATACATATTGAAAGTGGGAGCAATTAGCTAGAGTAGCTCCATGCAGAGCATTGTAGACATAGAAAATTGCAAAATACATAACGGATCTGAATGTGGCAGACCCGTTGACTAAGCTTCTCTCACAAGCAAAACATGATCACACCTTAGTACTCTTTGGGTGTTAATCACATAGCGATGTGAACTAGATTACTGACTCTAGT
This sequence comes from Aegilops umbellulata, assembly GCA_032464435.1. Taxonomy (NCBI): domain Eukaryota; kingdom Viridiplantae; phylum Streptophyta; class Magnoliopsida; order Poales; family Poaceae; genus Aegilops; species Aegilops umbellulata. The sequence continues at coordinate 202,505,137 of CP136060.1, forward strand.
AAACCCTTTGGGTGTTGATCACATATCGATGTGAACTATGGGTGTTAATCACATGGTGATGTGAAGTATTGCTGTTAAATCACATGGCGATGTGAACTAGATTATTGACTCTAGTGCAAGTGGGAGACTGAAGGAAATATGCCCTAGAGGCAATAATAAAGTTATTATTTATTTCCTTATATCATGATAAAGGTTTATTATTCATGCTAGAATTGTATTAACCGGAAACATAATACATGTGTGAATACATAGACAAACAGAGTGTCACTAGTAAGCCTCTACTTGACTAGCTTATTAATCAAAGATGGTTATGTTTCCTAACCATGAACAAAGAGTTGTTATTTGATTAACGAGATCACATCATTAGTTGAATGATCTGATTGACATGACCCATTCCATTAGCATAGCACCCGATCGTTTAGTATGTTGCTATTGCTTTTATCCATGACTTATACATGTTCCTTTAACTATGAGATTATGCAACTCCCGTTTACCGTAGGAACACTTTGTGTGCTACCAAACGTCACAACATAACTGGGTGATTATAAAGGTGCTCTACAGGTGTCTCTGAAGGTACATGTTGGGTTGGCGTATTTCGAGATTAGGATTTGTCACTCCGATTGTCGGAGAGGTATCTCTGGGCCCTCTCGGTAATGCACATCACATAAGCCTTACAAGCATTGCAACTAATGTGTTAGTTGTGAGATGATGTATTACGGAACGAGTAAAGAGACTTGCCAGTAACGAGATTGAACTAGGTATTGGATACCGACGATCGAATCTCGGGTAAGTAACATACCGATGACAAAGGGAACAACGTATGTTGTTATGCGGTCTGACCGATAAAGATCTTCGAAGAATATGTAGGAGCCAATATGGGCATCCAGGTCCCGCTATTGGTTATTGACCGGAGATGTGTCTCGGTCATGTCTACATTGTTCTCGAACCGTAGGGTCCGCACGCTTAAGGTTTCGGTGACAGTTATATTATGAGTTTATGAGTTTTGATGTACCGAAGGAGTTCGGAGTCCCTGATGAGATCGGGGACATGATGAGGAGTCTCGAAATGGTCGAGACGTAAAGATCGATATATTGGACGACTATATTCGGACATCGGAAGGGTTCTGAGTGGTTCGGGTATTTTCGGAGGTACCGGGGAGTTACGGGATTACGGGAGAAGTAATGGGCCTTGATGGGCTTTAGTGGGAAGAGGAAAAAGGCTGCTGCGCCCCCCCTCCCCTCTAGTCCGAATTGGACTAGGGAAAAGGGGGCCGGCCACCTCTCCTTCTCCTCCTATTCCTTCTCCCTTCCTCCCCTCTTGGTGGACTCCTACTAGGACTTGGAGTCCTAGTAGGACTCCATATCTTGGCCGCACCAATTGGCTTGGCCGGCCTCCTCCTCCTCCATCCTTTATATACTGAGGCAAGGGGCACCCCTTGGACACACAATTGATCAACGTGATCATTCCTTAGCCGTGTGCGGTGCCCCCCTCCACCATATTCCACCTCGGTCATATTGTCGCGGTGCTTAGGCGAAGCCCTGCGTCGGTAGTACATCAAGATCGTCACCACGCCGTCGTGCTGACGGAACTCTTCCCCGACGCTTTGCTGGATCGGAGCCCGGGGATCGTCATCGAGCTGAACGTGTGCCAAGAACTCAGAGGTGCCGGAGTAACGGTGCTTGGATCGGTCGGATCATGAAGACGTACGACTACATCAACCGCGTTGATATAACGCTTCCGCTTTCGGTCTACGAGGGTACGTAGACAACACTCTCCCCTCTCGTTGCTATGCATCACCATGATCTTGCGTGTGCGTAGGAATTTTTTTGAAATTACTACGTTCCCCAACAACTACGGCCAAGTCCTTTTCTCGAATCGTTTTTACTCTTCCAGCTCAGCGTGTTTTGCGAGGCGGTTTCCTTGGCACGTCTTGTCAAAGCAAAGATCGTGTCCCCCTTTTTACCGGATTCTCATCAATACAGACGTGGGTAACCCAACCACGCCATTTATCACGGCGCTTGGGAGGCAAGCGAGTTTTACCAGGCTGGTGGGGACGCATAGCCGCATCCACCCATATAAGGGGATAAGGATCCACCTTTTTACCTACGCCTTCTTCCTCCTTTGCCTATCCATCTTCTGCGCACCCGAGCTCCAGCGCCCAAGCCCGCACTTCCCACCTCAACCTTCTCCAGCAATGTCCAGAGCAGGAGGCAAGTGGATGGTCTCCTCTGTCACGGAGGGCCATGTCAAGAAGCTAAGGAATGCCGGATGTCCAAGGACATCGCACACCGGCTTCCCGAGGAGGGGCAGCTTCTCCCCACCCCAAGGCCCCATGAGAGGGTAGTTTTCCTTCCACACTTCCTCCGCGGACTGGGTTTTCCACTCCACCCATTCGTCCGGGGGCTCATGTTCTACTACGGCCTGGATTTCCATGATCTGGCCCCAAACTTCGTCCTCAACATCTCGGCGTTTATCGTCGTGTGCGAGGCTTTCCTCTGCGTCCGCCCCCATTTCAGCCTCTGGCTCAAGACTTTCAACGTCAAGCCCAAGGTGGTGCGCGGCAGCCAGGCGGAGTGCGGAGGCGCCATGGCGGGCAAGATAGCCAACGTCCTATGGCTCGAGGGCTCCTTCGTGGAGACCCTAAAGGGGTGGCAATCCGGGTGGTTTTACATCACCGAGCCACGCGATCCAAAATGGGTCGCAGCCCCTAAGTTCCGATCCGGACCCCCCACGCGGCTTATGTCCTGGAAAGAGACGGGCCTGTTGTGGGGTGACAAAAAGAGGTGACTGGACTGCAAACATGCATCCAGTCCTTGGTGAACAAGCCGATCAAGCTTGTCAATGTGGTCCAGGTCATGCTCGTCCTCCGGATCCTCCCGTGTCAACAACGGGACTTTACTCTCTGGGAGTTCAACCCGGCGCAGCACCAAACCCTCAACAGGCTCTTCAACACAACGTATGAAGACGCCTGGAAGTTGCTAACCAAAGGCGCCGAGGCTCCCACATCCGCCTTCGAGGACCGCGGATACAGCTCGCAGCGTCACGCTAGTGAGGTAAGCTATTTTCACCTTTCACAGGATGTTTAAGTTCTTTTTCATAGTTTGACTCTATGCGGGATTTAAACTCCCTTACCTTTGACAGGCTTGGCAGGTGATATCCGGACCGATTAACTGTCCGGCTCCCTTACCCGAAGACCCAGCCCCTGCTCTCCTAGTGAAGCTGCTGGCTCTGGCACCTTATGTGGTGCCGGAGAGAAAGTCCAAGAAGAAGAAGGCCACGGGGACTCGAAAGAGTGCCCGTAACGTGGCGGTGTCGGACTCTTCATCTGACGAGTCCGAGACGCTCTCTTCCCGTGAAAACGAGGAGGAGGAAGAAGAAACCTCTACCCCTCCAGCGTTGGGAGGAAAGAAAAGGAAGGCCGCCCCAACGGGGGAGGCCGGAGGGTCCAAGAAGAGGAAGACCTCTTCGTCGGACTACTCCCCCAACGCCAACAAGGATGACGAGGAGTGGCCGGACAGGGCCAAGCGCCCGGCGAAATTGTAAGTATTTGGATACCAGAGTGACTCATGATATTCCTTTGTCGTTCAGTTTTCCCTAATGCCGAACATAATTGTGCAGCCCGCCCCTGGCTGAACTCGACGAGTGGTCGAGCGGCTCCCTGGATTCGTCGGATGTGAACTCAGTTCCGCCCGCTGTCTCCCCCCGCACTGCAGACGACGCCGAAGTGGCGTCGCAATGAGCTCCAGGACAGGAGGAGGTGGTCCTGGAGGAGCCGCAAGGCGACCTCCCGGACTCCGGGAGTAAAGGGGACAAAACCCCCCCAGGGCTCCAAGTCCAGCTTTGAGCCGGACACCGCGCCGGGATCCTCAACGGTTCCGGACCGCAGCAGGCGAACTCCTATCAAGAGGAGCAAGCCTTCTGAGCCGGCGGCCTCCGTCCAACCGGAGGGTGCCGGACAGTCTGCTGGAGGTGCTTGACGGCACCTCCATCGACGAGGATCACCGTACTATTATGAGTACGGTGATCCGGAAGGTTCAGTCTGCCAAGAGCGGACTAAACGAAGCTTGCGCTAGCCTTCTAACAGGCTTCGAGGTAAGTGAAAAATATGTAAGAATATAACCGCATAGACAGTAGCCCCTGATGCTCTGTTTGGCGTTCGGAAAGAAAAGCCGAATAGAGGATCTATTAAATTTCGCAGGAGTCTAACAAAAAGGAGTCAAATATGCGTATGCAGGATTCGCTGCTAGCCACTGCCGCGCTGACTGCGGAGGTGGATGCCCTGAAACAGGGCCTCGAGCAGACCAAGCAAGAGCTCGGCCTTGCCAAGCGGCAGCTTCGAGGAGAAAGAAGGCAAGAAATACCGTACAGAAAAATGCCTATAAAAATACGTGATTGCAAAAAATAACAGGATTGTACTGCCTATTGTAGGGGCCACGACTGAGGTGGCGACCCTGAAGCAGGCGTTGTCCGAGGCCGAAAAGAAAGCGGCCGCGGAGCGCACCGAGTGAGAGAAACTTGAGGCCCAGGTCGGCGAGGTGCGGCAAGAGCTTCAGACTCTTATGAAAAAACATGAGAGTTTGGAGCTTGAGTCAAAAACGCAAGCATCCGAGCTCGCGACGGCCTCTGAGACTGCCAAGTCCGCCAAGGCCGAAGCCCAAAAGGCCCTCCAAGAGTTGGAGGAGATGAAAAAGATAGCAGCGGGTAAGGCATTCTTTATGCAAAGCAGAAATATAAAAGTAAACTACTTGTTACTTACCCGAATCCGGAGATCTCTAGGGGCATTCGTAGATCTTCCCTACAGTGTATCCGACGACGCCGCATTCTACCGAGCTGAAGAGGGTAGCTCGACGGAGAAGGTGTTCTGGTCTCAGTATGCTGAGGCCGGACACCCTGTGCCCTTGAGCGACCAGCTGAAACAGGCCATGAAGGGCTTCATAGTTCGGCTGTGGCCCGGAGAGGCCCTGCCTGGGAGCTACTTCGGGCTGGTGCGGCGGCTGGTGGAGGACTGTCCAAGGCTCGATGTCATCAAGCGCTCCGTCTGCATCGAAGGTGCCCGTAGGGCCCTTACCCGTGCAAAGGTGCACTGGGGTAAGCTAGACGGTGAGAATCTTGTGAGGGACGGGACGCCGCCGGGGAAGAAGCATCGCAAGCCCGAGAACTACTATAAGGATGTTCTTGCGGGTGCCCGCCTTGTGCCGGATGAATGTACCAAGGATGTAATTTTTGAATGAACTCATTTGTGTTTATCCTGTGCGCTGAAAACTTGTTCATATGCGCTAAGCAATGCTTGTTGAATTTAAAATAATATTTTCTGTGCGGCCGTTTATCAAAAAATTGAGAGATGGCGAGTCGTCGGCTTCCGCCCCCATGCCACTAGTGCTGGGGTGTTCGGGATAAACCTGAGCGCTCTTTTTCCCATATTTGGGTCCTTCGAGGGAGGCGCTCAGCACAACGAACCAGGCAATCGGACTATAATGCTTGAACACTCTCACTTAGCCATAGAACTTTATAATTTTAACTTTCGGCGAAGCCCCTAGTTCGGAAGACCGAGTTCGGGGCGCTATCCACGCCTTGGCCGGACAAAGCCGGCTCCTCGCTCGAAGCGGCATAAGTCTTTAGGGACTCGAAAAACCCTTCTGTCCACTGCTGTTCGGCGGCCCGGGCTCCTCATCATCATCGCTGTGCAGCCCCTTGTCTCTGTTTTCGGCTCTTAACTTGCCTGCCTGCTTGAACACCCAACAATCCTTGTTGGTGTGCTTTGCTGGCCTTTCGGGGGTGCCATGTATCTGGCACAAGCGGTCGAGTATTCGGTCCAAACTAGACGCGCCCTGAGTATTCTTTTTGAATGGCTTTTTCCGCTGACCGGATTTATAGCCTCTGAATCCGGCATTTACTGCCGTATCCTCGTTCCTGTCGCTGTTAACATGGCGCTTTTGCTTGTTCCGGCGTGTCCTGTCACTTTTGTCCTTGGTATCCGAATTACCAGGGTTCTTTGCTAAGTTGTTACTGCGAGCTAGCCAGCTGTCTTCTCCCGCGCAAAAGCGGGTCATGAGTGTCGTCAGGGCTGCCATAGATTTCGGCTTTTCCTGTCCCAGGTGCCGGGCAAGCCATTCGTCACGGATATTATGCTTGAAGGCTGCTAGGGCCTCAGCGTCCGGACATTCGACTATCTAGTTTTTCTTTGTTAGGAACCGTGTCCAGAATTGCCTGGCCGATTCCTCTAGCTGCTGGATTATGTGGGGCTTAGGTCATCGGCATCCGGTGGTCGCACATAAGTGCCCTGGAAGTTGTTGAGGAATGTGGCTTCCAGGTCCTCCGAAGAACCGATTGAGTCTGCTGGCAAGCTGTTGAGCCAATGCCGGGCCGGTCCCTTGAGTTTGAGTGGGAGGTATTTGATGGCGTGTAGATCATCACCACGGGCCATGAGGATATGAAGGAGATAATCCTCGATCCAGACCGCGGGATCTGTTGTGCCATCGTATGATTCGATGTTTACGGGTTTAAAGCCCTCAGGGATTTTATGATCCATTACTTCATCTGTGAAGCATAGTGGGTGTGCGGCGCCTCTATACTGGGCTATATCACGGCGCAGCTCGGAGGAGCTTTGTCCATTGTGTTCGGCCCGACCGGATTTATCGTATCTGGAGTGACGATCACCGTCACGTGTCGTGGGTCGCCCGCGCGATCCGTAGATCAACCTTGTTTGCCTTGCCTTGTCCTCCAGTATATCTCGCAGGTCCGGCGCGTTTTCCCGTGCCTTAGCATGTTTTGAGCGGCGTCGGGGCATGGCTTGAGTGGAGGGCTTAGAGGCCTCTCTGTCGCGGCCACGAGGTGGCCTGTCTACCATGTCATGCACTGGTGATGTAGGTGCCTCCTCCTCTAATCAGGGTAGCAGCCTACGCTTTGGGTAATGCTTGGAGGGGCATTCGAGTTCATACTCTTCGGCCGCAAGGACTTCAGTCCATCTGTCAGCTAGCAGATCTTGATTAGCTCTAAGTTGTTGTTGCTTTTTCTTGAGGCTGCTTGTCGTGGCTAAAAGCCTGCGCTTGAAACGCTCTTGTTCGGCGGGGTCTGATGGTACGACGAATTCGTCGTCGTCGAGGCTTGCCTCGTCTTCAGAGGGAGGCATGTAGTTATCGTCCTCAACCTCTTGGTCTGTCGCCCTCTCACGAGGGCTGGCTTCTCCATCTTCCTGTGCCGAATCTTGCTGGAGGGGGTGTTCTTCGGTGCTATTCGGGGTAGTATTATCTCCCGTTCCGGAATCACCGTGTTTGCTTTGGCGGGATTTAGAGCGGCGCCGCTGACGCCGGCGCTTTGGCTGTTTCTTGGAGGTATCATCCTCCGCTGTTCCATCGCCGTCTCCATCTTTTTGAGTATCCACCATATATATATCATATGACGAGGTGGCCTTCTAGCGCCCTACAGGTGTTGGTTCCTGTTCGTCTCCTACATCGTCGTCCATACCGTCGATGTCTTCGGAGTCGAAGTCAAGCATGTCGGTTAAATCGTCGACAGCGGCTACAAAGTGGGTGGTGGGTGGGGTTTGAATTTCATCATCGTCCGTATCCCATCCTTGCTGGCCATAGTCCGGCCAGGGCTCTCCCGATAAAGAGAGAGACTTTAGTGAGTTCAGGATGTCGCCAAAGGGCGAGTGCTGAAAGATGTCCACGGCAGTGAACTCCATGACCGGCGCCCAATCGGATTCGATTGGCACGGCAGCGGGAGGTTCGGAGTCCAGAGGGGAATCCGGATCCTCGGAGTCACGGGTCATGCAGAGTGCAGGGCTGGCGCTCGGCTCGATCGCTTTTGAGATCGCAGCCCCCGAGGTCACGTCCAACCGCTCACCCTCGATCAGCGCCACAGGTTCCGAATTAAGGGTCGGAACCGACGCGCGTGCGGGCTCTAGGGCACTGTTCGGCGGTAGAGCTAGATCATGCCCATCGAGACAGTGCGGCGCGCTTGGCTGTGGCTCGAATCCGTCGAAGATCAAGTCCCCCCGGATGTCAGCTGTGTAGTTCAAATTTCCAAACCTGACCTGATGGTCAGGGGCGTAGCTTTTGATCTGCTCCAGGCGGCCAAATGAATTGGCCCGCAGTGCGAAGCCGCCGAAGACGAAGATCTGTCTGGGGAGGAAAGTCTCACCCTGGACTGCATCATCGTTCATGATCAAAGTAGCCATCGGGCCTAAAAGCGACGACACAGAGGAACTCTCAATGAAAGCACCAATGTCGGTGTCAAAACCGGCAGATCTCGGGTAGGGGGTCCCGAACTATGCGCCTAGGCCGGATGGTAACAGGAGACAAGGGATACGAAGTTTACCCAGGTTCGGGCCCTCTCGATGGAGGTAAAACCCTACTCCTGCTTGATTAATATTGATGATATGGGTAGTACAAGAGTAGATCTACCACGAGATCAAGGACGCTAAACCCTAGAAGCTAGCCTATAGTATGGTTGTTGTATGATGAAGTTGTCCTACGGACTAGAACCCTCCGGTTTATATAGACACCGGATAGGGTTAGGGTTACACAAAGTCGGTTACAATGGTAGGAGATCTTGAATATCCGCATCGCCAAGCTTGCCTTCCACGCCAAGGAAAGTCCCTTCCGGAGACGGGACGAAGTCTTCAATCTTGTATCTTCATAGTCCTGGAGTCCGGCTGAAGGTATAGTCCGGCTATCCGAACACCCCCTAATCCAGGACTCCCTCAAGAACCAAGGTACATAATGCCTTTTTTGTGTGTGTATATATATAAAAAAGATGCAGTTGCAAAAATGATAGGATCGTTACTGATGTGCTAGGGGCCATGACCGAAGTGGCGACCCTGAAGCAAGCGCTTACCGAGGCCGAAAACAAGGCGTCCACAGAGCGCACTGAGCGGGAGAAACATGAGGCACGGGTTGGCAAGGTGCAGCAAGAGCTCCATGCTCTCGTGAAGAAGCATGAAACTTTGGAGCTTGACTCGAAGACTCGAGAGTCTGAGCTTGCTTCGGCCCTCGAAAGCGCCAAGTCTGCCAAGGCCGAAGCCCGGAAAGCCCTCCAGGAAATTGAGGTGATGAAGAAGATAGCGGCGGGTAAGGCATTCATTATGCAAAGCAAGCACGTGAAAGTGAATTACTTGTTACTTACCCGAGTCCGGAGCTCTCCAGGAGCATTCGCAGATTTGCCCTGCAGCATGTCAGATGCCGCCACCTACTACCGGGCCGAGGAAGGGAGCTCGACGGAGAAGGTGTTCTGGTCTCAGTATGCTAAGACCGGACACCCGGTGCCCTTGAGCGACCAGCTGAAGCAATTGGTCGAGCTCCATAAGGTGGCCGAACAGGCCATGAAGGGTCTTATAGTCCGGCTGTGGCCTGGAGAGGCCATGCCTGGGAGCTACTTCGGGCTGGTGAGGCGGCTGGCGGATGCCTATCCATGGCTTGAAGTCATCAAGCGCTCCATCTACATCGAGGGCGCCCGCAGGGCCCTTGCCCGCGTGAAAGTACACTGGGGCAAAATGGACGCGGAGAGGCTGGTGAAGGACGGACCACCGCAGGGCAAGGAGCATCGCCACCCCGAGATGTACTATGAGGGCATCCTGAAGGGTGCCCGCCTTGTGGCGGATGAATGTTCCAAGGATGAAATATTTTAGTAAACTCGCTCGTGTGATCCTGTACGCTGAAAACTAGTTCATATGCGCTATGCAACGCTTGTTTGAATTTAAAATATTACCTTCTATACGGCCGTTTATTAAATCTGAGAGATGGCGAGTCGTCGGCTTCTGCCCCCGTGCCACGAGTGCTGGGGTGTTCGGGATAGACCTGAGCACTCTTTTTCCCATTCTTGGGTCCTTCGAGGGAGGTGCTCAACACAACAAACAAGGCAATCGGACTATAATGTGTTATCACTCTCACTTAGCCAGAGAATTCTATAATTTTAAATTTTGGCGAAGCCCCTAGTGTTCGGAAGACCGAGTTTGGGGCGCTATACACGCCTAGGCCGGACAAAGTCGACTCCTCGCCCTAAGTGGCATAAGTCTTTAGGGACTCGAAACCTCTCGAACAGCGACCAGCTCTCGCCCTATCATGATAGTCAGTTTTAGCTTTCTCTACTAAGGTGCTTAGCCCAGCTGAACCGAGGCACAATCGCACTAGTTCTCCCAGTGCTACCTTAGCCGATATAGCGGAACGTAAGGTACCAAAACATGGGAGCCGGGCAAACCCAACTATTGACCAAAGACATGATTCGGAGCTGATGCATATAATGCTATAAGTTCGGAGTGCCGCACTTGTGAAAGTGTTCGGACTTCTCACGCCGTATTATGGGGTGCTTGAGCCCCTGGCGTATTAGCGGTACCAAAGTGTACAGGTGCTAAATGTCATGAATGAACATATATAAAAAAAGGAATGAATAGAGAATGCAATAATAGACTAAAGCTAAGCATTGTTTATTCGAAAAAGGTGCATTAAAAGCTTAACAATACAAATAGTGCAATAAGCAAGAGATGGGACTATTTGACATGTCCCCTCCAGGGGCGAGCTGCGGAATGGTATTTAAAACAGGTATTTTGCTCGTTATAGATACCACCTGGGAATTCCATGGTGTGACGTAGCTGTCTGGCTCCCTGGTTATTGTATCGTGTGTTCGGCAATTGTACTGCCGAACAGGTCTTCCGGAGAGTAATGTCCTGAAAGTAAGAAAAGATGATAAAATTGGGAGCCCCTAGTGCGGTTGAGCCATGTTTTGGGGCATGCCATGGTTGTGCCCCTCCCCCTGTCCCCATGGTATTTTCAGAGCGTAATTATGTACGCGTAGCACGGATTTCATCGTTTCGCTAGGGCTGGGGTTGGGGCCGCATTGCTATGCTTGCTCGGAACTTGCCAGGTGGTCTTGTTGTAGGTTACTCCGAGCGCGCTTGACGGTGTCCGGACATTTTATCGCCAGACTGGAGAATTGTCTTGAGAGGCTGCTTTGTACTTCTGCTGTGAGGGCCGGCGTGTGCTCCTCCGTTCGAAGAGAGGGCTCGGTGTTTCCATTGACTGTGATGACTCCCTGAGGTCATGGCATCTTGAGCTTGAGGTATGCATAGTGCGGCACCGCATTGAACTTTGCAAATGTGGTTCGCCCGAGCAGTGCGTGATAGCCACTACGGAACGGGACTATATCAAAGATTAACTTCTCGCTTCGGAAATTATCCGGGGATCCGAAAACCACTTCTAGTGTGACTGATCCTGTGCGATGGGCCTCTACACCTGGTATGACGCCCTTAAAGGTCGTTTTTGTGGGCTTAATCCTTGAGGGATCTATGCCCATTTTGCGCACTGTGTCCTGATAAAGCAGGTTCAGGCTGCTGCCGCCGTCCATAAGGACTCGAGTGAGGTGAAATCCGTCAATGATTGGGTCTAGAACCAGTGCGGCAAATCCGCCATGGCGGATACTAGTGGGGTGGTCCCTGCCATCGAAAGTGATCGGGCAGGAGGACCATGGGTTGAACTTTGGGGCGACTGGCTCCAACGCGTATACGTCCCTTAGCGCACGCTTCCGCTCCCTCTTGGGGATGTGGGCTGCGTATATCATGTTTCCCGTCCGCACTTGTGGGGGGAAACCCTTATGTCCTCTGTTGTTCGGTGGCCGGGGCTCCTCCTCGTCGTCGCTATGTAGCCCCTTGTCTTTGTTTTCGGCATTTAATTTTCCGGCCTGCTTGAACACCCAACAATCCATGTTGGTGTGGTTGGCTGGCTTGTCGGGTGTGCCATGTATCTGACACGAGCGATCGAGTATACGGTCCAAACTGGACGGGCCTAGAGTGCTTCTTTTGAATGGATTTTTCCGCGGACCGGGCTTAGAGCCTCTGAATCCGGCATTAACTGTCGTGTCCTCAGCATTGTCGCTGTTAATGCGGCGCTTGTGCTTGTTGCGATGTGACCTGCCATTGCATCCTTGGTGTCCGAATTACTAGGGATTTTTGACATGTTATTGCTCCGAGCCAGCCAGCTGTCTTCTCCCGCGCAAAAGCGGGTCATGAGTGTCGTGAGGGCTGCCATGGATTTCGGCTTTTCCTGTCCAAGGTGCCGGGTAAGACACTCGTCGCGGATGTCGGCGTTCTGGGAACGGGAGTACCCAGACTTGCCTCCCTGCGGCCTGTGGCGTGGCTCAAATAGAGGCCCAGGGTGGCCCATCTGTATCGACACAAGACTCAAGACCCTCGCGAGGGGCCAAGCCTCGTGAGGCGGACGACACGGCTCTTCCTCAAGCACGGCCTCCTTAGGCTGGCACGTGAGGAGGCGGAGAGATCAAGGCGGGTACCTCACGAGGTGCCCATGACTCAAGCCATGACGACCAAGGGTGCCAGGCGGGCACCAGCTCGCGCAGTGTCCTCCCTTTCCTATTTGGTGCAAAGGGGGCAAGCACAGGCGAGAGGATCAAGCAAAGGCACCCATTTCGGTGCAACGAGACCAAGACCAGCTCCGCGACAATGAGGAAGTCACTGTGGAGCCCAAGCCGGCGTCACCGCATGGCCTTTGGCAGGCGAAGACCAGCTTTAGTCAGGATAACTGTTCCAGATGTTCCCCTTCAAATTGGCCAATTGTTGGCGCCCTTCCCGCTCAATATTTGGGAAGAGGCCCACGGCCTTTGCCTATAAATAGGACTAGCCACCGATAAGAGAGAGGATCCAACGTCTAGAGAGAGAGAGAGAGAGGAGTACGGTCGAACTCCCCCTAGCAGCTCATCCCCTAGCCAAGAACAGGTCCTCGCGAGGCCGTTCACCTGTACTTTTGTTCCTCATCAGCCCAAGAAGCAATCCACCCGCCACAAACTAGAGTAGGGTGTTACACCACAATGGTGGCCCGAATTAGTATAAATCTTGTGTCTCTCGCGTTGTTCTTGCAGTAGCTAGATCCTGACGAGACGGAGAGGCAGAGGGCACGATCTTCGCGTGCACCCCAGAGTTCGAACCTTAAGGGTCTGCTAGAATCCGTGATCCGACATTTGGCGCGCCAGGTAGGGGTGCGCCGGAATCTGCCTACCATCGCTCCGCTCTCCTCCGACCGCCGCATCCATGTACTGCACACGTCGAGATCGCGCCACGCCAGCGGCCCTCGCTGGTCAACACCGCCACCGGCCCGGCGGGAGGCGAGCAACATCCACCACCCCGGCGCCTGCCTATGCGACCGGGCTGCCGCACAGCAACGTCGACGCTCCTGGTCGTCGCGGCCCTCCTAGGAGGCTCGCAGGCGCCACCAACGAGCCGCCACATCAAGCCGTTTGCCCGCCAGATCGGCGTCGTTTCCACACGGCAGGGGGCTCCCACGGACCGGGCGGCGCGCGAGGTTGGCCTGACCTTCAGCTCGGAAGACCACCCAGCTAACTTGGCCGGCTCGGGCGCGCTCCCCCTGTTGTGCACCCCCACCATCTGCCAGGTGGCCGTCACCAGAACCCTCGTCGATGGCGGCACGGGCCTCAGCGTGCTTTCGGTCGAGACCTTCAACCTCCTCCGCATACCCCGGGAGCGGCTGCAGCCCAGCCGATCCTTCTCAGGCGTCGGGGGCGGGTCGTCCGACTCCTTGGGACAGATCCGGCTCCCGGTGACCTTCGGCACCTACGACAACTTCCGCATGGAGATGGTCGACTTCGACATCGCCCCCATCGGCCTCCCTTACAACGCCATCCTCGGCTACCCGGCACTGGCTCAGTTCATGGCCGCCACGCACCCGGCGTACAACCTCATGAACATGCCCGGGAGCAACGGTACCCTCACCGTGCACGGAGACACCGGGGACGCCCTGCGAGTACTCAAGCTCGCCTTCAAGACGACGGCATCGGCACAGCCCGCCGACGCGGGGACCCCTGAGCCCAAGGGGGCTGCGCCTACCAAGAAGAAGCAGTTGTTCACCCAGGACAAGGCAGAAACCAAGCAGATACCTGTTGACGAGGACGGGTCCTCCAGCGCCACTTTCACCATTGGCGCCAACCTGGGGCCTGAGAAGGAGGGGGCCCTGGTCAAGTTCCTGCGTGCAAACAAGAAAGTGTTTGCTTGGGAGCCCGATCAGTTGGCAGGGATCCCCAGGGACGTCATCGAACACCACCTCAACGTATGCCCAAATGTGCGCCTCGTGAAGCAGAAGGCTAGGAGGCAGTCCGCAGAGAAACAGGCCTTCATCGTCCATGAGAACCGCAAGTTGGAAGCCGCTGGAGTTATTCGCGAGGTCCGGTACCCAGATTGGTTGGCCAACCCTGTCGTTGTACCCAAGAAAGGGGGGAAGGAACGCATGTGTGTCGACTTCACCAACCTCAACAAGGCATGCCCGCAAGATCCGTTCCCGCTCCCTCGCATCGACCAGATCGTCGATTCCACCGCCGAATGCGACCTGCTGTGCTTTTTGGATGCCTTCTCAGGATATCACCAGATCAAGATGGCGGTAGAAGACGTTGAGAAGACCGCCTTCTTGACCCCGTGCGGGGGTATACTGCTATACATGCATGCCGTTTGGACTACGCAACGCAGGGGCAACCTTTCAGCGGCTGATGCACATCACCTTGGGCCCGCAGCTCGGGAAGAATGTTGAAGCATACGTCGATGACATTGTGGTGAAATCTCGAGAGGCCAGGACCCTGATACAAGACGTGGAGGAGACCTTCGCGAGCCTCAACGCAGTGAACCTGCGGCTCAACCCGGAGAAATGCGTGTTTGGTGTTCCCTCGGGCAAGCTTTTGGGATTCCTCGTGTCTCACCGTGGCATCGAGGCCAACCCCGAGAAGGTCAAGGCGGTCGAGGACATGAGTCCGCCAAAGACCCTCAGAGAAATGCAGAAGCTCACTAGGCGTGTGACCGCGCTAGGGCGCTTCATCTCCAAGTTGGGGGAACGAGCGCTGCCTTTCTTTCATCTTATGAAGAAAAAGGGGCCCTTTGAATGGACTGAAGAGGCAGATAAGGCGTTTCAAGATCTCAAGAGGTACCTAACCAGTCCCCCAGTCATGGTGACTCCGCGCCCTCAGGAGCCTCTGCTGCTTTACCTTGCCGCCACTCCCTACTCTGCCAGCGCAGCACTGGTGGCGGTTAGGGAGGAGCGCCAGTCCAAGACCAAAGCGGCAGCCCGAGGTCAGACAAGACGGGAACAGGGAAAGCTCGAGAAAGCCAAAGCTACAGATGAAGAGAGTCAGCCGCCGAGGGACGCATAAGAGACATGAGAGGCAGCTTGCCCGGATGGTCCACCTCCCGAGGCCACAGCCTCTCGCGAGGTGTCCTCACCTCCCGAGGGTGCCACGACCCAAGCTGCCCACAGCCTTGTTGAGCACCCGGTCTACTTCGTTAGCACGGTGCTACGGGACGCGAAGGCCCGATATCCGATGCCCCAGAAGTTCCTCCTCGCGCTGCTGGTGGCCTCGCGCAAGCTGCGGCACTACTTCAAAGCTCACCCGATCAAGGTCGTCTCATCGTACCCCCTGGAGAGGGTGCTCAGGAGCCATAACTCAGCCGGAAGGGTCGCTGAGTGGAACATAGAGTTGCAAGCGTTTCAGCTCGAGTTCAGCACAACTACGGTCATCAAAGGAGCCGCGTTGGCGGATTTCGTGGCGGAATGGACAGAGGCGCCGGGCCTCAAGGATGACGAGGATCGCTCCCTCTCCCCAGGGAACGAGGCGCCAGAAGGCTGGGTCAGGTACTTCGACGGGGCATTCTCCAGGCACGGCGCGAGGGCTGGTGCTGTGCTGATATCACCCACTCAGGATAAGCTTTGCTATGCAGTACAACTCTGTTTCCAGCAAGGAGAAAAGGTCTCCAACAACATAGCAGAATATGAGGGACTGATAGCAGGGTTGAAGGCCGCAGCGGCCCTGGGAGTGAAGCGCCTCACCATCAAAGGCGACTCGCACCTCTTAGTCAACTTCTCCAACAAGGTGTACGAGCCGAAGGACGAGCATATGGAGGCCTACCTAGCAGAGGTCCGCGGGATGGAAAAGCAGTTCTGGGGGCTGGAGCTGAAGCACGTGCCTCGTGGCACCAACCAGGAAGCTGACGACATAGCCGGACGGGCGTCCAGGAAGCTGCCGCAGAAGCCCGACGTCTTTGAAGAGCGGCTCTTTAAGCCTTCAGCGCAGCCAACGCTATCAAGCACAGCTCAGCCTCGAGAGGAGCTCCCTCAGCCACCAGCCTTGGGAGCCCCGGCCTACGGGCCGACCTCAGGAGCACGTTTGCTCCTGACGATGGAACCTCAGGAGGAACGCTGGATCACCGAGCTCCGGAATTACCTGATACATGGGACCCTGCCAGAGAAGGAAGAGGAAGCAGAACGTGTGGCGCGGCAGGCCGCGGCATACTGCATCAGAGACGGAGAACTCTACCGGAAGCGACCCAACGACGTATCTCTGCGCTGCATCTCCAGGGAGCAAGGAAGGGAACTACTGGGAGACATACACGGCAGAGACTGCGGACACCACTCGTCAACACGAACCCTCGTCGGCAAAGCATTCCGTAGTGGGTTCTATTGGCCCACCGCGCTCAACGACGCGATCAAATTGGTAATGGCTTGTGAGGCCTGCCAGTTCCATTCCAAGCAGATCCATCAGCCGGCAGGGAGCCTGCAGACTATACCCCTCTCGTGGCCATTCGCTGTTTTGGGGTTGGATATTCTGGGACCGTTCCCTTGGGCGCCAGGGGGCTACCG
Organism: Aegilops umbellulata; assembly: GCA_032464435.1. Classification (NCBI taxonomy): domain Eukaryota; kingdom Viridiplantae; phylum Streptophyta; class Magnoliopsida; order Poales; family Poaceae; genus Aegilops; species Aegilops umbellulata. The sequence goes on from CP136060.1 coordinate 202,521,777, forward strand.
TTACCTCTACGTCGCCATTGACAAGTTCACCAAGTGGGCAGAGGTGGAGGTTGTCCGTACCATCCCCGCAGGCTCCGCGGTCAAGCTCATCAGGGGCATCGTGAGTCGGTTCGGGGTGCCGAACCGCATCATCATAGACAACGGTTCGCAGTTCACCAGTAACCTCTTCAAAACATACTGTGCTAACCTTGGAACGCAGATATGCTACGCTTCGGTGGCACACCCGTGAAGCAATGGGCAAGCCGAATGAGCCAACGCAGAGGTCCTGAGAGGCCTCAAGACCAGGACGTTCAAGAAGAAGCTGGAGGGCCTGCGGCAGGGGTTGGTACGATGAGCTCCAATCCGTGTTGTGGTCCATCCGCACGACCGCGACCAAACCAACCGGGGAGACTCCGTTCTTCCTGGTCTACGGAGCCGAAGCATTCCTTCCTCACAAGGTCAGGTGTCACTCCGCGCGGGTCCTGGCGTTCGACGAGGCGCAGCAGGACGCCGTGTGGGGGATGGACCTCGTGCTGGGGGAGGAACGCCGCCAGGAAGCCGCGCTGCGAGCGGCAAGGTACCAACAGGCGTTGCGACGATATCACTGCCGCAACATCCGCCCTAGGACCCTCGAGGTAGGAGACCTCGTACTCAGGCCGGTCCTCTCCAGGGAAGGGCTGCACAAGCTCTCTCCCATGTGGGAGGGCCCGTTCAAGGTTGTTCATGTTTCCAGGACAGGCTCCGTGCGCTTGGAGAATCAAGAGGGGGAGCCGATCCAGAACGCGTGGAACATCCAGCACCTCCGGAGGTTTTACCGCTAAAAGGCCCTGAGCCTGTGAAGAAGGTGAACGCCTGTGAAGATCATCTCTTTTCGGAAAAGGCCCTGAGCCTGTGAAGAAGGCGAACGCCTATGAAGATCATCTCTTTTTGGAAAAGGCCCTGAGCCTGTGAAGGAGGCGAACGCCTGTGAAGATCATCTCTTTTTGGAAAAGGCCGTGAGCCTGTGAAGAAGGCGAATGCCTGTGAAGCTCATTACCTCTAAGGAGAAAGGCCCGGAGCCTGTGAGGAAGGCGAACGCCTGTGAAGCTCATTACCTCTAAGGAGAAAGGCCGGGAGCCTGTGAAGAAGGCCAATGCCTGTGAAGCTCGCCGCCCCGTGACACTCTCACGTAATAATGAGTGGGGTTGTACACGCCCCGGAGTCTCAGGAGCGCCGGCCTCAGGGCCTGGGGCTCCCTCCCACGCCCAGTGGCAGCACTTAGCTCCGCGTTGGTGAGAAGACGTCGAAGACTAGACTAGGTGCCAGATGCGGCTTTTTCATCTGCTTTCCGCATTTTGCGTGTTTTATTTGCATTCGAAGTCTTATCGAAGCTATCGCCGTTGTTGATTTGTGGTTTGTCGATTTTCGCTCCTCGTTTTGATTTTCTCCCATGAAGGCCTCGTGAGGGATGGGGCTCGAACGCCCACGCGAGCGTTTTCGCTCTAGCCATTTAAAGGGTTCACGGCCCAGGCTCTCTACAGGAGCACCCCTCTGGTCCGTGTCCCTCGGGCACCACGACATACACACAGGGCCTGGGTCGGTCGCCCCCTGGCTGGGGCCGCAAACTACCTACGCGAGGGCAAATAGTTGTGAAATGTGACAACAAAATTAAGGTAACGGCTACAACGGCGGCAATTCCTAAACACGCCCCCACGGGGCTCCACGCAGTTGTCTTATCTTACACAGGAAGCAAAAGGAAAAGGAAAGGGAGAGCCCGGCGCGGCCCGCTCTGCATCGGTCTATGGAGGCGACACCAGATGCCTCTGGAGCTCAGGCGGACTCCCTCTCGCGCTTCACCGGAGCGCGATGACGGGCGGCTGAATAGCCACCCCCCAAGCAGGCGCGGAGGCGAGGGGGATGGCTGCGGCCACCGCTGGAGGAGCCGCCTGAAGGGGAGTAGGCGAAGCTCAGGGAGCCTCGGGCGCCGCCAGCAGAGCGAGCGTTGTCTCCTTCGTTGTCGTCCTCAGGGCAGCATCCTGCGCGGCGACCGTCTTCCCCAAACACCCTCACATAGAGGGTGTTGTCGCCGTCGAACTTGAAGTGCAGGGTGCACCGCTCGCCCAGGCCGCGCGCGCGGGCAAACGTCTGCCAGCCGCGGGTCAGGGCCCCATTCCCAGAAGGGGAGACCTCGAGCGAGACCCAAGAGACCCTACTACAGCAGCCGTCGGCCTGGAGCCAGAAGCCGCACCGGGCGCCGGCCGACAGCTCGATGATGAAGCGAGGGAGCTAGAGCCAGGTGCTGGCGGGGTCCGCCGACCACACGACGAACTCCGGCAGCACCTCCGCCGAGCGAAAGCGCGGCCTGGGAGGCCGCGTAGCCACAACCTGCCTCTCCATGGCGGCTGAGCGCTCACCACCGCGCGGAGAACCACCCCTGTTTCCGCGGGGAGCCTCAGCGGGGACCACGGGATGCTTGCGGGGACGACCCCGGCCGCGCTTGGCCGGAGGGGAGTCGGGCCCGTCCGACTAGCCTTCCCCTTCTCCGCAGCTAAGAACCTCTTCGGAGCCATGCGAGCGGCGGCGGCGAAGGAGAGGAGGAAGAAGAGAAGCGGGAAGGGATGGACTGGCGGAGCTTGTGCGGCCTCGCACTTATAGCCGGAAGAAGCCAACCGTCAAGCACCACGATCGCAGGTAATAATGACCCGTATCTATGCATGCAGGGACTAGTGAAGTCACGCAGTTGCCGAGGTGTCTTGGGGAAGTGGAGATGCCCATGTTCTGTCAAACCGCCACGCGGCGCCCAAGGCCGCAGGCTGTTAGGGCCCGCGGCGCTTCACCCTTGCCCTTTCGCCTCTCGGCACGGCCAAGTCCATGCGCACCTTGGGCCCGGGGGCTACTGTCGGCGTTCTGGGAACGGGGGTACCCAGACTTGCCTGCCTGCGGCCTATGGCGTGGCTCAAATAGAGGCCCAGGGTGGCCCATCTGCATCGACACAAGACTCAAGACCCTCGCGAGGGGCCAAGCCTCGTGAGGCGGACGACACGGCGCTTCCTCAAGCATGGCCTCCTTAGGCTGGCTTGTGAGGAGGCGGAGAGATCAAGGCGGGTACCTCACGAGGTGCCCATGACGCAAGCCATGACGACCAAGGGTGCCAGGCGGGCGCCAGCTCGCGCAGTGTCCTCCCTTTCCTCTTTGGTGCAAAGGGGGCAAGAGCAGGCGAGAGGATCAAGCAAAGGCACCCATTTTGGTGCAACGAGACCAAGACCAGCTCCGCGACAATGAGGAAGTCACTGTGGAGCCCAAGCCGGCGTCACCGCAGGGCCTTTGGCAGGCGAAGACCAGCTTTAGTCAGGATAAGTGTACCAGATGTTCCCCTTCAAATTGGCCAATTGTTGGCGCCCTTCCCGCTCAATATTTGGGAAGAGGCCCATGGCCTTTGCCTATAAATAGGACTAGCCACCCACAGGATAAGAGAGAGGATCCAGCGTCTAGAGAGAGAGAGGAGGACGGTCGAACTCCCCCTAGCAGCTCATCCCCTAGCCAAGAACAGGTCCTCGCGAGGCCGTTCACCTGTACTATTCTTCCTCATCAGCCCAAGAGGCAATCCACCCGCCACAAACTAGAGTAGGGTGTTACACCACAATGGTGGCCCGAATTAGTATAAATCTTGTGTCTCTCGCGTTGTTCTTGCAGTAGCTAGATCCTGACGAGACGGAGAGGCAGAGGGCACGATCTCCGCGCGCACCCCAGAGTTCGAACCTTAAGGGTCTGCCGGAACCCGTGATCCGACAGCGGATGTTATGCTTGAAAGTCGCTAGGGCCTCTGCATCCGGACAGTCGATGATTTGATTTTTCTTGGTTAGGAACCGTGTCCAGAATTGTCTGGCCGATTCCTTTGGCTGCTGAATTATGTGGCTCAGGTCATCGTCATCTTGTGGTCGCACGTAGGTGCCCTGGAAGTTGTCAAGGAATGCGGCTTCCAGGTCTTCCCAACAACCAATGGATTCTGCTGGCAAGCTGTTGAGCCAATGTCGGGCTGGTCCTTTAAGCTTGAGTGGGAGGTATTTGATGGCTTGTAGATCGTCGCCACGGGCCATGTGGATATGAAGGAGATAGTCCTCGATCCATACCGCAGGATCTGTCATACCATCATATGATTCGATATTCACGGGTTTGAAACCCTCTGGGATTTGATGATCCATTACTTCATCTGTGAAGCATAGCGGATGTACGGCGCCTCTGTACTGGGCTATATCACGACGCAGCTCGAATGAGTTTTGTCTGTTGTGTTCGGCCCGGCCGGATTTACTTTTGTTGTATCCGGCGTGACGGTTATCGTCTCGTGTCGTGGGGCGCCCACGCGATCGGCAGATGGATCTTGTTTGCTTTGCTTTGTCCTCCAACATATCTGGCAGGTCTAGCACGTGTCCCTGTGCCTTGGTATTTTTTGAGTGACGCCGGGGTGCGGCTTGAGCTGTGGGCCGAGAGGCCTCTCTGTCGCAGCCACGAGGTGGCCGGTCAGCCGCGTCATACGCTGGAGATGTAGGTTTAGATGCTTCCTCCTCTAATCGGGGGAGCAACCTGCGCTTTGGGTAGCTCTTGGAGGGGCGTTCGAGTTCGTATTCCTCGGTCGTAAGGACTTCAGTCCATCTATCAGCTAGCAAGTCTTGATCAGCTCTAAGCTGCTGCTGCTTTTTCTTAAGGCTATTTGCCGTGGCTATAAGCCGGTGCTTGAAGCGCTCTTGCTCAAGAGGATCCTCAGGCACGACATATTCTTTATTGTCGAGGCTTGCCTCGTCTTCGGAGGGAGGCATGTAATTATCATCCTCTTCCTCTTTATCCGCCGCTCTCTCATGAGGGCTGGCTTCTCCATCCTCCTGCGCTGAATCTTGCTGTAGGGGGTTGTCTTCGGCACTGTCCGGGGTGTTATTATCTCCTGTGCCGGAATCACCGTTTCTGCTTTGGCGAGACTTAGATCGGCGTTGCTGACGCCGGCGCTTAGGTTGCTTCTTGGAGGGGTTATCCTTCGTTGTTCCATCGCCATTGCCTTCTTTGGGTGTGTCCACCGTATATATGTCATACGACGAGGTGGCTTTCCAGTGCCCTGTAGGCATTGTTTCCTATTCGTCTCCTACATCGTCGTCCATACCGTCGATGTCTTCGGAGTCCAAGTCGAGCATGTCGGTCAAATCATCGAAAGTGGCTATGAAGTGGGTGGTGGGTGGGCATTGAATTTCTTCGTCGTCCGCATCCCAATCCTACCGGTCATAATCCGGCCAGGACTCTCCTGAAGGCTGAGTGCTGAAAGATATCCGTGGCTGTGAAATCCATGATCGGCGCCCAATGGATTTGATTGGCAGGGGCGCGGATGGTTCAGAGTCCGGAGGTGAGTCCGGCAAGGTGGAGTCACGGACCTCGTGAAGGGTAAGGTTGGTGTTCGGCTCAATCATCGTTGAGGCTGCTGCCTCCGCGGCGAGGTCTAACCACCCGCCCTCGGACTACGCAGTTGGCTCCGAATTAAAGGTCGGCGCAGGTGCAGGTGCAGTCTCCAGGACACCGTTCGGCGGCAGAGCTAGATCATGCCCATCGTGATGGTGCGACGCCCTCGGTCGGGGCTCGAATCCGTCGAAGATCAAGTATCCGCGGATATCGGCCGTGTAGTTCAAGCTTCCAAACCTGACCTGATGGCCAGGGGCGTAACTTTCAATCTGCTCCAGATGGCCAACGAATTGGCCCGCAGTGCAAAGCCGTCGAATACAAAGATCTGTCCGGGGAGGAAAGTCTCACCCTGGACTACATCGCTAACTATGATTGAAGGAGCAATCAAACCTAATGACGACAATACAGAGGAGCTCTCAATGAAAGCACCAATGTCGGTGTCAAAACCGGCGGATCTCGGGTAGGGGGTCCCGAACTGTGCATCTAGGCGGATGGTAACAGGAGACAATGGACACAATGTTTTTAACCAGGTTCGGGCCCTCTCGATGGAGGTAAAACCCTACTCCTGCTTCATTAATATTGATGATATGGGTAGTACAAGAGTAGATCTACCATGAGATCAGAGAGGCTAAACCCTAGAAGCTAGCCTATGGTATGATTGTTGTGTTGTGTCCTACAGACTAAACCCTCCGGTTTATATAGAGACCGGAGGGGGCTAGGGTTACACAAAGTCGGTTACAAGGAAGGAGATCTACATATCCGTACTGCCAAGCTTGCCTTCCATGCTAAGGAGAGTCCCATTCAGACACGGGACGAAATCCTCAATCTTGTATCTTCATAGTCCAACAGTCCGGCCAAATGTTATAGTCCGGCTGTCCGGATACCCCCTAATCCAGGACTCCTCATTCCTTGTCCCTTTCTTTTCTAGTTCATCGAGCTAGGCCGTGAGATCGAAAAGTTGGCAGACTGGGGAGGTTGAGTTCTTCGCATGCACCACAGAGTTTGAATCGTTCTTGGCTCTGCGGAGCCCCGAATCCGACATTTGGCGCGCCAGGTAGGGGTGCATCAAAGGTTCACCTCTTCACCTGATGTACCCAGCCTGCATCGTTCCGCTCTCATGGCGGGCGCCGCTCCACCGAACGGACCGATGAGTGCGTTCGGAGGCGCCATGGGCCTCTAAGCTTTCACCGCCTGCCTTGCGGCGAGTGTAGTGGCCGCCCAAGTTCAAGCCGGAGCAACCGCCTCGATACGACGGCACGGCAGATCCATCAGGATTTCTCCAAGAGTATACGGAGGCTGTTTGGGCGACCGGCGACGACGAGAAGGCTATGGCGAATTGGCTACCCATGGCCCTTACAGGTGTGTCGCGCGCCTGGCTCCTGGTCTTGCTGGAGTCTTCAGTGACATCCTGGGAGGAGCTGCGCGGCCTCTTCATCGCGCACTTCACGGCGCTAGTGCCCCACGCCGTCGCGGCCCTCCTTGGCAGCTCGCACGCGCTGGCCTCGCACCGCCACGTCAAGCAGTTCTTCCACTAGATGGGCGCCGCCCATGTGCAGTGGGGAGCTCCTTCTGGCAGGGTGGCGCCTAAGGCCGACCTCACCTTCGAATCAAGGGACCACCCCGCGACCTCGGCCGACACTGGCGCGCTCCCGATGCTCTGCACCCCCACCATCTACAATGTAGCACTCACCAGGACCCTCATCGACGGTGGCGCTGGCCTTAGTGTCCTCTCCGTGGAAGCATTCGGCCTGCTTCATGTGCCCCACGGCTGGCTCCGCTCCATCAAGCCTTTCTCCGGGGTCGTTGACGGCTCCACCTGCCCCCTGGGGCAGATCCGCCTTTCCGTCACATCTGGCACACGCACAACTACCGCACCGAGCTCATCGACCTCGACATCGCCCGCATCGGCCTCCCGTACAACGCTATTCTCGGGTACCCTGTCACAGCCCTAGAATTTGCTTGCAAATAGTTGCAATTGCATCCATGCATCATGTCTAAATTTTTGAAACTTGAATTAGGGGTGATCAATCCCTAGCACCAAAAGAACCCAACTAGGTTCAACTTAAAAACTTTTTCAATGAACCCAAAGTGCCTCAAGAAAAGTTCATGATTTTGGTTAAGGTAGAAACCTCTGCTAAAAATGATGAATATATTTCTAGGAAATTTTTGGATTTTTGAATTAACTCACATTTTACTTGAGTTGGAGCAAATAAATCCTATAATTATTTTTATTGCTCCAATTATTCTGAAAACATATTTGTGGAGTTTGGGATAATCCATATTGCATCCACAAATAATTTCAGAAGCAACAAAAACGGTTTAGTATTAGTACTAAATCAAAACAGAGCAAAACAAATAGAAAATAGAAAGAAAATGCAAATAGGAAAGGACATACCTGACGCTTACCTGTCCAGCCTGGCCGGCCTGCTACTGTGCGGCCCAGCCCACAGCGCAGTGCCAGTCACCCTCAACCTCCCGCCAGGAGGATGAGAGGCGCGTGGCCACCGCACGCAAGCACGTGCCCCGGCCACCTCCTGCTTCCCGCCGCTACCCCGACGCGCCTGTGAGCGCCACGCAACCTCCCTCGATCCCCTCTCACTTTCCCCTCTCTTCCTGGACCTCTCCGCCTCCTCTGTCTCGATCTCTCACGCACACCCGAACGTGGCCGTCGCCATCAACGACGATCACCGTGGCCACCGTCCACCCTACCCCTCTCCATACCATCCAACAACTTTGTCGCGACGCCCTCTTCCTCATCGCCAAGCCACGTGACGCCGGGAGCTCCGTGCCGCCGTCCTCGCCTTCACCTTCTTCCGTGGGATCCGACGACAACCGCCGATGATTCCACGCGGTCCGACCTCCCACCGAGCTTGCCGCCTGCTCCAACCGACTCGCCGTGAGCCCCTGCCTCCTCTCCCCTTACTCCCGTGCTCCTTTTCTCACCATGGCCACCGTTCCACCGGCGACCGAATCGTGCCGCCGCCTGAGCTCCTCGCCGTCGTGGCCAGAGGCCGTGTTCATCGCTCCTAGGCACGTGGACGTGCTCCAGACCTTGCCAGGAACCCAACCCGCACCCCAACTCGCTCTCTCGAGCGCTACAGCCGCATCCCCGCACCCGACCGAACTCCGGCAGCCGCTCCGCCTGTCGCCGCCGCCGCTACACTGCATCCCGGCACCCCCCGCTGCCGCCTTTAGATGCGCCGCACCGCCAGCTCGCCGTAGCTGCCAACCACGCGCGGAGTGTTGCTCGTTAGCGCCGTCCCGAGCAACTCCGGCGAGTCCCCGCCGTTGCTGTGGACGCCGACGTCAACTGCTGACGTGGCGCCAGTTTAATTAGCGTTAATTACCCTACTAAACACTCCTAGAGCGACTGCCATGTGGGCCCCTGTGCCCGTTTAGGTTAGCCTAATGTCCTATTTAGATTAGTACTAATCTGGGTGGACCCCACATGTCAGCTTTGACTTGGTCAAGTCAGTGTTGACCGGTCCCACCTGTCATCCACACAAACCAGCCCGAGACACTGACGTGCCGACCCCACACGTCAGGTTTAACCTTGAGCCGGTCTGTTGACCTGCTGAGGTCAGCATGACGCATTGCTAACGAAGTAATGTCCTTTTTTGGATTTATTCTTTTCAGGAAATTCCAGAAAATAGAGCAAACTTCTAAAAATCATAGAAAATCAACCGTAGCTCAGAATGAAATAATTTATATATGAAAAATGATCAGAAAATTCCAATCTATCCATCTGTATCATTTTTATGCATGTTATAATAACTTTTGGCTACTGTTTAGGACAATTCAACTAAATGGCATTTAATAAATCACATGTGGAGTTTGAATTTGAATCTTGCATTCAAACCAAGTTCATTTAAATCGTTGTTAGTGGCATTAGCTCAAAACGCAGCATATTTCCATGTCATGATCATGCATCATATTGTTGCATTGCATTGTTTGTGTTTCCTCTCTATTGCCGGTAATTGTCCCCCCTCAGTAGACGTGGTTCCGACGATGAGATCGCTGACACTGATGAAGACCCAATGCAAGCAAAACCCCCTTGTTCATTCCGATACAATCTCACACTCCCACTCCTACTCTCTTTTACGGCATTAGGACAACAATGTTTCAACTGTTACATGCTGCGGTAGTTGAACCCCTTTCCTCTGCATGACCTGTCATTGCCACTGTAAATACATGAAACCCACTAGCATGAGTAGGAGTTATTTGAGCCCTGATGTGCCTACTCATTCATGCTTGTTTGTCATGCCTGCTATTGCTTAGAGTTGAGTAAGGTCCGATTCATCGCGGATGAACCGGAGGTGTGTGAACATATCCTACTGTTGTGAGCTAAGTGTGTGAACACGATTTGGTAAAGGCAGTGGTGAGAGGCCATGTAGGAATACATGGTGGGTTGTCTCACTGAAGCTGTCCTCAGGAACCGAGTTCTGGGTTTGTGAGCCATGAACAGTTACTACCACACATTGGGTTCCGGTAACTCGGCCCCTCTCGACTTATTAATCAAACTGATCTCTGTCCGGGAGTTGCAACTATTTTCTGGTGTTTGTAGGTAGTGTTAGTAGTCTACCAAGTGGCACCCGGTACAGGTGGGCTTGGGACAGACTAGGCACAGTGGCACGGTGTACCAAGTGGCACCCAGATGGTGGGCTTGGGAACCCTGCTCACATCGTTTGGGGCCGTGAGCGACACCCTGGACGGATCTCCTTGCAGATGGAACCCGAATAGGCGATAAACCTGGACTAGAGACTTGTGTGGTTAGTCAGGTCGAGGCCGACTCCCTCGCCAGGCTTTCACTCGAAGGTTGCCGAGATACACGACGTGTACATGGTGGTATGTGGCGAGAGCGTGTGTGAAGAACTACACCCCTGGATGGTTAACATCATCTATTTGAATAGCCGTGTCCACGGTAAAGGACTTCTGGGTTGCCTGTACAGTTCATAGACAAGTGAAAGTGGATACTCTAAAATGCGCAAGATAAGCGTGAGTGATATGGATGGCCTTCTCGTAGGGAGACGGGAGCGGATCCATAGTGGTGTATTGATATGGTGAATATGTGAACTCGTGTGCGCCACTTCAAAAGAGTTACTGACAGTTGTAGTTCAGGATAGCCACCGAGTCAAAGCTGGCTTGCTGCAGTTAAACTCCACCACCCCCTTTGTTGATACCGATGCATATGTAGCTAGTTCTGATGTAAGTCTTGCTGGGTACATTTGTACTCATGTTTGCCTATTTTATGTTTTTGCAGAGAGACGTCAGTCTCGCTAGTAGTTCCGTGTGGACTTCGACGTTTAGCTTGTTACCTCAGCTACGATCTTGTACCCTTGGGAGGGTCGTGTAGATAGTCAGGCTTCTCAGCCTTTCTCATTTGTAGTTGTCTGTACTTACACATGTTAAGCTTCTGCATGTGCTTTGACTTGTATGCTCTGAATGTTGGGTCATGAGACCCATGTTTGTAATACTTGGCTCCTCGGAGCCTAATGAATAAATACTCTGAGTTGTAGAGTCTTGTTGTGATGCCAGTTGTATTGCGCATATTGAGCATATTGTGTGTATGATTGAAATGCTTGGTATGTGTGGGATCCGACAACCTAGTTGTTTATCCTTGGTAGCCTCTCTTATGGGGAAATGTAGTCTTGTGCTTCCATGAGCCATAGTAGTCCGCTACAGCCCGGTTCACCGGAGTCCTGCTAGCCCAGCACTACTGCTCCGGAACACTTGACTGGTCGGCATGTGATTCACTTCGTTCCTGTGTCTGTCCCTTCGGGGAAATGTCACGCGGTGACATCCGGAGTCCTGCCTAGCCTGCTACAGCCTGGTTCACCGGAGTCCTGTTAGCCCAGTGCTATAGCCCGAATTCACACGCTGCTGACCGACATGCTCGATGTTGATTCATGTATGCCTGTCCTCGTAAGTTAGTGCCACTTTAGGTTCACGACTAGTCATGTCGCCCCGGGTTCTCTGTCATATGGATGCTAGCGACACTATCATATACGTGAGCCAAAAGGCGCAAACGGTCCCGGGCCATGGTAAGGCGACACCCGTGGGAATACAGTGTGTGAGGCCGCAAAGTGATATGAGGTCTTACCGGCTAGACCGATGTGCCTTGGAATCGGGGTCCTGACATACCCGGCCTTGGCCAAGTTCATGGAGGAAACCCGTCCTGGCTACAACCTCATGAAGATGCCGGGAAGCAGCGGCGTCCTCACCGTTGGGGGGGCCACCAAGGATGCGCTCTCGGCCCTCAAGCTCGCCTTCAGGGCCGCGGCGGCTGTGCGGCCAAGCGGGGAGGGAGCCCCGGAGGGCCCGGGGGTTGCACCAGCAAAGAAGAAGCAGTTCTTCTATCAAGATCAGGCTGAAATGAAGCAGGTGCTGGTCGACGAAGACGGGGGATCAGGCTCTACCATCACCACAGGCGCCGGCCTCCTTCCAGACCAAGGAGAGGCGTTGGTCAGCTTCCTCCTCGCGAACAAGAGCGTGTTGGCGTGGGAAGCGGCGGACCTTGTCGGGGTTCCGCGCAGGGTAATCGAGCACCACCTGATGGTGTGCCCCAACGCACGCCCTGCAAAGGAGAAGGCATGGAGGCAAGCCCCAGAGAAGTAGTCATTCATCATCTAGGAGACCCGCAAGCTACAGGAGGCTGGTGTCATTCGGGAAGTGTGGCACCCAGATTGGCTCGCGAACCTGGTCATCGTCCCCAAGAAGGGAGGGAAAGAGTGGATGTGCGTTGACTTCACCAACCTCAACAAGGCCTGTCGTGAAGACCACTTCCCTCTCCCGCGCATCGACCAAATCATGGACTCCACCGCCGAGTGCGATTTACTGTGCTTCCTGGATGCCTTCTCGGGTTATCACCAAATCAAGATGGCGGTGCAGGACGTTGAGAAGGCGTCTTTTATGACCCCGTGCGGGGTGTACTGCTACACGTGCATGCCGTTCGGGCTGCGCAATGCCGGAGCAACCTTCCAGCGGCTAATGCACATGGCCTTGGGCCAGCAGCTCGGTACGAACACAGAGGCGTACGTCGACGACATGGTGTGAAATCTCGTGAGGCGAGAACACTCATCGAAGATCTGAAGGAGACTTTCACCAGCCTGCGCAAGGTAAAGCTGCGGCTCAACCCAGAGAAATGTGTATTCAGCATCCCGTCTAGCGAGCTGCTAGGCTTCCTAGTGTCGGAAAGAGGGATCGAGGCCAACCCAGAAAAAGTCAAGGCCATAGGAAGAATGAGTCCGCCACAAACCCTCAAGGAGATGCAGAAGCTGGCGGGTTGCATAACCTCGCTCGGGCGCTACATCTCCAAGATAGGGGAGCGCGCCCTCCCCTTCTTCAAGCTAATGAAAAAGAAGGGCCCGTTCGAGCGGACTTGGAGGCTGGCACAGCCTTCCAAGACGTCAAGAAGTACCTCACCAGCACGCCGATGATGGTAGCACCGCGCCCCTTGAATATTTAGTGCTCTACCTGGCCGTCGCGCCTCACTCTGCCAGCGCAGCGATGGTGGTGGTCTGCGAGGAGCGCCCGACAAAGGGCTCGCGGGGCAGCACCTCGCACCCGGTTGAGGCGCCGCGGCCTCAGGACGATGCTCCTGAGGCCTCGGCCGCCCTAGCGGTCAGCGGGGCTCCTGTGGATGGCGCCCCCGAGGCCATGGCAGCCCCGACAGATGACAAGGCTCCTGAGGCCCCCGGCCACGGGAGGAACAGGACCCTGCCAATGCCTCCACCCTCGTCGAACACCCGGTGTCTTTCATCAGCACGGTGCTGCGCGATGCACGGGCGTGCTACCCCATGCCGCAAAAGTTGTTGCTCGCACACCTCGTCGCCTCCCGAAAGCTGCGCCACTACTTCCAAGGCCACCCCATCTAGGTTGTCTCAGCTTACCCCCTTTAGAGGGTGATCCAGAGCCGTAATGTCGTGGGGAGGGTCGCCGAATGGAACATTTAACTGCAGACATTCCTGTTGGAATTCAGCACCACCAGGATCATCAAGGGTGCGGCCCTCGCCGACTTCGTCGCGGAATGGACTGACGTCCCCGACCGAGAAGTGGGCGAGGATCGTTCCCTCTCGCCCGGAAATGAAGCACCGGATGGTTGGGTCATGTACAACAACGGTGCATCGCACGTCAGGGCACAGGGGCGGGAGCCGTGCTCATCTCGCCCACCCAGGACAAGCTCTACTACGCCGTCCAGCTCTGCTTCCAGCAAGGCGAGAAGGTCTCCGACAACATAGCGGAATACGAAGGCCTGATCGCTGGCCACAACGCTGCAGCACCTTTGGGGGTGAGGCACCTCACCATCAGGGTGACTCCCAGCTCCTCGTCAACTTCTCCAACAAGGCGTACAAGCCAAAGCACGAGCACATGGAGGCATACCTCGAGGAGGTACACAAAATCGAGAAACAATTCTTGGGCTTGGAATTGTAGCACGTACCACGCGGCACGAACAGGAAGGCGGACGACAGCGCCAAGAGGTTGTCTCGGCGTCTACCTCAGGAGCCTGGCGTCTTTGAGGAGCGGCTTTTCAAGCCGTCGGCAGCTCCCCCCGCTACGGGACTAGCATCGCCTCAAAAGAAGCTTCCTCTAGCACCCCTCTTAGGCGCCCCAGCTTGTGGCCCAACCTCAGGAGACTGCCTGCTCCTCGCACTTGAGCCCCAGAAGGGGTGCTAGACCGAGGAGTTCAAGGTGTACCTGCTCCAAGGCACCTTGCTGGCGAAGGAGGAAGGAGCAGAGCTGTGGCCTGCCAGGCCACTGCGTACGACATCCAGGACGGTGAGCTCTACCGAAAACGGCCAAATGATGTTTCTCTATGATGCATCTCCAGGGAGTAGGGATGCGAGCTGTTGGTGGACATACATGGCGGGGACTGTGAGCATCACTCTTCATCATGCACCCTCATGGGAAAGGCGTTCCGCAGCGGATTCTACTGGCCCATGGCGCTCAATGATGCCACCGAGCTAGTAAGATATTGTGACGCCTGTCAGTTCCATGCCAAGAAGATCCACCAGCCCACTCAGGGCCTCCGGACCATGCCGCTCTCATGGCCGTTTGCGGTCTGGGGGCTAGACATCCTGGGCCCGTTCCCTCGAGTGCCTGGGGGCTACCGCTACCTCTACGTCACCATCAACAAGTTCACCAAGTGGGCGGAGGTGGAGGCCATCTGCACCATCCCAGCCGGCTCGACCATCAAGTTCATCAAGGGCCTCGTGAGCCGCTTCGGGGTTCCTAACCACATCATCCACAACAATGGCTCACAGTTCACCAGCAACCTTTTCAAAACCTATTGTGCTAACCTTGGAACGCAGATATGCTATGCTTCGGTGGCACACCCTCGGAGCAATAGCCAGGCTGAGCGCGCCAACGCAGAGGTCCTGAGAGGCCTCAAGGCAAGGACCTTCAAGAAGAAGCTCGAGGCCTATGGCAGGGGCTGGCTCGATGAGCTCCAGTCCTCGTTGTGGACCATCCGCACCACCGCGACCAAGCCGACGAGCGAGACCCCGTTCTTCCTCATCTATGGAGCCGAGGCGGTTCTCCCTCACGAGGTCAAGTATCGCTCCATACGGGTCTTGGCGTTTGATGAGGCGTGCCAGGATGCCTCGCGGGGAATGGACCTCGTGCTAGGGGAGGAACGCCGCCGCCAAGCCTCGCTCCGAGCAGCGAGGTACCAGCAGGCGTTGCGGCGGTATCACTGCCACAGCGTTCGCTCTAGGACGCTCGAGGTGGGTGATCTCGTCCTGAGGCGGGTGCTCTCCAGGGAAGGGCCTCATAAGCTCTCGCCCATGTGGGAGGGCCCGTTCAGGATCGCCCATGTCTCCAGGCCTGGCGCCGCGCGCCTGGAGACACAGGACGGGATCCCCATCCAGAACACCTGGAACATCTAGCATCTCCGGAAGTTCTACCCATGAAGCAAGGCGCCGCACTTGTGAAGGTCTCCGCTCATGACATCTCATGTAATAGTGAGTTGGGGCTATACACGCCCCAGAGTCCCCTGAGTGCCGCCCCTGGGCCTCACGGGGGCTCCCAACCACGTCCTAGTGGAGGCCCCATGCTCCGCGCTGGTGGGAAGACAAGAAGACTAGTCTAGGTGCCGGACGCGGCTATTCTTTTGCTTGCTTTCTGTAGCTGGTTTGCAACTTCTTGAATGAAATTTTGAGATTTCATGTCTTTCATTCACCAGGGTTGGAAAATATCTCTCTTTTGTTTTTGATTCTCCTTTCCAACTACGTCTCAAGAGGAGCGGCGGTTGCCCGTCGCTCTTCCTCGCGCGTCGCGCTCGCGGGGGGCTAGGTACAGTGTGTGCACCTGGGCTCGCACGCGACCACACCTCGCCGACGCTTTGCCGCCCCAGCTTTCGCGCCCTTAATCCTCATGAGACGTCCGCAAACGAGCTAATGGATATGCGCGCCCTCTTAAGTCCGTGCCTCTGGGCATCGCGATGTTGTTCGCTAGCCACAACCAATACATGCTCGGGAGCTTGTGCTAGGTAGGACAAGACGCCTCATGAGGCTTTCTAACCCTACAGTTACACGACGTCTCCTGAGGCTCAACGACTCTCGGGTCATCAAGAAGGAAGGCCTTGGAAGACGCCCCTGGAAAGGCATGCCCTGGCGACATAAGAGTCAACCGCAAGCACATCGAGCTAAATTACCCTAACTACACCTAGTGGAAACACGGATATCATAGCATAACGGCGCAAGCGACATGGTTCACTACACGCCCCAGCATGGCCCCCTACTTTTTTGATGCAGGAGAAAAGAGGAAAGAAAAGCAAGTCGCGACTATGGCAACTCCTGAGGCTTGGCCCCGGCAACACCCGAGCTCACACGGAGTCTTCCTCCTGTTTCACCGAGGTGTGCCGGTGATGCGGCTCGTCGCCCTCCCTGGTCCGAGCCCGGCGGCACGGCGGCTCGTTGTAGTCGCCATCGCTCATGCTCTACCACGAGGTGGAGCCGGTGCGGCCGTCGCCAAGGGCAAGCGCACTAGCAGCGGCACCGTCGTCGTCGCCGTCATCGTCGCTGTTGCTCTCCATGTAGCACCGTAGACGCCGGCCGCTCCCCCGAAGACCCTAACATAGAGGGTCGAGGCGCCGTCATACTTGAAGTGGAGGGTGCTCCTCCCGGGCAGACCGCGCGCATGGGCAAATGGTTGCCACCCATGGTTCAGGAACACATTTCCAGCAGTGGTGACTTCAACATCCACCCACGAGGGCTTGGTGCAGCAGCTGTCTGCCTGCAACCAGAGGCCACCAGTCCCTCCAGTCGGCAGCACACTCGCGAAGGAGAGCGGAAGCTGGAACCGGATGCTCGCTGGCCTCTCCGACTAGACGACAACCTCTGCAGGCGCGTCGGCTGAGTGGGAGCACGGTCCCGGTGGCCGGACGATCGTCGTGCGCCTCCCCCCATCGCCGAGGTTGCCCTATCCACGACAGCACTTACCGCAGGAGGAAGCCCCACCACGGCTGCTAGAGGTAGCGCCGGCCGCCGGAGGAGCGCACCCGCGCCCCTTAGGGGTCACTGCCGGAGTCAGCGCGTGCTTTCGGGGCCACCCACGTGTTGGGGAACGTAGTAATTTCAAAAAATTTCCTACGCACACGCAAGATCATGGTGATGCATAGCAACGAGAGGGGAGAGTGTTGTCTATGTACCCTCGTAGACCGAAAGCGGAAGCGTTATATCAACGCGGTTGATGTAGTCGTACGTCTTCACGATCCGACCGATCCAAGCACCGTTACTCCGGCACCTCCGAGTTCTTGGCACACGTTCAGCTCGATGACGTTCCCCGGGCTCCGATCCAGCAAAGCTTCGGGGAAGAGTTCCGTCAGCACGACGGCGTGGTGACAATCTTGATGTTCTACTATCGCAGGGCTTCGCCTAAGCACCGCTACAATATGACCGAGGTGGAATATGGTGGAGGGGGGCACCGCACACGGCTAGAGAACGATCTCAAGGATCAACTTGTGTGTCTATGGGGTGCCCCCTGCCCCCGTATATAAAGGAGCAAGGGAGGGAGGAGGCCGGCCCTAGGTTTGGCGCGCCAAGGGGAGTCCTACTCCTACCGGGAGTAGGATTCCCCTTTTCCTAGTCCAACTAGGAATCCTTCCATGTAGGGGAAGTATGAGAGAAGGAAAGGGAAGAGAGAAGAAGAAGGAAGGAAGGGGGCGCCCCCCTTCCCTAGTCCAATTCGGACTAGAGCAAGGGGAGGGGCGCGGCCACCTTTTGGCCCTTTCTCTCCTTTTCCCGTATGGCCCAATGAGGCCCATTACGAATTCCCGTAACTCTCCGGTACTCCCGAAAATACCCGAATCACTCAGAACCTTTCCGAAGTCCGAATATAGTCGTCCAATATATCGATCTTTACGTCTCGACCATTTCGAGACTCCTCGTCATGTCCCCGATCCCATCCGGGACTCCGAACTCCTTCGGTACATCAAAACTCATAAACTCATAATAACTATCATCGTAACCTTAAGCGTGCGAACCCTACGGTTCGAGAACAATGTAGACATGACTGAGACACGTCTCCGGTCAATAACCAATAGCGGGACCTGGATGCCCATATTGGCTCCTACATATTCTTCGAAGATCTTTATCGGTCAGACCGCATAACAACATACGTTGTTCCCTTTGTCATCGGTATGTTACTTGCCCGAGATTCGATCGTCGGTGTCCAATACCTAGTTCAATCTCGTTACCGGCAAGTCTCTTTACTCGTTCCGTAATACATCATCCCGCAACTAACTCATTAGTTGAAATGCTTGCAAGACTTAAGTGATGTGCATTACCGAGAGGGCCCAGAGATACCTCTCCGACATTCGGAGTGACAAATCCTAATCTCGAAATACGCCAACCCAACAAATACTTTCGGAGACACCTGTAGAGCACCTTTATAATCACCCAGTTACGTTGTGACGTTTGGTAGCACACAAAGTGTTCCTACGGTAAACGGGAGTTGCATAATCTCATAGTCAAAGGAACATGTATAAGTCATGGATAAAAGCAATAGCAACATACTAAACGATCGGGTGCTAAGCTAATGGAATGGGTCATGTCAATCAGATCATTCAACTAATGATGTGACCCCGTTAATCAAATAACAACTCTTTGTCCATGGTTAGGAAACATAACCATCTTTGATTAACGAGCTAGTCAAGTAGAGGCATACTAGTGACACTCTGTTTGTTTATGTATTCACACATGTATTATGTTTCCGGATAATACAATTCTAGCATGAATAATAAACATTTATCATGATATATAAGGAAATAAATAATAACTTTATTATTGCCTCTAGGGCATATTTCCTTCAGTCTCCCACTTGCACTAGAATCAATAATCTAGTTCACATCGCCATGTGATTTACCAGCAATACTTCACATCACCATGTGATTAACACCCATAGTTCACATCGATATGTGATCAACACCCAAAGGGTTTACTAGAGTCAGTAATCTAGTTCACATTGCTATGTGATTAACACCCAAAGAGTACTAAGGTGTGATCATGTTTTGCTTGTGAGAGAAGCTTAGTCAACGGGTCTGCCAAAATTCAGATCCGTATGTATTTTGCAACTTTCTATGTCTACAATGCTCTGCACGGAGCTACTTTAGTTAATTGCTCCCACTTTCAATATGTATCTAGATTGAGACTTAGAGTCATCCAGATTAGTGTCAAAACTTGCGTCGACGTAACCTTTTACGACGAACCTTTTTGTCACTTCCATAATCGAGAAACATATCCTTATTCCACTAAGGATAATTTTGACCGCTGTCCAGTGATCTACTCCTAGATCACTATTGTACTCCCTTGCCAAACTCAGTGTAGGGTATACAATAGATCTGGTACACAACATGGCATACTTTATAGAACCTATGGCCAAGGCATAGGGAATGACTTTCATTCTCTTTCTATCTTCTGCCGTGGTCGAGTTTTGAGTCTTTACTCAACTTCATACCCTGTAACACAGGAAAGAACTCTTTATTTGACTGTTCCATTTTGAACTACTTCAAAATCTTGTCAAGGTATGCACTCATTGAAAACTTATCAAGCGTCTTGATCTATCTCTATAGATCTTGATGCTCAATATGTAAGCAGCTTTACCGAGGTCCTTCTTCGAAAAACTTCTTTCAAACACTCCTTTATGCTTTGCAGAATAATTCTACATTATTTCCGATCAACAATATGTCATTTACATATACTTATCAGAAATGCTGTAGTGCTCCCACTCACTTTCTTGTAAATACAGGCTTCACCGCAAGTCTGTATAAAACTATATGCTTTGATCAACTCATCAAAGCGTATATTCCAACTCCGAGATGCTTGCACCAGTCCATAGATGGATCGCTGGAGCTTGCACATTTTGTTAGCACCTTTAGGATTGACAAAACCTTCTGGTTGCATCATATACAACTCTTCTTTAATAAATCCATTAAGGAATGCAGTTTTGTTTTATCCGTTTGCCAGATTTCATAAAATGCGGCAATTGCTAACATGATTCGGACAGACTTAAGCATGGATATGAGTGAGAAACTCTCATCGTAGTCAACACCTTGAACTTGTCGAAAAACTTTTTTGCGACAAGTCGAGCTTTGTAGATAGTAACACTACTATCATCTTCTGTCTTCCTCTTGAAGATCCATTTATTTTCTATGGCTTGCCGATCATCGGGCAAATCCATCAAAGTCCATACTTTGTTCTCATACATGGATCCCATCTCAGATTTCATGGCTTTAAGCCATTTTGCGGAATCTGGGCTCACCATCGCTTCTTCATAGTTTGTAGGTTCATCATGATCTAGTAGCATGACTTCCAGAACAGGATTGCCGTACCACTCTGGTGCGGATCTTACTCTGGTTGATCTACGAGGTTCTGTAGTAACTTGTTCTGTAGTTCTATGATCATCATCATCAACCTCCTCACTAGTTGGTTTTGACGTCACAGAAACTGGTTCCTATGATGTACTGGTTTCCAACAAGGGAATAGGTACAGTTACCTCATCAATTTCTACTTCCCTCCCACTCACTTCTTTAGAGAGAAACTCCTTCTCTAGAAAGGATCCATTCTTAGCAACGAATGTCTTGCCTTCGGATCTGTGATAGAAGGTGTACCCAACTGTCTCCTTTGGGTATCCTATGAAGACATTTCTCCAATTTGGGTTTGAGCTTATCAGGATGAAACTTTTTTCACATAAGCATCACAACCCCAAACTTTAAGAAACGACAACTTTGGTTTCTTGCTAAACCACAGTTCATATAGTGTCGTCTCAACGGATTTAGATGGTGCCCTATTTAACGTGAATGCAGCTGTCTATAATGCATAACCCCAAAACGATAGTGGTAAATCGGTAAGAAACATCATAGATTGCACTATATCAATAAAGTACGGTTATGACGTTCGGACACACCATTATGCTGTGGTGTTCCAGGTGGCGTGAGTAGTGAAACTATTTCACATTGTTTAACTGAAGGCCAAACTCGTAACTCAAATGTTTTACCTCTGCGATCATATCGTAGTAACTTTTATTTTCTTGTTAGGATGATTCTCTACTTCACTCTGAAATTCTTTGAACTTTTCAAACGTTTCAGACTTAATGTTTCATCAAGTAGATATACCCATATCTGCTCAAATCATCTGTGAAGGTTAGAAAATAATGATACTTGTCGCGAGCCTTAATATTCATCGGACCACATACATCAGTATGTATGATTTCCAACAAATCTGTTGCTTGCTCCATTGTTCCGGAGAACGGCGTTTTAGTCATCTTGCCCAAGAGGCATGGTTCGCAAGCATCAAGTGATTCATAATCAAGTGATTCCAAAATCCCATCAGCATGGAGTTTCTTCATGCGCTTTACACCAATATGACCTAAACGGCAGTGCCACAAATAGGTTGCACTATCATTATTAACTTCGCATCTTTTGGTTTCAATATTATGAATATGTGTATCACTACGATCGAGATCCAATGAACTATTTTCATTGGGTGTGTATGACCATAAAAGGTTCTATTCATGTAAACAGAACAACAATTGTTCTCTAACTTAAATGAATAATCGTATTGCAATAAACATGATCAAATCATATTTATGCTCAACGCAAACACCAAATAACACTTATTTCGGTTCATCACTAATCCCGAAAGTATAGGGAGTGTGCGATGATGATCATATCAATCTTGGAACTACTTCCAATTTTCATCGTCACTTCACCCTTAACCAGTCTTTGTTCATTCTGCAACTCTCGTTTCGAGTTACTACTCTTAGCAACTGAACCAGTATCAAATACCGAGGGGTTGCTATGAACACTAGTAAAATACACATCAATAATCTGTATATCAAATATACCTTTGTTCACTTCGCCATCCTTCTTATCCGCCAAATACTTGGGGCAGTTCCGCTTCTAGTGACCAGTCCCTTTGCAGTAAACGCACTCAGTCTCAGGCTTAGGTCCAGACTTGGGCTTCTTCACTTGAGCAGAAACTTGCTTGCCGTTCTTCTTGAAGTTCCCCTTCTTCCCTTTGCCCTTTACTTGAAACTAGTGATCTTGTCAACCATCAACGCTTGATGTTCTTTCTTGATTTCTACCTCCATCGATTTCATCATTATGGAAAAGCTCGGGAGTCGTTTTCGTCATCCCTTGCATACTATAGTTCATCACGAAGTTCTACTAACTTGGTGATGGTGACTAGAGAATTCTGTCAATCACTATCTTATCTGGAGGATTAACTCCCACTTGATTCAAGCGATTGTTGTACCCAGACAATCTGAGCACATGCTCACTAGTTGAGCGATTCTCCTCCATCTTTTAGCTATAGAACTTGTTGGAGACTTCATATCCCTCAACTCGGGTATTTGCTTGAAATATTAACTTCAACTACTGGAACATCTCATATGGTCCATGGCGTTCAAAACGTCTTTGAAGTCCCGATTCTAAGCCGTTAAGCATGGTGCACTAAACTATTAAGTAGTCATCATATTGAGCTAGCCAAACGTTCATAACGTCTGCATCTGCTCCTGCAATAGGTCTGTCACCTAGCGGTGCATCAAGGACATAATTCTTCTGTGCAGCAATGAGGATAAACCTCAGATTACAGATCCAATCCGCATCATTGCTACTAACATCTTTCAACACAATTTTCTCTAGGAACATATCAAAATAAACATATGAAAGCAACAACGCGAGCTATTGATCTACAACATAGATATGCTAATACTACCAGGACTAAGTTCATGATAAATTAAAGTTCAATTAATCATATTACTTAAGAACTCCCACTTAGATAGACATCCCTCTAATCCTCTAAGTGATCACGTGATCCAAATCAACTAAACATGTCCGATCATCACGTGAGATGGAGTAGTTTCAATGGTGAACATCACTATGTTGATCATATCTACTATATGATTCACGCTCGACCTTTCGGTCTCCGTGTTCCGAGGTCATATCTTATATGCATAGCTCGTCAAGTATAGCCTGAGTATTCCGCGTGTGCAACTGTTTTGCACCCGTTGTATTTGAACGTAGAGCCTATCACACCCGATCATCATGTGGTGTCTCAGCACGAAGAACTTTTGCAACGGTGCATACTCAGGGAGAACACTTCTTGATAATTTAGTGAGAGATCATCTTATAATGCTACCGTCAATCAAAGCAAGATAAGATGCATAAAAAGATAAACATCACATGCAATCAATATAAGTGATATGATATGGCCATCATCATCTCGTGCTTGTGATCTCCATCTTCGAAGCACCGTCATGATCACCATCGTCACCGGCGCGACACCTTGATCTCCATCGTAGCATCGTTGTCGTTTCGCCAATCTTATGCTTCTACGACTATCGCTACCGCTTAGTGATAAAGTAAAGCATTACATCGCGATTGCATTGCATACAATAAAGCGACAACCATATGGCTCCTGCCAGTTGCCGATAACTCGGTTACAAAACATGATCATCTCATACAATAAAATTTAGCATCATGTCTTGACCATATCACATCACAACATGCCCTGCAAAAACAAGTTAGACGTCCTCTACTTTGTTGTTGCAAGTTTTACGTGGCTGCTACGGGCTTAAGCAAGAACTCATCTTACCTACGCATCAAAACCACAACGATAGTTTGTCAAATAGAATCCGTTTTAACCTTCTCAAGGACCGGGCGTAGCCACACTCGGTTCAACTAAAGTTGGAGAGACAGTCTTCCGCAAGCCATCTATGTGCAAAGCACGTCGAGGGAACCGGTCTCGCGTAAGAGTACGCGTAAGGTTGGTCCGGATCGTCTCGTCCAACAATACCGCCGAACCAAAGTATGACATGCTGGTAGGCAGTATGACTTATATCGCCCACAACTCACTTGTGTTCTACTCGTGCAAATAACATCAAACCATAAAACCTAGGCTCGGATGCCACTGTTGGGGAACGTAGTAATTTCAAAAAAATTCCTACGCACACGCAAGATCATGGTGATGCATAGCAACGAGAGGGGAGAGTGTTGTCTATGTACCCTCGTAGACCGAAAGCGGAAGCGTTATATCAACGCGGTTGATGTAGTCGTACGTCTTCACGATCCGACCGATCCAAGCACCGTTACTCCGGCACCTCCGAGTTCTTGGCACACGTTCAGCTCGATGACGTTCCCCGGGCTCCGATCCAGCAAAGCTTCGGGGAAGAGTTCCGTCAGCACGACGGCGTGGTGACGATCTTGATGTTCTACTGTCGCAGGGCTTCGCCTAAGCACCGCTACAATATGACCGAGGTGGAATATGGTGGAGGGGGGCACCGCACACGGCTTGAGAACAATCTCAAGGATCAACTTGTGTGTCTATGGGGTGCCCCCTGCCCCCGTATATAAAGGAGCAAGGGAGGGAGGAGGCCGGCCCTAGGTTTGGCGCGCCAAGGGGAGTCCTACTCCCACCGGGAGTAGGATTCCCCTTTTCCTAGTCCAACTAGGAATCCTTCCATGTAGGGGAAGTATGAGAGAAGGAAAGGGAAGAGAGAAGGAGAACGAAGGAAGGGGGCGCCCCCCTTCCCTAGTCCAATTCGGACTAGAGCAAGGGGAGGGGCGCGGCCACCTTTTGGCCCTTTCTCTCCTTTTCCCATATGGCCCAATGAGGCCCATTACGAATTCCCCTAACTCTCCGGTACTCCCGAAAATACCCGAATCACTCAGAACCTTTCCTCAGTCCGAATAAAGTCGTCCAATATATCGATCTTTACGTCTCGACCATTTCGAGACTCCTCGTCATGTCCCCGATCCCATCTGGGACTCCGAACTCCTTCGGTACATCAAAACTCATAAACTCATAATAACTGTCATCGTAACCTTAAGCGTGCGGACCTTACGGTTCGAGAACAATGTAGACATGACTGAGACACGTCTCCGGTCAATAACCAATAGCGGGACCTGGATGCCCATATTGGCTCCTACATATTCTTCGAAGATCTTTATCGGTCAGACCGCATAACAACATACGTTGTTCCCTTTGTCATCGGTATGTTACTTGCCCGAGATTCGATCGTCGGTATCCAAATTCCTAGTTCAATCTCGTTACCGGCAAGTCTCTTTACTCGTTCCGTAATACATCATCCCGCAACTAACTCATTAGTTGAAATGCTTGCAAGACTTAAGTGATGTGCATTACCGAGAGGGCCCAGAGATACCTCTCCGACATTCGGAGTGACAAATCCTAATCTCGAAATACGCCAACCCAACAAATACTTTCGGAGACACCTGTAGAGCACCTTTATAATCACCCAGTTACGTTGTGACGTTTGGTAGCACACAAAGTGTTCCTACGGTAAACGGGAGTTGCATAATCTCATAGTCAAAGGAACATGTATAAGTCATGGATAAAAGCAATAGCAACATACTAAACGACCGGGTGCTAAGCTAATGGAATGGGTCATGTCAATCAGATCATTCAACTAATGATGTGACCCCGTTAATCAAATAACAACTCTTTGTCCATGGTTAGGAAACATAACCATCTTTGATTAACGAGCTAGTCAAGTAGAGGCATACTAGTGACACTCTGTTTGTTTATGTATTCACACATGTATTATGTTTCCGGATAATACAATTCTAGCATGAATAATAAACATTTATCATGATATATAAGGAAATAAATAATAACTTTATTATTGCCTCTAGGGCATATTTCCTTCAGTCTCCCACTTGCACTAGAGTCAATAATCTAGTTCACATCGCCATGTGATTTACCAGCAATACTTCACATCACCATGTGATTAACACCCATAGTTCACATCGATATGTGATCAACACCCAAAGGGTTTACTAGAGTCAGTAATCTAGTTCACATTGCTATGTGATTAACACCCAAAGAGTACTAAGGTGTGATCATGTTTTTCTTGTGAGAGAAGCTTAGTCAACGGGTCTGCCAAAATTCAGATCCGTATGTATTTTGCAACTTTCTATGTCTACAATGCTTTGCACGGAGCTACTTTAGTTAATTGCTCCCACTTTCAATATGTATCTAGATTGAGACTTAGAGTCATCCAGATTAGTGTCAAAACTTGCATCGACGTAACCTTTTACGATGAACCTTTTTGTCACTTCCATAATCGAGAAACATATCCTTATTCCACTAAGGATAATTTTGACCACTGTCCAGTGATCCACTCCTAGATCACTATTGTACTCCCTTGCCAAACTCAGTGTAGGGTATACAATAGATCTGGTATACAACATGGCATACTTTATAGAACCTATGGCCAAGGCATAGGGAATGACTTTCATTCTCTTTCTATATTCTGCCGTGGTCGAGTTTTGAGTCTTTACTCAACTTCATACCTTGTAACACAGGAAAGAACTCTTTCTTTGACTGTTCCATTTTGAACTACTTCAAAATCTTGTCAAGGTATGCACTCATTGAAAACTTATCAAGCATCTTGATCTATCTCTATAGATCTTGATGCTCAATATGTAAGCAGCTTTACCGACGGCGAGACAAGAAGGAAGAAGAAGGGGCAAGCAGCGAGAAGGTGGAGATGAGCAGGGGGCTCCGACCTTCCTGTTATTTATAGCCAGAGGGAGGCCGACCGCCGGCCTCCACGATCCCCGGTAATGATGATCTTTATTCCATGCACCAAGCTATTATCAAGTCGAACGGTTGCCGAGGCAACATGGGCCCACGTCCCATCAAATGCCACGCGTCGAAGGGGACCGCAGGTGGTTGGGGCCCGCGGTGCTTCGCCTTTGACCTTTGGCTTTGCCTCGAAGCCAAGTACGAGCGCGCCTTGCCCCCCCAATATGGCTAAGCGGAAGGAAAAGGGTTTTCCATGAGCTAGTAAACGAAAATGCACTTGTCCGACTATTGCTAAGCAGTTTTGGGATACTAAACGGACCTCCCCAGATGGTAATCTTAAAGTGGTCGATTACCCTCGGGCTACTGTTTGTGTTCTAGGAACCGGGGTACCCAGACTTGCCTGCCTATAGCCCACGACGTGGCTCCTTCCATGGCCTGGTATAGCCCATCTTCAGCATCAACAATAGAAGAGCCTCGCGAGGGGCCAAGCCTCGCGAGGTCGATGACGCCAAGACCTCCAAAAGGAGTGGCCTCCTTAGGCTGGCTCCTGAGGAAAAGAGATTTCTATGCAAGCCCTCACCTCGTGAGGTTCAGATGACGCAAACCATGACGACCAAGGACAGCAGGGTGCCAACGGGCACAGAACAGCAGGTTTCCTCTTTGGTGCTAAAGAGGCAAGCGCAGGCGCGGTCCCGAGGAATCAACCAAAGGTTTCCATTTCCGTACTACAAGACCAAGACCACTAGGACGGTGGGACGGAGGTCATCGCCAATCCCACCACGGCGTCACGGCTAGAAGCTTTGCACGCAAAGACCACCTTTCATCAGAATAAGATGTACTAGTTCTCTCCCTTCGAATTTGGCGGTTGTGGGATCCCTTCCCGCCTTTATTTTGGGAAGAGGACCAAGGCCACTATAATTATAACTTAGCCACCACCATAGCGAGGGGGCATTCGAACCATCCGCTGTCAGATTTGGGGCTCCGCAGACCCAAGATAGACTCGAACTCTGGGGTGCATTTGAAGAACTCAACCTCCCCAGTCTGCCTACTCGTCGATCCCACGGCCTAGCTCGATGGACTGGAAGGAAATGGGACACAACCGTTTACCCAGGTTCGGGCCACCTTGCGGGGTAAAAGTCTACTCCTGCTTTGTGGTGGATTGGCCTCGAGACGGGCTGAGGATGAACTAGTACAGTGGAAGAACAACTTCAGGAGGTGTGTTCTTGTGTTTGAGTGAACTGGTGAGGGTGTGGATGGACTGGATTCAGATCCCTCTCTATGGTGGTGGCTAGGCTATATTTATAGTGGCCTTGGTCCTCTTCCCAAAATGAAGGCGGAAAGGGATCCCACAATGGCCAAATTCAAAGGGAGACAACTAGTACATCTTATCCTGACAAAAGGTAGTCTTCGCCTGCAAAGCTTCAGGTCGTGACACCGTGGTGGGCTCGGCGATGACCTCCATCCTGCGGCGGCGGTCTTGGTCTTGTAGCATGGAAATGGAAACCTTTGGTTGATGCCTCGGGACTCCGCGCCTGCGCTTCCCTCTTTAGCACCAAAGAGGAAACCAGCTGTACTGCGCCCGTTGGTGCCCGCCTGGCCTTGGTCGTCATGGCTTGCGTCATCCAAACCTCACGAGGTGAGGTCTCTTGTAGAAATCGCCGCTTCTTAGGAGCCAGCCTGAGGAGGCCGC
Source organism: Aegilops umbellulata (assembly GCA_032464435.1). Taxonomy (NCBI): domain Eukaryota; kingdom Viridiplantae; phylum Streptophyta; class Magnoliopsida; order Poales; family Poaceae; genus Aegilops; species Aegilops umbellulata. Next base: position 202,549,908 of record CP136060.1, read on the forward strand.
TCCTTCTGGAGGTCTTTGCGTCGTCTGCCTCACGAGGGTCTTGTGTTGTTGGTGTTGAAGATGGGCCATACCAGGCCATCGATGGAGCCACGTTGTGGGCCGCAGGTAGGCAACTCTGGGTACCACGGTTCCCAGAACACCGACAGAAGCCCTCGGGACCAAGGCGTGCTTGGACTTGGCTTCGAGGCTAAGGCAAATGGCAAGGGCGAAGCGTCGCGAGCCCCAACCACATGCGGGCCTAGTCAACACATGGTGCATGATGGGACGTGGGCGCCCCCTTCCACACGCTGCCTCGGCAACCATTTGACTTGACTAGAGCCTGCTCCATGCAGAAAGATCATCATTACTGGGGATCGTGGAGGCTGGCGGTTGGCCTCCTTCTGGCTATAAATGGGGAGAGGGGCAGAGCCCCCCTGCTCATCTCCATCTTCTCGCTGCCCGCTCCTCCTTCTTCTTCCTTGTCTCTCCGTCTTGCCAAAACGTCCATGGGAGCAATGGAGTTGTCTTCGAGGTTTAGGTTAAGAAGGACTTCCACCCTGGTAACTTTGAGGATATTTGGATCAATATTTAATGTAGTTGCTTTGCAACTGACCAAAATGGTCAAGAAACTTGATCAAGAAGGTGCACTCACATGGTGATGCCACATGGGATGAAATTTGGCAAGGCTTAGCCATTTGGTCATAGTAAGAAGCTGTAATAATTTCATACCAATTGGATTCACCAAAATGGTACTTCCTTCACAGCTATCTTCACTAACCAGAATCTTGCAAGAACTTTGGAGAAATATTGTCTACGTGAAATGGTTCCAAATTTGGTGGAGAGAAGTTATTTGGTAGGAGAACAATCTGGTATTTTCTCAGAATTAATGAAGCAATATAAAATGCACTTGCTTGACAACTTGAAAATGTTGCTAGAATCAAAGATTTGGTCCTGTGCTCACATAGATGATTGTATGGGTCTGAAATTTGGAGGAGGGTAATTATATGAGCACATGAAGAGGCGTGCAAAATTTCAACTCATTTCGATAACCCTAGCTAGTAATTTCTTCACAATGGCTTCTGTCTAACAGAAACTTTGAAAAATCACTGAGGAAGATTGGCTAGGCAAATAAAGTTGAATTTTGGCATGTGGCAATTATTTGGACATAAGAGAATGCCCAAAAGGTTTGGGAGAAATCAGGAAAGGATAGGTCGAACTTCCTTCACAGAAAGCCACATTGGATAGAAATGAAGAATAACTATTGGAGAATTATCCTTGGGCTAGGACAGGAAAGTTTGGGCACATTTGAGCAACATATGACCCAACAAAATTATGAGAATTATTTGGGAATTTTTGGATGGACAGAAATAAAGGTTGCTTCACAACCTAGGGCGGATAGGGTTATTCCTTTAATAGAGAAAGGAATATTCCTGAGAAAAAGAAACTAGGGTTTGGTCAAGCAGTGAAGTGACATGAGATTAACAAGGTTTTGAGAATGATGATCCACTTGGGAGGGGGAATGAGGATGATTTCCCAGGTGGCAAGGCTACAGAACCACTCCAAAAAGGAAAACAGAGCAAAAACCAATAAATTAAAAAGGGTCAAAAACCAGGCTATTACAAACCTTCCCCCCTTAAAGAAATCTCGTCCTCGAGAATTGCTGGCTCAGGGAACAAGTATGACTTGAGGACACCATTTCCAACTCGGGTATCCATTTCCTTTATTTATTGTTTCCCCGAGAATTTCAGATGATCTAATTATCTTTGCTCGGGGTGTTTTGCTTCACCTTTTCCCAAATTCTGACGGGTTTTTTCTCACATACCAAATCCTTTTGCTGATGTTGATTCTTTCATATCTGTAGTGATATTCAATGGATCTGAGCATAAATTTACTTTTGCCATGAAAACCTTAATACTTATCTCATGGGGTTGCTTCAAATAAATGCGGGCCTTCTGTTTTCAATAAATGCTGAGAATTAATCATGGCCATCTTCTGACGAGATGTGACTTCTCATAAGTGGTACTGATTTATTTTGATTTATTCCTTTGGCTCGAGCATGAGATATGTACCAAAGATTCGACTGCCTTTTTATCGTGAGCAATATAACGGTGTATGGAGTTTTAGTTGTGTCATACCTCAAATATTTACATCTTGAGACTGTCCTGACAGGGGGCTGGCGAACAAATGCTTTTCCTGAAAGACTGACCGTTTACTTGATTCCGTCGATGACTATACCGGGTCTGAGCTGATTGTTCGGCTTTTGATTTTCTCATTTTGCCAGCATACTCATTTGGATTTTCCACACTAACCATTCCAAGCAGGTCAGCGGGATATGAAATCCTTGTAAAACAGAGTAGGCCACTGAGAGTATGCCTTTGTGGATCCATATGGAATTACGACTTTCGATTGACTTGGGTATCCGGACCCTGATGGTCGCGCAAAAATCATCAACATACTTTTGTTATCAGTCTCATCCTTTGACAATCATGATTTGCTTTGTCAGGATACCTTGCTGAAATAACTTGGCCATGCCTGTCCTTGATTTTTCGTATGACCATGGATGTGACTAGTGCAATATTTTTGAAATTATTCCTTACGCATGTTTTTTGACCTGGGTTCACATACATATGACATATACCCAGGGTTTGTGGCTATACGGAGCTCATTGTTGAGGCCAATCATACAAGAAGGTGACAAGGTTTGAAGACATCTCCTTTTCAGTTGCAAGAATAATGACCTTGATGAACATTGTCAAGACAGTTGATTCTGTGATGTCATCCCCAGACCTTGTCGATCCTTGTAATTCATGAGATGTATCTCTGCTTATCTTCATTTGCATGGCTCATGAGGTTGTTGGATCTGTACCTTTCTTACTTATATCTGCTTGATCATTGTCGTATCCCGTATGAGTGACTGATCTGGCCAGGGATACATGCTCACCATATATAAGAATCATATGCAATCAAACACTTGATTTCTGAATAAGACACATGCCTTCACTGATTTGTGCTTCTGACAAAATGTTGTGAGTCTAATTCTTGAGCGGTGCTGCCATACATTGGCAACTCATCATATCACCTCTGAGGACGGTGCAATAGTGTGGTACTGACATGGACTGAGTGGCTTACGAGAGAAGCCATCTGAGTAGCTTGCTGAGGAGGACTCGTTACCTTCTAATCGAAGCTTTTGTCTGGGTAGCGTGCAGAAGAAGGCTCTATAACTTACACACAAAGCTTGGTCTGATTATTGTGCTGGAGAAGACTGAGTCCTGTACTTGAGAAGCTTCTCCTCGGTTTTGCTTATTGAGAAAAATTCATTTCCGTCTGTCAGAAGCTTTTACCAAGGTATCTTGTTGAGAAAGGCCGGGTATCATGGGCCGGAAATTGTTCAGATATCATGCTGAGGAAAAATTGAGGAGCCTTGCCTCATAAATTTCTTCCGATAGCGTGCGGAATAAAACTGGGTTTCTTATATCCAAAACTTCATACTGATATGCAGACTGAAATGCATACACACGCCCATAATATTCTGAGGCTGATTATTTGCATGAGAAAAATGGTTTGATTTTCTTCCTCGAGCATGTCCCATTCTGACTTTATTTCAGATGATAACATATTTCAAGCATCATGCATTGTTGAGCCAAAACTTTGTATATGATGCATACCTCTGTCTGAAAATATACCGTTGGGCTTGTACCTGACTTGTCTTGCTGCTGACTTGATCATTACTGTTGTGAGGATTTGGTACTGATGGGGACTTGATGCTGATAATCAATCCAAGACACTATTGGTATTCTGAGCAGATACTAATGCCATAATGCAGTTGACTGGGTGGACCATAATGTTTAGCTGAGCTTCTTCCAAATATTTGAAATCCTTATTACTTCTTCGAGTCCGGTGTCAGTTGATGAGCAACTCTTTATAGGGGAAATAATGTAACACTGGGGCCCAAAAAGAAAGAAGCAAAATAAAACTTAACTAAAAAAAGCACACAACAACAATCAATTCACACATAATCAATGTCACATATTGCTGCAAGTCACACAATATGCATGCCTACTTAAGCACACAAATCTCGCGGGATCTCCGGTTCTACAATCTAGCATGCTGTGATGATGTGCACGAGGATGAATAAATGTGTGGAAGAATTGGTGTAAACAGCGCTACACCAAGTGCTAGCTTAGCCAGGCAGCAACCTGGACTAGCCCGGATGCGAGGACGCACTCGATAAACCTGTAGTGGGACACGAAGGTCACAACCACATTATTATCAAGCGGACGGAAAAAGATCCGTACTCGTCCAAGAAATAGGTTAGCGAGGAAAACTGAGGCTTCTGACATGGCCCTTTTTATGATGACTGAGATCATCAAGGGTTGCCAAAATGACAAGATAAAAAGAACGATCCGGGATAGAAGCATGTCTATCACCGAAACGATAGGCGAGACTGAAAGAAATAGATCGGCGCGATACCTGAGCACCATTTCTGCAAACAGTGTCGGGATCACTTGGCATCACTCTACTGGGACAGAAATGACACCAAGCACCGAAAGCAAAAGGAACGGGAGAAATGCAGAGGTTGAGCAGTAGTGGATCCGAACCGATGCCAGCTACACTCACCAGATAAATCGTTAGTAACAAATAATAAGGCTATATGCATGCTATGTAACAAACAAATACAGCAACCAAATGCAATAAACAAGTCGGACTTTAAACTATCGATTTCTACCGGTTTCTACCGCTCGCGCTGACTAGGGCGTCCTACAGCCAGACCCGCTCTGATACCAAACTTTGTGCCACCCCGGCTCAGAGAAACCAGAACGCCCCTATTCCAGCCCAGATATCGAGAAGTCTCTGGAATACAACACTGCTTGACATAGAACAAATCAGCTCTTATTACAAGAATAAATACAAAGGCCTGATGTTACAAAGGTTCACATCAGCACGACGACATTATGGCTGCGATACTACACTTGCTCTATGCTAGCAGCGGAACAACTCGAAGCAGCGGAAAGCTTCTAGCAGCGGGACAACGACGAAGGTGGTGAACTCCACTCTGCAGGGACTCTGGCTGGAACGCTTATCATAGCTTGCACGAACGGAAACTACGACAAGCAAGTAATCAAATCCGGCATGAGCTGCAAACTGGCATGGGACGCCAGGTCAGTACATTGAATGTACTTGCAAGCTCACAACAACCAAAAGCGTCAAGGCAAGACAACAACATAGCATTAAGCAGGTTAATTAAATTAACATCTACCATGTTACGACAAAAAATACTAAGCATGATATGAAACTACTACAATACTGATAAACCAACATCTCATTCCCAACAACAATCTCATTCTTGGCTAACCAGCCAAGCAATATACCATCTCGACCACCTCATGGTCCATATGATCACCTCGTGATCAAAATATCCACACGGTCTCCTCGTGACCAAAATATCCACACGGTCACCTTGTGACCAACATATCCCCACGGTTACCTTGTGACCACATCACAAACTGAATGATCATCCTCAAGATCATCTCAACATCATCATCAACATCCTGTTAAGCTGTTACGGCTCACATATATCATATAAATCAGTTATAAGTCATTCCGTCACGTGAGTGTTGATCGAGCGGTGTGACCTAGTACGAATGCGGCAATCGATAGCTTAAACATACACTCTGCAGAGGTAGCGCACTGTACCCACACCACGGAACCCATGGCCTCGCACTCCCATTCGGGTGGACCAACGACGTTTTGACAAAACCGTCCTACTGCCATGACACTCTCCCGGCCACTCCGACCAACTCCCCTTTTGGGCTAAGTCATGTGTGGCCCCGTGCCTACCAAAGGCACCAACGGCCACCGTCGTGGCCAAACATAAACATTCCCAAACGGGGACAATCTGGATACAAGAACTACGGGCACACAAGGCTTATGTACGCCCACCTAATCAGGGTAGCGCGCACCCATAATCTTCCCGCGTGGGAGGCACCAGCGTGAAGCACGGCAAAAGACCCAGTTAGGACCTTCCCATAAAGGCAAATGTGGTTGCATTGGAAAAAGCCCGGTTCAGTGGCAGCTGACCAACTTAATGACGGAATTTATCCCCAAAAATATAATTGTGATAACTGATACTCCAATATCAACTATCAAACTATAATCCAAGTCATAGCAATATCCAACAAATAATCTGAGCATAATATCATCAGATCAAAATACTCCAAGGATAGCATAACATTTCTATCATGATGAATCTGAAAACAATAACTCTACTACTCCAATAACAAGAACAAAGCTATCCAGCTAAGACCCACACGTAAACATCATCTCCGAAATTAATACTCCAAGCTACAGTAACAGAACATCAACTAGCATCATGAAAATAATCATACTAACCACTAATAATCCAAAGGCAGCATGACATCCAAAGTAATACTCCAAAATATAATAACAGATTTCATCATGAAAACAATCATAATATCAACCACTAATACTCCAACGGCAAGATGATACTCATCAACTACAAACATAACTCCTAGTAATCCAAACAATAGCATGGCAATAACAAGATCAAAATAATACTCCGAGAAAATGCCATGCACAAAGTCATGTAGCTAAAGCAATATTTTAAACAAGTTCAAATAGATGAAACCATTTCACTACATTACAGTGATGCAAATGGAGGGTGTGGCTTGCCTGGGGTGGAAGAAATCAACGGAAGAAAGTGCAAGAAGCTCGCGGAACGAATCGGTGGAAAACGTACTCTCTCGAAGGGGGCTGAATAAGAGCAGGGGCAAAATGGTCATTCTCAGAATGTCAAAACATCGTGAAAATGATTCCATCGGAACGGGGTCGACGAAACGAAGAAGTGGGATTTGTATTCACCTGATTTGGAGCTATGTGTAAAAAGATAGGATAGTTTTTCTGCCATGGACCCATTTGAAAATAAAATGATCACAAACAGGCCCTTAGCCGGAAAAATTGAAAGGGCACTCTAGGAAATACGCCTTCTCCTCTGGAAAACGTATTCCTCGCTGTAACAGAGAGAAAATACGCCTTCAGTAAAGGAAAACGTACTTTGGCTGAAGTAGAAGCAGAATACGCTTTGGGAAGAAGAAAACAGAATGCCTGGGAATTCGTCTCCACTTATCTAACATGGCGGGGCAGGGCCTATGCGAGTTTGGCCGACGCACGGGACCCGCGGCCAGCTGGCAGGAGGGGGCGTTGCCTCCTTCTTCTCCTCGCGCTCGCCCGACGGAGCAGAGCAGGAGCTCGTTGCTGGCGCTCGTCACGGCTATCTGGACCATCCCCGTCGACGCTCCGCACACCGGCGAGTTCAGGGCGACGAGGCGCTCCTGCCTGGGCCACCGGAGAAGGAATGGGGGCACTGGGGTGGATCTAGCTTGGATGAGGAGTCCTCTGGTGGTTCTAGAACGGAGGGGGCGGCGGCCATGGCGGACGGAGGATGAGCAGAGAGGCTCCGGTTCTCGGGGAAGAGGGTTGGGAGGGGTAGTAGAGTGAGGCAAAGGCAATGGTGAGGTCGAGAGGCCTCGGGGTGGGCTTATATAGGCGAGGGAGGAGGGGGTTGATCTGACGTCGCTATCGTGGAATTGTCACGGCAGATGTCCTTGTGAAAGGACATAGTCGTGGAGCCATCGCAACTAGGAAGCTTAAAGGGGTTAAGGTGGGACAAAGGACATGGGAGTTTTATACTAGTTCGGCCCCTTACGATGAAGGTAAAAGCCTACGTCTAGTTGGGTTGGTATTGCAAGGGTTTCGACAACTGGGGAGCACGATATGCTATGCCCAGCTCTCGATTGGATGTTATGTCACACCCTGATTTTCATGCCACAACACTTAAGCTAATAAATCATGATAAAATGTGGTTTGACAACAACTTTTGAGTGTTTTGGACTTTGCTTGATTTGATTTTTTTGTCTACTGCTTGCAAGTGCTCTAAAAATCAAATAAATCCTCCAACTCCTATACTTCATCTCCTTGCTCCAAACTCTTGAACCAATGATCATACCATGTGTATAGAACAATATAGTATTTTCTTAAAAAATAATTTGGCCAAATAGTATTTTCAAAAATTAGTTTTTCAAAAACCCCTGGATTGAGGTCTGCACTGCAAGTACTTAACTAAGGGCAGTAAAAATCTTTCCAAAAATGTAGTTGACTCCTATTAGATATAGGATACCCAAAAACCATAAACATAAAATTTTAAAAGTTATTTTCCTGTTTTATTTAAAGGCTTTTTCTTAAGGCCAGAAATGGTCTTAAATAGTTTAAAAATATTTTAAAGGTTTAAAAATATTTGAGAACAATTAGGGAGACTCAATGGACATATATTTTCCATATATATGAGTTTCAACATATGGTCATGATCAAAATATTGGACAAAACCTCCCAAAACCATTTCTGCTCATTTCAAGGATTTGAAATATTTCTACAGGAAATATTTTCATAAAAATCCAAGGAAATTCTAACATGTCACATATGACATTTTAGATGATCTTGCCAAGTACCATGTCATGGAAAATATTATAACCCCATGAAACCCTCTCAAAACCACTTCTGTCATTTTTCAAGTTTGAACAGCTTTGCACTGTCAAACATGTCCAATTGCTCTCAAACTTGGTGCACGTTATCAAATGGTGTAATAATGCATATAGACCAAATGGCACAAGTTGGAGAGAATTTTATCTTGATCAAAGTACCCCAAAACCCTCTTTGACCAGAACCAAATTTGAACAAGTTTGTACTGCCAACTTTTTCTCCTTGACCCCAACCTTTGTGAGCATGTTCACATGACCAAATGAGGCCACTACACCAAGTGGTGCATCAAGGAGAAATGATTTTCTCAACTATATCTACACAAGTCCATTTCTGCTAATTTCTAGGGTTTACAAAAGTTGCATTGGCAACTTTGCCCAAATGATCTCAAAATAGGTGGAAGGACATAATTATATGTGCCATTTCATCCTATGGAGTATCATGCCAAATGAAGTTCATTTGCTTGCCCAAACCTACATCAAACACCTACTGGCAGAAACTTAAAATGCATGTTCTGGCCACTTCTACTAATCTCCATGAGTTGAGCTTCTTCCCACGGCCTCAACTGCTCCTCCTCTACCCCCTGCATGCCTTGCTGCCCAAGGGGCAATGATTAAGGGGGGCAGAGACCCATTTTTCTTCTCTGGACAGCCACTTTTCCCTCCCTTTCTCATCTCTCTCTCACTCCTGGCAAGTTCCAGAGTATCCAAAGCCTCCCTCCCCATTGTTTACTCCCACCTGCAACCACTAGACACAAGTGGACACGCGAGTGCACGCGGAAAAGCCGCGGATGCCGGACAAAGGCGCGCTCTGGAGCGCCTGGCAGGGCGTTCGACCATTGACGCCGCATCCTCCGGCCACCTAGGGCAACCCCCTCGTGTCCCCCGAGGTCACCTCGACGTCCGCAACACGCCACCGCACTGGCCCCCTCCTTTCCCTCTCTGTCCTGCCCGTGCCGCGCGTGCCCAGAACTGCCCGAGCCCGCCAATGCGCGTGCGAGCTCGTGGCTCCACCCGAAGCTCGCCCCGCTCCCTCTATCTCTTCCCGGCACCCTACTCCACCCCCACAAACGCTGTAGACAACCCCACTCCATCCCTCCTGGCCGCCCGAGCCGTGGCCGCGGCCACCCGTAGGCCACGTCCATGGTGAGCCACGACCTCGCTATATAAGGCCTCCCGAGGCCTCTCTCTAGATCCCTTTCGCCCTCTCTCCCTCCCCTACGTCACCCAGACCCAGCCAACCCTCTCGTCGTGCCCTCCGTCGCTCCCCATGGCCGGAGCCGAGCCGCCAGACTCCGCCTGAATTCGTGCCCACCGCTCCTCCTCCTCCCCTCTAGACCACTCTAGCACCCCCTCACCACCACCGCCGACTCGCCCCGCACTTCATTCCCTCCTCCCCGTGCCTGCCACCGGGCCCCAACCTCACCCGTCCGCCGCGGCCAGTGCCCTGCTCGACCCGGTGCCCCTGGGCGACCGTGCCACCCACGGTTGGACTCGGCCGGGTCCCCTGAGCACGCCGGTGGCCATCTCACCGGAAACGGTGGCCTGTAGCGCCGGCAAACCTGTCACATCCCTAGTTCTGGTATGCTCAAGGCTAGCTAGTCATGTGTGCATCATGTTTAAAATTTCATTAAATTTTGAAATGAGGATTTGTGAAACCCTCAGAATCATTTCGGGAAATAACCCAGATAAAAAAAATTGCTCCAAAAGGGTCCAAGAAATGTTCATGTCTCTCTCTGAAAATATTGGGCAGAGATAAAAAATCAACCAATATTTTTAGGAGCTCATAAATATTTATTTTGGGCATTTGGAATTAATGCAATAGTTATTTGTTTTGGATATATATTGTTATATATATGAAATATTGTCCAAAAATTATGCCAGTAACTGAGGAGCTCTGGAATAATACCATTAGCCCCTGCAAAAATTGGCATAGGTAAATAAAATGGTTTAGTATTTTTATTAAACCAAACAAATGTCAGAAAATTAGAAAAGAAAACAAAAAGGGGAAAACCCTTACCTGGCGCTTACCTCCCGGTGCAGCCCACCTGGAGCCCAAGTGGCCGGCCAGCCCACTGGCCTCCTCCCTGTCGTCTTCCTCCCCTGCCAGGAGGACGAAGGCGCGTGCTCACCGCGCGCGTCCACGCGCGAGCCACCTCCTGCTTCCCCGAGGCGCCCTAAGCCTTCCGTAGCGCCACGCCACCCCCCCCCCCCCAGACCCGTCCGGATCGATCTCTCCCTCCCTCGCTCTTCCCCTCGCCCGTTCCCCGCCATGGCCGAAGCCTCCATGGACGCGCCGCCGTAACTCCGCGCCCACTGCCTCCCCCTCGACCTTTTGAGCTGACCACGAGCTCCGCCGCTCCGTCCTCGACCTCTTCACCAAGCCAAGCATCACCGGGAGGCCCTGCTTCATCGTCATCACGGTCATCTTCAACCTCGGGCACCCGATCCCGTCTCCGGTCGATTCGGCGCCGCCAGGACGTCCCCGAGCTCGCTGACCCCCTCTTCGGCATCGCTGTGAGCTCCTGCTCCCAACCCCTCTCTACCCGCCGTCGTTTTCTTCCTCTAGCCCTGCTGACCACCGCGGCCGAAGCTCGCCGCCGCCGTGCCTTGTCGCCGACGTGGCTAGAGCCACAGAAGCTCAAAGCTGAGCATGCCTGCGTGTTCAAAGTAGCCCCAGGAGCCCGTAGCCACCACCAGCTCCTCCCCATGTGCTCTCTAACGCCGAACCCAAGTTCACCCAAACTCCGGCCGCCGCCTTAGAGCTCGCCGCCGTCAACTCCGGCCACCCCAGCTCCTCCTGCTTACCCTGCCAGGTGCGCCCGAGCCTTAGCTACGCGTAGAAGCAAACCGCGGCCGATTTGGTCGACCGTGGGCAAAACCCGAGCCCTCCGCCGTGCTCGCTGTCGCCGGCGACGAGCCGCCGGCGTGTTAGGCCTGTTGACCAGGGGTTTGACCTCCCCTGGGTCATTGACATGTGGGGCCAGTCCCTGCTAATTACCTAGTTTAAGTTTAACTAAAAATAGGATTAGCCCCTGTGACACTAACACGCGGGCCCCACCGTCCAGGTTTGACCCGCGCCGCTCAGTTGACTTGTTGACGTCATGATGATGTCAGGCTGACGTAGTAATCCCTTTTCTGGAATTTAAATAAATCTTAAATGATTTGTTTAATTCAGAAAATAGCCAAAACTTTGGAAAATCATAGAAATTAATCTATAGCTCCAAACGAAAAGATTTATATATGAAAAATTATCAGAAAAATTCAAGGAATCCATCTGTACCATTTTCATGCATGTTTGAACAATGCTTGTCCTCTGTTTTGGACAAAACAAATAAAGGGCATTTAAATAATCATATATGGAGTTGGAATTTGAATCATGTATTCAAACCAACTTCATTAAAATCATAGCTAGATGCATTAGCTCAAATCACAGCATATTGCCATGTCATGATCATGCATCATATTGTGGCATTGCATTGATTGTGTTCTTTCTCAGTTGCCGGTGTTTGTCCCCTCTCGATAGACGTGGTTCCGACGATGTGATCGATGACACCGATGAAGAGCTATACTATCTTCAGAAGTGCCAGGCAAGCAAAACCCCCTTGTTCATTCCGATACAATCCCACTCTCTCGCTCCTGCTCTCTTTTATTGCATTAGGACAACAACGATTCATGTGTTACTTGCTGCGGTAGCTGAACCCCTTTATCCTTTGCATGACCTGTCATTCCACAGTAAATAGATGAAACCCACTAGCATGAGTAGGAGTTGTTTGAGCCCTGATGTGCCTACTCATTCATGCTTGTTGTCATGCCTGCTACTGCTTAGAGTTGTGTCGGGTCTGATTCATCGGGAATGAATTGGAATGTGGTGAACATGTCCTACTGTTGAGAGCTAAGTGTGTGAACACGATTTGGTAAAGGTAGCGGTGAGAGGCCATGTAGGAGTACATGGTGGGTTGTCTCATTGCAGCCGTCCTCAGGAACTGAGTTCTGTGTTTGTGATCCATGAACAGTTACTACCACGCATTGGAATGCTTAAGTGCCCCTCTCGACTTATTAATCCACTTGATCTCTGTCCAGGAGTTGCAACTAGTTTCTGGTGTTTGTAGGTAGTGTTAGTAGTCTACCAAGTGGCACCCGGTACATGTGGGCTTGGGACAGACTAGGCACAGTGGCACGGTGTACCAAGTGGCACCCGGTTGGTGGGCTTGGGAACCCTGCTCACATCGTTTGGGGCCGTGAGCGACACCCCGGCCGGATCTCCTTGCGGATGGAACCCGAATAGGCGATAAACCTGGACGAGAGACTTGTGTGGTTAGTCAGGTCGTGGCCGACTCCCTCGCCCGGCTTCCGCTTGAAGGTTGCCGAGGTACATGACGTGTACAGGGCGATAAGTGGCGAGAGCGTGTGTGAAGAAGTACACCCCTGCAGGGTTATCATTATCTATTCGAATAGCCGGATTCCTCGGATATGGAAACTTGGACCCCTTGCATAGTTCATAGACAAGTGAAAGTGGATACTCTAAAATGCGCAAGATAAGCGTGAGTGCTATGGATAGCGTTCTCGTGGGGAAACGGGAGCGGATCCATAGTGGTGTATTGATATGGTGAATATGTGGACTCGTGTGCGCCACCTCAAAAGAGTTACTCGCAGTCGTAGTTCAGGTTAGCCAATGAGTCAAAGCTGGCTTGCTGCAGTTAAACTCCACTACCCCCTTTTGATACTGATGCATAAGTAGTTAGTTCTGATGTAAGTCTTGCTGAGTACGTTTGTACTCACGTTTGCCTATTTTATGTTTTGCAGAGAGACGTCAGTCTCGCTAGTAGTTCTGTGTGGACTTCGACGTTTAGCTTGTTACCTCAGCTACGATCTTGTGCCCTCGGCAGGATCTGGTAGATAGTCAGGCTTCTCAGCCTTTTTCATTTGTAGATGTCTGTACTCAGACATTTAAGCTTCCTCTTGTGCTTTGACTTGTATGCTCTGAATGTTGGGTCATGAGACCTATGTTTGTAATATCTCGCTCCTCGGAGCCTAATGAATAAATACTTGAGTCGTAGAGTCTTGTTGTGATGCCATGTTGTATCTACACATATCGAGCATATTGTGTGTATGATTGAAATGCTTGCTATGTGTGGGATCCGACTATCTAGTTGTTTATCCTTGGCAGCCTATCATATGGGGAAATGTAGTCTAGTGCTTCTGAGCGATAGTAGTCCGCTACAGCCCGGTTCACCGGAGTCCTGCTAGCCCAGCACTACTGCTCGGAACACTTGACTGGCCGGCATGTGATTCACTTCGTTCCTGTGTCTGTCCCTTCGGGGAAATGTCACGCGGTGACATCCGGAGTCCTGCCTAGCCTGCTACAGCCCGGGTTACCGGGGTCCTGTTAGCCCAGTGCTACAGCCCGGATTCACACGTTGATGACCGACATGCTCGATGTGATTCATGTATGCCTGTCCTCATAGGTTAGCGCCGCTTTGGGTTCACGACTAGCCATGTCGGCCCGGGTTCTCTGTCATATGGATGCTAGCGACACTATCATATACGTGAGCCAAAAGGCGCAAACGGTCCCTGGCCAGGTAAGGTGGCACCCGTGGGAGTACCGTGCGTGAGGCCGCAAAGTGATATGATGTGTTACATGCTGGATCGATGTGGCTTAGAATCGGGGTCCCGACAGCGTTGGTATCAGAGCCTGACTGCCTGTAGGATTACCAAGCCAAACTGGTCGAAGTTGTGTCTAGAAATGCTTTAGTTATGTAAGGGAATTGATTGTGGAAGGGAACGTAAGGCTCTTTTTACTCCTTATACCTCATGGCCTTCTGATCTGAGTCAACCTCTTCTCTTCTACGGGGATTAAGAACTAGGCCTTCTCATCTATCTATCAGGATGACGTGTTACTAATCCATAGACTTATAGGATTGTTGAGTTCAAACCTCAGTTCAGTTTCTACTACTTCCATATGTTGATAACTGGCCTCAGAACTTTGATATGATGTTGTTGAGTGTCTATGCAAACTGTTGCGAATGTCTCAAATCTTTTTCTGAGCATTTACAGCCGTTATGCTGCCCGAGTCATCCCAGGTTTCTAACTAGTCTGATGCATTTGCAAATCCTTTCCTTCCATTCCCGATGTCCTTTTGGTCAGAATAAGCACACTAATCGGTGAGTTGAGGTATTCTATTACCTCGACATATATGTTGGAGCTATTATTATGACCCTAGGTGTCTTAGGGGTTCATCTAGTAATCTAGCAATGCTATGTGTTTCCGGTGTGATGATTCTGGCCACCATTCTCGAAAGCATCCCGTGATGCCGTTTAGTAGTAGGTATTCTACTCCTGGGTTTTCAAACCCGAGATTCATCCTACTTACTTCATGTTGATAGTGCTTGCTAGTTCCTTTAGGACATTATTAACCTTTGCGATAGTCATCGAGGTCCGTGGTATATCATTCTTCCAAATACCTTGAACTGCTTATGGCAGAAGTTCTGTTGAACCAAAAGATCACAACCAGAGTACTCTTGAGGAGTTCTCCATCCATAATTGTGAATCTGCCGTCCTACCTCTCCGCATGGATTATCTGGAAGAAATTCGTTGAACTCGTTTGACATACTAATCCATGCATCCACAACTCAGAAAATCATATGTTCCTTGAGTTGTCCCCTTTTAGTTGTGTTCTGACCCTCGTCTATCAATTGATAGTCAAGAGTATGTGTGCATTCGTGTCCATCGATGCCTATTATTCTTGTGGTTCGTCAAGCCATTCTATTCCAGAATGACTAGGAGAAACAAACTCCAGGTACCTCATCCATATCTAGGATTGGGTCAAAGTAATTGTATTCCGCAGATCGAAATGCCAATCCAGCTTCTGCTCTGTTCTACCTTGGAGTGTTACCATCTTTATGTCAAGAGTGTCATGAGAATTGCACCGCCTCTTATGAATTCTTGACGCAGTGATACTTCTTGCCATCATTTTTCTTTCCTCGGTCCCGTGTTGTTGTAACCGGAATGCCGACAAGTGAATCGTGTTGCGTGAAATCAATACTCCTAGCAACTGTGTTGCTTGGTAGTAAATGGACAATATTCTCATTCTTAGCGTGTTGGTTATGGAGTCATCATTATAAGATTGATTGTGCTACCTAGTCCTTATACCTGGTGCACTCTTCGATCAACGAGTTGAGATTTCGCCAAAACCCTTGCTCTTTTGATCATATCGTCTTGCCCTGAAAAGCAAGATTGATCTCGAGCTTGGTATCATATCGGTGGTTCGTGGTTTTCCGAAGATCTTCTCAGAAGTATCACCAGGTTGTCCCCTGACTGTTATGTTGAGCTCGTGATCAAGTTGGTTTTCCTCTAGACCAACCATTCTCCAAGAATCTGTGTTGGATATCCCTGAGCTAGTTGGTTAAGCTAGACAACAACTTGGAGAGTTGGAAGGTAAAAGCTTTGCTTAACTTAGTTCGTCTCTAAGGGATATCTTCTGTGTGTGTGTTGAAGAAAGATGATATCTCCATCGATTGGTCCTCGTGATCAGTTGATTGGATCTATTGCCTTGTAAAAACTCAGACTTGAGTATGGGCTATCGTCAAGTCAAATCAGAACCAACGATGTTCGTAATGTTGTCTTACTCGTGGTTGATCCCTCGAGCATACACCATTATATCTTTGGTCTGACCAATGCTATCACCATGTTCACATGATGGTGGAAGTCCAGTGTTATGGAAATTCCGATGAGTTGCTATTGAGCCCATCAACAGCATTTTGTCTCTCCCCCATGATTCATGTTGAACATCAACCTAGTGTTGGAAACTTTGTAAGCAATGCCTTCGTGTTCCGTTCATGAAGCATATGTTGGATGAAAGAAGTGACTTCCTCTAATTCATGGCATTTGATGCAAGATGCCGCCATGAATTCGAGAAAGTTTGTTTTTGTTTTCTTTGGAATCATCCCAAGTTAGTCACGCATATGTGCGAAGTACTCTATGGTTTGATAGGTTGGCCGCCTCCATTCCATATGTGTTTCCTAGCACGCCAAGCCACTGATTGATTTGTTCAAGGAGATGAAGCTCCTTCGTAAGAGCTAATCATATGACTTATACAAGGACTTCAATATCCTCGATTATGGTTCCCCACCTGAACTATGGTAGTGTTTTATTGTAAGACTACCACGTGGCCATGCTTGTCTGGGACAACATGTTCACATGTTTGTAGCAGAACCCGCTCATGTTTTGGAGCTTACCACCATAGTCCATCTCCCGAGAATCTCGCAACATCATCTCGTCGATTTGTGTTGCAACCTTTCCTTTTCAGACATGCTGTCTGAAATATTCCGCTACCAACCAGATCTGAATCTCAGGCAGATGTGATGGTTGGAACTTTTCCAAGATTTATTATGTAGGTCCCGACAAGGTTGATGTCTGGCCGACACACCTAGCTGGAAGATCTATCATGATAGTATCTTGATTGTACTAGTTGACCATCTTCTCCATGAGGATCTCGTGCGACTTATCCTAGAAGTTGCTTCCTATGGATTCTTGTGCTTTTAGTTCTTCATTAAGCTATAACCATTCGAATGGTGGAATCACTCTTATTGAGTTATTCCCAGTTACCAGAATCATTTCCAGCATTTGCATGTTGTTCCTAACTTGCACCCCATCATGCCAAATTTTCCATGGGCTGTCCTTCTCAGCAGTTGCTGTCCAGGATCATCTTCAAAAGTGGTCTTGTTTTGGGTCCGATCCATTTCCGGTGATAAGCAAAAGTCATCCATTGCGTCGTCTTCAAAAAGGTAGTCCACATCAACCAACCTAGTCCGAGTATGCCATCCCTTCGAGCTCTTTCAAACGGTCGTTGTGATTGCCTTAGGCTGGTATAAAGAATTTCAATGATCTTTGTATCAAAAGTAATTCTTTTTGCCACTTAAAGGAAAAGTTCTACAAGTCACCTCCCCCAAGGTGCCCCGTTTCGTAATCATGGAAAATTCCCTCGCTACTTTGAACCTTCGTCATCTGTTTCTTTTCCATCATCTCTGATGTGTGTTTTCTGTCTCAACTCAAGAGATGTTCTTACGTCTCACTTCATGAACTGATCTTGAGTTGCTCGATCTTCAAGGATCAAATCCTGTAGGGTTTCCCTCTCTTTCTGTTGTCGTGTCGAGTGAAGATCTCGAAGGCAAAGTTGTCAAGACCAAGATGATGGAATGGATCAACATCTTCGAGAAGGGCAAGTGGGATCATGAAGATCAAGTTAGCTTGTGCCCCCTCTGACTTCTTACCTCACGTCCTGAATCTCGGGACGAGATTCTTGTTTAGTGGGGGCGAGTTGTCACATCCCTAGTTCTGGTATGCTCAAGGCTAGCTAGTCATGTGTGCATCATGTTTAAAATTTCATTAAATTTTGAAATGAGGATTTGTGAAACCCTCAGAATCATTTCTGGAAATAACCCAGATAAAAAAATTGCTCCAAAAGGGTCCAAGAAATGTTCATGTCTCTCTCTGAAAATATTGGGCAGAGATAAAAAATCAACCAATATTTTTAGGAGCTCATAAATATTTATTTTGGGCATTTGGAATTAATGCAATAGTTATTTGTTTTGGATATATATTGTTATATATATGAAATATTGTCCAAAAATTATGCCAGTAACTGAGGAGCTCTGGAATAATACCATTAGCCCCTGCAAAAATTGGCATAGGTAAATAAAATGGTTTAGTATTTTTATTAAACCAAACAAATGTCAGAAAATTAGAAAAGAAAACAAAAAGGGGAAAACCCTTACCTGGCGCTTACCTCCCGGTGCAGCCCACCTGGAGCCCAAGTGGCCGGCCAGCCCACTGGCCTCCTCCCTGTCGTCTTCCTCCCCTGCCAGGAGGACGAAGGCGCGTGCTCGCCGCGCGCGTCCACGCGCGAGCCACCTCCTGCTTCCCCGAGGCGCCCTGAGCCTTCCGTAGCGCCACGCCACCCCCCCAGACCCGTCCGGATTGATCTCTCCCTCCCTCGCTCTTCCCCTCGCCCGTTCCCCGCCATGGCCGAAGCCTCCATGGACGCGCCGCCGTAACTCCGCGCCCACTGCCTCCCCCTCGACCTTTTGAGCTGACCACGAGCTCCGCCACTCCGTCCTCGACCTCTTCACCAAGCCAAGCATCACCGGGAGGCCCTGCTTCATCGTCATCACGGTCATCTTCAACCTCGGGCACCCGAGCCCGTCTCCGGTCGATTCGGTGCCGCCAGGACGTCCCCGAGCTCGCTGACCCCCTCTTCAGCATCGCTGTGAGCTCCTGCTCCCAACCCCTCTCTCCCCGCCGTCGTTTTCTTCCTCTAGCCCTGCTGACCACCGCGACCGAAGCTCGCCGCCGCCGTGCCTTGTCGCCGATGTGGCTAGAGCCACAGAAGCTCAAAGCTGAGCATGCCTGCGTGTTCAAAGTAGCCCCAGGAGCCCGTAGCCACCACCAGCTCCTCCCCATGTGCTCTCTAACGCCGAACCCGAGTTCACCCAAACTCCGGCCGCCGCCTTAGAGCTCGCCGCCGTCAACTCCGGCCACCCCAGCTCCTCCTGCTTACCCTGCCAGGTGCGCCCGAGCCTTAGCTACGCGTAGAAGCAAACCGCGGCCGATTTGGTCGACCGTGGGCAAAACCCGAGCCCTCCGCCGTGCTCGCTGTCGCCGGCGACGAGCCGCCGGCGTGTTAGGCCTGTTGACCAGGGGTTTGACCTCCCCTGGGTCATTGACATGTGGGGCCAGTCCCTGCTAATTACCTAGTTTAAGTTTAACTAAAAATAGGATTAGCCCCTGTGACACTAACACGCGGGCCCCACCGTCCAGGTTTGACCCGCGCCGCTCAGTTGACTTGTTGACGTCATGATGATGTCAGGCTGACGTAGTAATCCCTTTTCTGGAATTTAAATAAATCTTAAATGATTTGTTTAATTCAGAAAATAGCCAAAACTTTGGAAAATCATAGAAATTAATCTATAGCTCCAAACGAAAAGATTTATATATGAAAAATTATCAGAAAAATTCAAGGAATCCATCTGTACCATTTTCATGCATGTTTGAACAATGCTTGTCCTCTGTTTTGGACAAAACAAATAAAGGGCATTTAAATAATCATATATGGAGTTGGAATTTGAATCATGTATTCAAACCAACTTCATTAAAATCATAGCTAGATGCATTAGCTCAAATCACAGCATATTGCCATGTCATGATCATGCATCATATTGTGGCATTGCATTGATTGTGTTCTTTCTCAGTTGCCGGTGTTTGTCCCCTCTCGATAGACGTGGTTCCGACGATGTGATCGATGACACCGATGAAGAGCTATACTATCTTCAGAAGTGCCAGGCAAGCAAAACCCCCTTGTTCATTCCGATACAATCCCACTCTCTCGCTCCTGCTCTCTTTTATTGCATTAGGACAACAACGATTCATGTGTTACTTGCTGCGGTAGCTGAACCCCTTTATCCTTTGCATGACCTGTCATTCCACAGTAAATAGATGAAACCCACTAGCATGAGTAGGAGTTGTTTGAGCCCTGATGTGCCTACTCATTCATGCTTGTTGTCATGCCTGCTACTGCTTAGAGTTGTGTCGGGTCTGATTCATCGGGAATGAATTGGAATGTGGTGAACATGTCCTACTGTTGAGAGCTAAGTGTGTGAACACGATTTGGTAAAGGTAGCGGTGAGAGGCAAGGTAGGAGTACATGGTGGGTTGTCTCATTGCAGTCGTCCTCAGGAACTGAGTTCTGTGTTTGTGATCCATGAACAGTTACTACCACGCATTGGAATGCTTAAGTGCCCCTCTCGACTTATTAATCCACTTGATCTCTGTCCAGGAGTTGCAACTAGTTTCTGGTGTTTGTAGGTAGTGTTAGTAGTCTACCAAGTGGCACCCGGTACAGGTGGGCTTGGGACAGACTAGGCACAGTGGCACGGTGTACCAAGTGGCACCCGGTTGGTGGGCTTGGGAACCCTGCTCACATCGTTTGGGGCCGTGAGAGACACCCCGGCCGGATCTCCTTGCGGATGGAACCCGAATAGGCGATAAACCTGGACGAGAGACTTGTGTGGTTAGTCAGGTCGTGGCCGACTCCCTCGCCCGGCTTCCGCTTGAAGGTTGCCGAGGTACATGACGTGTACAGGGCGATAAGTGGCGAGAGCGTGTGTGAAGAAGTACACCCCTGCAGGGTTATCATTATCTATTCGAATAGCCGGATTCCTCGGATATGGAAACTTGGACCCCTTGCATAGTTCATAGACAAGTGAAAGTGGATACTCTAAAATGCGCAAGATAAGCGTGAGTGCTATGGATAGCGTTCTCGTGGGGAGACGGGAGCGGATCCATAGTGGTGTATTGATATGGTGAATATGTGGACTCGTGTGCGCCACCTCAAAAGAGTTACTCGCAGTCGTAGTTCAGGTTAGCCAATGAGTCAAAGCTGGCTTGCTGCAGTTAAACTCCACTACCCCCTTTTGATACTGATGCATAAGTAGTTAGTTCTGATGTAAGTCTTGCTGAGTACGTTTGTACTCACGTTTGCCTATTTTATGTTTTGCAGAGAGACGTCAGTCTCGCTAGTAGTTCCGTGTGGACTTCGACGTTTAGCTTGTTACCTCAGCTACGATCTTGTGCCCTCGGCAGGATCTGGTAGATAGTCAGGCTTCTCAGCCTTTTTCATTTGTAGATGTCTGTACTCAGACATTTAAGCTTCCTCTTGTGCTTTGACTTGTATGCTCTGAATGTTGGGTCATGAGACCTATGTTTGTAATATCTCGCTCCTCGGAGCCTAATGAATAAATACTTGAGTCGTAGAGTCTTGTTGTGATGCCATGTTGTATCTACACATATCGAGCATATTGTGTGTATGATTGAAATGCTTGCTATGTGTGGGATCCGACTATCTAGTTGTTTATCCTTGGCAGCCTATCATATGGGGAAATGTAGTCTAGTGCTTCTGAGCGATAGTAGTCCGCTACAGCCCGGTTCACCGGAGTCCTGCTAGCCCAGCACTACTGCTCGGAACACTTGACTGGCCGGCATGTGATTCACTTCGTTCCTGTGTCTGTCCCTTCGGGGAAATGTCACGCGGTGACATCCGGAGTCCTGCCTAGCCTGCTACAGCCCGGGTTACCGGAGTCCTGTTAGCCCAGTGCTACAGCCCGGATTCACACGTTGATGACCGACATGCTCGATGTGATTCATGTATGCCTGTCCTCATAGGTTAGCGCCGCTTTGGGTTCACGACTAGCCATGTCAGCCCGGGTTCTCTGTCATATGGATGCTAGCGACACTATCATATACGTGAGCCAAAAGGCGCAAACGGTCCCGGGCCAGGTAAGGTGGCACCCGTGGGAGTACCGTGCGTGAGGCCGCAAAGTGATATGATGTGTTACATGCTGGATCGATGTGGCTTAGAATCGGGGTCCCGACAAAACCGCCGTCGACCCCGCCCCTGCCCCTGCTCTTTTCAAGCGGGAGGTTGGGGATGAACCCGACAGGCGGGCCCCGCTCGTCAGTGGCCCAGCCTCCAGGCCACGCTGGCAAGTGGAGGCGTATTCCAGAGATCCGTCTCCGACGTGGCCCTTGCGCATGTGCGGCCGAGCCACTGGGCCGGCCCAGCGGCGCCCTGCTGCTAAACCTCGCCCAGTGCGCGCTGCCGCCGCCCAGATCCAGCCCGTTTCGGTAAATCCTTTGTCCTTTTCTTTTTCCAGTCAACTTCAAAAATCCATAAATAAATCCACAGAGCTCTAAATTTGATGATTCAAATTTGTAGTAGTTCATAAATTCATGATCTATCACATGGTGCTGTTTGCACATTTTTCCAGAGACCTTTTCTTCACAAATATTTATCAAATCCTATTTTTCCTATTTCTGTGATGAACTTTAGAAAATCATAGAGAGCTCAAAATTGATCCAAATGCCATGATTCAAATTCCTAGATGCTTCTAAGTTCATAACTTAGTTTATGAACATTTTTTTAATACTTTCTGTGCAACACAATATATTGAGCCATTTCTTCATATTTGTCAACTTTGCAAATTCATAAGAAATTCAATGGAACTCCAAATCCAGTGAAACCAACTCCTAGATGCTTCTAAAATAATGGTCTATTAAATGGGTGCCTTTGCTCATTTTTCAAAAATATGTTTCTGTACACTTCTTGCAAATCGATAAACCCCTTGATTCAATCATATCAAAATGTTCAGAGATATCCACTGATCCAATTCCAATGAAACCACTCTGGTTATTTTTCATACAACTAGAGATGTTCTAGAAAAGTCAAATTAATATTTTTAGAGCAATTTTATTTTCTGCCTTGCTGTGTTGCTTATTATGATTGTTTCGACGTTAGTTGACGAAGTAGACGGAGTACTTGGAGAAGGACCAGAAGATCTCAAGACTCTCATGAAACAGGCAAGCAGCCCTTTGACCATGTCTACGAAACCCTTTTTATGCATGTCATGTAGCACTTTATTAGTGTTGCTTCGGAATCCTGATGAGATGGTAACCACTTTGGTGGGTTGCCTTCGTTACTTCCTCGTTGATACCTGCATTATGCATGACCCTACCTTCTTATGAGGGTTATGCCGGTGGGAGTAGATAGGATGCTAAAGTAGTTGCTACGCAAAAAGGGATGGGAATATGCATGGTAATGGAGACAAAGTATTTTGAAAGGACTTTTCGAAAACCCCGTCGGGTGCCACTTATGCCCGGGGGAGATGATGAGTTGGGTAACCACTTGAGGACGAAGTGGCGTACCGAGGCAAGTGTGTGTGTGTTGTATTAAAAAACGGATTAGATTTAAGATTTTTTGACTATCCCAACCTTACATGCGCAACCACTCTACCCTTATATGGGAAAGGGCATTATTGATTACCTAGGCCGATACTAGCTTGGAGCCCGCATTACTAGTGATGGGGGAGAGTTGGTGCTCTCTCTCGGGACGGGGTCGTGCCAGGTAGGGCGGCCATTAACATTTTTATGGGGCAGCGGACACACCGTTGGTACCCCGTGCCAGTGGTATGTGATGAATATAGGAGCGAGGCTCCACAATTTTAAGTTGTGAAATGTTGGGCACGGGGGTTACTACCAATCGAGTGGACTCCATGTTAGTGTCGTCTAGGGAAAGATAGTGATCGGGTGCTTACCCCGGGTACTTGAGGTACCGTGGGTCATGGATGACACGGAAGTTCCCCGGATCTTGTGGGTAAAGTGTGCAACCTCTGCAGAGTGTAAAACTATTCGAATAGCCGTGTCGACGGTCAAGGACAGTTGGGCGGTGCTGCTTAAACTACGGTTTGGTAAATCTATTGACGTGATTCGTGAGGAAGTCACGATGAGCTTGAGCATGAGTTGTTCATAACTCTCTCTCGATGTTGATGTCTGTAACCTCCTGATACTTGTTGCAGACGCATTCATATCCTTGATAAATGTTGATCATACTTGCATGAGAAAAACTAGCTTTCCGCCAAAATGCCAAATTAGCAGTAGTGCCTTGCATAATTATTCTGTTATCACCCTTGGGTTGCTTGCGAGTACATTCAAAGTACTCATTGGCTTGCCACTGGTTATTTTATTGGCCAGGCATGAAAGAACAAGATATATTGAAGAATACTTCGGTGGCGAACATGCGAGCTAGGACGCTTCCCAGTTAGAATGCCTGTAGGGTTAAGGCAGATGGCATGGGTCCAAGGCGTTGTTGAAGATTTCCGCTGCGATGATACGCTCAAGACTTGACCATAATGGTCCTACTTGTGTAATACGGTATGTATGGATGTAAGACTTTTGTTATTCAGCTTCTGTGTGTTGAGTGAGCATTGATCTCTGGGTTCACTGTACACGTGCATTCGGTGATCACGACTTATGAGTCGGGGTCCCCACATGTTACTTGCCCTAAGCCGCCGGTGGGTCGTCCCCTTATATACACGGGTTGACGCCTTGCGGCCTACAAAGTCCCGACCGGCTCATAAACAATATCCGGCTCGTTGACTAGTTAATCTTGCCTTACAACACAAGTCATGCCATTACGGTGGTTTATCACTACGGGCCTTAAGTCGCCTGTGGGCTTTAGGCCCTTACATGAACCGACATCTTCAAGCTTGATCTTGGGCTTCATATGATGAATCGTCTTTGCGTAACCCCGCCCCTCCTGGGCGGTTTACATAAATAGTTATATCCCCAACATTAGGCCCCGGATTGATTTGAACCGGTTCATGTCAATCTTCAATGCTTTAAGAAAAAACCCTCTGTCTTCTATCTGTGCCAAAGTCATAACCCGCCATGATGTCATCTTCTCGATTCCTGATAACCCGCCATGATGTCATCTTCCATTAAATTCACATCCCAACGGATTCTTGTCTTAATGTCCATTCCGAAAATCGAGGCGTCAGAGTAGTTGGATAATCACGCCTGGCCTCCTCGTTTCTCGCGCTTTCTTAGTCAGTCCTCCCTTATAAATAGACACGACCCCTAGGTATTTTCCATTCTCCCCTTCTGTCATCTTCTTCCTCTCACAACCTCTTTGCTACTCGAGCTCCGCCGCCGCCGCCGCTACGGAGCATCTAGTCTTCGCCAACTCAGGCCGTTGCATCAACCTGAACCCGACCAGAGATCGACGGCGAATCTCCGCAGCAAGTCTGCATTCGTAAGCTCCTTCCCTTCCATATCTTAGATCCACATTAGGATTTTCAAGTTCGTCGGTGTTCGTCGGTGTTCGTCATGAACCCTTCATAGATTTCGCAACTGCAGCCTGATTTGATCTTTAAGGGAGTATAAACTCATGCGGTAGCTGTTCCGCCCCCATCTTAAATGTAAATAAATCCCCTTTCGCTTGTATAGAGGCCTCATTCGAGCATATGAACTCAGGTCTAGAATATTTTCTTTTCTGAACGACCGTTTGATCCAAAATAATAGCTGCAACCTACGAAACCTGTTTTTTCCATACTTAGTCAAAAAACTGCATCTGTTAGATCTGTGTAACCATGGCAATCCATATGGCCGGTTTAAAAAGACAACACTGATTAACAACATTGCCTGCTCCTGGCGGTTTTGTCGGCGTTCTGGGAACGGGGGTCCCTAGACTTGCCTGCCTGCGGCCTGCGGTGTGGCTCAAAGGGGGCCCCAGCACGGCCCATCTTCATCAACACAGACCCAAGAACCTCGCGAGGGTCCAAGCCTCACGGGGCGGACGACACGGAGCTTCCTCAGGCATGGCCTCATCAGGCTGGCTCGCGAGGAGGCGGAGAGATCAAGGCGGGGTACCTCACGAGGTGCCCATGACGCAAGCCATGACGACCAAGGGAGCCAGGCGGGTGCCAGCCCGCGCAGTGTCCTCCTTTCCTCTTTGGTGCAAAGGGAGCAAGCGGAGGCGAGAGCATCAAGCAAAGGCACCCGTTTCGGTGCAACGAGACCAAGACCAGCCCAACGGCAGGGAGGAAGTCATTGTGGAGCCCAAGCCAGCGTCACCACCAGAGCCTTTGGCAGGCGAGGACCAACTTTAGTTAGGATAAGTGTACCAGATGTTCCCCTTCAAAATGGCCAATTGTTGGCGCCCTTCCCGCTCAATATTTGGGAAGAGGCCCAAGGCCTTTGCCTATAAATAGGACTAGCCACCCCCAGGGTAGAGGCAATCGGCCAATCCAGAAACAAGCTAGGATCGGATCGAGTAGCATCACGCAGAGAGAGAGAGAAGGGTGACTGAACTCCTCCTAGCAGTTCATCGCCGCCTCCAAGAACAGACCCTCGCGAGGCTGTTCTTCCTTGTATTGCTCATCATCATCAGCCCAAGAGGCAATCCACCACACCACAAACTAGAGTAGGGTATTACACCACAATGATGGCCCGAACTAGTATAAACTCTGTGTCTCTTGTGCTGTTCTTTCCATAGCTTAGATCTTAGCGAGGCGGTGGGGTGCAGGTAGGTAGAAGGCGAAATCTCCGCGCGCACCCTAGTGTTCGAACCTCCAGGGTCTGCCGGAACCCGAAATCCGACATTTGGCGCGCCAGGTAGGGTTGCACCGGAGTTTTCCCTTCCGCCACCGCCACGACCTGCCTCGCGATGAGTAGCGCGTGGCCCGCTCCGGCTGCCGGCGCCAGCACGGGGGCCAGGGGGCTCTGAGCCCTGGCCCCAGCCCTGCAACGGGTACGGTTGCCGGACAAGTTCAAGCCGACGACGCCACCGCGCTACAGCGGCGCGACTGATCCGCTGGCCTTCTTGCTGGCGTACGAGGAGGCCATCCTCGAAGCTGGAGGTGATGATAGGGTCATGGCCAACTTGCTTCCCATGGCCTTCACCGGCGCTCCGCGTGCATGGCTGCTTCACCTGCCGGCAGCCTCCGTGGCCTCTTGGGAAGAGCTCTGCGGCCTCTTCCTCGCCCACCACGCTACACCAACACCCCCGGTCGTCGCGGCCATCCTGGGCGTTTCGCAGGCGCCGCCTACAAGTCACCACGTCAAGCCATTCATCCGCCGGGTCAGCGCCGCTTCCACGCGGCAGGGGGCTCTCCCGGACCTGGCGGCGCCCAAGGCCGGCCTAACCTTCAGCTCGGAGGACCACCCCTCCAACTCGGCCTGCTCGGGTGCGCTCCCCATGCTGTGCACCCCCACCATCTGCCAGGTGGCCGTCACTAGAACTCTCATCGATGGCGGCGCGGGCCTCTGCGTGCTCTCGGTTGAGGCCTTCAACCTCCTCTGCATACCCCTGGAACGGCTGCAACCCAGCCGGCCCTTCTCAGGCATTGGGGGCGGGTCATCCAGCTCCTTGGGACAGATCCGGCTCCCAGTAACCTTCGGCACCTATGACAACTTCCACACGGAGTTGGTCAACTTCGACATCGCCCCCATCGGCCTCCCCTACAACGCCATCCTCGGCTATCCAGCAATGGCCCAGTTCATGGCCGCGACGCACCCGGCGTACAACCTCATGAAGATGCCCGAGAGCAGTGGTGTCCTCACGGTGCACGGGGACACCGGAGATGCGCTGCGAGTGCTCAAGCTCGCCTTCAAGACGGCGGCGTCGGCACAGCCCGCCGACTCGGAGACCCCCGAGCCCAAGGGGGCTGCACCCGCCAAGAAGAAACAGTTGTTCACCCAAGACAAGGCAGAAACCAAGCAGATACCCGTCGATGAGGACAGGTCCACCAACGCCACTTTCACCATAGGCGCCAACCTCGAGCCCGAGCAGGAGGAGTTCCTGGTCAAGTTCCTGCGCGCGAACAAGAAGGTATTCACTTGGGAGCCTGACCAGTTGGCGGGGATCCCTAGGAGCGTAATCGAGCATCACCTCAACGTGTGCCCCAACGTGCGCCCTGCTAAGCAGAAGGCAAGGCGGCAGTCCATAGAAAAGCAGGCCTTCATCGTCCAATAGACCCGCAAACTAGAGGCAGCTGGGGTCATTCGCGAGGTCCGATACCCGGATTGGTTGGCCAACCCTGTCGTTGTGCCAAAGAAGGGAGGGAAGGAGCGCATGTGTGTCGACTTCACCAACCTCAACAAGGCATGCCCGCAAGATCCGTTCCCGCTCCCCCGCATCGACCAGATCGTTGATTCCACCGCAGTATGCGACCTGCTATGCTTCTTGGATGCCTTCTCTGGGTATCACCACATCAAGATGGCGGTAGAAGACATCGAAAAGACAGCCTTCCTAACCCCGTGTGGGGTGTACTGCTACACATGCATGCCATTTGGGTTGCGTAACGCAGGGGCGACCTTTCAACGGCTGATGCACATCACCTTGGGCCCGTAGCTCGGGAAGAATGTTGAGGCGTACGTCGATGACATTGTGGTGAAGTCTCAGGAGGCCAGGACCCTGATACAAGACCTGGAGGAAACCTTCGCGAGCCTCAACGCAGTGAACCTGCGGCTCAACCCAGAGAAGTGTGTGTTCGGAGTCCCCTCGGGCAAGCTCTTGGGTTTCCTCGTGTCCCACCGAGGCATCGAGGCTAACCCGGAAAAGGTCAAAGCAGTCAAGGACATGAGCCCGCCAAAGACCCTCAGAGAAATGCAGAAGCTCACTGGGCGCGTGACCGCGCTAGGGCGCTTCATCTCCAAGTTGGGGGAGCGAGCGCTGCCCTTCTTCCAGCTAATGAAGAAAAAGGGGCCCTTTGAATGGACTGAAGAGGCCGACAAGGCGTTCCAAGATCTCAAGAGATACCTGACCAGCCCTCCGGCCATGGTGGCTCCGCGCCCTCAAGAGCCCCTGGTGCTTTACCTCGCTGCCACTCCCTACTCCGCCAGCGCAGCCCTGGTGGCGGTTAGGGAGGAGCGTCGAATCAGAACCACAGCAGCAGCCCGGGACAAGGAAAAACAGGAACAAGGAAGGCCCACAGAAACCGCCACCGCGGCTGGGGAGGATCAGCCGCCGCAGAGGAGTGCACCGGAGGCGGAAGAGGCCCCTCTCCCAGATGGCCAGCCTCCGGAGGCCTCACCGCCTCAGGAGGCGCCCTGGTCTCCGGAGGGCGCCACCAGCACTGACGCACCCAACCTCGTTGAGCACCCAGTGTACTTCGTCAGCACGGTGTTGCGGGACGCGAGGGCATGGTACCCCATGCCTCAGAAGCTCCTCCTCGCACTATAGGTGGCCTCGCGCAAGTTGCGGCACTATTTTCAGGGTCACCCCATCAAGGTCGTCTCGTCATACCCCTTGGAGAGAGTGCTCAGGAGCCCTAACTCAGCCGGAAGGGTCGCTGAGTGGAACATAGAACTGCAAGTGTTTCAGCTTGAATTCAGCACGACCAGAGTCATCAAGGGAGCAGCATTAGCGGATTTTGTGGCAGAATGGACGGAGGCACCAGGCCTCAAGGCCGACGAGGATCGATCCCGCTCCCCGGGAAGCGAGGCGCTGGAAGGCTGGGTCATGTACTTCGATGGGGCGTACTCCAGGCATGGCGCTGGGGCTGGGGCGGTGCTTATATCGCCCACTCAGGACAAGCTCTACTACGCTGTACAGCTTTGTTTTCAGCAAGGTGAAAAGGTCTCCAACAACATAGCGGAGTATGAATGTCTAATAGCGGGCTTGAAGGCGGCAGCTGCCCTAGGGGTGAAACGCCTCACCATCAAGGGCGATTCGCAGCTCCTTGTCAATTTCTCCAACAAGGTGTATGAGCCGAAAGATGAGCACATGGAAGCCTACCTTGCGGAGGTCCGCATGATGGAGAAGCAATTATGGGGGTTGGAGTTGCAGCATGTGCTCCGTGGCACCAATCAGGAGGCCGACGACATCGCCAAATGGGCGTCCAGGAGGTTACCTCAGGAGCCTGGCATCTTCGAGGAGCGGCTCTTCAAGCCCTCAGCCCTGCTGTCATTGTCAAACACGGCTCAGCCTCGGGAGGAGCTCCCCCAGCCACCTGTCTCAGGAGCCCCGGTCTGTGGCCCGGCCTCAGGAGCACGCCTGCTCTTGACGATGGAGCCTCAGGAGGGCTACTGGATCACGGAGCTCCGGAGTTACTTAACACAAGGGACCCTGCCGGAGAAGGAGGAGGAAGTGGAGCGTGTGGCACGGCTGGCCATGGCATACTGCATCAAGGATGGAGAGCTCTACCGGAAGCGACCAAACGATGTATCCCTGCGCTGCATCTCCAGGGAGCAAGGAAAGGAACTGCTGGAAGATATACATGGCGGAGACTGTGGACATCATTCATCATCACGGACCATCGTTGGCAAGGCGTTCCGCAATGGGTTTTATTGGCCCACCACACTCGATGACGCCGCTGAACTGGTGAAGGCTTGTGAGGCCTGCCAGTTCCACGCCAAGCAGATCCATCAGCCGGCAGGGGGCCTGCAGACTATACCCCTTTCATGGCCATTCGCAGTCTAGGGGCTAGACATCCTGGGCCCGTTTCCTTGGGCGCCAGGGGGCTACCGCTGCCTCTACGTTGCCGTGGACAAGTTCACCAGTGGGCTGAAGTAGAGGCCGTCCGCACCATCCCCGCGGGTTCCGCGGTCAAGTTCACCAGGGGCATCGTGAACCGGTTCGGGTTGCCGAACCGCATCATCACAGACAACGGTTCGCAGTTCACCAGTAACCTCTTCAAAACATACTGTGCTAACCTTGGAACGCAGATATGCTACGCTTCGGTGGCGCACCCCCGAAGCAACAGCCAGGCCGAGCGAGCCAACGCAGAGATCCTGAGGGGCCTCAAGACCAGGACGTTCAAGAAGAAGCTGGAGGCCTGCGGCAGAGGTTAGTACGATGAGCTTCAGTCCGTGTTGTGGTCCATCCGCACAACCGCGACCAAGCCGACTGGAGAGACCCTGTTCTTCCTGGTCTACGGAGCCGAAGCGGTCCTCCCTCATGAGGTCAGACATCGCTCCGCATGGGTCCTGGCGTTTGACGAGGCGCAGCAGGACGCCATGCGGGGGATGGACCTCGTGTTGGGGGAGGAACGTCGCCGAGAAGCCACGCTGCAAGCAGCGAGGTACCAACAAGCACTGCGATGATATCACTGCCGCAACATCCGCCCAAGAACTCTCGAGGTAGGAGACCTCGTGCTCAGGCGGGTTCTCTCCAGGGAGGGACTGCACAAGCTCTCTCCCATGTGGGAGGGCCCGTTCAAGGTTGTTCATGTTTCCAGGCCTGACTCCGCGCGCGTGGAGACTCAGGAGGGGGTGCCGGTCCAGAACGCATGGAACATCCAGTACCTCCGGAGGTTCTACCCCTAAAAAGGCCCAGAGCCTGTGAAGAAGGCGAATGCCTGTGAAGATTATCCTTTTTGGAAAAGGCCCAGAGCCTGTGAAGAAGGCGAATGCCTGTGAAGATTATCCTTTTTGGAAAAGGCCCAGAGCCTGTGAAGAAGGCGAATGCCTGTGAAGATTATCCTTTTTGGAAAAGGCCCAGAGCCTATGAAGAAGGCGAATGCATGTGAAGATTATCCTTTTTGGAAAAGGCCCAGAGCCTGTGAAGAAGGCGAATGCCTGTGAAGCTGTCGCGTTTTGGAAAAGGCCCAGGGCCTGTGAAGAGGGCAAATGCCCGTGAAGCTTGCTTCCCCCAAGAAAGGACCGGAGCCTGTGAAGAAGGCCAACGCCTGTGAAGCTCGCCGCCCGTGACACTCTCATGTAATAATGAGTTGGTGCTGTACACGCACCGGAGTCTCAGGAGCGCCGGCCCCAGGACCTAGGGCTCCCTCCCACGCCCAGTGGAAGCACTTAGCTCCGCGCTGGTGAGAAGACGTCGAAGACTAGATTAGGTGTCGGACGCGGCTTTTTCATTTGCTTTCCGCAGTTGGCTTGTTCATTCTCATTCGGAGTTTTGTTGAAGTTGTTACCGTCTTTGACTTGTGGTTCTTGGCCTTTTCACTCTCCTGCCTCGATTTCTCTTATGCAAGGCCTCGCGAGGGGGGCAGCCGAGCGCCCTCGTGAGTGTTTCTGTACTAGTCGTTCAAAGGATCCGTGGCCTGGGTCCATTGCAGAAGCACCCCTCCACTCCGTGCCCCACGGGCACCGCGACACGAACACAGGGCCTCGGTCGGTCGCCCCCCCCCCCAGGCTAGGGCCGGGAACTATCCACGCACGGGCATGTAGCCGGAAGGCACGATAACGAAAGCAAAGCGATGATTAACAGCAATAACCCAAACACGCCCCCGCGGGGCTCCACGCTACTATCTTTTTACGCAGGAAAAAGGAAAAGAAAGAGCAAATCAGGCGCAGCTCGCCTCACACCGGCCTGCAGGGCAGACTCGAGCTGCCTCCGGGGCTCAAGCAGACTCCCTCTCGCGCTTCACCGAGGCGCGACGGCAGGCAGACACGCTACCACCTTCCAAGCAAGTACGGCGGCGTGGAGGCTGACTGCGGCCACTGCTAGAAGAGTCGCCACCTGAAGAAGAACCGGTGAAGCTTGGGGAACCCTGAGCACCGCCAATCACGCGAGCGATGTCCTCTCCGTCATCGCCGGGGTTGGGTTCCCGACCGCGGTCGTCGTCCTCAGGGCAGCACCCTGCGCGACGACCATCTTCCCCAAACACCCTCACGTAGAGGGTGGCATCGCCGTCAAACTTGAAGTGCAGGATGCACCGACGGCTCAGGCCACGCGCGCGGGCAAACGTCTGCCAACCGCGGGTTAAGGCCAGGCTCCCGGCTGCGGAGACCTCCAGTGAAGCCCATGAGGCCCAGTTGCAGCAGCCGTCTACCTGAAGCCAGAGGCCGCCCGGGGCACCGGCCGGGAGCTCGCCGAGGAGGAAGCGAGGAAGTTGAAGCCGGGCGCTAGTCGGCTCGGCCGACCACACAACGAACTCCGGCAGCACCTCTACAGCGCGAAAGCGCGACCTAGGGGAACGCGCGACCGAAGCGCGCCCCCCGGCCGCAGCTGTTCGCCTGTCACCGTGCTGGAAATCATCTCCACGGCCGCGGGGAGCTGCCGTGGTGGCCACAGGATGTTTGCGAGGGCGCCCTCGGCCGCGCTTGGGCGGGGGAGAGGCAGGCTCAACCTGGCGAGCCTTCCCCTTCTCTGCGGCCGAGAACCTCCTCGACGGAGCCATAAAGAAGAAGGAGAAGCAAGGAGAGATGGACTGGAAGGGCGTATGCCATTCCGTACTTATGGCCGGCGAAGGCCAACCGCCAACCTCCACGATCATAGGTAATCATGACCCGCTTTGCATGCAGGGACTTGTCCAATCCGTGCAGTTGCCGAGGCATCATGGGGAAGCGGAGACGCACACGTCCAATCAACCGCCACGTGGCGCCCAAGGCCGCAGGCTATTAGGGCCCGTGGCGCTTCGCTCTTGCCCTATCACCTCCCTGCACTGCCAAGTCCGGGCGCGCCTTGGGCCTGGGGGCTACTGTCGGCGTTCTGGGAACGGGGGTCCCCAGACTTGCCTGCCTGCGACCTGCGGCGTGGCTCAAAGGGGGGGCCAGCATGGCCCATCTTCATTAACACAGACCCAAGACCCTGGCGATGGGCCAAACTTCGCGGGGCGGACGACACGGAGCTTCCTCAGGCACGGCCTCATCAGGCTCGCTCGCGAGGAGGCGGAGCGATCAAGGCGGGGTACCTCACGAGGTGCCCGTGACGCAAGCCATGACGACCAAGGGCGCCAGGCGGGCGCCAGCCCGCGCAGTGTCCTCCTTTCCTCTTTGGTGCAAAGGGAGCAAGCGCAGGCAAGATGTGCAATGAGACCAAGACCAGCCCAACGGCAGGGAGGAAGTCATTGTGGAGCCCAAGCCAGCGTCACCACCAGAGCCTTTGGCAGGCGAGGACCAACTTTAGTTATGATAAGTGTACCAGATGTTCCCCTTCAAAATGGCCAATTGTTGGCGCCCATCCCGCTCAATATTTGGGAAGAGGCCCACGGCCTTTGCCTTTAAATAGGACTAGCCACCCCCAGGGTAGAGGGAATCGGCCAATCCAGAAACAAGCTGGGATCGGATCGAGTAGCATCACGCAGAGAGAGAGAGAGAGAGAGAAGGGTGACTGAACTCCTCCTAGCAGTTCATCGCCCCCGCCAAGAACAGACCCTCGCGAGGCTGTTCTTCCTTGTATTGCTCATAATCATCAGCCCAAGAAGCAATCCACCACACCACAAACTAGAGTAGGGTATTACACCACAATGGTGGCCCAAACTAGTATAAACTCTGTGTCTCTTATGATGTTCTTTCCATAGCTTAGATCTTAGCGAGGCGGTGGGGTGCAGGTAGGTAGAAGGCGAAATCTCCGCGCGCACCCCAGTGTTCGAACCTCAAGGGTCTGCCGGAACCCGAAATCCGACAGGTTTAAAATAACTTAAGTGCTTCTGATACTCATGGAGGCTTAAATAACCAGATACAATTAGCCATATGTCATTTGGCCCCTTCGCAAGCCGCCATCTTGAATTGACTTTAAAATGTTCTCCTCCGGGTTAAATTGAGCCGGACAATTTTTTATTTTATCATAGGGTTCCATCTGCAAAATGGCACCCAAGGCTCCCAAAGCACCCGTGACCTGCAACTGGGTCAAATCCATTGTTACTGAAAGCACCTTGACTGATTTCGTGAAGACTGGCAATCTACCCGAAAAAGAAGTCATGTCCAATCATGCTCCTAATCCGTCACAGGAAACACCTCAACACAAAGAAGGGGAAGTGATCGTCTTTACTGATCATATGAACCGGGGCTTTTCTCCACCCGGCTCAAAGTTCTTCAGGGATGTCTTGCACTTTTTTGACTTCAGACCTCAAGATATAGGGCCCAACTCTGTATCAAACATTTGCAACTTCCAAGTATTTTGCGAGGTGTATCTTGGAGAAGAACCCAACCTATTACTTTTTAGAGAGTTGTTTTACTTAAACCGCCAGAAGGAACGTGCCAATGGGCCCAGCCTGGAAATTGGTGGTATCTCAATTCAGCGACGGAGGGACTGCCTTTTCCCATACGCTGAGCCGCGAAGCCACCCTAAGGATTGGAACCAAACGTGGTTCTATTGCCAGGATGCTTCTCCAGCTAATGAGAACCCGCTGCCCGGCTTTTGCGCTCTGCGCCTCGAATCCAACCATCCACTGTCGGATAAGTTATCTGTCGTTGAACGTCTACAGCTTTCTCCCACCATAAAAAAATCAAGGCTCTTTTGGGAAACAACTTAGATGGCATTGATTTGGTCCGAGTCTGGATCTCATGGCGGGTGATTCTGTTAAGCCGTCGCCCTGTCTTGATGTGCACTTACTCAGGCGAAAAGGATGACCCACTGCGTCATTGTCCCGATGATTTACCTGATGATATGGTTGAATCCATGACCCAACCTCTTTTGAAAGAAGGCTCAGTGGTTAGTAACACCTTCGGCTTACTTCCGTTCTGCAAGAATAATCCGGCTCCTCCAATAAGTCATCAACGTAAAACATTTGCACTTTCATTGTGGAACGCCTTGCTTTTACTCATAACCCTTTCTCATTATTCATAGGCAAATGACAAATTCTGGAAGGTTCAGTATGACCATGAGGCTGCCAAACGGGCCAGAGCGACCATGAGAGCCGAGAGGAAAGCCGCCAAGGCAGGAACCCAGAAGAAGAAGCCAAGCGCTTCAGATTTACTTAAACTAGACGATACTTCTGATGATGAAGAAGAGGTCATCCTTAACTCCCCTGACTCTTTTATCATTATCTTATTGACAGTAATTCCTTTCAGGATGACACAGGAAACAACCAAGCAGTTGAGGAAGAGGTAATATCTATTTCCACCAACTCACAACCTTGCCAAGACCGAAATTCCGAAAGTAACCCGGAAAGTAAGGTTTTCACACCCTTTAGCTCATTTGGACCCTCACTTTCTTTTGAAGCAACAACAGCATGAGAGCCGCCATCAAACCCGGACCAGTGGGGGTGACGAGTTATCCTCCGTTTTACCCAATACTCCTTCTCGGAAGCGCCGGGCTGAGGTTTTGTCTCTTACTTACTCTTATTATCTTCTTAATCAGGTTTCATATCATCTTCTAATCTTTCTTTGAACAGGAAATTGCCCGTACTTCCTCTGGCGAATCAATGCAATCCAATATGCCGTCTTTCAAAACTGCTCTAGGGTAATGATAACCTGTTTATCTTATGCTTATCTTACTCATGCTTTTGTACTAACCCTTCTGATTTGCACACAGCGTACGCGTGAAGCCCATCAAGAGGGCCAAGAGAAATAAGTCGGCCGAAGAACCGGTTGTAACTGAACCGGAGATCGGAGCGGCTGCTCCTGATACCTCTGCACATGAGCCTCCGCCTGAACCATCCCACGACATTCCAGCGCCTACTTCTGATCCGCCTACCGAACAAGCTCTTGACGGCTCTGAAAACCTAGAGATTCCTAGCCCGGCCAAGGCAGATGACCCGGACATTGAGATTATTAAGACTGCTTTTGTTGAGCCGGGAAGACCCACTGTGCTGGCCAAATGCTCTGCCAAGGAGGAATTTCTGGAATGCCATAAGGCCAAGCTAGATGTCACTGACTATACTCATCTGAGCATTGGAGAAATTGTGTCCGGTTATATAAGTCAAGTGCACAACAGCTGTGACCTGGAGGTTGACATGGTAAAACAGATTCACCAAAAATCTGAGGTACAACTCTTGTTGCTATTCTTTATTTATCCTTACTATACAAGCCCCCAAGTCTATTTCTTATGAAGAAATATGTTGTAGACTTAATATCAGCTCAGTAATGTTTGCCAGAAGCCCGGCTTATCCTGTAGCACCCGAAGGCCGGCTTAAAACAAGATGTTTGAACCGGTCCTTACCATGTCGTAATAAAATACTTGAACTGTAATATGCAATAGCCCCCAAGTGCCAAGTATCTTTGCTTGCAAAAACGCTTGAGACTTAATTCCATGAACCGCCGCAGTAAATAGAGTTCTTCAGCATACATTAGCCCCCAAGTGTCAAGTATCTTTGCTTGCAAAGTTCTTGGGACTTAATGTTGCATTATGATAATTCTGACTATAACCCGGCATTGGTACAGGCCGCCATGAGTCAATTTGAATCGGAGATCTCTGACTTGAAGAGCCGCCTGGAAGCTCAGCAGGTTGAAACCCAAAAGGCCAATTCCAAATTTGAGTTCAGCGTATCTGAACAAGAAATATTGAAGAAGAACTTTGAAGCTGACAAGAAGGCTTGGCCTGATGAAAAGGTCTCCTTGATCAACCGGGCAGAGAAAGCGGAGGCATCTCTTGCCGAGTTATCCGGCTTAAAATGCCATGTATCTCAGATGATCTCAGCAATCTTTGCTAAGTCACTCTGCAAATGTTTAGACACTTTAAATATTTTTTCGACAATTATCTCAATTGTCACCAGCTCACCTGATGTTGTTAATACAGGCCCCAGGAGCTCCAATCTGAACCAGAGCATGATGATCAAGCTAAAGGCGGTTTATACCCTGGTGGAACAACTCTACACCGGGTCACAACGTGCTTTAGCCGTTGTGGCTTTGTCGAATGAGGTTCCCAATCTCCTGGCGGATGTACTAAGGTGGCTTGCCGTTCTACCTCAACGAGTCCAAGAGTTAAGTCGGGCTTCTAAAAGAGCCGGAGCCATAGCTGCTTTAAGCCAGGCCAAGGCGTGACTACCAGAGCTAGACCCGGCCGAGATCGCCCTTGGGTATCCAAGCTTGAAGGAGGACGACACCCCATTTGACCAGAAGAATTTCGCCGCCTGTGTGAAGGAAATTCGCCCTATGGCCACTCTGATTGGGAATAACATGGACCTTACCAAGTACCAGCCGGGTTATGACAACCAGAATCAAAGAATCCCAACGCCACATTATGAAGCAGTCAGCCTGATCCCTCCAATTCGTAAGCATACCTTCGCCCCTGAAGTCAATCCGGCCGGGTAAATTGATGATGAAGCTGAATTTGAAGCCTTGAGTGGCATTGACTGGTCATCATCAACCTTCCAGGACAGGGCAACAGACGGAGGAGCGGAAAGGGATGACCCGGAAGCTTCAGGCCAACAAAACGAGTGATCCGTCGGGCATCTTATATTTATGTCTTGTGGAAAACAATGCTTCCTTATCCGGACTCGGGGAGTCATGTAATAGGGTAGAAAAAACACTTGATTTTGTCGTGCCATCGCACACGTTTTAGGCCCTCAACATTTTTTAAGCCGCCATCGGTATGTTCTTCTGTTTTACGCTGATCTTATGCTTTCCTTATGCTTAAAGAGCTGCTTTCATTGCCCTGCGTATAAAACAAACACAAGTCCCTTGGCGGCTTACCGCATGGAGGGTCATATATTTTATAGATAACCCGGAGTACGAAGCAAAAAATCATAAGAAAGCCTGTTCCCAATTATATCCTTAAGATATAATCGTAACAGCGTACTTGGGATCCTTTGATTATCCTACCGGTTTATGTAACACGGACAAATGAGGGTAAGAGCTCAATCCTGAAAAACCCGGCACATAGGATGTTTGTTATGTGCGAACAACTGTATTTGATCAAGATTAAGCAGGTGGAATAAAAATCACCCCATAAATGCTTTCAAAAAATGATCTCAAAACAGTCAAACAATTGTGATTGCAAAGTGTTATAAGAAATAGACAAAATTGAAAGGCTTTTGATTCGAATACGATCAGTAAACCGTTCCAAAAGGGTTAAGCTAAGATTTGGATATGATCATATAGCCCCCAGTGGCTTTGGCGTTGCTGATCAAGAGGGTATCGGCAGCTATGTTCTCTTTGGTTCGAATACGACTTATGTTTGAACAGGAAGCCCCCAAGTGACCTTGAAAAGATTCGGATACGATCAAGAAGCCCCCTAGTGAGCTTGGCAGTATGCTGATCAAGAGGGTATCGACAACTATGTTCTCTTTGGTTCGAATACGACCTATGTTTGAACAGGAAGCCCCCAAGTGATCATGGCTACATTCAGATATGATCATAAGCCGTACCAAAGGGAAAGCCAGATTCAAATATGATATGCTCCCTGTTGGTTGTTTCAACAACATAATAAGGAAGACATGTAAACTTTTGACGATGAAAAGGAAAGAGGTCCTGCTTTATTGCTTTTCATAATATATACATCTCAAAATATGTACATCCTGAGAGCCGGTGGCTGAAGTGTACTAAAGCCGAAGATGAGCGATATTCCACGGCCGGCGGGTCTCCTCTTCTGACTTATGTGAGCCTTTGTGCTCTCGAATATCGATGAGGTAATATGACCCGTTGTTCAGGTTCTTACTGACCACAAAGGGTCCTTCCCAAGGGGGGGATAGCTTGTGCATATCGGATTGATCCTGGATGAGCCGGAGCACTAAGCCACCTTCCTGAAAGGTTCTGGATCTAACCAGGCGGATGTGATAACGGTGCAGGTCCTGTTGGTAAATTGCCGAGTGGGCTATTGCCA
This sequence comes from Aegilops umbellulata, assembly GCA_032464435.1. Classification (NCBI taxonomy): domain Eukaryota; kingdom Viridiplantae; phylum Streptophyta; class Magnoliopsida; order Poales; family Poaceae; genus Aegilops; species Aegilops umbellulata. The sequence continues at coordinate 202,589,206 of CP136060.1, forward strand.
AATCTCGCTTCTCATCCAACAAATCAAGTGCATCCTGATGAGCTTGTTCATTATCAGCCTCAACGTAAGACACCACTCGGGGTGGGTCAAGACGGATGTCACTTGGCAGGACCGCCTCTGCTCCGTAAACCATGAAGAAAGGTGTATAACCCATAGACCTGTTAGGTGTAGTGTTGATGCTCCAAATCACAGAGGGTAATTCCTCCACCCAACAACCCGGCGTCCGTTGTAAGGGGACCATGAGCCGGGGTTTTATACCTTTCAAGATCTCCTGATTGGCTCTTTCAGCTTGACAATTGGATTGAGGATGAGCTACAGCCGAAACATCAAGCCGGATATGTTCTCGTTGACAGAAATCTTCTCTAGCTCCTTTGGAGAGGTTAGTGCCATTGTCAGTTATGATGCTGTGTGGAAAACCAAAATGAAAGATCACCTTTTTCATGAACTGAACCACCATGGCTGCATCACACTTACTGACCGGCTCTGCCTCAACCCACTTTGAAAATTATCAACCGCCACCAGGAGGTGTGTATTTTTATCCTTGGACCTTTTGAAAGCCCAACCATATCAAGCCCCCAGACTACAAACGTCCAAGTAATTGGAATCATCCTCAATTCTTGAGCCGGCACATGAGTCATTGTGAAATTTTTGACAACCGTCACATTTAGTGACCAGATCTTCCACATCAGCATGAGCCGTCAGCCAATAAAAACCATGACGGAAAGCCTTGGCCACAAGAGATTTTGAGCCGGCATGATGACCACAATCACCTTCATGGATCCCAGGAAGTATTTCCTGACCTTCCGCATGCGACACACAACGTTGAAACGCCCTAGTGACACTGCGATGATGCAACTCACCATGGACAATTGTCATGGATTTAGACCGCCGGATGATTTGTCTCGCAAGGGTCTCATTCTCAGGTAACTCTTCCCGAGTCATATAAGCCAAATATGGCACTGTCCAATCCGGGATAACGTGAAGAGCCACCACCAGCTGCGCTTCTGGGTCCGGAACAACTAAGTCTTCCTATATGGGTAACTTGACACAAGGATTATGCAAAACATCCAAAAAGGTGTTAGGCAGTACCGGCTTACGCTTAGATCCCAGCCAGCTTAAAGCATAAGCCGCCTCATTCTTCCTTCGATCAATGTGCTCCACTTGATAACCCTTGAAGTACCCAGCTACAACATCAACTTCACGGCGATAAGCTGCCATGAGGGGATCCTTAGAGTCCCACTTTCCTGACACATGTTGAGCCACCAGGTCTGAGTCGCCCAAGCACCGTACTCGTCTTAAATTCATCTCCTTAGCCATCCGAAGGCCATGGAGCAACGCCTCATACTCAGCTACATTGTTAGTACAAGGAAACATGAGACGAAGCACATAACAAAATTTGTCACCTCGAGGGGAAGCTAAAACGACTCCACCCCCGAGCCTTCCAACTGCCTGGATCCATCAAAGTGAATAGTCCAATATGTGTTATCCGGCTTCTCCTCAGGTGTCTACAGCTCTGTCCAATGATTGATGAAGTCCACCAGTGCTTGAGACTTAATAGCAGTGCGTGGCACATACTTCAAACCATGAGGCCCAAGCTCAATGGCCCACTTGGCGACTCGTCCTATTTCTCTCTATTCTGGATGATGTCTCCCAAAGGAGCAGAACTTACCACAATGATGGGGTGACCCTAGAAGTATTACTTAAGCTTCCGGCTCGCCATGAACACCCCGTAAACAAGCTTCTGCCAATGCGTATATCTTTTCTTAGACTCAATAAGCACCTCACTTGTAATAAACCGGTCGTTGAACTGGATGCTCCTTGCCAGCCTCCTTGCGCTCCACCACAATTGCAACACTGACAGCACGTGAGTTAGCAGCCACATATAACAATAGCGGCTCCTTATCAAAGGCAGCATTAGATAAAATTGTTTATTTTCTTCAAAGGCAGCATTAGCAGCATCACTCTAGACAAAATTGTTTATTTTCTTCATCATCTGATATAGCGGTATGGCCATCTCACCTAACCGGCTTTTAAACCGGCTTAAAGCAGCGATACGACCCGCCAGTCGCTGAATATCATTGATGCACGCCGGCTTAGCCAAAGAGGTAATCGCCTTGATCTTCTCCAGATTAGCTTCAATGCCTCTGTTAGAGACCAGAAAACCCAAAACCTTGCCTGCTGGCACGCCAAACACACATTTGGCCAGGTTAAGCATCATCTTGTAAACCCGGAGATTGTCAGAGGTTTCCTTCAGATCATCTATCAAGGTTTCCTTCTCTCTGGATTTAACCATTATATCATCCACATAAGCGTGAACATTGCGCCCAATCTGATTGTGGAGATAGTTCTGTACACATCGCTGATAAGTCGCCTGGGCACTCTTGAGCCCAAAAGGCATAGATACATAGCAGAAGGCTCCAAACGGAGTGATGAAGGCTAACTTTTCCTGGTCCTTAACTGCCTTTTTGATCTGATGATAACCAGAGTAAGCGTCCAAGAAGCTCAAATGCTCACAACCCGCCGTAGTATCAATGATTTGATCAATACGGGGAAGAGCAAAAGGATCAGCCGGACAAGCTTTATTTAAGTTCATGTAATCCACACACATCCGCCAGGTGTCGTTCTTTTTAAGTACAAGCACCGGGTTAGCCAACCACTCTGGGTGAAAGACTTCAACAATAAACCTGGCAGCTAAGAGCCGGGCCACCTCTTCACCAATAGCTTTCCGTCTCTCTTCGTTGAACCGCCGCAGAAATTGCCTGACCGACTTAACTTTGGATCAATATTAAGAGTGTGCTCAGCGAGTTCTCTCGGTACACCTGGCATGCCAGAGGGTTTCCATGCAAAGATGTCCCGATTCTCATGGATGAACTCGATGAGTGCGCTTTCCTATTTGGGATCCAGATTGGCACTGATACTGAATTGCTTAGATGAGTCGCCTGGAACAAAATCAACATGCTTGGTTTCATCAGCCAACTTAAACTTCATCGCCGGGTCAAGCTCTGTGCTTGGCTTCTTCAAGGATGTCATGTCCGCCGGGTCAACGTTATCTTGACAAATCTTTAGCTCTTTTGCTGCACAAACAGATTCGGCATAGGCAACATCACCCTCCTCACATTCTAGGGCTATCTTTCGACTCCCATGTATAGTAATAGTGCCCTTATGACCCGGCATTGAGCTACAAATAAACATAACACGGCCGTGCCATGAATTTGGCGTAAGCCGGCCGTCCAAACAGAGCGTGATATGGACTCCTGATTTTGACCACCTCAAAAGTTAATTTCTCGGCCCTAGAATCATACTCATCTCCAAAAGGCCACCTCCAGCTCAATCTTACCGACCGGGTACGCCGACTTACCAGGCACCACTCCATGGAAAACAGTGTTAGACGTATTTAAGTTTTTGTCAGTCAACGCCATACGTCGAAAGGTCTCATAATAGAGGATGTTGATGCTGCTACCTCCGTCCATGAGCACCTTAGTGAATTTATATCCACCAACCTGAGGTGCTACCACCAAGGCTAACTGACCCGGATTGTCAACCCGGGGAGGGTGATCCTCCCTACTCCACACAATAGGCTGCTCTGACCACCTTAAATAACGGGGAACCGTCGGTTCAACAGTGTTCACAACCCTTTTATGAAGCTTTTGGTCTCGTTTGCATAAACTAGTGGTGAACACATGATACTGTCCACTATTCAGCTGCTTTGGATTGCTCTGATAACCCGACTGCTGCTGCTGCTGACCTCCCTGATCAGACTACTGCTGACTATAGCCGCCTTGATTTCCCTGAAAGCCGGAATTTGAACCGCCGTCCGGGCCATGAAAACCGCCGCTACCTGAGCCGCCACCAGACCCATGATTGCCATCGAATGTGTTGGAATTTTTGAAAGCCTTCACGATCGCGCAATCCTTCCATATGTGGGTGGCCGACCTTTCTCGAGTGTCGTGTCTCGGACATGGTTCATTAAGAAGTTGCTCAAGAGACAGACCTGAACCGTCGGACCGAGGGGCGACTTCCCCTTGCGTCGCTGATTGTTACCTTCTGAATTAGAGTTGGCCACAAACTCCGGATTACCATCCGCCTTACGCTTATTACCTCCATGATTCGCCTGGTTATGCTGCTGACCCTTTCCATTGCCGTTCTTCTTTCCCTTCCCTGTCTTTATACATCACACGCGGGATCCTTGGTACTATCAGAATCGGCGTATTTGACTAGAGCCGCCATCCGCTGACCCATATCATTACAATCACGCTTGAGGCGCCCCAGCTTCTGTCTCAGCAGTTCAAATCGGCAGTTTTTCTCCAACATTAAGACTGCAGAGCCGGCATACATCTTGTCAGACGAATGTATTATCTCCTTGACCCGGCGCACCCAACGAGTGGTAGACTCACCCTCCTCTTGCCTACAATTAGTCAAGTCCACAATTGACATGGACTGCTTGCAAGTACCTTTGAAGTTCTGAATGAACCGGGCTTTTAACTCCGCCCATGAGCCAATGGAATTAGGTGGCAGTCCTTTTAACCAAGTCCGGGCCGTTCCATCCAACATCATGGTGAAATACTTAGCAATTTCCGCGTCACTGACCTCCAACAGCTCCATGGCCATCTCATAGCTCTCGATCCACGCCCCGGGCTGTAAATCGGCCGTATAATTTGGCACCTTCCGGGGTCCCTTGAAGTCCTTGGGCAAACACACATTACACTAAGCCGGTACCAAACAAGGAATATCGCCGGTTCTGGTGGCCACTCCTGCCTCAACAGAAGTCGTCGGATAATCTGGGAAGGTTTGATGAGCCGCCTGCTAGGCCGCTAGTTGAGCCGCCCGCTCGTCCTCTTGACGTATCCTGTCCTGCACCAGATTATAACCGCCAGGCTAGTTACGTGCTGGGCATTGCTTGACAAGGCCTCTGACTCCATATGCCTATTGTAACTTGGGCTCCAGCTTGGGCGAGGAGACGAATGAATCTTGTCTCGACTATAGGAATAGGCCTCCTGCTGAGCTAGAGCCGTCCGGACGAGTTCTTTGATCCTTCAGGTCTCCACCGCTGTCGGAGAGTCACCGTCCACCAGGAGAGCCGCCAAGCATGCCTATGCTGCGATCAAGTTCTCCATCGGGTTAGAAAAGTGACCCGGTGGTGTCGGTACATAGCGGGACGGGGCCATGTTCACGTGAGGAGGTGCCATCACCCGAGGCTGAACCGGTGCCCCTGCTCCAGATGTTATGAATTGATTTGCCTCTGGCGGGTTACTAGGACCGCCTCCGGGCGTGGAAAAGAGGTTCCGAGGATCATAAACCAGAGGCAAACGGGATTGAGTTTTCTGGTGTCTCCTCCTCATCACCTCGTTAGATGCGTTCAGGCTCATCGTAAGCTGGAAAGCCTCTGACTGGAGTTGTTGGGCCCGTGCATCCAAAGCCGCCTGTTCTGCGGCCAACCTGGTATCCTCAGCCGCTAAGGCCTCCTTGGCCCGGGCTATTTCCTCACGTACCTGTGCCACCTCTACGTCGTGCTCGTCTTGACTTGCAGGAATAACTGTGGTGGTCAACAAGGCCGTCAATTTGTCCATGAGATCAATCAGCACCTGAGCCGGCGGGCGCGCAGGGCCTCCTGCCCCGGCCTGCTACCTCTTGAGCACTGTGTTGGATTTCCTTGAAGAGGAAAGGGTGATGAAGCAGAGTAGAGTAAGTACATCCTTCTGTTTTTGAGAACCAAGGTATCAATCCAGTAGGAGGCTACGCGCAAGTCCCTCGTACCTACACAAAACAAATAGCTCAACGCAACCAACGTGATTAGGGGTTGTCAAGCCCTTCACGGTCACTTACGAGAGTGAGATCTTGTAGAGATGATAGATAATATTTTTGGTATTTTTGATATAGAGATGCAAAGTAAAAAGTAATAGGCAAAGTAAAAAAGCAAAGCAATAATAAAGTGATGGAGATTGATATGATGAGAATAGACCCGGGGGCAATAGATTTCACTAGTGGTTTCTCTCAAGATCATAAGTATTCTACGATGGGTGAACAAATTACTGTTGACCAATTAACAGAATTGAGCATAGTTATGAGAATATCTAGGCATCATCATGTATATAGGCATCACGTCCGAGACAAGAAGACCGACTCCTGCCTGCATCTACTACTATTACTCCACTCATCTACCGCTATGCAGCATGCATCTAGAGTATTAAGTTCAAGAAAACAGAGTAACGCCTTGAGCAAGATGACATGATGTAGAGGAATAAATTCATGCAATATGATAAATACCCCATCTTGTTATCCTCGATGGCAACAATACAATACGTGCCTTGCTGCCCCTACTGTCACTGGGAAAGGACGCCGCAAGATTGAACCCAAAGCTAAGCACCTCTCCCATTGCAAGAAGAACCAATCTAGTAGGCCAAACCAAACTGATAATTGGAAGAGACTTGCAAAGATAACCAATCATACATAAAAGAATTCAGAGAAGATTCAAATATTGTTCATAGATAATCTTGATCATAAACCCACAATTCAGATGCACTAGAGCTATAAGTATAGAAAGCTCAAGAAAAGAAACTAAGTGGGTGTGCATCCAACTTGCTTGCTCACGAAGACCTAGGGCATTTTGAGGAAGCCCATCATTGGAATATACAAGCCAAGTTCTATAATGAAAAAATCCCACTAGTATATGAAAGTGACAAAATGAGAGACTCTCTATCATGAAGATCATGGTGCTAATTTGAAGCACAAGTGTGGTAAAAGGATAGTAACATTGTCCCTTCTCTCTTTTTCTCTCATTTTTTTATTTGGGCCTTTTCTCTTTTTTATGGCCTCTTTTTTCTTTTTTTCTCTTTTTCTTTTATTTTTCGTCCGGAGTCTCATCCCGACTTGTGGGGGGAATCATAGTCTCCATCATGCTTTCCTCACTTGGGACAATGCTCTAAAAATGATGATGATCACACTTTTATTTTTCTTACAACTCAACAATTACAACTCGATACTTAGAACAAAATATGACACTATATGAATGCCTCCGGCGGTATACCAGGATATGCAATGAATCAAGAGTGACATGTATAAAAGAATTACGAACTGTGGCTTTGCCACAAATACGATGTCCACTACATGATCATGTTAGCAATATGACAATGATGGAGCGTGTCATAATAAATGGAATGGTGGAAACTTGCATGGCAATATATCTCGGAATGGGTATGGAAATGCCATGATAGGTAGGTATGTGTCCATTCTGGGAACGAGGGTCCCCAGACTTGCCTGCATGCGGCCTACGACGTGGCTTACAGGGGGCCCAGCACGGCCCATCTTCGTCAACACGAGACTCAAGACCCTCGGGAGGGGCCAAGCCTCGCGGGGCGGACGACACGGAGCTTCCTCAGGCGCGGCCTCATCAGGCTGGCTCACGAGGAGGCGGAGAGATCAAGGCGGGGTACCTCACGAGAGGATCAAGCAAAGGCATCTATTTCGGTGCAAAGAGACCAAGACCAGTCCAATGGTGGGAAGGAGGTCATAGTGGAGCCCGGAACGGCGTTGCCACAGAGCCTTTGGCAGGCGAGGACCAACTATATTCAGGATAAGTGTACCAGATGTTCCCCTTCAAAATGGCCAATTGTTGGCGCCCTTCCTGCTCAATATTTGGTAAGAGGCCCAGGGCCTTTGCCTATAAATAGGACTAGCCACCCCCAGGGTAAAGGAGAGGATGATCGGATGATCAGGCAACAAAGAGAGAGAGAGAGAGAGAGAGAGAGAGAGAGAGAGAGAGAAAAGGGCGGCTGAACTCCTCCTAGCATTTCATCGTCCTTGCTAAGAGCAGACCCTCGCGAGGCTGTTCTTCCTAGCATAGTTCATCTTCATCAGCCCAAGAGGCAATCCACCCACCACAAACTAGAGTAGGGTATTACACCACAATGGTGGACCGAACTAGTATAAACCTTGTGTCTCTTGTGCTGTTGTTTCTGTAGTTTAGATCTTTGCGAGACGGAGAGGTAGAGGGCGAAGTCTCCGCGCGCACCCCAGAGTTCGAACCTCAAGGGTCTGCCGGAACCCGAAATCCAACAGTATGGTGGTTGTTCTGAGGAAGGTATATGGTGGGAGTATGATACCGGCGAAAAATGTGCGGTATTAGAGAGGCTAGCAATGGTGGAAGGATGGGGAAAATGCGTATAATCCATGGACTCAACATTAGTCATAAAGAACTCATATACTTATTGCAAAAATCTAGAAGTTATCAAAGCAAAGTATTACGCGCATGCTCCTAGGGGGATAGATTGGTAGGAAAAGACCATCGCTCGTCCCCGACCGCCACTCATAAGGAAGACAATCAATAAATAAATCATGCGCCGACTTCATCACATAACGGTTCACCATACGTGCATGCTACGGGAATCACAAACTTTAACACAAGTATTTCTCAAATTCACAACTACTCAACTAGCATGACTCTAATATCACCATCTTCATATCTCAAAACAATTATCAAGCATCAAACTTTTCTTAGTATTCAACGCACTCAAAAGAAAGTTTTACAAATCTTGAATACCAAGCTTATTATTATTATTAAGCAAATTACCATGCTATTTAAGACTCTCAAAATAATCTAAGTGAAGCATGAGAGATCAATAGTTTTTATTAAACAAATTCACCACCGTGCTCTAAAAGATATAAGTGAAGCACTAGAGCAAAACTATATAGCCCAAAAGATATAAGTGAAGCACATAGAGTATTCTATCAAATTCCAATTCATATATGGCTCTCTCAAAAGGTGTGTACAGCAAGGATGATTGTGGTAAACGATGGAAGTAGATGAAAGAGGGGATGCCTTCCGGGGCATCCCCAAGCTTTGACTTTTTTGTGTCCTTATATTATCTTGGGGGTGCCATGGGCATCCCCAAGCTAAGGCTCTTGCCACTCCTTGTTCCATAATCCATCAAAAGATTTCACCCAAAACTTGAAAACTTCACAACACAAAACTCAACAGAAATCTCGTGAGCTCCGTTAGCGAAAGAAAACAAAAGACCACTTCAAGGTACTGTAATGAACTCATTCTTTATTTATATTGGTGTTAAACCTACTGTATTCCAACTTCTCTATGGATTATAAACTATTTTACTAGCCATAGATTCATCAAAATAAGCAAACAACACACGAAAAACAGAATATATCAAAAATAGAACAGTTTGTAGTAATCTGTAACTAACGCAAAATATGGAACTCCAAAAAATCTACCAAAATAGGAAGACCTAGGAAATTTTTTATTGATCAGCAGTAATTGGAATTAGTATTTTATCATGTTCTGGTGATTTTTAATAATTGTTTTCGTGAACAGAAAGTTTCTGGAAATTACAGCAACATCAAATAACTATCATCCAGGAAGATCCTATAGGTTTAACTTGGCACAAACACTAGTTAAAAGATAAAACCACATCTAAACAGAAGGTAGATGGATTATTTATTCCTAAAAAAACAAACACTAAAAAAACCAAAAATAAAATTGGGTTGCCTCCCAACAAGCGCTATCGTTTAACGCCCCTAGCTAGGCATAAAAGCAAGGATAGATCTAGATATTGCCATCTTTCGTAGGCAATCCATAAGTGGCTCTCATGATAAACTCATATGGTAATTTTATTTTCTTCCTAGGGAAGTTTTCCATGCCCTTTTTTAATGGAAATTGGAATCTAATATTCTATTCCTTCATATCAATAATTGCACCAACCATTATAAGGAAAGGTCTACCAAGAATAATAGGGCGAGAAGGATTGCAATCTATATCAAGAAATATAAAATATATGGGCACATAATTCCTATTTTCAACAATAAGAACATCATTAATTCTTCCCATAGGTTTTTTAATAGTGGAATCCGCAAGATGCAAGTTTAGAGAGCAATCATCAAAATCACGGAAATCTAGCAAATCACACAAAGTTTTGGGAATAGTGGAAACACTAGCACCCAAATCACATAAAGCATAAAACTCATGCTCTTTAATTTTAATAGTTGGTTCCCACTCATCATAAAGTTCTCTAGGGATAGAAACTTTCAACTCAAGTTTTTCTTCATAAGATTGCATCAAAGCATCAACAATATGTTTAGTAAACGCTTTATTTTGAATACAAGCATGAGGAGAATTTAGCATGGATTGCAACAAGGAAATACAATCAATTAAAGAGTAACTTTCATAATTAAATTCCTTGAAATCCAAAATAGTGGGTTTAGCAACATCTAAGGTTTTATTCTTTTCAATCCCACTTTTATCAATTTCATCATGAAGATCTAAAAACTCCGAATTTTTGGAACGTCGTCTAGGTAAAGGTGGATCATATTCAGTTTCATCAAGATTCATATTGCAAAAAAAGATTTAGTAGGGGACACACCAATAACTTTTAGATCTTCATCTTGATTTTCATAAGAATTGGAAGAACGCGCTTTAATAAAGGCATCTTCCGTAGCATGCATCCTAGTAGTTCTTTCCTTGCACTCATCAATGGAAATTCTCATGGCTTTGAGAGACTCATTGATATAATGCTTAGGAGGAATAGATCTAAGCTTTAAAGAATCAACATCAAGAGAAATTCTATCAACGTTCCTAGCCAATTCATCAACTTTAAGCAATTTCTCTTCAAGAAAAGCATTGAAATTCTTTTGTGAATTCATAAACTCTTTAAAACTATTCACAAATTCAGAGGGCATCTTATTAAAATTTCCATAAGAGTTGTTGTAGGAATTTCCATAATTATTACAAGGATTACTAGTATAAGGCCTAGGATTAAAATCCCCTCTATACGCGTTGTTACCAAAATTATTCCTACCAACAAAATTCACATCCATAGATTCATTATTATTCTCAATCAAAGTAGACAAAGGCATATCATTAGGATAAGAAGAAACACTCTTTGTAGCAAATAATTTCATAAGTCCATCCATCTTTCCACTCAAAACACTGATTTCTTCTATAGCATGCACTTTTTTATTAGTAGATCTTTCAGTGTGCCATTGAGAATAATTAACCATAATATTATCTAGGAGTTTAGTAGCATCTCCTAAAGTGATTTCCATAAAAGTGTCTGCCGCGGCCGAATCTAAAAGATTTCTAGAAGCAAAATTCAATCCGGCATAAATTTTTTGTATAATCATCCACAAGTTCAAACCATGAGTAGGACAATTATGTATCATTAATTTCATTCTCTCCAAAGCTTTTGCAACATGCCCATGATCAAGTTGCTTAAAATTCATAATATCATTTCTAAGAGAGATGATCTTAGCGGGAGGAAAATACTTAGAGATAAAAGCATATTTGCACTTGTTCCAAGAATCAATACTATTTTTAGGGAAAGACGGAAACCAAGCTTTAGCACGATCTCTAAGCGAAAAAGGAAATAGCTTCAATTTAACAATATCATTATCGACATCTTTCTTATTTTGCATATCACATAAATCAACGAAGCTATTCAGATGAGTAGCGACATCTTCACTAGGAAGGCCGGCGAATTGATCTTTCATAACAAGATTCAACAAAGCAGTATTGATTTCACAAGATTCAGTATTGGTAAGAGGAGCAATCGGAGTGCTAAGGAAATCATTATTGTTGGTATTGGTAAAGTCACACAATTTGGTATTATCTTGAGCCATCGCGACAAACAAGCAATCCAACACACGAGCAAACAAAAGGCAAGCGAGAAAAAGGCAAAAGGAAAAGAGAGGGCGAATAAAACGACAAGGGTGAAGTGGGGGAGAGGAAAACGAGATGCAAATGGCAAATAATGTACTGCGGGAGATAAGGGATTGTGATGGATACTTGGTATGTTGACTTTTGCGTAGACCTCCCCGGCAACGGCGCCAGAAATCTTCCTGCTACCTCTTGAGCACTGTGTTGGATTTCCTTGAAGAGGAAAGGGTTATGCAACAGAGTAGAGTAAGTATTTCCCTTAGTTTTTGAGAACCAAGGTATTAATCCAGTAGGAGGCTACGTGCGAGTCTCTCGTACCTAAACAAAACAAATAGCTCAATGCAACCAACGCGATTAGGGGTTGTCAAGCCCTTCACGGTCACTTACGAGAGTGAGATCTGATAGAGATGATAGATAATATGTTTGGTATTTTTGATATAGAGATGCAAAGTAAAGAGTAAAAGGCAAAGTAAAAAATCAAAGAAATAATAAACTGATGGAGATTGATATGATGAGAATAGACCCGGGGGCCATATATTTGACTAGTGGCTTCTCTCAAGAGCATAAGTATTCTACGGTGGATGAACAAATTACTGTTGAGCAATTTACAGAATTGAGCATAGTTATGAGAATATCTAGGTATGATCATGTATATATTTATCACGTCTGAGACAAGTAGACCGACTCCTGCCTGCATCTACTACTATTACTCCACTCATCGACCGCTATGCAGCATGCAGCTAGAGTATTAAGTTCAAGAAAACAGAGTAACGCCTTAAGCAAGATGACATGATGTAGAGGAATAAATTCATGCAATATGATAAATATTCCATCTTGTTATCCTCGATGGCAACAATACAATACGTGCCTTTGTGCCCGTACTGTCACTGGGAAAGGACATCGGAAGATTTAACCCAAAGCTAAGAACTTCTCCCATTGCAAGAAGAACCAATCTAGAAGGCCAAACCAAACTGATAATTCGAAGGGACTTGCAAAGATAACCAATCGTACATAAAAGAATTCAGAGAAGATTTAAATATTGTTCATAGATAATCTTGATCATAAACCCACAATTCATCGGTCTCAACAAACACACCGCAAAAGAAGATTACATCGAATAGGTCTCCACGAGAGAGGGGGAGAACATTATATTGAGATCCAAAAAGAGAGAAGAAGCCATCTAGCTACTAACTATGGACCCGAAGGTCTGAGGTAAACTACTCACACTTCATCGGAGGAGCTATGGTGATGATGTAGAAGCCCTCCGTGGTGGAATCCCCTTCTAGCGGAGCTCTGAAACAGGCCCCAAGATGGGATCTCGTGGGTACAGAAGGTTGTGGCGGTGGAATTAGGTTTTTGGCTCTGTATCTAATCGTTTGGGGGTACGTAGGTATATATAGGAGGAAGGAGTACGTCGATGGAGCTTCGGGGGGGCCACGAGGTAGGGGGCGCGCCCTAGGGGGGCGTCCTCCACCCTCGTGACTGCCTTGTGGCTTTCTTCACACAGGGTCCAAGTCTCCTGGATCATATTTGTTGAGAAAATCACGTTCCCAAAGGTTTCATTCCGCTTGGACTCCCTTTGATATTCCGTTTCTTCGAAACACCGAAATAGGCAAAAAAACAGCAATTCTGGGCTGGGCCTCCGGTTAATAGGCTGGTCCCAAAAATAATATAAAAGTGGAAAATAAAGCCCAATATAGTCGAAAACAGTAGATAATATAACATGGAGCAATCAAAAATTATAGATACGTTGGAGATGTATCATAGCCGTAGAGTTTTGACCGGGTTGAGTACCAGCCATGAAGATCCCTACCCTGCTTGGCGGCTCAAAGGGGTCCGGAATACTGCTGCCATCGGAACAGCCCCCAAGCCTGCCATCTTGCAGTTGATACAACGAATCCATTTCACCAGTGGATGAATCACCATCGGAGTGTACGGCCGTCTCACCACCATCTACGGACCTTTCAGAAAATTCCTCTCCGTGGATACAACCCACGAAAGCATGCTTCATGGCGGGTTGAGCCCGGGTGGGTCTCGCGCGCTAAGCTATTTCGATGATGTCGGTGCAGTTTTCCGGCTCAGGGCCCGGCTCACCAATCTGGCCAATGAAAACGTGGATTCCGCCGAAGGGGGCCCGGTACCTGTACTCAATTGAGCCGTCGTCTGGGCCCCAGCCTTCGTCGTCGATGTAGATCTTGCCGCGACAACTCTTGGTCATCCAGCCCATAGCGTATCCCTTGATCCCTTTGAAGTTGCCCTTCAAGAACTCAAATCCACAGTGCGCTGGCCCCATGGTGGGCCCCAACTATCGTGGAATTGTAACGACAGATGTCCTTGTGAAAGGACTTAGTCGTGGATCCATCGCAACTAGGAAGCTTAAAGGGGTTAAGGTGGGACAAAGGAAACGGGAGTTTTATACTAGTTAGGCCCCTTACGATGAAGGTAAAAGCCTACGTCTAGTTGGGTTGGTATTGCAAGGGTTTCGACAACCGGGGAGAAAGATATGTTATGCCCGGCTCTCGATTGGATGTTACTTGCCCAAAGCCGCTGGCGGGTCGTCCCCTTATATACACGGGTTGACTCCCTGCGGCATACAGAGTCCTGGCCGGCTCATAAACAATATCCGGCTCGGTGACTAGTTAATCTTGCCTTACAACACAAGTCATGCCATTACGGCGGTTTATCACTACGGGCCTTAAGTCGCCTGTGGGCTTTAGGCCCTTACTTGAACCGCCATCTTCAAGATTGATCTTGGGCTTCATACGATGAATCGTCTTTGCGTAACCCGGCCCCTCCTGGGCGGTTTACATAAATAGTTATATCCCCAACAGTCACTGCGGACGCGTGTCCGGCGCCGCGTACGCGTGCCCACGCTTGCAATCTCGGAGGTAGAAGACGTAGGAGGAGCAGTGAAGCTTCTCACGGGGCAGAGGAGGCCAAGGGACGCAGGGGAGAAGAAGACGGTGAGCTCCGAGCCAAACCGCTACTATTCGCCCGTGGGCGCGCGACGTCTTGCGTCGGTGAGGAAGCTGCCGTAGGGGAGAGGGGTCCAGGGGGACGGCGACGACGAGAGGAAGCTAGGGGACATGCCCGTGCTCGTTGAGACGTTGAGCAGAGGAGGGGCGCGCGCATTGCATGCCAAAACTCGTGATCACCACGTGCACTGGTGCACAAAGTGCCACACGGCAGGCCAAACGATGTCTGGGGTTTTGTCCTTCCTGGGAGGTTTCAACTGTGGTGGTAGATCGATGAAAATTGCTCTCGTTAAGTGGTAAGTAACCTCTGAAGTTTACTGCAGTAAACTTGGCCGTGAACTGCTGATCAACAGGAAGGAGGTTGGGAGCAATGGAGTTGTCTTCGAGGTTTAGGGTAAGAAGGACTTTCACCCTGGTAATTTTGAGGATATTTGGATCAAGATTTAATGTAGTTGCTTTGCAGCTGACCAAAATGGTCCAGAAACTTGATTAGGAAGGTGCACTCACATGGTGATGCCACATGGGCTGAAATTTGGCAAGGCTTAGCCATTTGGTCATAGTAAGAAGCTATAAAAATTTCATACCAATTGGATTCACCAAAATGATACTTCCTTCACAGTTATCTTCACTGACCAAAATCTTGCAAGAATTTTGGAGAAATATTGTCTAGGTGAAATGGTGCCAAATTTGGTGGAGAGAAGTTATTTTGGTAGAACAATCTGGTACTTCCTCAGAATTAATGAAGCAATATAAAATGCACTTGCTTCACAACCTGAAAATATTGCCAGAATCAAAGATTTGGTCCTCTGCTCACATAGATGATTGTATGGGTTTGAAATTTGGAGGAGGGTAATTATATGAGCACATGAAGAGGCATGCAAAATTTCAACTCATTTCGATAACGCTAGCTAGTACTTCCTTCACAGTGGCTTATGTCTGACAGAAACTTTGAAATATCACTGAGGAAGATTGGCTAGGCAAATAAAGTTGAATTTTGCCATGTGGCAATTATTTGGACATAAGAGAATGCCCAAAAGGTTTGGGAGCAATCAGGAAAGGATAGGTGGAACTTCCTTCACAGAAAGCCACACTGGACAGAAATGAAGAATAATTATTGGAGAATTATACTTGGGCTAGGACAGGAAAGTTTGGGCACATTTGAGCAACATACGACCCAAATAAATTATGAGAATTGTTTGGGAATTTTTGGATGGACAGAAATATAGGTTGCTTCACAACCTAGGGCAGATAGGGTTATTCCTTTAATAGAGAAAGGAATATTCCTGAGAAAACGAAATTAGGGTTTGTTCAAGTAGTGAAGTGACATGAGATTGACAAGGTTTTTAGAATGATGAGCCACTTGGGAGGGGGAATGAGGATGATTTCCCAAGTGGCAAGGCCACAGAACCACTCCAAAAAGGAAAACAACGCAAAAACCAATAAATCAAAAAGGGCCAAAAACCAGGCTTTTACGAAATAAGGTGATGCAGCACCTATAATAGCCTATGGACGAAATTTATGAAGTGGCAACTTGTATATTTCATCCAAGGCTTCATGCACTCATTATGGTGGCTTCAAAGTCCTGAAATCATCACTTGTAACTCCGTTCTTGTTCCCCTTGCGCATGTAATCATCTCCATGCTTGGTCTTGCTCCAGTGTTCATCCCTCTTATCCATGCCAGAGCCTTCATTTGTAAGCAAAACAAATGTATCCAATTTAGGCAGCATCATATTCTCATGAACATTAGAATCATTACCAAGAAACGAAAGTACCTGATAATTTAATTGGCGTGCGCGAGCTCTAATAATTTGTCTAGTATATGTAGTAGTAGGGGTTGTGGGTGTAACAATGGTATTGATGTCCTCATCATGCTGGATGTTCGAGGTGTTCTGGATGGGGATCCCGTCCTGCGTCTCCAGGCACGCGGCGCCAGGCTTGGAAACACGGGCGATCCTGAACGGGCCCTCCCACATGTGTGAGAGCTTATGAAGCCCTTCCCTAGAGAGCACCCGCCTCAGGACGAGATCACCCACCTCGAGCATCCTGGAGCAGACGCTGCAGTAGTGGTACCGCTGCAGCGGCTGCTGGTACCTCGTTGCTCGGAGCGAGGCTTGGCGGTGGCTTTCCTCCCCCAGCACGAGGTCCATCCCCCGCGAGGCGTCCTGGCATGCCTTGTCAAACGCCAAGACCCGCGGGGAGCGATGCCTGACCTCGTGAGGGAGAACCGCTTCAGCTCCATAGACGAGGAAGAATGGAGTCTCACCCGTCGGCTTGGTCGCGGTGGTGTAGATGGACCACAACACAGACTGGAGCTCATCGCGCCAGCCCTTGCCGCAGGCCTCGAGCTTCTTCTTGAAGGTTACTGCCTTGAGGCCTCTCGGTACCTTTGCATTGGCACGCTCAGCCTAGCCGTTGCTCCGAGGGTGTGCCATCGAAGTTTAGCATATCTGCGTTCCAAGGTTAGCACAATATGTTTTGAAAAGGTTGCTCGTGAACTATGAGCCATTGTCGATGATGATGTGATTAGGAACCCCCAACTGGCTCACGAGGCCCTTGATGAACTTGACGACCGGGCCGACTGGGATGATGCAGACGGCCTCCACCTCCGCCCACTTGGTGAACTTGTCGATGGTGACGTAGAGGTAGCGGTAGCCCCCGGGCGCTCGAGGGAACGGGCCCAAGATGTCGACCCCCCAGACTGCGAACAACAATGAGAACGGGATGGTCTGGAGGCCCTGAGCGGGATGGTGGATCTGCTTGGCATGGACCTGATAGGCATCATAGGACCTTACCAGCTCGGTGGCATCATTGAGCGCTGTGGGCCAGTAGAATTCGCTGCGGAACGCCTTTCACACGAGGGTGCGCGATGAGGAGTGATGCCCGCAGTCCCCGCCATGTATGTCGGCCAACAGCTCGCATCCCTACTCCCTGGGGATGCATCGTAGAGAGACATCATTTGGCCATTTTCGGTAGAGTTCACCGTCCTGGATGGATGTTCTGCGTCTTCCTCCTTCTCTGGCAAGGTGCCTTGGAGCAGGTACGCCTTGAACTCTTCGGTCCAGCACCCCTCCTGAGGTTCAAGTGCGAGGAGCAGGCGGGCTCCTAAGGTCGGACCGCAAGCTGGGGCGCCTGAGCAGGGTGCCGGAGGGTGCTCCACTTGAGGCGGTGCTGGTCCCACAACGGGGGGTGCTGCTGATGGCTTAAAAAGTCATCCCTCAAAGATGCCAGGCTCTTGAGATAGACGTCGAGACGCCCTTTGGGCGTTGTCGTCCACCTCCTTGTTCGTGCCGTGTGGCACGTGCTGCAATTCCAGGCCCAAGAATCGTTTCTCGATTTTCCGTACCTCCTCGAGGTATGCCTCCATGTGCACGTCCTTTGGCTTGTATGCTTTGTTGGAGAAGTTGACAAGGAGCTAGGAGTTGCCCCTGATGGTGAGGTTCCTCACCCCCAAAGCTGCCGCAGCCTTGAGGCCGGCGATCACGCCTTCGTATTCCGTGATATTGTTGGAAGCAGAGCTGCACGACGTAGTAGAGCTTGTCCTGGGTGGGTGAGATGAGCACGACTCCAGCCCCCGCGCCCTGACGTGCGAATGCACCGTCGAAGTACATGACCCAACCATCCGGTGCTTCGTTTCCGGGCGAGAAGGAGTGGTCCTCGCCTACTTCTCGGTCGGGAACGTCAGTCCATTCTGCCACGAAGTCGGCGAGGGCCGCACCCTTGATGATCCTGGTGGTGCTGAACTTCAACTGGAACGTCTGCAGTTCAATGTTTCATTCGGCGACCCTTCCTGCGGCGTTAGGGCTCCAAAGCACCCTTTCCAGGGGGTAGGATGAGACAACCTTGATGGGGTGGCCTTGGAAGTAGTGGCGCAGTTTCCGGGAGGCGACGAGGAGTGCGAGCAAGAGCTTTTGGAGCATGGGACAGCGCGCACATGTAGGATCGGAAGTATGTCTATAGGGGGGGTTATTAGACTACTTGACCAAATAAAAACTTAACCTTTTCCCAATTTTAGTTCTTGACAGATTTTAGCAACTTTAGGACAAGTCAAGCAATCATCACACAATTCAAGCAAGCATGCAAAGAGTATATAGGCAGCGGAAAGTAAAGCATGCAACTTGCAAGAATGTAAAGGGAAGGGTTTGGAGAATTCAAACGCTATTGGAGACACGGATGTTTTTCCCGTGGTTCGGATAGGTGGTGCTATCCTACATCCACGTTGATGGAGACTTCAACCCACGAAGGGTAACGGTTGCTGTAACGCCCTCGATGCGGCGATATCTCCCACGTGTCGAAGGACGACTTAAAGGCATAACCGCATTGAAAGCAATGTCGCAAGTGAGGTAATCTTCACAACCCATGTAATACATAAGGGAAAGAGATACATAGTTGGCTTACAATCGCCACTTCACACAATACATGAGTAAAGCATCACATCATACAGATACAATCAAGGTCCAACTACGGAACCAAAATAAAAGAAGACTACCCCAAATGCTACACAGATCCCTGATCGACCCCAACTGGGCTCCACTATTGATCAGCTGAAACGAAACAACACAACGAACAAGATCTTCATCGAGCTCCTCCTTGAGCTCGGGTGCGTCACCTGCACGGTTTCATCGGCAACTGCAAACTGGTTTTGGAAGTACCTGTGAGTCACGGGGACTCAGCAATCTCACAGCCGCGAGATCAAGACTATTTAAGCTTAAAGGTAGGACAGGGTAGTGAGGTGGAGCTGCAGCAAGCGACTAGCATATCTGGTGTCTAACATACGCAAATGAGAGCGAGAAGAGAAGGCAAAAGCACGGTCGAACAACTATGATCAAGAAGTGATCCTGAAACTACTTACGTCAAGCATAACTGCAACACCGTGTTCACTTCCCGGACTCCTCCGAGAAGAGACCATCATGGTTACACACGCGGTTGGTGTATTTTAATTAAGATCAACTTCGGGTTTTCTACAACCGGACATTAACAAATTCCCATCTGCCACATAACCGCGGGCACGGCTTTCGAAAGTTCAAACCCTGCAGGGGTGTCCCAACGTAGTCCATGATAAGCTCTCGCGATCAACGAAGGATATTCCTTCTCCCCGGGAAGACCCGATCACTCTCGGAATCCCGGCTACAAGACATTTCGACAGTAATAAAACAAGACCAGCAAGACCGCCCGATGCGCCGACATCCCGATAGGAGCTGCACATATCTCGTTCTCAGGGCAACACCGGATAAGCGAAGCGTACAGGTACCAACATAACCCAAGTTGCCAAGGGACGGTCCCGCACGGTGCTCTAGTTTGGACCAACACTTAGACAAGCATTGGCCCGGGGGGGCTAAAATAAAGATGACCCTCGAGAGAGCGACTCCCAAGGGAAAAGTAGGTGGTGGTGAGGCAAATGGTAAAACCAAGGTTGGGCCTTGCTGGAAAAGCTTTATTCAAAGCAAACTGTCAAGGGGGTCCCATAAATCACCCAACCGCGTTAGGGACGCAAAATCCGGGAACATAACACCGATATGACGGAAACTAGGGCGGCAAGAGTGGAAGAAAACACCAGGCATAAGACCGAGCCTTCCACCCTTTACCAAGTATATAGATGCATTAATTGATTAAGATATATTGTGATATCCCAACAAGTAAACATGTTCCAATCAAGGAACAACATCTCCATGTTCCAACAAGGAACAAACTTCATCTTCACCTGCACCTAACAACGCTATAAGAGGGGTTGAGCAAAGCAGTAACATAGCCAAACAACGGTTTGCTAGGACAAGGTGGGTTAGAGGCTTGATATGGTAACATGGGAGGCATGATAAGCAAGTGGTAGGTATCGCAGCATAGGCATAGCAAAAGAGCGAGCATCTAGCAAGCAAAGATAGAAGTGATTTCGAGGGTATGGTCATCTTGCCTGCAAGGTTCTCAGAGTTGTCGAAAGCTTGGTCCTCGTAAGTGTCCTCAATAGGTTCCTCGTTCACGTACTCGTCTCCCGGCTCTACCCAAAACAAGAACACAAGCAAGGAACAACTATCAACCACGATGCAATGCGCAAGCAAAATGATGCAAAACATGGCATGATATGCGAGATGTGTTATGTAGTGCATATGCGTGCTCCAGAAGGAAAAATATGAACAAGGCATAATCTTGGAAAACCAAGTATGCCACTGGAAAGGTGAGGTGATTTCGGTTGAAATCGATATAAAGATCACCGGAATCGGATGCACGGTTTGCAAATGACAAGCAAAACAAGAATGACATATTTCTGCGTTTACAGCATGATGCCACTTAGCATGCAACAAGAAATTAAGCTACTGCACCAAAACATACCAGCAAAGCATATGGCAGTGATCTACTAAAGGTGCTTGACAAAAGATGAACATTGAGCTATGGCTAAATCACAACATGACAGGTTCAAACAAGCATGGCAAAAGAGCAAAAGATAACAGGTTCACAGAAATTAACATCAGGATGACATGTTTAGATCAAGAAAACAACATACTACATGAACACAATATAGCAAAGCAAGGCATAGAATGAATCTACTCAAAGCATTGAACAAAAGTCCCTTACTTACCATAAGCCAAAAGGGATCAGAAAACATAATAACACCCATGTCAAATAAGCAAGTTTCGTTACAGATTTCAGATTAGCAGAAAACTGGGCATGTCAAAACAGATAACAAGTAGGCATGTTTACGAGCTCGATGCACTCACTACAGAGCATTGCATGATAAACTAAGCATACATACATCAAAAAGACATGGCATAGAAGCTACACATGGCAAGAACAACATCATAGCATGCACGGACCAACTACAACAAGCTTGGTAAAATCAAATAACATGTAAGCAATCTGCCAGTAACATTTTATAGCAAAAGTAGAACTCGATTGACTCAAGCTATGGCGCTCCATAATTACAAACAAAGGCATGGATGGATGGAGCACATCCATATGTTCAAAACACTCTTACTGATCATGCTCAAGATAGGCATAGATCTCTCTGAAACAACATGAACACATGGCATAAAAATAATAGCAAGGAATGACTTAGTGAAATTACCAAGTCTCTGAAAACAGCAACATTAGGATCCCTAGTTTGCAAGCTTGTGCTAGTCACCACAAAGATCACAAAAATACATGGCATACACCCCTAGATATATAGCATGGCATATTACAAAACACATGTAGGACTCAAGATCATAGGATGCACACATCAATCATGGCAAAAATGACAAAAGTGCATGTACTAAAACAGATCTGAAACTAACATCACATAAACCTCTTCTAACAGAATTTCGGGCAACAAGATGAACTCAAATGAAAATGATGCAATGAGATGAACTGATCTACTCATAGAGGCGAACAATTTGATATACTACACGCCCAAAACGGAGCCACGGATGCGGAGTTATGATGCGATGAACATGGCATGAAAATATGCAACAATCTCGGGACTTTGGTAAAATCGGGGTCAACCTTCGTAGCACGGATTTCCAAAGCGGCGCGGACGTGGCACGACGGGATTCGTCGGAGTGAGGTGGCTGGAGGCGGTGGACACGTCCGACGGCGGGACGGACATGTCCGGCTGCGGGAGGAGGAAGAGGACTAGGGTTCATCTGCCCGAAATTTCGGGGAGAGACACATATTTATAGGTAGAGGGAGTTAGGAAGCTCCAATGAGGAGCGGTTTTCGCCCACACGATCGTGATCGAACGGCGATGGACATGGGAGTGACTTAGATGGGTTATTGGGCTGATTTGGAGGGGTTTTGGGCTGCACACCAAAGAGGCCTTTACGGTTACCCGGTTAACCGTTGGAGTATCAAACGACCTCCGAATGATCCGAAACTTGACAGGCGGTCTACCGGTGCTATACCAAGGCCGCTTGGCAAACGTCGGTCCATTCCGAGAAAGTTTAATACCCGCTCACGGAAAAAGGTAAAAGGGGATGCCGGGGAACATAGGAGCGCCGGGTTGCAAAACGGACAACGGGGAAAATGCTCGGATTCATGAAGCGAACACGTATGCGAATGCGATGCACATGATGACATGACATGAAATGCATGACAAGGACAAAATGCAAACTGAAGGGAAACCCAACCACAGAGGGGATATCATATCGCATCTCCGGAAAAGGCAAGAGTTGAAGTTACGAATATGGAAAGTTGTATCCGGAGCGTTACAACACTCCACCACTACGAGAGGATCTCGTCCCGAGATCTAGGATGGCACCGGAGGGGAAAACGGAAGAGAAAGAGAAGAGGTAAAACTAAGTTGCTTCTTTGACAAAAGAGTGAAACCAAAGAACCTTGATAGGTTGAAGAATCTTGCAAGAAATACTACAACGGAGATGAACGAAGTTGAAAACGCTCCGTTAGAAAAGAGGAACAAGGAACATTACAAGAACCTTGTAGGTTGCAAACTCGTGAATCGAGATCCCAAGGGGCAAGAAGAAATTTAAAACCACTCCGGTTAAAACAAGATAGAGAAGGAATAAGAATGATATGATTTGGGCAGCACTCCGACTGAAAATGGAAGGGATTTGAACATGAACTTGGCAAGATGAGAGGATACTGCTGAAATTAACAACACACTGCCTCCGGAACTATTAAAAGAATGGCACAAGGGGTAAGAAAGATTTCAGACAACACTTCGGTTGAGAAGAGTTGCAAGACTTGATAAGATGAGAGAGCTCAAATGAAAACACGACACTCCGGTTAAATGGATAAGCAAGGAAAAGAACATGATCTCCAAAATGAGATGATGGGTTGAAGAAAACATCACAATGCCTTCGGGACAAATGAAAGGGTGGAATCAAGAGAACAGAGAAGAGAACAACAACTTCTATCACAATTGAATTTGAAAGAGCCTCCTTAAAAAGAAGGATTGAACGGAGTTGTTGGAAAACCAACAACGAAAAGAATAAGCTTGTAGTGGACTTATAGAAACATCTCAAAATTATGAGGTCACAAACGTCCACTAAAGGAAGCCATTGATTTTGAGTGAGAGCACCAAGGCGATGAAAAACTTCTTTCACCAAGAGGATAGGAGAAAACTTGGATCATTGATAAGCAACCATAATAGCCACATTCCTTAGGGAAGGATTTAGGTGAAACCAAGACACAAGATAAATCCAACGAAGAGATTGGTGGATTTAAAATATCTCATTCTTGACAACATGTGAGTCGTGAAACATGAACTCAAATTATCAAGAATGACATAACACCACCTCAAAAGATAAGATAGGAAGAATTGCACCACGGAATGAAAGATGAAGAATGATTGAACTCCTCAAAACAAAACATGTGTTGGAACACCATGTTTATTTTAGAGTATAACTTGGCGGATCATAACTTTGAGAAAAATCTTGAAGAACAAATGAAGAATGAAAAGAATCATTAACGAACCACCATGTAGAGCCTCCATGAAGAACTCCGGTAATGAAAGGATGATAAAAAGAAAGAGAAGTTGAAAACACAAGGTGAAGCCTTGCGATGATTTAGATGGAGCTTCGCGACAAGATAATGCAGAAAACTTGGAACTCCGGAAAAGAGAAGATGAAACACATGAAACCGAGAAAAATGACATGACGAACCACTCTGGAAAGAAGAAACTAGATCACTTGGATGAAACAAGAATAAGAATTATGTTATGCGCCTCCTTCACCCATTTAAAATGATGATGAGCAACGGATTTGGCATACTACTTATTCTCGTAGAAAGGATTAAGATAGATATGGTGCAAACTTGGGAAGGTATTGATGGAACCACCGGTGGAATTTGGAAAGAACGAATGAATCTATGTGATAGCGAAGGAAGAGAACTCTTGAACGAACCACCGTAAGAATTGAAAATGAACAAAGAAAAGATAAAGAAACACCGGGAAGAATTAGAAAATTAAGGAAGATACTTGAGAGAATTTAGATACATGAGAACGAAGAGATCATGAACTGATTAGAGGGTATTTGAATGATGCACCGGTAAGATTTGGAGAACGAGAGCTGAAAGCTTGAATGAATAATTCTGAGATGATGGGCTCCGGAGAATCAAACTGAAATGACCTCTGAAATGCTCCGGATGGGTGAAAAGAATTCTCACAGTTGAAAACAATTATGAGAGGATGGCATCAAGCTAGAACCCTGAATCTTGAATGGAACAGACAAAATTTAGAGGAAGCACTTCTTCGGTCTTCAAAATCTGAGAATGACGACGAGAAACACCACCATAATATGTTGAGGTACTCCGGAACAATGAAGAATAGAAAAGGTTGAACCAACTATGAAAAGAATTTGGAAGATCTTGGAGAAGGACAAATGACTGATGATAATTCATTCTTACGTCAAACTTTGAAAAGAATTTTAGAAGCTCCGGGAAAATTAGAAGAGTCAGGTAAGATCCAGGGAAAAGACCTGTGGGTTAGGGCCCACTCAAAAGAAACACCGTTGGACGATTTAAAAGAGAGACGCGCCAGTTGAATTAAATGGCTTGAATGAGATAACATCCTCAGAAGAAATTGAGTGAATTGAGAATGGAAAGTTGAATCTTCTGAGATATCTTCATCCCTCCGGAACAAATGAGTAGCGAGAGGTGAATGATTAAGAGATACACCGACATAAGAAAGCACTTGAAATGAGAAAAGGAATATGATCAACACCGAAAGCTTGAATTGAATCCAACAGAGAAGAAATGAATGACGAATGATGAACTTGAAGAACATCGTCATGAGAACCACCGGGTAAGAACATAGATTGAAAAGAATGAAGAGACTTCACACCAATAAAATGGATATCCGATTAGAAATCTGAGTCCTTGAAGATACAAGGGGTGGGAGGGTGGGAAAAGAAAGGCAACTTGGGTCGGATGAAACGAACACCGTTGAGAAAAAAAACTTAGAATTGATTTTGCGGATGTTGGAATGATCGGATTTACTTGGAGAGAAGCACACCGGTTGGAAAGGATCGAAAAGACAACCTTGATGAACAAGAAGGACTAGCATCCACATAGAAATATGAGAACACCGCTTAGAAAAGGTATGGAATCAACACTTGACATCGAAGCAACTCGAATACCACAAATAAAACAAAACAAAGGATTTGGCTTGCAGAATAAGCCGGAACAAATACATATGATGGAGATTTACCCAATCCCATATCATGCATCTGTCGGAAAGATATTCTAGGAGCTACTTGAATTTCCACCTATAAACTCCCGAAACTTTCTGGTTATGCAATCTGGTGTTGGGGATACAGGGGACACAAAATATATCACCCAAACTAACAATACCTAGATCCAGCTGTATCCATCCTTCAACACATAACCAAGAAAACTCCGGAAATCGTTTACCTCAACCTTCGAAGAGCATCCGTTATACGAGTTATGGCAATACTCCCGCACTCGCCTCAGTACTGGGCTATCAGGGTTATCTCACCAACAACTGTACAAAAGAGATTTTCGATGTCGGCGTACTAAACTCAGGTATTCCAGAACCGCAACGATAAAATTATGACGACAACACCTCAGAGCTCAACTCCCCGGGACACTTCCACTAAACCCCTGCTGACAGGAGGCACCAAGACAATGTTGTCATCACAAAACCATCGGAACGATTCTAAGATACCCGCGTGATCCTAAAAAAATGTTTTAGTGAAATTTGAGAAGAGAAGAGTCAAAACTCTACGTCAGGATGCCTTACCAGAGCGATGAGGAGACTGGGAAGTAAAAAGAATTCCTAAACTCTCCGATATATAATTCCTAAATGACTCAAAACATTTTTCTAGACACAACTCGGCCGCTAAAAACGATCAATCAGTGGGGGCTCCTAAGGTCGGGGAAGGCTCTGATTACCAACTTGTAACTCCCTCGATGCGACTATATCTCCCACGTGTCGAAGCACGACTTAGAGGCATAACTGCATTGAAAGCAATGTCGCAAGTGAGGTAATCTTCACAACCCATGTAATACATAAGGGAAAGAGATACATAGTTGGCTTACAATCGCCACTTCACACAACACATGAGTAAAGCATTACATCATACAGATACAATCAAGGTCCGACTACGGAACCAAAATAAAAGAAGACTACCCCAAATGCTACACAGATCCCTGATCGACCCCAACTGGGCTCCACTACTAATCAGCTGAAACGAAACAACACAACGAACAAGATCTTCATCGAGCTCCTCCTTGAGCTCGGGTGCGTCACCTGCACGGTTTCATCGGCACCTGCAAACTGGTTTTGGAAGTATCTGTGAGTCACGGGGACTCAGCCATCTCACACCCGCGAGATCAAGACTATTTAAGCTTAAAGGTAGGATAGGGTAGTGAGGTGGAGCTGCAGCAAGCGACTAGCATATCTGGTGTCTAACATACGCAAATGAGAACGAGAAGAGAAGGCAAAAGCACGGTCGAACAACTATGATCAAGAAGTGATCGTGAAACTACTTACGTCAAGCATAACTCCAACACCGTGTTCACTTCCCGGACTCCGCCGAGAAGAGACCATCACGGTTACACACACGGTTGGTGTATTTTAATTAAGATCAACTTCGGCTTTTGTACAACCGGACATTAACAAATTCCCATCTGCCACATAACCGCGGGCACGGCTTTCGAAAGTTCAAACCCTGCAGGGGTATCCCAACTTAGCCCATGATAAGCTCTCGCGATCAACGAAGGATATTCCTTCTCCCCGGGAAGACCCGATCAGTCTCGGAATCCCTGCTGCAAGACATTTCGACAGTAATAAAACAAGACCAGCAAGACCGCCCGATGCGCCGACATCCCGATAGGAGCTGCACATATCTCGTTCTCAGGGCAACACCGGATAAGCGAAGTGTACAGGTACCAACATAACCCAAGTTTCCAAGGGACGGTCCCGCACGGTGCTCTAGTTTGGACCAACACTTAGACAAGCATTGGCCCGGGGGGGCTAAAATAAAGATGACACTCGAGAGAGCGTCTCCGAAGGGAAAAGTAGGTGGCGGTGAGGCAAATGGTAAAACCAAGGTTGGGCCTTGCTGGAAAAGCTTTATTCAAAGCGAACTGTCAAGGGGGTCCAATAAATCACACAACCACGTTAGGGACGCAAAATCCGGGAACATAACACTGATATGACGGAAACTAGGGCGGCAAGAGTGGAACAAAACACCAGGCATAAGGCCGAGCCTTCCACCCTTTACCAAGTATATAGATGTCTTAATTAAATAATATATATTGTGATATCCCAACAAGTAAACATGTTCCAATCAAGGAACAACATCTCTATGATCCAACAAGGAACAAACTTCATCTTCACCTGCACCTAACAACGCTATAAGAGGGGTTGAGCAAAGCAGTAACATAGCCAAACAACGGTTTGCTAGGACAAGGTGGGTTAGAGGCTTGATATGGCAACATGGGAGGCATGATAAGCAAGTGGTAGGTATCGCAGCATAGGCATAGCAAAAGAGCGAGCATCTAGCAAGGAAAGATAGAAGTGATTTCGAGGGTATGGTCATCTTGCCTGCAAGGTTCTCAGAGTTGTCGAAAGCTTGGTCCTCGTAAGTGTTCTCAACAGGTTCCTCGTTCCCGTACTCATCTCCCGGCTCTACCCAAAACAAGAACACAAGCAAGGAACAACTATCAACCACGATGCAATGCGCAAGCAACACGATGCAAAACATGGCATGATATGCGAGATGTGGTATGTAGTGCATATGCGTGCTCCGGAAGGAAAAAGATGAACAAGGCATATTCTTGGAAGACCAAGTATGCCACTGGAAAGGTGAGGTGATTTTGGTTCAAATCGATATAAAGATCACCGGAATCGGATGCACGGTTTGCAAATGACAAGCAAAACAAGAATGACATATTTCTGCGTTTACAGCATGATGCCACTTAGCATGCAACGAGAGATTAAGCTACTGCACCCAAACATACCAGAAAAGCATATGGCAGTGATCTACTCAAGATTCTTGACAAAAGATGAACACTGAGCTACGGCTAAATCACAACATAGCAGGTTCAAACAAGCATGGCAAAAGAGCAAAAGATAACAGGTTCACACACTTAGTGAAAATAACATGCCAGAAATTAACATCAGGATGACATGTTTAGAGCAAGCAAACAACATACTACAGGAACACAATATAGAAAAGCAAGGCATGGCATGAATCTAATCAAAGCATTGAACAAAAGTCCCTTACTGACCATAAGCCAAAAGGGATCAGAAACATAATAACACCCATGTCAAATAAGCAACTTTCGTTACAGATTTCAGACTTAGCAGAAAACTGGGCATGTCAAAACAGATAACAAGTAGGCATGTTTACGAGCTCGATGCACTCACTACAGAGCATTGCATGATAAACTAAGCATACATACATCAAAAAGACATGGCATAGAAGCTACACATGGCAAGAACAACATCATAGCATGCACGGACCAACTACAACAAGCTTGGCAAAATCAAATAACATGTAAGCAATCTGCTAGTAACATTTTATAGCAAAAGTAGAACTCGATTGACTCAAGCTATGGCACTCCATAATTACAAACAAAGGCATGTATGGATGGAGCACATCCGTATGTTCAAAAAACTCTTACTGATGATGCTCAAGAGAAGCATAGATCTCTCTGAAACAACATGAACACATGGCATAAAAATAACAGCAGTGAAATTACCAAGTCTCTGAAAACAGCAACATTAGGATCCCTAGTTTGCATGCTTGTGCTAGTCACCACAAAGATCACAAAAATACATGGAATACACCCTTGGAAATATAGCATGGCATATTACAAAACACATGTAGGACTTAAGATCATAGGATGCACACATCAATCATGGCAAAAATGACAAAAGTGCATGTACTAAAGCAGATCTAAAACTAACATCACATAGCCCTCTTTTAACAGCATTTCGGGCAACAAGATGAACTCAAATGAAAATGATCCAATTATATGAAATGATGTACTCATTGAGGCGAACAATTTGATATACTAGATGCCCAAAACGGAGCCACGGATGCAGAGTTATGATGCGATGAACATGGCATGAAAATATGCAACAATCTCGGGACTTCGGGAAAATCGGGGTCAACCTTCGTAGCACGGATTTCCAAAGCGGTGCGGACGTGGCACGACGGGATTCGTCGGAGTGAGGTGGCTGGAGGCGGTGGACACGTTCGGCGGCGGGACGGACATGTCCGGCTGCGGGAGGAGGAAGAGGACTAGGGTTCATCTGCCCGAAATTTCGGGGAGAGACACATATTTATAGGTAGAGGGAGTTAGGAAGCTCCAAATGAGGAGCGGTTTTCGCCCACACGATCGTGATCGAACGGCGATGGATATGGGAGTGACTTAGATGGGTTATTGGGCTGATTTGGAGGGGTTTTGGGCTGCACACCAAAGAGGCCTTTACGGTTACCCGGTTAACCGTTGGAGTATCAAACGACCTCCGAATGACCCGAAACTTGACAGGAGGTCTACCGGTGCTATACCAAGTCCGCTTGGCAAACCTCGGTCCATTCCGAGAAAGTTTAATACCCGCTCACGGAAAAAGGTAAAAGGGGACGCCGGGGAACATAGGAGCGCCGGGTTGCAAAACGGACAACGGGGAAAATGCTTGGATTCATGAAACGAACACGTATGCGAATGTGATGCACATGATGACATGACATGAAATGCATGACAAGGACAAAATGCAAACTGAAGGGAAACCCAACCACGGAGGGAATATCATATCGCATCTCCAGAAAAGGCAAGAGTTGAAGTTACGAATATGGAAAGTTGTATCCGGGGCGTTACAGTTGCGCGAGTCCACAGAGGGCTCCACCCACGAAGGGTCCACGAAGAAGCAACCTTGTCTATCCCACCATGGCCATCGCCCACGAAGGACTTGCCTCACTAGCGGTAGATCTTCACGAAGTAGGCGATCTCCTTGCCCTTACAAACTCCTTGGTTCAACTCCACAATCTTGTAGGAGGCTCCCAAGTGACACCTAGCCAATCTAGGAGACACCACTCTCCAAGAAGTAACAAATGGTGTGTTGATGATGAACTCCTTTCTCTTGTGCTTCAAATGATAGTCTCCCCAACACTCAACTCTCTCACACAGGATTTGGATTTGGTAGAAAGAAGATATGAGTGGAAAGCAACTTGGGGAAGGCTAGAGATCAAGATTCATATGGTAGGAATGGAATATCTTGGCCTCAACACAAGGGTAGGTGGTTCTCTCTCAGAACATACGAGTTGGAAGTGTAGATGTGTTCTGATGGCTCTCTCCATGAATGAAGAGGAGGTGGAGGGGTATATATAGCCTCCACTTAAAATCCAACCGTTACACACAATTTACCAATCTCGGTGGGACCGAATCAACAAACTCGGTCGGACCAAAAAGGTAAACCTAGTGACCGTTAGAGATTTTCGGTGGGACTGACATGCATCTCGGTAGGACCGATATGGTTAGGGTTTGGGCATAACATAATCTCGGTGAGACCGATTACACAAACTCGGTGAGACCGATTTGGTAATTAGCTAACAAGAGAGTTTGTCAGGCAAACTCGGTGGGACCGATTTGCTCTTTCGGTGAAACCGAAAAGTTACAAAAGGGAAACAGAGAGTTTGTATTGAAATCTCGGTGGGACCGATCCGCTCTTTTGGTGAGACCAAAAAGTTATGAAAAGGAAACAGAGAGGTTGCAATCCCATCTCGGTGAGACCGAGATCCCTATCGGTAGAACCGATTTGCTAGGGTTTGGCAGTGGCTTATGACAAGTGAAACTCGGTGGCGCCGGATAGAAAGAATCGGTAGGACCGAGTTTGGCTTAGGGTTTAGGTCATTTGTGGATATGGGAAAGTAGCTGAGGATTTTGGAGCATATCATTAAGCACATAAAGCAAAGGGATCATTAAGCAACACCTCATCCCTCCTTGATAATATTGGCTTTTCCTATGGACTCAATGTAATCTTGGATCACTAAAATGTAAAATGAAGAGTCTTGAGCTTTTGAGCTTGAGCCAATCCTTTGTCCTTAGCATTTTGAGGGTTCCACTTTCACCATCCATGCCATGCCAATCATTGAGCTTTCCTGAAATAATTGTCTTGGAATAGCATTAGCTCAATGAGCTATATGTTGTTATGAATTACCAAAACCACCTAGGGATAGTTGCACTTTCAATCTCCCCCTTTTTGGTAATTGATGACAACATATAGATCAAAGCTTCGACAAATGATAATAGGAATGAATTACATCGTCGCTTTGAGAAGTATGTGATAAGTAAGAGCTCCCCCTAAATTTGTGCATATTTTAAAATTTGCTTTGGACTGCAAATGCACAAGAAGTTAGAATTATGGGTTACTCTTCCATGTCACATACATCTTGGTGGAGCGCTCAAAATGATAATAATGAAAAACATGCACTCATCACCAAGGAAAAGTGAATGACCACATAAGATAGATAAGATATATCAAGCATGCATAAGTGTAGCTTATGATCAAACACATGATCATCAATGTCTCACAAGCATATCAAAGTATCTCGACCAAAAGCAAATAATGTTTGAAAAACCACCAAATAAAGCAAGAAGCAAAAAAAGAAACACTCTCTCTCTCTCTCTCTCGAAGCCTATGATCTATATACATTTTCTCCCCCTTTGGCAACAAGTTACCAAAAAGTTCCTAGAAAATGCATAGTGCTAAATCGACACTCAGGCTTGATCTTCAGGTGGTGGTGGAGTCCGGATCACTCCAAGGACGAAGGCTTCAGTAGACGTGGTTGGAGTTGGAGCTGAAGTAGATGCTGAAGTTGGTTGGGTTGGTGTTGTGGCGGGAGCTGAGGCGGTTGCTCTTGTGTCAGGAACTGGCACTGCAGACAACCTCGGACCTCGTGTCACTCTGGCAAATGCATCAGTGGTTGTCTTCCCTTTCCTGTCCTGCATGTTATCTTGGAGCTGCTCCACTGCAGTCTAAATCTCTGTCACCTTGATATCCAAGTCATAGAACTTTTGTTCTACGATTCTCTCTAAGCTTGCCTGGTTCTGAGTTAGGGTGGCCAGTCCTCTCTCAATCCGCGGGGTGGATGCAATCAGGTAACTGAGCTGCTCTTGCTTGTTCTTCAAGAAGAACTCAGATGCCTCCTCTTGAGTTGGCATCTTGGCAGCTTTCTCCTTCTTTGCCTTCTCCTTCTTGGCTTGTGCATGGACTAAAGATGGTTCATCTTTGGTCATCACAACTTGGTTGTCCTTGAAATCTGGATAAATAGGCAAATGTTCCTTGTCCAACAAGTATGTGTCTGTGCCCATTCTTGAGTTAATCAACATCTGGATCTGAGGGGCATAACCACAGCTCCTCTTCTGATCTGCTGCAGTCCTCTTGATAGTCTCTATTATGAGGCTCGTGACCTTGAATTTCTGAGGCACATCAAAGATATGTAGCAAGTTAATGGCATGACCTCTGATCATCCTGTGATCTCCAGACTTGGGCAAAAGTGTGTGCCTAAGGATCCAGTTGATCATAGGCATACCTGACAACAAGTGTTTAACAGACCCAAGCTGGTGAGTGTCAAGATCATCTGTTGGAATCTCCTTGTACATATTTGCCATAGAGTTATGATCCATCTTCTTCTTGGAATAGACATCCAAGTCATCTTCATTTTCCTCTGGGGCATTGATAAGCTGTGCCCACTCAGCAACTGTTGATTGGTACCTCGTACCTTCAGACATCCAAACAATCCTCCCATCTGGATAAAAATGTGTTGTGGAGTAGAACTGCATGATCAGCTCCTCATTCCACTTTGTGAGCTTCTGCCCAACAAAGTCTGCTACTCCACATGCCTTGAAGTTGTCCTGCACTCCAGGGTAGTGCTCTTCATTTTCCTTGATGTACTCCTAGTTGACCCATCTGATATCACAAACAATGGGCTTCTTGTCTAACAATACTGTCTCATAGAAGTCCTGTTGTTCCTTAGTGTGGAACCTGTAGTCAACAGCAGTCCTCCTCCTGGTAGCATAGGGATCCTTAGCTCTCCATTTTCTCAGCCCAGAGTCTCTTCTGATCTTCATATCCTCAGCCACAGGATGAGCATCATTGTGGTCTCGGATCTTGGGCTTCAACTTTCTCAACACTTGGCCTTCCTCTTCTTTCTGCAGCTTCATGCACTGGGGCCTTGTTCTTTTCAGCAGCTGGGATGCTCCTAGTATTCCTCTTTGGTGCTGTCTTTGGAGCTGACCTGGCTTTGGAAGCAGCCTTAGGGGCTTCCTTGGGATTAGATGCAGCTGCCCCTGACTTGATAGCATCACACATTAGCTTGGGTGCCTTAGGTGCTGGTGCAGCACCCTCTTCTTCTTCTTCTTCTTCATCAGAGGAATCTTTCCTCATGGAGGGTTTGCCAATAACTCTGGCAGTGGTAGTTCTAGCTCTCTTCTTTTTCTTACCCTGGCGAATATCTTCTTTTTCAGATTCCATAGTGAACTTCATAGTTTCCTCAGGCACAGCCTTCCTAGGCTTGGAGGTAGGAACTCTTCTAGCAGGTGCATTTTTGTGCATACCTGGCTTGATAGCTGCAGCTGAGCCATATTCCTTCTTGAGCACAACTCTCTTGGAAGTTGCTTCTTCCTCTTCCACATAATCTTCATCCTCTGACTCTGAGGTTCTCTTCTTTCTTTGTCTTGTGGCAGCTTTTGGCAGGTTGCTAGGGGTGCTCCTGCTGCCTTCATCTGAGGAACTGAAGGGACTAGTGCCCTCACTCATTTGCACTGGCTGCTCTGACAGATTCTGACTATCACTTTGGTCTGACATGATGAACAAGCTGACTGCTGACCCTGTGAATAGTTTATATATGAGGTAGAGTGGATAAGCATCACAAAATGCAGAGATTTTTGCAAAAGAATGATTCAAAAACTTAGTTTTAGTTTCCCACAGAAAGCATCTCGGATCTACCGATTTTTAAACTCGGTGATACCGAAGCAGTTTTTGGAACCTAAACTAGTGAACTCAGTCAGACCGAGTCACAGTTCGGTGGCACCGAGACTGCTAGGGTTTCACAAAGTTCCAAAATCGGACAAACCGATTAGTAATACTCGGTCAGACCGAGTCTCACTTGTGCAATGGCATAAGCCAAATCGGTGGGACCGAGTTTTTCAACTCGGTGGGTCCGAGATGGTTCGGCGGAAACCTAACCCTAAAATTTTCGAATCAAACCTAATTTACGAGTTCATTGACTGCATAGGAGTTTATCAAACGTGGCAAGAATCATTATGATCACAATGTGCTAGGAATCAGACTGGGGAATAGCACAAAGATCGAGTCCATTCCCTAGTTCGGCGGAGACTCGCTACGGCGCCAACGGCGGGGTTGATTCCCATTGACGGCGACGGAGACCAGCGACTTGAGGCGGCTGGAGGTGAGGAGACGATCCGGAGACCACGTAGGCAGAGCGAGCTATGGCGCGGGCGAAGGGGTTCGGAGAAATTTCCAAATTTTTGCCCGTGTCTATATATAGCTCGACCCTGTCGGTGTGACCGAGTGGAACAACTCGGTGGCACCGAGATGCAAAAAAGTAAACAGTTAATGCAACTCGGTGTGACCGAATGGTTCAAATCGGTTGCACCGAGATCGAAAACATAGATCAACTTAATGATCTCGGTAAGACCGAAAGTGGGGTATCGGTCAGACCGAGAATCACAAAGAGGTTTGGGAAGTTTAAGTCTATGACGAATCGGGGACTCCGAGTGCTCCTCACACAGAGTGGTTCGGATCTGACTTGATCAATTTTGTGATGCAGCATGAATAGAGTTTGAGACGAGAAAAGCATAGATAGCTAGAGGAGGTTCTTAGGCATTCTTGTCCATCCACTTGGCAAAAGAAGAATAAGGCCAAACAATCAAAACAACAAGTGGATGTCCTCGAATGAGTAAAATATGCAACCAACATGCTCACACAATAAAATGGCAATTGAAATATGTGACAAAGCATGCACAACCAATTCTAGCATCTATCAAGCAATTGGCGATGACTAGGTCATCTATATATGAGTATATTGACTTAGGAGTCAAATGAGAACATTTGATCATAGGTCATACTCATCGTTTAAGCTCAAGTGGGGTTACCACTTTTACATAAAGCATTGTTGTGTTCACATCATTAGAGTTGCTTTAACTCAAGTCTTAGAGTAAAGCTCCCCCTAGATGTGATATCCCCCCTAAGAGGGATGAACTAACCTTGGGTTTTGTCGATGATGATTTCATGTAGATGTTGAAGATGTAGATGCTCAATGTTGATGTACATCACTTGGAGCTATCCTTTTGAGTGAATTGCACTTTCAATACCTACATGGGTTAATCCCACAAGGAACAAACAAGTATATCCATAGACATAGAGTGATGCACACACAAGATGATGTCTATGAAAGCTTTTAGGTTACCTTGTCCCTTGACTTACCAAAAAGAGGGTTTGTGACTCCTTGAACTAGTGCAAGATGTGAAAGTTGATTGCACTTGTTCTTGCCAAAATGATAAGAGTGAAGTATGTTGGTGGAGTCACCCTCAAGAACTCTCTAGTTCTTCTTCTTCTTTTGGATCCACACCATCTTGATGGGAATCCTTGGAGTTGTAGTCGTACTTGATGAAGTGGAAGTTGAAGTAGTCTTGGGAATCCACTTGATTAAGGTCTTAGGATCTTATTCAAATGCATCAATTTCTCCTTGAAGCTTGTCCTTGCCTTTTTGCTTGTAGTCTTGTGGTGGAAGATCATCTTGAGTTTGTGTCCCCTTGAAAGAAGTAGGATCATACTTCTCTTGTTGAGGAACAAACTTTCTCTTGGGGTATTGCTCTTCTTCCCACTCAACTCCATTGGCATTGAACTTTCGTTCAAAACCAACACTTTGATTCTTCCGGTGCCTTCCTTGCTTGCGTACAATCTCCTCAAATTGCTTACTTCCGGCAAGGCTTTTGTACACTCCTTTCTCTATGATTTCCTTCAATATGCTATGTTCTTGCTCAAGTGTAACTTGGCTAAGAGAATCATTAGTGGAATCAAGAGAACTACTAGAAGCAACAATATTGGATTTAACATGATCATTGTTACTACTAGAGGAAGAATCTTTCTTGTTCTTGTTATTAGACTTGACTTGAGGCATGTAAGTGGATAAGAGTAAACGTTTGGCAATGTAAGAAGAACTTTTATTGCGGAGATCATCATTGATTGCCTTTAAAAGTTCATGCTCTTGCTCAAGATTGAGCTTTTCAAAGCGTAACTTCTCATGAGCTCTTAAAAGTTCTCGATGATCTTCGTAGATAGTTTCATGAGATAACTTAAGAGTGTTTAGTTCTTTAGTTAGAGCCTCAATTTTCTCCTTATCATTGTCATTCGTTTTAGCATGATTAATTGACGTTTCATCATAGTATTCATCACTAGAGTTGTTAACAAGTAAATCATCATCACCTAACAAGTCATCTTCATCACTATTAAAATTAACATACTCAGGGTGAGTTACCTTAGGACCTTTGGCCATGAAGCATCTTCCAATTCCTTCATTTGGTGAATCAAATATGTCGTAGGAGTTGGTTGGCACAAGTGCTAGTCCGGCAACACCTTCATCTTGAGTATATTCGGAGTCGGAGTGATAACTTCTCTCGGAGTGGTTGTCGGAGTCGGAGCCGGATACCCATTCACCAACATGAGCTTGATGTCTTCGTTTTGTGTAGCTCCTTGATGATTTTTCTTTTCTTTCCGAATCCTTGCTTCTCCGTGAGTATCTTCATTCGTAACGATCATCTCTACTCCTTCTCTCTCTAGATGGTGATTCTTCTCTTTTGCCTCTTCTTTTTGGAGAATCTTCTCTTCGTTTGTAGGGAGCCGTACACTCATTGGAATAGTGTCCGGGTCTTCCACAATTGTAGCAGTTTCGCTCTCGACTAGAAGATCTTTTGTCATTGTAGGACCTTGACTTGGAGCTTCTATCTTTGCTTCTACTCTTGTAGAACTTGTTGAAGTTCTTCACCATTAAGCTCAATTCTTCATTGAAGTTTTGTTTCTCACTTGATGATGTGGGGGCTTCACATGAGGCTTTGTAAGCACCACTTGATTTGTTGTGAAGTTCCTCTTTATCTTTGAGTGACATCTCATGAGCAACAATTCTTCCAAAAATTCCCTTGGCTTGAGATCTTTGTAATTGGGCATCATTTGGATCAATGTGCACACGGTATCAAATTTTCCATCCAAGGCTCTTAGGATCTTCTTGATGATGAATCTATCGGTCATCTCTTCACTCCCTAAGCCGGCAATCTCATTTGTGATGAAAGCAAGCCTAGAGTACATTTCAGCAACACCTTCACCATCCTTCATTTTGAACTTGTCAAGTTGACTTTGAAGCACATCCAATTTGGATTCCTTGACGGAGTCGGTACCTTCGTGCATATCAATCAAAGTATCCCAAATTTCCTTTGCATTCTCAAGACGGCTGATTTTGTTGAATTATTCGGGGCACAATCCGTTGAAGAGAATATCACAAGCTTGAGCGTTGTATTGTAGCATCTTCAAGTCATCCGCGGTAGCTTCACGGTTTGGTTCTTTCCCATCGAAGAAGTCACCTTGCAAACCAACACACACAATAGCCCAAACGGCGGGGTTATGTTCAAGAATATGCATTTTCATTTTATGCTTCCAACTAGCAAAATTAGTACCATCAAAGTAAGGACCTCTACGGTGATAATTTCCCTCACTAGAAGCCATACTCTCCTAGGTTGTGAAACCAAGGATATGACCACCAAAAGCTATGGAAATCAAAGCAAATGGAAACCTGGCTCTGATACGACTTGTAGGATCGGAAGTATGTCTAGTGGGGGGGGTGATTAGACTACTTGACCAAATAAAAACTTAACCTTTTCCCAATTTTAGTTCTTGACAGATTTTAGCAACTTTAGGACAAGTCAAGCAATCATCACACAATTCAAGCAAGCATGCAAAGAGTATATAGGCAGCGGAAAGTAAAGCATGCAACTTGCAAGAATGTAAAGGGAAGGGTTTGGAGAATTCAAACGCTATTAGAGACACGATGTTTTTCCCGTGGTTCGGATAGGTGGGGCTATCCTACATCCACGTTGATGGAGACTTCAACCCACGAAGGGTAATGGTTGCGCGAGTCCACGGAGGGCTCCACCCACGAAGGGTCCACAAAGAAGCAACCTTGTCTATCCCACCATGGCCATCGCCCACGAAGGACTTGCCTGACTAGCGGTAGATCTTCACGAAGTAGGCGATCTCCTTGCCCTTACAAACTCCTTGGTTCAACTCCACAATCTAGTCGGAGGCTCCCAAGTGACACCTAGCCAATCTAGGAGACACCACTCTCCAAGAAGTAACAAATGGTGTGTTGAT
This sequence comes from Aegilops umbellulata, assembly GCA_032464435.1. Classification (NCBI taxonomy): domain Eukaryota; kingdom Viridiplantae; phylum Streptophyta; class Magnoliopsida; order Poales; family Poaceae; genus Aegilops; species Aegilops umbellulata. Next base: position 202,628,181 of record CP136060.1, read on the forward strand.
GATGAACTCCTTGCTCTTGTGCTTCAAATGATAGTCTCCCCAACACTCAACTCTCTCTCACAGGATTTGGATTTGGTAGAAAGAAGATTTGAGTGGAAAGCAACTTGGGGAAGGCTAGAGATCAAGATTCATATGGTAGGAATGGAATATCTTGGCCTCAACACAAGGGTAGGTGGTTCTCTCTCAGAACATATGAGTTGGAAGTGTAGATGTGTTCTGATGGCTCTCTCCATGAATGAAGAGGAGGTGGAGGGGTATATATAGCCTCCACTTAAAATCCAACCATTACACACAATTTACCAATCTCGGTGGGACCGAATCAACAAACTCGGTCGGACCGAAAAGGTAAACCTAGTGACCGTTAGAGATTTTCGGTGGGACTGACATGCATCTCGGTAGGACCGATATGGTTAGGGTTTGGGCATAACATAATCTCGGTGAGACCGATTACACAAACTCGGTGAGACCGATTTGGTAATTAGCTAACCAGAGAGTTGGTCAGGCAAACTCGGTGGGACCGATTTGTTCTTTCGGTGAAACCGAAAAGTTACAAAAGGGAAAGAGAGAGTTTGCATTGCAATCTCGGTGGGACCGATCCGCTCTTTCGGTGAGACCGAAAAGTTACGAAAAGGAAACAGAGAGGTTGCAATCCCATCTCGGTGAGACCGAGATCCCTATCGGTAGAACCGATTTGCTAGGGTTTGGCAGTGGCTTATGACAAGTGAAACTCAGTGGCGCCGGATAGAAAGAATCGGTAGGACCGAGTTTGGCTTAGGGTTTATGTCATTTGTGGATATGGGAAACTAGCTGAGGATTTTGGAGCATATCATTAAGCACATAAAGCAAAGGGCTCATTAAGCAACACCTCATCCCTCCTTGATAGTATTGGCTTTTCCTATGGACTCAATGTGATCTTGGATCACTAAAATGTAAAATGAAGAGTCTTGAGCTTTTGAGCTTGAGCCAATCCTTTGTCCTTAGCATTTTGAGGGTTCTAATTTCACCATCCATGCCATGCCAATCATTGAGCTTTCCTGAAATAATTGTCTTGGAATAGCATTAGCTCAATGAGCTATATGTTGTTATGAATTACCAAAACCACCTAGGGATAGTTGCACTTTCAGCACGCACATCACGTAGCAACGTGCTGACGAAGTACACTTGGTGCTCAACGAGGGTGGAGGCATTGGCGGGGTCCTGCACCTCCTGAGGCTGAAGGTCCTGAGGTGCCTTGTCATCTGTCGTGGCAGCCATGACCTCAGGAACACCATCCTCAGGAGTCCTGCTGTCTGGAGGATTGGACGAGGTCCTAGGAGTGTTGTTGCCCGGTGGGCGGCCGAGGCCTCAGGAGCGCCATCCTGAGGCCACGGCACCCCCACCGGGTGCGAGGTGCTTCCCCGTGAGCCCTTGGTCGGGCACTCCTCCCGGACCGCCACCCGCGCTGCACTGGCTAAGTGAGGCGTGGCGCCCATGTAGAGAACCAAAGTTTCAAGGATGCGCAGTGCTACCATCACAGGTGGGCTGGTGAGGTACCTCTTGAGGTCTTAGAAGGCTGCGTCAGCCTCCGGAGTCCAGTTGAACGTGCCTTTCTTTTTCATCACCTTGAAGAAGGGGAGGGCGCGCTCCCCTAGCTTGGAGATGAAACGCCCGAGCGAGGGTATGCAGCGTGCCAACTTCTGCATCTCCTTAAGGGTCTGCGATGGACTCATCCTTTCTATGGCCTTAACCTTCTCCGGGTTGGCCTCGTGTAACGACCCGAGAGCGACGCTCCAGATGCCTTCCATGTATTCCGATTTTCGTTGTGTGATTCGTTTTGTTTGTTGCATTCATCATTGCATCATTTGCATTGCATCATGTCATCATGCAACCCTTTTTAAAACTCAAATAGAAAAATTGTGTGGATCTTCGATCCATTTAAATCGAGGGAAATCCACATGGTGAAATTCTCTTTAAAACATATCAAAGTCTCCCAATATTATTAAGGAACTATAATAAGAATATTCCATTAGTTTGAAATTAACCGTAACACACTTGCAAATAATCGCATGCCTTTTTCCGCTTCAAGTTTAGTCCCCAAACTTTGTCGATACTTCTTTTGTCCCTTATCCAAGATCCACCTAAATTCTGAACATTTTTTGGACCTTCCAAACCCTCACTTCCTATTCAAACCATTTGAATTTAAACTTTCAGTAATGGCCACTTCAATTTTTCCTTGGATCCAGCTCATTTTTATGAGTTCGGGAAAATTAACCCCGTACCCAAACACTACCACTAACACTTCCTTTCTTCTCCTTTTCTTCTTTGATATTTTTCTCTATTGGAAAATTGAGAGAGGGAGTGGAAAGCCCAGCAGCCTCCCTCTCCACTCGGCCGGCCTCCCAAAGCCCACGTAGGCCCAGCGGCCTCTACAACCCTAGCCACCAGGGCGACCGATCCCCCTCTCTCGATCCCTCTCCTTCTCCCACTCGTCTCCCTCCTGCGCCGCCTTCACACGCACGAAGAGGGGCAGCGCCTCGCGCCCGATCCCCTCCTGCGACCGCACGTCGCCGCAGCTTGCTCCGGCGACCAGCGCCAACGAGCACTGCCGCCTCTTGCCGACCATACGAGCCCCCCCACCCCTCTCGCGCGGCTCTTCCCGTCCTCCACCGCGAGTTCGCCCCGCCGGCCTCCATGGTTCGCCTGCGCCTTGGCCTCCTTCCTCCTCGACTCCCTTGCTGCTCGTCCGCCGCTGTTCCTGTCGCTCCCCCCTCCGGCAAGTCGGACCTCGCGCTGCTGCTCCTCTGCTTCGTCCCCGCCGCCTTGCACCCGCCTTGGACGCATCTAGACTCGGCTTCGCCGTGGCGTACCGCCAGCAGCAGGTCGCCGTCTCCCCTTCCTTTCGCCGGAGTCCCGAGCCGCGCTATGCCGCCCGCCTCCTAGCCAAGCTGCTGTTGTCTGCTTCCTCTCGTGCGAGACGAACGCCAGCGCCCGTTCGTGGTCGCGTTGACTGCGTGTCAGGTCGCGCGGGCTCCATTTCGAGCAGCGCTGCAGCACCTCCTCAGCTTGCTTGCTGATCCGGCAGCTTCGCCCGCCTGCTGTGCTCCATATCCCTACCGAGCTCCATCTTTCGCCGCCATCTACGGAATCGTAAGACCCGAGACCGGCAAGTCCACCGAAGGTTCCTTATCACAATATCTTTTATTTTAATTAATGCACATATATACTTGGTAATGGGTGGAAGGATCGACCTTTTATTTGGTGTTTTGTTTCACTCATGCCGTACTAATTTTTGTCATATCGGTGTTTTGTTTCTTGATTTTGCGTTTCTAACATGGTTGGGGTTTATGGGTCCCTTTTGACAGTTTTCTTTAGCAAGACCCAACATTGGTTTATCATTTTCTCAACATAATAACTAAACATGATAATAAATTTGACGCATAGAGAGTTAGTGCAACCTGAGGTTTGTTATTCAACATAATAAAGGGGGCTAGTGCTGCTGGCGCTGGTCCAAACTAGAGCACCTTGCGACGCCCCCTTGGCAACTTGGGTCTCAGCCTACCGTAAGCTTCGCTCATTCGGTCGTGGCCTGAGATGAGATGCGTGCGGCTCCTATCAGGGTGTCGCCATGCCCGGAGGTCTTGCTGAATTTGTTTTACCATTGTCGAAATCTCTTGTGAACCAGGATTCCGAGCTTGATCGGGTTGTTCCAGGAGGAGGATTTTCCTCCGTTGACCATTAGAGCTTGTTATGGGCTAAGTTGTGACACCCTTGCAAGTTTAATCTTTCAAAAGTCGTGCCTGCGGTTATGTGGCAGATATGCGTTTTTAATATCCAGTTGTAGTGGAATTGAATTAAACTCAATTAAAATACATCAACCGCGTGTGTAAGTGTGACTGTCTCTTTTCGAGTGAGTCAAGAAGAGAACACAGTGGGGTTATTTTTTTGACTGTACACGGTAGGGCAAATCCCCACTGCAATTTTCATATTAATAAAAGCCCAAGGGGTTGAAGTACAACAGAAGGCATAAAAGAAAAAAGGGTTTGAGGGGAGCCCCGAAAGTAAAACAAGAAAAGTCTAAAGGCTAAGGATAATCTAAACAAAGCAAAAGATTACAGGTATATTACAATGAGCAAACTCTCATGCCAGTTGCTCTAGCTATGTGGTGAATGAAGCCTAATGCTTGTCCTTAATTCTGTATTTGAGCCATCTGAGCTCCATGAAGAAGATTGCCTTCCATCTATTAAAAGAAGGTTGTATGTTTTCAAAGATCAGATTATTTCTGGATATCTAGATGGCCCATGATCCCAGCATAACAATTTCCATTGCAAAAGGCACTCTCAGTTTCTGAATTAAATCTTGAATAGCCTCCCATATGGATGTTGGTGTGTCCCTGTTTGAGCATATGAAATCCCAGCACCTTGCAGCAAAGGGTCATTCCCAGAATAGGTGGAATAATGTTTCTTCATGCTGACACATCCCATGAGTGCACAATTGTATCTTTCCAAGTGAAATTTTTCTCCTAAGAAAGTTCTTGTATTTACCCTATCATGTAACACCATCCAGAAGAACATTTTGTCCTTTGACTAACATAAACATTTCCATATTCATTGGAAGTGTGGTGGCACAGCAGTTATGCCAACCATAACCTTATAGGCTTTCTTAGTGCAGAACTATTGTGATCCCCAAATGTAAGACCAGGTGTCTATAGAATCAATGTGCTCTGAGGTTTTAATGTCATCATATATATCTTCAAGTTGTAAGAACTGTTGATATGCCTGTGTTGTCAATGGTAAGTGGAATAGGTCATCCATGAAGTCAGCTTGTAGGGCAGTGTGGACTGTGAAGTGTGTGTCTTTTGCAAAAGACAGTAATTCTGGACTTGTGGTGCAGACAATTAGAGGACCATATATCATTTCTTGATCATTACTAGTTTGCGACCGTTGCGTACCTTCTCATCTTATTCTTGTACTCGTAAGTTAGCCACCATACAATGCTTAGTCGCTTGCTGCAACCTCACCACTTATCCATTCCATACCCATTAAGCTTTCTAGTCTTGATACCCATGATAATGGGGTTGTTGAGTCCTCGTGGCTCACAGATTACTACCACAACAGTTGTAGGTACAGGAAATGTGATGATCCGACACGAGAGCGATGTTTGCTTGTTTTGGAGTTCTTCTTCTGCTTCTTCTTCGATCAGGGGATAGGTTCCGGGTCAAGAGCCTGGGATTAGCAGGGTAGATGTCGTTCTTCTTCTTCGTTTGATTTCATTCGTAGTCGGATCCTGCTCTTCTGTATGATGATTGCTATGTATTGATGAACTGTTATATTCATGTTGTAGCTTGTGGCGAGTGTAAGCCTTTATCTTATATTCTCATCTATTCGGTACATGGTATGTTATAATGATACCCACATTGCTATGCGCTCAAAATGCAGTTGTGCCCCAATCATGAATTCATCACGTGATTGGACTACAATCGCATCTTGGGTGCTACACCTCGATCCCTCTGTGTGACACCAGGAAACCCAGCAGTTTGCCAGACAGAACGCCAAACACACATTTTTTCGGGTTGAGTCGTAGGTTCACTTGGCGCAGGCTGGCGAACGTCTCCTCTAGATCTTTTATAGGAGTCCTCGCTTCCCAAGATTTCAACACTATGTCGTCGACGTACGCCTCTACGTTCCTCCCGAGCTGCTGTCCCAGGCCGATATGCATTAACTGTTGGAAGGTTGCTCTCGCATTGCGTAGCCCAAACGGCATGCAGGTGTAGCAGTATACCCCGCACGGGGTTAGAAAGGTTGTCTTCTCAACATCTTGCACCGCCATCTTGATTTGATAATAGCCCGAGAAGGCGTCCAAGAAGCAAAGTAAGTCACACTCGGAGGTGGAGTTGACGATCTGGTTGATGCGCGGGAGAGGGAAAGGATCTTGAGGACAGGTCTTGTTGAGGTTGGTGAAATCGACGCACATGCGCTCCTTCTCGCCCTTCTTGGGGATGATGACCGTATTCGTGAGCCAGTCTGGGTGCCATAGTTCTCGAATGACACCGGCCTCCAGTAGCTTGCGGGTCTCCTGGGTGATGAACGACTGCTTCTTCGGGGCTTGTCGTCGTGCCTTCTGCTTCACTGGTCATGTGTTGGGGCACACCATCAAGTGATGCTCGATTACTCCACGCGGAACCCGACCAGGTCCGCCGCCTCCCATGCAAACACATCCTTGTTCCCACGTAGGAAGCTGGCCAACGCGTCTTCTTGGTCTGGAGGGAGGCCGGCGCCTATGGTGAAGGTGGAGCCTGACGCCCCGTATTTATCGACCGGCACCTGCTTTGTCTCAGCCCGACCTTGAGAGAACAACTGCTTCTTCTTTGCTGGCGCAGCCCCCGGGGCCTCCAGGGCTCCCTCCTCACTTGGTCGCGCAGCCGCCGCAGCTCTGAAAGCGAGCTTGAGGGCAAAGAGTGGGTCCTCGGTGTCCGCCGCCACGGTGAGGACGTCGCTGCTCCCCGGCATCTTCATGAGGTTCTAGCCGGGGTGGGTTGCCGCCATGAACTTGGCCAAGGCTGGGTACCCGAGGATGGTGTTGTATGGAAGGCTGATGCGGGCGATGTCGAAGTCGATGAGCTCGATGCGGTTGTTGTCGCGTGTGTCGAAGGTCACAGGGAGGCGGATCTGTCCTAGGGGGCAGGTGGAGCCATCAACGACACCAGAGAAAGGCTTGGTAGGGCGGAGCCGGCCATGGGGCACATGGAGCAGGCCGAACGCTTCCACAGAGAGTACATTGAGGCCGGCACCGCTGTCGATAAGGGTCCTGGTGACTGCTATGTTGCAGATGGTGGGGGTGCAGAGCATCGGGAGCGCGTCAGTGCCGGTCGTGGTCTCGGGGTGGTCCCTCGAGTCGAAGGTGAGGTTGGCCTTAGGCGCCGCCCAGCCTGGGGGAGCTCCTCGCTGCACGTGGACAACACCCATCTTGTGGAAGAACTCCTTGGCATGGCGGTCCGAGGCTGGCGCCTGCGAGCCGCCCAGGAGGGCCGCGACGGCGTGGGGGGCCGGCACCGCGAAACGCGCGATGAAGAGGCCGCGCAGCTCCTCCTAGGAGGCCACTAAAGACTCCGGCAAGCCTAGGAGCCAGGCGCGTGGCACACCGATAAGGGCCATGGGTAGCTAGTTCGCCATGGCTTTGTCGTCGCCGGCGGCCGCCCAAACAGCATCCGTACACGCCTGGAGGAACCCCGCCGGATCCGCCGCGCCGTCGTATCAAGGCGGCAACTCCAGCCTGAACTTGGGCGGCCACTGCACTCGCTGCAAGGCAGGGGTGAAAGCCCGGAGACCCATGGCGCCTCCGAACCCAAGTCGAACAGCGCGGGCAAGGTACAACAGGCGAAGAGGCGGATCTTCGACGCCCCCTACCTGGCACGCCAAATATCATATTCGGGGCTCCAAAGACCCAAGATAGATTCGAACTCTTGGGTGCATGCGAAGAACTCAACCTCCCCGGTCTGCCTACTCGTCGATCCCATGGCCTAGCTCGATGAATTGTTAAGGGGGGTGAGGGAGTCCTGGATTAGGGGGTATCCGGACAGTCAGACTATATCTGGCCAGACTGTTGGACTATGAAGATACAAGATCGAAGACTTCGTCTCGTGTCCGGATGGGACACTCCTTGGCGTGGAAGGCAAGCTTGGCGATACGGATATGTAGATCTCCTCCCTCTGTAACCGACTCTGTGTAACCCTAGCCCCCTCCGGTGTCTATATAAACTGGAGGGTTTAGTCCGTAGGACAACAACAATCATACCATAGGCTAGCTTGTAGGGTTTAGCCTCTATGATCTCGTGGTAGATCAACTCTTGTACTACTCACATCATCAAGATCAATCAAGCAGAAAGTAGGGCATTACCTCCACCATGAGGGCCCGAACCTGGGTAAACATTGTGTCCCTTGCCTCCTGTTACCATCCGCCTTAGACGCACAGTTCGGGACCCCCTACCCGAGATCCGCCGGTGTTGACACCGACATTGGTGCTTTCATTGAGAGTTCCACTGTGCCGTCGCCGTAAGGCTCGATGGCCCCTTCGATCATCGACAATGATGCGGTCCAGGGTGAGGTTTTCCTCCCCGGACAGATCTTTGTATTTGGCGGCATCGCACTGCGGGCCAACTCGTTTGGCCATCTGGAGCAGATCGAGAGCTACGCCCCTGGCCATCAGGTCAGCTTTGGAAACTTGAATTACACTGCCGATATCCGCGAAGAGTTGATCTTTGACGGATTCGGGCCCATGCCAGGTGTGCCGCACGATCACTGTCGTGGATTTGTCACGGCAGATGTCCTTAGTGCCAGGACTTAGTTGCGAGGCCAACGCATCTATGTGGTAGCTTGAGAGGGGTTGAGTGGGACGAGAGACGCAGGGCAGATCAACACGCAAGACAAGGATTTAGACAGCTTCGGGCCCCGGGAAAGATCATCCGGTAATAACCCTACATGCTGTTTGAGGCTAGGTCTCATTATCATCCCGAGGGAGACGCCGTAAACTGGCTCTTTGTGCCTAGCCCTAGAGATTATTGATTGCTTGTCGCTTCTAACCTGTCCCTCTTTGGGGAGCCCTGCCCCTCCTTATATATGTTGAAGGGGCGGTTTACATGTGGAGTCCTATTAGGATTAGGACTAGTCTATCTCTAATACAAACCGGATACAAGTCCTGGCCTTAACTCCTTGTAAGGCAAATATTCTTTTCCTCTTAAACCGGCCCACCATAGTTGAACCGGCCTTCTGGGCCTTGGGCCTTGTCATCCGTCTGATCCGCCCGCCGGGTTACCAGTGAGTCATAACGACCAAGCGGGTTGCTTGTAAACCGCCAAGGTCAGGGCGGGTCTTCAAATAAACCGCCAAGTCCGGCCGGGTTAACTTCCGGCCGGTTTACGCCGTGGGGTATATCCCCGACATTAGCCCCCAAGTTTAGCTTGGATCTATCCATGGTAAACTTATGCTGCAAATAAACACCAGAACAAATTTTGACAGGTTGTGCTCCGGGTTAAGAATTTTTGTAAACCGGCACCTGATCGTCCTTAAGTCCTTGTCATTTCCTCCTTCTAGAAAATCCGGATCAATAACCAGCTTCATACTCAAATTGCTGATGTTGGCTTCTCATAGAAAAATATTGTGAAGAATAATCCACTTGAATCGGCTTCCAAAGCGCCGGTTTAAGAAATATTGGTCTTGACATACTCATCTGATATTCAGCTGGTTTGAAGATGTAAAATTTTCCGGATTAATATTACCAAAATTGCCGGATTGTAAATATGGATGGCACCGAGTCATAATTGTCACCAACGCCGGGTCATAATTATTGCTCAGAACTGAGAATTTGAAGATTTTTCTCCCTTATATCCATATTACCTGTAGCCCCCAAGTCTTGAACAGAACAAAGTGATGATTTGAGACTTGTTTCCATATAATTACTGCCACTTTGAAAAAATCCATGTTGTTCATCTCAGTTGCTAATAAAAACTGAATACTCCATATATGTAGCCCCCAAGTACCGGGTTGTCATGCTTGCAGCAACCAGAGACTTGAAATTGCCTTATACTCATAAAACTTCAACCAGTGTAGCCCCCAAGGGCCGGGTCATTTATGCAATAATGAGTAGGGACTTTGTAAATATAATCTTGTAAACTTTGAATAGCAACGTGTAGCCCCCAAGGGCCGGCTCAGTAAGATAATATTGAGATGGGACTTTGATATATACTTCAATGAAAATAACATCATATGATGTAACCCCCATCCTGGGCCTTGAATCCACGTCCACAAGGTTAATAGCCTTGTGCTTTACCAACTGAGCAGTGGACCCTTCAATATAATGGATAAAAAGCTTTGTACCTTGAATAGTTGACAGGAGCAATTGGTAGCCCCCAAGGGCCAGCTCATTACGATGTGATGAGTTGGGTCTTCAATAAGATGAGCAAAAATGACCTTTTATTAGCCCCCAATTATCATGGTGCATGCTTGCAGCGACATGAGACTTGCATATTTGACGTAATCTCAATTTTGAATAATGTAGCCCCCAAGTGCCGGGTTGTAAGCCTGCAGCGACTCGGGACTATTCCTTCAATTGTAGAAAATGATAACCATTGCGCTAAAGCAACTTTGAAAAACCTTAATCATAATATTAATAATAAAAACCCAGCCATGTTGGCTATTCAAGATAATATAATCTGGTATGAAAACCTTATTCATCCAATATCATAATGAAAATTCAGCCAAGTTTGGCTATTTGAATAATATAATCCAATAATTTATAAGCGCATGATTCCAATGGCGCAATCCAAATATATACTGGCGACTTATAGTCCAAAGCCAGACCAGTTTAATAAACACCGAATAATTTCTCATCATATACTGGCAACTTATCTTATAGCCAGGCCGGTTTAACAAACACCAGATAATTTATCATCATACTGGCGACTTATCGTCTTAAAGCCAGGCCGGTTTAATAAACACCGGATAATTTATAATCATGCTTTATTCAACCTGTTTCCGCATACAACAAGTTTAAAGTGTCCTGGCGGTTTACCGCCGGACGGGTCATAATGCCCAACATATAACCTGTGTTTATAACCAAGGCTGCACTTAAAAATATGAAATATATCATACCTGTGACATTGAATCACATTGTTGGTTTACCAACGTTTTGTAGTAAGAGTGATAACCCCAATCTTGAGTAATGATAACTCCTTCCATATTGCGCCGGTTTATGATAAAACCGTACCGGGTTGTGATAAACACTGGATTAACCATATATATACTGGTGACTTGTAGTCAAACCAGACCGGGCTGATAGTCTCCGGATTATAACTTGATCGTGTACTGACAACTTGTAGTTGAAAGCCGAGCCGGGTTGACAAACACCGGTTTACTCCATAATAGGATGGTAATAGAAAATCAAACCGGGCAGACAGCCTCCGGATTAAAATTTGACAGTGTTCCGTCAATTTGACAGTCGAACCGGTGCAAAATATTGTCGGATTAAAAGAAACGCAATAAATTATCAACTCTTTAAAAAAGAATGAAGCAAAAGCGGTGACAAAGACTTTTTGCAAAAGAAGAGCTCTACTGAGCTTGGTCAGATGGAATTACCATGGTCAGACGCAACCAAGCCCCCCGAAGGCGTAGCGATGGTGCCAGTCAGCCAGGACCCCAAAATGACGCGTGGCGTTACGCCGGCCAAGTGGCATTGCTATGGTTCGGGTTCGACCAAGCCCCCAAATGACTCTAAGGCCCATAGGCCGACCAAGAGGCGTGACCGGTTCAGACGTGACCGTGTCCCCAAATGATCTGGTGGCTTTCGCCGGCCAAGAGGTATTGCATCGGTTCGGACACGACCGAGCCCCCAAGTGACCTGGTGGCTTTCGCCGGCCAAGAGGCATTGCATCGGTTCAAAACATGACCGAGCCCCCAAGTGACCTTATAAGGACGGCTATGTTCTCTTTGGTTCGAATACGACCTATGTTTGAACAAGAAGCCCCAAGTGATCTTGTTAAGACTTGCAAGGGGTAAACCGGATGTTGTTTTAAAACAACTCCATGTAACCACACATGATATAAAAAGAACAGAGACCCCGCCTTATGAAGCAGAAAACCCCATGTGATCAATATGTCAGGCCAATAAGGCAGGATACCCATGTTTGAACCGTGCATCATGGCAGCAGGTCTTCTTCGGTAATTTTTAACTTTTTGCAAGAGATAAATTCTTCTTGAACCGGGATTTTAAACCGGATATTGAGAGCTTCAAAGCTTTGTGGGAGACATCCTTCCCTTGAACCGGATCTTATACCGGAATCTCCATTTTCAGCCGAAATTCTCTGACGGCCTTTAAACTCGAATTTGCGAGAAGTTAATTCCTTTTTGAACCAGACATTGTTAAACAGGATCCGAGCGCTTCAGCGCTTTGTGGGAGAATAGATTTCTCTTGAACCGGATTGTAAACCGGATATTGGAGAGCTTCAGTGAGACTGACTTCCCTTGAGCCGGATTTTAAACTGGAATCCTTTCTAATGACCCGAATCTTCTTCATTGAACCGGGGTTTTGTAACTATCATATACTTTCTAAGCCAGAAATTTTCTGACGGCCTTTTAAATTTTCATCAATATAACAATAGCCTCTGGATCGGGTTATCTTTCCCTCCATCGTCCTGGGGTTCTTAAACCGGCTGAAACTAGCAAGATTTGCTGAGTCATGCCATTGTATCCCCCAAGTCTCAAGGTGACTCGAGGAGTTGACTTTGAGATTCTCCATATTTGACCGTGATATAAACCGGCATAACTTGTATATCATTGGTGTTGATAGCACGATGTGAATCCACAGAAGGTTGAGGTGACTGCGGCGGGTTATAAATGATCCCATATGAGCCGTGTCAGCAACTCGGCCAATGGTTCCTTCCAACTGGCGATTTGAAGCTTAACCAAACTGTAGTGACGGCGACTTGTGCGCCTGCCCATTGAGCCATCCAGTGCAGACGGCAGTCGATAGTATATAATAATTTGCCTCCAATTTGTTGAAAGAAAAACCGCGCTACCCAAGTTGTGACTTGCTCATACTAAATGGCTCATGCAGACAGATGCGGCCCGGTATGTTGATGTAGACCGGACTGCGGGGGATGACGGCCTGTGCACGCGCTATTGGGTAATTCGCATGGCCTTGACGAGTTGACGCGGACTGGACCGTGATATAAACCGGCATGGGTTATCCAATAGCTCAGCGATATAATAATCCCTTTTTGCATGAACCGGTGGCCAGGGCGGACGGGCGAGTCAACCGGCGTGTCGACGTAAACCGGACCGCGATACTCGTGTCCTTGAATGGCATAAAAATTGTCCTGTGCAAAAATATTACAGGACAGATTAATTGTTCTTTGACCAAAATAATATGTGCTAAAAATATATTTTAGATGGATATCACCTGATGTGTTTAGACCGAAAATAATCTGCCATGAAGTTGATGAACAGTAGGTGAAACTAAAATTCCTCACGGGTGAATCGGCCGCGGGAGCAGACAGATAAACCGGCCACGGCATTTGTAAACCGGTGCGGACGAACAAATTGTCCTCCGCGTTGTAGTGTGGACAGGCGAGACGGCCGGCGCGTTGATGTAAACCGGACCGCAGGGGCGACGGCTGTATATAACAATACTATAGGGCAGAGTAGTTGTTTTTTAAAAAGTTAATAAGTACTGATAAAAGTCAACTGGATGGATATCACCTGATTTAATCGGATGACACATGATCTTTGCGCGTCCATAGTTTAACTGGGATACGGAGCCCCAACACCAATGTGAACATGCTAATCTGCGGATCTAGCATTCCGTTTGGTCTGATATCTGATGAGTCAGTAGTATTGCTTTCTCCACCACACGATCTCTGATGAGTTTGAGAAAATCAACTTGATCTTGAGAGGCGTGCACATACTACTACTAGTAGATGACCACGGGTGCTAAACTATTTATCCATGTTACACTGTTTGAGCTTTGTTCCTTCCTGACGAACAAGCTATTTGCTTCCTTCTTTTACTGTTCGATCCCGATAATGATCGACGTCTCATGTATTTTGCAGTCAGTTGAGCAGGTCGGCCGTATCCTCTTCTCAACCATTGTACAGAAACGCAGAGAGGCTTTGCTCAAAGCGGAGCAAGTCGTGCTGAGCCACGGCGACGCACGCGTTGGGCAGTGGCCAGCGGCTCGGTGCTCGGCTGTGGAGGCGGAGAAGCGCCGACGACTTAGCACAGTGATGTGAGGCCAGTTGGTGATGTGCACACACGCGCACACGGAGCAGAACAAAGACAAACCGGAGCAGCACGGATCAGCGGAAGACAGGCATCGTCCGTGGCGGCTCAGCGTGGAGGCAGAAGCACCCGCTATCGGAACTGGCTCATAGGCGACGTTCGTCAGGTTCTGCGGCGTCTCAGGCAGGCAGACCATGGATCGGTACGAATCCATGCGGGGGCGATTCGGCGGAGGCGACGGGTTGGATGCAAACGTGGACCGAGGCAAATCCGAACTGCGGTTGGCTCCGCATCCGGGTCATGGGCTATTCCCCTTTTTTTTTATCGGCGACTCTTGGTAGTCCAGATGGAAACTTATGCAATAATCTTTATAACAGTAGTAATGGAGGTGGAAACTGAATCTTGACGCAAATCCTCCATAGTTGATTTTTGCATCACGTGCATCATATCCAACCTGAACCGGTCTTTGATGGACATACGGAATCTGCAGGAGGTTGCGGGGCATACGCCATGTCAGACATGGTTTTGCAGCGGCGCGTCCCACGCAACCCTAATCTCTTGAACTCGCTCTTGATCCCGGATACGCGAATTCCAAAGTTTAATCATGATTGATCTCAAGATAATGAGCTTGTCGGTTCTTCTCCATCCGATGAATTGCGAGCTTCTCGAACCCTAGAACAGATCCCTCCAAGAACTCAACACCATCGTGCGTTAGCCCCATGGTGGGCGCCAACTGTCGTGGATTTGTCACGGTAGATGTCCTTAGTGTCAGGACTTAGTCGCGAGGCCAACGCATCTATGTGGTAGCTTGAGAGGGGTTGAGTGGGACGAGAGACGCAGGGCGGATCAACACGCAAGACAAGGATTTAGACAGCTTCGGGCCCCGGGAAACATCATCCGGTAATAACCCTACATGCTGTTTGAGGCTAGGTCTCATTATCATCCCGAGGGAGACGCCGTAAACCGGCTCTTTGTGCCTAGCCCTAGAGATTATTGATTGCTTGTCGCTTCTAACCTGTCCCTCTTTGGGGAGCCCTGCCCCTCCTTATATATGTTGAAGGGGCGGTTTACATGTGGAGACCTATTAGGATTAGGACTAGTCTATCTCTAATACAAACCGGATACAAGTCCTGGCCTTAACTCCTTGTCAGGCAAATATTCCTTTCCTCTTAAACCGGCCCACCATAGTTGAACCGGCCTTTTGGGCCTTGGGCCTTGTCATCCGTCTGATCCGCCCGCCGGGTTACCAGTGAGTCATAACGACCAAGCGGGTTGCTTGTAAACCGCCAAGGTCAGGGCAGGTCTTCAAATAAACCGCCAAGTCCGGCCGGGTTAACTTCCGGCCGGTTTACGCCGCGGGGTATATCCCCGACAATCACGACGAGCACGATATAGCTCTGCCATCAGACAGTGTTCGGGAGATCACGCCAGCAACCACTCCGTCCTTCAGTCTGGAACAGATTGCGCCATTTGAGGATGGGCGGATAGACCCCGCCTTGGAGGTTGCACCCTTAGTGGCGATAGAGCCGAATACTGACCTTACCGCCCACGAAAGCCGTTACGCCGGACTACTAGACTCGTCTTCGGCCACGGACTCTGAACCGCCTGCGCCCATACCTATCAAACCCGATTGGGCGCCGATCATGGAGTTCACCTCCATGGATATCTTTCAACACTTGCCCTTCGGCGACGTACTGAACTCGCTAAAATCTCTCTCCCTGTCAGGAGAACCTTGGCCGAACTATGTCCGGCTAGAGTGGGATGTGGATGACGAAAGAATTCACTCCCCACCCACCACCCACTTAGTAGCCACTGTCGATGACTTAACCGACATGCTCGACTTCGCCTCCGAAGACATCAATGGCATGGACAACGATGAAGGAGAGAAACAAGAACCACTGCCCATGGGGCATTGGACTACCACCTCATCATACGATATATATATGGTGGACACACCCAAAGAAGGCAATGGCGACAAGACGAGGCAGCACGACCCCTCCAAGAAGCAACCCCAGCACCGACGTCAGCGGCGCTGCTCTAAGTCTCGCCACAGCAAAAGCGGTGATACCGGCACAGGAGATAAAAGTACTCCAGACAGTGCTGAAGATGATGACAATCCCCTCGAGCATGATCTAGGGAAGGAGGATGAACAAGTGTCGGGGGATATCGGCCTCCACGAGCACCTATGGGGACGGAGCCCCTTGTCGGTTCGGCGGGGGGCGGAGGTTGCACAAAGAGCAGATCGAGGCGACACACACACGCAACGATTTTACCCAGCTTCGGGCCGCACGGATGTGTAAAACCCTACTACTGCATGTCTGGTTGATTCGAGTTCTTGCTCTGGAGCGCAAGAAGCTACAGTGAGTTGGAGCTGGACGTAGACGAGGGTCTACTGGGTGTCCTCCTTCTGGTCTCCTAGCGTTCGATCTCTCTAGGGTTCCCCCTCCCCTACGTGCACATGGGCCTCCTTTTATATGCTAAGGGGTTTCCCATAGGTAGCGACGCAGGTGAGGGTAAAAATGGCAAGGGATTGTGCGAACAGTGGACGCACAGTGCTATCGCACCTAACTCTGACGGCGGGGGACAAAGGAATTAAATGCCCGTCTGGATCACCTGAACAGTGCCGAGGCGGACCGTTAGGGGCGCCTCCGCTCGCCACGGGGGTGACTCTGCCAGCGTCGCATGCCATGCGCGCGCCCCAGGTTGCGCGGCGCCCCGCAACGTGTCCCCGGAGAAGCTCCAGAGTGACGTGTGGGCAGGCGAGCTGGAGCGCATGCCTGAGGTGGTGGTTTGCCGCGGTAGTTTCCTTGCCGCACCTGGGAGCATGCCGCTCGTCAGGCCTTGCCGGGGCGCGCGGCGCGCCGCGGCGGGCTTCTCTTGGGGTGCCTTGGCTCGGCCGTCCCGGCGAGCTCCTCCCGCCGGGGCCTTGGTGCTTCGGCTTAGTCGTCCCGGCAAGCTCCTCTTGCCGGGGCCTTGTCGCCTTGGCCCGGCAAGCTCCTCTTGCCGGACCTCGCCTTCTTGGCCCGGCAAGCTTCTCTTGCCGGGGCTTGGTCTTCTAGGCTCGATCACTTGGCCTCCGTCCGGCCCAGAAAGGGCCGTGGAGACTCTTGTCGCTCCCCTGGTGAGCCTTGCCGCGGGACGCTACTACTGCCCGTGCACAAGTTCGGGGTACTAAGGTACCCCTACTTTAGTACACCAACAGGAGCCCCCGGGTCTGGGCCATACACGGTGCCGAGCGTTGTTGGGCCAGGCCCTAACAGTGCAAGGGCACGCGTGGCCTGGGTTGCGTTGCTCCTTAACTCCGTGTCCGTCGCGCCCCTTTTGCCCTTCTCGCTTCCTTGTCGTACCTCCTGAGGAGAGAGACAAGGAAGGGATTACGGGCACCTTATCTCTTTTTATCTTGTAAGCCTTCGGGCCTTAGTTGTGTTTAAATCTTGTAATCCCATCTTTCATGTTTTTCATTCTCTCTTAGCTGTACCTGAGTGGAATGTTTTTAATGAAAAGGGAGTGTTTGCCGGACCATTTGTCTCGCGGGTACATCCCGTGGCAAGGAGCGAACCCTTTGCATCATTAAGATAGACACTTCCCCGCCTGGCAACGGACCCTGCCGTCTCCCCGCGCCTCTTGGCCCTCCTCACGCTCTTGGCGGAGGCAGGGAGAAGGCGGGTTCTGGCCCCTTGCTTCCTCCTCTTGCCGCCGCGGCTACTATCAGAAGCGGGCCCCGGGAACGCGCTCCGGGGTTTGTCGCTTAAGAGAGCACGACAGCTTTTAGGGGGAAGCAAGGTTTTCGCATTCCGCAGCTCATGAAAGAATGCATGATAAGGGATGTAAAGACTTATCTGAGGTTGCAGCCCCCGGCAACTCTGGCTTGCCGGGGCACGGGTGCTGGCTCGCCCTTCTCCCCATCTTCGTCCTTGAGCGGCTCGGCAAGGGTATGCAACTCCCGCGAGCCAAAGGGAAAGGACGGGAAAAAGACGCGGACTCGACCTCTAAGTTAGGGGTTAGCGGCTGTTAGGCACTATCAACCCTAACTAAGGACGAGACTCGACTCAGCATGCATGCTAAAACTTGGGGGGGCCCAGCGCGTCATTGCTGCCAGGGTCTGCGCCTGGCTTTGTACAAAGGATTACATGCGTCTGCGGCAAGACTTTTGAACAAAGAGTTGGTTGCCGGACGGGGTCCGACAACCGCGCCTTACGGGTAAAACTTGCGAAGATGCTCAATGTTCCAGGAATTGCTCACCGGAGTACCATCTTTGGTCTCGAGGCGGACGGCGCCGGGCCTCATGACTCGTTTCACCCGGTAAGGGCCTTCCCACTTCGGCGTCAACTTGTTGTGTATCTTGGCCGACTGAACGCGCCGAAGAACAAGGTCACCTTCCTCGAGGCTCCTGGCTTTAACTTTGCGGCTATGATAGCGACGCAGAGCTTGCTGGTAGTGAGCGGATCGCACAGCGGCCTGGAGACGATCTTCCTCGAGGAGCAGTGCGTCATCTTCACGCGACCGCTCTTGCTCAAGCTCATCATAAGAGAGCACTCGAGGTGACCCGTATACGAGTTCCGTGGGGGTAACTGCTTCTGCTCCATAGACTAGAGCAAATGGTGTCTGGCCGGTGGCTCGATTTGGCGTCGTTCTGACTGACCAAAGAACCGCCGGCAGCTCCTCGATCCAGTTCCGTCCGCGCTTGAGCAGCTTGTCAAAACTTCTGGTCTTGAGCCCGCGCAGTACCTCGGCGTTGGCCCTTTCCGCTTGACCATTGCTCCGGGGATGAGCAACAGAAGCGAAGCAGACCTTGGTGCCGAGATCTTGGGTGTACTGCATGAAGGCGTGGCTTGTGAACTGCGTACTGTTGTCGGTGATGATCCTGTTGGGGATCCCGAAGCGGCAAACAATCGACCTGAAGAATTTGATCGCGGACTGGGCGGTCACCTTTCTCACCGGTTCCACTTCTGGCCACTTTGTGAACTTGTCGATAGCAACGAACAAGTACTCAAAGCCCCCGACGGATCAGGGGAAGGGGCCGAGGATATCGAGCCCCCAGACCGAGAAGGGCCAGGACAAAGGGATCGTGTGGAGAGCTTGAGCTGGCTGGTGTATCTTCTTGGAATGGAACTGGCACGCTTCACACTTGGTTACTTGTGCAGTTGCATCCCGGAGGGCTGTTGGCCAGAAGAAACCTTGCCGGAACGCTTTGCCGGCAAGTGCTCTGGCGCCAATGTGGTGTCCACATATGCCTCCGTGTATCTCCGCCAACAGCTTATGTCCGTCTTCTCGGTGAATGCACTTCAATTTCACCCCATTGCGTCCTCTTCTGTATAGTGCGCTGTCAACGGACTGGTACATACTGGACTGCCGGGCTACTCTTTCAGCTTCTTCTTGTTCTTCAGGAAGTTCTCCTGTCTGGAGGAAACGGACGATCTGCTGTGCCCACGTCGGAGCCTGTGGCTCGACGACGAGGACTAAAGGCATGTCGGCGGCTGCGGGAACATCATCTTCTACGGCGAGGAATTGGGGCTCAGCCAGAGCTTGACGTTCCCCGGCAAGCTTGTCGGGGTTGGCTTCGATCCCACGCTGAGACACGAAGAACCCGAGAAGCTTGCCGGAGGGAACTCCGAACACGCACTTCTCGGGGTTGAGCTTGAGGCTGATCTTGCGCAAGTTCGCAAAGGTCTCTTCCAAGTCTTGAACCAAGGTTGCCTTGTCTCTGCTCTTGACCACAATGTCGTCCATGTAGGCCTCCACATTTCTGTGGATCTGTGGCTCGAAAGCAGTGTGGACAACCCTCGCGAACGTCGAGCCTGCGTTCTTCAGTCCAAAAGGCATCCGCACAAAACAGTACGTGCCGCATGGAGTGATGAACGCAGTCTTCTCTTCGTCTTCTTCAGCCATGAAGATCTGGTGGTACCCGGAGTAGGCGTCAAGGAATAAAAGCAGGTCGCATCCGGCCGTGGAGTCAACAATCTGGTCGATGCGCGGCAAGGGGAACGGATCTTTAGGGCAAGCTCTATTGACATCGGTGAAATCGATGCAAAGCCTCCACTTCCCGTTTGCTTTGCGCACGACAACAGGATTGGCCAACCACGTCGGATGGAGCACGCCTCTGACGAGGCCTGCCGCTTCCAACTTCCTGATCTCCTCCGCAATAAACTCTTGGCGCTCCACCGTTTGTTTCCCGACCTTTTGCTTGATGGGCCGCGCATGAGGACAGACGGCGAGGTGGTGCTCAATCACTTCCCTGGGAACGCCAGGGATGTCAGATGGTTGCCAGGCAAACACATCGACATTCGCCCGCAGGAAAGCAACAAGCGCGCCTTCCTATTTGGGGTCGAGAGTGGCACTGATGGTGAAGGTACCACCAGTGCCGTCCTCCTTGGCGGGCACCTTCTTGGTCGCTGGTGGAGCAGCCGTCATCTCCTCGTGTTTACTGGCGGGGCTCGATGGTGCGTCCTCAACGGCAGCGCAGCGCTCCGAAGAGGCGCGCTTGCCGGAGTGGGCACAAGAGCATTCGCCGGGCTTGGCCTTCTTGCCGGCGGGTCTCGATGGCACGTCCTCGACGGCAGCGCAGCACTCCGAAGAGGCGCGCTTGCCGGAGTGGGCGCCAGAACATTCGCCAGGCTTGGCCTTCTTGCCGGGGGGGCTCGATGGCACGTCCTCGACGGCAGCGCAGCACTCCGAAGAGGCGCGCTTGCCGGAGTGGGCGCCAGAGCATTCGCCGGGCTTGGTCTTCATGCTGGCGGGGCTCGATGGCACGTCCTCGACGGCAGCGCAGCACTCCGGAGAGGCGCGCTTGCCGGAGTGGGCGCCAGAGCACTTGCCGGACTTGGTCTTCATGCCGACGGGGCTCGATGGCACATCCTCGACGGCAGCGCAGCACTCCGGAGAGGCGCGCTTGCCGGAGTGAGCGCCGGAGCACTTGCCGGACTTCTTCTTTCCCCCGGAAGCTCCAGCGGCAAGCGGGCCGCGGGCCGTTGCTGCTGTTGCGTCCCGGTATATTTGGTCGGCGCAGATAAGGGCATCCTTCTTGCCGCCGGGGACAGAAATGACGCTTATCGGGCCAGGCATCTTGAGCACGTTATACGCGTAGTGGGAGGCCACCATGAACTTGGCGAGCGCTGGTCGGCCGAGGATCCCGTTGTAAGGCAACGGAAAGTCGGCGATGTCAAAGGTGACCTTCTCAGTCCTGAAATTCAGCTCGCTGCCAAATGTCACCGGCAGCGTGATCTTTCCCTTCGGCTTGCTCCTTCCCGGGTTGATTCCTTGGAATGTGCCGGTTTCTTTGAGCTCGCTGTCGGGAACTTGGAGTCTCCGGAGGACAGCAGAGGAGATCAGATTCAAGCCGGCCCCGCCGTCAACTAGCATCTTAGTGACCTTGAGGTTGCGGATCGTTGGGGAAACCAACATCGGCAAGCACCCGACCGCGGTTGTGCGATCAGGGTGGTCCTCAATGTCGAAGATGATAGGCGTGCTGGACCATCTCAGGGGTCTGCGTGACTCGACGGGTGGCTCCGCTGCATTGACCTCCCGCACCCACCGTTTAAGCTGGTGGTGGGACGTGTGCAGGGAGGCACCGCCGTCCACACACAAGGCTCGCTGGTCTCGGGGTCTTCCATGTCTTCGTCGTCGTCATCGTCTTCGCTCTTGTCGCGCCCCCGGGGAGGTCTGTCTGCTTGCCGCTGCTTGTCCTTGCCGCGGCGCTCCCCCGGGCCGGGGCGTTTCGTGCCGGATCCCCCGCCACCTGCTTGGGCTCTCTCCTTGTCGCGTCGTCCGTACTCGGCCTTCTGCAGGTCAACGAGCCGCTCGACTTGCTTGCAACTCTGGAGGTCGTGGCCCCTGGTACGGTGGATCTTGCAGTACTTCTTGTCGGTACCGTCTCGCTTATCGGCAGCAGCCACCGCCCGGCAGTTGGCGCACCCGACAACCTCCTTGCCGGGGCCTCCCGCCTGGGCTTTCTTGGCGGAGCCCACGCTGCCGGACATCTCGACAACCAGTACCTCTGGGTTTTTCTTCTTTTTGCCGTTCCGCCGCCGGCCTCTCCTTGCCGGGGCGGTACCTTCACTGTCGGATTCTCCTTCTCCAACACTTCCTCCGGGGAGCTTCCTCCCCTCCTCAGCGCGTGCACACTTGTCGGCCAGGGCGTAAAGCTCGCTGACCTCCTTGATTTTGCACATCGCCATCTCCTCCCGCATCCTGCGGTTACGCACGTTCTGGTGGAACGCGCTGATCACCGCGGCGGGGTGGACGTCTGGGATGTTGTAGTGCACACGGCTGAACCTCTGGATGAACTTGCACAAAGGCTCCCCCTCCTTTTGAACAAGCAGATGAAGATCGCTTGCCTGGCCATGGGGTTTGTGGCCGCCCGTGAAGGCGCCAACGAACTGATGGCATAGATCTGGCCAGGAGGAGATGGAGCCGTCCGGCAAGTGCATGAGCCAGGATCTGACGTTGGGCTTGAGTACCAGCGGGAAGTAGTTGGCAAGGAACTTATCGTCCCGTCCCCTGGCAGCTTGCACCGCAATGGTGTAGATGCTGAGGAACTCAGACGGATGCGACTTGCCGTCGTACTTCTCGGGCACGTCGGGCTTGAAGTTCTTTGTGCTGGGCCACTGGACTTGCCGCAGCTCGCGGGTGAACGCTGGGCAGCCTACCGAATACGGCAGTTCGCCTGGTTCCCCCGGTGCATGCATGTTTCCAGAGGGCTCAACGCGCTGGTCTGATTGACGCCGCGCCTCTCTTCTGCGCTCGATGCGGGTTCGAGCATCTTCTTCCCTTCGTTCGTGAAGGATTTGGCGTTGGTCGCGGCGAGTTCGCGGGTTCGACGACGCGGTGGAGTCGTTGTCGAGGTGAGCCCGGCGAGTCGGCGACCGCGGCTTCTGGGGCGGGAAGTGCACGGTGGTCGCACCCCCGCCATTCTTGGCACCATCGGTTCTCGCCTGGGTGGCTGGCCGCGGCTGCGACGCGCTATGCTGCCGCGGAGTGTCGCCGTTGGCGAAACCGATGAGGCTCTGGATGGTTTCCCTCCAGTCGTCGAGCTTGTCCGCCGTTGGAGGGTAGTCTAGGAGCAGCGGAGCTCGCGCGAGAGCTTCCGCTGGGGTGGCGGGCAGAGGCTGCGAACGGCGCGAGGAGCGGGATGTGCTCGAACTCCTAACTATGTTAGAAGGAGCAGCACCCGGTCCAGGCAGCCGCGCGACGCTCGTTCCGGCATGCTGGATCGCATGCTGGTCCTGAGCACCTTGGGACCCACCAGCACGGTCTGGGTCCAGTGAGCGTATGGTACCATGGGTACTATGACGCTGCTGTTTTCGCGCCTCCTGAGAGGGGCGCGGGGCGAGCTCGGACGTCGCGGGACCAAGAACTGGTTCGACGGCGCCCGTTCTTCCGCCAGCGTCCTCTCCACCACCCGTCTGCTCCATGGGCGGTGGGTTCGGCGCTGACGGACCGGTCGCCTCCGGAGCTTTCTTCTTCGGCGCCATGCTGGCGCAAACAATGAGAGTCTGGCTCGCGTGGATGCCGGATCTGATTCACACAACCTCGACGCTCCCCTGCCTGGCGCACCAAAGATGTCGGGGTATATCGGCCTCCACGAGCACCTATGGGGACGGAGCCCCTTGTTGGTTCGGCGGGGGGCGGAGGTTGCACAAAGAGCAGATCGAGGCGACACACACACGCAACGATTTTACCCAGCTTCGGGCCGCACGGATTCGTAAAACCCTACTGCTGCATGTCTGGTTGATTCGAGTTCTTGCTCTGGAGCGCAAGAAGCTACAGTGAGTTGGAGTTGGACGTAGACGAGGGTCTACTGGGTGTCCTCCTTCTGGTCTCCTAGCGTTCGATCTCTCTAGGGTTCCCCCCTCCCCTACGTGCGCATGGGCCTCCATTTATATGCTAAGGGGTTTCCCACAGGTAGCGACGCAGGTGAGGGTAAAAATGGCAAGGGATTGTGCGAACAGTGGCCGCACAGTGCTATCGCACCTAACTCTGACGGCGGGGGACAAAGGCATTAAATGCCCATCTGGATCGCCTGAACAGTGCCGAGGCGGACCGTTAGGGGCGCCTCCGCTCGCCACGGGGGCGACTCTGCCAGCGTCGCATGCAATGCGCGCGCCCCATGTTGCGCGGCGCCCTGCCACGTGTCCCCGGAGAAGCTCCAGAGTGACGCCTGGGCAGGCGAGCTGGAGCGCATGCCTGAGGTGGTGGTTTGCCGCGGCAAGTGGCTTGCCGCGGTAGTTGCCTTGCCGCACCTGGGAGCTTGCCGCTCGTCAGGCCTTGCCGGGGTGCGCGGCGCGCCGCGGCGGGCTTCTCTTGGGGTGCCTTGGCTCGGCCGTCCCGGCGAGCTCCTCCCGCCGGGGCCTTGGTGCTTCGGATTAGTCGTCCCGGCAAGCTCCTCTTGCCGGGGCCTTGTCGCCTTGGCCCGGCAAGCTCCTCTTGCCGGACCTCGCCTTCTTGGCCCGGCAAGCTCCTCTTGCCGGGGCTTGGTCTTCTAGGCTCGATCACTTGGCCTCCGTCCGGCCCAGAAAGGGCCCTGGAGACTCTTGTCGCTCCCCTGGCGAGCCTTGCCGCGGGACGCTACTACTGCCCGTGCATAAGTTCGGGGTACTAAGGTACCCCTACTTTAGTACACCGACAACAAGCCAGCCCTCCTAAGAGAGCGACAGAGGGAGCAACGGAGGACGACAATTACATGCTTCTCTCTGAAGACGAAGCGAGCCTCGACGACGAAGAATTTGTCGTGCTTGAGGATCCCGTCGAGCAGGAGCGCTTTAAGCGTCGCTTATAGCCACAGCAAATAGCCTGAAGAAAGGGCAGCAACAACTTCGAGCTGATCACGATCTGCAAGCAGATAGATGGACGGAAGTCCTTGTGGCCGAGGAACATGAACTCGAACGCCCTTCCAAGGGTTACCCAAAGCGCAGGCTGCTACCCCGACTTGAGGAGGAAGCATGGAAACCTACATCACCAGCGTACGATGCGGCTGATCGACCCCCTCGTGGCCGAGATAGAGAGGCAGTCCGGCCTGAAAATCAGCATGTACCCCGCCGCCATTCAAACAAAAATACCAAGGCACCGGGAAACATGCGAGACCTGCGAGACGTATTGGAAGACAGGGAAAACATGCAAGATCGATCTATGGACCACGAGGGCGCGCGCCTACATACAACGATGATCGTCCCGCCGGATACACTAAGTGCAATTCCGGCCGAGCCGAACACGACAGACAAGATTCATACGAACTGCATCGTGATATAGCCCGACACAAAGGCGCCGCACACCCCCTATGCTTCACTGATGAAGTTATGGATCACGAATTCCTAGAGGGTTCTAAACCCGTAAATATTGAACCATATGATGGCACAACAGACCCGGCGGTATGGATTGAGGATTTCCTCCTCCACATCCACATGGCCCGTGGCGATGACCTACACGCCATCAAGTACCTCCCACTAAAACTCAAAGGACCAGCTCGGCATTGGCTTAACAGCTTGCCAGCAGACTCGGTCGGCAGTTGGGACGATTTGGAAGACACATTCCTTGACAACTTCCAAGGCACTTATGTGCGACCATCGGATGCTGATGATTTAAGTCATATAACCCAGTAGCCAGCGGAATCGGCCAGGAAATTCTTGACCCAGTTCCTAACCAAGAAGAACCAAATAGTAGACTGTCCGGATGCAGAGGCCTTAGAGGCATTCAAACATAATATCCATGACGAATGGCTTGCCCGATGTCGGTGTCAAAACTGGCGGATCTCGGGTAGGGGGTCCCGAACTGTGCGTCTAGGCAGATGGTAACAGGAGACAAGGGACACAATGTTTTACCCAGGTTCGGGCCCTCTTGATGGAGGTAAAACGCTACTTCCTGCTTGATTAATATTGATGATATGGGTAGTACAAGAGTAGATCTACCGCGAGATCAAGGAGGCTAAACCCTAGAAGCTAGCCTATGGTATGGTTGTTGTATGTTGGAGTTGTTATCCTACGAACTAAAACCCTCCGGTTTATATAGACACCGGATAGGTTTAGGGTTACACAAAGTCGGTTGTAATGGTAGGAGATCTAAATATCCACATCGCCAAGCTTGCCTTCCACGCTAAGGAAAGTCCCTTCCGGACACGGATGACCGAACACCCCCTAATCCCGGACTCCCTCAGTAGCCCCTGAACCAGGCTTCAATGACGACGAGTCCGGCGCGCAGGTTGTCTTCGGCATTGCAAGGCGGGTTCCTCCTCCAAGTTCTTCATAAAAGATTGTAAATACCAAGAGTAGTGTCCAGCTCTGCAAAATAAGTTTCCACATATTGCCATAGAGTGAATAATATTAACACAAATCTAATCTGCCGACGTATTCCGTAGCGTGACATCACACCACGGCCAAGCCCTTATTCAAATCGTTTTCACTTCTCCACCTCAGCGCATTTTGCGAGGCGGTTTCCTTGGCACGTCTTGTCAAAGCAGAGATCGTGTTCCCTTTATTTACGGGATCCTCATCAATACGATCGTGGGTAACCCAATCGTGCCCGTTTAGCATGTTTTCTCGATTAAAGGCGAGTCCCAAACGGTCACGGGGAGGGATCTTGGTATTCAACCTCTTATAAAGAGACCAAGGCCTTACTCCTTTTTTCCAACCTCAAACGAGTTCGCCCATCGCCTCGAGTTCCAACACCCTAGGACCCAGATTTCAGGCGCTTCGGACCATCGACAATGTCCGGTTCCGACCTTCAAGGCCGGTAGATGCCTTCCTCCGTCACGGAGGAGGACATGCTACAATTGAGAGAGGCTAAGTTCTTGACCGGCGAAATTCCGCATAGGTTGCCTGCTCAAGGGCAGGCGGTTCCCAGTCCCTAGCCCGGTGAGAGCGTGGTGTTCAAATCCCACTTCCTTCGGGGGTTAGGCTTCCCAATGGATCCCTTTGTGAGGGGGCTGCTGTTCTATTATGGGTTGGAATTTCACGACTTAGCTCCGGAGTCCATCCTCCACATTTCTTATTTCATCATCGTGTGCGAAGCGTTCCTCCGTGTTACCCCTCACTTTGGATTATGGCTCAAGACCTTTAAAGTGGAGCCTAAGATGATCGAGGGACGACATGCAGAGTGCGAAGGCGCTGTTATAAGTAAGAATGCTGATGCTCCCTGGCCCGAGGGCTCTTTTCAAGAGGAGCTTGGCTTATGGCAACGGGAGTGGTTCTATATCACTGCTCCCAGGGGCACCAAATGGGTGGCGCCGCCTGCCTTTCGCTCGGGTCCCCCACAACAGCTAGGGTCGTGGGTCAATAAAGGCCTAGACTGGGGGCCATCTCAGGACGTACCTTTGTTGCAGGGCCGAATCAGGGACCTCTTGGAAAGAGACCTCAGCCTGGTCAAAGTGACGCAAGTCATGCTGATCCGCCGAACTCTGCCCGGCAAATGTCGCTCCCTCCGTTTGTGGGAGTTTAATCCGGAGGGACCACGAGCTCTCCAACATTTTATGGGCGTAATGCCCGTGGAGATGTACAAATTGTTCTTCGGATCACAAGCAATGTGTCTGGATTTGACCGAGGATGCAGGTTTAAGTTGCAACCGCCCGGATACTCAAGTAAGTAACCTTGTGCCCAAACTCGCTATCCATATAATTGTCATAAATTCGCCCCTAAAAGAGTTGTCCTTTTTAAACATGAGTGGATAGCGAAAGCAAAGCTGATCAGGTGTCCGGCTCCCCTTCCTGAGACCAGGCCGGATCGCGTGCTTGTCAGGATGTTGAAGATTGTGCCTCTGGAGGGAAGTGAGGGAGAGGACAAGGAAACTATGGCCTCCTCAAAGGAGGACGTTTCGAAGGGAGGAACCGACAATTCCTCTTCTAAGGGGAAGAAGAGGGCCGCCTCTGACGACCCGGAGACCGTAGCCTCAAAGCGGGGGAAAAAATCCTCGTCAGAGGGTCCGATGCCGGGGACTCCTCGGGCGAACTATGCCCTCAAAGGGATCAGCCCTCCAGCGAGCCGTAAGTAGAGAAAGATTGTATTTTTTGAGAGAAGGATCCTTGTCGGAGTAATGGGCCACGGGTAGGCAAACCCGAGGCCCAGAACCTTCCAAGACATCGGGGCCGGCTTCGCCCCTCGAAGGATCCTAAGACAAAGGGCCGACTCTGAGAGTCGGCTATAGCATCGCCGACTACCCACTCACGGGCGAATCTTGAAGACGGCTACGACATAAGCCGACTCCCAGTTGGCGACTCCAGGAATGCCGACTATGGGGAGTCGGCCCACGACTTCGCCACCTTCAGCCTTCTAGAAGAAGGACGAGACTGGGGATGGCCGGAGTACGGCCCTCCCCTACCCTGATTACCGAGGGCGGGTATGGCTACAGTGCGACGTACCGGAGGGGACCTTCGGTATGGCGCGGCACTGTGGCCATACCGGCCCTGACGTCCACCCCAGCGGCGGAACCCTGTTCCCATGTTGGCCCGCCAGTACGGCCTGGAGACGGCGGGCCCCGCCTGTCAGCAGGGGAGATAGAAGACGGTGAGAGCGCCCAGAGACGGACCCCGTGGGAGTCGGCCTCCAGGAGTCGGCCCGTTCCTCCCATGGGCCCCGCACGCCATTAACTAGATAAGACGGGGAGTGGCCACAGTGATCGCCCGCCGGACGGCGTAACTGTTGCCACGACCCCATGACCAAGACGACGTCATCAGAAGCGCGGCTACAGTGACCAGGTCAGCCGGCGGGGCCCACCAGCGGCGGGCCCCAGGAGTCGGCGGAGAAGACGGCCACTTAAGAGACAGGCAGCTGGGACCCGCGCCTAGTGGGATTACCATTGTACCCCCGGGGGGTAGGCCTACATAAACCCCCCGGAACACCCATGCAAAGGGTTGGATCTTTTGACCACTAGACAGAAGCACAGAAGGGAGAGAGCTAGCCTTGCCCTCTCCTACCTCTAGAACACAGCTCGAGGAGCAACTTTGTACACGTATCACCATAGTGACCATGCGGAGACCCCGCAGAGCAGCAGTAGGGGTATTATCTCCTCGGAGAGCCCCGAAGCTGGGTAATATCCGCCGGCGTGCATGTCTACGCCTCATCCCGCTTCCAGGCACCGGCGACGTTCTACTCGCCCCCACCATGATAAGCCATCCGTTGGCATATGTCGTACCCAACCCCCGACATTTGGCGCCCACCGTGGGGCTAGGTGCACCGTCGTCCGGAGATCTATTCTGGACGGGAACCCCTTTTCTCCCCGGCGAGCGTAGCCAGCCCGGCACGCTAGAGGGAATCTGCGCCGACGCGCTACGCGACGTTGAGACCGTTTGCGCGGCCAGCTGCCTCGCCGATCTTGTCGGCGAGGTTAGCCTCTCCGACGAGCCTGCATCCGACGGAGGCACCGGCGGCCCCGCGAACCTTCTCGCGGGCCTCCTCGACGACCTCCATGTTGCTGGCGAGCCTGCCACTGACCTGGAGTCCGTAGGCTCCACCGACCCGATGCTGGTCGATTCCGACACCGCGTCGCTCGACGCCTTCCCACCAACGTGGTGGTCTACGACGAACCGCTCCCTCGCGCGGAGGGCAGCGGGAGCACAGTCACTGAGGTGCTCGTCATCGACCATGGCGAGCACTCCGACGGGAGAGCTCGCGACCTGCTTCACGCGGCACTGCAAGACCTGGATGCGCCCATTCCAGAGGACGCTGACGCCGAGACACTGGAGGCGCGCCGCCTCCAGCTCGTCGAAGGCGCGAAGAAGCTGGCGAGCATGAGACGCTTGTCAGAGGCCTACCAGTGCGAGATGGATCACGCCCGTGGGCGGCTCGCCGGCCCCGGTGGGGCCAAGCCGCGTGGGCGCGGTCCGCCAGCGCAGCGCGGACATCGCCAGCATGTTCGGGGCCAACCGCCCCGTATACGCCACGCCCGCAGAAAACATTCGAGCCGCCCAAGCGGCGGCAGACGAGCTGGATAACCTTGAAGGCGAAGAGCGCCGACTGATGACGGAGCGAGTCCAGCGACTCCTCGACGCGGCCGGCGCGCAGAACGCGGCCGGCTGCCGCACCGAAGGACCGTAGCAGCAGAAAGATGACCTGCCACCCCGCCGAGATCAAGGCGCAACATCTCGGGCGCCGACTGGCGGCGTCCGCGGAAGAAAAGACAAGGAGCCGGCTGCAAGATACAGTCGGACTCATATCACCATCGAGCGCGACCAGGACGGCCGCCCGAAAGCGGTAGAGCGGCAGGACGACTATGTGCCTCCGCCACCCCGCAGAGAAAGGCGAGTCTCTCCACCGCCCGTTGAACATCCGACTCTTGGAGGTCGCCTAGGCCGCCGAGAGGGAGTCGGAGAGAACGATGCCCGCCTCCGGATCGACCGACTCCATCGATCTCTGGTGCTGGAAGAAGAGGATGAGCTGGGGCCTCCGTGTTTTGGTCCCCGCATCCGAGATGAGCCCTTCCCCAAAGGGTTCACTCTCCCTAGAGATACCCCCAAGTACACCGGCTCCGTGAAGCCGGAGGATTGGCTAGTCGACTATGCCACCGCCGTCGACATAGCAAGCGGCAACAAGCGCGTCGCCGTCAAGTATGTTCCGCTCATGCTCCAGGGCACGGCCCGGACATGGCTGAACATCCTGAAGCCTTGCAGCATCAACAGTTGGGTCGACTTCACCGAGGCTTTCTTCCGCAACTTCACGAGCACGTACAAGCGACCTCCCAAGCCTCGCCAGCTCTCCTTGTGCATGCAAGGCCCCGACGAATCCACTCGCGACTACCTCACGCGGTGGGCCGAGCTCCGAAACTCCTGCGAGGGCGTGCACGAGGTGCAGGCCATCGAGTACTTCACCGCCGGGTGCAGAGAAGGCACCCTCCTCAAGCACAAACTTCTCTGCGACGAGCCGGAGACCCTGGATGAGCTGCTGATCATAGCAGACAAATACGCCACGGCCGACTCTTCTATGAAGACGGAGATCCAAGTTGGCACGACAGGCAAAGTCGCCCCTCAGGCTCCTAGAACCCCGGCTGGAGACGCCAGCCAGCGGCAGCAGCAGAACGATCACAAGCGCAAGGCCCCGCGGCCGGCTTCCAATAGCCGGCAGGTCGCAACGGTCGACGATCAGCAACCAGAAGGGCATCCTCCACCCAAGCGGCAGAAGGGCGGCAAGCCCAATTGGCTACCGGCTTTCTCCTACGAGCAGGCTCTGGATGGCCCCTGCAAGTTTCACAGTGGCGCGAAGCCATCAAACCACACCACCAGAAAGTGCCACTGGCTGACTAGGATTGCCAAGGGAGACGGCTTGGTGCCTCCTCCACCTGCTGGACAGCTGCCTCCGCCTCCACCCCCGCAGCCGGCTGCCAGGCCAGTCGGCGCAGTACAAGATGAGTACCCCGAAGAGCACGGGGCCTACGTGGTGTTCACCAGCGTGGCAGATGACAAGCGCAGCAAGCGGCTGCGGCGGCAAGAAGTGAACGCGGTGGCGTCGGACGCCCCGGGGTCATGCACTAGTCCGAGAAACCTATCAGTTGGAGCAGAGCAGATCACCCAGAGGTGATGCCAAATCCAGGTTCCTACGCCTTGGTTCTAGAGGCCACATTTGCCACTGATAGGCGGGCAGCTCGCTTCTCGCGAGTTTTGATAGATGGAGGCAGCAGTATCAACATCCTGTACAAGGATACTATGGAGAAGTTACGAATCAAGCAAAGACAACTCCAGAATAGCCGGACTGTATTCCATGGGATCGTCCCTGGCCTTTCCTGCTCCCCAATCGGTAAGATTTTGATAGATGTCCTTTTCGGAGATAAGGATCACTTCCGCCGAGAGCCAGTCTGGTTTGAAGTGGTGGACCTCCGGAGCCCATACCATGCACTACTTGGCCGACCTGCCTTGGCCAAGTTCAAGGCGGTCCCCCACTACGCCTACCTCAAGATGAAGATGCCGAGTTCCAAGGGAATCCTGACTGT
Organism: Aegilops umbellulata; assembly: GCA_032464435.1. NCBI lineage: Eukaryota > Viridiplantae > Streptophyta > Magnoliopsida > Poales > Poaceae > Aegilops > Aegilops umbellulata. The sequence goes on from CP136060.1 coordinate 202,659,825, forward strand.
AGTCGGCGACTACAGGAAGTCGTCCGCTTGTGTGGCCGAGAGTAGTCGGCTGGCCGAGTCCCTGATTATTGCAGCGGAGAAGCGGCTTCTTGACAGGGTTGTAGCGATGGCTGGCAAGCAGCCTGAGTTGTCGACCAGCCCCATGGAGTCGGAAGCTGAGGGCTCGTTCAAGCCGGTGAAGGAAACGAAGAAGATACCTTTGGACCCAGAGCACCCGGAGAGGTACGCAGTCATAGGTGCAAACCTTGACAGCAAATAGGAAGGAGAGCTCGTCGATTTCCTCCGTGAGAATCGGGACATCTTTGCATGGTCCCCCAAAGACATGCCAGGTGTACCGACGGAATTCGCCGAGCACAAGTTACATGTCCGGTCTGATGCGAAGCCCGTCAGGCAGCCCTTGCGCCGCCTGTAAGAAGAGAAGAGAAGAGTTGTTGGTGAAGAGATAGCCCGGCTGCTTGCAGCCGGCTTCATCATGGAAGTATTTTTCCCAGAGTGGCTAGCAAACCCAGTCTTAGTACTGAAGAAGAACAAGCAGTGGCGAATGTGTATTGACTACACGAGCCTTAACAAAGCCTGCCCCAAGGACCCGTTTGCTTTGCCGAGAATTGATCAGGTGATAGACTCCACAGCCGGATGCGAGCTGTTGAGCTTCTTAGATGCCTATTCAGGATATCACCAGATCAAGCTGAACCCGGCAGACAGACTCAAGACCGCCTTCATCACGCCGTTCGGAGCCTTCTGCTACCTGACCATGACGTTCGGCTTGAGGAATGCCGGCGCCACCTTTCAGCGTTGCATGCAGAAGTGCCTCCTCAAGCAACTCGGCAGAAATGCCCACGTTTACGTGGATGATGTGGTGGTGAAGACGGAAAAGCGCAGAACTTTGCTGGAAGACCTCAAAGAAACCTTTGAGAACCTGCGCCGATTCCGGATCAAGCTGAACCCCGAGAAGTGCGTTTTCGGAGTACCAGCCGGCCAGCTACTCGGCTTCCTGGTCTCCGAACGTGGCATAGAGTGCAACCCTGTGAAGATCAAGGACATCAAGAGGATGGAGGTACCCAGCCGACTGTTGGATGTGCAGAAGTTCACTGGCTGCTTGGCATCCATCAGCCGTTTCATCAGTCGGCTGGGCGAGAAAGCTCTCCCGTTGTACCAACTCATGAAGAAGACCAATTTTTTCGAGTAGAACCACAAGGCGTACGAGGCCTTTCTGTAGCTGAAGAAGATGTTGGTTACTCCCCCTGTGTTGGCGGCTCCGACTCCCAAAGAGCCCATGCTCCTGTACATCGCCGCCACCAGCCGAGTGTCAGCATGGTTATCGTAGTTGAGCGCAAGGAGGAAGGCAAGGCACTGCCGGTCCAAAGACCGGTATACTACCTGAGTGAAGCACTGTCGACCTCCAAGCAGAACTACCCCCACTACCAGAAGATGTGTTACGGCGTGCACTTCGCCGCCAAGAAGCTGAAGCCTTACTTCCAAGAACATCCAATGACAGTGGTCTGCACAGCCCCATTGGCTGAGATCATTGGAAGCCGAGACCCGTCAGGCTGAGTGGCAAAATGGGCCATAGAGCTGGCGCCCTACACGATCTACTATCAACCCCGCACCGCCATCAAGTCGCAAGCACTGGCCGACTTCCTCATCGACTGGGCCGAGACCCAATACCTGCCACCAGCGCCCGACTCCACCCATTGGCGGATGCATTTCGATGGCTCCAAGATGCGCACCGGCTTGGGAGCCGGCGTCGTCCTCACTTCTCCCAAGGGCGACATGCTCAAGTACGCACTACAGATTCACTTCGCCGCCTCCAACAACGTCACCGAGTACGAGGCGCTCGTTCACGGGCTCCGGCTTGCCAAAGAGCTTGGCATCCGCCGGATCCTGTGTGACGGCGACTCCGACTTGGTGGTACAGCAGTCGTCAGGCGACTGGGACGCCAAGGATGCAAACATGGCAAGCTACCGTTTTCTTGTGCAGCAGCTCAGTGGGTATTTCGAGGGGTGCGAGTTCCTCCACATGCCGAGGAACGACAATAACCAAGCAGATACTTTGGCATGAATCGGCTCCACCCGCCAAGCAATACCTTCAGGCGTCGCCCTCCAGCGCCTCCTCAAGCCGTCCATCAAGCCCTCACCAGAGTCAGTTTCAATTTTTGTGCCGACTCCCCCTGAAGAAGCCGGATCCGTCCCGAGAGCCCAAGCAAACAACACAAGACCCGTTGCAGATGATCTCAAGAGTACCGCAAATGCAGCCAGCCTAGGGACTTCGGAACTCGGCCCGGGGACTGCGGCAGCCAGAGAGAAGACTCCAGAACTCGGACCGGGGACTGCTCCAGTCGGCCCGGGGACTTCGTTAATCCAGCAAGCGGCTGCGGACTCCAGCCCGCCGACTCCCAGCCCAGCCGCTCGCGTCCAAGTCGCAGCTTTGATAGTAGAAGAGATAGCAGCACCCTCATGGGCCCAACCCATTCTCCAATTCCTGGTGAACAAGGAGCTGCCGCCTGACGAAACCTTAGCTCAGCAAATACAACGCCGAGCAGTAGCATACACCATAATCAACAGAGAGCTAGTTAGGCGCAGCGTCACCGGTGTTCATCAACGCTGCGTTGAGTCAGATCAAGGCCAAGCAATTCTCAGAGATATCCACCAGGGCGAGTGCGGCCACCATGCGGCCTCGAGGGCACACGTCGCCAAAGCTTTCAGACACGGTTTTTTCTGGCCGACTGCCCTGGAAGAGGCCAAAGAGTTGGTCCAAAAATGCAAGGGGTGCCAGAAGTTCCGCTCCAAGCCGCTCCAGCCGGCTTCAGCACTCAAGACTATCCCCATCGCATGGCCCTTTGCAGTATGGGGCCTGGATATGGTGGGACCCTTCAAAACGGCACGAGGCGGCCTGACTCATCTACTTGTCGCGGTGGACAAATTTACCAAGCGGATAGAGGTGAAGCCCATCAAGAAGTTGAATGGTCTGACTGCCGTGACTTTCATCTCAGACATCACAATTCGGTATGGCATACCACACAGCATCATCACCGACAATGGCACCAACTTTGCCAAAGGCGCCTTGGCCCGTTTCTGCACAACACAGGGCATCCGACTGGACCTAGCGTCCGTTGCCCACCCGCAGTCAAACGGCCAGGTGGAGCGAGCGAACGGCCTAATCCTGTCCGGCATCAAGCCTCGGTTGGTCGAACCGTTGGAACGTTCGGCCGGTTGTTGGCTTGACGAGTTGCCGGCCGTCCTCTGGAGTCTGCGTACGACTCCAAACAAGTCTACCGGCTTCACACCCTTCTTCCTCGTCTACGGTGCTGAAGCCGTCATCCCAACGGATTATAGAGTCCGACTCCCTGCGAGTCATGATGTACACTGTGGAGGAAGCAGAAGAAGCACGACAAGATGACGTCGATCTGCTGGAAGACGGCCGGCTGTTGGCACTCAGCCGGTCCAGCATCTACCAGCAGAGCCTACGACGCTACTACAACAGGAAGGTCAGGCCGAGATCCTTCCAAGAAGGCGACCTTGTGCTCCGGCTGATCCAGCGAACAGCCGGCCAGCACAAGTTGTCTGCACCTTGGGAAGGCCCCTTCATCATCAGTAAGGTGTTGGGCAACGACTCCTACTACCTGATCGACGCTCAGAAGCCCCGAGCACGCAAGAGGGACGACTCCGGCAAAGAGACGGAGCGACCATGGAACGCGAATCTTCTTCGAAGATTTTACAGCTGATGCAGTATGTATCACGCCCCCTTTTTATTCTAAGTACCAAGACTCTGGGGCCCCCGAGACGGACTCGGGGACTGCCCCTTTTGTTATCTGTATGATAAGAATTATGCTTCCGAGTACGACACTTTTTATGCCGCTTGACCCCGGGCTCGACCAGTCGGCCCGGGGACTTGCCGTCTCGCGCTATGAAAACGCTTCCTGCGGTCAGACAAGTAGTGCGCGGCGCCTAAGCCGACTCCCGCCAAAGCCACAGCTCGCAGAGCGACTGACTGGTGGGCCGGAGTAAGGCAGAATAGGAGCCCGCACGAAAAAAGGCTAATGATTCAAAGCGTAAAACATAGCTCGAGCCGGCTTTTCAGCTGATCCTCGCAAAACCGACTCCGAGTAGTCGGCTTGCCGTCTTTCTATCCGACTTGCTACAAAAACTCTCGAACGGCTAAGTACTTGCCTTCCCAAGGCGGCCAGGTATTTGGTCCAGCGGCAGTCCGCGGAGCGGCTGTCCGACTGGCAAAGACGGCACCCAAGGGAAGACGGCAAAAGGAAAAAAGCCTAAAGAGCAACAAGCAAGAAACAATAGAATCTAGACAAATATTTACACCACAAAGGCCATTGGCTGAATCCATGAACAGATGTTCAAAATACACCCAGTGGGTGGAAATGTGCGAATTAACAAAGTCTTCGAGAAACTACTAAGCAGGTAAGTAAAGCAAGACGGCGGCTTATGAAGCGGCAGACGGGTTTGGGGGCTCGGCGGAGATGGCGGTGTCGGACGTCGGGGCAGCCGGTTGGGCAGACTCGGCTTGATCACCTCCAGCAGCAGTTGGCGTAGTTGGGCGCGGCTCGTTGTTGGAGACTCGGTCGAGCTGAGGCTGGTCGCCCGCTCCGGCTTTTGGCGCCTCCGTCTTGCCGCCAGCTTCCACCTCGTCTTCTTCCTCGACGCTGGAGCCAATCACCTCCGCCGAGTCCTCGCCATAGTTCGGGTTCATCCCAAACCACTCCGGCGGCGCCTCCTCGCCGTTGTCAGCATGCTTAGGAACGAAGACGCTGGTGTCGACGTACTCGGCGATCGCCGCGGCACGCTTGACGAAATCATCCTCCATGGCTGCCAGTTCCGGCTGGGCCTCAGCTCGGAGCGTGGCCAGCTGGTCCAGACTCAGGTCTGGATAGCATGCCTTGAAGACCTCCAAGGCACAACGTGCCCCGGCACGTGCCGAGGAGCCCTTCCAAGCCTCCAGACGGCCTGCTGCGACCTCCAGCCAGTCGGTAGTCCGACTGGGAGTGCGCAGAACCGGCATCTCCGGCCACAAGGCAGCAATCGCCTGGGCGCCGACTCGTTGAAGCCGGCGCAGCATCCGGTGAGCCGGTCGTAGACGAGCCTCGATGCTCAGAAGTTGTTCATCAAGAGTCCGGAGGGCGTTGACAGCAACCTCCTCGCCGGCCGCCCTCCGCGCCTCACGGTCAGCCTCGATGGCTTGAACGGCAGTTTGTGCGTAACCCAGGAAGAAGTCTGCCAAAGACGAAAAAAGAAGCAAGTCAGAAAAAGCAAGAGTCGGCCCGACCCACAGTCGGCAACTCAAAGAAAGCGAGCAAAGAAAACTTACCATCGACGATATCTTCAATCTCGTGGAAGCCGGAATTCAGCATCGCCTCCTTATCAGTCCAGGAGGAGCGTTCGACCTCGAACTCGGCCTGGAGCTCAGCCTCATTGTCCTTCGCCCCCTCCTGCACCTTCTTGAGCAGCTCCTTCTGCTCCGCCAGCTGCGCGGCCAGCAGGTCGCGCTCTATGACAAGCTTGTTGCAGTCCGCCTCTTTGGCACGCAAGGCGGTGTTAGCAGCGCCCAGCTACTCCTGAAGGACGGCGTTGGTCTCTGAAGAAAAAAGAAAAAGGACACAAGTCATCAGAAAAGGTCGCCAAGAGGATCCAGCCCGACTGCGCAGCAGTCGGCCCGAATCTCGGGGACTACAGCCCGCGGGTGCGCCAGCGCGCCCCCGCGAAGAAGCAAACTTACTCCGGCTCTCTGACAAGTTGGCAGTCCGCTTGCCCAGCTCCTCAACATTTCGGTTGAAGACAGTGGCTCGGAGGTTGTGGTAGTCCTACAGTGAGCATTTCAAAAAGAATAAGCATTTGGTATTCGCCATTAGAGTTCCAACCCGCCTACTCAGCAGCCGACCTGGAACTCGGGGACTACACCAAGTGGGTGCGCTGGCGCGCCCCCACAGAGAAGAACAAGAAAAAACAAGTCAGAAGGAACATACCCGGATGGCCGCTCGTGTCGCTAGGTGCGCCTTTGTGCAGTGCTGGACGGTGTCGCTTTCAGCTCGCAGCTTCGCCTGGACGTCCAGGAGCGCCTGGTTCAGCGGGCCCGTGCCGCCTCCTCACGCCCACCCGACGGGCGCGGAGCTCGTCACCTCGACCTCCGGCGTGGCCGAGCTGGCCGCTCCGGTCTCTAGAGGGCGTGGCGCCGAAGTCGCCTTCTCCAGCCGGCGGCGGGTTGGCAGGGCGACTTGAAGAAGCAAGTTCACCGTGGCTTCGTCTGTAGTCGGCGGTACCGACGGTTCCGGCGACTGTTTATCCTTTGCGGGCCCCAATGACGGCGGGGGCGGTGGTGGCGGCACCACCGGGTCTCGCTTGGGGATCTCGCCGCCCTCCCTCTCTGCAATGGCGTACTCCCCGTCGGCTTCTCCAGACCGCTCCGTATAAACCGGAGGCGGCGCCGAGTTCAACGGAACGACGAGCAGCGCCGATTGGCGGCGCGCGGCTTCTTCGGCCCGCTCTTGGGCCACAGCGGCGGCTCCGGCTTCCTCGAGACCCTGCTGGGCGGGGGCGGCCATCTACTCGGTCTCCGCCTTCTTCCGACGGGCGGCTTCATCCTCGTCGCGTTTCTCCTGCGCGTTCCGCTCCGTCACCTCCCGGAGGTCGGCGGCTAGGTCGATGCGCCGAGTCGTGGCGAACGACTCCACCGACCCCCTGATGGAGGCGGCGGCGACCCTCCCTAGGGTGAGAGGAGCTCTGAAGCGAGGAGCACATGTAAAAACTCAGACTAAACCCACCAGAAGACAAAAACAAGACAGAGAAGTAGGGGCACTCACGCAGAGGACAGTGGCAGCTTCTTCACTTCCTTACGGAAGCGCTGGGCCTTCGCGGCCGCCTCTTCCCGTTTGGTCGAGGCGGCTGCCCCCTTAAACTTCTTCTCCCGGCCTCCGAGGGAACTCGGCCCGGCCAGGCGCTTCCTCGCGCCGTCTTGCCTTGGCTGGTGGTGCGGGGCGACTTCCCCTTCTTCGCCGACGGGCCAGTCGGCGAAGGTGGCCGAGGGCCTCAGGCCGCCTTCTTCTCCTTCGCCGCCTCCTTCGGCGTCGACCTCTAATGCCGCACCCCCAAGTCGGGGTCGTCGACATCGCTCTCTGCTCGATCAGAGGCGAACTAGCGAGGCGGCCCCGTGGCGCCAGATGAGGGCTGGAGAAGAGAGTTCTGGTTCAAAGGTTAAGAGAAATAAAGAGCAGAAGCCGGATTCGGCTAAAAAAGAGAAAGAGAAGAAAAGAGCAACTTACCACCGGCGGGGGGTTGGCGCGCGAGTATGGCTCCACGCCAAACTGCCAGTCCCCCGAGAGGCCGCAGTTCGCGATGAAGTTCACCGTGTCCGCAACCTCCGCGTGAGGAAGATCTTTGGTGCACGTCCGACTGGGGTCCCTGTGGCCGCTCATCTGACAGATCAGATGAGGCCGGCTTTGGAGCGGCAGAACTCGGCGCGCCACGAAGGCGGCCAGCAAGTCGGCCCCAGTCAGGCCGGCTGACTGCGTCAACACCCGAAGTCGCTGCATGGCGGCGGCTCCAGCCGGAGTTAGCGTCTTGGCGCGATAGGACCAGCTGGGCCGCCTCCCAGCCCACGCGCCGGCTTTGAAGGCTGGCAGATTGACCTAGTCGCTGTCTGCGGCGACATTCTTTACATAGAAGTAAGAACGCTGCCACATCTTCACCGACTTGATCAGCTGGATGGCGGGGAATGGGTTGTCGGCAGTCGTCCTCCGCAGCGCGATGAAGGATTGGGCTGGCACGCCGGCGACGTGCGTACCGAGCTTAGAATGGAAGAACTCCCCCCCACAGCTCGATGGTGGGGAGAACACCGAGGAATCCCTCGCAGAGCGAGGCGAAGGCCGCCAACAGCACCACCGTGTTTGGAGTAAGGTGGTGCGGTTGGAGGTCGTGAAACTCCAGGAACGAGCGGAAGAATCCGCTCGCCGGCAGCCCCAGGCCGCGCGTCAGGTGGGAGCGGAACACGACGCGCTCACCCTCCGCAGGCGCCGGCGACACCTCCTTCGGCGGCGGGGCACGGTCCTGTATGAGGTTCGCGCTGGGGATGCGGCGCGTCCTGCGAAGAAACTCGATGGTGTCGTCGTCAACTTCAGAGCCGTCCCACACGCCAGAGCGGACGGCGGCGGGCGCGACGGCAGAAGAAGAGCTCATCGCCGAGAGCAGGGCGTGGTCTGGCCCGGCAGCAGTGAGAAGAAGAAGGAAGAAGAAGGAACGGGAGGAAGCAGAGGAGAGCGGGCGCGCGTGCTGCGCCGCCCCGCTCCCTCTGCCTACTTATAGGCTTACGGGTTGAGGAGCCGAGGGGGCGTCGTGGGATTAACTGCGCCCACGCCCCCACGACCCCCACGATTTACCATGCGGAGTTACCGCACGCATTTACTGCGCCAGAAGCCCAACCGCCCGCGCGGCCGCAGCGGATCCGCTCGAGGGCCGAGGCACGGTAGTGGCGGCCCCGCCCGCGGGCCTGTCCCGTCGCGCGCGTGGGCTGGCAGGCTTGCCCGGCCACGTGGCGCCCATGGAATGGTCCGCGGAGGGCGGCGGCCGTGTAGCTTCTCAAGCACGCCGTTTGTGTCCCGCCACGATCTTCAAACTACCTAAAGAAGAGCAAGGCAACTTGAAGGCAAGTCCGACCTCTGAGAGATGGCTCGACGAAGACGGCCGGAGCAGAATCGCATCCTGATAATCGGCACGAAGGGAGATGGCAGGCGAGCTACGGCACCAACTCCTCGGAGGAGGAAACTGTTGAGGCCCCTCGGTGCATCCCTCGGCGTCTCACCAGCTTCGGGGACTACTGTAGGAGTAATGGGCCACGGGTGGGCAAACCCGAGGCCCAGAACCTTCCAAGACATCGGGGCCGGCTTCGCCCCTCGAAGAATCCTAAGACAAAGGGCCGACTCTGAGAGTTGGCTATAGCATCACCGACTACCCACTCACGGCCGAATCTCGAAGATGGCTACGACATAAGCCGACTCCCAGTTGGCGACTCCAGGAATGCCGACTATGGGGAGTCGGCCCATGACTTCGCCACCTTCAGCCTTCTTGAAGAAGGACGGGACTGGGGATGGCCGGAGTACGACCCTCCCCTACCCTGATTACCGAGGGCGGGTATGGCTACAGTGCGACGTACCGGAGGGGACCTTCGGTACGGCGCGGCACTGTGGCCATACCGGCCCTGACGTCCGCCCCAGCTGCGGAACCCTGTTCCCACGTTGGCCCACCAGTACGGCCTGGAGACGGCGGGCCCCGCCTGTCAGCGGGGGAGATAGAAGACGGCGAGAGCGCCTAGAGACGGACCCCGTGGGAGTCGGCCTCCAGGAGTCGGCCCGTTCCTCCCATGGGCCCCGCACGCCATTAACCAGATAAGACGGGGAGTAGCCATAGTGATCGCCCGCCAGACGGCGGCACTGTTGCCACGACCCCTTGACCAAGACGACGTCATCAGAAGCGCGGCTACAGTGACCAGGTCAGCCGGCGGGGCCCACCAGCGGCGGGCCCCAGGAGTCGGCGGAGAAGACGACCACTTGAGAGACAGGCATCTGGGACCCGCGCCCAGTGGGGTTACCATTGTACCCCCGGGGGTAGGCCTATATAAACCCCCCGGAACACCCATGCAAAGGGTTGGATCTTTTGACCGCTAGACAGAAGCACAGAAGGGAGAGAGCTAGCCTTGCCCTCTCCTACCTCTAGAACACAGATCGAGGAGCAACTTTGTACACGTATCACCATAGTGACCATGCGGAGACCCCGTAGAGAAGCAGTAGGGGTATTATCTCCTCGAAGAGCCCCGAAGCTGGGTAAGATCCGCCGGCGTGCATGTCTACGCCTCATCCCGCTTCCAGGCACTGGCGACATTCTACTCGCCCCCACCATGATAAGCCATCCGTTGGCATATGTCGTACCCAACCCCCGACAATCCTTGCTTTAAACCTGAGAAGATTAACCGAAATTTTACCTTGTAGTTCGGACCTCAGCCCTTCTCAGCAGAGCTCGTCTTCGGGGTATCTTCTTCCAGAAATGATGGAGAGCGGAACGCCTCCCCCTGCCGTACCGCCTAGTGAAGCGGGCGAACCTGAGGTGTTGTCGCGGAGGGTTTCTCCAAATCCGGCAGGGGCGGAAGGTAGCCATATGGCCCCCCAAGGTTCTCCGCGTCCGGCCTTAGATGAAGGCCATAGGACAAGTCCGGCACCGTATGGTGCACGGTCGGAGGAGCTGATGAATCTGCTGGGGCGAGCTTCTGTCTCAGAGGAGCACCGCGCATTGATGGTCACGGTGATTGAAAGGATTTCATCCGCGGAAAGCGGATTGCACGAGGCCGTCAGAAGTTTACTGACGGGCTTTGAGGTACATTAGATAATGTACACTTTTGTCAGTTGCGCATAAATAAGATGTGCCCTTTATAGATAGTAGCCCCTGAGACTCTGTGCGTTGTCAGAAGTGACAGCGTGCAGAGGATCATAACCCCAGGTCTAAATTTGTCGCCTTTAAATGTAGGTGGCGAAGTGTCCGAAATCGAGCCGAACTGATGATTTTGCCGAACTAAAGCGGCAACTGGACGTGGCAGATGCCGACATCACGCTCGTCAACAAGCGGCTTGATGAGGCTCAGGGTATGTAATTCCTTGGGCGGCACCTGGTAAGAGGAGCTTTATGCCAATATCTTATAATGTATATGCTTGACCCTGATGGTGCGGCCGCCGTGGAGAGTCTTCGGGCGGAACTTGCCCAGGCTAAGGAACAAGCCAGAGAAAGGGATGCGGCTGCCAAGAAGGCCCTTGAAGAGTTGAGAGCCGAACAGGCTGCTCACTGCCGAAGCAAGAAGGAGATGGCCGAGATGGTCGTGAAGTTAAAGAGCGCTGCTGACCTTTGCGAGCTTCTTGAGAAAGAAGACCGGGCGAGGTAGACGGACTTAGAGAAGGCCGTTGCTGATGCCAAGGACGCTCGCTCTGTGATGAGAGCTGCGAAGGAGGAGCTGCGTCAGGCCGGACAGATTGCGGCTGGAAAGCCCTTTATGCTACGGAGGAAGTTTTGCGATCCGAAGTTTTCTCCGCTGGACCGGATGTGGAGTGTGGAGGACACCTATCTTGATTTGGCAGCGAGTGCTGCTGATGCGACCGAACACTTTCGAGATCAGGAAGATCGCGAAGTGGAAAAACTTTTCTGGTTGCAGTTTCACAATCCAGAGCATCCCCTGGCGGTGGACGATCGTCTGGCTCAATGGGCCGAACTGAATAGGTTGTCCGGACTCGCCATGAAGTTCGTCATGGGTCATTTGTGGCCGGGGGATCGGAGCCGAAGAGTTATTTCGGCTTGGTGCAGCAACTCCTTGATGCGGTGCCCCGTATCGATGCAATGAAGAGGTCAGCATGCATAGAGGGCGCACGGATGGCTCTTTCCCGTGTCAAGACATATTGGGCGGAGATGGAGACCACCGTTGTTGCGTCCCGAGATTCGGACAAAAGCCAAGTACCCCCCAAACACTATTTTCAGGAAGTCCTTGAAGGCGCTCGTGTAATAGAGATGCAGTGCTCGAAGGATGCTATGTTCTGATAGCATATGTAATTATAAAACAGTATTTTGATGAATTGTAGTAGGCTTTTATACTTGTGCCTTCAAGTATGCGGAACACCTCCTATGCGGCCGCTTTAAAATATATATATAAAATCTGAAAGATGGCAGTCGTTGGCTTCAGCCCCCACGCACATAGTGCGGGGGTGCTCGCAGAAGGCGCTTTTTCACACTTAATCCAACGTCTTGGTCCTACAAAGGAGGTGATGGCGCAGCGAGCCAGGCGACCGGACTATAATGCTTTAACACTTTCACTTAGCCATAGGAGCTTGACAGTGGGACTCTTTAGATAGCCCTTGGTGGCGACTGCGCTCGCCCGAATTCGGGGCGCGTGTGTGCTTGGCCGGGAAACGGCCCTTCGTTAATGCAGAGGAATCCTATAGATTCCGGAGAGTCATCAAGTGGTTGACCAGTCTCACGCTATATCATGACAGTCGGTTTTCGGCTTTCTCTACTTAGGTGCTCGCCTGGCCGAACCGGGGCACAATCGCAGTAGTTCCCTGGTGCCACCTTAGCCTATAGAGCGGAACGTAAGGCGGCCGAACACAGGAGCTGGGCAACCCAACATTGACCAAAATCATGATTCGGAGTTGATGCATATAAGGCCAAACTCGCGACGCTGAACACTCCCTAAGGTATTCGGTCTTTATGAGAGCGGGCAAAGTAATGCTCTTAGGTATAAGCCCCTAGTGTCCAGGTACGTGCAAAAATTCTGACGTGGCCACATGCCAAGACGCCAGCCTCCTCCTTGGTTATGGAACCAGGGGATGTGTAGCAACAAGAGACAGTAAAAAAGGTTTATGTAGGGTCTTAATCTGAAAAGAATCCTTAGAACGGGTCCCTACTGCATGTCTGCGCCTGTGTCTCCGTTGTGCCGTATCCTAGATGGGCGCAGCACGATGTTCATCTGTAAAAGAGAGGAACTAAGTTGAAAGAAAAATTCTATTAAATAAACAAAAATTCGTGCCGAACAAAAATTGTATTAAATAATCAAATGTAAAGTAAAATATGTAAAATTGAGCTTTATTTTCTCTTTTATATGCGGAGCCCCTAGGGCATGTCGGGCTCGTCTATCCATGCCCGTGGTCTTAATGACCTATTCAAATGTTCTGGCTGGTGAAGCCATTGTATTGTGGGGCTGTTAAAGCGGCCGCACAATCCTCCGCTCGGGGGAGGAGCGCTCAATGCTTCCCCTTCAAGGAGATGATGCCTCGTGGACCGGGCATCTTAAGCGTGAGAGATGCATAATGCGGTATTGCGTTAAAGCGGGCGAAAGCTTCGCGCCCCAGCAGTGCTTGATAGCGACTTGAGAATGGGACGATGTGGAAAGTTAGCCTTTCGCAGCGGAAGTTATCAGTAGAGAAAAATATAACTTTGAGCCCGATAAAACCCATGCAATGGGTGTCCCGACCAGGCGCTACCCCTTGAAAGGAGGTTTTGCTGTGGCGGATTCTTGTTGGGTTTATCCCCATGTGACGGATTGTGTCCTGATATATCAGTTTTAGTCCATTGCCCCCGTCCATTAGTACATTTGAAAACTGGATCCCGTCAATTATTGGATCGAGTACCAAGGCAGTCCAGCCTGCGTTCCTGGTACTTCTAGAATAATCTAGATGATCGAAGATGATTGGTTTTGATAACCAGTGGCGGGACCCCTTTGGGATAGGTCGTGTGGCACGTACCTTTATGGGCTCCGCACGTTTTGTTATGTGAAGTAGGATTACTGTTTTTACTTCTTGTGGGAAATTCTTCTGTTTCCTGGTGCTCTACTTTTGGGGTTCGTCCTCGTCTTCGCTTGGTGTGTCGAGCCCCTTGTGTTCGGCGTTGAGTCTGCCGGATTGTTTGAAAATCCAACAATCTCTGTGGGTATGGTTAGCAGGCCTCCCGGGAGTACTGTGTATTTGACATATCCTGTCCAGGATTTAGTTTAGGTTGGATAAATCATCTCTGTTATCCTGGAGGGGCGGCTTTTTCTGATTCTGCCGTGAGCCTTTGAATCCGGCGTTGACTGCCGTGCTCTTCGGACTGTTTTCCTTAGTCCGGCGACGTTCCTTGTTACGTTGCGGTTTTTCGTTTCCATGCCTAGTTTCGGATGTACTTGGGTCGCAGGTGCTACATCTTGCCAACCAGCTGTCCTCTCCTGCACAAAAGCGGGTCATGAGGCTTGTTAATGCGGCCATTGTTCTTGGCTTTTCTTGGCCGAGGTGTCTGGCGAGCCACTCGTCTCGGACATTGTGCCTAGAAGCTGCTAGGGCTTCGGCGTCCGGACAGTCGACTATCTGATTCTTTTTAGTAAGAAATCTATTCCGGAACTGCCGAGCTGACTCTCCGGGCTGTTGTGTTATGTGACTGAGGTCGTCTGCATCCGGAGGACGGACATAAGTCCCTTGAAAATTTGCTCGGAAAGCGTCCTCGAGCTCTTCCCAGCTTCCGATTGTGTTTTCAGGAAGGCTTTTAAGCCAATGTCGGGCTGGTCCTTTAAGCTTTACGGGTAAATATTTGATGGCGTGGAGGTCATCTCCTCCAGCCATATGTATGTGGATGATGTAATCCTCTATCCAGACTCCAGGGTCTGTTGTTCCATCATATGCCTCTATGTTTACGGGTTTGAATCCCGCTGGAAATTCATAATCCAGGACCTCATCGGTGAAACATAGGGGATGTGCGGCGCCCCTGTATTTGGGTGTGTCGGATTCTGATAATGGCTTTATTGTATTGCTTACGAGAGCTTGATTTCTTGGCCCATAAATGGACCTGGCAGGGCCATCTTTTTGATGCGAATCCGTAAGTGGGTCGTGTGCCGGCTTAAGTGTGGCGCCGTTTGCCGCTTTATGCTGGCTATGGGGTCGTCTATCCGACCGTGTGGCTTTCTTACTTTTTGAGTGCGAGGGCTCTAAGGCCTCTTCGTCGAATTCAGGCAGTAGCTTTCGCTTCGGATAGCTTTTAGTGCGGCGACTATCGCCGTATTTGTCTGCGGTGTTGTTTACTTTACTCCATCTGATCCTGAGTGCATCTTCTGCAGTTTTGAGCTTCCGCTTCTGCTTTTTCAGGCTGCGTGCGGTTGCAACGAGCCTCTTGTGGAGGTTCTTCTTCTCCATGGGTTTATCCGGCGTAAGGTCGTCCGGAATGCCATTTTCGCCAGGGGAGGGATGTTCGGTTTCTTCAACCGGACTGCCCTGTTCGGACAGCTGCTCTAGGGCATGCTCGTCGCCTGCTGGCTCATCCTGCTCTATGGCTGGGTCTGTATCGAGGCGGGGCTTCGGTCGGCGTTTACACCGACGCTTTGATTGTTTTTCAAGGGATTGATCCTTCGTTCCATCCCCGTGTTCCTCGTTGTCGCTACCTTTAGGGGTATCCACCATGTACACATCATGAGATGAGGTGGCTGTCCAATGCCCTACAGGCGTTGGTTCATCTGTGTCTCCTGCATCGCCGTCCATGCCGTTGATGTCTTCGGAGTCGAAGTTGAGCATGTCGTTTAAATTATCGATGGTGGCTACCAAATGGGTGGTGGGTGGGTTTCGGATTTCTTCATCGTCCGTATCCCATCCTTGTTGACCATAGTCCGGCCAGGACTCTCCTGATAAAGAGAGAGACTTTAGTGAGTTCAGGATGTCGCCGAAGGGCGAGTGCTGAAAGATGTCCGCGGCGGTGAACTCCATGATCGGCGCCCAATCGGATTCGATCGGCAGGGGTGCGGGGGGTTCGGAGTCCGGAGAGGAATCTGGATCCTCGGAGTCACGGGTCATGCAAAGTGCGGGGCTGGTGTTCAGCTCGATCGCCTTTGAGATCCCAGCTCCTAAGGTGGCGTCCAACCACTCATCCTCGATCGGCGCAGCAGGCTCCGAATTAAGGGTCGGAACCAACGCGAGTGCGGCCTCCAGGACACTGTTCGACAGCAGAGCTAGATCATGCCCATCGAGACAGTGCGGCGCACTTGGCTGTGACTCGAATCCGTCGAAGATCAAGTCCCCGCGGATGTCAGCCGTGTAGTTCAAACTTCCAAACCTGACCTGATGGCCAGGGGCATAGCTTTCGATCTGCTCCAGGCGGCCAAACGAATTGTCCCGCAGTGCGAAGCCACCGAAGATGAAGATCTGTCCGGGGAGAAAAGACTCACCCTGGACCGCATCGTCGTTGATGATAAAAGGAGCCATTGGGCCTAATAGTGACGACACACAGGAACTCTCAATGAAAGCACCAATATCGGTGTCAAAACCGGCGGATCTCGGGTAGGGGGTCCCGAACTGTGCGTCTAGGCGGATGGTAACATGAGACAAGGGACACAATGTTTTACCCAGGTTCGGGCCCTCTTGATGGAGGTAAAACCCTACGTCCTGCTTGATTAATATTGATGATATGGGTAGTACAAGAGTAGATCTACCGCGAGATCAAGGAGGCTAAACCCTAGAAGCTAGCCTATGGTATGATTGTTGTATGTTGGAATTGTTGTCCTACGGTCTAAAACCCTCCGGTTTATATAGACACCGGATAGGGTTAGGGTTACACAAAGTCGGTTGTAATGGTAGGAGATCTAAATATCCGCATCGCCAAGCTTGCCTTCCACGCCAAGGAAAGTCCCTTCCGGACACGGGATGAAGTCTTCAATCTTGTATCTTCATAGTCCTGGAGCCCGACTGAAGGTATAGTTCGGATGACCGAACACCCCCTAATCCCGGACTCCCTCACCCGACATCTCGGCCAATAGAAGCCAAAATCCATGGCAGCCCTCACAACACTTATGACCCGCTTTTGTGCGGGCGAAGATAGCTGGTTGGCTCGTAGTACCAAAACAGCAAGCAAACCTGTCACATCAGAAGCCAGAGATAGCAATGGCAAACCACGACGCAACAAACATAAGCGTCGCAGATATGGTGAAAATGCCAAAATCACGGCAGTTAACGCCGGGTTCAGGGGCTCAAAGCCCAGTAAGCGGAATGGGACGACCAAGAATAAAAATCCGGGTCCTTCTAGTTTGGACCGCATACTCGATCGCCAATGCCAAATTCATGGCACCCCAAAAATGCCAGCCACCCATACCAACAGAGAATGCTGGGTCTTCCAACAAACCGGTAGGGCAGGTGCCAGAGACAAAGGGGGGTCTCAAAGCGACGATAGCGACAAATAGCCCAGACCACCGAACACAGGAGGACAATATAAATTTCACCCGCATATTCAATCGGTGAACGTGGTACATACCACCCAAATTACCAACTTGCAACGGATATACATCCTTAGGGGTGGTGACTCAACAAAACTTGTCGTCCCACAGTATAAACTGGGGCCAGTCACCTTCAACCGCACGGATCGTCCGGTCAACGCCAATCAGGACAATCCAGCCGCACTAGTCCTGGACCCAATAATATACGGCTTCCACCTCACTCGAGTTCTTATGGACGGCGGTAGCAGTTTAAATCTGCTTTACCAAGACACAGTGCGCAAGATGGGCATTGATCATTCGGCGATCAAACCCACTAAAGCCACTCTCAGAGGCATTATACCAGGTGAGGAGGCTCACTGTACAGGTTCAATTACCCTTGAGGTAGTCTTCGGTTCACTAGAGAATTGCCGTATCGAAGAGTTAAACTTCGAAATTGTCCCTTTCCGCAGTAGTTATCAAGCACTGCTCGGATGAACCGCATTCGCTTGATTCAATGCGGTGCTGCATTATGCTTACCGTAAGCTCAAGATGCCCGGTCCACGCGGCGTCATCACGGTCAACGGCAAGGACGAACTTTCCCTCGACGCCCGCATATACACCACTTCCTTAGCAGCTGGGACAGCGAGCAGCACCTTGCAGCGGAACCTCGATCAAACGTCCGGGCTCACGGACAACGTCAAGGGACTCTGACCTACCTCAGGAAAGGATAGCCTGGCCCGTCCAGGGCTCAATTAAACACTCCGTCGAAGTCCAGGATAGGCCGCACTCGGCGGCTTAACCGCCTTGCGGCACATAAATATTTCTTACATTTCCCTTGCAGGTTCACCTCTACGCCGACTAGGATGGACTATATGAAGGTAGCTTGAAACGCGTAAGGGAATCCTTCGACATTCCCTGCAACGACAATCCGGATATACTACGGATACACACTCAGACTTTTCCGCCTAGTTTCAGCAGGTTCCACAGTCATACTCCTTTCTTTTATATATCACATTGCTTGTATACATACGCATAGACATACCAGCTAAATACAACATGAGGATTTATATGACGCCTATCTGCTGATTATTTCTTATTGAAATTCTTTTGTTAAAATGGCATCCGCATATAGCGATACGCCTTGAAATATGCCAGGGCTACGTTGTACCCATAATACGGCAGTAAAGTCCGAACACCTTCATGGAAGTTCGCCACCCCGAACTCATTGCATTATATGCATCAGCTCCGAATCATGTCTTTGGTCAAATGTTGGGTTTGCCCGGCTCCCATGTTTTGGTGTCTTACGTTCTGCTGCATCAGCTAAGGTAGCACTGGGAGAACTACTACGATTGTGTCCCAGTTCTTCCGGACGAACACCTCAGTAGAGAAAGCTAAAACTGACTGTCATGATAAGGCGAGAGCTGGTCAGCTGTTCGAGATGTTGAAAAATCTTTAAAGATTTCTTCCGCACAATGCCATAACCAATGCAGCGTGCGACGAATCGGTTCTTTCTCCGATCAGGCGCTTATAGAGCCCTTAGTACGGTCATCCGAACACTAGGGGCTGCGCCGACCATACTAAAGCTCCTATGGCTAAGTGAGAATGATAAAGCCCTATAGTCCGATTGCCTGGTTCGTCGGGCAGAGCACCTCCTTTGGAGGACCCAAAACTGGGATAAAGAGTGCTCAGGTTTATCCCGAACACCCCCATACTTCATACGTGGGAGCAGAAGCCGACGACTGGCCAACTCTCAGATTTAACATATAAAACAGCCGCACAGGAGGGTAAACTTTCATATAAATAGGCGGTAACTGATATAACCGACCTTGTTTTAACATTACAAAGGACATTGATAATCCCCAAGTGCATGGAATCATCGTAGCACTCTCCAAACATGGAAGTGATAAGTATGGAGTGTCGAACCCATAAGGAGCTAAAGATAAGATCAGTATTCTCTCAAGCCCTATCTGCCACTAATACGACTCTACGTGCACCGAACATTTGTTTCCATCTAGCAACGAGAAATAAAACTACGTTGTGGGTATGAAGAGGATAACTTTGCAAGGTAACGGAGAGCTAAAACATAAAAGTAGGTGTTGTTATAATAAAGTTAGAATATATTACTTAGTATTATAAATAGCGAGTGTGGAATAATGGCGGATCGGTGTGCGGAATTGTCCTAGGCAATTATTAACAAGACCGGCAATCACTATTGGAGTTTCACATGAGGGAGAGGCATAAGCTAACATACTTTCTCTACTTGGATCATATGCACTTATGATTGGAACTCTAGCAAGCATCCGCAAGTACTAAAGATCATTAAGGTAAAACCCAACCATAGCATTAAAGCATCAAGTCCTCTTTATTCCCATACGCAACAATCCCTCTTACTCGGGTTTGTGCTTCTGTTCACTCACCAACCCACTATAAGCGAATGATGAACGTATTGCAACACCCTACAGCGGGAACCCCTCACGCTTGCGCGACACGGAGGGCACCAAAGGACAGCACCAAAGTAAAACATACAACTCATACCAATCTAGATCATCAATCAACCCAAAGACAAAAGATATCTACTCAAAACATCATAGGATGGCAACACATCATTGGATCATAATATGTGGCATAAAGCACCATGTTCAAGTAGGGGATTACAACGGTGTGCGGGAGAGTGGACCGCGTAAAAGAGATGAGGATGGTGATGATGATGGTGATGTTGATGAAGACGATCACCGCGGCAATGATTCCCCTCCCGATGGCACTCTGGCACCACCGGAAGAGAGGAGGAGAGGTTCTCCCCCTTGTGCTCCTTCCTCCATGGCCTCCACGTTCTGGTCCTTGGCCTTCATGGTGATGAAGACCCCTCTGGGATACTACTCCATGGCCTCCGGTGATGATGGCCCCCTCCGGCAGGGTGCCGGAGAGGGCCCCAATTGGTTTTTGGTGGCTACAGAGGCTTGCGGCGGCGGAACTTCTGATCCAATATCTGTCCTGGAAGTTTTAGGGTACGAGAGTTTATATGGGTGCAGGGAGGACGTCGGAGGAGCTACGGGGGCCCCACGAGGCAGGGGGCGCGTCCTAAGGGGGGTGGGCCCCCACCCTCGTGAGGACCTCCTGCACCTCCTAACGTAGAGTCCAAGTCTATCTGGTGGCTTTCCTTTCAAAAATAACTTCTCTAGTTGATTTCGTTCCATTTTTACTCCGTTCGATATTCCTTTTCTTCGAAACACTAAAATAGACAAAAAACAACAAATCTGGGCTGGGCCTCCGGTTAATAGGTTAGTCCCAAAAATAATATAAAAGTGGAAAATAAAGCCCAAGATAGTCCAAAATAGTAGATAATATAGCATGGAGCAATCAAAAATTATAGATACGTTGGAGACGTATCAGGCATCCCCAAGCTTAATTCCTGCTCGTCCTCGAGTAGGTAAATGATAAAAAGATAATTTTTGATGTGGAATGCTAGTAAGTGCTTACGTTTGATCAATGATAATTCGAATCACTTTTTCTAGCATCATTACATATCATAACAATAGCTCATCTCATAAAACTTTTCATGATCAAGTAACAAGCAATTCACAAGTTTGAAGTACGGATCATAAACTTTCTTGTAAACTAACAAACGATATTCTTAGTCATCAAACAATTGCAATTCATCCTATTTTCAGGAAGAGTCTATGTCAGAGCTTTAATTTAGCAAACTTCACATACTCAACTATCATGTAGTCTTTCACAATTGCTAACACTCACGCAATACTTGTGGTTACGGAGTTTTAATCAGACACAGAGAAAGATAGGGGCTTATAGCTTTGCCCCACAACCTTTTACCTCAAGGGTAATGTCAACAATAATAACTTATGCTCCCCCACATCCAATTTTATATATATATATATATATATATATATATATATATATATATATATATATATATATATCATGTTCTTTCCAACATGCCGGGCTTGCCAAAGGATAAAATGAAAAAGGAAAGGTGAAGATCACCATGACTCTTGCATAAGTTAGAAGATAATAATAAAAGATAGGCCCTTCGCAGAGGGAAGCAGAGGTTGCCATGCGCTTTTATGGTTGGATGCACAAAATCTCAATGTGAAAGAACGTCACTTTATATTGCCCCTTGTGATATGAACCTTTATTATGCAGTCCATCGCTTTTATTACTTCCTAATCACAAGATCGTACAAAGCTTATTTCTCCCACACCAATCAATCATGCATATTTAGAGCAATTTTTATTGCTTTGCACCGATGACAACTTACTTGAAGTATCTTACCCAATCCATAGGCAGATATGGTGGACTCTCATGGCAAAACTGGTTTAAGGATTTTGGAAGCACAAGTAGTATCTCTACTTGCTGCTGAGAATTTTGGCTAGCATGAGGGGGAAAGGCAAGCTCAACATGTTAGAGGATCCATGACAACATACTTTATCTCAGATATAAGAAAACATAACTCATTACGTTGTCTTCCTTGTCCAACATCAACTCTTTAGCATGTCATATTTTAATGAGTGCTCCCAATCATAAGAGATGTCCACGATAGTATATTTGTATGTGAAATACCTCTCCCTTCAATATTCTTTCATGAATTGTTCAAGTGACAACTCTACGTTTGCTAACTTTCAATAAGTTTATTACCTATACTTAATATGTGTGAAGTCATTACTCCTCATGTTATAAGCATATGAAACATTTAAATTCAGGTTTATGACATTCAATTTATTCAACCATTTACTCATAGGATATACGTGAAGCACATGAGCAATTGACAAACTACTCCAAAAGATATGAGTGAAGAACACTGAGTAGTCAAATAATTAATTAGCCACGGGAGGATTTTTTTTCATTTAATAATTCAGATACAATGATTTTATTCAAACAGCAAGTAAAATCGAAAACCTGCTCCAAGTAAAACACATATCATGTGACGAATAAAAATATAGCTCCGAGTAAAGTATACCGATAGTTTTGAAGACGAAAGAGGGGATGCCTTTCGGGGCATCCCCAAGATTAGGCGCTTGAGTCTTCCTTGGATATTACCCTGGGGTGCCTTGGGCATCCCCAAGCATAGGGTCCTTCCACTCCTTATTCTCCTCATATCGATATCTCACCCAAAACTTGAAAACTTCAATCACACAAGACTTAACCAAACTTCGTGAGATAGGTTAGTATGATAAAGAGCAAACCATGCACTTGGGTACTGTCAAAGACAAGGTTCATAATTGTTCTCACACAATTCCTACTGTACCATATCATTTCTAAAATTTATATTGATGAATATAAGTCATAGAAACTAGAAAACAAGCAAACTATGTAATGAAAACAGAATCTGTCAGAAACAGAATAGTCTGTAATGATCTGAACAATAACCATACTGCTGCTACTCCAAAAATTATGAAATAAACTGGTGGACGTGAGGAATTTGTCTAGTAATCTTCTTCAAAAAGAATCAACTCAAAATCGCTCTTCTGTAAAAAATGACATCTATTCTCGTGAGTGCAAAGTTTCTGTTTTTTTTAAAGCAAGATCACATTAACTTTCACCCAAGTCTTCCCAAAGGTCTTACTTGGCACTTTATTGAAACAAAAGCTATAAATCATGATTACTACAGTAGCTTAATCATGTTGACACACAAAAACAGAAAGGATAAATATTGGGTTGTCTCCCAACAAGCGCTTTTCTTTAATGCCTTTTAGCTAGGCATGATGATTTCAATGATGCTTACATAAAAGATAGGGATTGAAACACAAAGAGAGCATCTTGAATAATATGACTAGCATATTTAAATCTAACACACTTCCTATGCCTAGGGATTTTGTAAGTACACACTTATGGGAACAAGAACTAGCATAGGAAGGCAAAACAAGTATAACTTCAGAACTTTAAGCACATAGGGAGGAAACTTGATATTAATACAACTCCTACAAGCATGTATTCCTCCCTCATAATAATTTTCGGAGGCATCATGGATAGCAACTTTGTTTTCATACTCAATTGGAACCTCTTCCAAAATAGTGGAATCATTACTAGCTAAAGTTGACAATCTTCCAAATCCACTTTCATAAATATCACACTAAGATTCAACATCTTCCAAAATAGTGGGATCACTAATTCCTAAAGTTGACACTCTTCCAAACCCACTTTAAATGATAGTAATATTCATACTCCAAAAGATATAAGTGAAGTTCATGGGGCATTCTACAACTAACCAATATCCAAGTTCAAAATGTATAAGTGAAGCTCATGAAGCATTCTATAAAACTATACTCAAAAGATTTAAGTGAAGCACAAAGAGCAATTCTATAAGATCATACTTAAAAGATATAAGTGAAGCACATGAAGTATTATATAAACCAATGAAGGTCTATATCATGCTAGCATGGTTCTCAAAGGAAAAACAAAAACACAAAGCACACAAAGTATGTGAACAAAGCAAAAACCAAGGTATACCGATAATTGTTGAAGAAGAAAGATGGGATGCCAACCGAGGCATCCCCAAGATTAGATGCTTGAGTATACTTGGAATATTTACTTGGTGTGACTTGGGCATCCCCAATCTTGAACTCTTGCCTCTCTTTATTCTTCTCATATTGATAGCTCCTCGACCTTCGAACACTTCATCCACACAAAACTTTAACAAAAACTTATGAGACCCGTTAGTGTAATAAAACAAATCACTACCTTTAGGTACTGTAATGAACTCATTCTTTATTTGTATGAGTGTTAAACCTACTGTATTCCAAGTTCTATATGGTTCATACCCTCTAATACTAGCCATAGATTCATCGAAATAAGCAAACAACACATGCAAAACAGAATCTGTTAAAAACAGAACAGTCTGTAGTAATCTGGAAGTTTGACAAACTTATGGAACTCCTAAAATTATAAACTAAATTTTATAATTTGAAAAACTTTTACATAAGTAATGTGCGAAAAGAATCAGAACCATTTGACTTTCCAGTTAAAAATGTAAATTCATGCACTACAGCCAAAGTTTCTGTTTTTGTTCTGCACATAGCAAACAAGCAATCTAATCATCCTAAAACCAAAGCTTGGCATATTTATTATTATAATACAATGAATATATACAAGGGGATAACTATTTACAGATAAACTTCCATGAAAAATCCTACATTGTTTCCGTGAGCATGTACACAAGTGTTCAAGGTCGACCCTCACTTCTTCAATGCAAAACCTTCCAATCACTTCACTTTTTGAAAAACTTTTTAGGCAAGCAAGGCAAGTAAGATTTTTTTGTATTTTCATTTTTAAATTTTTTGTATGTTTCACCCACAACTAAACAGAAACAAAAAGGAAAAACAAAATCTACTTAGTGAAGAAAGCAAACAAGCACACATGAGAATATCAACCCCATGCTATTGCTCCCCGGCAACGGCGCCAGAAAAGAGCTTGTTTCCAACTAGCAACGAGAAATAAAACTACGTTGTGGGTATGAAGAGGATAACTTTGCAAGGTAACGGAGAGCTAAAACATAAAAGTATGTGATTTTATAATAAATTTAGAATATATTACTTAGTATTATAAATAGCGAGTGTGGAATAATGGTGGATCGGTGTGCGGAATTGTCCTAGGCTATTATTAACAAGACCGGCAATCACTATTGCAGTTTCACATGAGGGAGAGGCATAAGCTAACATACTTCCTCTACTTGGATCATATGCACTTATGATTGGAACTCTAGCAAGCATCCGCAAGTACTAAAGATCATTAAGGTAAAACCCAACCATAGCATTAAAGCATCAAGTCCTCTTTATTCCCATACGCAACAATCCCTCTTACTCGGGGTTGTGCTTCTGTTCACTCACCAACCCACAATAAGCGAATCATGAATGTATTGCAACACCCTACAGCGGGAACCCCTCATGCTTGCGCAACACGGAGGGCACCATAGGACAGCACCAAAGTAAAACATACAACTCATACCAATCTAGATCATCAATCAACCCCAAGACAAAAGATATCTACTCAAAACATCATAGGATGGCAAGACATCATTGGATCATAATTTGTGGCATAAAGCACCATGTTCAAGTAGGGGATTACAACGGTGTGCGGGAGAGTGGACCGCGTAAAAGAGATTAGGATGGTGATGATGATGGTGATAAATATGAAGATGATCACCGCGGCGATTATTCCCCTCCCGATGGCACTCCGACACCATCGGAAGAGAGGAGGAGAGGTTCTCCCCCTTGTGCTCCTTCCTCCATGGCCTCCACCTTCTGGTCCTTGGCCTTCATAGTGATGAAGACCCCACCAGGATACTCCTCCATGGCCTCCAGTGATGATGGCCCCTCCGGCAGGGTGCCGGAGAGGGCCCTATTGGTTTTTGGTGGCTACAGAGGCTTGTGGCGGCGGAACTTATGATCCAATGTCCGTTTTGGAAGTTTTAGGGTACGAGAGTATATATGGGTGCAGGGAGGACGTCGGAGGATCTACGGGGGCCCCACGAGGAAGGGGGGGCGCGTCCTAAGGCGGCGGGGGGGGGGCGCCCCCACCCTCGTGAGCACATCCCGCACCTCCTGACGTAGAGTCCAAGTCTAT
Organism: Aegilops umbellulata; assembly: GCA_032464435.1. Taxonomy (NCBI): domain Eukaryota; kingdom Viridiplantae; phylum Streptophyta; class Magnoliopsida; order Poales; family Poaceae; genus Aegilops; species Aegilops umbellulata. The sequence goes on from CP136060.1 coordinate 202,685,129, forward strand.
CTGGTGGCTTTCCTTCCAAAAATAACTTCTCCAGTTGATTTCGTTCTGTTTTGACTCCGTTTGATATTCCTTTTCTTCGAAACACTGAAATAGACAAAAAACAGCAAATCTGGGCTAGGCCTCCGGCTAATAGGTTAGTCCTAAAAATAGTATAAAAGTGGAAATAAAGCCCAAGATAGTCCAAAACAGTATATAATATAGCATGGAGCAATCAAAAATTATAGATACGTTGGATACGTATTAGACATCATGATGTACATTCATGGAAATATAACGTCCTTAGGGCATAACTCTGCGGCAAGGTAGGATCCTTTTAGGACATTCTCATAATATAACTCAGGCTTGCGGTGCTCCTTCCCCTTCGGGGGTCCTTCGGTCATCAGCTTTTCAGCATCCATCTTCCCCCAGTGCACCTTTGCGCGGGCGAAGGCCATTCGTGCACCATCTATATTGACCGACTGCTTGATGACGTCAAGTCGAGGACAGACACCCACAATCCGCTTCACGAGCCCGAAATAGCTAGTTGGGATCGGCTCAGCAGGCCATAGCCGGGTAATTAAATCCTTCATGGCTAGTTCCGCCGCCTTCTGTAGTTCGATCAACTATTTCAGTTGATCGGCAAAAGGCACCGGATAATTCGGTGCCAAAAACTGTGACCAGAAGAGCTTATCCACAGTACTCCTTCCTTCGGCTTGGTAGAATTGTGCGGCATCTGGTATGATGCGTGGTAGCTCGGCAACTACCCCTGAGAAATCCGGATTCAAAATTAGAACTATAAGCCCCCCCCCAAATACTTACTCTACGGGAAAGACGCCTTACCAGCTGCAATCTTTTTCGGTTCTTGGATCTCCTGCAGGGCGCTTCGGGTTTCCCTCCGGACATTGCTCGTGGCCTGGCGAGCTTTGGTGAGTTCGGACTCCTTCTCCATTAAACTCTGCTCCAAAGTATCGCATTTATCTACGGCCTCTTGCAGCTCCTGTTGATCTTTAATAACCCTGCCCTCGTGTTTCTCATGAAAACCCTGCTCAGTAGCTGCCTTTTTCCCGGCTTTGGCCACAACCTTCTTGAGGGCTTCGACTTCGGTCATAATTCCTAGTGCAATGTCATAAAACTCAGTTCATACTGAAAATTCATTCACAATAAATGCAAACAAGACTTGTGCATACCATGTTTATCCCTCAGCTGCATGTTCAATTGGTCAAGTTCTTCCTTGGCCCGCTCCAGACTTTGATTCAGTCCGGAGATTTCCGCAGCATGGGAGGTAGCAGCCGCCATAGACGCCTTATTACAACAGAAGAGAAATAACTATCATTTAGTGAGTCTTCTTGCGAATATATATTTGATCCTTTGTTCGGTTTCTTCTCCGAACAGTGTATCAGAGGCTACTATCCGTACATGACACTCTTCGACAAACATACCTCAAAGCCTCTTATAAGGCTGATACAGGCTTCGTTCAGGCCACCCTCAGTTAACTGAATTTTTCCAATCACCGCACCCATAAGGGCACGGTGCTCCTCAAAGAGGGAGGCGTCCTTCAACGCCACTAACAAAGCATCCTACACTCTTGGATAGACAGAGGTCGCTGATGGAACAGGCACTCCCCCTCCAGCCAAAGGAGGCTGCCTGCTTGATCCTGGAGCTGTAAAGGTCCTGGGAATCACATCCGGCGGGGAGCCGAACTCAGTATTGCTCCTGCTCTCCATAGCACTTGAGCTCAGCAAGTCCTCTCATGAGGATCGTTTGGCACGAGACCCCGCCGGACTACCAAAAAATATATGGCTTGGGTTAAAATACTAAGCCACAATGAGTCCGGATGTCTAAAACGTACTCAGATTTTATACACTTACAAGTTCGCCAGGGGCTGGGCCCTGGGATCCCATGCCGTGCCGCTATCGGCGGCGGCAGTGGCTCCTTCGGAAGAGGAACCTTTCCCCTTTGGGGCAGCTCGGCCTCCGAGTGCATGGAGGTCGTCCTCTTCTTTCTTCCCCTCACAGGGGATTCATTTTCCTCTTCCTGCTCGTCCTCTTCGGAGGCGAAATGGGCATTGGGGCCTTTGGATATTATGTCCGAAGAGCCGCGATGACGCGGGCCGCCCCGAGTATTTTTGGCCTCCTTCTCCTCGGCCGTCTTCTGCGGCACCTTGTAAGTTGCCGGGACCAACATCCTCGTCAGAAGCAGGAGAGCCGGTTCTTCGGGCAATGGGGTCGGACAATGGATCCGCTCCGCCTTCTTCGTCCAGCCCTGGGAGAGTTGAATAAAACAAGTTAAGCGTTTCTTTTGGGTTACGTGAATGAGAAAGTTCGATAACTCACCGAACTTGCCGGACGGGACAGTTGGTACCCACGGTCTTCGCCGGAGTCCGGCCACGATTTGTCGGACTTGAAAAGCGCCTTCCAGATGTCGGCCAAGCTTTGGTGCTGGGTCGGATCGAATTCCCACAAATTGCAACTCCGGTGCTGACAAGGCAGGATACGGCGAATCAACATCACCTGGACCACATGGGCAAGTTCAATATTCTTGTCTCCCATATCTTCAACGCGCGTCTGGAGCACCAACAATTCATCAGGTGAGGACCAGTCCAGGCCTTTCTTGACCCAGGATGTAAGTCGCAGGGGGCGCCGGATCGGAACTCCGGAGAAGCGGCCCACTCTGTGCCGCGCGGCTCAGTAATGTAAAACCACTGCCGCTGCCACTCCTTGACAGAATCATTGAAGGTTCCCGTTGGCCATGTACGAGACAAAGACCCTTCGGAAGCAATCCAAGACTTGTCTATTGGCAAGATTCGTCCAACGGAGGTGAAGGAGAGTACCTCGTCCATCCAAGTGGAAGCTTCTACCTCACGACAAGGTGAACCAAGAGTTGATACGGAAGCATCCACAAGTGGGACACGCCAGGATGAAGAAAACGAGGAAGTGCACCAAGATGAACGCCAACAAAACCTCCTTGTCCACCACGACAAGAGAATGACAACGTCAACAACGAAGAAGGCCATGAAGAAGAACAAGATGAAGAAGATGTTTGTGACGCCCAGATAATTAAGCTACAGTAATTCCCTGTTAATGATTCCATGTCACCACAATTACTGTTGTTGATCTCGCGTTAGTTCGAAACCGATTAAAATTCAAATTTGAATTAAAAAGGCAAACATCAAAGTTTTCAAACATTAAAATATAAAATGTTCGTGTTGTGGCAAATAATCCATACTAAAAATTAGTGAAGAAACCACACTTCTATAAAGTATTTAACTGCACCATAGTAATTAAAACAACGGCGAAAACTATTATTTAAATACTTTTGAATAGTAAATAACTACGAAAGTATTTTTTTAGGTGCCAAAGTTATTGTGGCATAGGTATATTTAGTAATGAAAATTTGTGTGTTAATAATATATTTTGGAAAACTAAATAAACTGGGAAATAAAATAAAAGTAGTAAAAGAATAAAAAAATAAGAAAAGTAAAACAAAAAAGAGAAAAGGGCCTCCCCCAACTGGGTAACGGCCCAGCAGGCCACCAGGCCGGCCCACCAGCCGCGCCCATATCCCCCTACTACCCCGAAACCTAGCCCATGTCGCCCCACTTCCCCTCTCCCCACATTGCCCCCCCCCTCTCGATCCGATCTAGATCGGGGATCGATCCCGGCGCCTCTTCGCCAACCATCGCCGTCCGGAGTGCCCCTCCTCGCTGGAACCACGTCGAGCCCTATGTCGTGGCCACCTCGACACCGTCGCCTTGCCTCCTCATCTCCTCCTCGCCGGCTGACCTCGAGCCACGCCGACCCCCCTGAACCCTTGCATCGCCCGTGAGCTCCCCCTCTCCTCGAACTCCCTCCGCCCTGTACGGTCACCGAGCGCCCGCGCCGTTTCGCCACTCGGCTCGTTGCTTCCCGTCCGCGACTGAACACACGCAACCCCCCTCACGTGCACCCTGGCCGTGCCCGCCGTGCCTCACTGCACGCCGCCCCTGCACACACGCGCACGCGTGCGCCACTGCGCTTAGACCACAGCGCAGCCCCGCCTGCTGCCGCCCTGAAGCAGCGGCCTCCACCCCGCGGCCGCGCGCTGCCCGCGCAACACCCACGCCTCACGGCCTCTGCACCCACGATGCGCCCGCCTTGCTTTGCCACCGCTGTGCCCCGGTTCCCCTGCTGCTGCCCTCTGCGCCTCGCTGTCCACGCCACGCTGTAGCGTCCCGCCTCTGCCGCTGGCCCCGCTCCATCCCCGCGCCTCGCCCAGCCTACCCGCGGCCACCGCCTGCTGTCTCGCCTGTCGCGCCGCCCTGCTCCAGCTACGGTCGTGGCCGCCGGTGCCGAGCCGCAGCGCCCTTCCGGGCAAAGCACCCGCAAGCGCCGCGCCCCTGCGCCCGTAACCTGCTAGCACCGGCGCCCGCTAAAGACCCCCTGGCCTATGACACATGGGCCCCACCCCTGATAACGTTAAAAAAATAAAAGAAAATGAATTTAATAAATAATAATAATTTAGTTAATTAATTAACTTAAGCTAAGTAATACTATTTAACTAATCTAATTAAAATTAGTCAACCTAATCATTTAGCTAAAGTAATTAACTTGGTTTAGTTAACCTAAGTCTATGATGAGTGGGACCCATGTGTCAGGTTTGGTTTCCAGCTCGGAGTCAGTTCTTCGGTTGAGCAAGATTTATCCGTTCCTGTCCGAAAGCGGTTCGGACCTGCAAAAGCTTAAAATTTGTTTGTGCCCGGAATGTCCGTTCGGAATAGGAAGCAAGCCCAACCACGGACTTGGGCCTCTCGGGGAGGACCGAGCCATTTGTTGGTTTGTCAACTAGATCCGGCACAGGACAGGGCTTTTGGAGCAACGGTGCCATGCCGCATGAGGTCAACAGACCGGGGTGAGCTCGTCTAGCAAAACGGTCTCAGAGGCCAGTTATGCGAGGTTCTCCATTCAACCACAATGTTGACTGATGACATCACACCTATGTCATGCTGAAGTCATCCCATACTATTCTGGATAATGTTGATTTAAATTAATTAAATAAAGTCCAGAAAATGTAGCCCGGATGAAATTACATTGTACATGAAAGTTGCTCAGAACGATGAGACAAATCTAGCTAGGCTACCTTTTCGTCCGCCACACATCCCTAGCATAGCGAACACGCAACTTTTCCCCTCCGGTTCATCTGTCCGAAAACGTGAAACACCGGGGATACTTTCCGGGATGTTTCCCCCTTTTCTCGGTATCACCTAGTACTGCGTTAGGTCACGTCTAGCACCGCATATTGCTTTGTGATGCTTTGATTGCTTTGTTATTTATTGTGTTCCCCCTCCGTTACTTCTTTCCGGTAGACCCCGAGGCCGGTGCCGGTACCCCTGTGATCGACTACATCGACGACGAACTCTTCTCTTGCCAGAGCAACCAGGCAAGCCCCCCTTTGATCACCAGATATCGCCTATTCTTCTCTGTACTGCTTGCATTAGAGTAGTATAGCCTGCTACTGCTTACCGTTTATCCTATCCTGATGCATAGCCTGTCCTTGCTACTACTGTTGTTACCTTTACCTGCAATCCTAAATGCATAGTATAGGATGCTAGTGTTCCATCAGTGGCCCTACAATCTTGTCCGTATGCCATGCTATACTACTGGACCGTGATCACTTCGGGAGGTGATCATGGGCATATGCTATATAATTTATACTTTTACATTACTTATGATACTGTTTGGAGATGGGGGCTGAAGGGGCAGGTGGCTCCATCCCGGTAGAGGTGGGCCTGGGTTCCCGACGGCCCCCGACTGTTACTTTGTAGCGGAGCCACAGGGCAGGTTGAGACCACCCAGGAGAGAGGTGGGCCTGGCCCTGGTCGGCGTTCGCGGATACTTCAATTAACACGCTTAACGAGATCTTGGTATTTGATCTGAGTTGGGTCGTTGACCTTATACGCACTAACCGCCACGTGGGTCAAGATATGGGCAACCGGCGTCGTGGTATCAGCCGAACCATTTCATGACGTCAGCGACTGAGCGGCGCGCGTCGGATTGGACTGGAACGCCTGCTAGTCTACGTCTGCTTCCGGCCGCCCACGCGACATGCAGGTGTGCAATGGGCGATGGGCCCAGACCCCTGCGCCATAGGATTTAGACCGGCGTGCTGACCTCTCTGTTGTGCCTAGGTAGGGATGTGATGTGCTGATCTTCCGAGGCCGGGCATGACCCAGGAAATTGTGTCCGGCCAAAGGGGATCGAGCGTGCTGGGTAATGTGGTGCACCCCTGCAGGGAAGTTTATCTATTCGAATAGCCGTGATCTTCGGTAACAGGACGACTTGGAGTTGTACCTTGACCTTATGACAACTAGAACCGGATACTTAATAAAACACACCCTTCCAAGTGCCAGATACAACCCGGTGGTCGCTCTCTAACAGGGTGGCGAGGAGGGGATCGCCGGCTTGGATTATGCTATACGATGCTACTTGGTGAACTTACCATCTACTCTATTCTCCATGCTGCAATATGGAGGTGTCCAGAAGCGTAGTCTTTGACAGGATTAGCTATCCCCCTCTTATTCTGGCATTCTGCAGTTCACTCCACTGATATGGCCCTTTACACATATACCCATGCATATGTAGTGTAGCTCCTTCCTTGCGAGTACTTTGGATGTGTACTCACGATTGCTTTTCTTCCTCTTTTCCCACTTTCCCTTCTACCTGGTTATCGCAACCAGATGCCGGAGCCCAGGAGCCAGACGCCACCGTCGACGATGACTCCTACTACACTGGAGGTGCCTACTACTACGTGCAGGTCGCTGACAACGACCAAGAGTAGTTTAGGAGGATCCCAGGCAGGAGGCCTGCGCCTCTTTCGATCTGTATCCCAGTTTGTGCTAGCCTTCTTAAGGCAAACTTGTTTACTTATGCCTATACTCAAATATTGTTGCTTCCGCTGACTCGTCTATGATCGAGCACTTGTATTCGAGCCCTCGAGGCCCCTGGCTTGTATTATGATGCTTGTATGACTTATTTTATTTTTAGAGTTGTGTTGTGATATCTTCCCGTGAGTCCCTGCCCTTGATCGTACACGTTTGCGTGTATGATTAGTGTACGATTGAATCGGGGGCGTCACAAGTTGGTATCAGAGCCGACTGCCTGTAGGAATCCCCCTTCCACACTCGTTGGCGGAAGTCGAGTCTAGACATTGCAAAACTTTTACTAACATGGCTGTGTGCCTTATGGGCCCACGTAGCCATTGGGTGGTAGTAGGATCTTTTATTCCTTGACCTATACTCTGGGACTCTAACATCTCTTCTATTCGGGTTAAACGATTTTACTAACTCTGGTTCTAGGTTCTCGATAATATTTTCTCCCGGAGAGGCCCTTCAGTCCAGATGATCGCCAACTACACCCGAAGGATTCTGAAGATACTCTTCGATGTTCTCTCGAGACTTTGTGTCCGTTGCTTTTGCAATTCTCTACCAGCAAAATATCCCTATGGATAAATACATACATCTGTCGTTCTTACTTTTGTTCCCAGTTGATCTTGTTATTACAAGATACCCTGAAATTCTCTCTATTGATCCGAGAATACTTTGTGCCTACTGCCTTGCAGTTCTTGCCACATGAATACCCTCTACGGATAATTCCTTGCACTTACCGATTATCCGCTCTTCCCCCGTTGTTTATATGATTTACAAGACACATTGAAATACTATCTGATCTTTTGATAATCCTCTGCCCGCTTTTACTCTGCAAATACTTGTCTGCTTGCATTATGCTTGCGTTCCATATGACTAGCAATATTCATTAGTATCCTTTGTCATTATCATTCCGAGTCCCTTGATTCAATATGGAGCGAATGCACGCAATCCTCAATTGATCCTTTTAAATTATGTTTTCGGCTCAGACATCATTTTGAACATGATCTGGTTCTCAACCAATACAATTACCGTCGATTGTACCCCTAAGGCTATTCAACTTATCCATCCCTAATCAGAACATTGTTTCTGATCCCTTGATTTGGAAATCATAATTCCTTTGCATTTGAGCTCTAGATTAGTCAGTTGTTTCTATAATCCAATGCCTTTGCATTGTTACTTCCTCTGGTTGTGTGTCGATGCTCACATCAGCTCCGTTATGGACCGACAGATCCTTTAATGGATTTTATCTGACAGCGTCCTTCATATTCAATAACCTTGTGAGCCTTCCCTCGGATACATAACGCCTTTGGTAAATTGTATCCTCTACTTTCTCAACCTTTCTCTGCTTTCGAGCTGGTGATATTTACTCTTCAAGCTTGTGGTATATGTTTCTAAGATGCCCCGATGGGTTGAACCTATACCTTGTCTAAAACTGTGTGAACCCGAAAGTTTTCACGAGTCATACTCTTCTGGTGCTTTGCCAGATAAAATTTCAACACTGCAACTTCTTCGAAGACGAGAAGTGAATCAAAGGTTATACTTTGGAGAAGTGGGAGTCGACCTTGAACTTTGTGTTCATGCCCATGGACACGACGTAGAACTTCTCATGGAAGCTGCTCGTAAAAATAATTACCCCCTTGTTATAAGTTCATCTTGTATTCGTGGTTTGATCAATTTTTATTGTGGTTTCGACCATAATTTCTTCCTTTGATTCCATTTCTCAGACAAGTTAAAGCACTTGTCTTCTATAGATCAATACACCCCACTTCAACCTTTAATTTGATATGCCTTCGAGTATTACCCCTGGTATCTCGAGGATATCAAGCCATTACACTACATCTTATGAATTTCTGATGAAGTAGTACCTTTCCCTGGCATAGTCACTCCAATGGTTCTGGGTTGTCGTCAACCGAGGACTCCGAGAATTGGATCGAATCCGCACTGCAATTCCGTACTCCTAGTACTTTGTTGTTGAGAAGTTTAATACTCCATGCCATGCCTAGCACACCTGGCTGGAGGGCCTATTTTTATAGTTCTTCCTTTTAGCAATGTTAACCTTTCTTCCATGAGGAAATTGAAAGACTTATTCTATAAGTTGTTCCTGATGAATCCATTGAGTATCCAAAGTCTGACCTTTCCTTGAAGACCATGTCAATGGTATCTCGAAGCATGTCAGTGGTACTCCGATTTTCAACAAGAACATTTGAAGCCCAATGCTAAATGTTTCTTGCTCAGTTATCCAAACACCGTTGTATGGGTAATGCCATGAAATTTCTCTCCACTTACCTAAAGGGTTTTCTACATTATATCCTGTCACGGATATCATGCTCTGCTTGTCCTTGGGAAGGATCTACCCTTAAAATATGTGTTTAAACACATTTTCCTTTCCATTGTTCTGTTTAATATGATGATCACCCTTTCCTTTCCATTGTTTTGTTTAACCTTTCTGGTGATCTATATGATCTAAGCAGTAATATTCTTCTACTTATGAAAGCACCTTGGTGTACAACCGTGTCAGTAAGACCGTGTTACTATTGTTGATGACATTCCGGTAGCCACCGATGGACGAGAACCTTGCCTATTGGTCCTCCTCGTTTAACGAGCATGGAAAATGGTTCTCTTCGTCCATCGCCCTTGGTACCGACGTTGTTGCCGACATAATCGACAGACTACCCTCTCACATACCTTGCTTGCATGATCATGCAAGATGTCTCCACCCTTCCTACTTTTAAACCACATGGTGGGCCCATAACCCACAGTTCCATAGGATCGAAACTTGACTCTCCTGGTCAACCCTGTTTCTAATGTTTATTCCCACACTTGGCTTCGTATTTAATTCACGGGCCACCTTCCTAGTGCTCAATTAAGGTGTTAGACGCAATACTTACTCTCGCTGCTCTGAACCCCTGTCTCACTCTGGTTCAGACTTCGAGCACCTATCTATCCGCTTGGAACCTCTTATGGTACCTTCGTACCTTACTCTCGATGCATTTTATATGTTCAATTCGAGATATAATCTTATGCTCATTCATAGGTTAACCCTAGATGGTTTCCCTCATAAACATTCTGTCGTAGCTGAGCTGCCCCTTACCTATTCGTAAGTACGTTGGAGTGCCCGAAGAAAAGGTCGACTTCATCATGACGACCTGAAGCAGAGAAATGAAGACATCAATTCTATGGATCAACCCCTTCGAGAAGAGCAACCAAGACTGAGAAGTTCGATAAAATTTCGTAACCAGAACTTTCCCCCTTACTCCACCTCTTAAATCTCGGGACAAGATTTCTGTAGTGGAGGAGAATTGTGATGCCCGGATAATTAAGCTACAGTAATTCCTTGTTAATGATGCCACGTCACCACAATTATTGTTGTTGATCTTGCGTTAGTTCGAAACCGATTCAAATTCAAATTTGAATTAAAAAGGCAAACATCAAAGTTTTCAAACATTAAAATATAAAATGTTTGGGTTGTGGCAAATAATCCACACTAAAAATTGGTGAAGAAACCACACTTCTGTAAAGTATTTAACTGCACCATAGTAATTAAAACAACGGCAAAAACTGTAATTTAAATACATTTGAATAGTAAATAACTACGAAAGTATTTTTTAGGTGCCAAAGTTATTGTGGCTGAGGTATATTTAGTAATGCAAATTTGGGTGTTAATTATATATTTTGAAAAATTAAATAAACTGGAAATTAAAATAAAAGTAGTAAAAGAATAATAAACAAAATAAGAAAAGTAAAAACAGAAAAGAGAAAATGGCCTCCCCCCACTGGGTCACGCCCCAGCAGGCCACCAGGCCGGCCCACCAGCCGCGCCCATATCCCCCCACTACCCCGAAACCCTAGCCTCTGTCGCCCCACTTTCCCTCTCCCGACGTCGCCCCCCCTCTCGATCCGATCTAGATCGGCAATCAATCCCAGCGCCTCTTCGCCAACTATCGCCGTCCGGAGTGCCCCTCCTCGCCGGAACAACGTCAACCCCATCACCTCGAGGCCGTGCCCCGTCGCCCTACGCCGTCGCCACCTCGACGCCGTCGCCTTGCCTCCTCATCTCCTCCTCGCCGGCCGACCTCGAGCCACGCCGACGCCCCTGAACCCCTGCATCGCCCGTGAGGTCCCCCTCTCCTCGAACTCCCACCGCCATGTACGGTCACCGCGCGCCCGCGCCGTTTCGCCACTCGGCTCATTGCTTCCCGTTCGCGACTGAACGCACGCAACCCCCCCCTCGCGTGCACCCTGGCCGTGCCCGCCGTGCCTCACCGCACGCCGCCCCTGCACACACGCGCGCGCGTGCGCCACTGCGCCTAGACCACGTCGCAGCCCCGCCTGCTGCCGCCCTGAAGCCGCGACCTCCACCATGCAGCCGCACGCTGCCCGCGGAACGCCCGCACCTCACGGCCTCTGCACCCGCGATGCGCCCACCTCGCCATGCCCCCGCCGCGCCCCGGTTCCCTGCTGCTGCCCTCAGCACCTCGCCGCATGGTCCACCCGCCTCTACCGCTGGCCCAGCCCCATCCCCGCGCCTCACCCAGCCACCCCGCGACCACCGCCTGCTGTCCCGCTTGCCGCGCCGCCCTGCTCCGGCTGCGGTCGTGGCCGCCGGCGCCGAGCCGCGGCGCCCTTCCGGGCAAAGCACCCCTGCGCCCGTAACCTGCTAGCACCGACGCCCGCTAAAGACCCCCTGGCCAATGACATATGGGCCCCACCCCCTGATAACGTTAAAAAAGAAAAGAAAATGAATTTAATAAATAATAATAATTTAGTTAATTAATCAATTAATTAAGTAAGTAATATTGTTTAACTAATCTAATCAAAATTAGTTAACATAATCATTTAGCTAAACTAATTAACCTGGTTTAGTTAACCTGAGTCTATGATGAGTGGGACCCATGTGTCAGGTTTGACTCCAGTCAACCAAAATGTTGACTACTGACGTCACACCTATGTCATGCTGAAGTCATCCCATACTATTTTGGATAATGTTGATTTAAATTAATTAAATAAATTCCAGAACATGTTTAAAACTTTAGAAAATCATAGATAATAATCCGTAGCCCGGATGAAAATCCTTTGTACATGAAAGTTGCTCAGAACAACGAGACGAATCCAGATACGCTGCCTCTTCGTCCGCCAAACATCCCTAGCATAGGGAACATGCAACTTTCCCCCTCCGGTTCATCTGTTTGAAAACGCGAGACACTGGGGATACTTTCCGGGATGTTTCCCCCCTTTCCCGGTATCACCTAGTACTGCGTTAGGTCACGTCTAGCACCGCATATTGCTTTGTGATGCTTTGATTTCTATGTTATTTATTGTGTTCCCCCTCTGTTACTTCTTTCTGGTAGACCCCGACACCGTTGCCGGTACCCCTATGATCGACTACATCGACGACGAACTCTTCTCTTGCCAGAGCAACCAGGCAAGCCCCCCCATTGATCACCAGATATCGCCTATTCTTCTCTCTACTGCTTGCATTAGAGTAGTATAGCCTGCTACTGCTTACCGTTTATGCTATCCTGATGCATAGCATGTCCTTGCTACTACTGTTGTTACCTTTACCTGCAATCCTAAATGCTTAGTATAGGATGCTAGTGTTCCATCAAGGGCCCTACACTCTTGTCCGTCTGCTATGCTATACTACTGGGCCGTGATCACTTCGGGAGGTGATCACGGGCATATGCTATATACTTTATACTGTTACATTACTTATGATACTGTTTGGAGATGGGGGCTGAACGAGCAGGTGGCTCCATCCCGGTAGAGGTGGGCCTGGGTTCCCGATGGCCCACGACTATTACTGTGTGGCGGAGCGACAGGGCAGGTTGAGACCACCTAGGAGAGAGGTGAGCCTGGCCCTGGTCGGCGTTCGCGGATACTTCAATTAGCATGCTTAACGAGATCTTGGTATTTTATCTGAGTTTGGTCGCTGACCTTATATGCACTAACCGCCACGTGGGTCAAGATATGGGCAACCAGCGTCGTGGTATCAGCCGAAGCATTTCGTGACGTCAGCGACTGAGTGGCGCGCGCCGGATTGGACTGGAACGCCTGCTAGGCTAGGTCTGCTTTCGGCCGCCCTCGCAACGTGCAGGTGTGCAATGGGCCCAGACCCCTACGCCATAGGATTTAGACCGGTGTGCTGACCTCTCTGTTTTGCCTAGGTAGGGCTGCGACGTGTTGATCTTCCGAGGCCGGGCATGACCCAGGAAAGTGTGTCTGGCCAATGGGGATCGAGCGTGTCGGGTAATGTGGTGCACTCCTGCAGGGAGGTTTATCTATTCGAATAGCCGTGATCTTCGGTAACAGGACGACTTGGAGTTGTACCTTGACCTTATGACAACTAGAACCGGATACTTAATAAAACACACCCTTCCAAGTGCCAGATACAACTCGGTGGTCGCTCTCTAACAGGGTGGCGAGGAGGGGATCACCGGCTAGGATTATGCTATACGATGCTACTTGGTGAACTTACCATCTGCTCTATTCTCCATGCGGCAATATGGAGGTGGCCAGAAGCGTAGTCTTTGACAGGATTAGCTATCCCCCTCTTATTCTGGCATTCTGCAGTTCACTCCACTGATATGGCCCTTTACACATATACCCATGCATATGTAGTGTAGCTCCTTCCTTGCGAGTACTTTGGATGTGTACTCACGGTTGCTTTTCTTCATCTTTTCCCACTTTCCCATCTACCTGGTTATCGCAACCAGATGCCGGAGCCCAGGAGCCAGACGCCACCGTCGACGATGACTCCTACTACACTGGAGGTGCCTACTACTACGTGCAGGTCGCTGACGACGACCAAGAGTAGTTTAGGAGGATCCCAGGCAGGAGGCCTGCGCCTCTTTCGATCTGTATCCCAGTTTGTGCTAGCCTTCTTAAGGCAAACTTGTTTACTTATGCCTATACTCAAATATTGTTGCTTCCGCTGACTCGTCTATGATCGAGCACTTGTATTCGAGCCCTCGAGGCCCCTGGCTTGTATTATGATGCTTGTATGACTTATTTTATTTTTAGAGTTGTGTTGTGATATCTTCCCGTGAGTCCCTGATCTTGATCGTACACGTTTGCGTGTATGATTAGTGTACGATTGAATCGGGGGCATCACAATCTTCAACCAAGATCCAAGCAAAAGCTTTCACGAGTTCGAGCAAGAATTGCTAAAGACCATTCCATTGAGTAAATCTACAATGATATCCAAACCGGGAGAATCACTCGCTCAAAAACTTGTTTAGCTAACTTTTGTGAACACTATTCATTCATCCCTAGCATTGAACCTATGAAGGTTGAAGAAGCTGTGGAAGATCCGAATTGGATAAATGCCATGCATGAAGATCTACACAACTTTGAGAGAAATCAAGTTTGGACATTACTTGAGAAGCCCGAGAACAACCGCAACATCATCGGTACCAAATGGGTGTTTCGCAACAAGCAAGATGAAGATGGACAAGTAGTTCGCAAGAAAGCATGTCTCGTCGCCCAAGGCTACACTCAAGTCGAAGGTATGGACTATGGTGAGACATATGCCCCCGTTGCTAGACTTGAGTCCATTCGCATCTTACTTGCCTATGCTAATCATCATGATATCACCTTGTACCAAATGGACATTAGAAGTGCTTTTCTAAATGGTGAAATAGAGGAGGAAGTTTATGTTAAGCAACCTCCCGGATTTGTCAATCCTAAGAAACCTAATCATGTTTACAAACTTCACAAAGCTCTTTATGGTCTTAAACAAGCTCCTAGAGCATGGTATAAATACTTGACCAAGTTCCTTATTGGAAAAGGCTTTGAAATTGGAAAAATAGATTCTACTCTTTTTACTAAAAGGGTTAATGGAGAACTATTTGTGTACCAAATTTATGTCGATGATATTATATTTGGATCAACTAACCCTAATTTTAGTGAAAAGTTTGGAAAGCTAATGTCGGAGAAGTTTGAGATGTCGATGATGAGTGAACTCAAATTCTTTCTTGGTTTGCAAATCAAGCAAACTAAGGAAGGTACCTTTGTCTCTCAAACGAAGTACACCAAGGACTTATTCAAGAAGTTCAATATGCAAGAATACAAAAGTATGACTACACCCATGCCTACTAGTGTACATCTTGATTTAGTCAAAGATGGTGAACCAGTTGATCAAAAGGTTTATCGCTCTATGATTGGTTCATTGTTATATCTATGTGCTTCACATCCTGATATTATGCTAAGTGTGTGCATGTGTGCACGATATCAAGCCGCTCCTAAAGAATGTCATCTTAAGGCTGTGAAAAGGATAGTGAGATACTTAATGCATACACCAAATTTTGGCATTTGGTATCCAAAGATGGCATACTTTGATATTGTTGGCTACTCCGACTTGGACTATGCCAATGACAAGGTTGATAGAAAGTCCACTTCGGGTACTTGTCAATTTGTTGGTAATCTCTTGCGTCTTGGTCTTCCAAGAAACAAAACTCGGTATCCTTATCCAGCGCCGAAGCGGAATACATTGCCGCTGGATCATGTTGTGCTCAATTACTATGGATGACCCAAACTCTTAAAGATTATGGGATATTTGTGAAACATGTTCCATTACTTTGTGACAATGAAAGTGCTATTAAGATTGCTCACAATCCCGTGCAACATTCTCAAACTAAGCATATTTAAGTTCGTCATCATTCATTCGAGATCATGTTGCCAAAGGGGACATTAATCCTAAGCATGTTCGCACCGAAAATTAGTTAGCTGATATATTCCCGAAACCACTTGATGAGAAAGTGTTTTGCAGGTTAAGAGGTGAATTGAACATCATTGATGCTTCAAACTTGGAGTAGGAACTCCATTTGATACATGCAAGGCATGAGCCTATGACTAATCCTTGATATTTCTCTTATGATGACTATCTTATGTCTTGGATATATTAGCACCTTGCATGTTATCTAACCCGTGTAGGTACTTGGATGAATCTAAATCTATGAGATTGCAACTCACTCACATCTTGAGCAATTTCTATATCACCAAGTGAAAGTGCAACTAAACCAAAAGTCAAACTCGGCCCCACCGATTCTTTCTATCCGGAGCCACCGAGTTTCATTTGTCATAGCCACTGCCACAAACCCTAGCAAATCGGTTTCACCGATAGGGATCTTGGTCTCACCGAGATGGGATTGCAATTTCTCTATTTCCCTTCGTAACGTTTCGGTCCAACCGAAGTGAGCGATCGGTCCCACCGAGATTGCAATGTAAACTCACTGTTTCCCTTTCGTAACATTTCGGTCTCACCGAAAAGAGCGGATCGGTCCCACCGAGTTTACCTGACTAACCCTTGGTTAGCTTATTACCAAAATCGGTCCCACCTAGTTTGTGTAATCGGTCACACCGAGATTACATTATGCCCAAACCCTAACCATATCGGTCCTACCTAGTTGCATCTCAGTCCCACCGAAAATCCTAACGGTCACTAGGTTTGCTGAATCGATCTGACCGAGTTTAACGATTCGATCCCACCGAGTTTGGCAAATTGTGTGTAACGGTTAGATTTTGTGTGGAGGCTATATATACCCCTCCACCCACTCTTCATTCGCGGAGAGAGCCATTAGAACACATCTACACTTCCAATACACATGTTCTGAGAGAGAACCACCTACCCTTGTGTTGAGCTAAAGATATTCCATTCCTACCATATGAATCTTGATCTCTAGCCTTCCCCAAGTTGCTTTCCACTCAAATCTTCTTTCCACCAAATCCAAATCCTATGAGAGAGAGTTGAGTGTTGGGGAGACTATCATTTGAAGCACAAGAGCAAGGAATTCATCATCAACACACCATTTGTTACTTCTTGGAGAGTGGTGTCTCCTAGATTGGCTAGGTGTTACTTGGGAGCTTCCAACAAGATTGTGGAGTTGAACCAAGGAGTTTGTAAGGGCAAGGAGATCGCCTACTTCGTGAAGATCTACCGCTAGTGAGGCAAGTCCTTCGTGGGCGACAACCGTGATGGAATAGACAAGGTTGCTTCTTCATGGACCCTTCGTGGGTGGAGCCCTCCGTGGACTCGCGCAACCGTTACCCTCCGTGGGTTGAAGTCTCCATCAACGTGGATGTACGATAGCAGCACCTATCGAAACAACGCCAAAAACATCCGTGTCTCCAATTGTGTTTGAATCCTCCAAACGCTACCCTTTACATTCTTGCAAGTTGCATGCTTTACTTTCCGCTGCTCATATACTCTTTTGCATGCTTGCTTGAATTTTGTGGAGATTGCTTGACTTGTGCTAAGATAGCTAAAATCTGCCAAGAACTAAAATTGGGAAAATGCTAGATTTTTATTTGGTGAAGTAGCCTAATCACCCCCCCTCTAGACATACTTCCGATCCTACAAGTGGTATCAGAGCCTTGGTCTCCATTTGCTTTGATTTCCATAGCTTTTGATGGTCATAGCCTTGGTTTCACAACCTAGAAGAGTATGGCGTCTAGCAAGGCAAATTATCACCGTAGAGGTCCTTACTTTGATGGTACTAATTTTGCTAGTTGGAAGCATAAAATGAAAATGCATATTCTTGGACATAACCCCGCCGTTTGGGCTATTGTGTGTGTTGGCTTGCAACGTGACTTCTTTGATGGGAAAGAACCAAACCGTGAAGCTACCGCAGAAGAGTTGAAGATGCTGCAATACAACGCTCAAGCTTGTGATATTCTCTTCAACGGATTGTGCCCCGAAGAATTCAACAAAATCAGCCATCTTGAGAATGCAAAGGAAATTTGGGATACTTTGATTGATATGCACGAAGGTACCGACTCCGTCAAGGAATCCAAATTGGATGTGCTTCAAAGTCAACTTGACAAGTTCAAAATGAAGGATGGTGAAGGTGTCGCTGAAATGTACTCTAGGCTTGCTCTTATCACAAATGAGATTGCCGGCTTAGGGAGTGAAGAGATGACCGATAAATTCATCATCAAGAAGATCCTAAGAGCCTCGGATGGAAAATATGATACCGTGTGCACATTGATCCAAATGATGCCCAATTACAAAGATCTCAAGCCAACGGAAGTCATTGGAAGAATTGTTGCTCATGAGATGTCACTCAAGGATAAAGAGGAACTTCACAACAAATCAAGTGGAGCATACAAAGCCTCATGTGAAGCCCCCACATCATCAAGCGAGAGGCAAACCTTCAATGAAGAATTGAGCTTAATGGTGAAGAACTTCAACAAGTTCTACAAAAGTAGAAGCAAAGATAGAAGCTCCAAGTCAAGGTCCTACAATGACAAAAGATCTTCTAGTCGAGAGCGAAACTGCTATAACTGTGGAAGACCCGGACACTATTCCAATGAGTGTACGGCTCCCTACAAGAGAAGAGAATACTCTCCCAAAAGAAGAAGTAGAAGAGAAGAATCGCCATCTAGAGAAAGAAAGAGTAGAGATGATCGTTATGAACGAAGACACTCACGGAGAAGCAAGGATTCGGAAAGAAAAGAGAAGTCATCAAGGAGCTACACAAAACGAAGACATCAAGCTCATGTTGGTGAATGGGTATTCGGCTCCGACTCCGACAACCACTCCGAGAGAAGTTATCACTCCGATTCCGAATATACTCAAGATGAAGGTGTTGCCGGTCTAGCACTTGTGTCAACCAACTCCTATGATATATTTGACTCACCGAATGAAGGAGTTGGAACATGATTCATGGCTAAAGGCCCAAAGGTATCACACCCCGAGTATGTTGATTTCAATAGTGATGAAGATGACTTTTTAGGTGATGATGATTTACTTGTTGACAACTCTAGTGATGAATACTATAATGAAACATCAATTCATCATGCTAATCAAGATAAAACGAATGACAATAATAAGGAGAAGATTGAGTCTCTAACTAAAGAACTAAACACTCTTAAGTTAGCTCATGAAACTATCTTAGAAGACCATCGAGAACTTTTAAGAACACATGAGAAATTACGCTTTGAAAAGCTCAACCTTGAGCAAGAGCATGAGTTCTTAAAAGTAATCAATGATGATATTCGTAAGAAAAGTTCTTTTTACATTGCCAAGCATTTACTCTTATCCACTTACATGCCTCAAGTCAAGTCTAGTAACAAGAACAAGAAAGATTCTTCCTCTAGTAGTAACAATGATCATGTTAAATCCAATATTGTTGCTTCTAGTAGCTCTCTTGATTCCACTAATGATCCTCTTAGCCAAGTTACACTTGAGCAAGAAAATAGCCTATTGAAGGGAATTATAGAGAAAGGAGTGTACAAGAGACTTGCCCGGAGTAAGCAATTCGAGGAAATTGTACGCAAGCAAGGAAGGCACCGGAAGAATCAAGGTGTTGGTTTTGAACGAAAGTTCAATGCCAATGGAGTTGAGTGGGAAGAAGATCAATACCCCAAGACAAAGTTTGTTCCTCAACAAGAGAAGTATGATCCTACTTCTGTCGGATTTCCGGTTCCGGCAGACCCTTAAGGTTCAAACTCTGGGGTGTGCGCGGAGATTACGCCCTCTACCTCTCCGTCTTGCAAAGATCTAAACTACTGAAAGAACAACACAAGAGACACAGGATTTATACTAGTTGGGGCCACCATTGTGGTGTAATACAATACTCTAGTTTGTGGTGGGTGGATTGCCTCTTGGGCTGGTGATGATGAACAGTACAAGGAAGAACAGCCTCGCGAGGGCCTGTTCTTGGTTGGGAGGATGCACTGCTAGGAGGAGTTCAGCCGCCCTTCTTTCTCTCTGTCTTTCTCTCTCTGGATTCTAGCTCGCTGGATCCTGAATCCTCTCTCTACCCTAGGGGTGTCTAGTCCTATTTATAGGCAAAGGCCCTAGGCCTCTCCCCCAAATGTTGAGCGGGAAGGGCGCCAACAGTTGGCCATTTTGAAGGGGAACATCTGGTACACTTATCCTGACTAAAGTCGGTCCTCGCCTGCTAAATGCTCCGTGGTGACGCCGTCCTTGGCTCCACGGTGACCTCCTTCCTGCCGTTGGACTGGTCTTGGTCTTGTTGCACCGAAATGGATGCCTTTGCTTGATCCTCTCGCCTGCGCTTGCCCCCTTTGCACCAAAGAGGAAAGGAGGACACTGCATGGGCTGGCGCCCGCCTGGCGCCCTTGGTCGTCATGGCTTACGTCATGGGCACCTCGCGAGGTACCCCGCCTTGATCTCTCCGCCTCCTCGTGAGCCAGCCTGATGAGGCCGCGCCTGAGGAAGCTCCGCGTCGTCCGCCCCGCGAGGCTTGGCCCCTCGCGAGGGTCTTGGGTCTTGTGTTAATGAAGATGGTCCGTGTTGGGCCTCCTTTGAGCCACGCCGCAGGCCGCAGGCAGGCAAGTCTGGGGACCCCCATTCCCAGAACGCCGACAGTAGCCCCCGGGCCCAAGGCGCACCCGGACTTGGCCGTGCTGAGAGGCGAAAGGGCAAGGGCGAAGCACCGCGGGCCCTTACAGCCTGCGGCCTTGGTCGCCGCGTGGTGGTTGATGGGACGTGGGCGTCTTCGCTTCCCCATGACGCCTCGGTGATCGCGCGGATTGGACAAGTCCCTGCATGCAAATCGTGTCATGATTACCTGCAATCGTGGAGGCCGACGGTTGGCCTTCGCCGGCTATAAGTACGGAACTGCGCGTGCCCTTCCAGTCCATCCCTCCTTGTTTTTCCTTCTTCCCGATCCTTGCTCCATCTTGCTGCGATGGCTCTGATCCGCCAGTTCTCTGCAGCGGAGAAGGGAAAGGCCCCTCGAGAGGAACCAGACCCGCTCCCGCCGAAGAAACGGCTCGCCCTTCGTGGCCGGGATGAAGAGGACCGTCTGGTGGTGTCGAGGCCTTGGTGCGAGCGGCCTCCGCCGGGGTTCCCGCTTCCCCTGCATGCCCATGTCGAGGGCCCTGAAGGAGTTGATGCCGACTACCGCGGTCAGCGCCGTCGTCGACGCTGTCGGGTCACGAAGGTGTGGGTTGTTCCTCCCGGGGTCCACGCCGAGGGCTCCTCCCGCGAGTTCGTGCTCCACGCCGTCGTGCCCCCTCGATATTGGATTCGCCTTCCTCCCTTCTTCGCCTCCGTCATCCCGCAGGGAGGGCTCCTGGAGCTATGGCTGCAGCACGCCGGCTGCAGCACGCCGGCTGCAGCACCCCCGCGACCGAGGCAGAGGTCGCGGTCGTTGCCTCGGGCGAGGTCTTCATGACTCGAGGCTGGGGCGAGATCGCCCGGGGTTGCAGAGCTAGGGGCGTCCTCACGGTCCACTTGGAGTATGATGGTGCTTCGGTGATGTTCTTCAAGGTCTTCGACGCGAACGGGCGCCGGCTGGAGTGTTGCCCCGGAGGGGTGGCCAGGACCTCGCCATGGTGAGGGCTAGGCCCGTCGACCGCTCCCTTGGCCGCTCCAGAAGCAACGGGGGCGCCGGAGGATCCAGCGACTCCAGCGAGATCCTCGCGACTCCGGAGACGAGCGACGACAGCTACGAGCCTACGAGCCGGCGCCGCTCCTGGAGCAGGGCGGGCTCATCTGGCCGTCGCCGACTCTGATCTGGATGGGGTTGGTGCTGGCGCCATGATAATTATTAGTCAGCCGTTAGTTGCTTCCGAGGGGAGGCGAGGCACTGAAGGCTTGACGAGGTGGCGCCATGTGGGGCTGCCACGGCCAGAGCTCAGCCATTCAGGTTTGTCGGCGTTGCAGGGACGGACCCATGCGCAAGTGTCGTGCCATTGCGGGAGCAATTCCGTCAGTTGGCGTCAGTTGAATAGGCAACTAGATCAAACAATTTAGCCGAGAAGGAGTGTATCCATTCAAACAGATGCTGGGAAGGTAGACATCGCTGGGTCAGGCCCGAGCGACTTGGGGATGATGCAGCCCGAGGGGCGCCCCCAACAAAGCAAGCTAATCAACATGAAATAAAAAGGGATACATGCCGCAGGGACGGACCCACGCGGCCTGGGAATGATGCAGCCCTGGGAGGGCGCTCCCAGCTGGAAATGAAACTTGAAAGATGTCACCTGAAGATGTCGAGGATGAAGGGATGTTGGTGCAGCAGACTCGGTGGGCTGCGGAAGCCGGTCCTCACGAGCCCCCAGGCCCAGGGGCCTTGGGAGGCTCCGGAGGCGCTGGTCGCTCCTCGCGAATCATCTCCATCTCCGCCAGGGCTGCGGAACGCCTTTCTTCTTGAGCCTCCATGATGCCCCTCATGAGGCGCTGGTACGTAGCAGCCGCGCTCGGCAAGCCGTAAGGCCTGTGAATGTAGTTGTGGGGCGGACCTCCGCAACGCCCCACTTGCGACGGCCAGAGGCGCTCCATCATGGCGACTTGGTTGAGCCCTGGTACGTCGATGCAGACGCGCATCCCACCATCCTCGCTTGGATGGGGAGCCACAGCCGGTAGACGGCGGCAACCTCTCATGATTTTCGATTCCTGTAGTTCTTGAATGGCCTTGCTGACAAACTCCTGCTGGTCTGACCTTCCTTGCCTTGCTCCTCCTTGAGGGAAACGTGCTTCGAAACACACCTCCACGTGGTGCCCTAGCGCCTCCCTTGTGACCTTGGCCAGGTCGGTTGCCCTCCAGGAGAGAGCCCCCGAGCCCTGCCTGAGGAGGGCGCCGGGAGCGCTTTCCTATGTGATGGAAGGAGGTTCTCCTTGCGCAGACGCGGGCCCTGAGGGGCCTGCCTTCCGTGGAGCCGGTCCGAGCGATGTCTTCTTCTTCTTGAGGGTGGTCTCGGGAAGCCTCCTGCTCCCGCGATCCGGGTCTTCCAGTGACGCGGCCTGAAAGGCTCGCTCCAGGGAACACACTGCATCCTTCTCTTCGCAGGGCACCGTGATGACTCCGCCACTTCCTGGAATCTTAAAGACGTTGTAGCCATGGTGAGTTACGGCCATGAACTTGGCCAGCACTGGGCACCCGAGGATGGCGTTGTACGGCAGGCGGATGTGAGCGACGTCGAAGTCGATGAGCTCGGTGCGGTAGTTGTTGCGTGCCCCGAAGGTGACAGGGAGGCGGACCTGCCCGATCGGGACCGTGGAGCCGTCGGTGACTCCGGAGAAAATCTTGGTTGGCTGAAGCTGGTCATAGGGTACTTGGAGATTATTGAATGTTTCCACGGACAGGACGTTGAGCCCTGCCCCACCATCGATGAGGGTCCTGGTGACCAGTACGTTGCTGATGAGTGGGGAGAAAAGCATCGGGAGGACTCCGGTTGTGGCCGCACACTTAAGATGATCCGCTGAGCTGAACGTGATGGCGCACGCCGACCACTTGAGAGGGCGCGTTGCTTCGAGCTTGGGTAGGACTACATTCACTTCGCGGGCAAACTGCTTGAAGATGCGTTGGGAGGCTGGGGCTTGAGCTCCGCCCAGGATGCAAGCGATTGCGCGTGGCTCCTAGAAGCCCCCAGCCCCTTCGTCTTGATGGCGGTCCTTGTTCCTCCTTGGCTGAGGCGGCAGTGGAGGGAGGCCTGCGTTGCCTTGTGGGCGGTCCTCACGAGGCTGATCCCTCCAGTCTCCCTCGCGAGGCAGGTCTCGCCAGCGATCCTTGCGAGGTTGATCACGCCATCCTTGGCGCGGGCCGCGGTCTTCCCAGCTTCCTGCGTTTCTTCCTCCTCCTCGGCCGTAGCCCCGGTCAGCACGGTCGGGACGACAGCCGATCCTTCCTTCTCGCACGGCGCGGAGTTCTTGGCATTCGTTGGTGTTGTGGGTATGGAGGTCGTGGTACACACAGTACCGGCTGCCCCTGGAGGATTCGGGCAGATCTTTGCCCCTTGGTGTCTGGTTCTGCCGCGAGCACGGCAGCCCCCTTGCGCTTCACGTCCTTTGCCTTAGGCTTCTTCTCTTCTGGGTCTGCGGCTGGCAGCTCGAGGAGGGAGAGGCGGGCTTCCTCAGCCCTGGCGCACTTGGTCGCCAAGTTGAACAGCTCCAGGGAGGTGCACAGGTCTTCCTGCATCGCCAGCTCCTCCTTCATCTTGACATCGCGCACTCCATTGGAGAAGGCTGAGATGATGGCCTCCTCAGACACCTTGGGGATCTTGAGGCGCGCACTGTTGAAGCGCTGGATGTACTTTTGCAGGGTCTCTCCGGATTGTTGCTTGATGCGGCGCATGTCACTCACGGCGGGCGGCCGGTCGTGAGTACCTTGGAAGTTGGCGATGAAGCGGGTGCGCATCTGGTCCCAGGAAGAGATCGTGCCTGGAGCCAGATTTAGGAGCCAGGTGCGAGCTCCTTCCTTGAGCGCCATGGGGAACCAGTTCGCCATGAACTTCTCGTCCCCGCTGGCGGCTTCGATACCCAGCTCATAGAGCTGGAGGAACTCTGCAGGGTCGGTCGTGCCGTCATAACGAGGAGGCAGGTCTGGCTTGAACTTGCCGGGCCATGCGATGCTACGCAGCTCGGTGGTGTAGGCACGGCAGCCTGCGGTGGTCACGGGAGGCTTTGGGTGAGGGAGAGCTTGGTCTTGCGGGTCCCCATGCGCTACAGCTGGGAGCAGCGCGGGGTATTGACGCGCGGGAGCAGGAGCAGGGTCGCGACGTGCCGGAGCAGGGAGCGCCCGGGCAGCTTCTTGCGGGCGAGGGACTTCTTGTCAGCTCTGCTCTTGTTGCGCCGGCGCCTGACGGAGTGGGTTACTACCAGGGGCCGCGCGCCTGGGAGCCATGGAGTCTTCTTGAAGAGGAGGCGGCTGGTACGCCCCCGGAGCTTCATTGCCCGCGCGGGACGGGGTGCGGCGCAGGACAGCCCCCTGCGGCGCGGACGAGCTTGGTGACACGGTCGAGCCACTCTTCATAGACGTCATCGACGGGACGTTAGCGCAGGAGCTCGTTTACCACGATGAGCACAGCTCGAGCCTCCAAGGGAGCGCGGAGCGCGCGGGACGAAGAACTAGCGAGTGTGAGTGACGGAGTAGCGGTACGGCCGTCTTGCCGCACGAACGGATGCTGAGACGACGCTTGCTGCTCGTTCCCCGCTGGGCCGGTGGCGGCCATGAAGGCGCGCGACGGGGAACGATGAGGACGCCCGCCGACGGGAGCCGTCTGGGCGACACGGGAAGCAACGGCGGCCCGGCGTTCGGCGCGGGCCCGGCGAGCGTCGGACATGGACGCGACGGTTGGGGGATAGCGGAGCGGTGGAAGACAAATTTCGGCGCACCCCTACCTGGCGCGCCAAATGTCGGATTTCGGGTTCCGACAAACCCTTAAGGTTCGAACTCTGGGGTGCGCGCGGAGATTACGCCCTCTACCTCTCCGTCTCGCAAAGATCTAAACTACTGAAAGAACAACACAAGAGACACAAGGTTTATACTACTTCGGGCCACCATTGTGGTGTAATACCCTACTCTAGTTTGTGGTGGGTGGATTGCCTCTTGGGCTGGTGATGATGAACAGTACAAGGAAGAACAGCCTCGCGAGGGCCTGTTCTTGGCTAGGAGGATGAACTGCTAGGAGGAGTTCAGCCGCCCTTCTTTCTCTCCGTCTCTCTCTCTCTCTGGATTCTAGCTCGCTGGATCCTGAATCCTCTCTCTACCCTAGGGGTGGCTAGTCCTATTTATAGGCAAAGGCCCTGGGCCTCTCCCCCAAATATTGAGCGGGAAGGGCGCCAACAGTTGGCCATTTTGAAGGGGAACATCTGGTACACTTATCCTGACTGAAGTGGGTCCTTGCCTGCCAAAGGCTCCGTGGTGACGCCGTCCTAGGCTCTACGGTGACCTCCTTCCCTCCGTTGGACTAGTCTTGGTCTTGTTGCACCTAAATGTATGCCTTTGCTTGATCCTCTCGCCTGCGCTTGCCCCCTTTGCACCAAAGAGGAAAGGAGGACACTGCACGGGCTGGCGCCTGCCTGGCGCCCTTGGTTGTCATGGCTTACGTCATGGACACCTCGCGAGGTACCCCTCCTTGATCTCTTTGCCTCCTCGTGAGCCAGCCTGATGAGGCCGCGCCTGAGGAAGCTCCGCGTCATCCGCCCCGCGAGGCTTGGCCCCTCGCGAGGGTCTTGGGTCTTGTGTTGATGAAGATGGGCCGTGTTGGGCCTCCTTTGAGCCACGCCGCAGGCCGCAGGTAGGCAAGTTTGGGGACCCCCGTTCCCAGAACGCTGACAACTTCTTTCAAAGGGACACAAGCTCAAGATGATCTTCCACCACAAGACTACAAGCAAAAAGGCAAGGACAAGCTTCAAGAGGAAATTGATGCATTTGAAGAAGCTCCTAAGACCTTAGTCATGTGGATTCCCAGGACTACTTCAAGTTCCACTTCATCAAGTACGACTACAACTCCAAGGATTCCCATCAAGATGGTGTGGATCCAAAAGAAGAAGAATTAGAGAGTTCTTGAGGGTGACTCCGCCAACATACTTCACTCTTATCATTTGGCCAAGAACAAGTGCAATCAACTTCCATATCTTGCACCACTTCAAGGAGTCACAAACCCTCTCATTGGTAAGTCAAGGGACAAGGTAACCTAAAAGCTTTCATCGACATCATCTTATGTGTGCATCACTCTATGTTTATGGATATCCTTGTTTGTTCCTTGTGAGACTAACCCATGTAGGTATTGAAAGTGCAACTCACTCCAATGGATAGCTCCAATTGATCTACATCAACATTGAGCATCCACATCTTCAACATCTACATGAAGTCATCATCGACAAAACCCAAGATTAGTTCATCCCTCTTAGGGGGGATATCACATCTAGGAGGAGCTTTACTCTAAGAATTGAGCTAAAGAAACTCCAATGATGTGAACACAACATTGCTTTATGTAAAAGTGGTAACCCCACTTGCGCTTAAACGATGAGTATGACCTATGATCAAATGTTCTCATTTGACTCCTAAGTCAATATGCTCATATATAGATGACCTAGTCATCGCAATTGCTTGATAGATGCTAGAATTGGTTGTGCATGCTTTGCCACATATTTCAATTGCCATTTTATTGTGTGAGCATGTTGATTGCATATTTTACTCATTCGAGGACATCCACTTGTTGTTTTGATTGATTGGTTTTATTTTCTTTTGCCAAGTGGATGGACAAGAATGCCTAAGAACCCTCTCCAGCTATCTATGCTTTCCTCGTCTCAAACTCTATTCATGCTACATCACAAAATTTGATCAAGTCAGATTCAAACCACTCTATGTGAGGAGCACTCGGAGTCCCCGATTTGTCATAGACTTAAACTTCCAAAACTTCTTTGTGCTTTTCGGTATGACCGATTTCCCCATTTCGGTCATACCAAGATCACTAAGTCGATCTAGGTTTTCATCTCGGTGCAACTAATTTGAACTTGTCGGCGTTCTGGGAACGAGGGTACCCAGACTTGCCTGCCTGCGGCCTGCGGCATGGCTCAAATGGAGGCCCAGCGTGGCCCATCTGCATCGACACAAGACTCAAGACCCTCGCGATGGGCCAAGACTCGCAAGGCGGACGACACAGCGCTTCCTCAAGCACGGCCTCCTTAGGCTGGCTCGCGAGGAGGCGAAGAGATCAAGGTGGGGTACCTCGCGAGGTGCCCATGACGCAAGCCATGACGATCGAGGGTGCCAGGCGGGCGCCAGCCCGCGCAGCTTCCCCCCTTTTCTCTTTGGTGCAAAGGGGGCAAGCGCAGGCGAGAGGAACAAGCAAACGCACCCATTTCGATGCAACGAGACTAAGACCAGTCCAACGGTGGGAAGGAGGTCACCATGGGGCCCAGGACGGCGTCACCACAGGGCCTTTGGCAGGCGAAGACCAACTTTAGTCAGGACAAGTGTACCAGATGTTACCCTTCAAATTGGCCAATTGTTGGCGCCCTTCCCGCTCAATATTTGGGAAGAGGCCCAGGGACTTTGCCTATAAATAGGACTAGCCACCCACAGGGTAAGGGCATCGAATCCAGCATCTAGAGAGATAGAAGGGCGATCAAACTCCCCCTAGCAGTTCATCCCCTAACCAAGAATAGACCCTCGCGAGGTCGTTCTTCCTTGTACTGTTCTTCCTCATCCGCCCAAGAGGCAATCCACCCACCACAAACTAGAGTAGGGTATTACACCACAATGGTGGCCCGAACTAGTTTAAACCTTGTGTCTCTTGTGTTGTTCTTGCAGTAGTTAGATCCTCGCGAGACGGAGAGGTAGTGGGCATGATCTCCGCGCGCACCCGAGAGTTCGAACCTTAAGGGTCTGTCGGAACCCGTGATCCGACAGAACTGTTCGGTCACACCGACTTGCCATAACTGTCAACAGTTATGCATCTCGGTGCCACCGAGTTGTTCCACTCGGTCACACCGACAGGGTCGGGCTATATATACTCACGGGCAAATTTTTGGAAATTTCTCCGAAACCTCTTCACCCGCGCATAGCTCGCTCTTCCTCCTGGGTCTCTGGATCGTCCTCCTTGTCGCCAGCCGCCTCCTATCGCTGGTCTCCGCCGCCGTCAACGGAATTCGACTCCGCCATTGCCGCCGTAGCGAGTCCGCAACCGAACTAGGGTATGGACTCGATCACAGTGCTATTCCCCGTCCAATTCCTAGCACATTGTGTTCTTTATGATTCTTGCTATGGTTGAAACACTCCTATCCAGTCAAAACAATCCGTAGAATAGTTGAGATTTGATAATTTAGGTTTAGGTTTCCGCCGAAACCATCTCGGACCCACCGGGTTGCGGAACTCGGTTCCACCGATTCGGCCACGACCATTGCACATGTGGTTCTCAGTCTGACCGAGAATTACAAATCGGTGAGACTGAGTTCAAGACTTTGTGAAACCCTAGCAATCTCGGTGCCACCGAACTGTGACTCGGTCTGACCGAGTTCACTAGTTTTGGTCCCAAAAGCTGTTTCGGTATCACCGAGTTTGCAAATCGGTTGATCCAAAATGCTTTCTATGGAAAACTAAAACTAAGTTTTTGACTCATTCTTTTGCAAAAATCTCTGCATTTTGTGATGCTCATCCACTCTATCTCATCTATAAACTATTCACAGGGTCAGCAGTCAGAGTTTGCAGCATGTTTGATCAGAGTGACAGCCAGAACAGATCTGAGGAGCAGGTTCATATGAGTGAGGGCACTAGTCCCTCTAGCAGCTCTGATGAGGGTAGCAGGAGCACCCCAAGCAATCTGCCTAAAGCTGCCACTAGAGCAAACAAGAAGAGAACTTCTGAGTTAGAGGATGAGGATTATGTGGCAAAAGAGGAAGCCACATCCAAGAAGAAGGTGCTCAAGAAAGAGTATGGCTCAGCTGCAGCCATCAAGCCTGGAATGCACAAAAAGGCACCTGCAAGATATTGGGGAACGTAGTAATTTCAAAAATTTCCTACGCACACGCAAGATCATGGTGATGCATAGCAACGAGAGGGGAGAGTGTTGTCTACGTACCCTCGTAGACCGAAAGCGGAAGCGTTGACGCAACATAGAGGAAGTAGTCGTACGTTCTCCTCGATCCAACCGATCACAGCACCGTTACTCCGGCACCTCCGAGTTCTTGGCACACGTTCAGCTCGATGACGATCCCCGGGCTCCGATCCAGCAAAGCGTCGGGGAAGAGTTCCGTCAGCACGACGGCGTGGTGACGATCTTGATGTGTTACCGGCGCAGGGCTTCGCCTAAGCACTGCAACGATATGACCGAGGTGGAATTTGGTGGAAGGGGGCACCGCACACGGCTAAGGAACGATCCGTAGATCAACTTCTGTGTCTATGGGGTGCCCCCTGCCCCTGTATATAAAGGATGGAGGAGGAGGAGGCCGGCCAAGGCAAAGGTGCGGCCAGGATATGGATTCCTACTAGGATTCCAAGTCCTAGTAGGAGTCCACCAAAAGGGGAGGAAGGGAGAAGGAATAGGAGGAGAAGGAGAGGTGGCCGGCCCCCTTTTCCCTAGTCCAATTCGGACTAGAGGGGAGGGGGGGCGCAGCAGCCTTTTTCCTCTTCCCACTAAAGCCCATCAAGACCCATTACTTCTCCCGTAATCCCGTAACTCCCCGGTACCTCCGAAAATACCCGAACCACTCAGAACCCTTCCGATGTCCGAATATAGTCGTTCAATATATCGATCTTTACGTCTCGACCATTTCGAGACTCCTCGTCATGTCCCCGATCTCATCCGGGACTCCGAACTCCTTCGGTACATCAAAACTCATAAACTCATAATATAACTGTCATCGAAACCTTAAGCGTGCGGACCCTACGGTTCGAGAACAATGTAGACATGACCGAGACACGTCTCCGGTCAATAACCAATAGCGGGACCTGGATGCCCATATTGGCTCCTACATATTCTACGAAGATCTTTATCGGTCAGACCGCATAACAACATACGTTGTTCCCTTTGTCATCGGTATGTTACTTACCCGAGATTCGATCGTCGGTATCCAATACCTAGTTCAATCTCGTTACCGGCAAGTCTCTTTACTCATTCCATAATACATCATCTCGCAACTAACTCATTAGTCGCAATGCTTGCAAGGCTTGAGTGATGTGCATTACCGAGAGGGCCCAGAGATACCTCTCCGACGATCGGAGTGACAAATCCTAATCTCAAAATACGCCAACCCAACATCTACCTTTGGAGACACCTGTAGTACTCCTTTATAATCACCCAGTTACGTTGTCACGTTTGGTAGTACCCAAAGTGTTCCTCTGGCAAACGGGAGTTGCATAATCTCGTAGTCATAGGAACATGTATAAGTCATGGATAAAAGCAATAGCAACATACTAAACGATCGGGTGCTAAGCTAATGGAATGGGTCATGTCAATCAGATCATTCAACTAATGATGTGACCTCGTTAATCAAATAACAACTCTTTGTTCATGGTTAGGAAACATAACCATCTTTGATTAACGAGCTAGTCAGGTAGAGGCATACTAGTGACACTCTGTTTGTCTATGTATCCACACATGTATTATGTTTCCAGTTAATACAATTCTAGCATGAATAATAAACATCTATCATGACATGTAAGGAAATAAATAATAACTTTATTATTGCCTCTAGGGCATATTTCCTTCAGTCTCCCTACTTGCACTAGAGTCAATAATCTAGTTCACATCGCCATGTGATTTAATAGCAATAGTTCACATCACCATGTGATCAACACCCAAAGGGTTTACTAGATTCAGTAATCTAGTTCACATCGCTATGTGATTAACACCCAAAGAGTACTACGGTGTGATCATGTTTTGCTTGTGAGAGAAGTTTAGTCAACGGGTCTGCCACATTCAGATCCGTTATGTATTTTGCAAATTTCTATGTCTACAATGCTCTGCATGGAGCTACTTTAGCTAATTGCTCCCACTTTCAATATGTATCTAGATTGAGACTTAGAGTCATCTAGATTAGTGTCAAAACTTGCATCGACGTAACCTTTTACGACGAACCTTTTTGTCACATCCATAATCGAGAAACATATCCTTATTTTACTAAGGATAATTTTGACCGATGTCCAGTGATCTACTTCCTAGATCACTATTGTACTCCCTTGCTTAACACAGTGTAGGGTATACAATAGATCTGGTACATAGCATGGCATACTTTATAGAATCTATGGCTGAGGCATAGGAAATGACTTTCATTCTCTTTCTATCATCTGCCGTGGTCGGGCTTTGAGTCTTACTCAATTTCACACCTTGTAATACAGGCAAGAACTCTTTCTTTGACTGTTCCATTTTGAACTACTTCAAAATCTTTTCAAGGTATGTACTTATTGAAAAACTTATCAAGCGTCTTGATCTATCTCTATAGATCTTGATGCTCAATATGTAAGCAGCTTCACCGAGGTCCTTCTTCGAAAAACTCCTTTCAAATACTCCTTTATGCTTTACAGAATAATTCTACATTATTTCCGATCAATAATATGTCATTTACATATACTTATCAGAAATGCTGTAGTGCTCCCACTCACTTTCTTGTAAATACAGGCTTCACCGCAAGTCTGTATAAAACTATATGCTTTGATCAACTTATCAAAGCGTATATTCCAACTCCGAGATGCTTGCACCAGTCCATAGATGGATCGCTGGAGCTTGCATATTTTGTTAACACCTTCAGGATCGACAAAACCTTCTAGTTGCATCGTATACAACTCTTCTTTAATAAATCCATTAAGGAATGTAGTTTTGTTTATCCATTTGCCGGATTTCATAAAATGCGGCAATTGCTAACATGATTCAGACAGACTTAAGCATAGATACGAGTGAGAAACTCTCATCGTAGTCAACACCTTGAACTTGTCGAAAACCTTTTGCGACAATTCTAGCTTTGTAGATAGTAACACTACTATCAGTGTCCGTCTTCCTCTTCGAGATCCATTTATTTTCTTTGGCTTGCCGATCATCGGGCAAATCCATCAAAGTCCATACTTTGTTCTCATACATGGATCATATCTCAGATTTCATGGCCTCTAACCATTTCGCGGAATCTGGGCTCATCATCGCTTCCTCATAGCTCGCAAGTTCGTCATGGTCTAGTAACATGACTTCCAGAACAGGATTACCGTACCACTCTGGTGCGGATCTCACTCTAGTTTACTTACGAGATTCGGTAGTAACTTGATCTTGAAGTTAGATGATCATCATCATTAGCTTCCTTACTAATTGGTGTAGTAGTCACAAGAACAGATTTCTGTGATGAACTACTTTCCAATAAGGGAGAAGGTACAATTACCTTATCAAGTTTTCTACTTTCCTCCCACTCACTTCTTTTGAGAGAATCTCCTTCTCTAGAAAGGATCCATTCTCAGCAACGAATATCTTGCCTTTGGATCTGTGATAGAAGGTGTACCCAACAGTCTCCTTTGGGTACCTATGAAGACACATTTCTCCGATTTGGGTTTGAGCTTATCAGGATGAAACTTTTTCACATAAGCATCGTAACCCCAAACTTTAAGAAACGACAACTTTGGTTTCTTGCCAAACCACAATTCATTTTGTGTCGTCTCAACGGACTTTAGATGGTGCCCCTTTTAACGTGAATGCAGCTGTCTCTAATGCATGATCCCAAAATGATATTGGTAAATCGGTAAGAAACATCATAGATTGTACTATATCCAATAAAGTACGGTTATGACGTTCGGACACACCATTATGCTGTGGTGTTCCAGGTGGCATGAATTTGTGAAACTATTCCACATTGTTTTAATTGAAGACCAAACTCGTAACTCAAATATTTGTCTCCGCGATCAGATCGTAGAAACCTTATTTTCTTGTCACGATGATTTTCACTTCACTCTAAAATTCTTTGAACTTTTCAAATGTTTCAGACTTATGTTTCATCAAGTAGATATACCCATATCTGCTCAAATCATCTGTGAAGGTTAGAAAATAATGATACTTGTCGCGAGCCTTAATATTCATCGGACCATATACATCAGTATGTATGATTTCCAACAAATCTGTTGCTTGCTCCATTGTTCCGGAGAACGACGTTTTAGTCATCTTGCCCAAGAGGCATGGTTCGCAAGCATCAAGTGATTCATAATCAAGTGATTCCAAAATCCCATCAGCATGGAGTTTCTTCATGCGCTTTACACCAATATGACCTAAACGGTAGTGCCACAAATAGGTTGCACTATCATTATTAACTTCGCATCTTTTGGTTTCAATATTATGAATATGTGTGTCACTACGATCGAGATCCAATGAACTATTTTCATTGGTGTGTATGACCATAGAAGGTTTTATTCATGTAAACAGAACAACAATTGTTCTCTAACTTAAATGAATAACTGTATTGCAATTAACATGATCAAATCATATTCATGCTCAACGCAAACACCAAATAACACTTATTTAGTTTCAACACTAATCCCGAAAGTATAGGGAGTGTGTGATGATGATCATATCAATCTTGGAACCACTTCCAACACACATCGTCACCTTGCCCTTTAACTAGTCTTTGTTCATTCTGCAACTCCCGTTTCGAGTTACTAATCTTAGCAACTTGAACTAGTACCAAATACTGAGGGGTTGCTATGAACACTAGTAAAGTACACATCAATAACATGTATATCAAATATACTTATGTTCACTTTGCCATCCTTCTTATCCGCCAATCACTTGGGGTAGTTCCGCTTCCAGTGACCAGTCCCTTTGAAGTAGAAGCACTTAGTCTCAGGCTTAGGACCAGACTTGGGCTTTTTCACTTGAGCAGCAACTTGCTTGCCGTTCTTCTTGAAGTTCCCCTTCTTTCCTTTTGCCCTTTTCTTGAAACTAGTGATCTTGTCAACCATCAACACTTGATGTTTTTCTTTGATTTCTACCTTCGCCGATTTTAGCATCGCGAAGAGCTTGGGAATATTTTCCGTTATCCCTTGCATATTATAGTTCATCACGAAGTTCTACTAACTTGGTGATGGTGACTAGAGAATTCTGTCAATCACTATCTTATCTGGAAGATTAACTCCCACTTGATTCAAGCGATTGTAGTACCCAGATCTGAGCACATGCTCACTAGTTGAGCGATTCTCCTCCATCTTTTAGCTATAGAACTTGTTGGAGACTTCATATCTCTCAACTCAGGTATTTGCTTGAAATATTAACTTCAACTCCTGGAACATCTCATATGCTCCATGACGTTCAAAACGTCTTTGAAGTCCCGATTCTAAGCAGTTAAGCATGGTGCACTAAACTATTAAGTAGTCATCATATTGAGCCAGCAAAACGTTCATAATGTCTGCATCTGCTCCTGCAATAGGTCCGTCACCTAGCGGTGCATCAAGGACATAATTCTTCTGTGCAGCAATGAGGATAAACCTCAGATCACGGATCCAATCCGCATCATTGCTACTAACATTTTTCAACACAATTTTCTCTAGGAACATATCAAAATAAACACAGGGAAGCAACAACGCGAGCTATTGATCTACAACATAGATATGCTAATACTACCAGGACTACTGTTCATGATAATATTAAAGTTCAATTAATCATATTACTTAAGAACTCCCACTTAGATAGACATCCCTCTAATCTTCTAAGTGATCACGTGATCCAAATCAACTAAACCATAACCGATCATCACGTGAAATGGATTAGTTTTCAATGGTGAACATCACTATGTTGATCATATCTACTATATGATTCACGCTCGACCTTTCGGTCTCCGTGTTCTGAGGTCATATCTTATATGCATAGCTCGTCAAGTATAACCTGAGTATTCCGCGTGTGCAACTGTTTTGCACCCGTTGTATTTGAACGTAGAGCCTATCACACCCGATCATCACGTGGTGTCTCAGCACGAAGAACTTTTGCAACGGTGCATACTCAGGGAGAACACTTCTTGATAATTTAGTGAGAGATCATCTTATAATGCTACCGTCAATCAAAGCAAGATAAGATGCATAAAAAGATAAACATCACATGCAATCAATATAAGTGATATGATATGGTCATCATCATCTTGTGCTTCTGATCTCCATCTCCGAAGCACCGTCATGATCACCATCGTCACCGGCGCGACACCTTGATCTCCATCATAGCATTGTTGTCGTCTCGCCAATCTTATGCTTCCACGACTGTCACTACCGCTTAGTAATAAAGTAAAGCATTACATCGCGATTGCATTGCATACAATAAAGCGTCAACCATATGGCTCCTGCCAGTTGCCGATAACTCGGTTACAAAACATGATCATCTCATACAATAAAATTTAGCATCATGTCTTGACCATATCACATCACAACATGCCCTGCAAAAACAAGTTAGACGTCCTCTACTTTGTTGTTGCAAGTTTTACGTGGCTGCTACGGGCTTAAGCAAGAACTCATCTTACCTACGCATCAAAACCACAACGATAGTTTGTCAAATAGACTCTGTTTTAACCTTCTCAAGGACCGGGCGTAGCCACACTCGGTTCAACTAAAGTTGGAGAGACAGTCTTCCGCAAGCCATCTATGTGCAAAGCACGTCGAGGGAACCGGTCTCGCGTAAGCGTACGCGTAAGGTTGGTCCGGATTGTCTCGTCCAACAATACCGCTTAACCAAAGTATGACATGCTGGTAGGCAGTATGACTTGTATCGTCCACAACTCACTTGTGTTCTACTCGTGCAAATATCATCAAACCATAAAAACCTAGGCTCGGATGCCACTGTTGGGGAACGTAGTAATTTCAAAAATTTCCTACGCACACGCAAGATCATGGTGATGCATAGCAACGAGAGGGGAGAGTGTTGTCTACGTACCCTCGTAGACCGAAAGCGGAAGCGTTGACGCAATGTAGAGGAAGTAGTCGTACGTTCTCCTCGCGATCCAACCGATCACAGCACCGTTACTCCGGCACCTCCGAGTTCTTGGCACACGTTTAGCTCGATGACGATCCCCGGGCTCCGATCCAGCAAAGCGTCGGGGAAGAGTTCCGTCAGCACGACGGCGTGGTGACGATCTTGATGTGTTACCGGCGCAGGGCTTCGCCTAAGCACTGCAACGATATGACCGAGGTGGAATTTGGTGGAAGGGGGCACCGCACACGGCTAAGGAACGATCCGTAGATCAACTTCTGTGTCTATGGGGTGCCCCCTGCCCCTGTATATAAAGGATGGAGGAGGAGGAATCCGGCCAAGGCAAAGGTGCGGCCAGGATATGGATTCCTACTAGGATTCCAAGTCCTAGTAGGAGTCCACCAAAAGGGGAGGAAGGGAGAAGGAATAGGAGGAGAAGGAGAGGTGGCCGGCCCCCTTTTCCCTAGTCCAATTCGGACTAGAGGGGAGGGGGGGCGCAGCAGCCTTTTTCCTCTTCCCACTAAAGCCCATCAAGGCCCATTACTTCTCCCGTAATCCCGTAACTCCCCGGTACCTCCGAAAATACCCGAACCACTCACAACCCTTCCGATGTCCGAATATAGTCATCCAATATATCGATCTTTACGTCTCGACCATTTCGAGACTCCTCGTCATGTCCCCGATCTCATCCGGGACTCCGAACTCCTTCGGTACATCAAAACTCATAAACTCATAATATAACTGTCATCGAAACCTTAAGCGTGCGGACCCTACGGTTCGAGAACAATGTAGACATGACCGAGACACGTCTCCGGTCAATAACCAATAGCGGGACCTGGATGCCCATATTGGCTCCTACATATTCTGCGAAGATCTTTATCGGTCAGACCGCATAACAACATACGTTGTTCCCTTTGTCATCGGTATGTTACTTACCCGAGATTCGATCGTCAGTATCCAATACCTAGTTCAATCTCGTTACCGGCAAGTCTCTTTACTCGTTCCATAATACATCATCTCGCAACTAACTCATTAGTTGCAATGCTTGCAAGGCTTGAGTGATGTGCATTACCGAGAGGGCCCAGAGATACCTCTCCGACGATCGGAGTGACAAATCCTAATCTCGAAATACGCCAACCCAACATCTACCTTTGGAGACACCTGTAGTACTCCTTTATAATCACCCAGTTACGTTGTGATGTTTGGTAGTACCCAAAGTGTTCCTCTGGCAAACGGGAGTTGCATAATCTCGTAGTCATAGGAACATGTATAAGTCATGGATAAAAGCAATACCAACATACTAAACGATCGGGTGCTAAGCTAATGGAATGGGTCATGTCAATCAGATCATTCAACTAATGATGTGACCTCGTTAATCAAATAACAACTCTTTGTTCATGGTTAGGAAACATAACCATCTTTGATTAACGAGCTAGTCAGGTAGAGGCATACTAGTGACACTCTGTTTGTCTATGTATCCACACATGTATTATGTTTCCAGTTAATACAATTCTAGCATGAATAATAAACATCTATCATGACATGTAAGGAAATAAATAATAACTTTATTATTGCCTCTAGGGCATATTTCCTTCACAAGAAGAGTTCCCACTTCTAAGCCTAGGAAGGCTATAACTGAAGAAACCATGAAGCTTGTCATGGAATCTGAAGAGGAAGCAAGTGGCCAAGACAAGAAGAAGAAGAGAGTCAGAACTACCACTGCCAGAGTTCTTGGCAAACCCTCCATGAGGAGAGACTCAGATGAAGAAGAGGAAGAAGAGGTTGCTGCACCAGCACCCAAGGCACAGAAGCTTATGGGTGATGCCATAAGGACAGGGGCTACTGCATCTAAGCCCAAGGAAGCACCCAAAGCTGCCTCCAAGCCCAAGAGTGCACCTAAGAGGAACACCAGAAACATATCTGCTGCTGAGAAGAACAAGGCCCTAGTGCCTGATGTTGCTGCTGAAGAAGAAGAAGAAGGACAAGTGCTCAGGAAGCTCAAGCCCAAGATCCCAGACCACAATGATGCTCATCCTGTGGCTGAGGACATGAATATTAGAAGAGATTCAGGGCTGAGGAAGTGGAGAGAAGAAGATCCATATGCTTCAAGGAGAAGAACTGCTGTGGATTACAGGTTTCACACCAAGGAACAACAGGATTTCTATGAGACAGTGCTGCTGGATAAGAAGCCCATAGTGTGTGGCATGAGATGGGTTGATTGGGAATAAATTAGGGAGAACGAAGAACACTATCCTGGAGTATATGACAGCTTCAGTGCTTGTGGATTTGCAGACTTTGTTGGGCAAAAGCTCACAAAGTGGAATGAGGAGCTCATTATGCAATTCTACTCCACAACACACTTCTATCCAGATGGCAGGATAGTGTGGATGTCAGAAGGAACCAGATATCAGTCTATAGTTCCTGAATGGGCACAACTGATCAGTGCCCCAGAAGAGCAGGAACATAACTTGGACATCTATGCCAAGACGAAGATGGATCACAATTCGATGTCCAACATGTACAAGGAGATCCCAAACAAAGCACTTGACACTTTCAAGTTTGGCTCAGTGCACTTCCTTCTGTCAGGGCTACCCACTATCAACTGGATTCTGAGGCACACTCTATTGCCCAAGTCAGGTGATCACAAGATGATCCGAGGCCATGCAATAAACTTGCTTCACATATTTGATGTGCCACAGAAATTCAAGGTGATGAGCCTCATGGTAGAGACCATTAAGAGGACAATAGCTGATCAGAAGAGGAGCTGTGGATATGCCCCACAAATTCAAGAGATGATCAACTCAAAGATGGGCACAGGCACATACCTGCTGGACAAGGAACACCTGCCCATCCATCCAGATTTTGAAGACAATCAGGTTGTCATGAATGAGAATGAACCATCATCTGCACATGCTCAAGCAAAGAAGGAGAAGGCAAAGATGGAGAAAGCTGCCAGGATGCCAACTCAAGAGGAGGCATCTGAGTACTTCTTGAAGAATAAGCAAGAGCAACTTAGTTACCTGATAGCATCCACTCTGAGGATTGAGAAAGGACTAGCCACCCTGACTTGAAACCAAGAGAGACTGGAAAGAATCATGGAACAAAAGTTCTATGACCTGGATGTGAAAGTAACAGAGATTCAGTCTGCCGTGGAACAACTACAAGATGATATGCAGGAGAGGAAGGGCAAGACTACAACTGATGCATTTGCCAGAGTGCCCAGATCTCAGAGATCATCTGCAGTGCCAGTGCCTGACACCAGAGCCACCACTTCTGCACCAGCTACAGCTTCAGTTCCACCAGCTCCAGCTCCTACCCCAGCAGCTCCAACCACTTCTACTGAAGCCTTCGTCCTTGGCGTTATCTGGACTCCACCAACTGAAGACCAAGCCTGAGAGTCGTTTAGTACTATGCATCTTTCATGAACTTTTTGGTAACTTGTTGCCAAAGGGGGAGAAAAATGTATAGATCATAGGCTTCGAGAGAGAGAGAGAGAGTTTTCATTTGTTCTCTCTTGTCTTCTTGGTTGAACTTTATTTGCTTTGTTTGATCATAAGCTACACTTAATGCTTGTTGGATGTTATTATCAGTTTATCCTTATTTTGATCATTCACTTTGCTTGGTGATGAGTGCATGTATTTAATTCTTATCATTTTGAGCGCTCCACCAAGATGTATGTGACATGGAAGAGTAACCCATGATTCTAACTCTTTGTGCATTTGCAGTCCAATGCAAATCTTAAAACATGCACAAATTTAGGGGAAGCTCTTACTTATCACATACTTCTCAAACTGACGATATATTTCATTCTTATTATCTCTTGTTGAAGCTTTGATCTATATGTTGTCATCAATTACCAAAAAGGGGGAGATTGAAAGTGCAACTATCCCTAGGTGGTTTTGGTAATTCCTAACAACATATAGCTCATTGAGCTAACATTATTCCAAGATGAATATTTCAGGAAAAGCTCAATGGATGGCATGGCATGGATGAGGAAAGTGGATCACTCAAAATTATAAGGACAAAGGATTGGCTCAAACTTCAAGGACAAGACTCTACATTTTATGTTTTAATGATCCAAGATCACATTGAGTCCATAGGAAAAGCCAATACTGTTAAGGAGGGATGAGGTGTTGCTTAATGAGCCTCTTGCTTCATGTGCTTAGTGATATGCTCCAAAATCCTCAACTACCTTTCCATATTCACATATGATCTAAACCAAAAGTCAAACTCGGCCCCACCGATTCTTTCTATCCGGAGCCACCGAGTTTCATTTGTCATAGCCACTGCCACAAACCCTAGCAAATCGGTTTCACCGATAGGGATCTCGGTCTCACCGAGATGGGATTGCAATTTCTCTGTTTCCCTTTGTAACGTTTCGGTCCAACCGAAGTGAGCGATCGGTCCCACCGAGATTGCAATGTAAACTCACTATTTCCC
Organism: Aegilops umbellulata; assembly: GCA_032464435.1. Taxonomy (NCBI): domain Eukaryota; kingdom Viridiplantae; phylum Streptophyta; class Magnoliopsida; order Poales; family Poaceae; genus Aegilops; species Aegilops umbellulata. The sequence continues at coordinate 202,725,558 of CP136060.1, forward strand.
TTTCGTAACATTCCGGTCTCACCGAAATGAGCGAATCGGTCCCACCGAGTTTACCTGACAAACTCTCTAGTTAGCTTATTACGAAAATCGGTCTTACCGAGTTTGTGTAATCGGTCTCACCGAGATTACGTTATGCCCTATCCCTAACCATATCGGTCCTACGGAGTTGCATGTCGGTCCCATCGAAAATCTTAACAGTCACTAGATTGGCTGAATCGGTCCGACCGAGTTTATCAATTCGGTCCCACCGAGATTGGCAAGTTGTGTGTAGTGGTTAGATTTTGTGTGGAGGCTATATATACCCCTTCACTTCCTCTTCATTCATGGAGAGAGCCATCAGAATGAATCTACACTTCCAACTTGCATTTTCTGAGAGAGAACCACCTACACTTGTGTTGAGGCCAAGATATTCCATTCCTACCATATGAATCTTCATCTCTAGCCTTCCCCAAGTTGCTTTCCACTCAAATCTTCTTTCCACCAAATCCATATCCTATGAGAGAGAGTTGAGTGTTGGGGAGACTATCATTTGAAGCACAAGAGCAAGGAGTTCATCATCAACACACCATTTGTTACTTCTTGGAGAGTGGTGTCTCCTAGATTAGCTAGGTGTCACTTGGGAGCATCCGACAAGATTGTGGAGTTGAACCAAGGAGTTTGTAAGGGCAAGGACATCGCCTACTTCGTCAAGATCTAGCGCTAGTGAGGCAAGTCCTTCGTGGGTGATGGCCACGGTGGGGTAGACAAGGTTGCTTCTTCGTGGACCCTTCGTGGGTGGAGCCCTCCATGGACTCACGCAGTCGTTACCCTTCGTGGGTTGAAGTCTCCATCAACGTGGATGTACGTTAGCACCACCTATCGGAACCACGCCAAAAATGTCCATGTCTCCTATTGTGTTTGAATCCTCCAAACCCTTCCCTTTACATTCTTCCAAGTTGCATGCTTTACTTTCCGCTACTCATATACTCTTTTGCATGCTTGCTTGAATTGTGTGGAGATTGCTTGACTTGTGCTAAGATAGCTAAAATCTGCCAAGAACTAAAATTGGGAAAAGGCTAGATTTTTATTTGGTCAAGTAGTCTAATCACCCCCCCTCTAGACATACTTCCGATCCTACACCAAGTCTCTACACAATGGTGGATGAAGACAAGGAAGAACGCAACCATTCAAACATATCCTTTGAGAAATTTTATGTTGAGTTTCATGATTGTGATTTTTGGATACACAAGTGCTCTTCCTTGCAAAAACTAACCCATGTAGGTAGATGAACTCAAACTCCAAGTGGTGCTCCCAACTCTTGACGAGGTACATCAACCTTGAGCAACCCACACAAGTTCAACTACATGATCATGATCAACACCACCACCCAAGGTATGTTATTTCATCTTAGAGAAGCTTTACTCCAAGTCATGAGTCAAAGCAACTCGACAAGATGTGAATACATCAAAAAGCTTAAACGAAAAATGGTAAGCCCATTTTGAGATTAAACGATGAGTATGACCTATGATCAAGTGATCTCACTTGACTCATAAGTCAATATACTGTAACATAGGTGACTTTGTCGCTGACCAATTCTAGATGAAGTTCTCTTGTGTTCTTTTCTGTGCTCTTGCATTTGTCTCACTCCTTTTTAGTTTCTTCTCTTTTATTTTCTATTCTGCATTCCTTGCATCCAATTCATTGCAAATCTTTCAGTCAATTCCTTGCAAATCCTTGTGAGATCTTACTTGTCTAGTGAGCTAAGGTGACAAGTGTTTTCTGTGCGATGAACTCGGTCTCACCGGTCTGATGCTTTCGGTCCAACCGGATCCTCTTGGTACAACCGAACCATACAACTCGGTGTCACCGATTTCACTACAGGAAAGACATCTTGCCACTTGTTTCTGCATTCTTTTTGATCCAGCTCCACTCAATGAATCTTGTCCTCGACCAACATCCCATTCAACTTCCTGCTTTGTTCTGTGACTCAAGGACCAAACCCATCATGACAAAAATCCATAAGAACCCTTCTTCGAAATTGATGTCAAAGGGGGAGAGAGAGATCACATCAAAGCTTAATCATATCTATAGGGGAGAGAATACTCAAGGGAAGAAAGAGTAATCATCAAGGACCCCAAATGCTTGGTGTTCAAGAGGAGAGAAGTCACATGTCTTCAAGAGGGGAAAGACATGTTCATATTTTCTCGTTTGCGTTAGCTCTGTTTATTTCCTTTGAGCTCTAATTTTGCTCTGATTTTCTGTTCCCTATCTTCTCTCAGTATCCCATGCTAGATTCAGGGGTAGCAAGACATCTAAGGGAAGGAAATCCTTGAATTTATTGCACATCTTTACCTTTGGGGACATGTCTATATCCAATGTGGTACTTAGTACTCACTCTACATGTCATCCCAGTCTTGGTACTCTTGTGGTTTCTTTTGTTTGCTCTGGCCAGTAGGTGTATCTGTGTTATCTAACCTTGTTTACGCAGGTTCATCCCATCCTAAGCCAACTCAAGACCACAAGGTAAGTATATGCATCACAGTCATGTGTATGAGAAATTCTTGCTGATGTACATACTGTTTGCAAGAAGGACACATGAGCAGGAAGGTACATTTCTCATAGTCACATCATTTTCTCTCATGCATATAGCCAAGATACATGTAACACATTGCTTACTCTATCATGTTTATGCATTCACATGCTCCTATTCCATATTCACATGATTGCATACATGTAGGGGGAGCCTATGCATGTTACATGTCTTTCCAAAGCTTTACATACTATTCTCTATAGCTTTATCTAAAGCTTTGATGTATGTTGTCATCAATTACCAAAAAGGGGGATATTGAAAGCACAAGTGCTCCATAGGTGGTTTTGGTAATTAATGTCAACATATCTCTTGTTGGACTAACACTTTTACCTAGTATGTCTCAGATAAGTACAACAATGCAGTGGCATGGACTAGAGGATGTGGAACCCCTTCAAAATGCTAAGGACAAAAGGATTGGCTCAAGCTCAAAGCTCAAGACTCTACATTTTCTATTTTAGTGATCCAAGATCACATTGAGTCTATAGGAAAAGCCAATACTATCAAGGAGGGGTGAGGTGTTGCTTAATGAGGCTCTTGCTCAAAATGCTTAGTGATATGCTCCAAAGCCCTCAACTACTTTCTCACATCCACATATGACCTAAACAAAAAGTCAAACTCGACCCCACCGATTCTTTCTATCCGGCGCCACCGAGTTCAAATGTCATAGCCACTGCCACAAAACCCTAGGCAAATCGGTCTCACCGATAGGGATCTCGGTCTCATCGAGATGGGATTGCAATCTCTCTGTATGGATCTATTACCAAAATCGGTCTCACCAAGTTTGCGTACTCGGTCCTACCGAGATTGCAATGTAAACTCTCTGTTTCCCTTTCGTAACATTTCGGTCTCACCAAAATGAGCGAATCGGTCCCACCGAATTTACCTGACCAACTCTCTAGTTAGCTTATTACGAAAATCGGTCTTACCGAGTTTGTGTAATCGGTCTCACCGAGATTACGTTATGCCCTATCCCTAACCATATCGGTCCTACGGAGTTGCATGTCGGTCCCATCGAAAATCCTAACAGTCACTAGATTGGCTGAATCGGTCCGACCGAGTTTATCAATTCGGTGCCACCGAGATTGGCAAGTTGTGTGTAGTGGTTAGATTTTGTATGGAGGCTATATATACCCCTCCACTTCCTCTCTATTCGTGGAGAGAGCCATCAGAATGAACCTACACTTCCAACTTGCATTTTCTGAGAGAGAACCACCTACACTTGTGTTGAGGCCAAGATATTCCATTCCTACCATATGAATCTTGATCTCTAGCCTTCCCCAAGTTGCTTTCCACTCAAATCTTCTTTCCACCAAATCCATATCCTATGAGAGAGAGTTGAGTGTTGGGGGGACTATCTTTTGAAGCACAAGAGCAAGGAGTTCATCATCAACACACCATTTGTTACTTTTTGGAGAGTGGTGTCTCCTAGATTAGCTAGGTGTCACTTGGGAGCATCCGACAAGATTGTGGAGTTGAACCAAGGAGTTTGTAAGGGCAAGGAGATCGCCTACTTCGTGAAGATCTACCGCTAGTGAGGCAAGTCCTTCGTGGGCGATGGCCACGGTGGGATAGACAAGGTTGCTTCTTCGTGGACCCTTCGTGGGTGGAGTCCTCCATGGACTCGCGCAGCCGTTACCCTTTGTGGGTTGAAGTCTCCATCAACGTGGATGTACGTTAGCACCACCTATCGGAACCACGCCAAAAACGTCCATGTCTCCTATTGCGTTTGAATCCTCCAAACCCTTCCCTTTACATTCTTCCAAGTTGCATGCTTTAATTTCCGCTGCTCATATACTCTTTCGATGCTTGCTTGATATCTATTGTGTTTGTTAAACTTGTGCCAAAACTCCACTTCAACTTAAAGAAATTAAAAACTGCTACTTTTGGTACTTAGTGTCTAATCAGCCCCCCCCCCCTCTAGACACCTCTTCTCGATCCTTTCACTAGAGGCTTCTCATGGCAACATGGGAGGCTATATGAACAAGTGGTAGGTAGCGCGACATAGCGATAGAACGAATAAATAGCAAGCCAAGATAGAAGTGATATCGGGGGTAGTGATCATCTTGCCTGCAATGTTCTCAGTGGTATCGAATCCTTGCTCCTCGTGAACGTACTCGGCAGGGTCCTCGGACACGATTTCATCTCCCAGCTCTACCCAAAGCAAGAACACAAACATCGGAACAACAATCAATCATGGTGCAATGCGCAAGCAACATGATACAAGACATGTCATGAAATACAAGATATGATGTGCATATGCGGATGAGGTGTTTCGGAAGGGGTGCATTCAAGACGGAAGGAGAAACAATGAACATGGCACCATCTTGGTAATCCAAGCATGCCACTGGTTAGATCGGAAGATTTCAGTTGAAATCGATATAAAGATCACCGAAAACGGATGCACGGTTTGAAAGTGAGAAGCAAAACCATATACAATGCAAGATGTTGAAAACAGCAACATGAGAAATTGGATGCAAAGTTTAAATATGCTACAACACAGCAACATGAAAATGAATGGCATGGCATTGAATTACAGGTCAAGCACTACAAAACATGATTGCTGATCTACTGCTAAAACTCACTAGAACATGTTTAAAATAGCATGGTAAAAATGCAAATGCTAACAATTTTGCAGACTAGGCAGAATTCACTGAACATGGCAAAAACAGATTCAGATAGTAATGTTTAGGACTAGTAAACTATATGCTACAGGAAAATATTATAGAAAACAAGAGCATGGCATGCTAGTACTAAATGCACTTAACGGAACTCCCTCACTGAACTTGGACCAAAACCTCATGGAAAAGATGCTAGCTTCAATGCAAAATGGCAAGTTATGCTGACAGTTTTAGACTTGGCAAAATAAACATGGCATGGCAGTACATGTTTGAGTACGCCTGTAGAGCACCTGCGGGTGTGCGGGAATGGCGTGTGAGTGCGGTGCATGCATGCGGAGCTGCTACAGGACATGCGCGCGTGGGGTGCTCGAACACGAGCTCGAGCTCGTCTCGGGTACGCGAGGTCCAGCCAGCGAAGGCAGGCAGGGAGCGCCCGCGAGGCTGCTGCACTGCGAGGCGTGTGTGCTCAGCGGATGCAGCAATGCTGAAGCGATGCGGCTAGGACTAGCCGCGGCAATGGCAGGAACTACAAAAAATATACAGACTTCGCCGGAGCGTCGAGAGCACGGGAAAGATACGGACGAAGCGACACCTATGGTGGTCCGTTGATGACGGGAAGGAGTATGGTGGAAGGTACGCTCACCTAGCGTCCCTAGGACATGAAGGTGTGGCCAGAGATGCAACGGAGACGGCGTGACGACGCGCGGGACTTTTCGGTCTTCGTGTCCATGAAGGAGAGGAAGAAGATAGGTCGAGGGAGTCGACTTGGAGGTCGTCTGGATGCGTGCGTCGTGGAAGGAGACGCAGAGGAACTTGATGGTCTTCTCCATGGCGGCTGAGGTGGTCGGAGGCGCGGTGAGGGGCTATCCCGAGCTAGAGCTGAAGCTCGCTCGGGTCATGGCGGGCAGGGCGACAGCGTGTGCGTGGAGGCTTACCTAGGCGGCGGCGAGGCAGGGAGAGGAACAGGATTAGGCAAGGAGGTACCCTAGGGCACCAGGGACATGTTATATAGGGCTAGCGATGCTTCTCCGTCCCTCAAGTCGACCGGACGTCGACGTGGCGCGTATGGATGTCCTGCTGTACAGGAGCTCGAAGATCCTCCTGTACGCGTGGGCTGACTGGGCTGCGGTTGGAGCGGCTGCTGTGCTTTGCTGGGATGCAGGTGAGGGGAAGGCCCAAGCTGTAGCGCACAGGTAAGGGAAGGTAAGCACTCTTTTCTCTGTTTTTATTAATAAACAAATTTCAGAGAAGGAAAAAGAGGTGGAGCTAGGGAGAGAATTTGGAAGGTTAGAAAATACCCTCATGCTCCTGGAAATACGCACTATTTTATAAAATTGGTTTGGACATTTTTAGAGGTAGAAAAATAAAACAAGATTGAATAAAATTGAAACTTGAGGCATTTTTGAACCTAACCAAAACAACTTCAAAAGAGCTGAAATTTGGCAGAGAGGTTTAGACCATGGTGTGAGACTATTGGCGAAAAGTTGGACATTAATGGAGGAGGGTAAAATGTCACTTGCAAAAATAAAAGAAAGGATAAGGGAAGGTGATGAAGCATGGGCATGGTTTGAGAGGGTGAAAATGGTAATGCACATGAAGCTCATGGCACCAACATGAATGACCAAATGCAATATGAAGAGCACATTGCCATACTTGATATGAGCATGATGCAACATATGATGGCATAGAGAAATATATCAAGACAATGCAATAAGTAAAACAACAAATAAAAACAAAAGATGGAACCCAAATGGAATTGGATGAAGGTCAAGTTGGATATAATGCCAAATGTGGAAGTGTTACAACTCTCCTCTACTACAAAAGGATCTCGTCCCGAGATCTAGGACTGAAAGAACTCCAGATATTCGGAACGGAGGTGATCCTCACACTCCCAAGTAGCTTCTTGGTCGGAATGGTGAAACCACTTAACTTTCAGGAACTTGATCGACTTGTTGCGAGTTTTGCATTCTGTTTCTTCAAGAATGGCAACAGGATGCTCATGATAAGACAAGTCCTCTTGGAGGTCAATCTCTTCGAAGTTGATTGTGCTCTCGGGCATCTTGAAGAACTTGCAAAGTTGAGACATGTGAAACACATCGTGCACGTTTGAGAAGTTGGAAGGGAGCTCAAGTTGATAGGCGATGTTGCCTCTTTTACCAATAATCTTGAAAGGACCCACATATCTTGGGGCAAGCTTCCCTTTGATACTGAAGCGTTGAGTGCCTTTCATTGGAGAGACTCGGAGATAGACATGGTCTCCAATCTCAAAAGCCAAGTCACGGTGCTTGCTATCATATTAACTCTTCTGGCGCGATTGCACGACTTTGAGATTTTCACGAATGACTTTGCAAATTTCTTCAGCTTCTGTGATCAAGTCAATTCCAAGAAGTTGGTGTTCACCAGTCTCGGACCAGTTGAGTGGAGTACGACACTTTCTTCCATATAGAATTTCAAATGGGGCCTTGCCCGAACTTGCTTGGTAGCTGTTTTTGTAGGAGAACTCGGCATATGGGAGGCAATCTTGCAACTTCATACCGAAAGAGATGACACAAGCTCTGAGCATGTCTTCAAGGATTTGATTGACTCTCTTGACTTGGCCACTTGTTTGAGGATGAAAGGCCATGCTAAAGAGAATGTTGGTGCCCATGGCCTTCTGGAAGGAATCCCAAAACTTGGAAGTGAAAATTCTTTCGCGGTCTGAGGAGATCAATTGAGGAATCTCGTGCAACGAGACACATCTGGAGGTGTATAGCTCTGCCAACTGAGATGTCGTGATAGATTCTTTGGCTGGAAGGAAATGAGCCACTTTTGTAAGCTTGTCAATGACAACGAAGATAGCATCATTCCCTCGCTTGGACTTGGGGAACCCAGTGACAAAGTCCATCTCGGTATGATCAAACTTCCATTCTGGAATAGCAAGAGGTTGGAGGAGACCTACTGGTCGCTGATGTTCTACTTTCACCCTGCGGTAGACATCACACTCATTCACAAATTGAGCAATCTCTCGCTTCATTCGTGTCCACCAGAACAACTACTTGAGGTCATGGTACATCTCCGAACTGACTGGATGGATGGAAAGAAGAGAATTGTGTGCTTCGTTCATTATGACCTTCCTTAGATCACCCTTAGGAACCACTAACTGGTCCTCGAAGAATAAGGTGTCCTTGTCATCAATGCGATAGCACTTGTATTTGGGCAATCCCTTGGCAACACCATGTTTCACCTTCTTCACCATGGTATCAAGGAGTTGTGCCTCACGAATTTGGTCTTCCAAAGTTGGAGTGACTTGAAGGTTGGAAAGAAAACCTTGAGGAACAACTTGGAGGTTGAGCTTGCGGAATGCTCCACAAAGATCAGGTTGGAATGGCTTGAGAATTAAGCTGTTGCAATATGCCTTTCTGCTCAAAGCATCTGCGATCACATTCACCTGGCCTGGAGTATATTCAATGCTTGGATTGTAGTCTTGGATCATTTTGACCCAACAAGTTTTCCGGAGGTTGAGGTTGGGTTGAGTGAAGATATATTTGAGGCTCTTGTGATCAGTGAAAATGTCCACTTGCCTTCCCAACAGGAGATGTCTCCATGTGATTAATGCATGGACAACTGCCACCAACTCAAGATCATGAGTGGGGTAGTTCCACTCGTTTGGGTTCAACTGATGAGAAGTACAGGCCACAACTTTCTTCTCTTGCATTAAGACTTCATTGAGACCTTGCAACAAAGCATCACAGAAAACTTGGTAGGGCTTGGACTCATCAGGAGGAGTAAGGACCGAAGCTGTGACGAGTTTCTCTTTGAGATTATTGAAGGCAACGTCACACTCAGGAGTCTAGGAGTACTTGACATTCTTCTGGAGGAGGTTGGAAAGAGGCTTAACAATTTTTGAGAAGTTCAACAAATCTTCTGCAATAACTTGCAAAACCGAGGAAATTGCGAAGCTACTTGACGTTCTCAGGAGGCTCCCAGTTCACAATTGCAAAAACCTTTTCCGGGTTGATAGCAATGCCCTTTGCAGAGATGATTTGACCAAGATAAAGAACTTCATCAAGCCATATTCGCATTTAGAGAACTTTGCGTCGAATTGATACTCTTTGAGCTTGTCGAGCACCAATCGCAAATGCTTGGCATGATCCTTTTAATTCTTGGAGAACACCAGGATATCATCGAGATACACCAGGACGAATTCATTGGTGTAGGGGTTGAAGATGAAGTTCATCATCCTTGAGAAGGTTGGAGGGGCATTGGCAAGCCCGAAAGACATGACAGTATATTCATAAGAACCAAAGCTCGTTCTGAATGCTGTCTTTGGGATATCTTCTTCATGAATGCGAATCTGGTGATACCCCATATGGAGGTCAAGCTTGGAAAACACCTTTGCACCTTTGAGTTGCTCGAATAACTCATTGATACTGGGATGTGGGTAAGTATTCTTGATTGTCTTCTTGTTCAATGGGCAGTAATCGATGCAAAGTCGTTCCATGCCATGTTTCTTCTGGACAAAGAGAACACCACATCCCCAAGGAGAAGAACTTGGTCTGATCAAACCTAGACGTTCTTGTTCATCGAGCTGTTTGTTCAATTCTTTCAGCTCTTCTAGCCCAAGCTTGTATGGGCGCTTGTAAACGGGTTCTGTACCGGGATCAAGGTCAATAACGAACTCAACCGGCTGGTGAGGAGGCATACCCAGAAGCTCTTATGGAAAGACATCTTGATACTCACAAACAATTGGAATCTTAGAAATAGCGTTGATATCGCCTTTCTCATTGAGAGAGAACAACCGAATGGTTTCATCATGAGCCGCAAAGATAATCACATCTTCAGACGAATGAGTCAATTTTATCTCCTTTGCAGCACAATCAAGAAAAGCCTTATGCTTAGAAAGCCAATCCATGCCAAGAATTAGGTCAATATCGGAAGTGCCAAGAACAGTTGGGGAAGCCAGAAATGCATAATTGCCCATATTGATACCGACATTCGGAGCCAACATACTAGAGCTCAAACGCTTAGTCAGAGAAACAACTTGTAATGCTCTTGGTAAGGCCTCTGTGTCAAAATTGTGCTTCGATGCAAATGGATATGACATGAAAGAGTGTGATGCACCAGAATCAAATAAAACTTTAGCAGGAATAGAGTTGTCTAGAAGAGTACCCATGATCACTTCAGAAGACTCTTCTGCTTGAGCTGAATTCATCAAGTTCACCTTGCAAACTTGGGATTGTGCTTGACAACTGCGTTGCTTACTAACCTGACCAGAGGTGGAGGTGGAAGGCGCCTTTGATTGAAGCACTTGTTGGAGTAGTGCCCTTTCAGACCGCATTTGTAGCAAGTGACCTCTGAAGCTGGGAGAGGAGGTGGAGGAGGATCGCCTGTCCTTCGAGCCTGAGATTGAGACTTGTTCTGATAGCTTGGGTTGGATGGGTGGGATGATCCATGGCAACCTGACTGCTTCTGCTGGTAAGGCGGACGAAACAGAGGAGCTGGAGGAAGCCAAATCTTCTGTTGCTTTGAGATCACTTGAGAGGAAGAATACGAGTGGACTGCAACCATGAGTCTCATCTTGGAAGCTTCACACCTGAGCTGAGCTACTTCTTGTTTTAATACCATGTTATAGAACTGATCAAACTGAGTAGGCTCAACAAGAACAAGAGCTAGCTGAAGGTCCTCTCTGAGGCCACCCCTGAAGTAGTAGATCATACTCTTCTCATCTGGAACGTTTTGCCTTGCATAGTGAGCAAGATTCTGAAACTTGACATTGTATTGATACACGGACATGCCTCCTTGCTTGAGGTTCTGGAATTTCTCACGCATGCTCTCGACAACACTTGTTGGAATATGATGAGCTCGAAAATCCCGACAGAAGTCAGTCCAGGCAATCACTCGACCCCCTCTGGAATCTTTGTACTTGTCGGATTTCGGGTTCAAGCAGACCCTTGAGGTTCGAACACTGGGGTGCGCGCGAAAATCTCTCCCCTACCGATCTATGTCCGATCTCCTCGCGTGATCTAGGCTGGAAACGATGGACAACACAAGGGACACGAGATTTACACTGGTTCGGCCCACCGTTGTGGTGTAATACCCTACTCCAGTGTGTGGTGTGGTGGATTGCCTCAGGGGCTGATGATGAACAGTACAAGGGTAGAACGACCTCGCGAGAGGTGTTCTTGAGCTGGTGTGATGAACTGCTTGGGTGAGTTCAGTCGCCTCTCTCTCTGTTTAGGCTCTATCAAATTTCAAGATGCCTCTACTCTATCGTGGCTAGCTCTATTTATAGAGGCCCTGGGCCTCTCTCCAAAAAATGAGCGGGAAGGGCGCCAACAATTGGCCATTTTGAAGGGGAACATCTAGTACAAGTTATCCTAACCAAAGGTGGTCTTCGATTGCCAAAAGCACCGGTGGTGACGGTGTCTTGGGCTCCAAAGTGACCTCCGTCCTGCCGTCTGGCTGGTCTTGGTCTCGTTGCACCAGAATGGTAGCCTTTGCCTGATGTCTTGGCCTGTGCTGGCTCCTTTTGCACCGAAAGGGAAACAAGGACATTGCACTGGCCGGCGCCCGCCTGGCCTTGATTCGTCATGGCTTGCGTCACGGGTTCCTCGTGAGGTACCACCGCCTTGATCTCTCCGCCTCCTCGCGAGCCTGCCTGACGAGGCTGCCTCTAAGGAAGCTTCCGCCCCGCGAGGCTTGGCGCCTCGCGAGGGTCTTGGTCTTGAGCTGATGAAGATGGGCCGCGATGCCCCCCCCCACTTGAGCCACGCCGTAGGCCGCAGGCAGGCAAGTCTGGGGACCCCCGTCCCCAGAACACCGACAGTAGCCCCCGGGACCAAGGCGCGCGCGGGCTTGGCTTAGCAGAGAAGCGAAGGGGCAAGCGCGAAGCGCCGCAGGCCCCAAAAGCCAGCGGCCTTGGGCGCCGCATGGCAGTTGATTGGACGTGGGCGACTACGCTTCGCCACGACGCCTCGGCAACTGTCCATCTGACAAAAGGAGTACTCGGGCCAGACTTACTTGCTTTGTTCTCGTTTGTCTCGCTCCAGATCCCCTTTCTTGCTCTCCTCCTTCTTGCTCCCGAAACCCTCCAGATCTGTTTCAATCCTTCTCGTCCAGCATGCCATGGCACCTCGCAAGCCTCCGACCGAGGCCTGGTACTCACCGGCTCTGGATGCCCCGAACCTGTCGGAGAAGAACCTCGCCCGTACGCGCCTGATGACGGTGGCGTAGGGCCGCCAGGGGGCGACCGCGCTCAAGGCCGGCTCCGACCAGCCTGAGGGCAAGGGGAGCACCATCTACCCGCTCTTCGTGAGCACCATCGTCGCCAGTCTGGTGCCTCCTTTCTCTGAATTCTTCTTAGCTGTCCTCCGTCTATACAACTTGCAAGCTATGCACCTCCATCCCAACTCCGTCCTTCTCCTCGTGATTTTTGCTTACTATTGCGAGGCTCACGTTGGGGTGAAGCCCTTAGTGGCCTTGCTGCGCCACTTTTTCTCCCTCCGGGTTTCTGGTGCCCATGTCTCCGTGTGCGCGAGCTTTATCGCATATTCCAACTCCAATGCTATCTCGAAGCCTGGGAAGAGGATCGAAGGCTTTCGAAGCAAGTGGGTCATGGTTGACATCGCGCGCATCCACCCCCGGCTGGTGTTGCCCACGGGACATGGTCCCGCGCAGAGCTCGTCGATCCCTGCGTGAGGGCGGTGTTGAAGAGGATGAACACAAACCTGAGACCAAGCAACTTGGGAGCGGCGAGGTTGACCGGGGCCATGCTCCTGAGGGAGTTCTTGGAGCATCGGGTGGCCCCACTCCAGCAGCACTCGCTCCCACTTTGGAGGCTTGGAGAAGCGGACGCCAGCAGCCTGCGCCTGAGCTCCGAGGCCCTGACTGACGAGAATCTGATCACGGCCCTCCATTCCTTGGTTGGGGGAGACGAGGTGAGCCCGGTGGGCGCCCCCGTCCCACTGTTCCTCCATGATGACTGGGAGCAAGTGTTGAACGCCATGCCCACCTTCAATGGAGAGGGGCTGGTGCCTGCGGAAGCTCCCGAGGACCTGGCGGCGCTGGCGATGGTGAACTTGTCCTCCGGTAGCTCCAGGAGGAGTAAGGGGGAAGAAGAGGCGGAAGAGTTCGACTGTGAAGCGACTGGCGAGGAGTCGGGGGAGTCCTTCCCTCGGCGCAGGTCGCGGGCCCTACACTCCATGCCGGACGACGACGAGGCTGGTGCATGGCGCGGAGGTTCCTTCCTGCCAAGCTGTGGTCACACTGCCGTCTTCTCCGCCTGCTCTGCTGGTTCCTGCCTCTTCTGCTTCTTCTGCTGCTAACCTGGACCAGGTTGCCAACGAGTTGAGCCAGCTGCGAGAGGATCTTCTGGGCGCGGATCCTCGCCTGGTGGCCGGGCGTCTGGAGTTGGCTTCTGGCTGGGCCTGCTCTGCCGCCTCCATCCGAGCAGTGCTGAGCCAGGCTGTGCTGGCCTCCGACGGGGAGAAACAGGCCACCAACCAGGCCAAGGTCGCTCGCGACGCTGCCCTGGGCGATGCTGCGGTTGCCCAGGGCCGCTGCAAGGCGCTGTAGGCCGAGCTGCAAGGCCTGCGTGACGAGCTCGCCAAGGAGGTGCGCGACCGCCAGGAGAAGGAGGAGGAGATGAAGGCTCAGGAGGCTGTCGTCAAGGATCGGGACACCAAGCTTGATGACCGCCACAGCCGATTGGAGACGCTGGAGCGATCGCTGAAGGTGGAGAGGACCGAGCTGGACGCCAAGGCGAAGGTCCTGGCGGAAGATCGGGTGGCCTTCGCGAAGCTGGAGAAGAAGGCTCGCGCCATATTGAAGACAATGTACAAGAGCGGCTTGAAGAAGCCATTGGCTGGCGCGGAGGACGGCCCCGCCAAGCTGCTCCCCTTCCTGGTCGATGCGCTTGAAGACGTCGCAGACAGCCTTTGCTCCATGGTCGAGGCCGAGGCGCATGCCCTGTCCTCTGCGGCGTTGATGCATGTCCTCAGCCACGTCTACCTGCGCGACCCCAACGTCGACTTTGACAGCCTGCTGGAACCCGTGAGCAGCGACCGTGCCGCCGCTGCCGCCGAGGCCATGAAAGGTCGAGCTGAGGTTTTGCTGAGGAAGTTGTGCTCCTCCAGCATCCTACCTAGGCGCGACACCGCCAGCTCCGTGACCTAAGGAGGCGAAGTCGCCCAGCGTGACTCCACCAACGGCGACGACGTCAAGGGAGAGTGATCCCTTCATGGCCTCTGCCCTGTTTTTATTCCTGCAACATGCACCATGCCTCGTGGAGGCGTTTAAACTTGTGTCTGGCGTTGTGGAATAATTTACGGCTTGTAATATTTGCTTTAAATTTCCTGGAATTTGCATTTTCTTCTCCTACTTGCCTGCGCTCTACCTCGGCAGGGCCTGGCCCCGCGCGTACCTCACCCAGCGTTAGCCCCGACGGGAAACCAAGGACGTGACTAAGGAGTGAGGGGCTACGTGGCAAGTTAGGCTCCTGAGTCGCGATGCTCAGGAGTCCCGCTTGACGCGCGAGCAGCAAGTAGGGAAGAGGGGAGCGAGGAGTGGATAGATCGTTCTACGTCGGCAGGGCCCGGCCCCGCGCGTACCTCACCCAGCGTTAGCCCCGACCGGAAACCAAGGACGGGACTAAGGAGTCAGGGGCTACGTGACCAGTTAGGCTCCTGAGTCGCGATGCTCAGGAGTCCCCCTTAACGCTCAAATGGGTCTTCATACCTTGGCTCTGCTCGGGGAGGGCGCGTGATGTCCAGGTCCGAGAGACCTGGTTGGGTGACGTGCACTCGGGCGAGGCTCGGGCGTAGCCCCCATGTCCAGCCCCCTCGCGCGGCACTCCCGAGGGGAGGCGCTGCGACGGTGCTGGACACTGAGCACTGGGCTCCCTGAGGTTGGTACGGCCGTGGGCCACCCTCAGTTGTTTATCACCAGTGCAGAGCATAGCGCTTTCGTATGTGTACGGGCATAGCCACTCCTCGGCAGTGTCGTCAGCCAGCACGGAGCATGGTGCTTCCACTGGTGCGTGGGAGGGGGCTCCCCTCCGGGAGGGGCCCCCGGGGTGTGTACAGCCCCGCCCTGACACGTGGCCGGCACGGTAGGGCTAGGAGAGGTGTATCTAGGCACCCGTGAGCCAGCGCGGGGCTCACGAGGCCCTACCTCGAGGCGAGTTGCGCCTGACTCTGGGCCTTTTTCAATGGTGTGTTCCTGCAAGGTGGTTAGAATGCAAATGCTCTATGTCCTCGGGTCCCGTCCCTCGAGCGAGCTCAGCCGCCGCTGGTATGACAGGTCACGATGCCGTGGGTTAAGGCCAGGGGGTGAGGGCTGGAGAGCCAGTAGGAGCCCATGAGTCGCGATGCTCAGGCGCCCCCCTTTTAACGTGCAAGCGCTTTGCATGAGAAATCCGCGATAAGCAGCAGGTGATAATCATGTGTACCAGATTAAGTGCGAAGAGCGAATGCATTTTAGGTTGGTGCAGGAAAAGTAAATGCCGCTGGGACAGGCCCGAGCAGCTTGGGGATGATGTAGCCCGAGGGGCGCCCCCAATCCGGCAAGTAAAGATCATAAGCAAAATGGATACTTGCCATAGGGACGGACCCACGCGGCCTGGGAATGATGCGACCCTGTGGGCGCTCCCAGCTAAAAATGGAACTTAGAAGGATGTCACCTGGTGCTGTTTGAAGATGAAGTGATGCTGAAGAAGCAAGCGACGCGCAGTGAAGACGTCGACCCTCACGAGCCCCCAGGCCCAGGAGCCTCGGGAGGCTCTGGGGGCACAGGCGGGTCCTCGAGGGCCATCTCCATCTCCGCCAGGACCGCCCAATGCCTAATCTCCTAAGCCTCCAGGATGCTCCTCAGCAGGCGCTGATGAGTGACGACCGCATTCGGCAGGCCAAAAGGCATGCAGACGTAGCTGTGAGTTGGACCCTCACAACGCCCCGCGCGCGAAGGCCAGAGGCGCTCCTGAGATGCGGCTCGGTTGAGCCCCGGCAGGTCGATGCAGACGCGCAGCCCCCCATCCTCGCCTGGATGTGGGGGCATGGTGGCCAAGCGGCGGCTGCCGCGCATGACTCTTGACTCCTGTAGCTCCTGGGTGTTTCTTGCGATGAACTCCTGAGGGTTAGTTCTTCCTTGTCTTGTGCCTTCCTGAAGGAAGTGTGCCTGAAAGCACCCTTCCAAGTGATGCCCGAGCGCCTCCCTCGTGATCTTGGCAAGGTCGGTGGCCCTCCAAGAAGGAGCCCCCGAGCCCTGCCTGAGTAGGGTGCCGAGCGCGCCTTCCTATGCGCGAGAGTGGGGCGCCACTTGATTGGGCGCAGATCCTGATGCAACACCTCCAGAGGTGCCTTCCTCTGTATGGCTTGGGCCAGACGAAACCTTCTTCTTCTTGAGGGTCGCCTCAGGAAGTCTTTCGCTCCCGCTATCTGGGTCTTCGATTGCCGCGTCTTGGAACGCACGCTCAAGTGAACACACTGCGTCTCTTTCTTCACAAGGTATGGTGATGACTCCACCGCTTCCCGGCATCTTGAGGACATTGTAGCCATGGTGAGTCACTGCCATGAACTTGGCCAGGGCTGGGTACCCGAGGATGGCATTGTACGGCAGGCGAATGTGGGCGATGTTGAAGTCGATGAGCTCGGTACGGTAGTTGTTGCGCTGCCCGAAGGTGACCGGAAGGCAAACTTGAGCTATTGGAACAGTGGAACCATCAGTGACTCCTGAGAAAGGCTTAGTTGGCTGAAGCTGATCGTACGACACTTGGAGATCGTCGAACGTTTCGACGAACAGGACGTTGAGCCCTGCCCCGCCGTCAATGAGGGTCCTGGTGACCTGCACGTTGCTGATAACTGGGGAGCAGATCATAGGGAGGACTCCGGCCGTTGCCGCGCACTTGAGCTGATCCGCTGAGCTGAACGTGATAGCGCACGCAGACCACCTGAGAGGGTGTGTGGCCTCAAGCCTGGGGAGGACTGCATTCACCTCGCGAGCAAACTGCCTGAAGATGCGCTGTGAGGCTGGGGCCTGCGCGCCTCCCAAGATGCAAGCGATTGCGCGTGGCTCCTGGAAGCCCCCAGCCCCCTCGTCCTGATGCTGGTCTTCATGCCTCCTTGGTGGTAGCGGCAGAGGAGGAAGGCATGCGTTGCCGCGTGGTCGATCCTCACGAGGTTGATCCCTCCAGCCTCCCTCGCGAGGCTGGTCCTGCCAGTGATCCTCGCGAGGTTGGTCACGCCACCCTTGGCGAGGGCCACGGTCTTCCCATCGTACTCCAACTCTTCCTCCTCCTCAGCCATATCCCCTATTGTTGCGCTCGGGGCGTCGGCCGATTCGTCCATCTCGCACGGCTCTGAGCTCTTGACATTCGTTGGTGTTGTGGGTGTGGAGGTCATGGTACACGCAGTATCGGCTACCCTTGGATGACTTAGGCTGATCCTTGCCTTGCTTGGTGTCCGGTTCTGCTGCAAGCACGGCAGCCCCCTTGCGCTTCACGTCCTTAGCCTTGGGCTTCTTTTCTTCTGGGTCAGCTGCCGGGAGTTCGAGGAGGGAGAGACGCCCTTCCTCGGCCCTGGCGCACTTGGTCGCCAGGTTGAACAGCTCCAAGGATGTGCATAGGTCTTCATGGATTGCTAGCTCCTCTTTCATCTTGATGTCGCGTACGCCTTCGGAGAAGGCCGAGATGATGGCTTCTTCAGTCACCTTGGGGATCTTGAGGCGGGCGCTGTTGAAGCGCTTGATGTATTTCTGCAGGGTCTCCCCTTGCTGTTGTTTGATGCGGTGCAGGTCGCTCACGGCCGGGGGCCGGTCGCGAGTACCCTGGAAGTTGGCGATGAAGCGAGTGCGCATCTCGTCCCAGGAGGAGATCCTGCCAGGAGCCAGGTTCAGGAGCCAGGTGTGGGCCCCATCCTTGAGCGCCATGGGAAACCAGTTCGCCATGACCCTTTCATCTCCGTTGGCGGCTTCGATGCATAGCTGGTAGAGCTGTAGGAACTCCGCAGGGTCCACCGTGTCGTCGTAGCGTGGGGGGAGGTTAGGCTTGAACTTGGCTAGCCATGCGACGCCGCGCAGCTCGGGGGTGAGGGCGCAGCAGCCTGCTGTGGCCACCGACGCCTTTTGCTGGTGCTGGGCTTGCTGTTGGGGATTACCGTGCACCGCCGCTTGGAGCAGCACGGGGTCTTGGCGTAGGGGTGCAGGGACGCGATCTTGGCGCGCCGGCGCTGGGAGCGCGCGAGAACCTTCTTGGGGACGAGGGATCTATTGGCAGCTCCTTTCTTGCTGCGCTGGCGGAGGGTGCAGGGGCCCTCGCCCTGGGGCTGCACGCCTTGGAGCCGGGGCGCCTTCTTGGGGAGGAGGTGGTGGAGGCACCTCCTGATCCCCGCCCCCTGCAGGGAACGGAGGGCGAGGCAGCGAGAGGGACCGCAAGGGGGAGCCCCCTGCGGCGCTGACGAGCTCGGTGATGTGGGCGAGCTAGTCCTCGTAGAGGTCGTCGATGGGGCGGTATTGCAGGAGCTCTGTTGGTGTAAAAACCGGCGGATCTCGGGTAGGGAGTCCCGAACTGTGCGTCTAGTCGGATGGTAACAGGAGACAAGGGACACGAAGTTTTACCCAGGTTCGGGACCTCTAGATGGAGGTAAAACCCTACGTCCTGCTTGATTAATATTGATGATATGGGTAGTACAAGAGTAGATCTACCATGAGATCAAGGAGGTTAAACCCTAGAAGCTAGCCTATGGTATGATTGTTGTATGTTGGAGTTGTTGTCCTACGGACTAAAACCCTCCAGTTTATATAGACACTGGATAGGGTTAGGGTTACACAAAGTCGGTTACAATGGTAGGAGATCTGAATATCTGCATCGCCAAGCTTGCCTTCCACGCCAAGGAAAGTCCCCTCCGGAGACGGGACGAAGTCTTCAATCTTGTATCTTCATAGTCTGGGAGTCCGGCTGAAGGTATAGTCCGGCCATCCGGACACCCCCTAATCCAGGACTCCCTCAGTAGCCCCTGAACCAGGCTTCAATGACGACGAGTCCGGCGCGCAGATTGTCTTCGGCATTGCAAGGCGGGTTCCTCCACCAAGTTCTTCATAAAAGATTGTAAACACCAAGGATAGTGTCCGGCTCTGCAAAACAAGTTTCCACATATTGCCATAGATAGAATAAAATTAACAGAAATCTAATCTGCTGACGTATTCCGTAGCGTGACATCACACTACGGCCAAGCCTTTATTCGAATCATTTTCACTTCTCCACCTCAACGCGTTTTGCGAGGCGGTTTCCTTGGCACGTCTTGTCAAAGCAGAGATCGTGTCCTCCATTTACGGGATTCTCATCAATACGGACGTGGGTAACCCAACCGCGCCATTTATCACGGTGCTTGGGAGGCAAGCGAGTTTTACTAGGCTTGTGGGGACGCACAGCCGCATGCACCCATATAAGGGGATAAGGATCCACCTTTTTACCTACGCCTTCTTCCTCCTTTGCCTATCCATCTTCTGCACACTCGAGCTCCAGCGCCTGAGCCCGCACTTCCCACCTCAACCTTCTCCAGCAATGTCTGAAGCGGGAGGCAAGTGGATTGTCTCCTCCGTCATAGAGGGCCATGTCAAAAAGCTGAGGAAGGCCGGATACTTGTCCAAAGACATCGCGCACCGGCTCCCCGAAAAGGGGCAACTTCTCCCCACCCCAGAGCCCCATGAGAGGGTTGTATTCCTTCCCCACTTCTTCCGCGGACTGGGCTTTCCTCTCCACCCATTTGTCTGGGGGCTCATGTTCTACTATGGCCTGGATTTCCACGATCTGACCCCGAACTTCATCCTCAACATTTCGGCGTTTATCGTCGTGTGCGAGGCTTTCCTCCGCATCCGCCCCCATTTCGGCTTTGGCTCAAGACTTTCAACGTCAAGCCGAAGGTGGTGCGCGGCAGCCAAGCGGAGTGCGGAGGTGCCATGGCAGGTAAGATGGCCAACGTCCTATGGCTCTAGGGCTCCTTTGTGGAGACCTTGAAGGGGTGGCAATCAGGGTGGTTTTACATCACCGAGCCGCGCGATCCGGAATGGATGGCAGCCCTTGAGTTCCGATCCAGACCCCCTACATGGCTCACGTCCTGGAAAGAGACGGGTCTGTCGTGGGGTGACGAAGGAGAGGTGACCGGATTGCAGACATGCATCCAGTCCCTGGTGACCAAGCAGCTCAAGCTTGTTAATGTAATCCAGGTCATACTCGTCTGCCGGATTCTCCCGTGTCAACAACGGGGTTTCAATCTGTGGGAGTTCGATCTGGCGCAGCACCGAACCTTGAACAGGCTCTTCGACACGACGTACGAAGACGCCTGGAAGGTGCTTTTCAAGGGCGCTGTGGCTCCCGCATCCGCATCCGAGGACCACGGATTCAGCACGCAGCGCACAGCCAACGCGGTAAGTTATCTGTACCTTTTACAGGATATTTGTTTCTTATAGTTTGACTCTATGCGGGATCTAAATTCCCTTACCTTTGACAGGAATGGCAGGTGAAGTCCGGACCAATTAACTGTCCGGATACTTTGCCCGAAGACCCAACAGACGCTCGTTTATCAAAGCTGCTGGCTCCGGCGCCTTACGTGGTGCCGGAGAAGAAGGCCAAGAAGAAGAAGGCCACGGGGAGTCGAAAGAGTTCCCGTCATGTGGTGGTGTCGGATTTGTCGTCTGACGAGTCCGAGACGCACTCCTCCTGTGAAGACGAGGACGAGGAAGAAGAACCCTCTCCCCCTCCAGTGGGGGGAGGAAAGAAGAGGAAGGTCGCCCCAGCAGGGGAGGCCGAAGGGTCCAGGAAGAGGAAGACCCCTCCACCGGACTACTCCCCCGACGCCAACGAGGACGAAGAGGAGTGGCCGGACAGGACCAAGCGTCCGGCGAAATCATGAGTATTTGGATACCAGAGTAACTCATAACATCCCTGTTGTTGCACAACTCTTCCCTAATGTCGAATTTAATTATGCAGGCTGCCCCGGGCCGGACTCGACGAATCGTCGAGCGGCTCCCTGGATTCATCGGACGTGAACTCCGTTCCGCCCGCTGTCTCCCCCCGCACTGCGGACGATGCCGAAGTGGCGTCGCGACAAGCTCTGGGGCAAGAGGAGATGGTCCTGGAGGAGTCGCGAGGCGACCTCCCGGACTCCAGGAGTAAAGGGGACAAGACCCCCCAGGGCTCCAAGTCCGGCTTTGAGCCGGACACCGCGGCAGAATCTTCAACAGTTTCGGACTGCGGTAGGCGAACTCCTTCCAAGAGGAGCAAGCCTTCTGAGCCGGCGGCCTCCGTCCAACCGGAGGTGCCGGACAATCTGCTGGAGGTGCTTAACGGCGCCTCCATCGACGAGGAGCACCGTACTATTATGAGTATGGTGATCCAGAAGGTTCAGTCCGCCAAGAGCGGACTGACTGAAGCTTGTGCCAGCCTTCTAACAGGCTTCGAGGTAAGTAAAATATGTAAAAATATTACCGCATAGACAGTAGCCCCTGATGCTCTATTTGGCGTTCGGAAAGAAAAGCCGAATAGAGGATCTATTAAATTTTTCAAGAGTCTAACAAAAAAAGAGTCAATATGCGTATGCAGGCTTCGCTGCTAGCCACCGCCACACTGACTGTGGAGGTGGGTGCCCTGAAGAAGGGCCTCGAGCGGACCGAGCAAGAGCTCGGCCTTGCCAAGCGGCAGCTCGAGGAGAAAGAAGGTAAGAGATACCTTATAGAAAAAATATATACAAAAAAGATGCAATTTGCAAAAAATAACAGGATTATACTGCTTATTGTAGGGGCCACGACTGAGGTGGCGACCCTCAAGCAGGCGCTGTCCGAGGACGAAAAGAGAGCGGCCATAGAGCACACCGAGCGAGGGAAACTTGAGGCCCAGATTGGCGAGGTGCAGCAAGAGCTTCAGGCTCTCATGAAAAAACATGAGAGTTTGGAGCTTGATTCGAAGACGCTAGCGTCCGAGCTCGCGGCGGCCCTTAAAACTGCCGAGTCTTGCAAGGCCGAATCCCAGAAGGCCCTCCAAGAGTTGGAGGAGGTGAAAAAGATAGCGGCGGGTAAGGCAGTCTTTATGCAAAGCAGACATGTAAAAGTAAACTACTTGTTACTTACCCGAATCCGGAATTCTCCAGGGGCATTCGCAGATCTTCCCCGCAGCGTATCCGAGGAAGGCAGCTCAACGGAGAAGGTGTTCTGGTCTCAGTACGCTGAGGCCGGACACCCTGTGCCCTTGAGCGACCAGCTGAAGCAGCTGGTCGAGCTCCACAAGGTGGCCGAACAGGCCCTGAAGGGCTTCATAGTTCGGTTGTGGCCTAGAGAGGCCCTGCCTGGGAGCTACTTTGGGTTGGTGCGGCGGCTGGTGGAGGCCTGTCCAAGGCTCGAGGTCATCAAGCGCTCCGTCTGCATCGAAGGTGCCCGTAGGGCCCTTGCCCGTGCAAAGGTGCACTGGGGTAAGCTGGAAGGTGAGAAGCTTGTGAGGGATGGGCCGCCGCCGGGGAAGGAGCATCGCAAGCCCGAGAACTATTACTAGGATGTTCTTGCTGGTGCCCGCCTTATGGCGGATGAATGTACCAAGGATGTAATTTTTGAATGAACTCGCTCGTGTTATCCTGTGCGCTGAAAACTTGTTCATATGCACTAAGCAATGCTTCTTGAATTTAAAATATTACTTTCTGTGCGGCCGTTTATCAAAAATTGAGAGATGGCCAGTCGTCGGCTTCTGCCCCCATGCCACTAGTGCTGGGGTGTTCGGGATAAACCTGAGCGCTCTTTTTCCCATGATTGGGTCCGTCGAGGGAGGCGCTCAGCACAACGAACAAGGCAATCAGACTATAATGCTTGAACACTCTCACTTAGCCATAGAACTCTATAATTTTAAATTTCGGCGAAGCCCCTAGTATTCGGAAGACCGAGTTAGGGGCGCTATCCACGCCTTGGCCGGACAAAGCCAGTTCCTCGCTCGAAGCGACATAAGTCTTTAAGGACTTGAAAAACCTCTCGAACAGCGACCGGTCTCTCGCCTCATCATGACAGTCAGTTTTAGCTTTCTCTACTGAGGTGCTCAGCCCAGCTCAACTGGGGCACAATCGCGGTAGTTCTCCTAGTGCAACCTTAGCCGATATAGTGGAACGTAAGGCACCAAAACAAAGGAGCCGGGCAAACCCAACTATTGACCCAAATCATGATTCGGAGCCGATGCATATAGTGCTATAAGTTTGGGGTGCCGCACTTGTGAAAGTGTTCGGTCTTCTCACACCATATTAAGGGGTACCGAAACCCCTGGCGTATTTGTCGTACCACGGTGTATGGGTGCAACATGTTATTAATAAACATAGATATAAAAAGAGGATAATGCAAAAAATAGACAAAAGCTATGCATTGTTTATAGAAAGGCTGCTATCAAAGCAGAACGATACAAATAGTGCGATAAGCAAAAGAAATTGGACTATTTAACATGTCCTGGCCAGGGGCAGGCCGCGGAATTGTATTCAAAACAGGTATACTGCTCGTAATAGAGACCTCCTGGGAGTTCCATAATGTGGCATGGCTTGTCTGTTGTCCTGGATCTTGCATCGTTTGTGCGGCAGTTGAATTGCCGAACAGGTCGTCCGAAGTATGGAGTCCTGAAAGTAAAAGAAAATTAAAAAAGAATCGGCAGCCCATAGTACGGTTTAAGCCGTGTTTTGGGCGTGCCGTGATGGTGCCCCTCCCCTTATGCCCATGGTATTTCGAGAGCGTAGTCATGTACGCGATTTTGCTATATCGTGAGGGCTAGGGTTGGGACCGCATTGCTACGCTAGCTCGGAACGTGCCAGGCGGTCTTGTTGTAGGTTACTCCGGGGCGTGCTTGACAGTGTCCGGCTTTTTAAGTGCCGGATTGGAGAACTGCCTAGCGAGGCTGCTTTGTACTTCTGCTGCGAGCTCTGCCATGTGCTCCTCCGTTCGGAGGGAGCGTTCGGTGTTTCCGTTGACCGTGATTACTCCTCGAGGGCATGGCATCTTGAGCTTGAGGTATGCATAGTGCGGTACCGCATTGAACTTTGCGAATGCAGTTCACCCGAGCAGTGCGTGATAGCCACTGCGGAACGGGACTATGTCGAAGATTAACTCCTCGCTTCGGAAGTTATCCGGAGATCCGAAGACCACTTCAAGTGTGACCGAACCTGTACAGTTGGCCTCTACACCTGGTATGACGCCTTTAAAGGTCGTTTTGGTGGGCTTGATCCTCGAGGGATATATGCCCATTTTCCGCACTGTATCCTGGTAAAGCAGGTCAGGCTGCTGCCGCCGTCCATAAGGACTCTTGTGAGATGAAATCCGTCAATGATTGGGTCAAGAACCAATGCGGCGAACCCGCCATGATGGATGCTAGCGGGGTGGTCCCTTCGATCGAAGGTGATCGGGCAGGAGGACCATGGGTTGAACTTTGGGGAGACTGGCTCCAGCGCGTATACGTCCCGTAACGCACGCTTCCGCTCCCTTTTGGGGATGTGGGTTGCGTATATCATGTTCACCGTCCGCACTTTTGGGGGAAAACTCTTCCGTCCACTGTTGTTCGGCGGCCTAGGCTCCTCCTCGTCATCGCTATGCAGCCCCTTGTCTCTGTTTTCGGCATTTAACTTGCCTGCCTGCTTGAACACCCAACAATCTCTGTTGGTGTGATTGGCTGGCTTTTCGGGGGTGCCATGTATCTGGCACAAGCGGTCGAGTATTCGGTCCAAACTGGACGGGCCCTGAGTATTTCTTTTGAATGGCTTTTTCCGCTGACCGGATTTATAGCCTCGGAATCCGGCATTGACTGCCGTATCCTCATTGTTGTCGCTGCCAATGCGGCGCTTTTGCTTATTCCGGCGTGACCTCCCACTTTTGTCCTTGGTATCCGAATTACCATGGTTCTTGGTTAAGTTGTTGCTACGAGCTAGCCAACTATCTTCTCCTGCGCAAAAGCGGGTCATGAGGGCTGCCATAGATTTTGGCTTTTCCTATCCCAGGTGCCGGGCAAGCCACTCGTCGCGGATATTATGCTTGAAGGCTGCTAGGACCTCTGCGTCCGGACAGTCGACTATTTGATTTTTCTTTGTTAGGAACCGTGTCCAGAATTGCCTGGCCGATTCCGCTGGCTGCTGGATTATGTGGCTTAGGTCATCGGTGTCCGGTGGTTGCACATAAGTGCCCTGGAAGTTGTCAAGGAATGCGGCTTCCAGGTCCTCCCAAGAACCGATTAAGTCTGCTGGCAAGCTGTTAAGCCAATGCCGAGCCAGTCCCTTAAGTTTGAGTGAGAGGTATTTGATAGCGTGTAGATCATCACCGCGGGCCATGTGGATATGAAGGAGATAGTCCTCGATCCATACCGCAGGATCTGTTGTGCCATCGTATGATTCGATGTTTACGGGTTTAAAGCCCTCAGGGATTTTATGATCCATTACTTCATCTGTGAAGCATAGTGGGTGTGCGGCACCTCTGTACTGGGCTATATCATGACGCAGCTCAAAGGAGCTTTGTCTATTGTGTTCGATCCGGTCGGATTTATTGTATCCAGAGTGACGATCACCGTCACGTGCCATGGGGAGCCCGCGCGATCCGTAGATCAATCTTGTTTGCCTTGCCTTGCCCTCCAGTATATCTCGCAGGTCTGGCGCGTTTTCCCGTGCCTTAGCATATTTTGAGCGGCGTTTGGGCATGGCTTGATTGGAGGGCCTAGAGGCCTCTCTGTCACGGCCACGAGGTGGCCGGTCGGCCATGTCATGCGCTGGTGATGTAGGTGCTTCCTCCTCTAATCGGGGTAGCAGCCTGCGTTTTGGGTAACGCTTGGAGGGGCGTTCGAGTTCATACTCTTCGGCCGCAAAGACTTCAGTCCATCTGTCAGCTAGCAAATCTTGATCAGCTCTAAGCTGTTGCTGCTTTTTCTTGAGGCTGCTTGCCGTGGCTAAAAGCCTGCGTTTAAAACGCTCTTGTTCGGCGGGATCTAATGGCACGACGAATTCGTTGTCGTCGAGGCTTGCCTCATCTTCGGAGGGAGGCATATAATTGTCGTCCTCAACCTCTCGGTCTACCACTCTCTCATGAGGGCTGGCTTCTCCATCCTCCTGTGCCGAATCTTGCTGGGGGGGGTTGTTCTTTGGCGCTATCCAGAGTAGTATTATCTCCTGTGTCGGAATCACTGTTTTTGCTTTGGCGGGATTTAGAGCGGCGCCGCTGGCGTCGGCGCTTGGGACGTTTCTTAGAAGTGTCATCCCCCGCTGTTCCATTGCCTTCTCCATCTTTTGGAGTGTCCACCATATATATGTCATATGACGAGGTGGCCTTCCAGCGCCCTACAGGTGTTTGTTCTTGTTCGTCTCCGACATCGTCGTCCATACCGTCGATGTCTTCGGAGTCGAAGTCGAGCACGTCGGTTAAATCGTCGACAGTGGCTACGAAGTGGGTGGTGGGTGGGTTTTGAATTTCTTCATCATCTGTATCCCAACCTTGCTGACTGTAGTCCGGCCAGGACTCTCCTGATAAGAGAGAGATTTTAAAGAATTCAGGATGTCGCTGAAGGGCGAGTGCTGAAAGATGTCCGCGGCGGTGAACTCCATTATCGGCGCCCAATCGGATTCGATCGGCAGCGGCGCGGGGGGCTCGGAGTCCGAAGAGGAATCCGGCTCCTCGGGGTCACGGGCCATGCAGAGTCCGGGGCTGGTGTTCGGCTTGATCGCCTTTGAGATCGCAGCCCCTGAGGTGGTGTCCAACCGCTCATCCTCGATCGGCGCAGCAGGCTCCGAATTAAGGGTTAGAGCCGACGCGCGTGCGGCCTCCAGGACACTGTTAGGCGGCAGAGCTAGATCATGCCCATCGAAACAGTGCGACGCACTTGGCTGTGGATCGAATCCGTCGAAGATCAAGTCCCCGCGGATGTCAGCCGTGTAGTTCAAACTTCCAAACCTGACCTGATGGCCAGGGGTGTAGCTTTCGATCTGCTCCAGATGGCCAAGCGAATTAGCCCGTGGTGCGAAGCCGCCGAAGACGAAGATCTGTCCGGGGAGAAAGGTCTCACCCTGGACCGCATCATCATTGATGATCAAAGTAGCCATCGGGCCTAAAAGTGATGGCACAGAGGAACTCTCAATGAAAGCACCAATGTCGGTGTCAAAACCGGCGGATCTCGGGTAGGGGGTCCCGAACTGTGCGTCTAGGCGGATGGTAACAGGAGACAAGGGACACGAAGTTTTACCCAGGTTCGGGACCTCTCGATGGAGGTAAAACCCTACGTCCTGCTTGATTAAAATTGATGATATGGGTAGTACAAGAGTAGATCTACCACGAGATCAAGGAGGCTAAACCCTAGAAGCTAGCCTATGGTATGATTGTTGTATGTTGGAGTTGTTGTCCTACGGACTAAAACCCTCTAGTTTATATAGACACCGGATAGGGTTATGGTTTCACAAAGTCGGTTACAATGGTAGGAGATCTGAATATCCGCATCGCCAAGCTTGCCTTCCACGCCAAGGAAAGTCCCCTCCGGACACGGGACGAAGTCTTCAATCTTGTATCTTCATAGTCCGGGAGTCCGGCTGAAGGTATAGTCCGGCCATCCGGCCACCCCCTAATACAGGACTCCCTCAAGCTCTCTTGCCAGGAGCAGCGAGGCGTGCACATCCATGGGAGCGCGACGGGCGTGGGACGACGAGCCGGCTGGAGCCAGTGACTGGGTGGCGGTGCTGCCATCCCGCCGAACCGAAGGATGCTGAGACGAGGCCTGCTGGTCTTTCCCCGCTGGGCCGGTCGCGGTGTTGGCGGCAGGCCACAGGGAACGACGAGGACGGCCGATGACGGGCGCCGTCTGGGCGACGTGGGTGGTGCGAGCAGCCCGGTGTTCGGCGCGAGCCCGACGAGCGTCAGCCATGGACACGACGGAACATCACGCGCGAACAGCGGAAGAAAGATTTCGGCGCACCCCTACCTGGCGCGCCAAATGTCGGATTACGGGTTCCGGCAGACCCTTGAGGTTCGAACACTGGGGTGCGCACGGAAATCTCTCCCCTACCGATCTATGTCTGATCTCCTCGCGTGATCTAGGCTGGAAACGATGGACAACACAAGGGACATGAGATTTATACTGGTTCGGGCCACCGTTGTGGTGTAATACCCTACTCCAGTGTGTGGTGTGGTGGATTGGCTCAAGGGCTGATGATGAACAGTACAAGGGTAGAACGACCTCGCAAGAGGTGTTCTTGAGCTGGTGCGATGAACTGCTTGGGTGAGTTCAGTCGCCTCTCTCTCTCTCTCTGTTTAGGCTCTATGAGATTTCTAGATGCCTCTACTCTGTGGTGGCCAGCTCTATTTATAGAGGCCCTGGGCCTCTCCCCAAAAAATGAGCAGGAAGGGCGCCAACAATTGGCCATTTTGAAGGGGAACATCTAGTACAAGTTATCCTGACCAAAGGTGGTCTTCGGCTGCCAAAAGCACCGGTGGTGACGCCGTCTTGGGCTCCACAGTGACCTCCGTCCTGCCGTCCGGCTGGTCTTGGTCTCGTTGCACCAGAATGGTAACCTTTGCCTGATGTCTTGGCCTGTGCTGGCTCCCTTTGCACCGAAAGGGAAACAAGGACACTGCGCTGGCCGGCGCCCGCCTGGCGCCCACCTGGCCTTGATTCGTCATAGCTTGCGTCACGGGTTCCTCGCGAGGTACCCCCTCCTTGTTCTCTCCGCCTCCTCGCGAGCCCGCCTGACGAGGCTGCCTCTGAGGAAGCTTCCGCCCCGCGAGGCTTAGCTCCTCGCGAGGGTCTTAGTCTTGAGCTGATGAAGATGGGCCGCGATGGGCCCCCCCACTTAAGCCACGCCGCAGGCCACAGGAAGGCAAGTCTGGGGACCCCCGTTCCCAGAACACCGACAGTACTGCCGATACCAATCTGCTGCGTGGTCCTTGAGCTGGAAGGAAGCGAACTTGACGTAGTCCTTAGGCCTGACATTGTTGTACTCAAAATGCTTGTTTATGTCCACGAACCAATCATCAGCGTCCATGGCCTCAACACAAGCGCTGAATGTCTTTGGCTGATTTGCAAGGACCTGATTGAGTGTGCCAAATTGAAGCTGATTGTTGCATTGCCCTTGACCTTGGTTCCCATTGTTGCCTTGGCCTTGGCTGCGTTCTTGTAAGAGTTGAAGAAGCATCTGTGTATTGGTGTTGGTGGCCGCCATCACAGATGGCCATGCCTCCAAAGGCGAAGGAGGAGGCGGAGGGTTTGACTGCTCTCCATCATTACGGTCAAGGTTCAGACGAGTTGGGGGAGCCATCCTGAAGCAAATGCCATCCGATAGAACCACCATAGAAATGATAGACAAGCTGAATCAACGGATAGACATGTGCAAAGAAGTCTTCACAATAAACATTCGAACGGAAGGATTGAATGAATGCATTCCCAAGTTAATGTGATACGACCATTTCAATGAGAAGCCACTTGAAACAAGGTACAACTAGAACAAATACATGATAAATATTCCCGAATCTCATACCAAATATCTGTCGGAAGATAACTTAGAGCTACTGGAATTCCCACCTATTAACTCCCGAAACATTCTGGTTATGCAATATGGTGTTGGGGATACAGGGAGGCACAATATATCACACAACTAACAAGCCATACGCTCCAATTGTATCCCTCCTTCAACACATAACCAAGAAACCTTCGGAAATTGTGTACCTCAGACCTTCGAAAACATCCGATATACTAGCTATATCAATACATCTGATCGATCTCCCCAGTACAGGGTGTCGTCAAACTACTCTCACCACAAAGAGTATAGAAGCGTTTTCAATGTCGGCGTCCTCTGGTATTCCAGAACTGAAACGATATACAGCGTGACGAAAACACCATGGAGCTCAACTCCCTGGGACACTGCCACAGCCCCTAAATGTCACGAGGCACAAGACAGAATCCTCGTCACAATAATATTGGAACGATTCCACAATACCCGCGTGATCCTAATTTTTTTTGAGTGAAAATGGATAGAAGAGTGAGGAAAACACCTACGTCACGAGTCCTTACTGATGGGAACGTGGCATGCAATTTCAAAAAAATTCCAACGATCACGCAAGATCTATCTAAGAGATGCATAGCAACGAGAGGGGGAGAGTGTGTCCATGTAACCTCGTAGACTGAAAGCGGAAGCGTTAGGTTAACACGGTTGATGTAGTCGAATGTCTTCACGATGCAACCGATCTAGTACCGGACATATGACACCTCCGAGTTCAGCACACGTTCAGTTCGATGATGTCCCTCAAACTCTTGATCCAGCAGAGGGTCGAGGGAGATTTCGTCAGCACGACGGCATGGCGGCGATGATGGTGATGTGATCCGCGCAGGGCTTCACCTAAGCACTACGATGCTATGACCGGAGGAGTAAACTATGGAGGGGGCACCGCACATGGCTAAGAGAACAACTGTTGTGCTTTGGGCTGCCCCCTGCCCCCGTATATAAAGGAGGGGAGGAGGAGGACGACCACCAAGGGGCGCGCCACGGAGAGGCGAGTCCTACTAGGACTCCAGTCCTAGTAGGATTCGGCCCCCTTTTTTTCCTTCTTCCGGAGGGCGAAAGGGGGAAAGGAGAGGGAGTAGGAGAAGGAAAGGGGGGCACCGCCCCCTTCCCTAATCCAATTCGGCAAACTCCTTTGTGGGGGGTGTGCCAGCCCCTTGTGGGCTGGTTAGCCTTCCTCCTATGGCCCATATGGCACATATCTTTCCCCGGGGGGGGGGGTTCCGCTAACCCCTCCGGTACTTCGGTATTTACCCGATACACTCCGGAACCCTTAAGGTGTCCGAATACTACCTTCCAATATATAAATCTTTACCTCATGACCATTTCAAGACTCCTCGTCATGTCCGCGATCACATCCGGGACTTCGAACAAACTTCGGTCACCAAAACACATAACTCATAATACAAATCGTCATCAAACTTTAAGCGTGCCGACCCTACGGGTTCAAGAACTATGTAGACATGACCGAGACACATCTCCGGTCAATAACTAATAGCGGAACGTGGATGCTCATATTGGTTCCTACATATTCTACGAAGATCTTTATCGGTCAAACCGCATAACAACATACGTTGTTCCCTTTGTCATCGGTATGTTACTTGCCCGAGATTCGATCGTTGGTATCATCATACCTAGTTCAATCTCGTTATCGGCAAGTCTCTTTACTCGTTACGTAATGCATCATCCCGCAACGAACTCATTAGTCACATTGCTTGCAAGGCTCATAGTGATGTGCATTACCGAGAGGGCCAAGAGATACCTCTTCGACAATCGGAGTGAAAAATCGTAATCTCGACCTATGCCAATTCAACAAACACCATCGGAGACACCTGTAGAGCATCTTTATAATCACCCAGTTACGTTGTGACGTTTGATAGCACACAAGGTGTTCCTCCGGTATTCGGGAGTTGCATAATCTCATAGTCAAAGGAATATGTATAAGTCATGAAGAAAGCAATAGCAATAAAACTTAACGATCATTATGCTAAGCTAACGGATGGGTCTTGTCCACCAATTCATTCTCTAATGACGTGATCCCATTCATCAAATGACAACACATTTCTATGGTGAGGAAACATAACCATCTTTTATTAACGAGCTAGTCAAGTAGAGGCATACTAGGGACACTCTGTTTTGTCTATGTATTCACACATGTACTAACTTTCCGGTTAATACAATTCTATCATGAATAATAAACATTTATCATGATGTAAGGAAATATAAATAACAACTTTATTATTGGCTCTAGGGCATATTTTCTTCAGTCTCCTACTTGCACTGGAGTGAATAATCTAGTTCACAATGCCATGTGATTCAACACCAATAGTTCACATCACCATGTGATTAACACCCATAGTTCACATCGCCATGTGAACAACACCGAAAGGGTTTACTAGAGTCAATAATCTAGTTCACATCGCCATGTGATTAACACTGAAAGAGTTGTAAGGTGTGATCATGTTTTGCTTGCGAGAGAAGTTTAGTCAACGGGTCTGCCACATTCAGATCCGTATGTATTTTGCAAATTTCTATGTCTACAATGCTCTGCATGGAGCTACTCTAGCTAATTGCTCCCACTTTCAATATGTATCCAGATTGAGACTCAGAGTCATCCAGATCGGTGTTAAAGCTTGCATCGACGTAACTCTTTACAATGAACTCTTTATCACCTCCATAACCAAGAAATATATCCTTAGTCCTCTAAGGACAATTTTGACCGCTGTCCAGTGATCTACTCCTGGATCACTATTGTACCCCTTTGCCAAACTCATGGCAAGGTACACAATAGATCTGGTATACAACATGTCATACTTTATAGAACCTATGGCTGAGGCATAGGGAATGACTTTCATTCTCTTTCTATCTTCTGCCGTGGTCGGGTTTTGAGTCTTACTCAACTTTATACCTTGCAATACAGGAAATAACTCCTTCTTTGACGGTTCCATTTTGAACTACTTCAAAATCTTGTCAAGGTATTGTCGGCGTTCTGGGAACGGGGGTCTCCAGACTTGCCTGCCTGCGGTCTACGGCGTGGCTCAAGTGGGGGCCCAGTGCGGCCCATCTTCATTAGCTCAGGCTCAAGACCCTCGCGAGGGGCCAAGCCTTGCGGGGCGGACGACAGGAAGCTTCCTCAGAGGCAGCCTCATCAGGCAGGCTCGTGAGGAGGCGGAGAGATAAAGGCAAGGGTACCTCGCTTGGAGTCCGTGACGCAAGCCATGACGATAGAGACCAGGCGGGCGCCAGGCAGGCGCCGGCCTGCGCAGTGTCCTTGTTTCCCTTTCGGTGCAAAGGGAGCAAGCACATGCCAAGGCATCAGGCAAAGGTTACCATTCTGGTGCAACGAGACCAAGACCAGCAGAGCGGCAGGACGGAGGTCACCGTGGAGCCCAAGACGGCGTCATCTCCAGTGCTTTTGGCAGCCGAAGACCACCTTTGGTCAGGATAACTTGTACTAGATGTTCCCCTTCAAAATGGCCAATAGTTGGCGCCCTTCCCGCTCATTATTTGGGGAGAGGCCCAGGGCCTCTATAAATATAGCTAGCCACCACAGAGTAGAGGAACCTGATCTGACCAGATCGGATAGAGCCCTAGCAGAGAAAGAGAGAGAAGCGACTGAACTCACCCAAACAGTTCATCGCATCAGTTCAAGAACACCTCTCACGAGGCTGTTCTTCCCCTGTACTGTTCATCATCAGCCCCTGAGGCAATCCACCACACCACACACTGGAGTAGGGCATTGCACCACAACGGTGGCCCGAACCATTATAAATCTCGTGTCCCTTGTGTTGTTCATCGTTTCCAGCTTAGATCACATGAGGAGATCAGACGTAGATCGGTAGGGGAGAGATCTCCGCGCGCACCCTAGAGTTCGAAACTTAAGGGTCTGCCGGAACCCGAAATCCGACAGGTATGTACTCATTGAAAAATATTATCAATCGTCTTGATCCATCTCTATAGATCTTGATGCCCAATATGTAAGCAGCTTCACCGAGGTCTTTCTTTAAAAAACTCCTTTCAAACACTCCTTTATGCTTTATAGAAAATTCTACATCATTTCCGATCAACAATATGTCATTCACATATACTTATCAGAAAGGCCGTAGTGCTCCCACTCACTTTCTTGTAAATACAGGCTTCACCGCAAGTCTGTATAAAACTATATCCTTTGATCAACTCATCAAAGGGTATATTCCAACTCCGAGATGCTTCCACCAGTCCATAGATGGATCGCTGGAGCTTGCACACTTTGTTAGCACCTTTAAGATCGACAAAACCTTCTGGTTGCATCATATACAACTCTTCTTTAATAAATCCATTAAGGAATGCAGTTTTGACATCCATTTGCCAGATTACATAAAATGCGGCAATTGCTAACATGATTCAGACAGACTTAAGCATCAATACGAGTGAGAAAATCTCATTGTAGTCAACACCTTGAACTTGCCGAAGAACCTTTTTGCAACAATTCGAGCTTTGTAGATAGTAACACTACCATCAGCGTCCGTCTTCTTCTTGAAAATACATTTATTCTCAATGGCTTGCCGATCATCGGGCAAGTCAACCAAAGTCCATACTTTGTTCTCATACATGGATCCTACCTCAGATTTCGTCATCGCTTCCTCGTAATTCATAGGTTCATCATGGTCTAGTAACATGACTTCCAGAACAGGATTACCGTACCACTCTTGTTGACGTACGAGGTTCGGTAGTAACTTGATCTGA
This sequence comes from Aegilops umbellulata, assembly GCA_032464435.1. NCBI lineage: Eukaryota > Viridiplantae > Streptophyta > Magnoliopsida > Poales > Poaceae > Aegilops > Aegilops umbellulata. The sequence continues at coordinate 202,759,967 of CP136060.1, forward strand.
AGTTTCATGATCATTATCATTAGCTTCCTCTCTAGTTGGTGTAGGCATCACGAGAATGGATTTCTCTGATGACCTACTTTCCAATTCAAGAGAAGGTACAATTACCTCATCAAGTTATACTTTCCTCCCACTCACTTCTTTTGAGAGAAACTCCTTCTCTAGAAAGGATCCATTCTTAGCAACAAAGATCTTGCCTTTGTATATGTGACAGAAGGTGTACCCAATAGTTTCTAATGGGTATCCTATGAAGACGCACTTCTCTGATTTGGGTTCGAGCTTATCAGGCTAAAAGTTTTTCATATAAGCATCGCAACCCCAAACTTTAAGAAATGACAGCTTAGGTTTCTTGCCAAACAACAGTTCATATAGTGCCTATTTAACGTGAATGTAGCTGTCTCTAATTCATAACCCCAAAACGGTAGCGGTAAATCGATAAGAGACATCATAGATCCCACCATATCTAATAAAGTACGGTTACGACGTTCGGACACACCATTACGCAGTGGTGTTCCAGGTGGCATGAGTTGTGAAACTATTCCACATTGTTTTAAATGAAGGCCAAACTCGTAACTCAAATATTCGCCTCCGTGATCAGATTGTAGAAACTTTATTTTCTTGTTACGATGATTCTCCACTTCACTCTGAAATTCTTTGAACTTTTCAAATGTTTAAGACTTGTGTTTCATTAAGTAGATATACCCCTATGTTCTCAAATCATCTATGAAGGTCAGAAAACAATGATACCCGCCGCGAGCCTCAACACTCATCGGACCGCATTCATCGGTATGTATTATTTCCAATAAGTCAGTGGCTCGCTCCATTGTTCCGGAGAATGGAGTCTTAGTCATCTTCCCATGAGGCATGGTTCGCAAGCATCAAATGATTCATAATCAAGTGATTCCAAAATTTTATATGAATGAAGTTTCTTCATGTGCTTTACACTAATATGACCTAAATGGCAGTGCCACAAACATGTTGCACTATCATTATTAACTTTGCATCTTTTGGCATCAATATTATCAATATGTGTATCACTGCGATTGAGATTCAATAAACTATTTACATTGGATGTAAGACCGTAGAAGGTATTATTCATGTAAACAGATCAACAATTATTCTCTGACTTAAATGAATAACCGTATTGTAATAAACATGATCCAATCATATTCATGCTCAACACAAACACCAAATAACATTTATTTAGGTCCAATACTATTCCTGAAGGTAGAGGGAGTATGTGATGGTGATCTTATCAACCTTGGAATCACTTCCAACACACATCGTCACCTCGCCCTTAACTAGTCTCTGTTCATTTTGCAACTCCTGTTCGAGTTACTAATCTTAGCAACTGAACCAGTAGCAAATACCCTGGGGTTACTATGAACACAAGTAAAGTACACATCAATAACATGTATATCGAATATACCTTTGTTCACTTTGCCATCCTTCTTATCCGCCAAGTATTTGGGGTAGTTCCGCTTCCAGTGACAATTCCCTTTGAAGTAGAAGCTCTCAGTTTCAGGCTTAGGTCTAGCTTTGGGTTTCTTCACGGGAGTGGCAACTTTGCTTGCCATTCTTTTTTGAAGTTCCGTTTCTTTTCCTTTGCCCCTTTTCTTGAAACTACTGGTTTCGTTAACCATCAACACTTGATGGTCTTTCTTGATTTCTACCTTCGCCAATTTTAGCATCACGAAGAGCTTGGGAGTTGTTTTCGTCATGCCTTGCGTATTATAGTTCATCATGAAGTTCCAGTAAATTGGTGATAGTGACTAAAGAACTCTGTCAATCACTATCTTATCCGGAAGATTAACTCCTACTTGATTCAAGCGATTGTAGTACTCAGACATTCTGAGCACATGCTCACTGGTTGAGCTGTTCTCCTCCATCTTGTAGGCAAAGTACTTGTCAGAGGTCTGATACCTCTCGACACGGGCATGGGTCTTAAATACCAATTTCAACTCTTGGAACATCTCATATGCTCCGTGGCGTTCAAAACATTTTTGAAGTCCCGGTTCTAAGCCGTAAAGCATGGCGGACTATACTATCAAGTAGTCATCATACCGAGCTTGCCAAACGTTCATAACGTCTGCACCTGCTCCTGCAATAGGTCCGTCACCTAGCGGTGCATCAAAGACATAATTCTTCCGTGCAGCAATGAGAATAATCCTCTGATACCTCTCGACACGGGCATGAGTCTGAATTACCAATTTCAACTCTTGGAACATCTCACATGCTCCATGGCGTTCAAAACATTTTTCAAGTCCCGGTTCTAAGCCGTAAAGCATGGCGCACTAAACTATCAAGTAGTCATCATACCGAGCTTGCCAAACGTTCATAACGTCTGCATCTGCTCCTGCAATAGGTCCGTGACCTAGCGGCGCATCAATGACATAATTCTTCTGTGCAGCAATCAGGATAATCCTCAAATCACGGACCCAATCTGCATCATTGCTACTATCATCTTTCAACTTATTTTTCTATAGGAACATATAAAAAATAAACGGGGAGCTACATCGCAAGCTATTGATCTACAACATAGATATGCAAATACTATCAAGACTAAGTTCATGATAAATTAAAGTTCAATTAATCATATTACTTAAGAACTCCCACTTAGATAGACATCCCTCTAGTCATCTAAATGATCACGTGATCCATATCAACTAAACCATGTCCGATCATCACGTGAGATGGAGTAGTTTTCAATGGTGAACATCTCTATGTTGATCATATCTACTATATGATTCACGTTCGACATTCCGGTCTCAGTGTTCCGAGGCCATATCTGCATATGCTAGGATCGTCAAGTTCAACCCAAGTATTCTGCATGTGCAAAACTGGCTTGCACCTGTTGTATGTGAATGTAGACCTTATCACACCTGATCATCACATGGTGTCTCAGCACGATGAAATGTAGCAACGGTGCATACTGAGGGACAACACTTAAACGTTGAAATTTAGTGAGGAATCATCTTATAATGCACTGGTACGCATCGGTGCTATACAAACGGTTTTTAACCCCTTTCCGCGACGGAATTTGGAGCCGTCGCCAAGTGAGTGTGGGCGATAGGGGGGTTGTCGGTGTCAAAACCGGCGGATCTCGGGTAGGGGGTCCCGAACTGTGCGTCTAGGCGGATGGTAATAGGAGACAGGGGACACGATGTTTTTACCCAGGTTCGGGCCCTCTCGATGGAGGTAAAACCCTACTCCTGCTTGATTGATATTGATGATATGGGTATTACAAGAGTTGATCTACCACGAGATCGTAGAGGCTAAACCCTAGAAGCTAGCCTATGGTATTATTGTTGTTCTCCGTCGTACGGACTAAACCCTCCGGTTTATATAGACACCGGAGGGGGCTAGGGTTACACAGAGTCGGTTACAAGGAAGGAGATCTACATATCCGTATTGCAAAGCTTGCCTTCCACGCCAAGGAGAGTCGCATCCGGACACGGGACGAAGTCTTCAATCTTGTATCTTAATAGTCCAATAGTCCGGCCAAAGGATATAGTCCGGCTGTCCGGATACCCCCTAATCTAGGACTCCCTCAGTAGCCCCTGAACCAGGCTTCAATGATGATGAGTCCGACGCGCAGATTTGGCTTTGGCATTGCAAGGTGGGTTCCTCCTCCGAATACTTCATAAAAGATTTTGAACACGAGAAACGTGTCTGGCTCTGCAAAACAAGTTCCACATACAACTGTAGGGAGAATAATATTTCCACAAATGTAATCTGCTAACGTACCCCGTAGTGTGACATCACACCACAGCCAGGTCTTTATTCGAATCGTTTTATAACCAATCTCAGCGTGTTCCGCGAGGCGGTTTCCTTGGCACGTCTTGTCGAAGCAGAGATCGTGTCCACTTTTTTATGGGATTCCCATCAATACAGACGTGGGTAACCCAACCGCGCCATCAATTGCGATGCTTGGGGGATAAGCGAGTTTTACCAGGTTGGTGGGGGCGCATAGTTTCGTTCGCCCTTATAAAGGGATAAGGCTTCACCTTTTTCTACCCACGCCTTCTTCCTCATTGCTCATCCATTCCTGCGCACTCGAGCTCCAGCGCCCAAGTCCGCTCCTCCTCCTCAAACCTCTCCAAACATGTCTGGAGCGGGAGGCAAGTGGATGATCTCTTCCGTCACGGAGGGAGACATCAAAAAGCTGAGGGGAGCCGGATACCTGTCCGAGGATATCGCACACCGGCTCCGAGATGAGGGGCAACACATCCCCACCCCAAGGTCCCATGAGAGGGTAGTATTCCTTACCCACTTCCTCCGCGGACTGGGATTTCCCCTCCACCCATTCGTTCGGGGGCTCATGTTCTACTACGGCCTGGATTTTCACGATCTGGCCCCGAACTTCATCCTCAACATCTCGGCGTTTATCGTCGTGTGTGAGGCCTTCCTCCGCATAAAGCCCCACTTCGGCCTATGGCTGAAAACCTTCAACGTTGTCGGGGAGACAGATCCGCGAGCACCTATGGGGACGGAGCCCCTTTTCTGTTCGGTGGGGGGCGGAGGTCGCATGAAGAGCAGATCGAGGCGAGGCACACGAGCGGTTTACCCAGCTTCGGAGCTCTCCGGAGAGATAATACTCCTACTGCTGCTTTGTGGTTTGTATTGAGTTCTTGCTCGGGAGCGCTAAGTGCTATAGTACACACAAGCGGCTAACAAGACCGAGCGTTCTTCTCTCCTCCTGCTGCTTCTACGTTGTGCATGGGCCTCCTTTTATATGCTCAAGGGGTCTCCAATAGGTGGCAAGTAGACAAGGGTAAAAATGGAAAGGTGCTGCGGTAGGTACAGCTACCTACACAGTGTATCATACCTAACCCTGACGGCAGGGGACAAGGGCATTAAATGTCTATCTATGTCGCCCAAACAGTGCAGAAACGGGACCGTCAGGGACGCCACCGCTCGCCACGATGGCGATCTTGTCAGCGCCGCTTGCCACAGTGCACCCCTGGCTGCACAGCCTCCCACCACGTAGGCCTGGAAGGGTCCCAGAGCGACACGTTGGTGGATGTGCTGGAGCGCGGGTACAGAGTGGTTGCTTGCCGCGGCAAACGCCTTGCCGCGGTTGTTGTCTTGTCGCGTCCGGAAGCTTGTCGCTCGCCGGGTCTTGCCGGGACGCGTGGCGCGTCGCGGCAAGTTCCTTGAGAGGCCTTGGGTGGCCTCCCCGGCAAGCTTCTCTTGCTGGGGCCTTGTCTCCTTGGCTTGAATACTTTGTTCTTTAATGGCTCCAAAGGAACCACAGAGGATATTGGCGGTCATCCGGCAAGCCTTGCCGCGGGACGCTGCGACTGCCCGTGCACAAGTTCGGGATACTAGGGTACCCCTACTCTAGTACACCGACAAATGTCAAACCGAAGCTAGTGGGCGGCCAGCAGGCGGAGTGCGGAGGCGACATGGTGGGCAAAATGCCCAACGTAACATGGCTCGAGGGCTCCTATGTGGAGACCATAAAGGGGTGGCAATCAGGGTGGTTCTACATCACCGAGCCGCGCGATGCCAAATGGGCGGCGGCCCCCGAATTCCGACCCGGAATCCCCACGCGGCTTACCACCTAGAAAGAGAAGGGCCTGCCCTGGGGTAATCCAGCTGAGCTGACTGGACTCCAGACCTGTATCCAGAATATGATAAACAGGAAGCTCAAGCTTGTTAACATAGTCCAGGTCATGCTCATCCGCCGGATCCACCCGTGTCAACAACGGGCGTTCGATTTGTGGGAGTTCGACTCGACCCAGCACCAGACTCTTCACGAGCTCTTCTACACGACGCACAAGGACGTCTGGAGGGTGCTATTTAAGCGCCCCGAGGTCCCCCTCCACTTACCGAGGATCGCGGACTCAACACGCAGTGCCAAGCCGGCGCGGTAAGCTCTTTTGTTTCTTATAGGGTATTTATTTTCCATAGTTTAACTAGGTGTGGGATCTGAGCTCCCATGCCTTTCACAGGACTGGGTGGAGACATCAGGGAAGATTGACTGCCCGGCCCCTCTGCCCGAAGACCTTGCATACGCTCTCCTGACAGAGATGCTGACTCCGGCTCCTTATGAGGTGCCGGAGAAAAAGATCAAGAAGAAGGCCAGGGGAACCCGAAAGAGTTCCCGGTGCCAGGTGGTATCGGACTCATCATTCGATAACTCCGAGATGCACTCCTCTGTGAAAATGAAGAGGAGGCAGATAAAGGTTCTCCCCCTCCAGCCGAGGAAGACAAGAAAAGGAAGGCCGCCCCAACGAGGTAGGCCGGAGGGTCCAAGAAGGGAAGGACTCTCCTTCCGGACTGCTCCGCCACCGCCGCCGACAGTGAAGACGAGTGGTTACCCAGGGCCAAGCCCCTAATGAAATCGTAAGTATTCGGATACCAGAGTAACTCATGGCATAGTTTAATTGCACAACTTCTCCTAACGTCGAACATGGTTATGCAGTCCGTCCCGGGCCCGTATCGACGTATCCCCGTCGAGCGGTTCTTTGGATCCGTCGGCTATGAGTAGCGGATCACTTCGGACCGCCTCCACCCCTCGTCCTGCGGACAACGCCGAGGTGTTGTCTCCAAGGGCACCAAGCCGAGGGGAGGTAGTCCTGGAGGCACCTCAAGGCGACCTTCCGGACTCCAGGCGCAAAGGGAGCAAGACTCCCACGGGCTCCAAGTTCGGCCCTCAGTCGAACACCGCGCCGGAACCTTCAGTGGTTCTGGACTCCGGCAGGCAACCCCCTTCCAAGAGGAGCAAGCTGCCCGCGCCGGTGACCTCCGTCCATCCGGAGGCACCGGACAATTTGCTGGAAGTGCTTAGCGGCGCTTCCATCGAAGAGGAGCACAACACTATTATGAGTGCGGTGATCAAGAAGGTTTAGTCCGCCAAGAGCGGACTGACTGAAGCCTGTGCCAGCCTTCTAACATGCTTTGTGGTAAGTGTTTAAAATATAGGGAAATATTACCTCATAGACAGTAGCCCCTGAAGCTTTGTTTGGTGTTCACAAAGAAAAGCCGAATAGAGGATCGAATAATATCTGCAGGAATCCAATACAAGTATGTCTATATGCGTATGCAGGCTTCGCTGATGACCTCTGCCGCACTGACTGCGGAGGTCGCCGCACTAAAGCAGAACCTCGAACGGTCCAAGAAAGAGCTCGGCCTTGCCAAGAGGCAGCTCGAGGAGAACAAAGGTAAGTAATACCTTGTCTATATATATATAAAGGATGTGGTTGCAAAATGATAGGATCATCATGAATGTGCCAGGTGCCATGACCGAAGTGGCAGCTCTGAAGCAAGCGATGTCTGAGGCCGAAAACAAAGCGGCCACGAAGCGCACGGAGCAGGAGAAGCAAGAGGCACGAGTGGGCGAGGTGTAGCAAGAGCTCCAGGCTCTCTTGAAGAAGCACGAGACTTTGGAGCTTGACTCGAAGACGGGAGAGTCTGAGCTTGCCTTGGCCCTCGAGAGCACAAAGCATGCCAAGGTTGAAGCCCAAAAGGCCCTCCAGGAAATTGAGGCGATGAAGAAGATAGCGGTGGGTAAGGCATTCATTATGCAAAGCAAGCATGTGAAAGTAAATTACTTGTTATTTACCCGAGTCCGAAGCTCTCCAGGAGCATTCGCAGATTTGCCCGGCAGCGTGTCGGATGCCGCAAAGTACTACCGAGCCGAGGAGGGGAGCTCAACAGATAAGGTGTTCTGGTCTCAGTATACTAAGGCCGAACACCCGGTGCCCTTAAGCGACCAGCTGAAACAATTGGTCGAGCTCCATAAGGTGGATGAACCGGCCATGAAGGGTCTTATAGTCCGGCTATGGCCTGGCGACGCCCTTCCCAACAGCTATTTTAGCCTGGTGAGGCGGCTCGTGGATGCCTGCCTACGGCTGGAAGTCATAAAGCGGTCCGTCTGCATCAAAGGTGCACGCCGGGCTTTTGCCCGTGCGAAAGTGCACTCGGCCAAGATGGACGCCAAGAAGCTGGTAAAGGAGTGGCCACCGCAGGGCAAGGAGCATCGCCACCCTGAAATGTATTATGAGGGTGTCCTGAAGGGTGCCCGTCTTGTGGCGGACGAGTGTGCGAAGGAGGTAATATTTGAATGATCTTGCTCGTGTGATCCTGTATTATGAGAACTTGTTCATATGCGCTATGCAACGCTTGTTTGAATTTAAAATATTACCTTCTGTGTGGCTGTTTATCAAATCTGAGAGATGGCCAGTCGTCGGCTTCTGCCCCCATGCCACGAGTGCTGGGGTGTTCGGGATAAATCTGAGCACTCTTTTTCCCATTGTTGGGTCCTTCAAGGGAGGTTCTCAGCGCAACGAACAAGGCAACCGGACTATACTGCTTTATCACTCTCAGTTAGCCATAGAAGTCTACAATTTTAAATTTTGGCGAAGCCCCTAGTATTCGGAAGGCCGAATTCGGGGCGATATACACGCCTAAGCCGGACAAAGCCGACTCCTCGCTCTAAGCAGCATAAGTCTTTAGGGACCTGTCGGTGTACTAGAGTAGGGGTATCCTAGTATCCCGAACTTGTGCACGGGCAGTAGCAGCGTCCCGCGGCAAGGCTTGCCGGATGATCGCCAATATCCTCTGTGGTCCCTTTGGAGCCATTCAAGAACAAAGTATTCAAGCCAAGGAGACAAGGCCCCGGCAAGAGAAGCTTGCCGGGGAGGCCACCCAAGGCCTCTCAAAGAACTTGCCGCGACGCGCCACGCATCCCGGCAAGACCCGGTGAGCGACAAGCTTCCGGACGCGACAAGACCACAACTGCGGCAAGGCGTTTGCCGCGGCAAGCAACCACTCTGTACCCGCGCTCCAGCACATCCACCAACGTGTCGCTCTGGGACCCTTCCAGGCGTACGTGGTTGGAGGCTGTGCAGCCAGGCGTGCACTGTGGCAAGCGGCGCTGACAAGATCGCCATCGTGGCGAGCGGTGGCTTCCCTAACGGTCCCTTTTCTGCACTATTTGGGCGACATAGATAGGCATTTAATGCCCTTGTCCCCTGCCGTCAGGGTTAGGTATGATACACTGTGTAGGTAGCGTACCTACCGCAGCACCTTTCCATTTTTACCCTTGTCTACGTTGCCACCTGTTGGAGACCCCTTGAGCATATAAAAGGAGGCCCATGCACAATGTAGAAGCAGGAGAGGGAGAGAAGAACGCTCAGTCTTGTTAGCCGCTTGTGTGTACTGTAGCACTCACCGCTCCCGAGCAAGAACTCAATACAAACCACAAAGCAGCAGTAGGAGTATTATCTCTCCGGAGAGCTCCGAAGCTGGGTAAACCGCTCGTGTGCCTCGCCTCGATCTGCTCTTCGTGCGACCTCCGCCCCCCGCCGAACCGAAAAGGGGCTCCGTCCCCATAGGTGCTCGCGGATCAGTCTCCCCGACATCTTTGGCGCGTCAGGTAGGGGGTGTCGAGGTTGTGAGAACCTGATCCGGCATTCACACGAGCTAGATCTTCATCCACTTCATCGACATGACACCGAAGAAGAAGGCTTCAGAGGCGGCTGCTCCGTCCGCGTCGAACCCACCACCGCCGGAGCAAACGGCTGGTGGGGAAGGCGCCGGCGGAAGAACGGGCGTCAACGAGGGAGCTCACGGTGCCGCCAGGTCCAAGGACAAGGCTGCGCTGCCCATCGGCGGTGTAGCCGGCTCCCACAACGACCGAGCGTCCGTAGATGCACCGCACCCATCTCAGGAGGCGCAGGACCGGCAGCTTCGTGGTACTCACGGTACCATATGCTCGCTGGACCCAGATCGAGCTGGCGGATCTCGGGATGCTCCAGGCCAGCGTGCGCGCCAACGTGCTGGCGCGAGCGAGGCACGGTCGCCTAGGCGGGGTATTGCTCCTTCTAACGCAGTTAGGAGTCCAAGCATATCCCGCTCCTCACACCGTTCGCCACCGCTACCCGCCACTCCAGCAGAAGCTTTGGCGCGAGCTCAACTACTCCTAGACTTCCCTCCAATGCCAGACAAGATCGACGACTGGAGGGCCACAAACCTCATGGGCAGGAGAGTGATCTTCATCTGCTTGCCCAGAAAGAAGGAGAGCCCCTGCACAAGTACATCCAGAGATTCAGCAAAGTGCAATGCAACATCCCAGATGTCCACCCTGCCGCAGTCATCAGCGCGTTCCATCAGAACGTGCGTAACCGCAGGATGCGGGAGGAGATGGCGATGTGCAAGATCAGAGACGTCAGTGAGCTATATGCTCTGGCCGACAGGTGTGCACGTGTTGAGGAAGGGAGGAAACTCCCCGGAGAGAATGCAGGAACAGGAGGATCTGACAGCGATGATGCTGCCCCGGCAAAGAAAAGCCGGCGGCGGAACAACGGGAAGAAGAAGACCAAGTCCGGCAAGAGTTCTGATGCCCACTCCCGCAAGCGCACCTCTTCGGAGTGCTGCGCTACCGTCGAGGACGCACCATCGAACTCCACCAGCAAGTGTAAGAAGACAATGGCAGCTCCGCCAGCGACCAAGAAGGTGTCCGCCAAGGAGGACGGCACTGGTGGTACTTTCACCATCAGTGCCACTCTCGACCCTAAATAGGAAAGCGCGCTCATTGCTTTCCTGCGGGCGAATGTCGATGTGTTTGCGTGGCAACCGTCTGACATCCCCGGTGTTCCCAGGAAAGTAATTGAGAACCACCTTGCCGTCTGTCCTCATGCGCGGCCCGTCAAGCAGAAAGTCAGGAAGCAAGCAGTGGAGCGCCAAGAATTCATCGCAGAAGAGATCAAGAAGTTGGAAGCAGCAGGCCTCGTCAGAGGAGTGCTCCATCCTACGTGGTTGGCCAATCCTGTAGTCGTGCGCAAGGCAAACGGGAAATGGAGGCTTTGTATCGACTTTACCGATGTCAATAAAGCTTGTCCCAAAGACCCATTTCCCTTGCCGCGCATTGACCAGATTGTTGACTCCACGGCCGGATGTGATTTGTTTCATTTCTTGACGCATACTCAGGATATCATCAGATCTTCATGGCAGAAGAGGATGAGGAGAAAACAGCATTCATCACTCCCTGTGGCACGTACTGTTTCATACGGATGCCTTTCGGTTTAAAGGATGCTTGTTCGACATTTGCAAGGGTCGTCCATACCGCTTTTGAGCCACAAATACACAGAAATGTGGAAGCCTACATGGATGATATAATGGTCAAGAGTAGGGACAAAGCAACTCTGATTCAAGATTTAGAAGAGACTTTCGCAAGTCTGCGCAAGATCAGCCTCAAGCTCAACCCCGAGAAGTGCGTGTTTGGAGTCCGTTCCGGCAAGCTTCTTGGGTTCTTCGTGTCTCAGCAGGGAATTGAAGCCAATCCCGACAAGATCAAGGCCATTGAGCAGATTGAAGCACCGAAGCGCGTCAAGGATGTACGGAGACTTGCCGGCTGCGTGGCGGCTCTCAGCAGGTTTATCTCTAAGTCTTCTGAGCGCGCCCTGCCGTTTTTCAAAATTTTAAAAAAGGCAGGTCCAATGAAATGGACTCCGAAAGCGGAGGATGCGCTGCAGGACTTGAAGAGATACCTGTCCTCCACTCCAATACTTGTCGCACCTAAGCCACAAGACAAGTTGTTGTTGTATCTGACGGCTACCAATCAAGTGGTTAGTGCTGCGTTAGTAGCGGAGAGGGAGGCAGATGATGAGCCACCAACCACGGCAAGCGCATCCAGCGACAAGCAAGGGGCTTCCCCGACAAGCTCTGGTCCCGACAAAGATGGATCTGCGCAGGCACCCGAGGAGATACAGAAGAAAATGGTGCAGCGCCCAGTCTACTTTGTCAGTTCCCTTCTGCAGGGGGCTAGGTCAAGGTACTCTGGTGTGCCGAAATTGCTTTTCGGCCTTCTCATGGCCTCAAGAAAGCTGCGCCATTTCTTCCAAGCACATGAGATCATAGTTGTCACTCGCTTTCCGCTGAAGAGGATACTGCAGAATCCAGAAGCAACGGGCAGGATTGTTGAGTGGGCACTGGAACTGTCAAGCTTTGGCCTCAAGTTTGAGAGCACTTCAACTATCCAAAGCAGAGCATTGGCAGAATTCATAGCAGAGTGGACGCCAACACCATATGAAGAAATTCCTGAGACGAGCATCCCCGTCAAGGAGGCAAGCAAAGAGTGGCTGATGTACTTTGATGGTGCCTTTTCGCTGCAAGGCGCCAGTGCTGGCGTGCTACTTGTCGCACCCACCGGAGAGCACCTCAAGTATGTAGTCCAGATGCACTTTCCCAAGGAGCAAGCAACAAACAATACTGCAGAGTATGAAGGTTTGCTTGCCGGTCTCAGGATCGCGGCAGACCTTGGGATCAAGAAGCTCATTGTCGGGGGTGACTCGCAGCTTGTCGTCCGCCAAGTGAACAAGAATTATCAGAGTCTGTTGATGGAAGCTTACGTTGATGAAGTGAGGAAGCTAGAAGAGCACTTTGTCGGCCTACAGATGGAACATGTTCCAAGAGCTCAGAACGACATTGCTGATGGCCTGTCAAAGTGCGCAACACTTAAGTTACCTGTGGAACCAGGGATCTTTGTGCTCAAGCTGACTCAACCGTCTGTTACGCCATCAACTGGACAGAGCAAGAAGAGGAAGTTGATTTCTGGTGACTATTTTCCGGTAGAGCTTCCCGAAGTCGCCGCCAAGAAGGTCCACAAGATCAACGCCAAGAATGCTGAGGAGCAGTTTGCTCCGACAAGCCCCAGGGTTTGTTTCGTTGAAGCAGACGCTCCCGTCAAGTTTTGCTCCGGCAAGCTTGCCGGGGAACGTCAAGCTTCGGCTGAGCCGCAGGTTCTCGCCGTAGAAGCGGATGTTCCCGCAGCAGCAGATATGCCTTTAGTCCTTGTTGTCGAGCCACAAGCTCCAGCATGGGCACAGCAGATCGTCCGTTTCCTTCAGACAGGAGAACTTCCCGAAGAGCAAGAAGAAGCGGAAAGAGTAGCCCGGCAGTCAAGTATGTACCAGTTTGTCGACAACGCACTGTACAGAAGAAGACTCAACGGTGTGAAATTGAAGTGTATTCACCGGGAAGATGAACAGAAGCTGTTGGCGGAGATACATGGAGGCATATGTGGTCACCACATTGGCGCAAGAGCGCTTGCCGGCAAAGCTTTCCGGCAAGGTTTCTTTTGGCCAACAACCCTCCAGGATGCGACTGCACAAGTAACCAAGTGTGAAGCGTGCCAGTTCCATTCCAAGCAAATACGCCAGCCAGCTCAAGCTCTCCAGACGATCCCTTTATCCTGGCCATTTTCGGTCTGGGGGCTCAACATCCTCGGCCCCTTCCCCCGAGCAGTCAGGGGCTTTGAGTACTTGTACGTCGCAATCGACAAGTTCACAAAGTGGCCGGAAGTGGAAGCAGTGAGGAAGGTTACAGCACAGTCAGCAGTAAAGTTCTTCAGGTCGATTGTTTGCCGCTTCGGGATCCCTAACAGGATCATCACCGACAACGGTACGCAATTCACGAGCCGCACCTTCAGGGAGTATGTCTAAGATCTTGGCGCCAAGGTCTGCTTCGCTTCTGTTGCTCACCCCAGGAGCAACGGTCAAGCGGAGAGGGAAAATGCTGAAGTGCTGCGTGGACTCAAGACCAGGACTTCAGACAGGCTGCACGGGTGCGGAAGAAACTGGATTGAGGAGTTGCCGGTGGTTCTTTGGTCGATCAGGACGACGCCAAATCGAGCCACTGGCCAGACACCTTTCGCTATAGTCTATGGAGCAGAGGCAGTTCTCCCCACAGAACTCGTATACGGGTCGCCTCGAGTGCTCGCTTATGATGAGCTTGAGCAAGAGCAGCTGCGACAAGATGATGCGCTGCTCCTTGAGGAAGACCGTCTTCAGGCTGCTGTACGAGCTGCTCGCTACCAGCAAGCTTTGCGCCGCTACCATAGCCGCAAAGTTAACGCCAGAAGTCTCGAGGAAGGCGACCTTGTTCTTCGGCGCGTTCAGTCCGCCAAGAATTCCAACAAGTTGACGCCGAAGTGGGAAGGACCTTATCGGGTGAAACGAGTCACTAGGCCTGGCGTTGTCCGCCTTGAGACCGAAGATGGCATTCCGGTGAGCAACTCCTGGAACATCGAGCATCTTCGTAAGTTTTACCCGTAAGGCGCGGTTGCCGGACCCTGTTCCGGCAATCACCTTTTGTACAAGTCTTGCCGTTGTTGCATGTAATCCTTTGTACAAAGCCAGGCGCAGACCCTGAGCATAGATGAAGCGCTGGCGCCCTAAGTTATAGCATGCATGCTAGATCGAGTCTCGTCCTTGGTTAGGGTTGATAGTGCTTAGTAGCAGCTAACCCCTAGCTTAGAGGTCGGGTGTGCGTCCCTTTGCCGTTCTTTCGTTTCCCTTGGTTCGCAGGGCTCGCATATCTTGGCCGGACCACTTGAGGACGAAAAAGAGAAGGAGGACGGACCAGCATCTGGACCCCGGCAAGCCAGTGTTGCCGGGGGCTGCAAGTACAAAGACTCACCCACGGCAAAGCAGAGTTGCCGGGGGCTGCAATCTCAGATAAGTTTTTCATCCCTTTTCATGCATTCTTTTATGGACTGAGGTATGCGAAACCTCGTTTCTTCCTAAAAGCTACCGTGCTCCCCTAACTCTAGGCCCTAGGGCTCGTTCCTGGGGCCAGGTTTGGTCGTAGTCGCGGCAGCAAAGGGACGAAACGAGGAGCCTGAACCCGCCTCATCCCTACCTCCACCAAAAGCGTGAGAAAGGTCGAGCGACGTGGGAAGAAGGCAGGGCCTGCCGCCGGGAAAAGAAGTGTCTATCTTAAAGATATTAAGGATTTGCTCCTTGACGTGGGTTCCACCCACAAGACAAGTGACCCCGCGAGCATCCCCTTTTCACAAAAAAAACATTCCACTCAGGTACAGTTCATAGAGAATGAAAAACATGAATGATGGGATTACAAGTTTTAAATGCAGCTAAGGCCCGAGGGCTTACAAATTAAAAAGAGATAAGGTGCCCGTAATCCCTTTCTTGTCCCTCTCTTCAGGAGGTAAGTCAAGGAGGTCGAGCCCGTCGGTGTTCATGACATCACAGAAGAATTCAGAAAAGGGCGGGCAGAGCCCGCAGTAGAAGAACAAGGCGAAGAAAGGGTACCCAGTGGGAGCCTTTTTCCAAGCGGCGGCTAGGAGTACCTTCGTGCGCGGGTGCGCTCGCGTCCCCGTCGACCAGAAGAGGTAGTAGTACTCCTTCAGCTCTTCCGCGGCAAGCCTCGGAGGGAAGATTGCCCGCTCCTTTCGCAGCGCCGTGAGCCGCTGCGCCTCGGCCGACTTCACCTTCTCTGCTTTCGGAGCCAGGGCAGGAGTGGTGAGGGAGGACGATGGTGTTGGTGGTGCTGGTGGCGATGGGGGCGGAGCGTTGCTCTCTTTCGGCTTTGGGAAGAAGGGGAGTGGCGAAGATTCTTGGGGAAGGAATAGCAACGGGCAGATGGGTGAACTGCCCCTGTTTCCCCTGCTTATAAGGAGGAAGGGAGCGGACGTTCCGCCTTTCCGAATAAAGAAACCACCCACGATCTCTCCCACGACGCCGCAATCGACGCGTGCCGTTCGGGGAGGGCGCGGTGGATACAGAGTAAGATACGGCGTGACCCAGGCCGCGCGTGCCCGTGCCCTGTTTTGGGCCTGGCCCAACAGCGCTCGGCACAGTGTGTGGCCCAGGCCCGGGGGCTCCTGTCGGTGTACTAGAGTAGGGGTACCCTAGTATCCCGAACTTGTGCACGGGCAGTCGCAGCGTCCCGCGGCAAGGCTTGCCGGATGACCGCCAATATCCTCTGTGGTTCCTTTGGAGCCATTCAAGAACAAAGTATTCAAGCCAAGGAGACAACGCCATGGCAAGAGAAGCTTGCCGGGGAGGCCACCCAAGGCCTCTCAAGGAACTTGCCGCGACGCACCACGCGTCCCGACAAGACCTGGCGAGCGACAAGCTTCCGGACGCGACAAGACAACAACCGCGGCAAGGCGTTTGCCGCGGCAAGCAACCACTCTGTACCCGCTCTCCAGCACATCCACCAACGTGTCGCTTTGGGACCCTTCCAGGCGTACGTGGCGGGAGGCTGTGCAGCCAGGGGTGCACTGTGGCAAGCGGCGCTGACAAGATCACCATCGTGGCGAGCGGTGGCGTCCCTGACGGTCCCTTTTCTGCACTGTTTGGGAGACATAGATAGGCATTTAATGCCCTTGTCCCCTGCCGTTAGAGTTAGGTATGATACACTGTGTAGGTAGTTGTACCTACCGCAGCACCTTTCCATTTTTACCCTTGTCTACGTTGCCACCTGTTGGAGACCCCTTGAGCATATAAAAGGAGGCCCATACACAACGTAGAAGCAGGAGGAGGAGAGAAGAACGCTCGGTCTTGTTAGCCGCTTGTGTGTACTGTAGCACTCAGCGCTCCAGAGCAAGAACTCAATACAAACCACAAAGCAGCAGTAGGAGTATTATCTCTCCGGAGAGCTCCGAAGCTGGGTAAACCGCTCGCGTGCCTCGCCTCGATCTGCTCTTCGTGCGACCTCCGCCCCCCGCCAAACCGAAAAGGGGCTCCGTCCCCATAGGTGCTCGCGGATCAGTCTCCCCGCCAGGACTCGAGACCTCTCGAACAGCGACCAACTCTCGCCTTATTATTACAGTCAGTTTTAGCTTTCTCTACTGAGGTGCTTGTCCAGATGAACCGGGGCACAATCGCAG
Source organism: Aegilops umbellulata (assembly GCA_032464435.1). Lineage (NCBI taxonomy): Eukaryota > Viridiplantae > Streptophyta > Magnoliopsida > Poales > Poaceae > Aegilops > Aegilops umbellulata. The sequence continues at coordinate 202,776,606 of CP136060.1, forward strand.
TAGTTCTCCCAGTGCTACCTTAGCCAATATAGCGGAACGTAAGGTACCAAAACATGGGAGCCGGGCAAACCCAACTATTGACCCAAGACATGATTCGGAGCTGATCCATATAATGCTATAAGTTCGGGGTGCCGCACTGTCGAAAGTGTTCGGACTTCTCATGCCGTATTATGGGGTACGCTTAAGCCCCTGGCGTATTGGCCGTACCAGAGTGTACGGGTGCTGAATGTCATGAATGAACATATACATACATATATATATATATATATATATATATAGAGAGAGAGAGAGAGAGAGAGAGAGTAGCACTATTCTGATCATGGGATTAGAATAACTATTCGGATCACGGGACGCCTATATAAGGCCGCGACCTGTAAGTTCCAGAACTCCCGAACTCCCGACCCCCCCCCCTCCCCGCGGGTGATTCCCACCACCCACCCCCGATAGCCGCCGGCCTCCAACTCCCCGGCGAATCATCCCGATCAGCCGCACCCATGCGGCGGCCAGCTTCCCTGCCAGGGATCCGCTGGGGATGGCGGTGCCCGATCCCCTGCACCGACCAACCACCTCCCACTTTGCCCTCCACTATGGCGGCCGTCGGTGGCCGTCCAGCCGCGCTGGAGCTGACCCCGGCGCCGCCCCCACGCCTGGTTCCGGCCGCCCCCGTCCCTGATTCCGGCCGCCGCGCCGTGCCTGGTTACGGCCACCGCGCCGCACCTGGTTCCGGCCGCCGCACCGCACCCGCCCTGACCACCTCTGCCCCGCCCCCAACCTCCCCTGCGGCACAACCTTTCATCTACTCCGGCGTGACCTTCCCTCTACAACGTCGCGACCTTCCTTGAACTTTGGCTTGGCCTGCCCTCTGCTCCGGTGTTCTTCTCGTCGCCGATTCAAGTTTCCGAGCGGAAGCGAACGGAGGAGTTGACCTTGCAGCCCTGCTGCTCTGAACTTCCTATTGTTACGCCAGCGCCCTTGCACCTCGCGCCACAACCCAGTTCTTATAGCAGCAGCATGCCTTGCAATCGCCACCTCCTTCCCGTGAAAATCCCACTACCCTCATGTATTATTCCGTACCCACAAATCTATCCAAGCTGGTGAGTCTAGCAGCCGCTGTTTCACAGGGCCATGGGCAGAGGAGCTCTGCTACTGACCATTCTCCAAGCCATCCTCCTCCCGCTCCAAGCTCTGCTGCGCACGGCAAAAAGCTGCCTCGGTCCGTGCCCAATCTCCGCTGCAGGTTGTGTGAAGCTCTGCCATGCTGCTCACTCATGACGCCAAAGCTGTTGCTGTGGATGTGGTGAGTACAGAAGAAAGCAAAAAGCAAAAACGAGAGAGAGAGAGAGAGAGGGGTCAAAGTGCTATTGTGGATTTCACTTTTTAATGTGTTTGCATTTTTTTCCAGTGAGAGCATGCGCTTGTGGTTTGCCAAAACCCGTTGCGCTTATAGTCTTGTATTTTTATGGACAAGCACACAGTTTGATTAGTACTCTATTTTGGATTTTCGTTTGTAAAGTATATGCATGTCGACAGCGACAATATGTACAAAAGAAGTTCAGATATTATTGCCCCGCGGGTTCATGTCTTCTTATTATGTGTTCAGATTTTTACGAAGTTCTAGAAAACCTAGAAAATCCACATTAAAAAAAATGGAGAAGTTCACTACTTATAATAAAACGGACTTTCCCTGTTTTCACAAAAAAACCTTGAAGCTAAAAAATAAAAAATGAGTGGTTCAATGTCCGGTTTAAATTATTTTTCCTTATAAATAACGAATTCAAAAAAAAACTTTCTCTAAGAAAACAAAAACATAGAAGGTCAAACTAAAAAAAAAAGAAGTACATGTTTAAAAAAATATGGAAATTAATCCAAGAAGTTTAAATTTAAGATACATAGCAGGTCATTGTTTATAAGAAAATCAGAAGAAAAAAATTATCTAAAGAAAAGCAAGAAATTCAAATTAACATAACGCTGAGTTTGATGCTTATTTTTTATAAAAAGAACATTGTTTCACGGTTCAAAAAAATGGAAAAAGAAAGTATTTCAAATAAACCAAGAAGTCCAGATTATATAAAAAAAGAAGTTCAATATTTATGAAAAAACAGGTTTTATTCTTTACCAAAGAATAAAATTAAAGAAGTTCAAATTAAAATAAAAGGAGTAGTTTGATGTTTACGAAAAACTCAAATTCTTTCCATTTCTAGGAAAAATAAAAGTATGAGGTTCAATTTTGAAGAAAAAAATGTTTTATACTTATTTCAAAACATTTTTTTTCTAAGAATAAGACTAAGAAGTTCAATTCAAAATAACAGAGAAGTTTGAAGTATATAAAAAACTCAGATTTGTTGCCGGAAGTTCACGTGCACCATCGTGCATGGTTCAGAATTTATATTGCGGGACGTTCGACCTCCAATTACATGTTTTAAAAATGGCAAAAAATTACGTCCGACCTTCAATTGTGGGTAACTCGACGTATACACAATAATGTGACAGAAGTTAAAGGTGAAAACAACGAGAAGTTCAAGTACTGCAAGGAATGCATTTCAGGTGAGAATAAAAAGTATAGAAAAATAAAAACTTAAAAAGTTTGTTGAAAGAAGTTCAAGTGCTCTGTCCGGAGAAGTTCAAAAATTCTTGCGATAGAGGTTCACCTTGTATTTCCATGTTTGATTTTTTTTCGTATAAAAATTGAATACAATTCTTTACTCAAAAATATAAAAAGGTAAAGTTCATATTGAAATAATAGAGAAGTTCGGAGTTTATTAAAACCTAGTATTTACATGTTCCAAAAATAAAAAACACAACACCATTTTTTGTAATTTTAAAAACAACTCATAAACGAAAAAATGGTTGCTAGAAGTTCAAGTGCTCGGTGAGGAAAAGTTCAAAAAATTCTTGTGACAGAGGTTCACCGTGAATTTAGATGTCCAAAATACGTAAAAAATATGTTATTTCTTGGGTTTTAAAATAATACTCTCAAATGAGAGAGAAGTTCAAAGTGATAATAACCAGAAGTTCACGTTATTAAAAATGAAAAAAAGAAGTTCAAAAATAAAACAATAAGAAGTTCTACTTTTAAAAATAGAGTGCTTCAAAATTTCATAAAAAGATTAAAGAAATAAAATCAGGAAGTCCATATTAAAAAGATGAACAAGTTCGATGATTATAGAAAACTCAGATTTTCCTCGTTATTAAAGATTGGAAACAAGAAGTTGAAAAATAAAAAACAAGAAGTTCAACTTTTAAAAATAGAGCGCTTCAAAATTTTATAAAAAAGGATTAAGAAATTCAGATGAATATTTATAAAAAACTAAGATATTTTCACGTAATCGAGAGAAGTTCGATTGATAACTGCCAGAAGTTCACGTACTACAGGGTGTGCATTTTGTATTAAAAAAGAATAAAAAAGCATACGCTAAAAGTTTATTGTTATAAGTTCAATTCCTTCGTCGGAGAAAGTTTAAAAAATTATTCTGAGAGAGATTTGTACAAAAGCAATATCATTTGTGTAAAACTGACGAATGGATGAGAAAATTACAAACGAAAATACGTCACAGAAGTTCAACTGAAAACAGCAGGAAGTTCAACTACTACAGTGGATGAATTTCAGATGAAAAACATGTAAAATCGTCGTGATTATGAAAAAATGATCAACACGGGAAAGTTGCGTGTTCACAACAGCTTTCCATTGGTATATCACTTGCTCAATTCCGATCAGTGGATGGAGAGCTACGAGCAGTGGATGGAGTGCTAAGAGCAAAAAAATCACATGAAAAATAGAGTGAAGTTCAGGTACACGCGCCGAGAAGTTCAGGTTCTTCATGCGGTGCATTTTCGAAGAATCTGTTTCGCGATAAAGGCAGAACGAATGATCTCGTTGTTTTCAAAATTACTTGAAAACGGTTAGGAATTAGAGAAAACCATCAACATGAAAAATTTTCGCATTTTCCGTAGCTTTTCAGTGGTATATTATTTGCCCCATTCCGATAAAGTTTGTAGAAATTACGGCGAAAATACGTTTTTATCCATTTTTTGAAACTGACTTAAAACCGCAAAGAATTGGGAGAAAAAATATATAAAAAAAAGTTTTGCATTTCCTCAAGCTTTCCAACGCCATATCATTTTCTACATTTGGACGTACGGTTAAAAAATTAGCTCGAAAATACACTGTCGGTGTAACTTGGACCGTTTTACAAATCACTTTTAAACCATTTACAATTAGAAAAAACTTTCAACATGAAAAAATAGCGCATTTTCAGAAGCTTTCCAACGCCATATCATTTGCAACAATTGGATTAGCTGTTTAGAAACTACATCGAAAATACGGACACGGCTGTTCGGTTTGTGAAATTTTACGTTTCTTCAAATTACTCTTTAACCGTAGGGAATTAGAGAAAACTTTTAACATATGGAAGAAGCGGTTTTGCAGCAGTTTTCCAACGCCATATTACTTGCCTCATTCCGATAAACTGTTTAGAAATGCGATAGAAATTACGATTCACGTTTTTGTGTGAAGAAAAAACGGTTTTCAAAACTGCTCTTAAACCGCTTACATTTTACGAAAAATTTAACTTGGGTCATGATACTCGTGTCCATAGCTTTCCAACGGTATATATAAAGCCCTATTTGGGCAATGTTGCGGGAAGTTCAACCTAGCACAGGGGGAAGTTCAGGTCGAACAACTCAGGCAGTAAAATCGCAAAAAACGCGAGTTCTTCACGACACGAGTGCAAAATCCGCCTATGAGCGAGATTCCTATCTAAAACGAGTATTTAGTTGCTAAAAAATGTTTAAAGATTACACTTATATCACATGGAACACGAATAACCAGAAAAACTCCCGGTAGAAGGCACGGTTGCGAAGATAGCCCGAAGGTCGGGTTCGTACAGAGAGAAGTTCAGGCGCGTTACTCAGGCAGTTCAGGTTACCCGAACTTCCCGAGTAACGCGCCTGACCTTCCCCGAGTACTAGGTTGAACTTCAGCTAAAAGGTGTCCAAATGGGGCTTGCGATATACTGTTGGAAAGCTATGAACACCAGTATCATGATCCAAGTTAATTTTTTGGCAAAATGTAATCGGTTTAAGAGCAGTTTTGAAAACCGTTTTTTCTTCGTTCAAAAAACGTGAATTGTATTTTCTATCACATTTTTAAACTGTTTATCGGAATGAGGCAAATAATATGGCGTTGGAAAGCTGCTGCAAAATCGCTCCTTCCATATGTTGAAAGTTTTCTCTAATTCTCTATGGTTAAAGCGTAATTTGGAAAATCATACAATTTCTCAAACGGAACACCCGAGTTGGTATTTTTGATGTCATTTCTAAACGGCAAATCCAATTGAGGCAAATAATACGGCGTTGGAAAGCTTATGAAAATGCGCTACTTTTTCATGTTAAAAGTTTTTTCTAATTTTGAACGATTTAAAAGTAATTTAGAAAACGGTACAAGTTCCACCGAGTTCATATTTTGGAGATAATTTTTTAACCGTACATCCAAATGCAGCAAATAATATGGCGTTGGAAAGCTTGAAGAAATGCGAAACATTTTTGTATATATTATTTCTCCTAATTAATTACTGTTTTATGTCAGTTCTGAAAATGGCGAAAACCATATTTTTGTCGTAATTTCTACAAACTTTATCGGAATGGGGCAAATAATATACTGCTGAAAAGCTACGGTAAATGCGAAACTTTTTCATTTTGATAGTTTTCGCTGATTCCTAGCCGTTTTTATGTAATTTCGAAACGGAGAGATCACTCGTTCTGCCTTTATTTCGAAACAGATTCTTCAAAAATGCACCGCGTGAAGAACCTGACCTTCTCGGCATGTGTACCTGAACTTCACTCTGTTTTTAATGTGCTTTTTTTGCCCGCAGCTCTACATCCACTGCTCGTAGCTCTCCATCCACTCACCGGAATTGAGCTAATAATATACCGGCGGAAAGCTGATGTAAACACACAACTTTCCCGTGTTGATCGTTTTTTCATACTCGCGACTATTTTAAAAGTTTTTCATCTCAAATTCATTCACTATAATAGTCGAACTTCCTGCTGTTTTCACGTTGAACTTCTGTGACGTATTTTCATTTGTAATTTTCTCATCCATTCGTTAGTGTTACACAAATGATATTTTTTTTGTAGAAATCTCTCTCACAATAATTTTTTTAACTTTCTCCGACGAAGATCATGATTACACAAATAATATTCCTGCTGTTTTGAAGTAAATTATAAAATGACGAGATCATGATTTCTGCTTTCAACGTGAATGTAAAAGCACTACGTGAAGTAATTGGACTTCTCGGACATGTCTGTTTGAACTTCACTCTTTTTTTAACATGTTGTTTTTTGCACTGCTTGAAGTAGTTGAACTTCTGGGCATGTCCTTTTGAACTTCACTCTGTTTCAATTTATTGTATTTTTCTTATATGAAATACGCACCATGTAGTACGTGAACTTCAGTTGTTATCACTTTGAACTTCTCTCTGGTTTGAGATAGTTATTTTAAAACACAAAAAAACGATTTTTTTATGTATTTTGGACATGTAAATACACGGTAAACTTCTCACACAAGAATTTTTTGAACTTTTCCTCGCCGAGCACTTGAACTTCTAGCAACCTTTTTTTCGTTTATGAGCTGTTTTCAAAACTGCAAAAAATGGCATTGTGTTTTTTATTTTTTGAAAAGGTAAATCCTAGGTTTTAATAAACTCCGAACTTCCCTGTTATTTCAATTTGAACTTCACCTTTTTATATTTTGAGTAAAGAATTGTATTCGATTTTTATACAAAAAAACCAAACATGGAAATACAATGTGAACCTCTCTCGCAAGAATTTTTGAACTTCTCTGGAGAGAGCACTTGAACTTCTTTCAACAAGCCTTTTAAGCTTTTATTTTTCTGTACTTTTATTCTCACGTGAAAATGCATTTCTTGCAGTACTTGAACTTCTTCTTGTTTTCACTATGAACTTCTTTCAACAGGTAAGAATTTTTTCAATACATAAAAACGTGTTTTAAGTGGTATACATGAAAATTTAAACTATTTATCGAAATGTGGCACATAATATACCGGTGGAAAGCTTATAAATAGCAGCAAGATTTTCATGTAGAAGGTGTTACAAATTCGTTTTCGTTTGAGAGCAGTTTTTAAAATGGCAAAACAAAGTTATTTTTTTGCCATTTTTTCAACATGTAAAGGAAGGACGGACGCCTCGCACATGAATTTTGAACTATGATAGGAGGAGCACGTGAACTTCTTGCAACAAACCTTTTAAGATTTTTTGTTTTGTATTCTTGTCTGAAACGCATTCCGTGTAGTAGTTGAACTTCTCATTGTTTTCACCTTGAACTTCTATCACGTATTTTTGTTTAACCTCTCACACAAGAATTTTGAAATTTCTCAGGGCCGAGCACTTGAACTCTAGCAACAAAAATTTTAGCATTTGCTTTTTCATTCTTTTTTTAATACAAAATGCACACCGTGTAGTACGTCAACTTCTGGTGGTTATCAATCTGAACTTCTCTCAGTTAGTTGAAAATATCATGGTTGATTGTATAATAACAGCGGATATGTGAGTTTCTAAAAAATGGTTAAATCCTAGATTTTTTTAATAAACACCAAACCACTTCGTTAGTTTAGTTTGAACTTCTAGGATTTTTAAATACGAGGAAACTCTATTTTAAACTTTTTGAGTTGTTCCTTTATTTTTAATTTGAACTTCTTCGTTTTAGTCTTTAGTAACGAGAAAAAATCTGAGTTTTTTACAAACCTTGAACTTCTCTGCTATTTCAATTTGAACTTCTTACTTTTTTCTTAGAAAATATATGTTTTTACATAAGCATCAAGCATTGTAAAAATTGAACTTCATACTTTTATTTTTTTAGTAACGAAAAGAATTTTGAGTTTTTTAATGTGAGAATATGTTTCTTGTTTGATATGTTGAGCTTCTCTTAATTTCATATTTTGAGCTTCCGGAGCATCAACTATAAACTTTTCGCAACATGTTTCTTTCTCCCTCTTTTCTGGCTTAGTTCACACGACATTTGTCCATTTTTTTCTTTAGGAAATTTTCAACATGGTCTATTTATTGTTTGATGTAACTTCTTTTTCTATGCACTTATTTATTTGGTTTATTGTCTTCGAACTTACAAGCCTCCGAACCCTGAATTTCACATGTTTTCTTGAACCTTTTTTCCATGTATTCAGGAAACTTTTTCTCCATGTGTTTTAAGTTGTTTTCTTTTCTCTAATTTTCATGGTATTTTTCCTAGCAAACTTCTCCATGTACTATTAAGGACATAACACTAAAATTTGTTCTATTGTTTTTTGAAGCGTAGTTTTTTTATGAACTACTAAAGTTTGAAAGGTGAGCATCTATTTTGTTTATACATTGATAGATGGATACATATAAATTTTACAATTAGTTTTACATAAGCAAACAAACCTTTTTGTAAAAAAAAGGACAAAATAATTATGTCAGAACGATCTTTCATTTGCCATTGCATCAAAAGGTTCGAGAACCACACGCACAAATAGGAGCACACACGTGAACATGGAGGCAACACACACTGGAGCGCGCACACGAGACACCACACCCAGCACGCACACACCAACACTGCTCTTTATTAATTTTGAATGGACGTCTTTTTGGACTTATGTATATCTCTCTACAGCTTCTAGGACAACAGTTTCCGGTGTCCGAGCATTTAGTTATCTGAACTTTGAAGTAGCATTCAAACTCAGTTATCAGAATTCTGAACAACAATATAATTTTTTGTAGACCTGCAAGTAGTGTACAAGCATGCACAATTGTTGAACTTCATCAGTTTGCCCATCTTGTAGGAAAAGTGTAGAAAAGGCTAGTAAAATGCACAAAAATCAAGTCGTGGAATCCACATGGCATGGAAAGCATGGCCAAATTTCCATTGCCTGAACTAGCTTCACACGGTAGCTTTTCCACTACTAACATGTAATGGAACATCCAAACTCCATGTGGAATGAATATAAAAATCTCAAAGTAAAATGATAATTGAACACAAGAACGACCGATGTTATGGAATCTATAATCATATACTCGCTACAGGAAATTGCCATGTTAAACTACATCCTAGAAACCACACAAAGATAACACAGCCTGTTATGAACTCCGACCATCTTCCTCACGAACAGCAACAATTCTGCCCAAGCACCTCATGTGACCTTCTCCCCTAGCGCATGGTGACCTTCCTCCCTATGTTCACGTGGGCAGCGGATGCAGAACGGCGCGTGGATGGCGAGAACCACACAGTTAGCACACACATTGAACTCTAGAAGCAGGCTAGGACGAACTTCACAGAGAGCAGGCACACACCCAGCAGGCATGGTGGCAGCGGCGCAGGGAGGACGAGTCGTGTGCGTGCGTACATTGGCGAACCCCTCGCCGGTGCCGGTCTGCGTGCCGAAGAAGAGGGCTACCTGCTGGCGACAATCGTCGTGGTCGGCTCTTGCTCCTTCTTGGAGACGAGGGCCTTGGTCGCGGTGGCCTTTGTGGGCCAGGTGCGCTGTGCCGGAGGAGGACGAGCGACGGAAGAGGAGCGGGACGCCGTAGCCGACGACTACGGTGAGGGAGGCGGTGAAGTAGGCTGGCGAAGGTCGCCGGAACAGGTTACCCACAGGGAGAGTTCCACGGCGAGGTGCCAGGGAAGTTCACCTCCGTGCAATGGGCGTTGCACCACTGGGCGATGTAGGATAGGCACGGCCGTCGCGACGGCCGGATCCCGCGGTGGGGCGGCGCAGCGGCCGGATCCGAGGCCGGTGGCGGCGCGGCGACCAGATGAGGGGGATGGTGGAGGCGCGGCGGACGGATCCAGGGGAGCATGGGAGGCGCATCGGGGTCGGGAGGCAGGGACGGGGCCGGGGTGGCCGGCGGCGGGAGGCGCACCGGAGCCAGGGGCGACGGCGGTTGTGGCAGGGAGGCGAGAGGTCGACGATGCTGGATCAGGGAGATTGGGGATCGGGAGGAGGTGGTGGGTCCGGGCGTGGCCCTTTTTTTTCCTTTCTGAGTTCGGGAATTCGGGAGGACCTCCGCACGACCTATATGGACGGACGTGATCCAAATAGTTAGTTTGATATATATATATATATATATATATATATATATATATATATATATATAAAGGAAGAATAGAGAATGCAGTAATAGACTAGTGATATGCATTGTTTATTCAAAAAGGTGCGTCGAAGCAGAATGGTACAAGTAGTGCGATAAGGAAAAAGTAGGACTATTTGACATGTCCCCTCCAAGGGCAAGCTGAGGAATGGTATTTAAAGTAGGTATTTCAATCGTTATCAGAGACCACCTGGGAGTTCCATGGTGCAACGTAGCTCTCTGCCTCCTTGGCTGTTGTACCGTGTGTCCGGTAATCGTACTGCCGGACTGGGCTTCCAGCGAGTAAAGGCCTGAAAGAGAGAAAGAATAACAAAGCGGGAAGCCCCTAGTGCGGTTGAGCCGCGTTTTGGGGCGTGCCGTAGTCATGCCCCCCACCTATGTCCATGGTATTTTCAATGCGTAATTATGTACGCGTGGCACGGATTTTGCCGTTTGGCTAGGACTGGGGTGGGGGCCGCATTGCTATGCGAGCTCGGAACGTGCCAGGAGGTCTTGTTGCAGATTACTCCGGGCGCGCTTGACGGCGTCCGTGTATTTGATCGCTGAACTGGTGAATTGCCTTTAGAGGCTGCTTTGCGCTTCTGCTACGAGGGCCGTAGTGTGCTCCTCCGTTCTGAGGGAGCACTCTGTGTTTCCATTGATTGTGATGACCCCCCGAGGTCCCAGCATCTTGAGCTTGAGGTATGCATAATGCGGTACCGCATTGAATCTCGCAAATGCGGTTCGCCCGAGCACTGCGTGATAGCCACTGCGGAACGGGACTATATCGAAAATTAACACCTCGCTTCGGAAGTTATCCGGGGATCCGAAGACCACTTCCAGTGTGACTGAGCCTGTACAATGGGCCTCTACACCTGGTATGACGCCTTTGAAGGTCATTTTTGTGGGTTTGATCCTTGAGGGGTCTATACCCATTTTGCGCGCTTTGTCCTGATAAAGCAGGTTCAGGCTACTCCCGCCGTCCATAAGGACTCGAGTGAGGTGAAATCTGTCAATGATTGGGTCTAGGACCAGTGTGGTGAATCCGCCATGACGGATACTAGTGGGGTGGTCCCTGCGATCGAAGGTGATCAGACAGGAGGACCATGGGTTGAACTTTGGGGCGACTGGCTCCAATGCATATACGTCCCTGAGCGCACGCTTCCGCTCCCTCTTGGGGTTGTGGGTTGCATATATCATGTTCACCGTCTGCACTTGTGGGGGGAACCTCTTCTGTCCTCCGATGTTCGGCGACCATGGTTCCTCCTCGTCATCGCTATGCAGCCCCTTGTCCTTATTTTCAACATTTAGCTTGCCGGCCTGCTTGAACACCCAACATTCTCTGTTGGTGTGGTTGGCTGGCTTGTCGGGCGTGCCGTGTATTTGACACGAGTGATCGAGTATGCGGTCCAAACTGGACGGGCCCGGAGTGCTTCTTTTGAATGGCTTTTTCGGCTGACCGGGTTTGGAGCTTCTGAATCCAGCATTGACTGTCATATCTTCGGCGTTGTCGCTGTTGATGCGGTGCTTGTGTTTGTTGCGACGTGACCTGCCATTGCTATCCTTGATATCCGAAGTACCAGGGATTTTTGATATGTTATTGCTGCAAGCCAGCCAGCTGTCCTCTCCCGCGCAAAAGCGGGTCATGAGTGTCGTGAGGGCTGCCATAGATTTCGGCTCTTCCTGGCCAAGGTGCCGGGCGAGCCACTCGTCGTGGATGTTATGCTTAAAAGCTGCTAGGGCCTCTGCATCCGGACAGACGACGATTTGATTTTTCTTGGTTAGGAACCATGTCCAGAATTGCCTGGTTGATTCCTCTGGCTGCTGAATTATGTGGCTCAAGTCATCGGCATCTGGTGGTCGCACATAAGTGACCTGGATGTTTTCGAGGAATGCGGCTTCCAGATCTTCCCAACAGCCAATGGATTCTGCTGGCAAGCTGTTCAGCCAATGCCGAGCTGGTCCTTTGAGTTTGAGTGGGAGGTATTTGATGGCGTGTAGATCGTCACCACGGGCCATGTGGATGTGCAGGAGGTAGTCCTCCCATACCACAGGATCTGTTGTGCCATCGTATGATTCGATATTTACGGGTTTGAAACCCTCTGGTATTTGGTGATCCATTACTTCCTTTGTGAAGCATAGGGGGTGTGCGGCGCCTCTGTACTGGGCTATGTCGCAACGCAGCTCATATGAGTCTTGTCCACTGTGTTTGACACGGCCGGTTTTACTTTTACTGTATCCGGCGTGACGGTTATCGTCTTGCATAGTGGTGCGCCCTCATGATCCGTAGATTGATCTTGCATGTTTTGCTTTGTCCTCCAATATGTCTCGCAGGTCTAGTGTATTTCCTCGTGCCTTTTTATTTGAGTGGCGCCGGGGTGCGAGATGGGCCTTCGGCAGAAATGCCGGTCTGTCGCGGCCACGAGGTGGCCGATCAGCCGCGTCATACGCTGGAGATGTAGGTTTTAATGCTTCCTCCTCCAGTCGGGGTAGCAACTTGCATTTTGGGTAGCTCTTGGGGGGGCGTTCGAGTTCATATTCCTCGGCCGCAAGGACTTTAGTCCATCTGTCATCTAGCAAATCTTGATCAGCTCGAAGCTGCTGTTGCATTTTCTTAAGGCTATTTGCTGTGGCTATAAGCCGGCGCTTGAAGCGCTCTTGTTCGGCGGGATCCTCAGGCAAAACAAATTCGTCATCGTCGAGGCTCGCCTCGTCTTCGGAGGGAGGCATGTAATTATCATCCTCCGCCTCTCCATCTGCCGCTCTCTTAGGAGGGATGGCTTCTCCATCCTCCTGCTCTGAATCTTGCTGGAGGGGATTGTCGTTATCTTCGGCACTGTCCACAGTGTTATTATCTCCTGTGCCGGTATCACCGCTTTTGCTTTGGCAAGACTTAGAGTGGCGCAGCTGATGTCGGCGCTTGGGTTGCTTCTTGGAGGGGTCATCCCCCGCTGTCCCATCCCCATTGCCTTCTTTGGGTGTGTCCACCATATATATATCATATGATGAGGTGGCTGTCCAGTGCCCTGTGTGCAGTGGTTCCTGTTCGTCTCCTACATCATCGTCCATACCGTCGATGTCTTCGGAGTCGAAGTCGAGCATGTCGGTAAAATCATCGATAGTGGCTACCAAGTGGGTGGTGGGTGGGCGGCGATTTTCTTTCTCATCCGCATGCCAATCCTGCCGGACATAGTTCGGCCAGGTTTCTCCTGGCAAGGAGAGGGACCTTAATGAGTTCAGTATGTCGCCGAAGGGCGAGTGCTGAAAGATATCCGCGAAGGGGAACTCCATGATCGGCGCCCAGTCGGATTCGATAGGCACGGGTGCAGGCGGTTCGGAGTCCGTGGCCGGGGAAGAATCCGGCAGTTCGGTGTCACGGCTCTTGTGAAGGGTAAGGTCAGTACTCGGCTCGATCGCCGCTAAGAACGCAGCCTCCGTGGAGGGGTCCATCCACCCGTCCATAGATGGCGCAATAGGCTCCGAATTGAGGGTCGGAGCAGTTGCCGGTGCGGTCTCCTGAACACTGTCCGATGGTAGAGCTAAATCATGTGCATCGTGACCGTGCGGCGCACTCGGCAGGGGCTAGAATCCGTCGAACATCAAGTCTCGGCGGATGTCGGCCGTGTAGTTTAAGCATCCAAACCTGACCTGGTGGCCAGGGGCGTAACTCTTGATCTGCTCCAGACGGCCAAGCAAGTTGGCCCGCAGTGCGAAGCCTCCGAATACAAAGATCTGTCCGGGGAGAAAAGTCTCACCCTGGACTGCATTGCTATCGATGATCGAAGGAGCCATCAAGCCTAACAATGACGACATAGAGGAACTCTCAATGAAAGCACCAATGTCGGTGTCAAAAACGGCGGATCTCGGGCAGGGGGTCCCGAACTGTGCGTCTAGGCGGATGGTAACAGGAGACAGGGAACACGATGTTTTTACCCAGGTTCGGGCCCTCTTGATGGAGGTAAAACCCAACTCCTGCTTGATTGATATTGATGATATGGGTATTACAAGAGTTGATCTACCACGAGATCGTAGAGGCTAAACCCTAGAAGCTAGCCTATGGTATGATTGTTGTTCTTCGTCCTACGGACTAAAACCTTTGGTTTATATCGACACCGGAGGGGGCTAGGGTTACACAAAGTCGGTTACAAGGAAGGAGATCTACATATCCGCATTGCCAAGCTTGCCTTCCACGCCAAGGAGAGTCCCATCCGGACACGGGACGAAGTCTTCAATCTTATATCTTCATAGTCCAACAGTCCGGCCAAAGGATATAGTCCGGCAGTCCGGATACCCCCTAATCCAGGACTCCCTCAGGGGTCCTTCCCACACGACCTAGAAATCGTCGGGGATAGGCCCTCCTGGGACACAGGCTGGGGTCGTCTGTGAACAGGCGAGGCATCGAAACCCAATCATTTCCATAGATATGTACATCCAACACAGTAATCTGCGAAAAACATTTCCGTAGGTATGTACATACCACATGGTCCATAAAAACATTTCCGTTCGTATGTATATCACACACAGTCAATCCAAGGAATACGTTTCCGTTCTTATGTACATCCCACATAGTCAATCCAGGGAAAACGTTTCTGTTCGTATGTACATCCCACACAGTTTTATGTATACACTCATGTATGAAAGGTGTAACTATAACACACGCTCTGCCAGAGTTAAATGTTTGCTTTCATGAACTATATCGCACACGATTTGATATAGAAAACTGTGTGGCAATTGGCTATCCATCGCAAGCGCTTTTACTGCCAGAACCGTTTGCAAAGTTCCATGACTGTCTGTCAGGACCCCGATCCTAAGTCACATCGATCCAGCATGTAACACATCATATCACTTTGCGGCCTCACGCATGGTACTCCCACGGGTGCCACCTTACCTGGCCCGGGACCGTTTTGCGCCTTTTGGCTCACGTATATGATAGTGTCGCTAGCATCCATATGACAGAGAACCCGGGCCGACATGGCTAGTCGTGAACCCAAAGCGGCGCTAACCCATGAGGACAGGCATACATGAATCACATCGAGCATGTCGGTCATCAACGTATTTATCCGGGCTGTAGCGCTGGGCTAACAGGACTCCGGTAACCCGGGCTGTAGCAGGCTAGGCAGGACTCCGGATAACAGCGCGTGACATTTCCCCGAAGGGACAGACACAGGAACGACGTGAAACACATGCCGGCCAGTCAAGTGTTCCGAGCAGTAGTGCTGGGCTAGCAGGACTCCGGTTGTCACATCCCTAGTCCTGGTATGCACTAGGCTAGCCCTTCGTGTGTGCATCATGTTTAAATTTCAAATGAACTTGAATTGGGGGATGTTCAAACCCTAGCATAAAAGGAATCCACCTGGTTCAACTAAAATATTTTTCAGTGAATCCAAATGGCCTCCAAAAATGTTCATCATTTTTGGAAAATGCTGGAAACAGTAACCAGAGGTGATGCACATTTTTCCATGGCATTTATGGTCTCTGAATTAATCCAATAAGTATTTGCATTGGAGTTATAAATTCCTATAATAATATTTTTAGCTCCAATAATTCTGAAACATTTTGTGGGTCTCCAGAATAGTCCATCTAGCTCCCACAATATTTTACAGAAGCAACAAAATTGAATTGGTTTCAAACCAAATTCAAAACACACATGCAAAATAGAAAACAGAAACAGAAATAATTAAAAGAGGAGAGAGATACTTACCTGGGCCAACTCACCTGGCAGCCCAAGTGGCCGGCCCAGCTGGCCCCTCCCCCTGTCATCTTCCTCCTTGCCAGGAGGATGGGCGCGTGGCCGACGCGCACGGCCACCGCATGCCACCTCCTGCTTCGCGGTGGCAGCCTCCCCGGCCTCCTAACCGCGCCACGGAGACGCCGCGACCCCTGGCTCCTCTCCCGTGCCTCTTCCCCACTCGCTGCAGCTCCTCCTCTCCTCTGGCTTCCTCCCCCTCTCTTCCCGAGCGCACCAGAGGACGCCGCCGTGCTCTGCCGCGGCCACCGGCCACCCCATGCCCCGACGACGTGCCAAGAAGCTCCTCCACGGCGCCCTCTTCCTCTTCGATGAGTCACGTGAGCTCGGCCGCTCTGCATCGCCGCCTGCATCACCTTCTTCTCCCTCCGGTTGCCGAGATCGCCGGCAACACCATGACGCCGTCCGTGCTTCCCCGAGCCCACTTCGACGCCCCCTACAATCGCCGTGAGCTCCTCTTTCTCCTCCCCCTAACCACGTTGCTCTGCTCGTCCCCTAGCTAGCGATGCTGCCATGGCCGAGCTTCCCCTGCCGCCGGCCATGTCGCCGCCGTCACTGCAGCCACTTGAGCTCGATTCGGAGCGCGTCACCGTGCTCGGGAAGCCACCAGGAGCCGAACGCACATGCTAACTCGCCCTTCGGCGCACCACAGCGCCAACCCCACACTCACCCGAACTCCGGCGCCGCCGCAAGCTCGCTTTCGGCGAGCTCCGACCTCCCCGAGTCCTCCTGTCGCCTCCGCTGGATGCGGACTAGCCCGGGCTACGCCCCGGTGCTCTCATCCCCCGCCCTCGTTGCCCGTAGCGCGGACTCCGCCACGCCCCGTGGCCGCCGGCGGCTAAACGCCGGTGGGGTTGACCGGGTCAACCCGCACTAACCACCCCCCCATTTGACCAGTTTTGACTCGTGCGGGTCAATGACAGGTGGGGCCGGCCTGACTAATTTTTAGTTAGGATAACTAATTAACTTTGTTTACTAACTATAACACTGACGTGTGGGCCCCGCGCGACAGGTTTGACCTGGTCAGCGCCGTTGACCGCTGACGCAATGCTGATGTCATGCTGACGCATATATTCTTTTCTGGAATTATTTTTTAATCAGGAAATTCCAGAAAATAGTATAAACTTCTAAAAATCATATCTATTCAACCGTAACTCCAAATGAAATAATTTATATATGAAAAATTATCAGAAAAATTCAAGGAATCCATCTGTACCATTTTCATGCATGTTTGAACAATATTTGTCCTCTGTTTTGGACAAAACAAATAAAGGACATTTAAATAATCATATATGGAGTTGGAATTTGAATCATGTGTTCAAACCAACTTCATTTAAATCATAGCTAGATGCATTAGCTCAAATCACAGCATATTGCCATGTCATGATCATGCATCATATTGTGGCATTGCATTGATTGTGTTCTTTCTCAGTTGCCGGTGTTTGTCCCCTCTCGATAGACGATGTGCCGACGATGAGATCGATGACACTGATGAAGAACTATATTATCTTCAGAAGTGCCAGGCAAGCAAAACCCCCTTGTTCATTCCGATACAATCCCACTCTCTCGCTCCTGCTCTCTTTTATTGCATTAGGACAACAACGATTCATGTGTTACTTGCTGCGGTAGCTGAACCCCTTTATCCTTTGCATGACCTGTCATTCCACAGTAAATAGATGAAACCCACTAGCATGAGTAGGAGTTGTTTGAGCCCTGATGTGCCTACTCATTCATGCTTGTTGTCATGCTTGCTACTGCTTAGAGTTGAGTCGGGTCTGATTCATCGGGAATGAATTGGAATGTGGTGAACATGTCCTACTGTGTGTGAGCTAAGTGTGTGAACACGATTTGGTAAAGGTAGCGGTGAGAGGCCATGTAGGAGTACATGGTGGGTTGTCTCATTGCAGCCGTCCTCAGGAACTGAGTTCTGTGTTTGTGATCCATGAACAGTTACTACCACACATTGGGATCCTTAATTGACTCTCTCGGCTTCTTGATCACCCTTGTCCTCTGTCCAGGAGTTGCAAGTAGTTTCTGGTGTTTGTAGTATGCTGGGGGCCGCACGCAGTGCTGACCATAGGGGAGGGCTGTGTTGCGGTAGGCACGTGGCACGGTGTACTGGGCGCCCGTTTGGTGTTCCGGGAACCCTGTACACATCGTTTGGGGCTGTGAGCGAAACTCCGGCCGGATCTCCTCATGGATGGAACCCGAATAGGCGATAAACCTGGACTATAGACTTGAGTGTTTAGGTAGGCTGTGGCCGACACCCTCGCCTGTCTTCCGCTTGAAGGTTGCCGAGGTACATGACGTGTACAGGGCGGTAAGTGGCGAGAGCGTGTGTGAAGAAGTACACCCCTGCAGGGTTATCATTATCTATTCGAATAGCCGGATTCCTCGAATATGGAAACTTGGACCCCTTGCATAGTTCATAGACAAGTGAAAGTGGATACTCTAAAATGCGCAAGATAAGCGTGAGTGCTATGGATGGCCTTCTCGTAGTTAGACGGAAGTGGATCCATAGTGGTGTATTGAGATGGTGAATATGTGGACTCGTGTGCGCCACCTCAAAAGAGTCGCTTGCAGTCGTAGTTCAGGATAGCCACCGAGTCAAAGCTGGCTTGCTGCAGTTAAACTCCACCACCCCCTTTATTGATACTGATGCATATGTAGTTAGTTCTGATGTAAGTCTTGCTGAGTACGTTTGTACTCACGTTTGCCTATTTATGTTTTTGCAGAGAGACTTCAGTCTCGCTAGTAGTATCGCTTGGACTTCGACGTTTAGCTTGATACCTCAGCTACGATCTTGTGCCCTTGGCAGGATCTGGTAGATAGTCAGGCTTCTCAGCCTTTTTCATTTGTAGATGTCTGTACTCAGACATGTTAAGCTTCCGCATGTGCTTTGACTTGTATGCACTGATTGTTGGGTCATGAGACCCATGTTTGTAATATCTCGCTCTTCGGAGACTAATGAATAAATATTTGGAGTCGTAGAGTCTTGTTGTGATGCCATGTTGTATCTACTCATATCGGGCATATTGTGTGTATGATTGAAATGCTTGGTATGGGTGGGATCCGACTATCTAGTTGTTTATCCTTGGCAGCCTATCATATGGGGAAATGTAGTCTAGTGCTTCGGAGCGATAGTAGTCCGCTACAGCCCGGTTCACCGGAGTCCTGCTAGCCCAGCACTACTGCTCGGAACATTTGACTGGCCGGCATGTGATTCACTTCGTTCCTGTGTCTGTCCCTTCGGGGAAATGTCACGCGGTGACATCCGGAGTCCTGCCTAGCCTGCTACAGCCCGGGTTACCGGAGTCCTGTTAGCCCAGTGCTATAGCCCGGATTCACACGTTGATGACCGACATGCTCGATGTGATTCATGTATGCCTGTCCTCATAGGTTAGCGCCGCTTTGGGTTCACGACTAGCCATGTCGGCCTGGGTTCTCTGTCATATGGATGCTAGTGACACTATCATATACGTGAGCCAAAAGGCGCAAACGGTCCCGGGTCAGGTAAGGTGGCACCCGTGGGAGTACCGTGCGTGAGGCCGCAAAGTGATATGAGGTGTTACATGCTGGATCGATGTGGCTTAGGATCGGGGTCCTGACATAAGCGTGAGTGCTATGGATGGCCTTCTCGTAGGGAGACGGAAGTGGATCCATAGTGGTGTATTGAGATGGTGAATATGTGGACTCGTGTGCGCCACCTCAAAAGAGTCGCTTGCAGTCGTAGTTCAGGATAGCCACCGAGTCAAAGCTGGCTTGCTGCAGTTAAACTCCACCACCCCCTTTATTGATACTGATGCATATGTAGTTAGTTCTGATGTAAGTCTTGCTGAGTACGTTTGTACTCACGTTTGCCTATTTATGTTTTTGCAGAGAGACTTCAGTCTCGCTAGTAATATCGCTTGGACTTCGACATTTAGCTTGATACCTCAGCTACGATCTTGTGCCCTTGGCAGGATCTGGTAGATAGTCAGGCTTCTCAGCCTTTTTCATTTGTAGATGTCTGTACTCAGACATGTTAAGCTTCCGCATGTGCTTTGACTTGTATGCTCTGATTGTTGGGTCATGAGACCCATGTTTGTAATATCTCGCTCTTCGGAGCCTAATGAATAAATATTTGGAGTCGTAGAGTCTTGTTGTGATGCCATGTTGTATCTACTCATATCGGGCATATTGTGTGTATGATTGAAATGCTTGGTATGGGTGGGATCCGACTATCTAGTTGTTTATCCTTGGCAGCCTATCATATGGGGAAATGTAGTCTAGTGCTTCGGAGCGATAGTAGTCCGCTACAGCCCGGTTCACCGGAGTCCTGCTAGCCCAGCACTACTGCTCGGAACATTTGACTGGCCGGCATGTGATTCACTTCGTTCCTGTGTCTGTCCCTTCGGGGAAATGTCACGCGGTGACATCCGGAGTCCTGCCTAGCCTGCTATAGCCCGGGTTACCGGAGTCCTGTTAGCCCAGTGCTATAGCCCGGATTCACACGTTGATGACCGACATGCTCGATGTGATTCATGTATGCCTGTCCTCATAGGTTAGCGCCGCTTTGGGTTCACGACTAGCCATGTCGGCCCGGGTTCTCTGTCATATGGATGCTAGCGACACTATCATATACGTGAGCCAAAAGGCGCAAACGGTCCCGGGTCAGGTAAGGTGGCACCCGTGGGAGTACCGTGTGTGAGGCCGCAAAGTGATATGAGGTGTTACATGCTGGATCGATGTGGCTTAGGATCGGGGTCCTGACAGCGTTGGTATCAGAGCCTGACTGCCTGTAGGATTACCAAGCCAAACTGGTCGAAGTTGTGTCTAGAAATGCTTTAGTTATGTAAGGGAATTGATTGTGGAAGGGAACGTAAGGCTCTTTTTACTCCTTATACCTCATGCCCTTCTGATCTGAGTCAACCTCTTCTCTTCTACGGGGGTTAAGAACTAGGCTTCTCTTCTATCTCTCAGGATGACGTGTTACTAAACCATAGTTGCCTAGGATTGTTGAGTTCAAGCCTCAGTTCAGTTCCTACTACCTCCATATGTTCATAGCTGGCCTCAGAACCTTGATATTGTGATGTTGAGTGGCTATGCCACCATTTTTGCAGGATGTCTCAAATATTTTTGAGCATTTACAGCCGTTATGCTGTCCGAGTCATCCCAGGTTTCTAAATAGTCTGAAGCATTTGCAAATTCTTTCTTTCCGTTCCTGATGTCCTTTGGGCCAGATTAAGCACACTACCGGTCTGTAAGGTACTCCGTTGCCTTGACATATATGTTGGAACTATTATTATGACCCTAGGTGTCTTAGGGGTTCATCTAGTAATCTAGCAATGCTATGTGTTCTCGGTGTGATGATTCTGGCCACCATTCTCGAAAGCATCCCGTGATGCCATTTAGTAGTAGGTATTCTACTCCTGGGTTCCCGAACCCGAGCTTCACCCTACTTACCTCATGTCGATAGTGTTTTCTAGTTCCTTTAGGATATTAGTAACCTTTGCGATAGTCCTCGAGGTTCGTGGTACTTCCTTCTTCCAAATACTACGAACCATCCTTGGCAGAAATTCGTTTTGAATCAAAAGATCACAACCAGGGTGCTCTTGAGGAGTACTCCACTCATATTGTGATCCTGCCAGTTCTACCTTCTGCATGGGTTATCCGGAAGAAATTGTTGAACTCGTTTGACATACTAACCCATGAATCCACAACTCAGAAAGTTATATGTTCCTTGAGTTGACCCTCCTCAGCTGTATTCCGACCCTAGTCTATCAATTCATAGTCAGGAATAGTTGTGCATTCGTGTTCATCGATGCCTACTATTCCTGTGGTCCGTCAAGCCATTCTTATTCCGGAATGACTAGGAGAAACAAACTCCAGTACCTCATCCATATCTCGGATTGGGTCAAAGCAATTGTATCCCGCAGATCAAAATGCCAATCCAGCTTCTGCTCTGCTCTACCTTGGAGTGTTACCATCTTTATGTCAAGAGTGTCATGAGAATTGCACCACCTCTTATGAACTCTTGACGCAGTAATACTTATCACCATCATTATTCATCCCTCGGTTTCGTGTTATTGTAACCGGAATGCCGACAAGTGAATCGTGTTGTGTGAAATCAATACTCCTAGCAACTGTGTTGCTTGGTAGTTAAAGGACAATAAACTCATTCTTAGCGTGTTGGTTACTGAACCATCATTCTAAGATGGATCGTGCTACCTAGTCCTTATTTCTGGTGCACTCTTCGATCAATGAGTTAGGATTGTGTCAACCCTCACTCTTTTAATCATATCATCTTACCCTGAGAAGCAAGATTGATCTCGAGTTTAGCATCATATCGGTGGTTCGTGATTTTCCGAAGATCTTCTCGGAAGTATTACCGGGTTGTTCCCTGACCGTTATGTTGAGCTCGTGATCAAGATGGTTTCGTGCAAACCACCCCTTCTCCAAGGATCTGTGTTGGATACCTTTGAGCTAGTTGGTTGAGCTAAACAACAACTTGGAGAGTTGGAAGATAAAAGCTTAATCCATCTAGTTCATCTCTAATGGATATCCTTGTGTGTGTGTGTGTTGAAGAAAGATGATATCTTCCTCGATTGACCCTCGTGGTCAGTTGTTGAACCTATTGTCTTATCCAATCTTTGATTTGAGTATGGGCTATCATCAAGTCAAATCAGTACCAACGATGTTCGTAATGTTGTCTTACCCGTGGTTGATCCCTCGAGCATACACCATTATATCATTTGGTCTGACCAATGCTATCACCGTGTTCACATGATGGTGGAAGTCCAGTGATATGGAAATTCCGATGAGTTGTTGTTGAGCCCATCAGCAGCATTTTGTCTCCCCCATGATTCATGTTGAACATTATACTAGTATTGGAAACTTTGTAAGCATTGCCTTCATATTCCGCTCATGAGGTATATGTTTGGATGCAAGGAGTGACTTCCTCTAATTCACGTGCATTTGATGGAAGTTGCCGCCGTGAATTCGAGAAAGATTGTTTTTGTTTCCTCGGGAACCATCCCAAATCAGTCATGCATACGTGCGAAGTATTCTATGGTTTGGTAGATTAATTACCTCCACTCCATTCGTATTCCCAGCACACCAAGCCACTGATTGACTTGTTCAAGGAAAGGAAGTTCCTTCTTAAGGGCATGCCTTATGCAAGGACTTCGTAATCCTTGATGATGGTTCCCCACCTGAACTCGGTAGTGTTTTATTATAAGACTACCATGTGGTCATGTTTGTCTAGGACAACGTGTTCACATGTTTGTAGCAGAACCAGCTCATGTTTTGGAGCTTGCTATCGCAGTTCGTTCCCCGAGAATCTCGCAACGTCATCTCGTCGAATTGTGTTGCAAACTCTCATTTTTCTTTCTAGACTTGATGAGTCTGGATTATCCTGACACCAGCCAGATCTGAATCTCAGGCAGATATGATGGTTGGAACGTTCTCAAGGACTATAATATTGGCCTCTCTATACCCGGTAAAGTGGATGTTGTGGCCAACACACCCAACCGGAAGGGTTATTATTGTAGTATCTTGATTGAGAAAGATGGCCACTTCCCCATAAGGATCTCGTAGAATTTATTCTAATAGTTGTTCCTTATGGATTTTTGTGCTCCCGAAGTCCGACCTTTACTTGATGGCCATGTTGATGCTTTTAAGCATTGATCGTGGTACCTAGTACATCAAGGAGAACATTAGAAGCGGAGTGCTAAATGTCTCTCGGTCGATCATCCAGATTTCGTTCCCTTGGCCTCGCTAAGGTGAAATCTGGGAAAGTGGTGTCTTTCTATGCATCTGCATTGTCCATCACTATTCGTCAAGGTAGTAAGATGTGTTGCCAGGATCCTCGACGCGGATGTTGGTAGAACTTTGATGAATATGGAAATGCTCAAGTTCTTGAGAGCACGCACACGCAGAATCATCCATTGCATTGTCTTCAACAAGGTAGTCCACATCATTTACTCTGGTGTGAGTATGCCATTCTTTCGAATTCGTTCAAATGATCGTTTGTGATTGCCTTAGGCTGGAATAAAGAATTCCAATGATCTCAGTATCAAAAGTAATTCTTTTTGCCACTTAAGGGAATATTTCTGCGAGCCACCTTCCTTAAGATGTCTCGTTGTGGTATCATGGCAACCTAACTCCTCGCTATGTTGACACCGTTCACCACCCTCCTAGTTGTGGGAATTCCGCTACTTATTTAAACCTTGTCATATGCTCATTTCCATCATTCTTGATGTGTGTATCGTGTCTCATCTCGACAGATGTCGCTATGTCTCGTTATGTGAGTTGATCGTCGGTTGCTCGATCTTCGAGAAGATCGACTCTTCGAGAGTTTCTTTTCTTCTCGATATCGTGTTGGATGGAGTTCTCAGAGCAAGACATCGAGGCAAAGATGGTGATCGTGTCAACGTTCCTTTGAAGTGCAACCTGGATCGTGAAGATTATGTTAGTTTGTGTCCCCAGTGTCTTCTTACCTCATGTCTTGAATCTCGGGACGAGATTCTTGTTTAGTGGGGGTGAGTTGTCACATCCCTAGTCCTGGTATGCACTAGGCTAGCCCTTCGTGTGTGCATCATGTTTAAATTTCAAATGAACTTGAATTGGGGGATGTTCAAACCCTAGCATAAAAGGAATCCACCAGGTTCAACTAAAATATTTTTCAGTGAATCCAAATGGCCTCCAAAAATGTTCATCATTTTTGGAAAATGCTGGAAACAGTAACCAGAGGTGATGCACATTTTTCCATGGCATTTATGGTCTCTGAATTAATCCAATAAGTATTTGCATTGGAGTTATAAATTCCTATAATAATATTTTTAGCTCTAATAATTCTGAAACATTTTGTGGGTCTCCAGAATAGTCCATCTAGCTCCCACAATATTTTACAGAAGCAACAAAATTGAATTGGTTTCAAACCAAATTCAAAACACACATGCAAAATAGAAAACACAAACAGAAATAATTAAAAGAGGAGAGAGATACTTACCTGGGCCAACTCACCTGGCAGCCCAAGTGGCCGGCCCAGCTGGCCCCTCCCCCTGTCATCTTCCTCCTTGCCAGGAGGATGGGCGCGTGGCCGACGCGCACGGCCACCGCACGCCACCTCCTGCTTCGCGGTGGCAGCCTCCCCGGCCTCCTAACCGCGCCACGGAGACGCCGCGACCCCTGGCTCCTCTCCCGTGCCTCTTCCCCACTCGCTGCAGCTCCTCCTCTCCTCTGGCTTCCTCCCCCTCTCTTCCCGAGCGCACCAGAGGACGCCGCCGTGCTCTGCCGCGGCCACCGGCCACCCCATGCCCCGACGACGTGCCAAGAAGCTCCTCCACGGCGCCCTCTTCCTCTTCGATGAGTCACGTGAGCTCGGCCGCTCTGCATCGCCGCCTGCATCGCCTTCTTCTCCCTCCGGTTGCCGAGATCGCCGGCAACACCATGACGCCGTCCGTGCTTCCCCGAGCCCACTTCGACGCCCCCTACAATCGCCGTGAGCTCCTCTTTCTCCTCCCCCTAACCACGTTGCTCTGCTCGTCCCCTAGCTAGCGATGCTGCCATGGCCGAGCTTCCCCTGCCGCCGGCCATGTCGCCGCCGTCACTGCAGCCACTTGAGCTCGATTCGGAGCGCGTCACCGTGCTCGGGAAGCCACCAGGAGCCGAACGCACATGCTAACTCGCCCTTCGGCGCACCACAGCGCCAACCCCACACTCACCCGAACTCCGGCGCCGCCGCAAGCTCGCTTTCGGCGAGCTCCGACCTCCCCGAGTCCTCCTGTCGCCTCCGCTGGATGCGGACGAGCCCGGGCTACGCCCCGGTGCTCTCATCCCCCGCCCTCGTTGCCCGTAGCGCGGACTCCGCCATGCCCCATGGCCGCCGGCGGCTAAACGCCGGTGGGGTTGACCGGGTCAACCCGCACTAACCACCCCCCCATTTGACCAGTTTTGACCCGTGCGGGTCAATGACAGGTGGGGCCGCCTGACTAATTTTTAGTTAGGATAACTAATTAACTTTGTTTACTAACTATAACACTGACGTGTGGGCCCCGCGCGACAGGTTTGACCTGGTCAGCGCCGTTGACCGCTGACGCAATGCTGATGTCATGCTGACGCATATATTCTTTTCTGGAATTATTTTTTAATCAGGAAATACCAGAAAATAGTATAAACTTCTAAAAATCATATCTATTCAACCGTAACTCCAAATGAAATAATTTATATATGAAAAATTATCAGAAAAATTCAAGGAATCCATCTGTACCATTTTCATGCATGTTTGAACAATGTTTGTCCTCTGTTTTGGACAAAACAAATAAAGGACATTTAAATAATCATATATGGAGTTGGAATTTGAATCATGTGTTCAAACCAACTTCATTTAAATCATAGCTAGATGCATTAGCTCAAATCACAGCATATTGCCATGTCATGATCATGCATCATATTGTGGCATTGCATTGATTGTGTTCTTTCTCAGTTGCCGGTGTTTGTCCCCTCTCGATAGACGATGTGCCGACGATGAGATCGATGACACTGATGAAGAACTATATTATCTTCAGAAGTGCCAGGCAAGCAAAACCCCCTTGTTCATTCCGATACAATCCCACTCTCTCACTCCTGCTCTCTTTTATTGCATTAGGACAACAACGATTCATGTGTTACTTGCTGCGGTAGCTGAACCCCTTTATCCTTTGCATGACCTGTCATTCCACAGTAAATAGATGAAACCCACTAGCATGAGTAGGAGTTGTTTGAGCCCTGATGTGCCTACTCATTCATGCTTGTTGTCATGCTTGCTACTGCTTAGAGTTGAGTCGGGTCTGATTCATCGGGAATGAATTGGAATGTGGTGAACATGTCCTACTGTGTGTGAGCTAAGTGTGTGAACACGATTTGGTAAAGGTAGCGGTGAGAGGCCATGTAGGAGTACATGGTGGGTTGTCTCATTGCAGCCGTCCTCAGGAACTGAGTTCTGTGTTTGTGATCCATGAACAGTTACTACCACACATTGGGATCCTTAATTGACTCTCTCGGCTTCTTGATCACCCTTGTCCTCTGTCCAGGAGTTGCAAGTAGTTTCTGGTGTTTGTAGTATGCTGGGGGCCGCACGCAGTGCTGACCATAGGGGTGGGCTGTGTTGCGGTAGGCACGTGGCACGGTGTACCGGGCGCCCGTTTGGTGTTCCGGGAACCCTGTACACATCGTTTGGGGCTGTGAGCGAAACTCCGGCCGGATCTCCTCATGGATGGAACCCGAATAGGCGATAAACCTGGACTAGAGACTTGAGTGTTTAGGTAGGCTGTGGCCGACACCCTCGCCCGGCTTCCGCTTGAAGGTTGCCGAGGTACATGACGTGTACAGGGCGGTAAGAAGCATTTCAATCATACACACAATATGCTCGATATGTGTAAATACAACATGGCATAACAACAAGACTCTACGACTCAAAGTATTTATTCATTAGGCTCCGAGGAGCGAGATATTACAACATGGGTCTCATGACCCAACAATCAGAGCATACAAGCAACAAGCACATGCGGAAGCTTAACATGTCTGAGTACAGACATCTAAAAATGAAAAAGGCTGAGAAGCCTGACTATCTATCAGATCTTGCCGAGGGCACAAGATCGTAGCTGAGGTATCAAGCTAAACGTCGAAGTCCAAGCGATACTACTAGCGAGACTGAAGTCTCTCTGCAAAAACATAAAATAGGCAAACGTGAGTACAAATGTAACCAGCAAGACTTACATCAGAACTATCTACATATGCATCAGTATCAAAAAGGGGGTGGTGGATTTTAACTGCAGCAAGCCAGCTTTGACTCGGTGGCTAACCTGAACTACGACTGCAAGCGACTCTTTTGAGGTGGCGCACACGAGTCCACATATTCACCATCCAATACACCACTATGGATCCACTTCCGTCTCCCTACGAGAAGGCCATCCATAGCACTCACGCTTATCTTGCGCATTTTAGAGTATCCACTTTCACTTGTCTATGAACTGTTATAGGCAACCCAGAAGTCCATTTCCGCGGACACGGCTATTCGAATAGATGGTGTTAACCCTGCAGGGGTGTACTTCTTCATACATGTTTCCACCACTTAGCGTCTGCACACGACATGTGCTCGGCAGACTTCAAGCGAAAGCCGACGTGGGTGTAGACCACGACCTACCTAAACACTCAAGTCTCTAGTCCAGGTTTATCGCCTATTCGGGTTCCATCCATGAGGATATCCGGCCGGAGTTTCGCTCACAGCCCCAAACGATGTGTGCAGGGTCCGAGACACCAAACGGGCGCCCGGCTGGCCCGGCCACGTGCCTACCGCAACACAGCCCACCCCTACGGTCAGCGCTGCGTGCGGCCCCCAGCATACTACAAACACCAGAAACTACTTGCAACTCCTGGACAGAGGACAAGGGTGATTAAGAAGTCGAGCGGGGTCGTATTTCAGGGCCCAATGTATGGTAGTAGCTGTTTCATGGATCACAAACACAGAACTCAGTTCCTGAGGACGGCTTCAATGAGACAATCCACCATGTACTCCTACATGGCCTCTCACCGCTACCTTTACCAAATCGTGTTCACACATTTAGCTCACACACAGTAGGACATGTTCATCACCATTCCAATTCATTCCCGATGAATCAGACCTGACTCAACTCTAAGCAATAGCAGGCATGACAAACAAGCATGAATGAGTAGGCACATCAGGGCTCAAACAACTCCTACTCATGCTAGTGGGTTTCATCTATTTACTGTGGCAATGACAGGTCATGCAAAGGATAAAGGGGTTCAGCTACCGCAGCAAGTAACAGATGAATCGTTGTTGTCCTAATGCAGTAAAAGAGAGCAGGAGCGAGAGAGTGGGATTGTATCGGAATGAACAAGGGGGTTTTGCTTGCCTGGCACTTCTGAAGATAATATAGCTCTTCATCGGTGTCATCGATCACATCGTCGGCACCACGTCTACTGAGAGGGGACAATTACCGACAACAGAGAAAGAACACAATCAATGCAATGCGACAATATGATGCATGCTATGACATGGCAACATGATGTGTGATAGGTCTAATGCAACTTGGGACAGAAGGGTTTGAGTCCATTTGAACCAAGGATCCAAATGATCACCCAAAATAATAAGTGGTATAAATGCATTAGCTTGTTTCACCTAAACAGCAAGGTTAGAGTGTTCTAACATGCATGAAACCAGTATAGATGGATTCCTTGAATTTTTCTGATAATTTTTCATATATAAATTATTTCATTTGGAGTTATAGATAATTTTCTATGATTTCTAGAAGTTTAGGCAATTTTCTGGAATTTCCTGAATAGAAATAAATCCAGAAATTACATTATTGCATCAGCATTACGTCATCATGATGTCAGCAGGTCAACGGCGGCTGACCAGGTCAAACCTGGCCAGTGGGGCCCGCTGGTTAGTGACTCAGTTAATAAACTGAGTTAATTAGCGCTAAGCTAATGTTAACTAAAATGTCAGCAGGGCTGGGCCCACATGTCAGCGAGTCAGTGGGTTAACTAAGTTAATTAACACTAATTAAATTAACACTAATTAAGCAGGGGCCTGGGCCACACGTCAGGACCCAGGGGAGGTCAAACCGGGGTCAACCCGGGCCTAAACCACCGGCGTTTAGCCGCCGGCGGCAGCAGACGCGGCGGAGGGTGCGGGTTTCATGCTCCGGTGACTAAACGGCCGGCGGAGGCCACCTACGTGAAGCCCGGAGCGAACCGCGTCGAGTGGAGGTGGTGGTTGGGCTCGGGGTCGTCGGAAACAACGCCGGCGACGAGTTTGGCGGCTGCCGGAGTTCGGGCGAGCTCGAACTCGACGCTACGAAGGACGGGAAGGCGCGGGGTTAGCTCCTACAAGCCCTAAGCGATGCGTTGAGTGTGTTGGACTCGGTGGCGAGGCCGTTTCGTGGCCGGAGCCACGTCGACGGCGAGCTCAGGCGGCGGCGGGTTTCGGCGGAGGTGGGGAACGGAGCTCGAGCAAGAACGCGAGTAGGAGAGGAGGGGAATAGGTCCGTGAGCTCACAGTGGTTGCGACGGTGGCCACGGGGAGCTCGGGGAGGGGCTGGTGACGGCAGGAGGTCGCCGGCGATCTCGGTGACCCGAGGTTGAAGAAGACGATGGCGACGGCGATGCAGTGCTCCTCCGGTGGCGTGGCTCAGGGTGGAAGAAAGAGGGGGTCGAGGCGGAGCCTCTAGGCTGGTCAGGGAGGCGAGGGGGAGGCAGTGGCCGCGGTGATGGCGAGTGACGGCGGCTCTCTGTTCGGTGGCGCCGCGAGAGAGAGAGAGCAGGGGAGGGGAAAGAGATCCAGGGAGAGAGGGCAGAGGACGAGGGGGTCGGGGGGTGTGCGTGGCGTCGTACAGCGCGTCCAGGGCGTCGGCGGTAAGAAGGAGCTGGCGAGGCGCGTGCTCGCGAGCGGTGGCCACGCGCCCTTCGTCCTCCTGGCAAGAGGAGGAAGACGACAGGGAAGGTGGAGATGGGCTGGGCTGGCTTTGCCCAGCTGGGCGGCTACAGTGCCTGGCCAGGTGGGCTTCCCAGGTAAGTTCCTCTCTCTCTCTTTTAATTCTGTTTTCTATTATTCTGTAGTCTTTAGGCTTTTATTAAAATACTAAAACTAACCCATAAATCATGAAACTGCTCAAAGCTACTGTTTGGAATATTTCCAACAGTAAAGATTTTAGTTCATGATTATCTGAGCATTTAAAATATTTTATAGCATTTAAATGCCCAAATTCAAATATCATATGATTTAATTCAAAAATCCAGAATGGCCTAGAAATATGTGCATGACTTTTGGCAGAGGTTTTCACCTTTAACAAAAATCATGAGCTTTTCTAAAGGGCATTTGGGATTATTGAAAATATTTTTATTTGATCCTAATTGCATTCCATTTGGTGCTAGGGTTTGTCATCCCCATTTCAAATTTAAATGGAATTTAAATCATGATGCAAGATTGCAGATGCAAAGACAAGCAAGGCCTGAACTGGGGTTGTGACAACTCACCCCGACTAAACAAGAATCTCGTCCCGAGATTCAAGACGTGAGGTAAGAAGACAGAGGGGTCGCAAGCTACCACAATCTTCTCAGTCCAACTGCCCTTCTCGAAGAAGTAGCTTCATTGCATCATATTGATCTTGACGTCTTTGCGTTCGAGATCTTCATTCAACATGACAACGAGAAGAGAAAGGAGAATCTAGAGGAGTCGGTCTCCTCGAAGATCGAGCAACCGACGACCAACTCACAGAACGAGACATGGTGACACCTGTCGAGATGAGACACGATACACACATCAAGATTGATGGAAAATGAGCATATGACAAGGCTTAAATAAGTAGCGGAATCTCCACGCCTAGGAGGTGGTGATCGGTGTCGGCGTAGCGAGGAGTTGGGTTGCCATGATACCAACGAGACATCTTAAGGAAGATGACTCGCAGAAATACTCCCTTAAGTGGCAAAAAGAATTACTTTTGATTCAAAAATCATTGCAACTCTTTATACCGGCCTAAGGCAATTTACGAATGACCGTTTAACGAAGCTCGAAGAAATGGCGTACCCGGACTAGGATGGATGATGTGAACTACCTTGTTGAAGTCAACGCAATGGATGACTTTTGCTTATCACCGGAAATGGATGGGACCCATGACAAGTTCACTTTTGAATATGATCCTGGACAACAACTATTGAGGTGCAAGCTGGGAACAAAATGCAAATGCTAGGAATGATTCTGGTAACTGGGGAAAACTCAACAGTCGAGAGTGTTTCCAATATTTCAATGGTTATGGAATCATTGAAGACACTGAGAGAACCAGGATCACTAAGGAAAACCTTCTATAATAAGTCGCGCGAGATCCTCATGGAGAAGATGGTTTAATAGTTTAGGCAAGATACTACAATGATAGATCTTCCGGCTAGGTGTGTCGGCCAGATCATCAACCTTGTCGGGACCTACATCATAGACCTTGGAGAAGTTCCAGCCATCATATCTGCCTGAGATTCAGATCTGGTTAGAAACAGGATACTTCAGACTCACATGTCTGAAAGGAAGAGTTGTAACACAAACCGCCGAGATAATGTTGCGAGATTCTCGGGAGATGAACTACGATAGTATGCTCCAAAACATGAGCGGGTTCTGCTACACACATGTGAACACGCTGTCCCAGGCAAGCATGACCACATGGTAGTCTTGCAATAAAACACTACCGAGTTCTGATTGGGAACCATCATTGAGATAAAAAGTCTTGTGCATTTCCGTCCGAGCCCTTCAGGATTAGCGCATGAACTTCTTTTCTTTGAACAAATCAGTCAGTGGCTTGGTGTGCTAGGGACACATATGGAGTGGAGGTAATTAATCTACCAAACCATAGAATACTTCGCACGTATGCATGACTGATTTGGGATGATTCCAAGGGAAACAAAACAGACCTTTCTCAAATTCATGGCGGCAACTTACACCTAAAGCACATGAATTCGAGGAAGTCACTTCTTCCATCCAAGCATAGGCTTCATGAACGGAACACGAAGGCATTGCTTACAAAGTTTCCAACACTAGGTTGATGCTCAACATGAATCATGGGGAAGACAAAATGCTGCTGATGAGCTCAACAACAACTCATCGGAAATACCATATCACTGGACTTCCACCATCATGTGAACATGGTGATAGCATTGGTCAGACCAAAGATGTAGTGGTGTATGCTCGAGGGATCAACCACGAGTAAGACAACATTACGAACATCGTTGGTTCTGATTTGATTTGACGATAGCCCATACTCAAATCAAAGATTGGGTAAGACAATAGGTTCAACAACTGACCACGAGGATCAATCGAGGAAGATATCATCTTTCTTCAACACACACACACAAGATATCCCTTAACATGAACTAAGTCGGATAAGCTTTTATCTTCCAACTCTCCAAGTTGTTGTTTAGCTCAACCAACTAGCTCAGGGGTACCCAACACAGATTCTTGGAGAAAGGTTGGTTCACAAGAAACCAACTTGATCACGAACTCAACATAGCGGTCAGGTGACAACCTGGTGATACTTCCGAGAAGATCTTCGGAAAACCACAAACCACCGATATGTTACTAAGCTCGAGATCAATCTTGCTTTTCAGGGCAAGACGATATGATCAAAAGAGCAAGGGTTTGAATAATCCTCACTCATTGATCGAGGAGTGCACCAGAAATAAGGACTTGGTAGCACGACCAATCTTAGGATGATGATTTAATAACCAACACGCTAAGAATGAGAATATTGTCCATTAACTACCAGGCAACACGGTTGCTAGGAGTATTGATTTCACACATCATGGTTCACTTGTCGGCATTCCGGCTGTGGCAACACGGAAACCGAGGAATGAGCAATGATGGCAAGAAGTATTACTGCGTCAAGAATTCATAAGAGGTGGTGCAATTCTCATGACATTCTTGACATAAAGATGGTAACACTCCAAGGTAGAACAGAAAGCATTTTGATCTGTGGAATACAATTACTTTGACCCAATCCTCGAAATGGACAAGGTACTGGAGTTTGTTTCTCCTAGTCATTCCCGGATAGAATGGCTTGACAGACCACAAGAGTAATAGGCATAGATAAACGAATGCACGACTACTCCTGACTATCAATTGATAGACTAGGGTCGGAATACAACTGAGGAGGGTCAACTCAAGGAACATATAACTTTCTGAGTTGTGGATTCATGGGTTAGTATGTCAAACGAGTTCAGCAGGTTTCTTCCAGATAACCCATGCAGAAAAGGAAGGACTGGCAGAGTCACAATATGAATGGGGTACTCCTCAAGAGCACCCTGGTTGTGATCTTTTGGTTCAAAGGAACTACTGCCATAAGTGGTTCATAGTATTTGGAAGAAGGAATACCACGGACCTCGGGGACTAATGCAAAGGTTACTAATATCCTAAGGGAACTAGCAAACACTATCGACATGAGGTAAGTAGGGTGAATCTCGGGTTCGAAAACCCAGGAGAAGAATACCTACTACTAGACGGCATCACGGGATACTTTCGAGAATGGTGGCCAGATTCAACACACTGGGAACACAAAACATGGACAGATTACTAGATGGTTTCACAAGACACCTAGGGTCATAGTAGTAGCTCCAACATATACGTCAAGGCAACGGAGTACCTCAACAGACCGATTAGTGTGCTTATTCTGACCCAAAAGGACATCGGGAACGGAGAGAAAGGATTTGCAAATGCACCAGACTATTTAGAGACCTGGGATGACTCGGACAGCATAACGGCTGTAAATGCTCAAAAATATTTGAGACATCCTGCAAAAATGGTGGCATAGCCACTCAACATCACAATATCAATGTTCTGAGATCAACTAAGAACACATGGAAGTAGTAGGAACCGAACTGAGGCTTGAACTCAACAATCCTAGGCAACTACGGTTTAGTAACACGTCATCCTGAGAGATAGAAGAGAAGCCTAGTTCTTAACCCCGTAGAAGAGAAGAGGTTGACTCAGATCAGAAGGGCATGAGGTATAAGGAGTAAAAAGAGCCTTACGTTCCCTTCCACAATCAATTCCCTTACATAACTAAAGCATTTCTAGACACAACTTCGACCAGTTTGGCTTGGTAATCCTACAGGCAGTCAGGCTCTAATACCAACGCTGTCAGGACCCCGATCCTAAGTCACATCGATCCAGCATGTAACACATCATATCACTTTGCGGCCTCACGCACGGTACTCCCACGGGTGCCACCTTACCTGGCCCGGGACCGTTTGCGCCTTTTGGCTCACGTATATGATAGTGTCGCTAGCATCCATATGACAGAGAACCCGGGCCGACATGGCTAGTCGTGAACCCAAAGCGGCGCTAACCCATGAGGACAGGCATACATGAATCACATCGAGCATGTCGGTCATCAACGTATTTATCCGGGCTGTAGCGCTGGGCTAACAGGACTCCGGTAACCCAGGCTGTAGCAGGCTAGGCAGGACTCCGGATAACAGCGCGTGAGATTTCCCCGAAGGGACAGACACAGGAACGACGTGAAACACATGCCAGCCAGTCAAGTGTTCCGAGCAGTAGTGCTGGGCTAGCAGGACTCCGGTGAACCGGGCTGTAGCGGACTACTATCGCTCAGAAGCACTAGACCTACATTTCCTCATATGAAAGGCTGCCAAGGATAAACAACTAGATAGTCGGATCCCACACATACCAAGCATTTCAATCATACACACAATATGCTCGATATGTGTAAATACAACATGGCATCACAACAAGTCTCTACGACTCAAAGTATTTATTCATTAGGCTCCGAGGAGCGAGATATTACAACATGGGTCTCATGACCCAACAATCAGAGCATACAAGCAACAAGCACATGCGGAAGCTTAACATGTCTGAGTACAGACATCTAAAAATGAAAAAGGCTGAGAAGCCTGACTATCTATCAGATCTTGCCGAGGGCACAAGATCGTAGCTAAGGTATCAAGCTAAACGTCGAAGTCCAAGCGATACTACTAGCGAGACTGAAGTCTCTCTGCAAAAACATAAATAGGCAAACGTGAGTACAAATGTACCCAGCAAGACTTACATCAGAACTATCTACATATGCATCAGTATAAAAAAGGGGGTGGTGGAGTTTAACTGCAGCAAGCCAGCTTTGACTCGGTGGCTAACCTGAACTACGACTGCAAGCGACTCTTTTGAGGTGGCGCACACGAGTCCACATATTCACCATCCAATACACCACTATGGATCCACTTCCATCTCCCTACGAGAAGGCCATCCATAGCACTCACGCTTATCTTGCGCATTTTAGAGTATCCACTTTCACTTGTCTATGAACTGTTATAGGCAACCCAGAAGTCCATTTCCGCGGACACGGCTATTCGAATAGATGATGTTAACCCTGCAGGGGTGTACTTCTTCATACATGTTTCCACCACTTAGCGTCTGCACACGACATGTGCTCGGCAGACTTCAAGCGAAAGCCGACGTGGGTGTAGACCACGACCTACCTAAACACTCAAGTCTCTAGTCCAGGTTTATCGCCTATTCGGGTTCCATCCATGAGGAGCTCCGGCCGGAGTTTCGCTCACAGCCCCAAACGATGTGTGCAGGGTCCGAGACACCAAACGGGCGCCCGGCTGGCCCGGCCACGTGCCTACCGCAACACAGCCCACCCCTACGGTCAGCGCTGCGTGCGGCACCCAGCATACTACAAACACCAGAAACTACTTGCAACTCCTGGACAGAGGACAAGGGTGATTAAGAAGTCGAGCGGGGTCATATTTCAGGGCCCAATGTATGGTAGTAGCTGTTTCATGGATCACAAACACAGAACTCAGTTCCTGAGGACGGCTTCAATGAGACAATCCACCATGTACTCCTACATGGCCTCTCACCGCTACCTTTACCAAATCGTGTTCACACATTTAGCTCACACACAGTAGGACATGTTCATCACCATTCCAATTCATTCCCGATGAATCAGACCTGACTCAACTCTATGCAATAGCAGGCATGACAAACAAGCATGAATGAGTAGGCACATCAGGGCTCAAACAACTCCTACTCATGCTAGTGGGTTTCATCTATTTACTGTGGCAATGACAGGTCATGCAAAGGATAAAGGGGTTCAGCTACCGCAGCAAGTAACAGATGAATCGTTGTTGTCCTAATGCAGTAAATGAGAGCAGGAGCGAGAGAGTGGGATTGTATCGGAATGAACAAGGGGGTTTTGCTTGCCTGGCACTTCTGAAGATAATATAGCTCTTCATCGGTGTCATCGATCACATCGTCGGCACCACGTCTACTGAGAGGGGACAATTACCGGCAACAGAGAAAGAACACAATCAATGCAATGCGACAATATGATGCATGCTATGACATGGCAACATGATGTGTGATAGGTCTAATGCAACTTGGGACAGAAGGGTTTGAGTCCATTTGAACCAAGGATCCAAATGATCACCCAAAATAATAAGTGGTATAAATGCATTAGCTTGTTTCACCTAAACAGCAAGGTTAGAGTGTTCTAACATGCATGAAACCAGTACAGATGGATTCCTTGAATTTTTCTGATAATTTTTCATATATAAATTATTTCATTTGGAGTTATAGATAATTTTCTATGATTTCTAGAAGTTTAGGCAATTTTCTGGAATTTCCTGAATAGAAATAAATCCAGAAATTACATTATTGCATTAGCATTACGTCATCGTGATGTCAGCAGGTCAACGGCGGCTGACCAGGTCAAACCTGGCCAGTGGGGCCCGCTGGTCAGTGACTCAGTTAATAAACTGAGTTAATTAGCGCTAAGCTAATGTTAACTAAAATGTCAACAGGGCTGGGCCCACATGTCAGCGAGTCAGTGGGTTAACTAAGTTAATTAACACTAATTAAATTAACTAAAATGTCAGCAGGGCAGACGCGGCGGAGGGTGCGGGTTTCATGCTCCGGTGACTAAACGGCCGGCGGAGGCCACCTACGTGAAGGCCGGAGCGAACCGCGTCGAGTGGAGGTGGTGGTTGGGCTCGGGGTCGTCGGAAACAACGCCGGCGACGAGTTTGGCAGCTGCCGGAGTTCGGGCGAGCTCGAACTCGACGCTACGAAGGACGGGAAGGCACGGGGTTAGCTCCTACAAGCCCTAAGCGATGAGTTGAGTGTGTTGGACTCGGTGGCGAGGCCGTTTCGTGGCCGGAGCCACGTCGACGGCGAGCTCAGGCGGAGGCGGGTTTCGGCGGAGGTGGGGAACGGAGCTCGAGCAAGAACGCGAGTAGGAGAGGAGGGGGAATAGGTCCGTGAGCTCACAGTGGTTGCGACGGTGGCCACGGGGAGCTCGGGGAGGGGCTGGTGATGGCAGGAGGTCGCCGGCGATCTCGGTGACCCGAGGTTGAAGAAGACGATGGCGACAGCGATGCAGTGCTCCTCCGGTGGTGTGGCTCAGGGTGGAAGAAAGAGGGGGTCGAGGCGGAGCCTCTGGGCTGGTCAGGGAGGCGTGGGGGAGGCAGTGGCCGCGGTGATGGCGAGTGACGGCGGCTCTCTGTTCGGTGGCGCCGCGAGAGAGAGAGAGCAGGGGAGGGGAAAGAGATCCAGGGAGAGAGGGGAGAGGACGAGGGGGTCAGGGGGGGGGGTGCGTGGCGTCGTACAGCGCGTCCAGGGCATCGGCGGCAAGCAGGAGCTGGCGAGGCGCGTGCTCGCGAGCGGTGGCCACGCGCCCTTCGTCCTCCTGGCAAGAGGAGGAAGACGACAGGGAAGGTGGAGATGGGCTGGGCTGGCTTTGCCCAGCTGGGCGGCTACAGTGCCAGGCCAGGTGGGCTTCCCAGGTAAGTTCCTCTCTCTCTCTTTTAATTCTGTTTTTTATTATTCTGTAGTCTTTAGGCTTTTATTAAAATACTAAAACTAACCCATAAATCATGCAACTGCTCAAAGCTACTATTTGGAATATTTCCAACAGTAAAGATTTAATTCATGATTATCTGAGCATTTAAAATATTTTATAGCATTTAAATGCCCAAATTCAAATAGCATATGATTTAATTCAAAAATCCAGAATGGCCTAGAAATATGTGCATGACTTTTGGCAGAGGTTTTCACCTTTAACAAAAATCATGAGCTTTTCTAAAGGGCATTTGGGATTATTGAAAATATTTTTATTTGATCCTAATTGCATTCCATTTGGTGCTAGGGTTTGTCATCCCCATTTCAAATTTAAATGGAATTTAAATCATGATGCAAGAATGCAGATGCAAAGACAAGCAAGGCCTGAACTGGGGCTGTGACACTGTCCGTTCTCTTTTTATTTTTGCCCGTAATTTATTATTCAAATTGGAATTTTCGAAATATGAAACATGCTATTCAAATTCTCA
This sequence comes from Aegilops umbellulata, assembly GCA_032464435.1. Taxonomy (NCBI): domain Eukaryota; kingdom Viridiplantae; phylum Streptophyta; class Magnoliopsida; order Poales; family Poaceae; genus Aegilops; species Aegilops umbellulata. The sequence goes on from CP136060.1 coordinate 202,815,340, forward strand.
GCACAATGGTTCAACAACGAATCCATAAATAAAATTGTGAGTACAACATGTTCAGTAATTATAGGATTAGGCAGCAATTAACTATGATGAACCATAATATTTAAAGGCAGTAAAGGTGAAGAGACAAGTGTAAATCATTTTGATTGCCGACGGTGTTGAAGAAGTGGAATGCCCATAATGTGCCTTCCTGCATGCCATAGGCACGAACCACTTTTGTCCAACCCCTTGTGACGATCGCCCGCCCATCCTTCACCGCCTTCAGGAAGACTTCTAGAGCATTATCATGGTAGCATGAATTATATACTTTAACCTTAGTTGCCTCCACTCCGGTCATGTAGTTTGCAAGGTAATCATTAGTAAATAGCTTCGAAAACCACTGAAAAGAGAAAAATATCAGATACTGAGGTCTAATGGAGTAACTTGTTGTGGGCAGGGGGAAAAGGCAACACATTACTTACCATCTTAAATAAAGAGCTTAATTCCAATCACCCGTTTGTTTCGCCTAACAATCTTTCTTAGTTTCCTCACTTCACACTTGTTCATGAATATCTCATTGCCCCATATGCAAAAGGGATCGAAGCGTGGATCAGTAGCGCTCATATATGTACCTACAAGCAACCAGTAAATGTTAGAAGCTAAACTGAGATTGCACAAATGATGTAAAATACAACTACCTATGTTCCTAAGTACAAGTAATTTTTTTAGATTTCAAGATGAACTACATACGGATATATATAGAATTATAGATATAGTTTAGATTAGAATCTAGATTCACTCATTTTGCTCCTTATGTAGTCGATATTAGAATCTCTAAAAATACTTATATTTACGAATAGATGGTGTATAAGACATGGGATGCAGCTAACCTTGACGTCAAACAACAACATCGCCCATTGTAGCCCTGTGTAAGTACATGGAAAGCCAATGTTAACTACAACAGGGTTAACATCCACCAAAAATAGCAAATGGTAATAAAATAGTAGCATCTGTAGTGATATCTTCATTTCGAAAGAGTAGCACCGTAGCAAAGGGACGAATTAAAAAATGGATACAACCGTTAATTGCAACAGGCTTAACAACATCCTAATTCATGTTTTATAAGTTTGTAGCCATTGAAATACAACTAGTTAAAAATGGATACAACTGTTAATTGCAACATGCTTAATGGCCATTGAAACGGTACTGATAAAAATGCAATTGGCAGAGTTAAACATCACAGGGCAGGTGCTGCCAGAGCAGATAATGGCCCACTTGTCTACAAAAAGGTAGGGAAAAGAGCTAAAACGTGTTAGGCATGTTTACGACAACATGCTTAATACATTTACCATACAAAACATAGCCATTAATTGCAACTGGTATTGGTAAGATTGAAGTGGTGAGTACATACTTGGTAAGTCCTGAGAGGTAGTTGTTGGGGCACTTCATCTTGGCCAGAGCCCGCCCAAAGTCATTAGCGGCGGAGGCGGGCTGTTCCTCCGGGTCAAAGCGTGGATTAGTGCCACTGACATGTGTACCTACAGGCAACCAGTAAATGGTAGAAGTTAAACTACAATTGCACAAATGATGTCAAATACTGTAAGACATTGGATGCAGCTAACCTCAACGGCAAACAACAACATCGGCCGTTATGACCCTGCGTAAGTACATGGATAGGCATGTTAAGTAGAACAGGGTTAGTGTCGGTCTACAAAAATAGGGGTGCGTTTTTGTTCCCCTTTACCTGTGCACGGGCAGTCGAAGCCGCGCCTACGGTCACGCCAAGCAGAGCAAGGGAGGTGAGCCAAGGTAAGACCGAAGCCCAAGATAATCAAAGCAACGCCAAGGCCAAGACCACAAAGAGTAGAGGGATGAAGCAGGTTCCCCTGGCAAGACCCTTGCCGGGGCAGCCTCAGCAGCCCCGGCAAGACCCTTGCCGGGGCAGCTCGCCCCACACCAACAGAGCGAGCCACCGTTGAGCCCACGGCCCCAACGCCATCATCAACGTGGGGCTAGGGCTCGTGAAGGCACCTCTATGGTGGCATGCAGATTTCTGTGAAGACATATTCAAGATCAGATGAGGATTAGAAGACGACGATCCTCAGCAAGATCCTTGCCGAGGAAGGCCACCAGACCCCCGGCAAGGTCCTTGCCGGGGACGACAACGCGACACAGCAAGACCCTTGCCGGGCCACACGGCAAGACCATTGTCGGGCCACCCGACAAGGCCCTTGCCAAGGACGCCAGCGGGGCCACCGCCAGGCCCGTGCCAACCAAGCTTCCACCGCCGTTCACATACAGCTGCCAGCCCAACCAGCTGTGCGGGCACCTGCGTGGCAACATGCAGCTCCCAAGCCAACTCATCGAGTGCCTGCGTGGCGGCATGCAGATCTTCGTGAAGGCTCCACCACCGCGCCACCCCAGCTACCAGACTGCCTACATGGTGCCGCACGCATCGCTGGCCAGGGCGCGTGTCGAAGCGAGGAGGAGCAGCGACATACGGGACGGGCCTTGCCCCCGTCCCCAATAAAGTAAAGGGACACCTTAGCTACGCATTAAATGCGTCTTGTCCTGTAATATGGGCGATAAGCTCTGGGCACTGTACGCCTTTCCACCTCCTGTGTGCCATTGTGGCAGCCCCTTTCGACTATAAAAGGAGGCCCATGGCATATTGGAGAGGTATTCGGCTCTTTCGAACCACGCACTGACCACAACTAGTTCGAGAGCTCAAGAACTCTCTCAAATACACCCACCAAAACAGGACTAGAGTTTTACGCATCCTCGCGGCCCAAACCTGGGTAAACGATCCTTGTGTTGTCTACTAGCCCTGCTCTTCTCGCAACCCCGCGCCCCGGCAACCGTAGTAGGGATTCTTGTGATCCCATAGGTGTCCTTTCACACGGACAGTTAGCATCCACGAAAAATAGCAAATGAGCAGCATCTCTAGTATATCTTCATCGTGGAGAGTAGCATGGTAGCAAATGGATAGATTAAAAAATGGATACAATTGTTAATTGCAACAGGCTTAATAGCATCCTAAGTCATGTTTTATAAGTTTGTAGCCATTGAAATACAAATATTCAAAACTGGATTCAACTGTTAATTGCAACAGGCTTAATAGACATTGAAACCGGTACCGACAAAAATGCAATTGGCATAGTTAAACATCACAAGGCAAGTGCTGTCAGAGTAGAGAATGGCCCAGATGTTTATAAAAAGGTAGGGAAAGTAGCAAAAATGTATTAGGAATGTTTACTAGAACATGCTGAATACATCGACCATACAGAACATAGCCATTAATTGCAACTGGTATTTGTAAGATTGAACCGGTGAGTGCATACTTGGTAAGTCCTGAGAGGTAGCTGCTGGGGCACTTCATCTTGGCCAGAGCCCGCCGAAAGTCAGCGACGGCGGAGGCGAGCTGTTCCTCCGGGTCAAAGCATGGATCAGTGCCACTGACATGTGTACCTACAGGCAACCAGTAAATGGTAGAAGTTAAACTGCAATTGCACAAATTATGTGAACTACTGTAAGACATGGGATGCAGGTCACCTCGACGTCAAACAAAAGCATCGTCCGTTATGACCTTGCGTAAGTACAACGTACGCCCCATAAAGCAGAGGGCGAGGCGGCAGTCCACGGAGAAGCAAGCTTTCATCGTCCAAGAGACCTGGAAGTTGGAAGCTGTGGGTGTCATTCATGAGGTTCGGTACCCCGATTGGCTGGCGAACCCCGTCGTCGTGCCCAAGTAAGGCGGGAAGGAGTGAATGTGCGTCGACTTCACTAACCTCAACAAGGCCTGCCCCCAAGATCCGTTCCTGCTTCCATGCATCGACCAGCTTGTCGACTCCACCGCCGAGTGCGACTTGCTGTGCTTCCTAGATGCGTTCTCAGGATATCACAAGATCAAGATGGCGGTAGAAAATTTGGAGAAGATAGCCTTCCTGACCCCGTGTGGGGTGTACTGCTACACTTGTCTGCCTTTCAGGCTACACAACATAGGCACAACCGTCCAGCGGCTCATGCACATCTCCTTGGGTCGGCAGCTCGGGAGAAATGCTGAAGCCTATGTCGACGACATCGTGGTAAAGTCTCGAGAGGCGAGGACCTTGATTCAATACATGGAGGAGACCTTCGAAAGCCTCCTCCAGGTGGACTTGCGGCTCAACCCGGAGAAGTGCGTGTTTGGCGTCCCTTCCGGCAAGCTGTTGGGCTTCCTTGTGCCAACCCAGAGAAGGTCAAGGCCATTGAAGACATGAGTCCACCGCAAACCCTCAAGGAAATGCAGAAGCTAGCTGGATGGGTGCCTGCTTTGGGACGCTTCATTTCCAAGATGGGAGAGCACACCCTACCCTTCTTCAAGCTGATGAAGAAGAAGGGCCCATTCGAGTGGACCCCGGAGGCCGACCGAGTATTTGAAGACCTCAAGAGATACCTGACCAGCCCTCCAGTGATGGTGGCTCCACGACCTCTCGAGCTCCTAGTGCTTTATCTCGCCGCCACTCCCTACTCCGCCAGTGCGGCTCTAGTGGCGGTTCGGGAAGAACGCCAAGCCGAGGGCGCATCGCGCCGAGCTACGCCCCGAGCAGAGATGACGCAAGACTAGGAGGGCGCCGCAAGGGCTGCAACAGCGACAGTAGAGGATCAAGCTCAGTAGGACGATGCCTCCGAGCCCGCAGAGACCCCGACAAGTGGTCAAGCATTGGGGGATCCACCACTTCAGGAGGCGCCCCGACTTTCGGAAGGCGCAAGCCTCATCAACACACCTGCCCTCGTCGAGCACCCGGTATACTTCGTCAGTACGGTGTTGCGGGATGCAAGAGCACGGTACCCCATGCCTCAGAAGCTCTTACTCGCACTCCTGGTGGCCTCACGTAAGATGCAGCATTACTTTCAAGGTCACCCCATCAAAGTCGTCTCGGCCTACCCATTGGAGAGGGTGCTAAGGAGCCCCAACTCTGCAGGGAGGGTCGCCGAGTGGAACATCGAGCTCCAGGCATTCTAGTAATAGTTCAGCACCACCAGGGTCATCAAGGGAGTCGCGCTCACCGATTTCGTGGCAGAATGGACGGACGCTCTAGTGCTTGAAACAGGCGAGGATCGGTCCCTCTCGCCAGGAAGCGAGGCACCCGACGGCTGGGTCACGTATTTCTATGGTGCCTTTGCGCACGAGGGTGCGGGAGCTGGGGCAGTGCTCATCTCGCCCACTCAGGACAAGCTCTACTACATCATGCAGCTTTGCTTCCAGTAGGGGGAGAAGGTCTCCAACAACATTGCAGAGTACGAAGGCCTCATAGCCGGCATGAAGGCTGCGGCGGCACTGGGGGTGAAGCGTCTCACCATTAGGGGCGACTCGCAGCTCCTCGTCAACTTCTCCAACAAGGTATACGAGACGAAGGACGAACACATGGAGGCATACCTAGCGGAAGTGCACAAGATGGAAAAGCAGTTCCTGGGCCTAGAGATGCAGCACGTGCCCCGTGGCACTAACAAGGAAGCTGATGACATTGCCAGGAGGGCATCCAAGCGACAGCCCCAAGATCCTGGCGTCTTTGAGGAGCGGCTCTTCAAGCCATCGGCAACGCCACCGCTTTCAAGGACAGTGCAGCCTCGGGAGGAGCTCCCATAGCCACCTGCCACGGGAGCCCCAGCCTGTGGCCCGACTTTGGGAGCGCGTCTACTCTTGGCGCTCGAGCCCTAGGAGGGATGCTAGACCAATGAATTCAAGGAATACCTGATGCAAGGGACACTGCCGAAGAAGGAGGAGGACGCGAAGCGTGTGGCTCGGCAAGCCACGGCATACTGCATCCAGGACGGTGAGTTATACAAGAAGCGGCCAAATGACGTTTCACTGCGTTGCATCTCCAGGGAACAGGGGAAAGAGCTGCTAGCTGACATACACGGCGGGGACCGCAGGCACCACTCATCGTCACGAACCCTCGTCGGCAAGGAATTCTACAATGGATTCTATTGGCCTACGGTGCTCAACGACACAGCTGAGCTGGTGAGGTCCTGCGCGGCCTGCCAATTCCATGCCAAGCAAATCCATCAGCCAGCTCAGGGCCTCCAGACCATTCCACTCTCGTGGTCGTTCGCAGTCTGGGGACTAGACATCCGGGGCCCATTCCCTCGAGCGCCTGGGGGCTACCAATACCTCTATGTCACCATCGACAAGTTCACCAAATGGGCGGAGGTGGAAGCCGTCCGCACCATCCCAGCTGGTTCTGCGGTCAAGGACCTCGTGAGCCGTTTTGGGGTCCCCAACTGCATCATCACAGATAATGGCTCGTAGTTCACCAGTAATCTCTTCAAAACATATTGCACTAGCCTTGGAATGCAGATTTGCTACGCTTCAGTGCCGCACCGCCGGAGCAATGGTCAAGATGAACGCGCCAACGCGGAGATCCTGAGAGGCCTCAAGACCAGGACCTTCAAGAAGAAGCTCGAAGCCTGCAACAGGGGCTGGCAGAACGAGCTGTAGTCCATGCTGTGGTCCATCTGCACCACCTCCACCAAGCCAACGGGCGAGACCCCGTTCTTCCTCGTCTACGGAGCAGAAGTGGTCCTACCTCAGGAGTCAAGCATCACTCCGCACGGGTCCTAGCGTTTGATGAGACGCAGTAGGACGCCACGTGGGGGATGGACCCCGTGCTGGGGGAGGAACGCCGCCGCGAAGCTGCACTACGGGCGGAAAGATACCAGTAGGTGCTGTGGCGGTACCACTATCGCAGCGTCCGCTCCAGGACGCTCGAGGTGGGTGACCTCGTCCAGAGGCGGGTGCTCTCCAGGGAAGGGCTGCATAAGCTCTCACCCATGTGGGTGGGACGTTCAAGGTCGTCCATGTCTCCAGGCCTGGTGCCGCGCGCCTGGAGACACAGGATGGGGTACCCATCCAGAACGCCTGGAACATCCAGCACCTCCGGAAGTTCTACCCATGAAGAAAGGCCCAGCGCCTGTGAAGAAGGACCAGTGCTTGTGAAGGTCTCCTCTCATGACACTCTCACGTAATAATGAGAGGGGCTGTACATGCCCTGGAGTCTCAGGAGTGCCGCACTCGGGCCTCGGGGGCTCCCTCCCACGTCCTAGTGGCAGCACTAAGCTCCGTGCTGGTAAGAAGACATGAAGACTAGACTAGGTGCCGGACACGGCTTTTCATTTGCTTTCCATAGTTGGCTCGCCCTCTTTTAATTGAAGTTTGCTTCTGGTGTTCTTTGCTGATTTGGTTCCGTCGCCTTTTGCCTCTGTTCCCTTCTCTAGTTTAGCATGTACTCTCTCTCTCGCATACCTCGTGAGGGGCTGGACAGGTGCCCTCGTGAGCGTTTTTCCTTTTTCCTCCTTTCGTATGCTTTTCACGAGGTACCCTCGTTCGAGCCCACAAGCTGGCGCACCTCCCCTAATCCGTGCCCCTCGGGTACCGTGATACGAAGCGCTGGGTCAAGGCCAGCGGCGCCTGTGACCAAGGATCGGGTGAACGATAAGCCTCCTAATGAATTTTTTGCAGTTCCTAAGCGCCTACCAGGTCAAGGAGGCCTAGACAGGCACCAGGAAGCAAGCGCCTCGTGAGGAAGAGACTACTCTGAGCAGGTCAAGCTAAGTTATCTCTACATAAAACGACGATGTTGCGACACAACACAGGAACAATAAACATAGCATAATAATTGAGAAATCATAGTTTGTTGCATGCACCTTCGGGGCCCATACTGGTTTCTTTGTTAATACAGGAAGGAAAGGAAGAATGAAATAAAAGCGGCGCGTGCCCCCACAGTGGTCCGCGAGGGCGGGCTCCTGGCGCCGTCCCGAGCTCAGCCAGACCCCTACTTGCCCTTCCGGAGGCGCTGTGACGAGACGACCTGCTACCGCCTTCGAAGGGAGCGCGGTGGCGTGGTGGCTGGTCGTAACCAAAGCTGTTGGAGCTGTCGCCGGGGGAAGAGTCGCCGTAGCTGGACGAGACACGGTCGGCACCAAGGGCGGATTCGCCCTCATCCTCGTCACGACCATCGCCATGGCCGAGCACCTCCTCGCCAACGTTGACTCGGGGCAGCACCCGGCGTGGCGACCATCATCCCCAAACACCCTCACGTAGAGGGTCGCATCACCGTCCTACTTGAAATGGAGGGTGCACCGCCTGCCCAGGCCACGCGCGCTCGCGGGCAAATGTCTGCCAGCCGCATACCAGGGCTATGTTGCCAGCAATGGAGACCTCAACCGCGACCCACGAAGCCGTGCTGCAGCAGCCGTCCGCCTGCAGCGAGAGCCCGCCTGGACCTGAGGCCGGCAGCTCATCGGCGAAGAAGCACGGGAGCTGAAGCCAGTTGCCAGCCGGGTTCTCCGACCATACAACGAACTCTGGCAGCACCTCCGCCGAGTGGAAGCACGGCTGAGGAGGCCGCGCAACCAGGACACGCCTCCCTTCATCAACAGGGCTGCCACGACCGGAGCGACCCCTGCCACGCTAAACGGCACCGCCATGGCTACAGGGGGGTCGTGTTGTGCTGCACTACGGGCTGGGATCCTCACGAGGGGCCTTCCCCTTCTCCGCGGCGGAGGACCTCTTCGACGGCGCCATTGGTGTCACTATTGGCAATGGAGCAAAGGGGGAGAGGCGAGCGGAATGGGAAGAGATGGGCGACGGTGGCTCCGCCCCTCCCCATTTATAGCAGGAGAAGGCCAACCCGTGCCCCCACGATCACAGATAATGATGGCTTTTCCTCGCATGCAGCAGGGAGTCGTCAAGTCGGGCAGTTGCCGAGGCAGCGTGGGGAAGCGGAGACGCCCACATTCAATCTACCGCCACGTGTCGACGAAGGCCGCAGGCTGTTCGAGCCCGCGGAGTTCCTCCCTTTCCCTTTGGCTTCGCCTCGAAGCGAAGCCCGAGCGCGCCTTGGGCCCGGTGGCTACTGTCGGCGTTCTGGGAATGGGGGTCCCCAGACTTGCCTACCTGTAGCCCACGACGTGGCTCTCTGAACAGGCCCGTACGGCCCATCTTCACCAACAAGCATTGGAGACCCTCGCGAGGGGCCAAGGCTCGTGAGGCGGACGACACAAGACCTCCTCGGGAGCAGCCTCACCAGGCTGGCTCAGGAGGGGCGGAGAGATCAAGGCAAGACAAACCTCGCGAGGTTCCAATGACGTGAGCCATGACGATCGAGACCAGGCGGGCGCCAGCGCGTGAAGTGTCCTTTTTCCTCTTTGGTGCTAAGGAGGCAAGCGCAGGCGAGGATTACCGAGGCGTCAACCAAAGGTTTCCATATCGATGCAACGAGACCAAGACCAGTAGGACGGCAAGAAGGAGGACACCATGGAACCCAAGGCGGCGTCACCACTAGAGCCTTTCGCAGGCGAAGACTGCTTTTGTCAGGATAACTTGTACTAGTTGTCCCCTTTCAAATTGGCCGTTGTGACATCCCTTCCCGCTCAATATTTGGGGAGAGGACCAAGGCCTCTATAAATAGGTTTAGCCACCATAGTAGGAGGCAATGAAGCCTCAGCCATCTCACCTTGGACTAGATCCAACTCATCCTCACACCCACCAAGCACAAGAACACCTCACCTCAGGAGGCTGTTCTTCCCCTTTTACTGTTCATCCTGAGCCCGAGAGGCAATCCACGACACCACACTGGAGTAGGGTATTACACCACAATGGTGGCCTGAACCAGTATAAACCTTGCGTCTCTTGTGTTGCGAGTTCGCCTTTGAGACCGTGGCGAGGTTGAGGGCGTGATTTGGTAGGGGGAGATCTTCGTGCGCACCCTAGTGTTCGAACCTTGAGGGTTTTGCCGGGAGATCCGACAGGGTGTGCCACTGAGGCGTAGCATTTATGCATTCCAAGGTTAGCACAATATGTTTTGAAAAGGTTGCTAGTGAACTGCGAGCCGTTGTCGGTGATGATGCGATTAGGGACCCCGAACCGGCTCACAAGGCCCTTGATGAACTTGACTACCGAGCCCTGGGATGGTGCGGACGGCCTCCACCTCCCCCCACTTGGTGAACTTGTCGATGGCGACATAAAGGTAGTGGTAACCCCCAGGCGCTTGAGGGAACGGGCCCAAGATGTCCAGCCCCCAGACCGCAAAAGGCCATGAGGGCGGGATGGTCTAGAGACCCTGAGCGGGCTGGTGGATCTGCTTGGTATAGAATTGGCAGGCTTCACAAGAACTCACTAGCTCGGTGGCATCATTGAGCGCCATGGGCGAGTAGAATCCACTACGGAACGCCTTGCCCACGAGGGTGCGCGATGAAGAGTGATGCTCGGAGTCCCCGCCATGTATGTCAGCCAGCAGCTCGTGTCCTGCTCCCAGGAGATGCACCACAGAGAGGCGTCGTTTGGCCGCTTTCGGTAGAGCTCACCGTCCTGAATGCAGTATGCAGTGGCCTGGCGAGCCACACGCTCCACGTCTTCCTCCTTCTCTGGCAGGGGCCCCAAAAACAGGTATGCCTTGAACTCCTCGATCCAGCATCCCTCTCGAGGCTCGAGGGGGAGGAGCAAACAGGCTCCCGAGGTTGGACCGCAAGTGGGGGTGCCCGAGAGCGGTGCCGGGGGGAGCTCCTCCTGAGGCGATGCTGGTCCCATGGTGGATGGGGCTGCTGACGGCTTGAAGAGCCGGTCCTCGAAGACACCAGGCTCCTGAGGCAGGTGGCGAGAACCCCTCTTGGCGATGTCGCGCCGCCTCCTTATTCGTGCCGCGCGGCATGTGCTGCAATTCTAGGCCCAAGAATTGTTTCTCGATTTTGCGTACCTCCTCGAGGTATGCTTCCATCTGCTCGTCCTTCGGCCTGTATGCTTTGTTGGAAAAGTTGACGCGGAGCTGGGACTCGATCTTGATGGTGAGGTGCGTCACTCCCAAAGCTTCCGCAGCCTTGAGACCGGCGATCAGGCCTTCATACTCTGCAATGTTGTTGGAGACTTTCTCACCCTACTGGAAGCAGAGCTGCACGACATAGTAGAGCTTGTCCTGAGTGGACGAGATGAGCATGGCTCCAGCCCCCGCGCCCCGACGTGCGAATGCACCGTCAAAGTACATGACCTAATCGTCCCAAGCCTCGCTTCCCGGCAAGAGGGGACGGTCCTCGCCCACTTCTGGGCAGGGAACGTCGGTCCATTCCGCCATGAATTCGGCGAGCGCCGCACCCTTGATGACTCTGGTGGTGCTGAACTACAATTGGAACACCTGCAGTTCGATTTTCCACTCTGCAACCCTTCTCGTGGCGTTGGGGCTCCGGAACACCCTTTCCAGTGGGTAAGCTGAAACAACATTGATGGGGTGGTCCTGGAAGTAGTGGCACAGCTTGCATGAGGCGATGAGGAGCTCGAGCAAGAGGTTTTGCGGCATGGGGTAGCATGCCCATGCATCACGTAGCACCGTGCTGGTGAAGTACACCGGGTGCTCGATGAGGGCGGATGTGTTGGTGGGGTCTTGTACCTCCTCAGACTAGATGGCCTCAGGAGCTTGGTCTTTCATTGGGGCAGCCGAGGCCTCAAGAGCACCGTCCTAAGGAGCCTGGTCATCTGTTGGGGCAGCCGAGGCCTCAGGAGCGCCATCGTCAGGCTGCTGCGTCTCGACCGGGTGCGAGGCGCTGCCCCGCGAGCCCTTGGCCAGGCGCTCCTCCCGGACCGCCACTAGCGCTGCGCTGGCGGAGTGAGGCGTGGTGGCCAGGTAGAGCACCAAGGGCTCAAGGGGACGCAGTGCTACCATCACCGGTGAGATGGTGAGGTACTTCTTGAGGTCTTGGAATGTCGCGTCAGCCTCCAGAGTCCACTCGAATGGTCCTTTCTTTTTTATTAACTTGAAGAATGGGAGGGCGCGCTCTCCCAGCTAGGAGATGAAGCGCCCCAGCGAGGTCACATGGCCCGCCAGCTTCTGCATCTCCTTGAGGGTTTGTGGCGGGCTCATCCTTTTTATTGGCTTAACCGTCTCCGGTTTGGCCTCAATCCCCATGTGCGACAACAGGAAGCCCAGCAGCTTGCCGGAGGGGACGCCAAACACACATTTCTCTGGATTGAGTCGCAGATCAGCCTTGCACTGGCTAGCAAACGTTTCCTCCAGGTCTTCAATAAGGGTCCTTGCCTCCCGATACTTCACCACTATGTCATCGACGTAGACCTCAGCGTTCCTCCCGAGCTGCTGACCCAGGGTGATGTGCATCAGCCGTTGGAATGTTGCTCCGGCATTACGCAGCCCAAACAACATGCAGGTGTAGCAATACACCCGACAAGGGGTCAGGAAAGTCGTCTTCTCAACATCCTGGACCGCCATCTTGATTTGGTGATAGCCCCAGAGGGCGTCCAGAAAACACAGCAGGTCGCATTCGGCGGTGGAGTCGACGGTCTGATCGATGCGTGGGAGCGGAAAGGGGTCTTGAGGGCAAGCCTTGTTGTGGTTGGTAAAATCGACGCACATGCGCTCCTTCCCGCCTTTCTTGGGGACAATAACCGGGTTTGCCAGCCATTCTGGGTACCGCACCTCCCGAATGACACCAGCCTCTTGTAGCTTGCGGGTCTCTTGGACGATGAACGACTACTTCTCTATGGACTAACGCCACGCCTTCTGCTTCACCGGGCGCACGTTAGGGCACACTCTTAGGTGATGCTCGATTATTTCCCTCGGGATTCCAACCTGGTCCTTGGGCTCCCACGCGAACACATTCTTGTTCATGCGTAAGAAGCTGACTAGCGCCTCTTCTTGTTCTGGAGGAAGGCCAGCGCCTATGGTGAACGTGGCGCTCGATGCCCCGTCTTCATCAATTAGAACCTGCTTTGTCTCGGCGCGATCTTGAGATAAGAACTGCTTCTTCTTCACTGGTGCGGCCCCCCGAGCCTCTGAGGCCCCTTCCTCAATTGGTCGTGCGACTGCCGCGGCCCTGAAGGCGAGCTTGAGGGCCAATAGCAGGTCCGTAGTGTCCCCTGCCACGGTGAGGACGCCGCTGCTCCCCGGTATTTTCATGAGATTGTAGACAAGGTGAGTTGCTGCCATGAACTTGGACAGGTACGGGTACCCGAGAATGGCATTGTATGGGAGGCTGATGCAGGCGATGTCAAAGTCGATGAGCTCAGTGCGGTAGTTGTCGCGGGGTACCGAAGGTGACGGGGAGGTGGATTTGCCCCAGGGGGCAGGTGGCGCCGTCGACGACTCCAGAGAAAGGCTTGGTGGCGTGGAGCCAGCCATGGGGCACATCAAGCAAACCAAATGCTTCCACAGAGAGCACATTGAGGCCGGCTCCACCATCGATGAGGGTATTGGTGATCGCCACGTTGCAGATGGTGGGGGTGTAGAGCATCGGGAGCGCGCCGGCACCCGTGGTGGTCACGGGGTGGTCCCTAGAGTTGAAGGTGAGGTCAGCCTTAGGTGCTGCCCAGCCTGGAGGAGCTCCCAGCTGCGCGTGGGTGGCACCACCTGACGAAAGAACTGCTTGATGTAGCAGTCCGAGGGCGGCGCCTGTGAGGCGCCGAGGATGGCCGCGACGACGTGGGGTGTCGGTGCCGCGAAGTGCATGGTGAAGAGGCCACGCAGCTCCTCCCAGGAGGCCACAGAAGACTCCGGCAAGCTGAGAAGCGAGGCACGCGGCGCGCCCGCGAGGGCCATGGGAAGCCAGTCTACCATTGATACGTCTCCAACGTATCTATAATTTTTTATTGTTCCATGCTATAGTATATTCTATTTTGGACATTATTGGGATTTATTATACACTTTTATATTATTTTTGGAACTAACCTATTAACCAAAGGCCCAGCCCAAAATTGCTGTTTTTTGCCTATTTCAGAGTTTCGCAGAAAAAGAATATCAGACGGAAACCTTCGGGAACGTGATTTTCGGAACGAACGTGATCCAGAGGACTTGGACCCTACGTCAAGGCATCAACCAGTAGGGCACGAGGTAGGGGAGCGCGCCTACCCCCACCCCCCCAAGGCGCGCCCTCCACCCACGTGGGCCCCACATTGCTCCACTGACGTACTACTTCCTCCTATATATACCTACGTACCCCCAACCTACCAGATACGGAGCCAAAAACCTAATTCCACCGCCGCAACCTTCTGTACCCGTGAGATCCCATCTTGGGGCCTGTTCCGGATCTCCACCGGAGGGGGCATCGATCACGGAGGGCTTCTACATCAACACCATAGCCTCTCCGATGATGTGTGAGTAGTTTACCTTAGATCTTCGGGTCCATAGTTATGAGCTAGATGGCTTCTTCTCTCTTTTTGGATCTCAATACAATGTTCTTCCCCTCTCTCGTGGAGATCTATTCGATGTAGTCTTCTTTTGTGGTGTGTTTGTTGAGACCGATGAATTGTGGGTTTATGATCAAGTTTCTCTATGAATAATATTTGAATCTCCTCTGAATTCTTTTATGTATGATTGGTTATCTTTGCAAGTCTCTTCGAATTATCCGTTTGGTTTGGCCTATGTCAGTGAGAACGACACCTATGGGATCACGAGAATCTCTACTACGGTTAGCGGGGCGCGGGGTTGAAAGAATAGCGGATCAAACAGATAGCACACGATTCGTTTATCCAGGTTCAGGCCGCGAGGATGCGTAAAACCCTACTCCTTCTTTGGTGGATGTATATATGTGTTCTTGAACTAGCTATGGGACGTGAAGAGCTCCAAAAAACCGAATCCTTCTACTGGTCACCTCGGGCCTCCTTTTATAGGAAAAAGGGGTTGCCACAGTGGCACACAGGAGGTGGAAAGGGTACAGTGACGCGAGGTTATCCTTCGCATTACATGACACGGCGCATTTAATGCGTCTACTTAGGTGTCCTTGCTTTATCGGGGGCGGGGGTGAAGCCCGTCCCGTCCGTCGCCGCTCCTCCTCGCGTCGACACGCGCCCTGGAAAAGTGATGCCCGTGGTTCCATGTAGGCAGGCAGGCAACTAAGGTGGCGTGGTGCCGGTGTCTTCACGAAGATCTGCATGCCGCCACACAGTTGCCTGCCCAGTTGGTTGGGTCGGCAGCTGTATGCGAACGGCGGTGGAGACTTCGTTGGCGTGGGTCTGATGGTGGCCTGTAGATGTCCTTGGCAAGGGCCTTGCCGGGGCCCCAGCACGGGTCTTGTCGCGGCACCCGCCGTCGTCCCCGGCAAGGCGCTTGCCGGGGGTCTCGTGGTCTTCCTTGGCTGGTATCTTGCCAAGGGTCGTCGTCTTCTTAGTGCATATCTGATCTTGAGTGTTTCTTCACAAAGATATACATGCCACCACGGAGACGTCTCCTGAATCCTTTCCCCAAGGGGGCAGTGGACTCAAGGGTGATTTGCTCTGTAGGCGTGGGGCGAGTTGCCGCGGCAAGGGTCTTGCCGGGGCTGCTAAAGCCGGTCCCGACAAGGATCTTGCCAGGAGTGCCCGCCTCGTCCCTTGGCTCTTCGTGGTCCTAGCCTTGGCGTTGCTCCAGTTCCCTTGAGCTTCAGTCTTACCCTGGCTCACCTCCCTTTCCTTGCTGGGTGTGGTCGTGGGCGTGGCTCTGACTGCCGTGCACAGTTATAGGGGTACAAAAAGTGTACCCCTCTTTTCGTACACCGATAGGAGCCCCCGGTCCTGGGCCACACATAAGCGCAACGCATTGTTGGGCTAGGCCCAAAACGGTGCGCCGGCAGGCGGGGCGGTTTTTACCGCGGTAAGATTTTTCACGCGTTGCGCTTCCCACGACTCGCGCGCGTGGCGCGGCGCGGCATGGGGAGGTGTGCGTGACGTGGGCGGCATGCGTGGGGTTGGTCTCTACACGCATGCGTCATGTCGTAGTAAAGGGGCGGTTCGCGCCTTCCCCATAAACAGAGGGAGGCGTGGAGGCACGGCCCATTTACTGAATGGGGCCGAGGCGCGGTCCTCAAGGCATCCACTCCCCACGATCACGGGGTGGGGAGAGGTCGCCTCACCCGTCCCCTCGGTTCTGCACGTCGGCCACGTGACTCCCATGCTCTTGGGGTGGCAAACGGTGGAGGCGGGAAACCGGGCCGTCCCTGGTTGGGGCAGCGGGTCGGACCTGGCTCCCTGCGCCTTCCGTGTCTTGATTGACCGAGCAGGGCGGCCGAGCCCCAACCCCGTCCCTTTATAAAGAGCGGGAGGGGATGGCATCCCGCATTCTTCCATCTTCTTCTTCCTTCAGCTTCTGCTCCTCTCTTCCATTCGTCATGGAGAGAGGAAATCCCGGTCCTTCAACGGTGGCGGCGAGGGTCGCCGCTCGACAACGCGTCCCTCCTTCTCCTGCGCTTGCGGTGGCAGAGCCAGCCGCGAGGGGATGGGGGAGGGGGCGAGGCCGGGGCGCTCGAGGAAGAGGAGGATGGGGCGGCGCGCCGGCCTTGCTCCGGCCAGCAGCTCCTCCTCCAATGGAGGGCCATGTTGGGGATGACCCTTGTGAGTTCTTCGTCAGGCTGCGCCGGCTGCCGCGCCGTTGCCTTCGTCTCCCGACTCCATTCGCGCGGGAGATGGAGCTGGATCCGCCGGAGTCATTGCGGCTACACATGAGGGGTTGCGGGATCAGTGGTACGCAGGTCCGCGTCGACTTCCCCTCTCCTCACGTGATGTATCTTCGTCGGGGATGGAAGACGTTTGCTCGTATCCACAGCTTGACGGAGGGGCTCACTCTCCATTTTAAGCTGATGGAGGGTGGCCTTCTCTCTGTCAAGGTCTTCGGGCACTTTGGGACTCGTGCAAGGTGTTGTGTGGATAGCTCTTCTGATGGTGAAGATTCCTCCTCGAGCGAGAGTGACGAGGAGGACAGTGGTAGCGACGAGGAGGGCGGTAGGCGGCAGGATGACGGGTCCGACTAGGTGTCGGGCGCCGCTCCGTGCGGCATCGGCGACCCCATCATCCGTGTCACCGGCTCCTTGAAATTCTCGGGGTCGTCTCCTTGGGCGGCTGGTGTTGGGAGGCTGCGGAAGAGGAAGAGGGCGGGCGGAAGACCGTCAAGTCGGAGTACGTGGGCACCGACGCGTTCGACGCGTACTGACGTCCTGCCGCCTCGTCTTCGAGCTCTGCTTCCGGCGCCGCCATCACCATCAAGCCTTTGGACGGCCACCAAGAAGTTCTCTCGGTGTCTTCTGCCACCCGTAGCTTGCCTAGGCGATCGTTTTGCCCTTCTCGCCTCCTTGACCTGCCTCGTGAGGAGAGGGACAAGAAAGGGATTACGGGCACCTTATCTCTTTTTAGTTTGTAAGCCTTCGGGCCTTTGTTTAATTTAAAACTTGTAATCCCTTTGTTCATGTTTCCCATTCCCTATGGACTGTACCTGGGCGGGATGTTTTTTTAATGAAAAAGGGATGTTTGCCGGGTCATTTGTTTGCGGGTGGAACCCACGACAAGGAGTAAATCCTTGATATCTCAAAGATAAACATTTTCTCGCCCGGCAACAGGCCTTGCCGTCTCCCTACCTCGCTCGACCTTTCTCACGCCTTTGGCGGAGGCAGGGATGAGGTCGGTTTAGGCTCCTTGTTTCATCCTTTCGCTGCCGCGACTACGACCAAACTCGGCCCTAGGAACGAGCCCTATGGCCTAGAGTTAGGGGAGCACGATAGCCTAAGGAAAAACGAGGTTTCACATACTGATGAAGCTATGTACCTAGGGTAGGGGCACGGACCTGTCCTAAGAGCCTTACACAAGGACATCCAAAGAAGAAATAACCTTTCAATCGACTTGAAGGTACCCACTCGACGGGTTCAAGACACTCGACCAGGAAGCTATCACTCGACCATGAAGCCAACGACTCGACCGTCAGGAGACCTAAAGTCACTCCGCAGGCAAACGACCGGTCATTGAGTAGTCTTTATGGTCATTATAACACTTTATTAGAGGCGTTACCAGTAACGTCTAACCTTAATGTACCTTAAACCCTGCATTACTGAGAGCAGGAGAGGGCTGGCGAACTCTATATAAGCCACCCCCTCCTCGGTATCAAGGGTTCGCATCCCTGTTATTCATACACACATAATCCAGTCGACCGCCTTCGGGCACCGAGACGTATGGCTTTTGCTTCCTCTGAGAAGGGCCTGAACTCGTACATCTTTGTGTGCTTACAGCTCCTTCATAGCTAGGATCTGGCCTCTCCATACTAACCCCCCTACATCACTGTCAGACTTAGAACCACGACAGTTGGCGCCCACCTTGGGGCAGGAATCTTAGCGCTTGATTGTAGGAGTTGCGATTTTTCCGATCTCCTTGATCATGGTTTCATGTGGAGTTTTGGTGGAGGGCCGCGAGATCCGTCTCGGCACGCTCACGTTCATCACCGACGACTCCGCCTGGCTTCATGAGGCTCCGCTCAACATCGACGCGCTCCCCGTCCGCGGGGCGACGCACTTTCGCGCGTGTGTTCGCGGCGTTCTCCTACGATAGCCGTCGACCCAGTATCAGTCGGCTCCCATTTCATCTCCCCGCTTCGTCTCTCGCCAGCGCAAGCGCTCTGGTCGATCGAGACTTCATAGGTGGGTGAGGCATGCGGTGGCTCGCCAGTCGGCCACCCCACAAGTCGCGGCAATGGTGCCCGACGAATCTCTCTACGGCCTGTTCGACCTGTCGACTGGCTCCGCAGAGACCGCATCCGAATGCGACAGCAGTGACCCTGCGGCGGAGGTTCTGGCAATCGATGGCACATGCAACCCTCCCGGTTTTGCTCGTACCGGTGGAGGCGCGGATGGGGGCGATCCGTCGCATCCCCACGAAGAGTATCTCCCTGAGCCTCTCACGTCGCTGCAGCGAGAAGAACTCCGCCGCCGGAACATGGATGCACTCCACACTCCTATCGTTGGAGAGACCCCCGAGGCCCGGGCCTTGGAGGACGCGCGCTTGGCTAACTTGGCCGAGCACACTCGACTGGAGAATCTCCAGCGAGCACTCGACGAGCGAGCGCGTCGGCGGGCTCCCGAGTCCAGTCGACGTCAGCTCTTCCCGCCCACGCAGGTATATCGAACTCCTGTTCAGAATTTGGCAGCCGCAGCCCGGATAGCGGAATCTATTCAGCCTTCACAGTCAGAAGCCGACAGAGGCTTGTTGCAAATCAGAGCGTTGCTCCGGGCAGAGGGAACCCAGAATTTCGCTGTCTCTCAGTCGCGGAACAGGATCCACAGTCGATCTGTTGCAGCGGATACAGTGTAGTCGGCTCACAGCCCAGGATCGGCCCCGAGGCATGAGGGATGTGGAGACCGGCCAGATCAGTACGGAAGAAACGAGCAGTATGACCACCGATTCGATCGTGATGATCGACATCGAGTGCCAACCCCTCCCCCGAGGAGTGGGTCATATGCTCCTTGACAGCAGGATGACAGACGCCCTCATAGTGTTGGGCGAAGGATTCCAGTCGATCCCAGAGAACCAGGCTTTGACGCGAGGTCCATCCTCGTTCAAGGTTTGGTCGACAGGAATAGGGCTCACAGAGAAAGACCTGACAAAGATGCTCCTACCAGCAGCAGAGTACATGTTTCAGGGCCAGAGTGTTTCAGTCGAGCCATCAGGGCCGCAGTGATTCCTCCCAACTTCAGGTTGGCGACTGGAGTCAGCAAGTTCACTGGTGAGTCTAAGCCTGGCACTTGGCTTGAAGATTACTGAGTGGCTATCCAGATTGGTGGCGGCAATGATGAGGTGGCTATGAAGCATTTGCCTCTTTTGTTAGAGGGCTCAGCCGGAGCGTGGCTGAATCAGCTAGCACCCAGCAGCATCTATACTTGGGAGGACCTCTCCCGAGTGTTTGTCACGACTTTCGAAGGAACATGCAAATGACCAGCAGGCCTTACGGAATTGCGGTCTTGCGTGCAGAAGCCGAATGAAACACTAAGTGATTACATCCAGAGGTGGATCACTCTGCATCACACAGTTGAGAATGTACCAGATCATCAAGAAGTGTATGCCTTTAAAGAAGGCGTCAAGAAGAGAGAGTTGAACCTGAAGTTCGGTCGGACCGGAGAAATGTCTCTGAATCGGATGATGGAAATTGCCACCAAATACGCTAATGGTGAAGACGAAGATCGACTCCGGAGTGGCAAGAAGAAAGCAGTCGCCCAGGAAACCGGAGGCAATTCCAGTCGGAAGCAGAAGCGGAAGGCCGAGCCAGCCGCTCCTGGGGAGGCCCTGGCCGTGACCCAGGGAAAATTCAAGGGGAAACCTAAGGAGCCCTGGAACCCCAAGAAAGTAAAAGATCAAGATGGAAACGATGTTTTGGATCTGCCGTGTCACATTCACACCAAGAAAGATGAAGAGGGTAAACTCATTTACCCCAAGCATACCACTCGACAATCTCGGCTCCTGATTCAGCAGTTCCAGGGCAAGCAGTCCAAGGACAAGGAGAAAGAGTCGGACAAAGTTGAGGATAAGGAAGACAGTGACGACGGGTATCCCCAAGTCAATTCCACCTTGATGGATTTTTCTGATGTCAAGAGCAAAAGTCGACTGAAAGTCATTAACCGTGAAGTGAATATGGTTGCCACAGCAACACCCAGCTACCTGAAGTGGTCTCAGACTGCCATCACGTTCGACCAGTCTGATCACCCTGTGCACATTGCCACCCCTGGGAGGCAAGCTCTGGTGGTCGATCCGGTTGTCGAAGGCACTCGACTGACCAAAGTCCTGATGGATGGTGGCAGCGGCCTGAACATATTGTATGCTGAAACGTTGAAAGGGATGGGCATTCCGATGTCCAGGCTCAGTGCCGGCAACATGAGTTTCCATGGAGTCATTCCTGGAAAGAAAGCCGAGTCACTTGGCCAGATTGCTCTCGATGTGGTTTTAGGTGATTCAAAGAATTACCGCAAGGAAAAGTTGACATTTGAAGTTGTGGACTTCCAGAGTGCTTATCACGCTATTCCGGGCAGGCCACCCTATGCACGCTTCATGGTTCGACCGTGCTATGTGTATCTCAAGTTGAAAATGCCTGGCCCTAAAGGAGTGATCACTGTTACAGGCAATCGGAAGAAAGCAGAGGAGTGTTTTCATAAAGGATCAAAGATCGCTGATGCTCAGATGTCAGTAGTCGAGCTGCAAGAGTACCAGAAGACTGCTGATCCGAGTGAGTTGCTGCGAGCCAAGAAGCCAGCTTCAGAATCAGCTTTTCAGTCGTCCGGTGAAACTAAGCCAGTTCACATTCACCCGACCGACCCCAATGCTGCCCCGACTCACATTTCAACGACGCTCGACTCCAAATAGGAAGAAGCGCTCATCCAGTTCCTCCGTGAGAACTGGGACATCTTCGCACGGAAGCCTTCTGACATGCCTGGAGTTCCCAGGGGGCTGGCTGAGCACCGTCTACGAGTCGACCCGAAGTTCAAGCCTGTGAAAGAACATCTTTGATGGTCCGTCGTCCAGCAGAGGAAAGCTATTGGCGAGGAGGTGGCTCGGCTCTTAGCAGCGGAGTTCATCCGAGAGATTTACCACTCCGAGTGGCTCGCCAATGTTGTCATGGTCCCCAAGAAGGACAAGTCGCTTCGCATGTGCATCAACTTTAAACATATCAATCGGGCCTGCCCGAAAGATCATTTTCCTCTCCCTCGCATCGACCAAATAGTCGACTCGACCGCGGGGTGTGAGCGGTTGTCTTTTCTAGACGCCTATTCTGGGTACCATCAGATCCGTCTGTATGGGCCTAATGAGATAAAAACAGCTTTCATCACTCCATTCGGGTGCTTCTGTTATGTCACCATGCCCTTCGGCCTGAAGAATGCCGGAGCCACGTTAATGAGGATGATCCAGAAGTGTTTACTCACTCCAATCAGTCGGAATGTGGAAGCATGGATGATATTGTGGTTAAGTCATGGAAAGGTTCCGACCTGCTGACTGACCTTGCTGAAACCTTTGCTAACCTCAGGAGGTATGATATCAAGCTCAACCCATCAAAGTGCACATTCGGAGTCCCAGGTGGAAAGTTACTCGGTTTCCTCGTTTCCGAACGAGGGATCGACGCCAACCCCGAGAAAGTTGGTACCATACTCCGGATGAAGCGTCCTGTGCGTGTGCACGATGTCCAGAAACTTACAGGTTGCTTGGCCGCTCTAAGTCGATTCATTTCTCGTCTCAGTGAAAAGGTGTTGCCTCTCTACCGACTGATGAAGAAGTCTGACAAGTTCGAGTGGACTCCAGAAGCTGATGCAGCGTTTGCAGACCTCAAAGCTCTGCTCTCCACCCAGCCGGTGCTTGCTGCCCCAATCAGTAAAGAGCCTCTGCTGCTTTACATTGCGGCCACGGGACAAGTTGTCAGTACAGTACTCACGGTCGAGCGGGAAGAAGAAGGAAAGGCCTTCAGAGTTCAACGCCCAGTATATTATGTGTCTGATGTTTTGACTCCGTCAAAGCAAAGATATCCCCACTACCAGAAGCTTGTATATGGGATTTACATGACCACGAAGAAGGTTGCGCACTACTTCTTTGACCATTCCATTACAGTCGTCAGCGACGCTCCACTGTCAGAGATTTTGCACAACAGAGATGCAACTGGTCGAGTGGCGAAGTGGGCGATTGAACTCCTTCCCTTAGATATCAAGTTTGAAGCAAAGAAGGCTATCAAGTCCCAAGCAATTGCAGATTTCGTCGCCGAGTGGATTGAACAGCAGCTTCCGACTGAAGTTCACTCGGAGCACTGTACCATGTTCTTCGATGGATCCAAGATGCTGAATAGTTCTGGTGCTGGGGTAGTATTGGTCTCCCCCCGAGGAGATAAGCTCAGATATGTTCTCCAGATTCACTTCGATTCCTCCAATAATGAAGCAGAATACGAAGGACTCCTGTATGGGTTACGCATGGCCATTTCACTCGGCGTCCAGCGCCTCTTGGTCTATGGTGACTCAGATTTGGTGGTTAATCAGGTGATGAAGGAGTGGGACGTCAGAAGCCCAGCTATGACCGGCTACTGCAATGCAGTGAGAAAGTTGGAAAAGAAATTCGAGGGGTTAGAGCTCCATCACATCCCCCGACTGAAAAACCAAGCAGCTGATGATTTGGCAAAGATAGGCTCCAAGAGAGAGGCCATTCCCAGCAATGTGTTTTTGGAGCACATCCGCTCCTCGTCTGTCCAGGAGGATCCTTTTACAGAAGAAGCCCCGCAGCCAAAAAGTGCCACAGATCCGACTGAAGTCGAAGTTCCTGCTGTGGTCGACCTAATCATGGAGGTCTTGACGATCACTCTCGACTGGACGGTACCATATATTGCGTATATCTTGAGGAAAGAACTCCCAGAAGACGAGGAGGAGGCTCGACAGATCGTCCGTCGATCCAAAGCCTTCACAGTCATAAAAGGGCAGTTGTACAGAGAAAGCGCAACTGGAATCGGCCAGAAGTGCATAACGCCAGAAGAAGGTCAGATAATCCTTGATGATATCCGCTCGGGGACCTGTGGTCACCATGCGTCCTCTCGGACCATCGTGGCCAAAGCATACCGAGCGGGTTTTTACTGGCCCAGAGCAAATGAAATGGCGAAGGAGATAGTTGACAAGTGTGAAGGCTGGCAGTTCTACTCCAACATGTCGCACAAGCCGACATCAGCCCTCAAGACCATTCCACTCGTCTGGCCCTTCGCTGTTTGGGGACTGGACATGGTTGGACCACTGAGAACAGGCAGGAGCAGATTCACACATGTGCTTGTGGCAGTTGACAAGTTTACCAAATGGATCGAGGCCAAACCTATCAAGAATCTTGATGCTTGCACTGCAATCAGTTTCATCAGGGAATTAATATTCAGATATGGAGTCCCGCATAGCATCATCACCGACAATGGGTCAAACTTCGATTCAGACAAGTTCAGAGCTTTTTGCGCTTCTCAAGGCACGCGAGTCGACTACGCGTCGATCGCGCATCCCCAGTCGAATGGACAAGCTGAAAGAGCAAATGGTCTGATTCTCAAAGGACTGAAGCCTCGATTGATGCATGATCTCAAGCATGCAGCAGGCGCTTGGGTCGACGAGCTTCCGTCAGGTTTGTGGGGGCTGAGGACCACCCCGAACCGATCGACTGGGAGAACTCCGTTCTTTCTGGTTTATGGAGCCGAAGCCGTCCTGCCGAGTGATCTACTTCACAATGCACCCAGAGTCGAGCTTTATAACGAAGACGAAGCAGAGCAAGCCCGGCAAGACGCAGTCGACCTCCTAGAGGAGGAGAGGGAAATGGCTATGATCAGATCGACCATCTATCAGCAAGACTTGTGTCGATTTCATGCCAGAAATGTGAAGAGTCGAGCCTTCCAAGAAGGAGATTTGGTCCTCCGAGTGGATCAACAGAAACCACACAAACTTGCTCCTACTTGGGAAGGTCCCTTCATCATCACCAGAGTCCTCCACAATGGAGCATATCATCTCTACAACATTGATCGCAAGATCGACGAGCCACGAGCTTGGAATGCGGAACTACTCCGCCCATTTTACACTTGAATTCTCACTCGGATGAGATGTAATAAGAAAAACTTCTGTAGTTTATGTTTATCAAAGGCAAGAGTGTTACAGTTCTTCCTATATTTGCTGTCACTTTTGTCTGCGTACGAAATCCCACAGTGGGTGGCTTAGCTGCGAATCCGTTTCGCCTAAGTTTGCAAAAAAAAATCCTACCGAGTGGCGAGCCAGACTCTCACTCGGGGGCTTAGCTACAGCCCAGTGCTCGCCTAAGTGTTTGAAATCCTACCGAGTGGCGAGCCAGACTCTCACTCGGGGGCTTAGCTACAGCCCAGTGCTCGCCTAAGTGTTTGAAATCCTACCGAGTGGCGAGCCAGACTCTCACTCGGAGGCTTAGCTGCAGTCCAAGTACTCTCCTAAGTTATAAAAATCCTACCGAGTGGCGAGCCAGACTCTCACTCGGAGGCTTAGCTGCAGTCCAAGTACTCGCCTAAGTTATAAAAATCCTACCGAGTGGCGAGCCAGACTCTCACTCGGGGGTTTAGCTGCAGCCCAGTGCTCGCCTAAGTGTTTGAAATCCTGCCGAGTGGCGAGCCAGACTCTCACTCGGAGGCTTAGCTGCAGTCCAAGTACTTGCCTAAGTTATAAAAGTCCTACCGAGTGGCGAGCCAGACTCTCACTCGGAGGCTTAGTTGCAGTCCAAGTACTCGCCTAAGTTATAAAAATCCTACTGAGTGGCGAGGCAGACTCTCACTCGGGGGCTTAGCTGCAGCCCAGTGCTCGCCTAAGTGTTTGAAATCCTACCAAGTGGCGAGCCAGACTCTCACTCGGAGGCTTAGCTGCAGCCCAGTGCTCGCCTAAGTGTATAAAAATCCAACCGAGTGTAGAGCAAACCTCCCACTCAGGGGCTTAGCTGCAGTCCAAGTACTTGCCTAAGTGTATAAAAATCCTACCGAGTGTAGAGCAAACCTCTCACTCGGGGGCTTAGCTGCAGCCCAAGTACTCGCCTAAGTGTATAAAAATCCTACCGAGTGTAGAGCAAACCTCTCACTCGGGGGCTTAGCTGCAGCCCTGTGCTCGCCGAAGTACATGAAATCCTACCGAGTGTAGAGCAAACCTCTCACTCGGGGGCTTAGCTGCAGTCCAAGTACTCGCCTAAGTGTATAAAAATCCTACCGAGTGTAGAGCAAACCTCTCACTCGGAGGCTTAGCTGTAGCCCAGTGCTCGCCTAAGTATATAAAAATCCTACCGAGTGGAGAGCAAACCTCTCACTCGGAGGCTTAGCTGCAGTCCAAGCACTCGCCTAAGTATATAAAAATCCTACCGAGTGGAGAGAAAACCTCTCACTCGGAGGCTTAGCTGCAGTCCAAGCACTCGCCTAAGTATATAAAAATCCTACTGAGTGGAGAGCAAACCTCTCACTCGGAGGCTTAGCTGCAGCCCAGTGCTCGCCTAAGTATAAGAAAATCCTACCGAGTGGAGAGCAAACCTCTCACTCGGGGGCTTAGCTGCAGCCCAGCGCTCGCCTAAGTATAGAACACGTCCCAATCCACAAGGGCGGTAAGATGCGAATCGACCATTACCTTCTCCTTCGGAGCTGCACCACAAATACAAAGTTATTTCGAGTGAAGATCAAGTTCCACTCGACAGATTATTCACGAAGATATTCAACGATAAATCAAGTTCGGATAAGACCCAAAAGGTCCCAGACCACGGATCAAAGTACTCGAGCCCTCGGCTCGACAGAGTTTAATGATTACAAGATCCACTCGGCATCCCGAGGCAAATTTAAAGTGAAGCATCAAAGGTTTTTACTCCTCCGGCGGAGGACTGGAAGGGGCAACGAACTCATCCAAGTCGATCCCGTCTGCAATACGAGTGGCAGCGGCTATGAAAGTCTCCATGAAGTCCTGAAAGCTGAGCTTCCTAGTGTTGGCAACCTGGATGGCAGCCAGCTTCTCTTCTCGCACCTCTTTGCAATGGACGCGTACCAGAGACAGAGCGACATCAGTGCCACACCTTGCGGAGGATTTCTTCCATTCCGTCACTCGACTAGGGACGTCATTTAGTCGAGTCATAAGAGACTCGAGATCATTTGAAAGCGTCGCCCTGGGCCAGAGTGACGTGTCGATCCGCGACACCGCAACCTTCAGCCGAGCCATATAGTCAACCACGCTGGCGACGCGAGACTTCAGACGGAGCACGTTCATGGCAGCCTTGTCCTTCACAAGAGAGTTGGCAAGGTCCAAGCCTGGTTCCACTCAACTGGTCTCCTCTTCAAAGTTCTGACAGAACTCTGCAAACACGATTCAAGAATAAGTCAGTGGTTCTACTCGAGTTTGGTTACTGCAAACCAGTTAAATGAAGATTTTTACCCTCAAGCATGACGAACAACTTCTGGGCGAGTCCTCCGAGATAAGCTTCAAGATCATTCTTCTTCCCTACCAACTCACTTGCCTTGTCATTCAGAGCAATCTTGTCATTCTTCAGACGACTGACCTCCTGGTTAGCTGCATCGGGAGCGGCCTTCAGCCTGGAGTTCTCCTGATCAAGAGTTCCGACTGAAGCCAGCTTCTCTTTAGCAAGCTTCGTTTTGTTGAAGGCTTCCTTCTATGCTTCTGCGAGGTCCTGATCCTTGTTCTTCAGAGCTTCTTCCAGTTTATCTGCGGCAAGTCGAGTGAAATCAACATCAAGAATAGACAAGAAAGGAAAATCACTCGTCAAGAATGGGGAGCCTCACCAGCCATACATTTTGCTTCTTCTTGCGCCTTCTTCAGGTTCTCTTGAGCAAGCTTCAAGTCAAGGTTGAGCTGGATCTGCTTGTTCTCCAACTCAGTATAGCGAGCCGCAAGGTCACAGGATTTCTGCAAAAGTCAGTCGATAGACGTCCGAGATAAGTTGCTTTCGAGTAACTAAGAGACAATGATGACGTTTCTAAGACTACAGCCGAATCAAAACATTCGACAGTAGTCTCGGGGACTACACCCAGTGGGTGCACTCAGCGTGCCCCCACTGGTTTTCTAAAAAAAAGTCGACTGTCCGCAGTCGACCAGATACAGTTCCATTCGGCATGGCCTGACCAGACCGAGTGAAGAAGTACAACTACAACAACACAGTATAAAGACTACAGTCGACTGCCAGCAGTCCACCGTAGTCTCGGGGACTACACCCAGTGGGTGCACTTAGCGTGCTCCCACTCACCCAAAATATGGCAGACACACCCAGTGGGTGTACAGATACAAAGATCTTCAGAAAAGAGATTCTTCAAACAGCATGTCGTAACAGACCAAGTGTCGAGTCGACTGACCTGGACGTTGCTCTGAAGAGCCGAACTCGCATCATACGTTGCTTGACTGGCTTCCCGAGCCACTTTCACTTGCTCCATCATGATCCCCGCCTGACGGATAGCCTCTTTCGCGGCACTCACTTGGTCCTCAGGGGCGGGGTACGCGGTAAAAAGCGAAGGTGGAGTTGCAGTCGACGACGAAGGCCGCACGCTCGTCAGAGGATCAGCGAAGGTCACGGAAGCCCGAGTAGTGTCACCACCTTCCCGAGCTACGGCTTCAGACGCCGGAGCAGATTGTGGGGTCTTGCCAGCCAACGCCCTCCGGTTCCTTCTCACCCTCAGCGGCTCGTCGTCGTCGTCATCCGGGAGGTCAATAACATAAGGAGGAGCTACAAGGAAAAATTCAATCGACCAGGGCTGCAATAAATATCGAGTCAACTCAAGGCAGAGCATCAGTAATCATACCAGGGTTGGAGGTCACAGCATCCTCCATCTCTTGATCGTCATCCTTGGCGGAGAGCTCAGAAGTAGCAGCGCTGCAAATTTCAAAAGTCAGTCAGTTGGTTCAGTGAATCGACCAAGGATCCGTCCACGGTCGACAAAGGAAAACAAGTTCTATTATTACCCAGAAATGGTGGGGACAGTCATCTTCATCTTGGGCAGAGCCTTGGGCGGCTTGGATGGCGTCGCGTGTGGGTGCTTGGGAGCCTTTTCGGTCGGTGTAGGAGAAGAGGTTCGAGGGCGTTTCGACGATTGCCCAACAGGAGCAGTCGACTTACCATGTTCCCGCGTTGGATCATGCGTAAGTTTGGATCGCCTCTCTAAGCGAGGAGGTTCAACCTCCTCCTCCTCTTTGCTGGAGTCGACGTCATCGTCGTCCCCCTCTCCTTCGCCGTCGGATTCCCACTCGGCTTGTTCATCCCCACTCTCACCGCCGCTCGCCTCCCCTTCCTCAGTCGGCTCCTGCGCCCCGTTGGGCGTTGAGTACATCTCGGTGGTTGCCTGGAAAACAACAGACAAGAGAAAAATCAATCGACCAATTCAAAGAAAGCCGATGAAGAAAGCAAGATCTCAGTCAGGTGCATAAGGTCAGACCTGGTCCACTTTGTATGTGTTGTCGAGTGGAGGAACCCTCCTGGCTCCTCTGGGATTGTCTTTGTTTCCTGTGATGCTCGACAGCCACCCTTCTAGCATCTCATCAGTGACCTCCTCCGGGTGGATCCGAGTGGTGTCTTCAAGACCCGAATACAGCCACATCGGATGATCGCGAGCCTGGAGCGGCTAGATGCGCCTCCTAAGGAAGACTTCCAGCAAGTCCATGCCAGTCACGCCGTCACGGACAAGCTGAAGCACTCGACCGACCAGCACTTTGACTTGGGCCTTTTCTTCCGGCGTCACTTTCAGAGAAGCAAGTTTTGGGATCGTTCCAGAGAGAAAGGGGGAAGTCCAGTCGACTGACCTGGAGTCGCCTGGTCTTTGCAGTAAAACCAGGTCGCCTGCCAACCACGGACCGACTCAGGGAAAGTGATGGATGGAAAGGAACTTTTTCCCTCGTCTGGATCGCCAGGCCTCTGCACAGTTGGATCACCTGCATCCTCTCGTCACTCGACTTGGTCTTTTTGACCGATTGGGAACGGCAGGTGAAGATATGCTTAAAGAGCCCCCAATGGGGGCGACAGCCCAAGAAACCCTCACACAAGGAAACGAAAGCAGCCAGATACACGATAGAGTTGGGAGTGAAGTGGTGGAGCTGCGCTCCGAAGAAATTCAGGAAACTCCGGAAAAAGGGATGAGGAGGCAGAGAAAACCCGCGATCGATATGGGTGGCGAGGAGCACACACTCACCGTCAAGAGGTTGGGGCTCGACCTCTCTCCCCGGGAGACGCGCAGCTTCATGAGGGATGAATCCTCCCTCAACCATGTCGTCGAGATCTTCCTGCCTTAGCACCGTCGGCATCCAGTCGCCCTGCATCCAGCCTCTGGGCAGAGAAGTCCTTGAGGAAGATCCGCCCCAAGCGGACTTCTTCTCTTTTCCCTGTGCCGCCGCCGCCTTCTTCGCGCGCTCCAGGGCGGACGTCTTGTCCTTCGCCATCGTCGCCGGAAAGCTCGAACGGGCCTGTGGCGCTAGGGCGAGAGCGGAGGGGGCGGAGAACTTTGCGAGGAGAGAAGGGAAGAAGAGAACACACTGTTGGAAACCCCGAGCCGGCAGCTTATAAGGGGCCGCTTCCGAGTGGCTGACTGGTAGGCCCAGGTTATCCCGTCAAATCCCGCAGCAGACGCGCGCGCGGTACGTGGCTAAAAAGGTGGCGTGGGGATCGAGGAGCTTCCGCCTTATCACATCCGATTACTGCGGCCGCTCCCGTCCCACGCGCTTCCCGAAAATCAAATCCCGCAAAATCCGCGGGTTGCAAAACAATTCGTCAGACAGAAGATCCCTTTCACATCGTCATTCAGAACTCCACGAGCAAGGAAATTCACTCGACGAAAGACTTGGAATGGATCAAGGCGACTGAAAAAAGTTGATCACGTCATCCGTGACGATTGATCCAAAACAAGATGCTCATGCAGCGCAAAGAACCAGTCGGAAAGATCCCTAACTCTTTCTCCACTCTAACCTCGATCCATTCGGGGGCTAATGATGAAGCTATGTACCTAGGGTAGGGGCACGGACCTGTCCTAAGAGCCTTACCCAAGGACATCCAAAGAAGAAATCACCTTTCAATCGACTTGAAGGTACCCACTCGACGTGTTCAAGACACTCGACCAGGAAGCTATCACTCGACCACGAAGCCAACGACTCGACCGTTAGGAGACCTAAAGTCACTCAGCATGCAAACGGCCGGTCATTGAGTAGTCTTTATGGTCATTATAACACTTTATTAGAGGCGTTACCAGTAACGTCTAACCTTAATGTACCTTAAACCCTGCATTACTGAGGGCAGGAGAGGGCTGGCGAACTCTATATAAGCCACCCCCTCCTCAGTATCAAGGGTTCGCACCCCTGTTATTCATACACACATAATCCAGTCGACCGCCTCCGGGCACCGAGACGTAGGGCTTTTACTTCCTTTGAGAAGGGCCTGAACTCGTACATCTTTGTGTGCTTACAGCTCCTGCATAGCTAGGATCTAGCCTCTCCATACTAACCCCCCTACATCACTGTCAGACTTAGAACCACGACACATACCTTAGTCCATAATGGAATGCATGATAAGGGATGAAGAACTTATCTGAAGCTGCAGCCTCTGGCAACCCTGGTTTGCCGTGGGTGAATCTTTGCTCTTGTAGACCCCGGCCATACTGGCTCGTCGGGGCCTAAATGCTGGTCTGTTCCTTTTTCTTCCCAAGTGGCTTGGCAAGGATATATGTGTGTCCTGCAAACCAAAGAAGACAAAAGAAGAACAAAGAGACGCACACTCGACCTCTAAGCAAGGGGCTAGTCGCCGCTAAGCACTATCAACCCTAACCAAGGACAAGACTCGACCTAGGATGCATGCTATAACTTAGGGCGCCAGCGCTTCATTTATTTGTGCTCAGGGTCTGCGCCTGGCTTTGTACAAAGGGTTACATGCCTTGCCGGCAAGGCTTGTACAAAAGGTGGCTTGCCGGGGGGGCCCGCAAGCCGCGCCTTTGGGGTAAAACTTGCGAAGATGCTCAATGTTCCAGGAGTTGCTCACCGAAACGATATCTTCGTTCTCCAGGCGGACTGCACCAGGCTTGGTGACTTGT
The DNA here is from genome assembly GCA_032464435.1 of Aegilops umbellulata. NCBI lineage: Eukaryota > Viridiplantae > Streptophyta > Magnoliopsida > Poales > Poaceae > Aegilops > Aegilops umbellulata. The sequence goes on from CP136060.1 coordinate 202,846,620, forward strand.
ATTACCCGATAAGGGCCTTCCCACTTTGGCGTCAACATGTTGGTATTCTTGGCCGATTGAACGCGCCAAAGAACAAGGTCGTCTTCCTCAAAGCTTCGGGCATGACCTTGCGGCTATGATAGCAGCGCAAGGCTTGCTGGTAGCGTGCTGCTCTCACAGCCGCCCGAAGACGATCTTCCTCAAGGAGCGTTGCGTCATCTTGCCGTAGTTGCTCTTGCTCAAGCTCATCATAAGCGAGCACTCGAGGTGACCCGTATATGAGTTCAGTGGGGAGAACTGCTTCTGCCTCGTATACCAGGGCAAAGGGTGTCTGGCCGATGGCTCGATTTGGCATCGTTCTAATCGACCAAAGAACCGTCGGCAACTCATCAATCCAGCGCCTTCCACTCTTGTGCAGCCTGTCAAAGGTCTTTGTCCTTAGGCCTCGCAACACTTCAGCGTTTGCCCTCTCAGCTTGACCATTGCTTCGTGGGTGAGCAATGGAAGCGAAACAGACTTTGGTGCCGCGGTCTTGGGTATATTGCATGAAGGTGTGGATTGTGAACTACGTGCCGTTGTTGGTGATGACCCTATTGGGTACACCAAAACGGCACACTAGTTCCTTGAAGAACTTGACGGCTGATTGGGTTGTGACCTTCCTCACTGCTTCCATCTCTGGCCACTTTGTGAACCTGTCGATTGCGACGTACAAGTACTCAAAGCCCCCGACAGCGCGGGGGAAAGGACCTAGTATGTCGAGCCCCCAGACCGAGAAGGGCCAGGAGAGAGGAATGGTTTGGAGGGCTTGAGCTGGCTGATGAATCTTCTTTGAATGGAACTGACACACGTCACACATGGTGACCAGTGTTGTCGCATCTTGGAGGGTAGTGGGCCAGAAGAAGCCTTGCCGAAATGCCTTGCCGGCAAGGGCCCTCGACCCTATGTGGGATCCACATATGCCTCCATGTATCTCTGCCAACAGCCCCAGTCCTTCCTCTCAAGGGATACACTTCAACTTCACACCGTTCGGCCTCTTCCTGTACAGAACGTCATCGACGAACTGGTACATAGCAGACCAATGGGCTACTTTTTCTGCTTCTTCCTGCTCCTCAGGAAGTTCCCCTGTTTGGAGGAACCGGACGGTGTGCTGTGCCCACGCTGGAGCCTGAGGCTCGACGGCGAGGACCAAAGGCATTTTGCTCCGCTATATGAGCGGCTGTCTCCATGGCAAGAGCTTGGTGCCCCACCGGAGCTAGCCATCCCGTGGCGGGCTCGTGTCTCCGACAACATTCTTGCCGGCGGCTCCAGGGAGCTTGGCGGGAATGTACTTGTCGGGCCCTGATTTCCTCCTTTTGTTCTGCTCTGTTGATGGATCAACGGATGGCTGAGTTAGCCGAAGCACAAAGGTACCTGGTTCCATAGGTAGCTTGAGGGCAGCGCGTTTTGACAGGTAATCGACGATGTCATTCTCCGCACGGGGAACGTGTTCTGCCTATATACCGTCAAAACGCTCTTCCAGCTTTCTCACTTCATCGACGTAGGCCTTCATCAACGGGCTCTGGTAATCCTTGTTGACTTGCTTGACGACAAGTCGCAAGTCGCCCCTGACGACGAGTTTCTTAATTCCGAGGTCCGCCGCGATCCTAAGACCAGCAAGCAGCCCTTCGTACTCAGCCGTATTGTTTGTTGACACCTCCCTGGGGAAGTGCATCTAGACCACGTACTTGAGGTGCTCTCCGGTGGGCGCGACAAGCAGTACGCCAGCCCCGGCGCCCTGTAAGGAGAAAGCTCCATCAAAGTACATGATCCAGTCGCAACTTGCCTCCTTGCCGGGGAGAGCAGTCTCTTGGGCTTCTTCGTCATGCGTCGCAGTCCATTCTGCAATGAACTCCGCTAGGACTCGGCTTTGAATCATCGAGGTACTCTCAAACTTGAGGCCAAAGCTGGACAGTTCCAATGCCCACTCTACGATTCTTCCCGTCGCGTCTGGATTGTGCAATATCTGTTGTAGAGGGAGGCGAGTGACGACAGTGATTTCATGCGCCTGGAAGTAGTGATGCAGCTTACTCAAGGCCATAAGAAGGCCGAAGAGCAGTTTTTGCACACCGGAGTACCTTGAATTAGCCCCCTGCAGGAGGGAACTAACAAAGTAGACCGGGTGCTGCATCATTTTCTTCCTCGGCGGCATTCCAACTGGCTGTGTCGTCTCTGCATTGATGGCATCGGGCTCTGTCGCTGCTATTACCTCGTCATCAATTTCTCTTTGCGCCACTAGCGCGGCGCTGACCACCTGGTTCATTGCCGCCAAGTATAGCAGGAACGGTTCCTGTGGCTTAGGCGCAACTAGTATTGGCGCGGAGGAGAGGTACCTCTTCAAATCTTGCAATGCTGCTTCGGCTTATGGCGTCCACTCCATCGGGCCTGCCTTTTTCAAAATATTGAAAAAGGGAAGGGCGCGCTCGGCGGACTTGGAAATGAACCTGCTCATGGCGGCAACGCAACCAACAAGCCGACGCACATCCTTGACTCGCTTGGGTGCTTCAATCTGCTCTATAGCTTTGATCTTGTCCGGATTGGCCTCTATCCCGCACCGTGACACAAAGAACCTGAGAAGCTTGCCGGACGGGATGCCAAAGACACACTTCTCAGGGTTCAGCATCAGATTGATCTTGCGTAGGTTTGCAAATGTTTCTTGTAAATCCGGTATGAGGGTTGTCCTGTTCTTGGTTTTGACCACTATATCATCCATATAAGCTTCCATATTTCTATGGAGCTGGGGTTCAAAACCAATCTGGAGTGCCCTTGCAAATGTTGAGCCAGCACTCTTCAACCCGAAAGGCATCCGTAGAAAACAATACGTACCACATGGGGTGATGAATGTTGTCTTCTCTTCGTCTTCTCTCGTCAGGAAGATCTGGTGGTATCGGAGTAGGCATCGAGGAATGACAACAGATCACACCTAGCCGTGGAGTCAACAATCTGGTCGATGCGTGACAACGGGAAAGGGACTTTGGGACAAGCCTTATTGATATCTGTGTAATCAATACACAGCCTCCACTTCCCATTTGCCTTGCGCACTACCACTGGATTGGCCAACCACGTTGGATGGAGCACTCCTCTCACCAAACCCGCCGCTTCCAGTTTCCGGATCTCCTCTGTGATGAACTCTTGCTGTTCCAAAGCTTGCTTTCTGACCTTCTGCTTGACAGGCCCCGCATGAGGACAAACAGCAAGGTGGTGCTCAATCACCTCCCTAGGAATGCCGGGGATGTTGGATGCTTGCCACGCAAACACATCGACATTTGCCCGCAGGAAGGTGACGAGCGCGTATTCCTATTTGTCGTCAAGGGCGGAGCTTATGGTGAAAGCCCCTCCTGTGCCGTCTTCCTTGACGGATACCCTCTTGGTCACCGGCGGCGTGGACCTGGACTTCTTGTTCTTGCCGGTGGAGCTCTCTGGTACGTCCTCGACAGGAGCACTACACTCCGAAGAGGTGCGCTTACCGGAGTGGGTGCCCGAGGTCTCACCGGTCTTCTTCTTCTTCCTTCCTGGGGCTCCAGTGGCAGGAGCAAGTGCCTTAGCAGTGGCAGCTGCTGCAACTGCTTGTTGGTAGAGTTGGTCAGCGCAAACCAGCACATCTTTCTTGTTGGATGGGACGGTGATGATCGTCACAGGGCCCGGCATATTCAGGGTGTTGTAGGCGTAGTGTGACGCCGCCATGAACTTGGCCAGCGCTGGGCGGCCAAGGATCCCGTTGTAAGGCAAGGGGATCTTGGCAACATCGAACACGATCGTTTCTGTCCTGTAGTTCAGATCACTCCCAAAAGTCACGGGTAGCGTGACCTTCCCCTTTGGTTGACTTCTTCCCGGGTTGACCCCCTGAAACGTGCCCGTCTCCTCGAGGTCTCCGTCAGGAATCTGCAGCTTCTCGATAACGGCAGGTGAGATTAAGTGCAGAACGGCCCCACCATCGACTAGCATCTTTGTCACCTTGAGGTTGCGTATTGTTGGTGAAAGCAACAATGGCAAGCACCCGACTGCAGTAGTGCGATCAGGGTGATCCTCAGTGTAAAAAATGATAGGTGTGCTAGACCACTTCAGCGGCTTTTGGGCATCGAACGACGGCTCTACTGCCGTAATCTCACATGCCCACTGTTTAAGCTGGCGGTGAGAGGTATGCAGCGAGACGCTGCCATCGACGCACATGGCCTCTGTAGCTTTATGAAATTCTTGGTCACCAGACTCGTCGTCCTCTTCGTGAGCATCGTCCTCTGGCTTCTTGTCGCGGCCCCGGGCGGGCCTCTCCTGCTGTTTATCCTTGCCGCTACGGCCCGCATGGCCGTCACGCTTCTTGCCGGACCCCTCGGCGCCGTCTTGGCCCTTCTCCTTGTCCCGCCTCTCATATTCAGCCTTTTGCTTCTCAGCAAGTAGCTCAACCTGTCGGCAGTTCTGGAGATCATGGCCTTTGGTCCGATGGATCTTGCAGTATTGCTTGTCGGAGTTCCCTGGCTTCTTGGCAGCCGCCAAGGCCCGGCAAGCGACACATCAAGCAATTTCCTTGCCGGGGTCATCTGCCTTGGTTTTCTTGGCGGAGCCTGCGTCATCAGATCCCTCGACGGCAAGCATAGCTTTAACCTTGTGTTTCCTGTTGCGGCGCTGGCCTTTCTTCGCTGGGGCGGCGGTATCCTCATCTGAAGAGTCGGTTTCCACGCCGGCATCTTCGCCGGGGTACTTCCTTCCCTCTTCAGCCCGGGCACATCTGTCAGCAAGAACGTAGAGTTCTGCCACATCCTTCACCTTGTTCATTGCGAGCTCTTCGCGCATCTTGCGGTTACGCATGTTCTGATGGAACGCGCTGATGATGGCGGCAGGGTGAACATCAGGGATATTGTAATGTACCTGGCTGAACCTCTGTATACACTTGCGCAGACTCTTGCCTCCCTTCTGGGGGATGACGTGCAGGTCGCTTGCTTGGCCATGGGCTTGGTGACCACCAGTAAAGGCGCCAACAAACTCATGGAACAAATCCGACCAGGAGGAAATAGAGTCTACTGGCAAGTGCATCAACCATGACATGGCGTTGGGTTTAAGAGCTAACGGAAAGTAATTCGCAAACACCTTATCGTCGCGGGCTCCAGTAGCTTGCATTGCGATGGTGTAGATGATGAGGAACTCCGACGGGTGGGTCTTGCCGTTGTACTTCTCGCCAACGTCAGGTTTGAAGGTGCGGTGAGTGGGCGACTGGAACTGCAGCAGCTCACGGGTAAAAGCCGGACAACCTACCTCGTAAGGTAGGCTTCCAGGGCTCTCCGGTGCCGGATGGTTTGCAGCAGGCCCTGCTCGCCTGTCTGACTGGTAGCGCGCCCCGTGCCGGCGCTCGATAGTGGTTCGAGCGTCTTCATGGGCTCGTTCCCGAAGAACTTGGCGCTGGTCACAGTGGGTCCATAGGTGAGACGACGCTATGGAGATGTTGTCCCCCATGACGTCGCGACGAGTCGGCGTCCGCAGTATCGGACGGGGAGGAGGCGAATGCACCATGGTCGCGGCGCCGTCGGCCCTTCCGCCACTGGTGCGTGGGACTCCATCGGAGCGTCGAACCGGGGGCTCCACCGGACTTGGTTCGTCTTTGTTGGCCACCGCAACAAGGCTTCGGATAGTGGCTCTCCATTTGTCGAGTTTCCCCATAGCGGGAGGAAAGTCGAGGAGCAACTGCGCGCGCGCCAGGGCCTCTGCTGGCGTCGGCGGCAGCGAAACCTGCACAGATCGCGACGTGCTTCGACTTTTGACCATGTCAGAAGGAGATCTATCACGATCCCGCGGTCGCATGCCGTTTTCACCAGCGCTTCGGTGAGCGGGCAGGTCTTCTACGTCCCGGGAGTGGCGCTCGGGGCCCTTCCCGCGGCGACGCCCGGGATCTTCGGCGTGATGTGTGGGATCTTGAGAAGATGTGTATAGAGGGGGGTGATTAGACACTTAGTGCTAAAGTTGCAGTTTTTAAACTTTTTCGGTTTAAGTGCAGTTTGGGCACAATTTCAACATACACAATACATATCAAGCAAGCATGCAAAGAGTATATGAGCAGCGGAAAGTAAAGCATGCAACTTGCAAGAATGTAAGGAGAAGGGTTTGGAGAATTCAAACGCAATTGGAGACAAGGATGTTTTTGTCGTGGTTCGTATAGGTGGTGCTATCCTACATCCACGTTGATGGAGACTTCAACCCACGGAGGGTAACGGTTGCGCGAGTCCATGAAGGGCTCCACCCACGAAGGGTCCACAAAGAAGCAACCTTGTCTATCCCACCATGGCCATCGCCCACGAAGGACTTGCCTCACTAGCGGTAGATATTCATGAAGTAGGCGATCTCCTTGACCTTACAAACTCCTTGGTTCAACTCCACAATCTTGTCGGAGGCTCCCAAGTGACACCTAGCCAATCTAGGAGACACGACTCTCCAAGAAGTAACAAATGGTGTGTTGATGATGAACTCCTTGCTCTTGTGCTTCAAATGATAGTCTCCCCAACACTCAACTCTCTCTCACAGGATTTGGATTTGGTGGAAAGAAGATTTGAGTGGAAAGCAACTTGGGGAAGGCTAGAGATCAAGATTCATATGGTAGGAATGGAATATCTTGGCCTCAACACAAGGGTAGGTAGTTGTCTCTCAGAACATATGAGTTGGAAGTGTAGATGTATTTTGATGGCTCTCTCCATGAATGAAGAGGAGGTGGAGGGGTATTTATAGCCTCCACACAAAATCCAACTGTTACACACAATTTGCCAATCTCGGTGGTACCGAATCAACAAACTCGGTCAGACCGATTTAGTAAACCTAGTGACCGTTAGAGATTTTCGGTGGGACTGACATGCAACTCGGTAGGACCGATATGGTTAGGGTTAGGGAATAACGTAATCTCGGTGAGACCGATTACACAAACTCGGTGAGACCGATTTGGTAATAAGCTAACCAGAGAGTTGGTCAGGCAAACTCGGTGGGACCGATTACTAAACTCGGTTGGACCGATTTTGGTAATAAGTTAACCAGAGAGTTTGCATTGTAATCTCGGTAGTACCGATTGCCTAAACTCGGTAAGACTGATTTTGGTAATGGACATACACAGAGATATTACAATCCCATCTCGGTGAGACCAAGATCCCTATCGGTGAAACCGATTTGCTAGGGTTTGGCAGTGGCTATGACAAATGAAACTCGGTGGCGCCGGATAGAAAGAATCGGTGGGGCCGAGTTTGACTTTGGGTTTAGGTCATATGTGGAAGTGAGAAAGTAGCTGAGGGTTTTGGAGTATATCACAAAGCACATGAAGCAAGAGGCTCATTAAGCAACACCTCATCCCTTCTTAATAGTATTGGCTTTTCCTATAGACTCAATGTGATCTTGGATCACTAAAATGTAAAATGAAGAGTCTTGAGCTTGAAGCTTTAGCCAATCCTTTGTCCGTAGCATCTTGAAGGAGTTCCCACAACCTTTAGTCCATGCCACTCCATTGTTGAACTTATCTGAAACATACTAGATAAAAGTGTTAGTCCAACAAGAGATATGTTGACATTAATTACCAAAACCACCTAGGGAGCACTTGTGCTTTCAATCTCCCCCTTTTTGGTAATTGATGACAACATACATCAAAGCTTTAGATAAAGATATAAAGAATAGCAAGTAAAGCTTTGGAAGGACATGTAACAAACATAGGCTCCCCCTACATGTATGCCCTCCTCCCGTGAAGACGAGGAGGAGGAAGAAGAAACCTCTCCCCCTCTAGCGGGGGGAGGAAAGAAGAGGAAGGCCGCCCCAACAGGGGAGGCCGAAGGGTCCAAGAAGGGGAAGACCCTTCCTCCGGACTAGTCCACCGACGTCGACGAGGGCGGAGAGGAGTGGCCGCAAAGGGCCAGGCGCCCGGCGGGATCGTAAGTACTCGGATACCAGAGTAACCCATAGCATTCCCTTGTTGCACAGCTTTTCCTTATGCCGAATGTAATTATGCAGCCCGCCCAAGGTCGGGCTCGACGAGTCGTCGAGCGGCTTCCTGGATTCATCGGACGTGAATTCAGTTCCACCTGCTGCCTCCCCCCGAACATCGGACGACGCCGAAGTGGCGTCGCGACAAGCTCCGGGCCAAGAGGAGGTGGTCCTGGAGGAGCCGGGAAGCGGCCTCCCGGACTCCGGGAGTAAAGGGGACAAGACCCCCCAAGGCTCCAAGTCCGGCTTTGCGCCGGAATCCTCAACGGTTCCGGAGTGCGGCAGGCGACCTCCTTCTAAGAGAAGCAAGCCTACTAAGCAAGCGGCCCCCGTCCAACCGGAGGCGCCGGACAATTTGATGGAGGTTCTTAACGATGCCTCCATCGATGAGGATCATCGTACTATCATGAGTACGGTGCTCCAGAAGGTTCAGTCCGCCAAGAGCGGACTGACTAAAGCTTGTGCTAGCCTTCTAACAGGCTTCGAGGTAAGTAAAAATATGTAAAAATATTACTGCATAGACAGTAGCCCCTGGTGCTCTGTTGGGCGTTCGGAAAGAAAAGCCGAATAGAGGATCTATTAAACTTCGTAGGAGTCTAACAAAAAAGAGTCAATATGCGTGTGCAGGCTTCGCTGCTTGCGACCGCCGCACTGACTGCGGAGGTAGGAACCCTGAAGCAGGGTCTCGAGCGGTTCGAGCGAGAGCTCGGCCTGGCCAAGCGGCAGCTCAAGGAGAAAGAAGGTGTTCTGGTCTCAGTATACTGAGGCTGAACACCCTGTGCCCTTGAGGGACCAGCTGAAGCAGCTGGTCGAGCTCCACAAGGCGGCCGAACAGGCCATGAAGGGCCTCATAGTTCGGTTGTGGCCTGGAGAGGCCCTGCCTGGGAGCTACTTCGGATTGGTGCGGCGGCTGGTGGAATCCTGTCCAAGGCTCGAGGTCATCAAGCGCTCCGTCTGCATCGAAGGTGCCCGGAGGGCCCTTGCCCGCGCTAAGGTGCATTGGGGCAAGCTGGACGGTGAGAAGCTTGTGAAGGACGGGCCACCGCCGGGGAAGGAGCATCGCAAGCCCAAGAATTATTATAAGGATGTTCTGAAGGGTGCCCGCCTTATGGCGGATGAATGTACCAAGGATGTAATTTTTGAGTGAACTCGCTCGTATTGTCCTGTGCGCTGAAAACTTGTTCATTTGCGTTAAGCAATGCTTGTTGAATTTAAAATATTACTTTCTGTGCGGCCGTTTATAAAAAATTGAGAGATGGCTAGTCGTCGGCTTCTGCCCCCATGCCACTAGTGCTGGGGTGTTCGGGATAAACCTGAGCGCTCTTTTTCCCATATTTGGGTCCTTTGAGGGAGGCACTCAGCACAACGAACAAGGCAATCGGACTATAATGCTTGAACACTCTCACTTAGCCATAGAACTCTATAATTTTAAATTTCGACAAAGCCCCTAGTATTCGGAAGACCGAGTTCGGGGCGCTATCCACGCCTTGGCCGGACAAAGCCGGTTCCTTGCTCTAAGTGGCATAAGTCTTTAAGGACTCGAAAAACCTCTCGAACAGCGACCGGTCTCTCGCTTCATCATGACAGTTAGTTTTAGCTTTCTCTACTGAGGTGCTCAGCCCAGCTCAACTGGGGCACAATCGCAGTAGTTCTCCTAGTGCTACCTTAGCTGATATAGCGGAATGTAAGGTACCAAAACATAGGAGCCGGGAAAACCCAACTATTGACCCAACACATGATTCGGAGCCGATGCATATAATGCTATAAGTTTGGGGGTGCCGCACTTGTGAAAGTGTTCGGACTTCTTACACCATGTTGGGGGCTACTGAAGCCCCTGGCGTATTTGCCGTACCACAGTGTATGGGTGCAACATGTCATGAATGAACATATATTTGTAAGAAAGGTAATGCAAAAATAGATAAAGACTATGCATTGTTAAAAAAGGCTGCGATCAAAAGCAGAACGATATAGATAGCGTGATAAGCAAACGTGGACTATTTAATATGTCCGGTTCAGGGGCAGGCCGCGGAAATGTATGCAAAACAGGTATACTGCTCGTGATAGAGACCACCTGGGGGTTCCATAATGCGGCATGGCTTGTCTGCTTTCCTGGTTCTTGCATCGTTTGTGCGACAGTTGAATTGCCGAACAGGTCGTCCGAAGTATGGAGTCCTAAAAGTAAGAGAAAATTAAAAAAGAATTCGGCAGCCCCTAGTACGGTTTAAGCCGTGTTTTGGGCGTGCCGTGATAGTGCCCCTTCCCCTGCGCCCATGGTATTTCGAGAGCATAGTTATGTAAGCGAAGCGCTGGTTTTGATATTTCACGAGGGCTGGGGTTGGGGCCGCACTGCTACGCCAGCTCAGAACGTGCCAGGCGGTTTTGTTGTGGGTTACTCCGGGAGCGCTTGACAGTGTCCGGCCTATTGACGGCCGGACTGGAGAATTGCCTAGAGAGGCTGCTTTGTACTTCTGCTGCGAGCGCTGCCGTGTGCTCCTCCGTTCGGAGGGAGCATTTGGTGTTTCCGTTGACCGTGATTACTCCTCGAGGGCCTGACATCTTGAGCTTGAGGTATGCATAGTGCGGTACCGCATTGAACTTTGCAAATGCGGTTCGCCCGAGCAATGCGTGATAGCCACTGCGGAACGGGACTATGTCGAAGATTAACTCCTCGCTTCGGAAGTTGTCCGGAGATCCGAAGACCACTTCAAGTGTGACTGAACCTGTACAGTTGGCCTCTACACCTGGTATGACGCCTTTAAAGGTCGTTTTGGTGGGCTTAATCCTTGAGGGATCTATGCCCATTTTTCGCACTGTATCCTGGTAAAGCAAGTTCAGGCTGCCGCCGCCGTCCATAAGGACTCTTGTGAGATGAAATCCGTCAATAATTGGGTCTAGAACCAATGCGGTGAACCCGCCATGACGGATGCTAGTGGGGTGGTCCCTTCGATCAAAAGTGATCGGGCAGGAGGACCATGGGTTGAACTTTGGGGCGACTGGCTCCAGCGCGTATACGTCCCGTAATGCATGCTTCCGCTCCCTCTTGGGGATGTGGGTTGCGTATATCATGTTCACCGTCCGCACTTGTGGGGGAAAACCCTTCTGTCCACTGTTGTTCGGCGGCCTGGGCTCCTCCTCGTCGTTGCTACGCAGCCCCTTGTTTCTATTTTCGGCATTTAACTTGCCTGCCTGCTTGAACACCCAGCAATCCCTGTTGGTGTGATTGGCTGGCTTTTCGGGGGTGCCATGTATCTGGCACAAGCGGTCGAGTATTCGGTCCAAACTGGACGGGCCCTGAGTATTTCTTTTGAATGGCTTTTTCCGCTGGCCGGATTTGTAGCCTCGGAATCCGGCATTGGCTGCCGTATCCTTGTTGCTGTCGCTGTTAACGCGGTGTTTTTGCTTGTTCCAGCGCGACCTGCCACTTTTGTCCTCGGTATCTGAATTACCAAGGTTCTTGGTTAAGTTGTTGCTGCGAGCTAGCAAGCTATCTTCTCCCGCACAAAAGCGGGTCATGAGTGTCGTGAGGGCTGCCATAGATTTCGGCTTTTCTTGTCCAAGGTGCCTAGCAAGCCACTCGTCGTGGATATTATGCTTGAAGGCTGCTAGGGCCTCTGCGTCCGGACAGTCGACTATTTGGTTCTTCTTTGTTAGGAACCGTGTCTAGAATTGCCTGACCGATTCCTCTGGCTGCTGAATTATGTGACTTAGGTCATCAGCGTCCGGTGGTCGCACATAGGTGCACAGAAAATTGTCAAGGAATGCGGCTTCCAGGTCTTCCCAAGAACCGATTGAATCTGCCGGCAAGCTGTTAAGCCAATGTCGGGCTGGTCCCTTAAGTTTGAGTGGGAGGTATTTGATGGCGTGTAGATCATCGCCGCGGGCCATGTGGATATGAAGGAGATAATCCTCGATCCATAGCGCAGGATCTGTTTTGTCATCGTATGATTCGATGTTCACGGGTTTGAAACCCTCAGGGATTTTATGATCCATTGCTTCATCTGTGAAGCATAGTGGGTGTGCGGCGCCTCCATATTGGGCTATATCACGACGCAGCTCCAATGAGCATTGTCTACTGTGTTTGGCCCGGCCGGATTTATTATGTCCGGTGTGACGATCCCCGTCACGTGTCGTAGGGCGCCCACGCGATCCGTAGATCAATCTTGTTTGTCTTGCCTTGTCCTCCAGTATCTCTCGCAGGTCTGGCGCGTTTTCCCGTGCCTTAGCCTGTTTTGAGCGGCGCCGGGGCACGGCTTGAGTGGAGGGCCGAGAGGCCTCTCTGTCACGGCCACGAGGTGGCCGGTCGGCCATGTCATGCGCTGGTGATGTAGGTGCTTCCTCCTCTAATCGGGGTAGCAGCCTGCGCTTTGGGTAACTCTTGGAGGGGCGTTCGAGTTCATACTCTTCGGCCGCAAGGACTTCAGTCCATCTGTCAGTTAGCAAATCTTGATCAGCTCTAAGCTGTTGCTCCTTTTTCTTGAGGCTGCTTGTCGTGGCTATAAGCCCGCGATTAAAACGCTCTTGTTCGGCGGGATCCGCTGGCACGACGAATTCGTCGTCGTCAAGGCTTGCCTCGTCTTCGGAGGGAGGCATATAATTATCATCCGCAACCTCTCTGTCTGCCGCTCTCTCGTGAGGGCTGGCTTCTCCATCCTTTTGTGCCGAACCTTGCTGGAGGGGGTGTTCTTCGGCGCTATCCGGAGTAGTATTATCTCCCGTGCCGGAATCACCGTTTTTGCTTTGGCGGGATTTAGAGCGGCGCCGCTGACGCCGGCGCTTGGTCTGTTTCTTGGATGCGTCATTCTCCGCTGTTCCATCGTCATCTCCATCTTTTGGAGTGTCCACCATATATATGTCGTATGACGAGGTGGCCTTCCAGTGCCCTACAGGTGCTGGTTCTTGGTCGTCTCCTGCATCATCATCCATACCGTCGATGTCTTCGGAGTCGAAGTCGAGCATGTCGGTTAAGTCGTCGATAGTGGCTACGAAGTGGGTGGTGGGTGGGCATTGAATTTCTTCATCGTCCGTATCCCAACCTTGCTGACCGTAGTCCGGCCAGGGCTCTCCTGATAAAGAGAGAGACTTTAGCGACTTCAGGATGTCGCCGAAGGGAAAGTGCTAAAAGATGTCCACGTCGGTGAACTCCATGATCAGCGCCCAATCAGATTCGATCGGCGGGCGCACGGAGGGCTCGGAGTCCGGAGAGGAATCCGGCCCCTCGGAGTCACGGGCCTTGCGGGGTGCAGGGCTGGCGTTCGGCTCGATTGCCTTTGAGATCGCAGCCCCCGAGGCGGCGTCCAACCACTCATCCTCGATCAGCGCAGTAGGCTCCGAATTAAGGGTCGAAATCAATGCGCGTGCGGCCTCCAGGACACTATTCAGCGGCAGAGCTAGATCATGCCCATCGAGACAGTGCGGCGCGCTTGGCTGTGGCTCGAATCTGTCGAAGATCAAGTCCCTGCGGATGTCCGCCGTGTAGTTTAAACTTCCAAATCTGACCTGATGGACAGGGGGGTAGCTTTCGATCTGCTCCAGGTGGCCAAGCGAATTGGCCCGCAGTGCGAAGCCGACGAAGACGAATATCTGTCCGGGGAGAAAAGTCTCACCTGGACCGCATCGTTGTTGATGATCAAAGGAGCCATCGGGCCTAAAAGCGACGACATAGAGGAACTCTCAATGAAAGCACCAATGTCGGTGTCAAAACCGGCGGATCTCGGGTAGGGGGTCCCGAACTGTGCGTCTAGGCGGATGGTAATAGGAGACAAGGGACACAATGTTTTACCCAGGTTCGGGCCCTCTTGATGGAGGTAAAGCCCTACGTCCTGCTCGATAATATTGATGATATGGGTAGTACAAGAGTAGATCTACCACGAGATCAAGGAGGCTAAACCCTAGAAGCTAGACTATGGTATGATTGTTGTATGTTGGGGTTGTCCTACGGACTAAAACACTCCGGTTTATATAGGCACCAGAGAGGGTTAGGGTTACACAAAGTCGGTTACAATGGTAGGAGATCTGAATATCCGTATCGCCAAGCTTGCCTTCCACACCAAGGAAAGTCCCATCCGGACACGGGACAAAGTCTTCAATCTTGTATCTTCATAGTCCAGGAGTCCGGCTGAAGGTATAGTCCGGCTATCCGGACACCCCCTAATCCAGGACTCCCTCAACGACGAAGAGGCGCTGGACTAACTGCTAGAGCCGATTCTCACAACCGCGCCCCCTACTTGGCGTGCCAAAGATGTCGGTGAGAACGACACCTATGGGATCACGAGAATCCCTACTACGGTTAGCGGGGCACGGGGTTGAAAGAAGAGCGGATCAAACAGATAGCACACGATTCGTTTATCCAGGTTCGGGCCGTGAGGATGCGTAAAACCCTACTCTTGCTTTGGTGGATGTATATCTATGTTCTTGAACTAGCTATGGGGCGTGAAGAGCTCCAAAAAACCGAATCCTTCTCCTGGTCGCCTCGCGCCTCCTTTTATAGGAAAAAGGGGTTGCCACAGTGGCACACATGAGGTGGAAAGGGTACAGTGACGCGAGGTTATCCTTCGCATTACATGACAAGGCGCGTTTAATGCGTCTGCTTACGTGTCCTTGCTTTGTCGGGGGCGGGGGTGAAGCCCGTCCTGTCCGTCGCCGCTCCTCCTCACGTCGACAGACGCCCTGGCCAGTGATGCCCGTGGTGCCATGTAGGCAGGCAGGCAGCTGAGGTGGCGCGGTGGCGGTGTCTTCACGAAGAACTGCATGCCGCCACGCAGGTGCCTGCCTAGTTGGTTGGGTCGGCAGCTGTATGCGAACGGTGGTGGAGACTTGGTTGGCGTGGGCCTGATGGTGGTCTGTAGACGTCCTCGGCAAGGGCCTTGCCGGGGCCCCGGCAAGGGTCTTGTCGCGGCGCCCACCGTCCTCCCCGGCAAGGCGCTTGCCTGGGGTCTCGTGGTCTTCCTTGGCTGGTATCTTGCCAAGGGTCATCGTCTTCTTAGTGCATATATGATCTTGAGTGTTTCTTCACGAAGATCTGCATGCCACCACGGAGACATCTCCCGAATCCTTGCCCCATGGGGGCAGTGGACTCAAGGGTGGTTTGCTCCGTAGGAGTAGGGCGAGTTGCCGCGACAAGGGTCTTGTCGGGGCTGCTAAAGCCGGTCCCGGCAAGGATCTTGCCGGGGGAGCCCGCCTCGTCCCTTGGCTCTTCGTGGTCCTGGCCTTGGCGTCGCTCCAGTTCCCTTGAGCTTTGGTCTTACCCTGGCTCACCTCCCTTGCCTTGCTTGGTGTGGTCGTGGGCGCGGCTCTGACTGCCCGTGCACAGTTATAGGGGTACAAAAAGTGTACCCCTCTTTTTGTACACCGACAGCCTACTAGATTGATCTTTCTTGCAATGGAAGAAGTGCTTAGCTTTGGGTTCAATATTGCGGTGTCCTTTCCCAGTGACAGTAGTGGCAGCAAGGCACGTATTGTATTGTTGCCATCGAGGATAACAAGATGGGGTTTATATCATATTGCATGAGTTTATCCCTCTACATCATGTCATCTTGCTTAAAGCTTTACTCTGTTCTTATGAACTTGATACTCTAGATGCATGCTGGATAGCGATCGATGTATGGAGTAATAGTAGTAGATGCAAGCAGGAGTCGGTCTACTTGTCTCGGACGTGATGCCTATATACATGATCATACCTAGATATTCTCATAACTATGCTCAATTCTATCAATTGCTCAACAGTAATTTGTTCACTCACCGTAATACTTATGCTCTTGAGAGAAGCCACAAGTGAAACCTATGGCCCCCGGGTCTATTTTCAATCATATTAATCTTTCAATACATAGTTATTTCTATTTCCTTTTATTTTACTTTGCATCTTTATCATAAAAATACCAAAAATATTATCTTATCATATCTATCATATCTCACTCTCGTAAGTGATCGTGTAGGGATTGACAACCCCTTATCGCGTTGGTTGCGTTGATTTATTTGTTTGTGTAGGTGTGAGGGACTCGTGCGTGGTCTCCTACTGGATTGATACCTTGGTTCTCAAAAACTGAGGGAAATACTTACGCTGCTTTACTGCATCACCCTTTCCTCTTCAAGGGAAAACCAACGTAGTGCTCAAGAGGTAGCAAGAACGATTTCTGGCGCCATTGCAGGGGAGATTTACGCAGAAGTCAACATACCAAGTACCCATCACAAACTCTTATCTCCCGCATTACATTATTTGCCATCTGCCTATCGTTTTCCTCTCCCCCACTTCACCCTTGCCATTTTATTCGCCCTCTCTTTTCCGTTCACTTTTTTTCGCTCGCTTCTTGTTTGCTCGTGTGTTGGATTGCTTGCTTGTCACGATGGCTCAAGATAATACTAAATTGTGTGATTTCACCAATACCAACAAAAATGATTTTCTTAGCAATCCGATTGCTCCTCTTACCGATACTGAATGTTGTGAAATCAAAGCTGCCTTGTTAAATCTTGTCATGAAAGATCAATTCGGCTACCTTCCTAGTGAATATGCCGCTACCCATCTAAATAGCTTCGTCGATTTGTGTGATATGCAAAATAAGAAAGATGTGGACAATGATATGTTAAATTGAAGCTATTTCCTTTTGCGCTTAGAGATCGTGCTAAAGCTTGGTTTTCGTCTTTTCCTAAAAATATATTGATTCTTTGCCTAAAAATACTACACAACCTTCTTCTTGTAGACATTGTTGGGCCTCCAAGTACAGAGGTTTGTAGGACAGTAGCAAATTTCCCTCAAGTGGATGACCTAAGGTTTATCAATCCGTGGGAGGCGCAGGATGAAGATGGTCTCTCTCAAGCAACCCTGCAACCAAATAACAAAGAGTCTCTTGTGTCCCCAACACACCCAATACAATGGTAAATTGTATAGGTGCACTAGTTCGGCGAAGAGATAGTGATACAAGTGCAATATGGATGATAGATATAGGTTTTTCTAATCTGAAAATATAATAAGAGCAAGGTAACTAAAGATAAAAGTGAGCGTAAACAGTATTGCAATGTGTTGAAACAAGGCCTAGGGTTCATACTTTCACTAGTGCAAGTTCTCTCAACAATAAGAACATAATTGGATCATATAACTATCCCTCAACATGCAACATAGAGTCACTCCGAAGTCACTAATAGCGGAGAACAAACAAAGAGATTATGGTAGGGTACGAAACCACCTCAAAGTTATTCTTTCCAATCAATTCGTTGGGCTATTCCTATAAGTGTCACAAACAACCCTAGAGTTCGTACTAGAATAACACCTTAAGACAAAAATCAACCAAAACCCTAATGTCACCTAGATACTCTAATATCACCTCAAGTATCCATGGTTATGATTATATGATATGCGTCACACAATCTCAGATTCATCTATTCAACCAACACATAGAACCTCAAAGAGTGCCCCAAAGTTCATGGGCGGTACCCGCAAGTTGATCACCAAAACATACATCAAGTGAATCACGTGATATCCCATTGTCACCACAGATACGCACGGTAAGACATACATCAAGTGCTCTCAAATCATTAAAGACTCAATCCGATAATATTAATTCAAGGGGAAAACTCAGTCCATTACAAGAGAGTAGAGGGGGAGAAGAAACATAAGATCCAACTATAATAGCAAAGCTCGCGATACATCAAGATCGTGCCAAATCAAGAACAGAGAGAGAGAGAGAGAGAGAGAGAGAGAGAGAGATCAAACACATAGCTACTGGTAAATACCCTCAGCCCCGAGGGTGAACTACTCCCTCCTCATCATGGAGAGCGCCGGGATGATGAAGATGGCCACCGGTGAGGGTTCCCCTCTACGGCAGGGTGCCGGAACAGGGTCCCGATTGGGTTTTGGTGGCTACAGAGGCTTGCGGCAGCAGCGGAACTCCCGATCTATTCTGTTCTCTGGGAGGGTGGGCGCCCCCACCCTCGTGGGCAGCCCGGGACTCCCCTGGCGTGCACTCCAAGTTTTTTTGGTAGCTTTCCTTCCAAAAATAACTTCTCTAGTTGATTTCATTCCGTTTCGACTCTGTTTGATACCCCTTTTCTTCGAAATACTGGTATAGGCAAAAAAACAACAATTCTGGGTTGGGCCTCCGGTTAATAGGTTAGTCCCAAAAAATAATATAAAAGTGGATAATAAAGCCCAATATTGTCTTAAAACAGTAGATAATATAGCATGGAGCAATCAAAAATTATAGATACATTGGAGACGTATCAAGCATCCCCAAGCTTAATTCCTGCTCGTCCTCGAGTAGGTAAATGATAAAAAAAGATAATTTTTGATGCGGAGTGCTACTTGGCATAATTTCAATGTAATTTTTCTTAATTGTGGCATGAATATTCAGATCCAAAAGATTCAAGAAAAAAGTTCATATTGACATAAAAATAATAATACTTCAAGCATACTAACAAAGCAATTATGTCTTCTCAAAATAACATGGCCAAAGAAAGTTATCCCTACAAAATCATATAGTCTGGTTATGCTCTATGTTCACCACATAAAGTATTTAAATCATGCACAACCCTGATGACAAGCCAAGCAATTGTTTCATACTTTTGACATTCTCAAAACTTTTTCAATCTTCATGCAATACATGAGCGTGAGCCATGGATATAGCACTATATGTGGAATAGAATGGTGGTTGTGGAGAAGCCAAAAAGAGGGGCAGATAGTCTCACACAAACTCGGTGTATCAACGGGCTATGGAGATGCCCATCAATGGATATCAATGTCAGTGAGTAGGGATTGCCATGCAACGGATGCACTAGAGCTATAAGAATATGAAAGCTCATCAAAAGAAACTAACTGGGTGTGCATCCAACTCGCTTGCTCACGAAGACCTAGGGCATTTTGAGGAAGCCCATCATTGGAATATACAAGCCAAGTTCAATAATTAAAAATTCCCACTAGTATATGAAAGTGACAAAATGAGAGACTCTCTATCATGAAGATCATGGTGCTACTTTGAATCACAAGTGTGGTAAAAGGATAGTAACATTGTCCCTTCTCTCTTTTTCTCTCATTTTTTTATTGGGGCCTTTTCTCTTTTTTTATGGCCTCTTTTTCTCCTTTTTTTTGTCCGGAGTCTCATCCCGACTTGTGGGGGAATCATAGTCTCCATCATCCTTTCCTCACTTGGGACAATGTTAAAAAAATGATGATCATCACACTTTTATTTACTTACAACTCAAGAATTAAAACTCGATACTTAGCAAATATGACTCTATATGAATGCCTCCGGCGGTGTACCGGGATGTGCAATGACTCATGAGTGACATGTATGAAAGAATTATGAACGGTGGCTTTGCCACAAATACGATGCCAACTACATGATCATGCAAAGCAATATGACAATGATGGACCGTGTCATAATAATCGGAACGATGGTAAGTTGCATGGCAATATATCTCGGAATGGCTATGGAAATGCCATGATAGGTAGGTATGGTGGCTGTTTTGAGGAAGGTTTATGGTGGGTCTATAATACCGGCGAAAAGTGCACGGTATTAGAGGGGCTAGCAATGGTGGAAGGAAGAAGGGCGCGTATAATCCATGGACTCAACATTAGTCATAAAGAACTCATATACTTATTGCAAAAATCTACAAGTTATCAAAGCAAAGTATTAAGCGCATGCTCCTAGGGGGATAAATTGGTAGGAAAAGACCATCGCTCGTCCCCGACCGCCACTCATAAGGAGGACAATCAAAAAATAAATCATGCTCCGACTTCAGCACATAACAGTTCACCATACGTGCATGACTCTAATATTACTACCTCCATATCTAAAAACAATCATCAAGCATCAAACTTCTCTCAGTATTCAACACACTCATAAGAAAGTTTTTACTATTCTTGAATACCTAGCATATTAGGGTTAAGCAAATTACCATGCTATTTAGGACTCCCAAAGTAATATAAGTGAATCATGAGAGTTCATATATTTCTTCAAAATAAAACCACCATTGTGCTCTAAAAGATATAAGTGAAGCACTAGAGCAAACAACAAACTACTCTGAAAGATATAAGTGAAGATCAATGAGTAGTCGAATAATTATGCAACTATGTGAAGACTCTCCCATTTAATAATTTCAGATCTTTATACTTTATTCAAACAACAAGCAAAAATAGAAAATGACATGATGCTCCAAGCAAAACACATATCATGTGGTGAATAAAAATATAGCTCCAAGTAAAGTTGCCGATGAACGAAGACGAAAGAGGGGATGCCTTCCGGGGCATCCCCAAGCTTAGGCTCTTGGTTATACTTGAATATTACCTTGGGGTGCCTTGGTAATCCCCAAGCTTAGGCTCTTGCCACTCCTTATTCCATAGTCCATCGAATCTTTACCCAAAACTTGAAAATTTCACAACACAAAACTTAACAGAAAACTCGTGAGCTCCGTTAGCGAAAGAAAACAAAACACCACTTCAAGGTACTATAATGAAATCATTCTTTATTTATATTGGTGTTAAACCTACTTTATTCCAACTTCTCTATGGTTTATAAACTATTTTACTAGCCATAGAATCATCAAAATAAGCAAGCAACACAATGAAAACATAATCTGTCAAGAACAGAACAGTCTGTAGTAATCTGTATCTAACGCAAACTTCTGGAACTCCGAAAATTCTAAACTAAATTGGGGGACCTGAAGAATTTGTCTATTAATAATCTGCAAAAATAATCAACTAAATAGAATTCTCTAGTAAAAAGTTTTAGCTAATCTCGTGAGCGCTAAAGTTTCTGTTTTTTATAGCATGAACATAAAGACTTCACCCAAGTCTTCTCAAAGGTTCTACTTGGCACAAACACTAATTAAAACACAAAACCACATCTAAACAGAAGCTAGATGTATTATTTATTCCTAAACAGAACCAAAAAGCAAGAAACTAAAATAAAATTGGGCTGCCTACCAACAAGCACTAACGTTTAACGCCCCTAGCTATGCATGATGATTTCAATGATGCTCACATAAAAGATAGGAATTGAAACATAAAGAGAGCATCATGAAGAATATGACTAGCACACTTAAGTCTAACCCACTTCCTATTCATAGGGATTTTGTGATCAAACAACTTATGGGAACAATAATCAACTAGCATAGGAAGGCAAAACAAGCATAACTTCAAAACTTTAAGCACATAGAGAGGAAACTTGATATTATTGCAATTCCTACAAGCATATATTCCTCCCTCATAATAATGTTTAGTAGCATCATGAATGAATTCAACAATACAACCAGCACCTAAAGCATTCTTTTCATGATCTACTTGCATAGAAAATTTACTACTCTCCACATAAGCAAAATTCTTCTCATTTGGGATAGTGGGAGTATCATAAGAGACTTGAATACTATAAATTGTTTCCACATTAAAATAGTAATGTTCAGGAAAGGGGGAATCATAATCATTACAAGTTTTATAAATATAATCGTCACTATTTTTTATAGCACAAGTTTCATCACAATAATCATAATAAGTAGCAACTTTGTTCTCATCATAATCAATTGAAACCTCTTCCGAAATAGTGGATACATCACTAAATAAAGTCATGACCTCTCCAAATCCACTTTCATAAATATTATAAGATTCAACATCCTCCAAAATAGTGGGATCACTACTTCCTAAAGTTGACACTCTTCCAAACGCACTTTCATCAATATAATCATCATAGGTAGAAGGCATGCTATCATCATAACAACTTTGCATATCAAAACTTGACAGGCTAAAAATATCATCTTCATTAAACATAGTATCCCCAAGCTTGGGACAAACATTAATTGCAGAAAATATATTCTCCAATATGTCATCCTCATTAAACATAGCTTCCCCAAGCTTGGGCCTTTTCATATCATAAGCACAATCACTCTCATTATTAATAGTATGGATAGCACCAATAGTATAGCAATTATCATATTCTTCCAAGAAAGTGCTAAAAAGGTTTTCAAGATCATAAGAAGTATCATTATCTTCACAATCATAATCATCACAACAAGCAATAGGCATAACGAGATCATCATCAAGTGTATCATCTTCCACAATTATTTTTGATTCATTTTCATGCGGCACAACAATAATAGGAGCAACCTTATTTGGGAGAGACACCTCTTTACCACTCTTCCTTTTTCTTTTCTTCTTCTTCACCACATCATGTGTGGGTTCAATCCTCTTTTTGGAGCTCCTAATTAATGATATTGGTTGGATAGAAGGCTCCTCCTCGTTACCTGATTCATCATGAGAAATAATAGGAGGATATTGGGAAGTCTGTTCCCTTTCGTTAGTATTCTCTTCATCCTCTATTTGTTTTCTTTTATTTATGTAATTGTCAATATAAGGATTTTCAATGCAATTCACCGCACAATACATATAAATTTCTTCTAGATCAAAATGAAGAACTCTATCAAGGCCATAAAAAAGAAAAGGCCCAAATAAAAAAATGAGAGAAAAAGAGAGAATGGACAATGTTACTATCTTTTTACCACACTTGTGCTTCAAAGTAGCACCATGATCTCCATGATAGAGAGTCTCTTATGATATCACTTTCATATACTAGTGGGAATTTTTCATTATAGAACTTGGCTTGTCTATTCCAATGATGGGCTTGCTCAAAATGCCCTAGGTCTTCGTGATCAAGCGAGTTGGATGCACACCCACTTAGTTTCTTTTGTTGAGTTTTCATATACTTATAGCTCTCGTGCATCCGTTGCATGCCAATCCCTACTCACTCAAATTGATATCTATTGATGGACATCTCCATAGCATGTTGATACGCCTAGTTGATGTGAGACTATCTTCTCCTCTTTTTGTCTTCTCCACAACCACCATTCTATTCCACTTATAGTGCTATGTCCATGGCTCACGCTCATGTATTGAGTGAAGATTGAAGAAGTTTAAGAAGATCAAAAGTATGAAACAATTGCTTGGCTTGTCATCGGGGTTGTGCATGATTTAAATACTTTGTGTGGTGAAGATAGAGCATAGCCAGACTATATGATTTTTTAGGGATAACTTTCTTTGGCCATATTATTTTGAGAAGACATGATTGCTTAGTTAGTATGCTTGAAGTATTATTATTTTTATGTCAATATTAAACTTTTGTCTTGAATCTTTCGGATTTGAATATTCATACCACAATTATAAAGAATTACATTAAAATTATGCCTAGTAGCATTCCACATCAAAAATTCCGTTTTTATCATTTACCTACTCGAGGACGAGCAGGAATTAAGCTTGGGGATGCTGATACATCTCCAACGTATTTATAATTTTTGACAGTTCCATGCTATATTATATTCTGCTTTGGACATTATTGGGCTTTATTAAACAGTTTTATATTATTTTTGGGACTAACCTAGTAACCGGAGGCCCAGCCCAGAATTGCTGTTTTTCGCCTATTTCAGAGTTTCACAGAAATAGAATATCAAACGGAGTCCAAACGGAATGAAACCTTTGGGAACGTGATTTTCAAAACGAATGTGATCCAGAGGACTTGGACCCTACGTCAAGGCATCTACCAGGAGGGCACGAGGTTGGGGGGGCGCGTCTACCCCCCGCCCTGGTGCGCCCTCCACCCTCATGGGCCCATGTTGCTTCACTGACGTACTCCTTCCTCCTATATATACCTACGTACCCCCAAACTGCCAGATACGGAGCCAAAAACCTAATTCCACCGTCGCACCCTTCTGTACCCGTGAGATCCCATCTTGGGGACTGTTCCAGAGCTTCGCCGGAGGGGGCATCGATCACGGAGGGCTTCTACATCAACACCATAGCCTCTCCGATGATGTGTGAGTAGTTTAACTCAAACCTTCGGGTCCATAGTTATTAGATAGATGGCTTCTTCTCACCTTTTGGATCTCAATACAATGTTCTCCCCTCTCTGGTGGAGATCTATTCGATGTAATCTTCTTTTGCGGTGTGTTTGTTGAGACCGATGAATTGTGGGTTTATGATCAAGTTTATCTAGGGATAATATTTGAATCTCCTTTGAATTCTTTTATGTATGATTGGTTATCTTTGCAAGTCTCTTCGAATTATCAGTTTGGTTTGGCCTACTAGATTGATCGTTCTTGCAATGGGAGAAGTGCTTAGCTTTGGGTTCAATCTTGCGGTGTCCTTTCCCAGTGACAGTAGGGGCAGTAAGGCACGTATTGTATTGTTGCCATCGAGGATAACAAGATGGGGTCTATATCATATTGCATGAGTTTATCCCTGTACATCATGTCATCTTGCTTAAAGCATTACCCTGTTCTTATGAACTTAATACTCTAGATGCATGCTGGATAGCAGTCGATGTGTGGTGTGATAGTAGTAGATGCAGGCAGGAGTCGGTCTACTTGTCTCGGACGTGATGCCTATATACATGATCATACCTAGATATTCTCATAACTATGCTCAATTCTATCAATTGCTCAACCGTAATTTGTTCACCCACCGTAATACTTATGCTCTTGAGAGAAGCCACTAGCGAAACCTATGGCCCCTGGGTCTATTTTCCATCATATTAATCTTTCAATACTTAGTTATTTTTATTGCCTTTTATTTTACTTTGCATCTTTATCATAAAAATACCAAAAATATTATCTTATCATATCTATCAGATCTCACTCTCGTAAGTGATCATGTAGGGATTGACAACCCCTTATCAGGTTGGTTGTGATGATTTATTTGTTTGTGTATGTGCGAGGGACTCGTGCGTGGTCTCCTACTAGATTGATACCTTGGTTCTCAAAAACTAAGGGAAATACGTATGCTGCTTTACTGCATGACCCTTTCCTCTTCAAGGGAAAACCAACGCAGTGCTCAAGAGGTAGCAACCATCACCTTGTCGTCGCCTCTGGCTGCCAGAACAGCCTCCTCGTACGCTCAGAGGAAACTTGCCGGGTCCGTTGCACTGTCGTATCGGTGTGGCAGCTCCGGCCTGAACTTGGGTGGCCACTGCAACCGCCGCAGGGTGGGAGTGAAAGCATGGAGGCCCTCGGCTCCCTCGAAAGCGCGCGTTGATCTGGTCGATGGAGCAAGTTCGGCCATGAGAGCCGACATAAGAGCGCAGCTGACAGAGAGTTGGATCTACGACGCACCCCTACTTGGGGCGCCAAATGTCGGATTTCGGGTTCCGCAAACCCTTTAGAGGTTCGAACTTTGGGGTGTTGTTGGTGTACTAGAGTAGGGGTACCCTAGTATCCCGAACTTGTGCACGGGCAGTCGCAGCGTCCCGCGGCAAGGCTTGCTGGGTGACCGCCAAGATCCTCCGTCGATCCTTTGAAGGCATTCAAGAACAAAGTATTTGAGCCAAGGAGACAAGTCCCCGGCAAGAGGGGCTTGCCGGGAAGGCCACTCAAGGCACAAGACCCCGGCAAGAGGAGCTTGCTGGGAAGGCCAACCAAGGCATCTCAAGGAACTTGCCGCGACGCGCCACGCGTCCTGG
Organism: Aegilops umbellulata; assembly: GCA_032464435.1. Lineage (NCBI taxonomy): Eukaryota > Viridiplantae > Streptophyta > Magnoliopsida > Poales > Poaceae > Aegilops > Aegilops umbellulata. The sequence goes on from CP136060.1 coordinate 202,871,996, forward strand.
CAGGACCCGGCGAGCGACAAGCTTCAGGATGCGACGAGACAACTACCGCGGCAAGGCACTTGCCGCGACAAGCCTCCACTCTGTACCTGCGCTCCAGCACACCCACCTACGTGTCGCTCTGGGACCCTTCCTGGCGTACGTGGTGGGAGGCTGTGCAGCCAGGGGTACACTGTGGCATGCGGCGCTGACAAGATCGCCATCGTGGCGAGCGGTGGCGCCCCTGACGGTCCCTTTTCTGCACCGTCAGGGCGACGTAGATAGGCATTTAATGCCTTTGTCCCCTGCCGTCAGGGTTAGGTATGATACACTGTGTAGGTAGCTGTACCTACCACCGCATCTTTCCATTTTTGCCCTTACCTACGTTGCCACCTGTTGGAGACCCCTTGAACATAGAAAAGGAGGCCCATGCACAACGTAGAAAAGGGAGCGTCCCCGGAGAGCGATCTCTCAGAGGACAAACAGAAGAACGCTCGGTCTCGTTAGCTGCTTGAGTGTACTGTAGCACTCGGCGCTCCTGAGCAAGAACTCAATACAATCCAAAAAGCAGCAGTAGGAGTGTTATCTCTCCGGAGAGCTCCGAAGCTGGGTAAAAACCCCTCGTGTGCCTCGCCTCGATCCGCTCTTCGCGCGACCTCCGCCCCCCCGCCGAATCGAGAAGGGGCTCCGTCCCCATAGGTGCTCGAGGAGCCAGAAATCCCCGGCATCTTTGGCGCGCCAGGTAGGGGGCGTCGAGGTTGTGTGAACCTGATCCGGCGTTCACGCGAGCTACATCTTAATCGATTTCATCGACATGCCGCCGAAGAAGAAGGCTTTGGAGGCGGCTGCTCCGTCCGCGTCGAATCGGCCGCCGCCGGAGCAAACGGCCGGTGGGGAAGACGCCGGTGGAAGAACGGGCGTCGACGAGGGAGTTCACGGTGCCGCCAGGTCCAAGGACAAGACTGCGCTGCCCGTCGGCGGCATAGCCGGCTCCCACGACGACCGGGCGTCCGTAGACGCACCGCGCCCATCTCAGGAGGCGCAGGACCGGCAGCGTCGTGGTACTCACAGTACCATACGCTCGCTGGACCCAAACCGAGCTGGCGGATCTCGGGATGCTCAAGGCCAACATGCTCGCCAACGTGCTGGCGCGAGTGAGGCACGGTCGCCTGGACGGAATACTGCTCCTTCTAACATCGTTGGAAGTCCGAGCATATCCCGCTCCTCGCACCGCTCGCCACCGCTTCCCGCCAGTCCAGCAGAAGCTTTGGCGCGAGCTCAACTACTCCTAGACTTCCCTCCAACGCCAGACAAGATCGACGACCGGAGGGCCACCATTCAGAGTCTCATCGGCTTCGCCAACGGCGACACTCCACGGCAGGCGACCACATCGCAGCCGCTGCAGGCCAGCCAGGTGCGAGCCGATGGCGACAAAACCGGTGGTGGTGCAACCATCGTGCACTCTCCGCCCCGAAGGCCAAGATCGCCGACTCGCCGGGTCCGCCACAACAGCGACTCCACCGCTTCATCAGATCCACGAGCCCGCCGTGATCAGCGCCAAGTTCTTCATGAACGACAGTAGGAAGACGCTCGTACCCGCATCGAGCGCCGAAGAGAAGCGCGATGTCAGTAGGACAAGCGCGCTGGGCCCACTGTTGACATGCATGCGCCAGGAGAACCAGGCGACCTGCCGTACGCGGTAGGTCGCCCTGCGTTCACCCGTGAGCTGTGGCAAGTCCAGTGGCCCAGCACGAAGAACTTCAAGCCCGACGTACCCGAGAAGTACGATGGCAAGTTGCATCCGTCGGAGTTCCTCAGCATCTACATCATTGCGGTGCAAGCTGCTGGGGGGCGCGACGATAAGATCCTTGCCAACTACTTCCCGCTGGTGCTCAAGCCCAACGTCAGGTCCTTGCTCATGCACTTACCGGAAAACTCCATATCTTCCTGGGCAGACCTATGCCATCAGTTTGTCGGCGCCTTTACAGGCAACCACAAACCTCATGGCCAGGAGAGTGATCTTCACCTGCTTGCCCAGAAGGAAGGAGAGCCCCTGCGCAAGTACATCCAGAGATTCAGCCAAGTGCAATGCGACATCCTAGACGTCCACCCTGCCGCGGTCATCAGTGCGTTCCACCAGAACGTGCGTAACCGCAGGATGCGGGAGAAGATGGCGATGTGCAAGATCAGAGACGTCCGTGAACTGTATGCCCTGGCCGAAGATGTGCACGTGCTGAGGAAGGGAGGAAACTCCTCGGAGAGAATACAGGAACAGGAGGATCTGACAGCGATGATGCCGCCCCGGCAAACAAAAACCGGCGGCGGAACAACAGGAAGAGGAAAGGCAAAGACGTGCTAGTTGTCGAGCAGTCCGGCAACGAAGGTTGCGCCAAGATAGCCAAGACTGGTAGCTCCGGCAAGGAGGTTGCCGCATGCGCCAACTGCCAGGCTGTGGCGGCCGCCGACAAGCAGGACGGCACCAACAAGCAGTACTGCAAGATTCACCGCAGCAAGAGCCATGACCTCCAGAGCTGCAAGAAGGTCGAGCAGCTCGTCGAGCTGCAAAAGGCCGAGTAGGAGCAACGCGACAAGGAGAAGGCCCAAGGAGGTGCTGGAGGATCTGGTACGAACGCACTGGCCGGGGGGGACGCCGCGGCAACGCCAAGCAGCGGCAAGGCGACAGACCTCCCCGCGGCCGCGACAAGGATGAAGATGACGACGACGATGAAGACATGGATGACATCGAGACCAGCGAGCAGGAGTTCTAGAAAGCCACAGAAGTTTTGTGCGTTGACGGCGGTGCTTCTCTGCATACTTCACACCGCCAACTCAAGCAGTGGGTGCGAGAAGTCAATGCAGCAGAACCACCCGTTGAGTCACGCAAGCTTCTGAAATGGTCCAGCACGCCTATCATCTTTGATATTGAGGACCACCCTGATCGCACAATTGCTGTCGGGTGTTTGCCGATGTTGGTCTCACCAACTATCCGCAACCTCAAGGTCACTAAGATGCTAGTTCACGGCGGGGCCGGCTTGAACCTGATCTCCTCCGCTGTACTCCGGAGACTCGAAGAGACCGACACGTTCCAAGGAATCAACCCGGGAAGGAGCAAGCCGAAGGGAAAGATCACGCTGTCGGTGACATTTGGCAGCGAGCTGAACTTCAGGACTGAGAGGATCACTTTCGACGTTGCCGATTTTCCATTGCCTTACAATGGAATTCTCGGCCGTCCAGCGCTCGCCAAGTTCATGGCAGCCTCTCACTATGCATACAACATGCTGAAGATGCCAGGCCCGATAAGTGTCATCACTGTCCCTGGCGACAAGAAAGATGCTCTTATCTGTGCCGACAAGATCTACCGGGAAGCAGCAGCCGCCACAGATCGCGAGACACTTGCTGCTGAAGCTCCCGGGGGAAGAAGAAGACCAAGTCCGGCAAGAGCTCTGATGCCCACTCCGGCAAGCGCACCTCTTCGGAGTGCTGCGCTACCGTCGAGGACGCACCATCGAGCTCCACCGGCAAGTGTAAGAAGACGATGACAGCTCCGCCAGCGACCAAGAAGGTGTCCGCCAAGGAGGACGACACTGGTGGTACTTTCACCATCAGTGCCACTCTCGACCCTAAATAGGAAAGCGCGCTTGTTGCTTTCCTGCGGGCGAATGTCGATGTGTTTGCATGGCAACCGTCTGACATCCCCGGTGTTCCCAGCAAAGTAATTGAGCACCACCTCGCCGTTTGTCCTCATGCGCGGCCCGTCAAGCAGAAAGTCAGGAAGCAAGCAGTGGAGCGCCAAGAGTTCATCGCAGAAGAGATCAAGAAGTTGGAAGCAGCAGGCCTCGTCAGAGGAGTGCTCCATCCCACGTGGTTGGCCAATCCTGTAGTCGTGCGCAAGGCAAACGGGAAATGGAGGCTTTGCATCGACTTCACCGATGTAAATAAAGCTTGTCCCAAAGACCCATTTCCCCTGCCGCGCATTGACCAGATTGTTGACTCCACGGCCGGATGTGATTTGATTTCATTTCTTGACGCCTACTCAGGATATCATCAGATCTTCATGGCAGAAGAGGATGAGGAGAAAACCGCTTTCATCACTCCATGTGGCATGTACTGTTTCGTAGTGATGCCTTTCGGTTTGAAGAATGCTGGTTCAACATTTGCAAGGGTCGTCCATACTGCTTTTGAGCCGCAAATACACAGAAATGTGGAAGCCTACATGGATGATATAGTGGTCAAGAGCAGGGACAAGTCAACTCTGATTCAAGATCTAGAAGAGACTTTTGCAAATCTGCGCAAGATCAGCCTCAAGCTCAACCCCGAGAAGTGCGTGTTTGGAGTCCCTTCCGGCAAGCTTCTCGGGTTCTTCGTGTCTCAGCGGGGGATTGAAGCCAATACCGACAAGATCAAGGCCATTGAGCAGATTGAAGCACCGAAGCGCGTCAAGGATGTACGAAGACTTGCCGGCTGCATGGCGGCTCTCAGCAGGTTTATCTCTAAGTCAGTTGAGCGCGCCCTACCGTTTTTCAAAATTTTGAAAAAGGCAGGTCCAATGAAATGGACTCCGGAAGCGGAGGATGCGCTGCAAGACTTGAAGAGATACCTGTCCTCCACTCCAATACTTGTCGCACCTAAGCCACAAGAGAAGTTGCTGCTATATCTGGCGGCAACCAATCAAGTGGTTAGTGTTGCGTTAGTAGCAGAGAGGGAGGCAGATGATGAGCCAACAACCACGGCAAGCGCATCCAGCGACAAGCAGGGGGCTTCCCCGACAAGCTCTGGTCCCGACAAAGATGGGTCTGCGCAGATGTGCGAAGAGATACATCAGAAGAAAATGGTGCAGCGCCCAGTTTACTTTGTCAGTTCCCTTCTGCAGGGGGCTAGGTCAAGGTACTCTGGTGTGCAGAAACTGCTTTTCGGCCTTCTCATGGCCTCGAGAAAGCTGCGCCATTACTTCCAAGCACATGAGATCACCGTTGTCACTCGTTTTCCGCTGAAGAGGATACTGCAGAATCCCGAAGCAATAGGCAGGATTGTTGAGTGGGCACTGGAACTTTCAAGCTTTGGCCTCAAGTTTGAGAGCACTTCAACTATCCAAAGCAGAGCATTGGAAAAATTCATAGCAGAGTGGACGCCAACACCAAACGAAGAAATTCCAGAGACGAGCATCCCCGTCAAGGAAGCAAACAAAGAGTGGCTGATGTACTTTGATAGAGCCTTCTCGCTGCAAGGCGCCGGTGCTGGCGTGCTGCTTGTCGCACCCACCGGAGAGCACCTCAAGTACGTAGTCCAGATGCACTTTCCCAAGGAGCAAGCAACAAACAATACTGCAGAGTATGAAGGATTGCTTGCCGGTCTCAGGATCGCGGCAGAACTTGGAATCAAGCAACTCATTGTCAGGGGTGACTCGCAGCTTGTCGTCCGCCAAGTGAACAAGCATTATCAGAGTCCGATGATGTAAGCTTACGTTGATGAAGTGAGGAAGCTGGAAGAGCGCTTTGTCGGCCTATAGATGGAACATGTTCCAAGAGCTCAGAACGACATCGCTGACGGCCTGTCAAAGTGCGCGGCACTTAAGTTACCCGTGGAACCAGGGATCTTTGTGCTCAAGCTGACTCAACCATCCGTGATGCCATCAACTGGACAGAGCAAGAAGAGGAAGTTGATTTCTGGTAACTATCTTCCGGTAGAGCTTCCCGAAGCCGCCGCCAAGAAGGTCCCCAAGATCAACGCCAAGAGTGCTGAGGAGCAGTCTGCTCCGACAAGCCCCAGGGTTTGTTTCGATGAAGCAGACGCTCCCAACAAGTTTTGCTTCGGCAAGCTTGCCGGGGAACGTCAAGCTCCGGCTGAGCCGCAGGTTCTCGCCGTAGAAGCGGATGTTCCCGCAACAGCAGATATGCCTTTAGTCCTTGTTGTCGAGCCTCAAGCTCCAGCCTGGGCGCAGCAGATCGTCCGTTTCCTCCAGACAGGAGAACTTCCCGAAGAGCAAGAAGAAGCGGAAAGAGTAGCCCGGCAGTCTAGTATGTACCAGTTCGTTGACAACGCACTGTACAGAAGAAGACTCAACGGAGTGAAATTGAAGTGTATTCCCCGGGAAGATGGACAGAAGCTGTTGGCAGAGATGCATGGAGGCATTTGTGGTCACCACATTGGCGCAAGAGCGCTTGCCGGCAAACCGTTCCGGCAAGGCTTCTTTTGGCCGACAGCCCTCCAGGATGCAACTGCACAAGTAACCAAGTGTGAAGCATGCCAGTTCCATTCCAAGCAGATACACCAGCCAGCTCAAGCTCTCCAGACGATCCCTTTATCCAGGCCATTTTCGGTCTGGGGGCTCGACATCCTCGGCCCCTTCCCCCGAGCAGTCGGGGGCTTTGAGTACTTGTACGTCGCAATCGACAAGTTCACAAAGTGTCCAGAAGTGGAACCAGTGAGGAAGGTGACAGCACAGTCAGCAGTCAAGTTCTTCAGGTCGATCGTTTGCCGCTTCGGGATCCCTAACAGGATCATCACCGACAACGGTACACAATTCACGAGTCGCACCTTCATGCAGTACGTCCAAGACCTTGACGCCAAGGTCTGCTTCGCTTCTGTTGCTCACCCCAGGAGCAACGGTCAAGCCAAGAGGGCAAATGCTGAAGTGCTGCGTGGACTCAAGACCAGGACTTTCGACAAGCTGCACAGGTGCGGAAGAAACTGGATCGAGGAGCTGCCGGTGGTTCTTTGGTCGATCAGGACGACGCCAAATCGAGCCACTGGCCAGACACCTTTCTCTCTAGTCTTTGGAGCAGAGGCAGTTATCCCCACGGAACTCGTATACGGATCACCTCGAGTGCTCGCTTATGATGAGCTTGAGCAAGAGCAGCTGCGACAAGATGACGCGCTGCTCCTTGAGGAAGACCGTCTTCAGGCTGCTGTACGAGCTGCTCGATACCAGCAAGCTTTGCGCCGCTACCATAGCCGCAAGGTTAATGCCAGAAGTCTCGAGGAAGGCAACCTTGTTCTTCGGCGCGTTCATTCCGCCAAGAATTCCAACAAGTTGACGCCGAAGTGGGAAGGCCCTTACCGGGTGAAACGAGTCACTAGGCCTGGCGCTGTCCGCCTTGAGACCGAAGATGGCTTTCCGGTGAGCAACTCCTGGAACATCGAGCATCTTCGTAAGTTTTACCCGTAAGGCGCGGTTGTCGGACCCTGTCCGGCAACCACCTTTTTGTACAAGTCTTGTCGCTGTTGCATGTAATCCTTTGTACAAAGCCAGGCGCAGACCCTGAGCGTAAGTGAAGCGCTAGCGCCTTAAGTTTTAGCATGCATGCTGAGTCGAGTCTCGTCCTTGGTTAGGGTTGACAGTGCTTGATAGCGACTAACCCCTAACTTAGAGGTCGAGTGTGCGTCCTTTTGTCGTTCTTTCGTTTCCCTTGGTTCGCAGCACTCGCGCACCCTGACTGGACCACTTAAGGATGAAAAGAAGAAGACGGACGGACCAACACCTGGACCCCGGCAAGCCAGTGTTGCCGGGGGCTGCAAGACCCTGGCAAGCCAGTGTTGCCGGGGGCTGCAAGACCCCGGCAAGCCAATGTTGCCGGGGGCTGCAAGTACAAAGATTAACCCACGGCGAACCAGAGTCGCCGGGGGCTGCAATCTCAGATAAGTTTTTCATCCCTTATCATGCATTCTCTTATGGACTGAGGTATGTGAAACCTCGTTTCTTCCTAAAAGCTACCGTGCTCCCTTAACTCTAGGCCCTAGGGCTCGTTCCCGGGACCAGTTTTGGTCGTAGTCGCGGCAGCAAAGGGACGAAACGAGGAGCCTGAAACCTCCTCCTCCCTGCCTTCGCCAAAAGCATGAGAAAGGTCGAGCGACGTGGGAAGATGGCAGGGCCTGCTGCCGGGAAAAAGGTGTCTATCTTAAAGATATAAAGGATTCGCTCCTTGGCGTGGGTTCCACCCACGAGACAAGTGACCTGGCAAGCATCCCCTTTTCATAAAAAAAGCATTCCACTTAGGTACAGTTCATAGAGAATGAAAAACATGAATGATGGGATTACAAGCTTTAAAAGCAACTAAGGCCCGAGGGCTTACAAACTAAAAAGAGATAAGGTGCCCGTAATCCCTCTCTTGTCCCTCTCTTCAGGAGGCAGGTCAAGGAGGCGAAAAGGGCAAAAGGGGCGCCTAGACGAGCTACGGGTGGCAGAAGACACCAAGAGAATGTCTCGGCGGCCGTCCAAAGGCTGGATGATGATGGCGGCGCCGGAGGCAGAGCTCGAAGACGAGGCGGCAGGACGTCAGCACGCTGTCGAGGGCGCAATGCCCTCGTACTCCAAAGGGCCAGGGTTCCCTTTCTACATGGCGAATGGGAGAGAGGGGAGCAGAAGCTGAAGGGAAGAAGAGATGAAAGAATGCGGTTTTCCGTCCCCCCCTCCCGCTCCTTATAAAGGAGCGGGGTGGGGGCTCGGCCGCCCCGCTCAGCCAATCAAGACACGGAAGGAGCAGGGAACTGGGCCCGACCCGCTGCCACGACCCGCGACGACCCAGTTTCCCGCCTCCACCGTTCGCCACTCCAAGCGCATGGAGGCCGCGTGGTTGGCGTGCAGAACTGAGGCGACGGACGAGGCGATCTCTCCCCACCCCGTGATCGTGGGGAGTGGACGCCTCGAAGACCACGCCTCCACGCGTCCCTCCGTTCGTGGGGAAGGTGCGAACCGCCAGGAGGCGGGTGTTTCGCCTTTCCGAATGAAAGAACTACCCATGACCTCTCCCACAACGCCGCAATCGACGCGTGCCGTTCAGGGAGGGCGCGGTGGATACGGAGCAAGGTGCGACGTGACCCAGGCCGCGCGTGCCCGTGCCCTTTTTTGGGCCTGGCCCAACAGCGCTCGGCACCGTGTATGGCCCAGGCCCCGGGGCTCCTGTCGGTGTACTAGAGTAGGGGTACCCTAGTATCCCGAACTTGTGCACGGGCAGTCGCAGCGTCCCGTGGCAAGGCTTGCCGGGTGACCGCCAAGATCCTCCGTGGATCCTTTGAAGCCATTCAAGAACAAAGTATTTGAGCCAAGGAGACAAGTCCCCGGCAAGAGGGGCTTGCCGGGAAGGAAACTCAAGGCACAAGACCCCGGCAAGAGGAGCTTGCTGGGAAGGCCAACCAAGGCATCTCAAGGAACTTGCCGCGACGCGCCACACGTCCCGGCAGGACCCGGCGAGCGACAAGCTTCAGGATGCGACGAGACAACTACCGCGGCAAGGCGCTTGCCGCGGCAAGCCTCCACTCTGTACCTGCGCTCCAGCACACCCACCTACATGTCACTCTAGGACCCTTCCTGGCGTACGTGGCGGGAGGCTGTGCAGCCAGGAGTACACCGTGGCATGCGGCGCTGACAAGATCGCCATCGTGGCGAGCGGTGGCGCCCCTGACGGTCCCTTTTCTGCACCGTCAGGGCGACGTAGATAGGCATTTAATGCCTTTGTCCCCTGCCGTTAGGGTTAGGTATGATACACTGTGTAGATAGCTGTACCTACCACCGCATCTTTCCATTTTTCCCTTACCTACGTTGCCACCTGTTGGAGACCCCTTGAACATATAAAAGGAGGCCCATGCACAACGTAGAAAAGGGAGGGTCCCCGGAGAGCGATCTCTCATAGGACAAACAGAAGAACGCTCAGTCTCTTTAGATGCTTGAGTGTACTGTAGCACTCAGCGCTCCCGATCAAGAACTCAATACAATCCACAAAGCAGCAGTAGGAGTGTTATCTCTCCGGAGAGCTCCGAAGCTGGGTAAAAACCCCTCGTGTGCCTCGCCTTGATCCGCTCTTCGCGCGACCTCCGCCCCCCGCCGAACCGAGAAGGGGCTCCGTCCCCATAGGTGCTCGAGGAGCCAGAAATCCCCGGCAGGTGCGTGCGAAGAACTCAACCTCCCCAGCCTACCTACACGCCAATCTCATGGCCTATCTTGATGAACTGGAAGGAAATGGGACACATCAGTTTACCCAAGTTCGGGCCACCTTGCGGTGTAAAATCCCACTCCTACTTTGTGGTGGATTGGCCTCGAGGGGCTGAGGATGAACTAGTACAGTGGGAGAACAACCTCAGGAGGAGAAGGAGTGTTCTTGTGCTCAGGTGATCTGGTGGGGGAGAGGATGATCTCCAGGATTCAGATCCTTTCTATGGTGGTGGCTAGGCCCTATTTATAGTGGCCTTGGTCCTCTTCCCAAATGAAGGCGGGAAGGGATCCCACAATGGCCAAATTCGAAGGGAGCCAACTAGTAAATGCTATCTTGACAAAATTAGTCTGCGCCTGCAAAAGCCTCTGCTTGTGACACCGTAGTGGGATCAGTGATGACCTCCGTCCTGCCATCCTAGCGTTCTTGGTCTTGTTACATGGGAATGGAAACCTTTGGTTGAATCCTTGGAACTTCGCGCCTGCACTTGCCTCTTTAGAACCAAAGAGGAAACTGATGTCCTACGCCCGCTGGCGCCCGCCTGGCCTTGGTCTTCATGGCTCTACGTGATCCAAACCTGGTGAGGTGAGACTTGCGTAGAAATGCCCGCTCCTCAGGAGCTAGCTCGAGGAGGCTGCTCCTTGTGGAGGTCTTGGTGTCGTCCGCCTCGCGAGGCTTGGCCCCTCGCGAGGATCTTGAGTTGTTGACGCTGAAGCTGGGCCGTACCAGGCCATTGATGAAGCCACGCCGTGGGCTGCAGGCAGGAAAGTCTAGGTAACCCCATTCCTAGAACGCTGACATAAGTAGAGCAAGAGCAGCATGGGCATTACGATGTCGTGCTCCTTGAGGAAGATCGCCTCCGGGATCATGTGCGTGCTGCACGCTACCAGCAAGCCTTGTGCCGCTATCACAGCCATCGGGTCCATGCCCGAAGCCTTGAGGAAGGTGACAAGGTTCTTAGGCGTGTTCAGTCCGCCAAGGGTTCCAACAAGTTGACGCCAAAGTGGGAAGGACCTTGTCGAGTAGCACGAGTCACCAGACCTGGCGCAGTCCATCTGGAGACCGAAGATGGCATCAAAAGGCAAACCTCATGGAATATTGAGCATCTTCGCAAGTTCTACCCGTAAGGCGCAGCTGCCAGGCCTAGCCCCGGCAGCCACCCTTTTGTACAAGCCTTGCCGATGTGCATGTAACCCTTTGTACAAAGCCAGGCACAGACCCTGAGCACAGATAATAAAACAAAGCGTTTGTGTCGGCGTCCTGGGAATGGGGGTGCCTAGACTTGCCTGCCTGTGGCCCATGGCGTGGCTCCGTCGATGGCCCGGTACGGCCCAGCTTCACCAACAACAACCGAAGACCCTCGCGAGGCGGACGACACCAAGACCTCCCTAAGCGGCGGCCTCACTAGGTTGGCTCCCGAGGAGCGGAGATATCTATACAAGATGTGCCTGGCAAGGTTCATGTGATGTGAGCCATGACGACCAAGGCCCGGCGGGCGCCAGCGGGCGCAGTGTACTAGTTTCCTCTTTGGTGCTAAGGACGCAAGCCCCGGCGCAGGGTCCTGAGGAATCAGGTAAAGGTTTCCATATTGGTGACACAAGACCAAGACTGCCAGGATGATAGGACGGAGGTCATCGCAGAGCCCACTTCGGCGTCACCACCAGAGCCTTTTGTAGGTGAAGACTACTTTTGTCAGGGTAGCTTTTCCTAGTTGTACCCCTTCAAATTTTGCCGTTGTAGGATCCCTTCCCGCCTACATTTGGGAAGAGGACCAAGGCCACTATAAATAGGACTTAGGCACCACCATAGAGGAGGACGGATCGATTCCTCCCAAACCACCTCACCAGCTCATCAAGCTCAAGAACAGCTCACCTCCTGAGGATGTTCATCCACTGTACTAGTTCATCCTCAGTCCCTCGAGGCAATCCACCACAAAGCTAGAGTAGGGTATTACACCGCAAGGTGGCCCGAACCAGGATAAACTACTCTGTCCCTTGTCCCTTGGGTTCGTCGAGCTAGGATGTGAAATTGTCGAGCAGGCAGACTAGGAAGAGGGAGTTCTTCCCGCCCACCCCAGAGTTTGAACCTCTCAAGGGTCTATGGAACCCCGAATCCGACATTTGTCGTGCCAGGTAAGGGGGAGTCGAAGTCACTCTTCCGTCAATCGACTCGCCGCTGCTCCACTTTTTCGATGGCTGATGCTTGTCGAGCCTGTGCTGAGTGTCGAGCTGCTCTTGATCCTCGCGTCGCCCAGACGACGCTCGTCGGCAGGCCTCCCCGTCGTTCTCCAACACCCACCAGCAACACCGCCACCGGCCTGGTGGGGCATGAGCAGCAAGCTTCGTCGCTGCACCCATTCGTGCGGCGGGATAGACGCAGCGCCACCCCGTCAGTGACTCTGACCGGCTCGTCGTCCCACGCTCATCATGGCCCTGCGAACGTGTAGGCTGCGTTGCTCAAGGCGTGTGAGCTCCTGCGCTACCGCCCAGTCGACGACCTCTATGAAGACTAGCTGGAGCGCATCACCGAGCTAGTCTGGGGGCTCTCCGGCACCGTCCCTCTCGTTACCTCACCCGCCGCCTGCTGCGGGCGACGTAGCCCATGGAACGCCTCCGCCACCTCCCCGTCAGGATGTCGCCCTCGGTCCAAGACACGCGACCAAATGGCGTGACCCACAGCGCAGGGCACCCGCACGTGAAGAAGAAAGCTGCCGGGAGGTCCAACCGCCGCAAGAAGGTGCTCCAGCGCTGCCTCCACCATCACGTCCAGACCACGCGCCGCGTGCAGTGGTGGAGCGTGAGCACCAAGGTCAGGCTTCACTTCCACGACGGTCTCCGGTGACCAGAGCGGGCTGCCCCACCTTCACCCCTAAGCCACGCAGCATCGTTTAGCCAGGCAAGTTCAAGCCCGACCTACCTCCAGGCTACGACGGCACCCCTGACCCTGCGGAGTTCCTGCAGCTCTATGAGCTAAGCATCAAGGCGGCCAGCAGCGACGAAAAGGCCGTGACAAGCTAGTTTCCCATGGCCATCAAGGATGGCGCGCACTCGTGGCTCCCAAATTTGCCCGCTGGATTGATCTCCTCCTGGGGAGAGATGCGCGAGCGTTTCGTCGCCAACTTCCAGGGCATACGCGACCGCCCGCCTGCCGCGGGTGACCTGCAGCGCATCAAGCAGCAGCCAGGGGAGACCCTGCAGAAGTACATCCAGCGCTTCAACAGTGTTCGCCTCAAGATCCCCAAGGTTTCAGATGAAGCCATCAACTCGGCGTTCTCCGATGGCGTCCGCGATGTCAAGATGAAGGAGGACCTCGACATCGATGAGGACTTGTGCACGGCTTTGGAGATGTTCAACATGGCAACCAAGTGCGAGAGCTGAGTAACGGTGTCTCTCCCTCCTCAAACTCCCAACGGCCGATCCAGAAGACAAGAAGGCCAAGGCCAATGACGTGAAGCGCAAGGGGGCTGCCGTGCTCGCGGCTGAACCAGAAATGAAGCGCGACTGGGACCACCCAAAATCGTCCAAGGGCAGCCGTCCATTCTGCATCTTCCACAACGTACACAGCCACAGCACCAATGACTGTCAAGAGATCAGAGCCATTCGCGACGGGATCCTCGGTCGACGCCTCGAGTGCAACGACCGAGGCTATGGCCACGGAGGAGGCAGAAGTGGAGGACGCTGGGAGGACCGCGGTTCCGGCAAGGAGTGGCGTGACCAGCCTCGCGAGGGCGCCTGGAGAGACTAGCCTCGTGAGGACCGTCCTCAGGGTGATGCCGGCCTCCCTCCGCTGCCACCACCACCAAGAAGGAATGATGACCACCACAAGGATGAGGGGGCTGGGGGCTTCCAGGAGCCTCGCGCCATTGCCTACATCTTGGGTGGTGCTCAGGCCCCAGCCTCCCAGCGCATCTTCAAGCAGTTCACTTGTGAAGTGAACGCGGCCCTCCCCAGGCTCGAGGCTACGCATCCACTCAGGTGGTCCAAGTGTACCATCACCTTCAGCTCATCTGACCAGCTCAAGGGCGTGGCGACTGCGGGCGCCCTCCCGATGTTCTGCTCGCCCATTATCAGCAATGTCCTTGTCACCAAGACCCACATCGATGGCGGTGCGGGGCTCAATGTTCTTTCCATCGAGATGTTCGACTGCCTCCAAGTGCCATATGATCAGCTGCAGCCCACTAAGCCCTTTCATAGGAGTGACCGACGGCTCCACCACTCCGATAGGGCAGATCCGCCTCCCCGTCACCGTCGGCCAACGCGGCAACTACCGCACCGAGCTCATCCACTTCGATGTCGCCCACATCCGCCTTCCGCACAATGCCATCCTAGGATATCCGGCCCTGGCCAAGTTCATGGCGGTGACCCACCATGGCTACAACATCCTCAAGATGCCAGGTAACCGTGACATCATCACGACCGCCTGCGAGGAGAAGGTGATACGTCTCCAACATATTTGCTTTTCCAAACACTTTTGCCCTTGTTTTTGTCGGATGTGAGGTTCCGGCAAACCCTTAAGGTTCAAACACTGGGGTGCGCGTGCAGTCTCTCCCTCCTACCGATCTATGCTCTAGCTTGGTAAGATCTCGCGGATGAACTCGACGAACACGCAACACAGAAAGACACGAGGTTTATGCTGGTTTGGGCCACCGTTGTGGTGTAATACCCTACTCCAGTGTGGTGGTGGTGCATTGCCTCTGGGGCTGATGATGAACAGTACAAGGGAAGAACAGCCTCCTGAGGTTGAGGTGTTCTTGTGCTTGAGTGGTTGAGGATGATCTGAACCAGTTCATGATCCGTCGCCTCCTACTATGGTGGCTAGTCCTATTTATAGAGGCCCTGGTCCTCTTCCCAAATGTTGAGCGGGAAGGGAGCCAACAACGGCGGGCAAATTTGAAGGGGGACAACTAGTACAAGCTATCCTGACAAAAGTGGTCTTCGCCTGCGAAAAGCTCTGGGTGACGCCATCTTGGGCTCCACAATGACCTCCGCCTTGCCGTCCTCCTGGTCTTGGTCTCGTTGCACCAATATGGCAACCTTTGCCTGATGCCTCGGTACTCTTCGCCTGTGCTGGCCTCCTTAGCACCAAAGAGGAAATAAGGACGCTGCGTGCGCTGGCGCCCGCCTGACACCCGCCTGGTGTCGTTCGTCATGGCTCACATCACGAGAGCCTCGTGAGGTTTGCCCCGCCTTGATATCTCCGCTCCTCGTGAGCCTTCCTGGCTAGGCCACTCCAGAGGAGGTCTTGCGTCGTCTGCTTCGCGAGGCTTGGACCCTCGCAAGGGTCTTGGATGCCTTGTTGATGAAGATGGGTCGTACGCCCTACTGGCTTAGCCACGCTGTGGGCCGCAGGCAGGCAAGTCTGGGGACCCCCGTTCCCATAATGCCGACAGTAGCCCTCGGGCCCAAGGTGCACTCGGGCTTCGCTTCGCGAGGAAGCCAAGGGAAAGTTCAGAGCACCGCGGGCACCAAAAGCCTGCGGCCTCGGTTGACGTGTGGCGGTTGATTGGACGTGGGCGTCTCCGCTTCCTCACGCCTCCTCGACAACTGCATGACTTGTCAAGTCCCTGCGACATGCAAGGAAAACCATGATTACCTGCGATCGTGGGAGACGCTGGTTGGCCTTCTCTTGCCATAAATGGGGAGGGGGGGAGCCCCCGTTGCCCATCCCTTCCTCGCTTGCTTGCTTCTCTGCTTCATTGCCCGCCGTGCCATCGATGGCACCACGAAAAGAAGTTCTCTGGCGCCGAGAAAGGAAAGGCCCCTCTTGAGGGCCCCGGTTCCCCGACGCCCAAGCGCGGCCGCGGCCATCCGCGCAAGCATGCCGTGACCCCCGCTGTGGCCCACCGTCGAGGTGGCGCCGCAGCACGTGGAGGGGATTATCCCATCCATGGTGGTTCAGCCGATAATGGGAGGCGCACGATAGTGGCGCCCCCCCCCCCCCCCCCGCCCGCGCTTCCATTCGGCTGAGGTGTCGCTGGAGTTCATTGTCTGGTCGAAGAGCCCGGCCGGCAACTGGCTCCAAATTCCACGCTTCTTCGCCGGTGAACTGCCGGCCTCTAGTCCGGGCGGGCTCTGGCTGCAGGTAAATGGCTGCTGCAGCAGGGCCTCTTGGGTTGCGGTCGAGACTTCCGCCGTGGGCAACATAGCCCTGGCCCGCGGCTGGAAGACGTTCACCCACTCGCGCGGCCTGGGCAGGCGGTGCACCCTCCACTTTTGGTACGATGGTGAATCGACCCTCTATGTGAGGGTGTTCGGGGAAGATGGTCACCGCGCCGGGTGCTGCCCCGAGACGAACGACGGGGAGGAGGTGCTCGGCCTTGGCGATGGTCGCGATGTGGACGAGGGCGAGCCTACCCTCGGCGGCGACCACGTCTCCTCCAGCTACAGCGACTCTTCCTCCGGTGACAGCTCCAGCAGCGTTGGCTATGACCAGCCGTCATGCCTGCTTCAAAGGAGGCAGCGGGTCATCTCGTCGTCGCGCCTCCGTGAAGCGCGAGGAGGGTTCTGGCTAGGTTCAGGGCATTGCCAAGGGCCTGCCTCTGCGGATTGCTAAAATGATGCTTTGCTTAGCTTTTTATTTCTGTCCTGCATCGAAAAACGAAACCAGTATGGGCCCAGAGGGGCGTGTATCGAAACCTGGTGTGTTTAGGACGCCAAGCGGTGTCTGCATTGCTCGGAAACTGCAAAAAAATCGTTAGGGGGTGCACTAAAGGATTTGCCGTCCACCCAAGCCTTGACTTGGCTCCTTGTATTGCGGTACCCGAGGGGCACGGGAGAGATGTGCCAGCTTTCAGACTCGAACGAGGGTGGCTCGCGAGAAAGCAAAGAGAAGAGAAGTGCTCGCGAGGGCACCTACCTAGCCCCCTCGCGAGGTATGCAAGAAAGAGAACATTAGCAAACTAGAGTCAAAAAGCGGTAAAAGGCCAGGGAACCAAATCAGCAACGAACACCAAGAGCAAATCTGATTAAGGAAAAGCGAGCCAACTACGGAAAGCAAATGAAAAGCCGCGTCCGACACCTAATCTAGTCCTCATGTCTTCTCACCAGCGCGGAGCTAAGTGTTGTCCACTAGGCGTGGGAGGGAGCCTCAGTGCCTGAGGCCGGCGCTCCTGAGACTCCGGGGCGTGTACAGCCCCACTCATTATTACGTGAGAGTGTCACGGGCGACGATTCTTCACAGGCACCAGGCCTTCTTCATAGGCTCTGGGCCTTTCTTCTCAGGCTCCGGGCCTTGCTTCATGGATAGAACTTCCAGAGTTGTTGGATGTTCCAGGCGTTCTGGATGGGTATCCCGTCCCGCGTCTCCAAGCATGCTGCACCCGGCCTAGATACATGGACGACCCTGAATGGGCCCACCCACATGGGCGAGAGCTTGTGCAGTCCTTCCCTAGAAAGGACCCGCCTCAGGACGAGGTCACCCACCTTGAGCGTCCTAGAGCTGATGTTGCGGCAGTGCTACCGCCGTAGTGCTTGTTGTTACCTTGCCGCCCTCAATGCGGCTTCGCGTCGGCATTCCTCCCCCAGTATGACATCCATCCCCCGCATGGCGTTATCATGCTCTTCGTCGAACGCCAAGACCCGTGCGGAGCGATGCTTGACCTCATGAGGGAGGAATGCTTCAGCTCCGTAGACGAGGAAGAACGGTCTCGCCCGTTGGCTTGGTAGCAGTGGTATGGATGGACCACAGCACGGACTGGAGTTCGTCGTGCCAGCCCCTGCCGCAAGTCTCCAGCTTCTTCTTGAAGGTCCTGGTCTTGAGACCCCTCAGGACCTCAGCGTTGGTGCGTTCGGCCTGACCATTGCTCCTGGGGTGGGCCACTGAAGCATAGCAGATATGCGTTCCAAGGTTAGCATAGTAGGTTTTGAAGAGGTTACTAATAAACTACGAGCCGTTATTTGTGATGATGCGGTTGGGGACCCCGAAGTGGATCACGATCCCCTTGATGAATTTGACAGCAAAGCCGGCTGGAATGGTACAGACGGCTTCCACTTCCACCCACTTGGTGAAATTGTCGATGGCGATGTAGAGATAACGGTAGCCCCCTGGCACTCGTGGGAATGGGCCTAAGATGTCTAGCCCCCAGACCGTGAACTACCACGTGAGCAGAATGGTTTGGAGGCCCTGAGCGGGCTGATGGATTTGCTTGGCGTGGAATTGGCAAGCCTCGCAGGACTTCACCAGCTCGGCTGCATCGTTGAGTGCTGTAGGCCAATAGAATACGCTGCGGAAGGCCTTGCCGACGAGGGTCCTTGACGATGAGTGATGCCGACAGTCCCCACCGTGCATGTCAATCAGCAGCTCCCTTCCTTGATCGCTGGAGATGCAGCGCAGCGTCACGTCGTTCGGCCATCTCCTGTACAACTTGTCGTCCTGCATGTAGTATGTCGTGGCCTGTCGGGCCACGCACTTCGCGTCCTCTTCCTTCTCCGGCAGCGTCCTGTGCATCAGGTACTCCTTGAATTCCTTGGTCCAGCACTCCTCCTGGGGCTCGAGCGCCAAGAGCAGCCGTGCTCCTGAGGTTGGGCCGCAAGCTGGGGCTCCCGTGGCCGGGGGCTGTGGGAGCTCCTCCCAAGGCTGAGTCATGCTTGAAAGAGGTGGCGTAGCTGATGGCTTGAAGAGCCACTCTTCGAAGACGCCGGGCTCTTGCGGTTGCCGCTTGGATGCTCTCTTGGCGATCTCGTCGACTTCCTTGTTGGTGCCCTGGGGCATGTGCTGCAGCTCCAGGCCCGTGAAGTGCTTTTCCATCTTGCGCACATCCGCAAGGTGGGCCTCTATGTGGTCATCCTTTGGCTCATACACTTTGCTGGATAAGTTGACGAGGAGCTGCGAGTCACCCTTGACGGTAAGGCGTCTCACCCCCAGAGCCGCCGCGGCTTTCAGGCCTGCTATGAGGCCTTCGTATTCTACGATATTGTTGGAGACCTTCTCGCCGTGCTGGAAGCAGAGTTGCATGACCTAGCCGTCTGGTGCCTCACTTCCTGGGGAGGTGGACCGGTCTTATCCTTCCTCAATAGCCGGGGCATCTGTCCATTCTGCCACAAAATCGGCGAGCGCGGCCCCTTGATGACCCTGGTAGTGCTGAACTCCAGCTGGAATGCTTGCAGCTCGATGTTCCATTCAGCGAACCTTCCGGATGAGTTTGGGCTCCTGAGTACCGTATCCAATGGGTAAGATGAGACGACCTTTATGGGGTGACCCTGGAAGTAGTGTCGCAGCTTGCGCGAGGGCACCAAGAGTGCGAGCAAGAGCTTTTGCGGCATGGGGTAGCGTGCCCTCGCGTCCCGCAGTACGGTGCTGACGAAGTACACCGGGTGCTCGACGAGGGCTGGCACACTGTTGAGGCTCGGGTCCTGCGGAGATTGTGGCATATCCTGAGGTGGAGGGTTTCCTGAGACCTGGCCGTCCTCAGGACCTTCTGCGATGTTGCCCTGCTGAGCTTGGTCTTCCACCGCTGATGGCTCTACTGCACCTTCATGACCCTGCACTGCATTGGCTCTGGCTTGGTGCGGCACACCCTTGTCTTGGCGCTCCTCCCGAACCGCCACTAGCGCCGCGCAGGCGGAGTACGGGGTGGCGGTAAGGTATAGTACCAGAGGCTCGAGGGGCCGTGGTGCCACCATCACCGGGGGGCTGGTGAGGTATTTCTTGAGGTCTTGGAAGGCCCGATCGGCCTCCGGGGTCCAGTCGAAGGGGCCCTTCTTCTTCATGAGCTTGAAGAAGGGTAAGGAGCGCTCGCCTAGCTTGGAGATGAAACGCCCCAACGCGGTCACCCTGTTGGGGAACGCAGTAAATTCAAAAATTTTCCTACGCACACGCAAGATCATGGTGATGCATAGCAACGAGAGGGGAGAGTGTTTGTCTACGTACCCTCGTAGACCGAAGCGGAAGCGTTGACACAACGTAGAGGAAGTAGTCGTACGTAGAGGAAGTAGTCGTACGTTCTCCTCGCGATCCAACCGATCTAAGCACCGAACGTACGGCACCTCCGAGTTCTGCACACGTTCAGCTCGATGACGATCCCCGGGCTCCGATCCAGCAAAGCGTCGGGGAAGAGTTCTGTCAGCACGACGGCGTGGTGACGATCTTGATGTGTTACCGGCGCAGGGCTTCGCCTAAGCACTGCAACAATATGATCGAGGTGGAATTTGGTGGAAGGGGGCACCGCACACGGCTAAGGAACGATCCGTAGATCAACTTGTGTATCTTTGGGGTGCCCCCTGCCCCCGTATATAAAGGATCCAAGGGGGAGGGGCTGGCCGGCCAGGTTTGGTGCGCCAGGAGAGTCCTACTCCCTCTGGGAGTAGGATTCCCCCCCCCCAATCCTAGTTGGACTAGGATTGCTCCAAGGGGGAGAGAAAGAGAGAGAGGGGGCGCCCACCTCTCCTAGTCCTAATTGGACTAGGGAAGGGGGGGAGGCGCGCAGCCCCTAGGGCTGCCCTCTCACCTTTCCTCCAAGGCCCATGTTGGCCCATTATGCTTCCGGGGGGTTCCGGTAACCCTCCCGGTATTCCGGTAAAATCCTGATTTCACCCGGAATGCATCCGATGTCCAAACATAGGCTTCCAATATACAATTCTTTATGTCTCGACCATTTCGAGACTCCTCGTCACGTCCCCGATCTCATCCGGGACTCCAAACTCCTTCGGTACATCAAAACTCATAAACTCATAATATAACTGTCATCGAAACCTTAAGCGTGCGGACCCTACGGGTTCGAGAACAATGTAGACATGACCGAGACATGTCACCAGTCAATAACCAATAGCGGGACCTGGATGCCCATATTGGCTCCTACATATTCTACGAAGATCTTTATCGGTCAGACCGCATAACAACATACGTTTGTTCCCTTTGTCATCGGTATGTTACTTGCCCGAGATTCGATCGTCGGTATCCAATACCTAGTTCAATCTCGTTACCGGCAAGTCTCTTTTCTCGTTCCGTAATACATCATCTCGCAACTAACTCATTGGTTTCCATGCTTGCAAGGCTTATGTGATGTGTATTACCGAGAAGGCCCTGAGATACCTCTCCGACAATTGGAGTGACAAATCCTAATCTCGAAATACGCCAACCCAACATGTACCTTCGGAGACACCTGTAGAGCACCTTTATAATCACCCAGTTACGTTGTGACGTTTGGTAGCACACAAAGTGTTCCTACGGTAAACGGGAGTTGCATAATCTCATAGTTAAAGGAACATGTATAAGTCATGGATAAAAGCAATAGCAACATACTAAACGATCGGGTGCTATGCTAATGGAATGGGTCATGTCAATCAGATCATTCAACTAATGATGTGATCTCGTTAATCAAATAACAACTCTTTGTTCATGGCTAGGAAACATAACCATCTTTGATTAATGAGCTAGTCAAGTAGAGGCATACTAGTGACACTCTGTTTGTCTATGTATTCACACATGTATTATGTTTCCATTTAATACAATTCTAGCATGAATAATAAACATTTATCATGATATAAGGAAATAAATAATAACTTTATTATTGCCTCTAGGACATATTTCCTTCAGTCTCCCACTTGCACTAGAGTCAATAATCTAGTTCACATCGCCATGTGATTTATCAGCAATAGTTCACATCGATATGTGACCAACACCCAAAGGGTTTGCTAGATTCAGTAATCTAGTTCACATTGCTATGTGATTAACACCCAAAGAGTACTACAGTGTGACTTTTGCTTGTGAGAGAAGTTTAGTCAACGGGTCTGCCACATTCAGATCCGTTATGTATTTTGCAATTTTCTATGTCTACAATGCTCTGCACGGAGCTACTTTAGCTAATTGCTCCCACTTTCAATATGTATCTAGATTGAGACTTAGAGTCATCTAGATTAGTGTCAAAACTTGCATCGACGTAACCTTTTACGACGAACCTTTTTGTCACATCCATAATCGAGAAACATATCCTTATTCCACTAAGGATAATTTTGATCGCCGTCCAGTGATCTACTCCTAGATCACTATTGTACTCCCGTGCCAATCTCAGGGTAGGGTATACAATAGGTCTGGTACACAGGATGGCATACTTTATAGAACCTATGGCTGAGGCATAGGGAATGACTTTCATTCTCTTTCTATCTTCTGCCGTGGTCGGGCTTTGAGTCTTACTCAATTTCACACCTTGTAATACAGGCAAGAACTCTTTCTTTGACTGTTCCATTTTGAACTACTTCAAAAAACTTTTCAAAGTATGTATTTATTGAAAAACTTATCAAGCGTCTTGATCTATCTCTTATAGATCTTGATGCTCAATATGTAAGCGGCTTTACCGAGGTCCTTCTTCGAAAAACTCCTTTCAAATACTCCTTTATGCTTTACAGAATAATTCTACATTATTTCCGATCAATAATATGTCATTTACATATGCTTATCAGAAATGCTGTAGTGCTCCCACTCACTTTCTTGTAAATACAGGCTTCACCGCAAGTCTGTATAAAACTATATGCTTTGATCAACTTATCAAAGCGTATATTCCAACTCCGAGATGCTTGCACCAGTCCATAGATGGATCGCTGGAGCTTGCATATTTTGTTAACACCTTCAGGATCGACAAAACCTTCTAGTTGTATCATATACAACTCTCCATTAAGGAATGCAGTTTTGTTTATCCATTTGCCAGATTTCATAAAATGCGGCAATTGCTAACATGATTCAGACAGACTTAAGCATAGATACGAGTGAGAAACTCTCATCGTAGTCAATACTTTGAACTTTGTTGAAAAAACCTTTTTTTTACAATTCTAGCTTTGTAGATAGTAACACTACTATCAGTGTCCGTCTTCCTCTTGAAGATCCATTTATTCTTAATTGCTTGCCGATCATCGGGCAAGTCAACCAAAGTCCAAACTTTGTTCTCATACATGGATCATATCTCAGATTTCATGGCCTCAAACCATTTCGCGGAATCTGGGCTCATCATCGCTTTCTCATAGTTCGCAAGTTCATCATGGTCTAGTAACATGACTTCCAGAACAGGATTACCGTACCACTCTGGTGCGGATCTCACTCTGGTTTACTTACGAGATTCGGTAGTAACTTGATCTTGAAGTTACATGATCATCATCATTAGCTTCCTTACTAATTGGTGTAGTAGTCACAAGAACAGATTTCTGTGATGAACTACTTTCCAATAAGGGAGAAGGTACAATTACCTTATCAAGTTTTCTACTTTCCTTCCACTCACTTCTTTCGAAAGAAACTCTTTCTCTAGAAAGTTTCCGAACTTAGCAACAAAAGTCTTGCCTTCGGATCTGTGATAGAAGGTGTATCCAACAGCTTCCTTTGGATATCCTATGAAGACACATTTCTCCGATTTGGGTTCGAGCTTATCAGGTTGAAGCTTTTTCACATAAGCATCGCAGCCCCAAACTTTAATAAACGACAGCTTAGGTTTATTGCTAAACCATAGTTCATACGGTGTCGTCTCAATGGATTTAGATGGTGCCCCTTTTAACGTGAATGCAGCTGTCTCTAATGCATGATCCCAAAACGATATTGGTAAATCGGTAAGAAACATCATAGATTGTACTATATCCAATAAAGTACGGTTATGACGTTCGGACACACCATTATGCTGTGGTGTTCCAGGTGGCATGAATTTGTGAAACTATTCCACACGGTTTTTAACTGAAGGCCAAAACTCGTAACTCAAATATTTTACCTCTGCGATCATATCGTAGAAACTTTTTATTTTCTTGTTACGATGATTATCCACTTCACTCTGAAATTCTTTGAATTTTTCAAACGTTTCAGACTTATGTTTCTTTAAGTAGATATACCCATATCTGCTTAAATCATCTGTGAAGTTCTGAAAATAATGATACTTGTCGCGAGCCTTAATATTCATCGGACCACATACATCAGTATGTATGATTTCCAACAAATCTGCTGCTTGCTCCATTGTTCCGGAGAACGGCGTTTTAGTCATCTTGCCCAAGAGGCATGGTTCGCAAGCATCAAGTGATTCATAATCAAGTGATTCCAAAATCCCATCAGCATGGAGTTTCTTCATGCGCTTTACACCAATATGACCTAAACGGTAGTGCCACAAATAGGTTGCACTATCATTATTAACTTCGCATCTTTTGGTTTCAATATTATGAATATGTGTGTCACTACGATCGAGATCCAATGAACTATTTTCATTGGTGTGTATGACCATAGAAGGTTTTATTCATGTAAACAGAACAACAATTGTTCTCTAACTTAAATGAATAACTGTATTGCAATTAACATGATCAAATCATATTCATGCTCAACGCAAACACCAAATAACACTTATTTAGTTTCAACACTAATCCCGAAAGTATAGGGAGTGTGTGATGATGATCATATCAATCTTGGAACCACTTCCAACACACATCGTCACCTTGCCCTTTAACTAGTCTTTGTTCATTCTGCAACTCCCGTTTCGAGTTACTAATCTTAGCAACTTGAACTAGTACCAAATACTGAGGGGTTGCTATGAACACTAGTAAAGTACACATCAATAACATGTATATCAAATATACTTATGTTCACTTTGCCATCCTTCTTATCCGCCAATCACTTGGGGTAGTTCCGCTTCCAGTGACCAGTCCCTTTGAAGTAGAAGCACTTAGTCTCAGGCTTAGGACCAGACTTGGGCTTTTTCACTTGAGCAGCAACTTGCTTGCCGTTCTTCTTGAAGTTCCCCTTCTTTCCTTTTGCCCTTTTCTTGAAACTAGTGATCTTGTCAACCATCAACACTTGATGTTTTTCTTTGATTTCTACCTTCGCCGATTTTAGCATCGCGAAGAGCTTGGGAATATTTTCCGTTATCCCTTGCATATTATAGTTCATCACGAAGTTCTACTAACTTGGTGATGGTGACTAGAGAATTGTGTCAATCACTTATTTTATCTGGAAGATTAACTCCCACTTGATTCAAGCGATTGTAGTACCCAGACAATCTGAGCACATGCTCACTAGTTGAGCGATTCTCCTCCATCTTTTAGCTATAGAACTTGTTGGAGACTTCATATCTCTCAACTCGGGTATTTGCTTGAAATATTAACTTCAATTCCTGGAACATCTCATATGGTCCATGACGTTCAAAACGTCTTTGAAGTCCCGATTCTAAGCCGTTTAAGCATGGTGCACTAAACTATTAAGTAGTCATCATATTGAGCTAGCATAACGTTCATAACGTCTGCATCTGCTCCTGCAATAG
The DNA here is from genome assembly GCA_032464435.1 of Aegilops umbellulata. Taxonomy (NCBI): domain Eukaryota; kingdom Viridiplantae; phylum Streptophyta; class Magnoliopsida; order Poales; family Poaceae; genus Aegilops; species Aegilops umbellulata. The sequence continues at coordinate 202,897,106 of CP136060.1, forward strand.
GTCCGTCACCTAGCGGTGCATCAAGGACATAATTCTTCTGTGCAGCAATGAGGATAAACCTCAGATCACGGATCCAATCCGCATCATTGCTACTAACATTTTTCAACACAATTTTCTCTAGGAACATATCAAAATAAACACAGGGAAGCAACAATGCGAGCTATTGATCTACAACATAGATATGCTAATACTACCAGGACTAAGTTCATGATAAATTAAAGTTCAATTAATCATATTACTTAGGAACTCCCACTTAGATAGACATCCCTCTAATCCTCTAAGTGATCACGTGATCCAAATCAACTAAACCATGTCCGATCATCACGTGAGATGGAGTAGTTTCAATGGTGAACATCACTATGTTGATCATATCTACTATATGATTCACGCTCGACCTTTCGGTCTCCGTGTTCCGAGGCCATATCTGTATATGCTAGGCTCGTCAAGTTAAACCTGAGTATTCCGCGTGTGCAACTGTTTTGCACCCATTGTATTTGAACGTAGAGCCTATCACACCCGATCATCACGTGGTGTCTCAGCACGAAGAACTTTCGCAACGGTGCATACTCAGGGAGAACACTTCTTGATAATTTAGTGAGAGATCATCTTATAATGCTACCGTCAATCAAAGCAAGATAAGATGCATAAAAAGGATAAACATCACATGCAATCAATATAAGTGATATGATATGACCATCATCATCTTGTGCTTGTGATCTCCATCTTCGAAGCACCGTCATGATCACCATCGTCACCGGCGCGACACCTTGATCTTCATCGCAGCATCGTTGTCGTCTCGCTAATCTTATGCTTCTACGACTATCACTACCGTTTAGCAATAAAGTAAAGCATTACATCGCGATTGCATTGCATACAATAAAGCGACAACCATATGGCTCCTGCCAGTTGCCGATAACTCGGTTACAAAACATGATCATCTCATACAATAAAATTTAGCATCACGTCTTGACCATATCACATCACAACATGCCCTGCAAAAACAAGTTAGACGTTCTCTACTTTGTTGTTGCAAGTTTTACGTGGCTGCTACGGGCTTTAAGCAAGAACTCATCTTACCTACGCATCAAAACCACAACGATAGTTTGTCAAATAGACTCCGTTTTAACCTTCTCAAGGACCGGGCGTAGCCACACTCGGTTCAACTAAAGTTGGAGAGACAGTCTTCCGCAAGCCATCTCTGTGCAAAGCACGTCGAGGGAACCGGTCTCGCGTAAGCGTACGCGTAAGGTTGGTCCGGATCGTCTCATCCAACAATACCGCTGAACCAAAGTATGACATGCTGGTAGGCAGTTATGACTTGTATCGTCCACAACTCACTTGTGTTCTACTCGTGCAAATAACATCAACCATAAAACCTAGGCTCGGATGCCACTGTTGGGGAACGCAGTAAATTCAAAAATTTTCCTACGCACACGCAAGATCATGGTGATGCATAGCAACGAGAGGGGAGAGTGTTTGTCTACGTACCCTCGTAGATCGAAGCGGAAGCGTTGACACAACATAGAGGAAGTAGTCGTACGTAGAGGAAGTAGTCGTACGTTCTCCTCGCGATCCAACCGATCTAAGCACCGAACGTACGGCACCTCCGAGTTCTGCACACGTTCAGCTCGATGACGATCCCCGGGCTCCGATCCAGCAAAGCGTCGGGGAAGAGTTCCGTCAGCACGACGGCGTGGTGACGATCTTGATGTGTTACCGGCGCAGGGCTTCGCCTAAGCACTGCAACAATATGATCGAGGTGGAATTTGGTGGAAGGGGGCACCGCACACGGCTAAGGAACGATCCGTAGATCAACTTGTGTATCTTTGGGGTGCCCCCTGCCCCCGTATATAAAGGATCCAAGGGGGAGGGGCTGGCCGGCCAGGTTTGGTGCGCCAGGAGAGTCCTACTCCCTCTGGGAGTAGGATTCCCCCCCCCCCAATCCTAGTTGGACTAGGATTGCTCCAAGGGGGAGAGAAAGAGAGAGAGGGGGCGCACACCTCTCCTAGTCCTAATAGGACTAGGGAAGGGGGGGGAGGCGCGCAGCCCCTAGGGCTGCCCTCTCACCTTTCCTCCAAGGCCCATGTTGGCCCATTATGCTTCCGGGGGGTTCCGGTAACCCTCCCGGTATTCCGGTAAAATCCTGATTTCACCCGGAATGCATCCGATGTCCAAACATAGGCTTCCAATATACAATTCTTTATGTCTCGACCATTTCGAGACTCCTCGTCACGTCCCCGATCTCATCCGGGACTCCGAACTCCTTCGGTACATCAAAACTCATAAACTCATAATATAACTGTCATCGAAACCTTAAGCGTGCGGACCCTACGGGTTCGAGAACAATGTAGACATGACCGAGACATGTCACCAGTCAATAACCAATAGCGGGACCTGGATGCCCATATTGGCTCCTACATATTCTACGAAGATCTTTATCGGTCAGACCGCATAACAACATACGTTTGTTCCCTTTGTCATCGGTATGTTACTTGCCCGAGATTCGATCGTCGGTATCCAATACCTAGTTCAATCTCGTTACCGGCAAGTCTCTTTTCTCGTTCCGTAATACATCATCTCGCAACTAACTCATTGGTTGCAATGCTTGCAAGGCTTATGTGATGTGTATTACCGAGAAGGCCCTGAGATACCTCTCCGACAATTGGAGTGACAAATCCTAATCTCGAAATACGCCAACCCAACATGTACCTTCGGAGACACCTGTAGAGCACCTTTATAATCACCCAGTTACGTTGTGACGTTTGGTAGCACACAAAGTGTTCCTACGGTAAACGGGAGTTGCATAATCTCATAGTTAAAGGAACATGTATAAGTCATGGATAAAAGCAATAGCAACATACTAAACGATCGGGTGCTATGCTAATGGAATGGGTCATGTCAATCAGATCATTCAACTAATGATGTGATCTCGTTAATCAAATAACAACTCTTTGTTCATGGCTAGGAAACATAACCATCTTTGATTAATGAGCTAGTCAAGTAGAGGCATACTAGTGACACTCTGTTTGTCTATGTATTCACACATGTATTATGTTTCCATTTAATACAATTCTAGCATGAATAATAAACATTTATCATGATATAAGGAAATAAATAATAACTTTATTATTGCCTCTAGGACATATTTCCTTCACACCCGCCCTGCCAGCTTTTGCATCTCCTTGAGGGTCTGTGGTGGCCTCATGTCTTTGATGGCCTTGATCTTCTCTGGGTTCGCCTCAATCCCTCTGTGGGTTACGAGGAGCCCTAGTAGCTTGCCGGAGGGGGCGCCAAACACGCACTTCTCTGGGTTAAGCCTCAAGTTCACCCGGCGCAAGCTCTCAAAGGTCTCCTCCAAGTCTTGAATCAACGTCCTCGCCTCGCGAGATTTGACCACTACGTCATCGACGTAGGCCTCTGTGTGCCCGCCGAGCTGCTGCCCCAAGGCGATGTGCATTAGCCGCTGAAAGGTTGCGCCCGCGTTGCGAAGGCCGAAGGGCATGCAGGTATATTAGTACACCCCACAGGGTGTCAGGAAGGCCGTCTTCTCCACATCCTCCACCGCAATCTTGATTTGATGCTATCCAGAGAAGGCATCCCGGAAACATAGCAAGTCGCACTCGGTGGTGGAGTCGACGATTTGATCGATGCGCGGAAGGGGGAACGGACCTTGGGGGCAAGCTTTGTTAAGGTTGGTGAAGTTGACGCACATCCGATCCTTCCCACCTTTCTTCGGTACTACGACGGGGTTCACCAGCCAATCAGGGTATCGAACTTCTCGAATGGTACCTGCCGCCTCCAGCTTGCGTGTCTCTTGGATGATGAAGGCCTGCTTCTCAATGGACTGCCATCTCGCCCGCTGCTTCACGGGGCGCATGTTGGGTCACACCCTTAGATGATGTTGGATCACCTCTCTCGGGACCCCTACCAGCTGATTGGGCTCCCACGTGAATATCTCCTTGTTTGCGCGCAAAAACCTCAGCAAAGCTGTCACATCCCTAGTTCTGGTATGCACTAGGCTAGCCCTTCATGTGTGCATCATGTTTAAATTTCTCAGAAACTTGAAATGGGGGTGATCAAACCCTAGCACTTTAAAATCCAAATAGGTCCAGCTTAAAAAATGCATTCAATGAACCCAAAATGCTTCCATCAATGTCTGGTAATTTTGGCAAGGCCTTGGGTCCAAACCAAAAATAGTGAACATCTCGTGGATTATTTTGGGCACTGAATTTAAATCATTATTGTATTTGCATTTGGAATTATATTCATAATATGTGGAATATATTTCAAAATACCCTGAAATAATTTATGTGCATTTGGCTGGGTCCATTGTGGCAAAATAAATATTTTATTGGAGTTTGGCACTAGTTTTAAATTTTGCTTAGATTCAAAACAGTGGCAAAGATTTAAATAAAAACAAAAAAACAGAAATAGAAAAGGGAAGGAACAGACCTTACCTGGACTTACCTTGAGGTCCACCAGAGACACCAGCCCACCTGGCCGGCCCAGCTGGCAGCCCAGCCAACTGGCCCAACCCACCACCGCAGCCCCTCTGTTGTCTTCCTCCCCGCGCCAGTAGGCAGGGAGCGTGGTCGCCGCGCGCGCGCCAGCTCCTGCTTCCACCGCGACACCCCGGCTCTTCTGAACGCGCCACGGAGACGCCCGAGACCTTTCCCCCCTGTTCCCCTCGCAACTTTCTCTTCCCCCTCCTCTGCTCCCTCCCCTCTCTCTGTTCGTGGGCACCCGAGGCCGCCGATGAGCACTGCCGCGGTCGCAGCCGTCCTCGTGCCTCTCCGTTCTGACCCTGTCGTCCACCTCGACGCCGTGAAGCTTTCCCCTCAGCAAGCACAAGCCCGGACGCCCTGCAACACCGACACCACCGTCGTCTTCCCCCTCGGGCTCCGACCACCACCGCCATCGATTCGCCGCACACAGGACGCCCTCGAGCCCGCCGAGCTTCTCTCCGACCTCGCAGTGAGGTCCTGATCTGAACCCCTCTCTTTCCCCTCGCGTTTGCGAGCTCTAGGCCATAGCTCCGTAGCGGCCGAGCTCCGGCCGCCGCGCTTGTCGTCGCTGCCATTGCATCGCTCCACCCCCAGCCGCCTCGATGCCACCACCCGACGCGCCTCGTCGCGCTGCACCTGTAAAGCCCAGCCGCGCACGCTCTCGTCGCCGGAATCGCCCGGACGAGAAGCGCCACCACGTTCTGCTTAGCGCCGGCGGCTAAACGCCGGTTAGCTGACATGGCAGGTTAGTTTAGCCACTAACCCGCAGTTAGTTTAACCCGTGTGGCACTGACGGATGGGCCCCATGCCCTAATTAACCGTAGGATTTATTCCCTGTTTAACTTAGACTAATCCACTGGGCCCCACCTGGCATTTTGACTTTGCCACGTCACACGTTGACCGATCCCACACGTCAGTGTTGACCCGGCTGACGTGGCAGTTGACTAGGCCCACCTGTCATCCACCCAAACCAGCCTGTGTCACAGACGTGTGGATCCCACACGTCAGGATTGACCTGGACCAGCTCCGTTGACCGCTGACGCCAGGCTGACGCAGTAAAGCATTTTCTGGATTTATTTTTATATAGGAAACTCAAGAAAATGTTGCAAACTTCAAAAATTCATAGTAATTCAACCGTAACTCCAAATCAAACAAATTATATATGAAAAATGATCAGAAAAATCCAATCTATCCATCTGTACCATTCTCATGCATGTTAGAACAACTATACCTTGCTGTTTAGGTGAAACAAGGTAAAGCACTAATATGACCTCTTAAAAAGGGTTTGCATTTGAATCTTTGGTTCAAATGGACTCATCTTAATCTGTTCTAGCTTGCATTAGCCCAAAACACATTCATATTGCCATGTCATAGCATGCATCATACTGTGCATTGCATTGATTGTGTTTCTTCTCTGTTGCCGGTATTTGTTCCCTCTCGACAGACGTGGTTTCGACGATGAGATCGATGACACTGATGAAGAGCTATATATCTTTAGGAGTGCCAGGCAAGCAAAACCCCCTTGTTCATTCCGATACAATCCCACTCTCACGCTCCTGCTCTCTTTTACTGCATTAGGACAACATCGATTCAACTGTTACATGCTGCGGTAGTTGAACCCCTTATCCTCTGCATGACCTGTCATTGCCACAGTAAATAGATGAAACCCACTAGCATGAGTAGGAGTTTTTTTGAGCCCTGATGTGCCTACTCATTCATGCTTGTTTGTCGTGCCTGCTATTGCTTAGAGTCGTGTCAGGTCTGATTCATCGGGGATGAATTGGAATGGTGATGAACATGTCCTACTGTGTGTGAGCTAAGTGTGTGAACACGATTTGGTAAAGGTAGCGGTGAGAGGCCATGTAGGAGCACATGGTGGGTTGTCTCATTGAAACCGTCCTCAGGAACTGAGTTCTGTGTTTGTGATCCATGAAACAGCTACGACCACACGTTGGGCCCTGAAATATGACCCCGCTCAACTTACTGACCCCTCTCGTCCTCTGTCCAGGAGTTGCAAGTAGTTTCTGGTGTTTGTAGTATGCTGGGGGCCGCACGCAGCGCTGACCGTAGGGGTGGGCTGTGTTGCAGTAGGCACGTGGCATGGTGTACCGGGCGCCCGTTTGGTGTCCCGGGGACCCTGCACACATCATTAGGGGCTGTGAGCGAAACTCCGGGCGGATCTCCTCATGGATGGAACCCGAATAGGCGATAAACCTGGACTAGAGACTTGTGTGGTTAGTTAGGTCGTGGTCTACACCCACGTCGGCTTTCTCTTGAAGTCTGCCGAGCACATGTCGTGTGCAGACGCTAAGTGGTGGAAACATGTGTGAAGAAGTACACCCTTGCAGGGTTATAAATGATCTATTCGAATAGACGTGTCCGCGGTAATGGACTTCTGGGTTGCCTATAACAGTTCATAGACAAGTGAAAGTAGATACTCTAAAATGCGCAAGATAAGCGTGAGTGCTATGGATGGCGTTCTCGTAGGGAGACGGGAGCGGATCCATAGTGGTGTATTGATATGGTGAATATGTGGACTCGTGTGTGCCACCTCAAAAGAGTTACTTGCAGTCGTAGTTCAGGATAGCCACCGAGTCAAAGCTGGCTTGCTGCAGTTAAACTCCACCACCCCCTTTTGATACTGATGCATATGTAGCTAGTTCTGATGTAAGTCCTGCTGGGTACATTTGTACTCATGTTTGCCTATTTTATGTTTTTGTAGAGAGACGTCAGTCTCGCTAGTAGTTCCGTGTGGACTTCGACGTTTAGCTTGATACCTCAGCTACGATCTTGTGCCCTCGGCAGGATCTGGTAGATAGTCAGGCTTCTCAGCCTTTTTCATTTATAGATGTCTGTACTCAGACATGTTAAGCTTCCGCTTGTGCTTTGACTTGTATGCTCTGAATGTTGGGTCATGAGACCCATGTTTGTAATATCTCGCTCCTCGGAGCCTAATGAATAAATACTTGAGTCGTAGAGTCTTGTTGTGATGCCATGTTGTATTTACACATATCGAGCATATTGTGTGTATGATTTAAATGCTTGCTATGTGTGGGATCTGACTATCTAGTTGTTTATCCTTGGCAGCCTCTCTTATGGGGAAATGTAGTCTAGTGCTTCCTGAGCGATAGTAGTCCGCTACAGCCCGGTTCACCGGAGTCCTGCTAGCCCAGCACTACTGCTTGGAACACTTGACTGGCCGGCATGTGATTCACGCCGCTCCTGTGTCTGTCCCTTCAGGGAAATGTCAAGCGATGTTATCTGGAGTCCTGCCTAGCCTGCTACAGCCCGAGTTACCGGAGTCCTGTTAGCCCAGTGCTACAGCCCGGATTCACACGCTGATGACCGACATGCTCGAAGTTGAATCATGTATGCCTGTCCCCATGGGTTAGTGCCGTTTTGGGTTCACGACTAGCCATGTCGGCCCAGGTTCTCTGTCATATGGATGCTAGCGACACTATCATATACGTGAGCCAAAAGGCGCAAAGGGTCCCGGGCCAGGTAAGGTGGCACCCGTGGGAATACCGTGCGTGAGGCCGCAAAGTGATATGATGTGTTACATGCTAGGTTGATGTGGCTTAGGATCGGGGTCCTGACAAAAGCTTCCTCGTGTCCCCAGTCTAAGCTAGTTCCTATGGTAAAGGTGGCTCCTGAAGACCCGTCCTCGTCAACCGGCACCTGCTTGGTCTCCGGCTTGTCTTGGGTGAACAACTTCTTCTTCTTGCCGGGCGCGGTCTCCTTGGCCTCGGGCGTAATGGCGCCACCCGGCTGTGCTGCTGCCGCGGTCTTGAAGGCGAGCGTGAGCGCCGTCACTACCTCCTTAGTGTCCCCCTTGATGGTGAGGACGCCCTTGCTCCCTGGCATCTTCATGAGGTTGTTGGCCGGGTGAGTCGCCGCCATGTACTGAGCAAGAGCTGGGTACCCGAGTATGGCAATGTATGGGAGACCGATGCGGGCGATGTCGAAGTCCACCAGCTCAGTGCGGTAGTTGTCGCGTGTGCCGAAGGTGATGGGGAGGCGGATCTGCCCCAGAGAGTGGGCAGCTCCACCACCCACTCCCGAAAAAGGTTTGCTGAGGTTGAGCCGCTCGGGCGACACGTGGAGGAGGTTGAAGGCTTCTACGGAGAGCAAGTTGAGGCCGGCGCTGCCGTCGATGAGGGTCTTGGTGACGGCCACGTTGCAGATGGTAGGTGTGCAGAGCATTGGGAGCATGCCAGAGCCGGCGGTGGAGCCGGGCTGGTCTTCTGAATCGAAGGTGAGGCCAGCCTCCGGCGCAGCCCAACCCAGCGGAGCCCCCGGGCGCTTGGAGTCTGCCCCAATCTGACGGAAGAAAGGCTTGACGTGGCGATCTGAAGGCTGCGCTTGAGAGCCACCCAACAGTGCCGCAACTGCGAGGTGCGCCGGCACCGCGTAGCGTGCGGTGAAGAGGTCGCAGAGTTCCTCCTAGGACTCTATCGTGGACCACGGGAGGTTGAGCAGCCAGGCGCATGGCTCGCCGGCAAGGGCCATGGGGAACCAGTTGGCTATGATCTTGCCATCGCCTTCGGCATCGAGGACGGCCTCCTCGTATGCATGCAGGAATGGTGTCGGGTCTGCTGCACCGTCGTAACACAGCGACATCTCCGGCTTGAACTTGGCTGGCCACCGCACCCGCCACAGGGCGGGGGCCAGGGCTCGGTACACAGACTCCCTGCTGCTGGTGTCGGTCGCAGAGGCGGATGGCGGCGCACCTGCCATGGGAGCGAAGCGCGGCGGCACGGGGCGCAGGTTGGTGTAGAGGAGTTTCGGCGCACCCCTACCTGGCGCGCCAAATGTCGGATGTGGGGTTCCATTAAACCCTTAAGGTTCAAACAATGGGGTGCACGCAAAGTCTCTCCCTCCGATCGATCTACGCTCTAGCTCGCTAAGATCTCGCGGACGAACTCGACGAACTCACAACACAGAAGGACACGAGGTTTATACTGGTTCGGTCCACCGTTGTGGTGTAATACCCTACTCCAGTGTGCTGGTGGTGGATTGCCTCTTGGGCTGATGATGAATAGTACAAGGGAGGAACAGCCTCCTGAGGTTCAGGTGTTCTTGTGCTTGAGTGGTTGAGGATGATCTGAACTAGTTCGGGATCCGTCCCCTCCTGCTGTGGTGGCTAGTCCTATTTATAGAGGCCCTGGTCCTCTACCCAAATGTTGAGCGGGAAGGGAGCGAACAACGGCAGACAAATTTGAAGGGGGACAGCTAGTGCAAGCTATCCTGACAAAAGCGGTGTTCGCCTGCGAAAAGCTCTAGGGTGACGCCGTCTTGGGCTCCATGATGACCTCCGCCTTGCCGTCCTCCTGGTCTTGGCCTGGTTGCACCAATATGGCAACCTTTGCCTGATGCCTCGGTACTCTTCGCCTGTGCTGGCCTCCTTAGCACCAAAGAGGAAATAAGGACGCTGCGCGCGATGGAGCCCGCCTGGTATCGTTCGTCATGGCTCACGTCACGAGAGCCTCGTGAGGTTTGCCCCGCCTTGATATCTCCACTCCTCGTGAGCCTGCCTGGCTACTCCACTCCAGAGGAGGTCTTGCGTCGTCCGCCTCGCGAGGCTTGGACCCTCGCGAAGGTCTTGGATGCCTTGTTGATGAAGATGGTCCGTACGGCCTACTGGCTTAGCCATGCTGTGGGCCGCAGGCAGGCAAGTCTGGGGACCCCCGTTCCTAGAACGCCGACAGTTTTGGACTCTAACTTGCATGATTTGAATGGAACTAACCCCGGCTGGCACTGTTTTCAACAGAATTGCCATGGTGTTATTTTTGTGCAGAAATAAAAGTTCTCGGAATGACCTAAAACTTCACAGAGAATATTTTTTGAATTAAAAAAATATTGGTGAAAGAATCAACACCAGGGGCCCACACCCTGTCCACGAGGGTGGAGGGCGCACCCACCCAATGGGGCGCACCCCCTGCCTTGTGGGCCCCCTGAGGTTCCACCGACCTCAACACTAACTCCATATATTCACGTCCGGGGAGAAAAAAATGAGAGAGAAGGATTAATCGCGTTTTACGATACGCAGCCGCCGCCAAGCCCTATTCTCTCTCGGGAGGGCTGATCTGGAGTCTGTTCGGGGCTCTGGGGAGGGGAATCCGTCGCCGTCGTCATCATGAACCTTCCTCCATCACCAATTTCATGATGCTCACCGCCGTGCGTGAGTAATTCCATCATAGGCTTGGTGGATGGTGATTGGTTGGATGAGATTTATCATGTAATCGAGTTAGTTTTGTTAGTGTTTGATCCCTAGTATCCGTTATGTTCTGAGATTGATGTTGCTATGACTTTGCTATGCTTAATGCTTGTCACTAGGGCCCGAGTACCATGATTTCAGATCTGAACCTATTATGTTTTCATGAATATGTGAGTTATTGAACCTATCTTGAAAGTCAATAGTCACCTACTACGTGTTATGATCCGGTAACCCTGAAGTGACAATAGTAGGGACCACTCCCGGTGATGACTATAGTTTGAGGAGTTCATGTATTCACTAAGTGTTAATGCTTTGGTCCGGTACTCTATTAAATGGAGGCCTTAATATCCCTTAGTTTCGAATAGGACCACGCTGCCACGGGAGGGTAGGACAAAAGATACCATGCAAGTTCATTTCCATAAGCACGTATGACTATATTCGGAACACATTCCTACATTACATTATTGAACTGGAGCTAGTTCTGTGTCACCCTATGTTATAACTATTGCATGAGGAATTGCATCCGACATAGTTATCCATCACTGATCCATTGCCTATGAGCTTTTCACATATTAATCTTTGCTTAGTTACTTTTCCAATGCCACTGTTACAATTACTACAAAAACTGCTACTGTTACTTTTACCACCGTTACCGTTACTTCCATACTACTTTTCTACTAAATACTTTGCTGCAAATATTAAGTCTTCCAGGTGTGGTTGAATTGACAACTCAGCTGCTAATACTTGAGAATATTCTTTGGCTCCCCTTGTGTCGAATCAATAAATATGGGTTGAATACTCTACCCTCGAAAACTGTTGTGATCCCCTATACTTGTGGGTTATCAAGACTATTTTCTGGCGCCGTTGTCGGGGAGCATAGCTCTATTCTTTGAGTCACTTGGGATTTATATCTGTTGATCACTATGAGGAACTTGAAAGACAAAAAAACCAAGATTTATCCCTCAACTACGAGGGGAGGTAAAAATTTGCCATCTAGCTCTGCACTTGATTCACCTTCTGTTATGAGTATACTTGTGACACCTACTCCTGCTATTGATTCTAATATGTTGCATGTTATTGATGATGCCACTTCTGCTTTGCATGATACTTATGATGAAACTACTTCCATGCTTGATAATACTATGCCATTAGGTGAATTTCTTCATGAACAACTTGCTAGGGCTAGAGAGAATGAAATGATTGAAACTGATAACATTGATGAAAGTGATGATGAATATTCTCCCCTTATATATGAATTTCCTGATGTGCCTCAGGGTTATTTTATGGATGAAGAAACTGCTAGAGACTTTTTTTCTTGCAAAGATAGATATGATCTTAAGAAACTATTAGCTAAGCTGAAAGAAAAGTCTTTGAATGCTAGAATGAAATATGACCCTGCTTTTGCTACTTCACCTACCTTTATTTCTGATAAGGATTATGATTTCTCTGTCGAACCTGAGTTAATACTTTCACTGAAACTGATCCTTTTTATGGCTATGAATCTAAAACTGTTGTGGCGCATCTTACTAAATTGAATGATATAGCCATCCTATTCACTCATGAGGAAAAAATTGTTACTACTATATCCTTAAGCTATTTCTGTTCTCATTAAAGGGTGATCCTAAAGCATGGTTTAATTCTCTTGCTCCTGGTTGTGTGCGTAGTTGTCGGGGGAAATCGGCCTCCACGAGCACCTATGGGGACGGAGCCCCTTTTCGGTTCGGCGGGGGGCGGAGGTTACACAAAGAGCAGATCGAGGCGACACACACACAACGATTTTACCCAGCTTCGGGCCGCACGGATGCGTAAAACCCTACTGCTGCTTGTCTGGTTGATTCGAGTTCTTGCTCTGGAGCGCAAGAAGCTACAGTAAGTCAGAGCTGGACATAGACGAGGGTCTACTGGGTGTCCTCCTTCGGGGTTTTTTCCCTACGTGCGCATGGGCCTCCTTTTATATGCTAAGGGGTTTCCCACAGGTAGCGACGTAGGTGAGGGTAAAAATGGCAAGGAACTATGCGAACAGTGGCCGCACAGTGCTATCGCACCTAACTCTGACGGCGGGGGACAAAGGCATTAAATGCCCGTCTGGATCGCCCGAACAGTACCGAGGCGGACCGTTGGGGGCGCCTCCGCTTGCCACGCGGGCGACTCTGCCAACGTCGCATGCCACCGCGCGCCTCAGGTTGCGCGGCGCCCCGCCACGTGCCTCTGGGGAAGCTCCAGAGTGACGCGTGGTCAGGTGAGCTGGAGTGCAGTCCTGAGGTGGTGGTCTGCCGCGGCAAGTGGCTTGCCGCGGTGGTTGTCTTGCCGCACCTGAAAGCTTGCTGCTCGTCAGGCCTTATCGGGGCGCGCGGCGCGCCGTGGCGGGCTTTTCTTGGGGTTCCTTGGCTTGGCCGTCCCGGCGAGCTCCTCCCGCCGGGGCCTTGGTGCTTCGGCTTAGTCGTCCCGGCAAGCTCCTCTTGCCGGGGCCTTGTCGCCTTGGCCTGGCAAGCTCCTCTTGCCGGACCTCGCCTCCTTGGCCCGGCAAGCTCCTCTTGCCGGGGCCTGGTCTTCTAGGCTCGATCACTTGGCCTTCGTCCGGCCCAGAAAGGGCCGTGGAGACTCTTGTCGCTCCCCTGGCAAGCCTTGCCGCGGGACGCTACTACTGCCCGTGCACAAGTTCGGGGTACTAAGGTACCCCTACTTTAGTACACCGACAGGAGCCCCCGGATCTGGGCCATACACGGTGCCGAGCGTTGTTGGGCCACTCCCTAACAGTGCACGGGCACGCGTGGCCTGGGTTGCGCTACTCCTTAACTCCGTGCCCGTCGCGCCCTCCCCAAGTGGCGCGCGCTTATCGCGGCGTCGTGGGGGGCGAGGCGTGCGAGGCGTGCGTGACGTGGGTGGCGTGCGCGGGGCTTGAGGCCCGCAGGCATGCGTCACGTCAGGCACGATTCCTTTATTTGGAAAGGCGAAACGTCCGCCCCCACTTGAAAGTGGGGGGGGGGGAGACGTGAAGGCGCGGCTTGGTGAACGAACGGGGTCGAGGCGCGGCTTTCGGGGCACCCGCCCCCACGATCACGGGGTGGGGAGAGGTCGCCTCATCTGTCGTCTCGGCCGTGCTCGCCCGCCACGCGTCCTCCATGCGCTTGGGGTTGCGGTGGTGGAGGCAGGAAACCGGGCCGACGCGGGTCAAAGTAGAGGGTCGGCCCCGTCGCCTGCCCTTCCTCTGCTTTGATTGGTTGGGCGGGGCGGCCGAGCCCCCACTCCGCCCCTTTATAAGGAGCGGAAGGGGGTGATGAGGGTCCGCACTCCTTCCTTCTTTCTTCTCTTAGATCCCTGGTCCCCTCTCCCCAACCGTCATGGAGAAAGGGAACCCTGGTCCTTCTTCGGTGGCGGCAAGGGTTGCCGCCGGGCAGTGCGCCCCTCCTTCCCTTGCACCCGTGGTGACGGAGCCAACCGTAAGGGAAAGGGGGAGGGGGCGAGGTCGTGGACGAGGCCGTGGACGGGGCCGAGGCGTTCGAGGCGGGCGGGGCGGCGCGCCGGCCTCGCCTCCGCCGGCGGCTCCGTTTCTCCTGGCGGTTCATCTCGGGGACGACCCCTGCAAGTTCATCATCAGGCCGCGACGGGCGCCTCGCCGTCGCCTCCGCCTTCCGGCTCCCTTCGTGGACGTCCTGGAAGTGGAGCAACACGAGACGCTGAGACTGCGCATGAGGGGCTGCGGGATCAGTGGTACGCGAGTCCACGTCGAATCCCGAGCCCCCGGCGTGATGTATCTTGGCCGAGGGTGGAAGTCATTCGCCCGGATCCACAGCTTGATGGAGGGGTTCACCCTCCATTTTAAGCTGATGGAGGGTGATCTCCTCTCCGTCAAGGTCTTCGGGGACCTCGGCACCCGGGCCCGGTGCTACGTAGATAGCTCCTCCGACAGCGAAGGCTCCTCCTCGAGCGAGAGTGACGAGGAGGGGAGCGACAGTGACGACGAGGGGAGCGGTCGCCGGGATGACGGGTCCGACTTGGTGTCGGTCGTAGCTCCGCGTGGCACCGGCGACCCCCATCGTCCGCGTCGCTGGCGCCGTGAACTCCCCGGGGTCGTCTCCTTGGGCGGCTGGCGTAGGGAGGCTGCGGAAGAGGAAGAGGGTGGGCGGCAAGGCCGCTGCCTCGTCTTCCAGCTTCGCCTCAGACACCGTCACCACCCCTGCTTGCGGTGACGACCACCGGGGTCTTCTCTCCGGCCCGGCAAGCTCCTCTTGCCGGGGCTTCGTCTTCTCGGGCGGCCGGAGTGGCGAGGCTGCGGAAGAGGCCGGCGGCAAGGCCGTCAACTCGGAGTACGAGGGCTAGATGCCCTCGACAGCGTGTTGACGTCCCGGAGCCTCCTTTTCGAGCTCCGCTTCCGGCGTCGTCGTCTCCATCCGGCCTCCGGAGCCCCCGGGCGGAGCCCCGGATGCTCTCTTGGCGTCTTCTGCCACCCGTAGCTCGTCTATGCGCCCCTTTTGCCCTTCTCGCCTCCTTGCCCTACCTCCTGAGGAGAGAGAGAAGAAAGGGATCACGGGCACCTTATCTCTTTTTATCTCATAAGCCCTCGGGCCTTAATTGTGTTTAAATCTTGTAATCCCATCTTTCATGTTTTTCATTCTCTCTGAGCTGTACCTGAGTGGAATGTTTTTAATGAAAAGGGAGTGTTTGCCGTACCATTTGTCTCGCGGGTACATCCCGCGGCAAGGAGCGAACCCTTTGCATCGTTAAGATAGACACTTCCCCGCCCGGCAACGGACCCTGCCGTCTCCCCGCGCCCCTTGGCCCTCCTCACGCTCTTGGCGGAGGCAGGGAGAAGGCAGGTTCTGGCCCTTCGCTTCCTCCTCTTGCCGCCGCGGCTACTATCAGAAAGGGGCCCCGGGAACGCGCTCCGGGGTTTGTCGCTTAAGAGAGCACGGCAGCTTTTAGGAGGAAGCAAGGTTTTCGCATTCCGCAGCTCACGAGAGAATGCATGATAAGGGATGTAAAGACTTATCTGAGGTTGCAACCCCCGGCAACTCTGGCTTGCCGGGGCGCGGGTGCTGGCTCGCCCTTCTCCCCTTCTTCGTCCTTGAGCGGCACGGCAAGGGTATGCAATTCCTGCGAGCCAAAGGGGAAGGATGGGAAAAAGACGCGAACTCAACCTCTAAGTTAGGGGTTAGTGACTGTTAGGCACTACCAACCCTAACCAAGGACGAGACTCGACTCAGCATGCATGCTAAAACTTGGGGGCGCCAGCGCTTCATTATCTGCTGCCAGGGTCTGCGCCTGGCTTTGTACAAAGGATTACATGCAACTGCGGCAAGACTTTGTACAAAGAGTTGGTTGCCGGATGGGGTCCGACAACCGCGCCTTACGGGTAAAACTTGCGAAGATGCTCAATGTTCCAGGAATTGCTCACCGGAGTACCATCTTCGGTCTCGAGGCGGACGGCGCCGGGCCTCGTGACTCGTTTCACCCGGTAAGGGCCTTCCCACTTCGGCGTCAACTTGTTATGTATCTTGGCCGACTGAACGCGCCGAAGAACAAGGTCGCCTTCCTCGAGGCTCCTGGCTTTAACTTTGCGGCTATGATAGCGACGCAGAGCTTGCTGGTAGCGAGCGGATCGCACAGCAGCCTGGAGACGATCCTCCTCGAGGAGTAGTGCGTCATCTTCACGCGACCGCTCTTGCTCAAGCTCATCATAAGCGAGCACTCGAGGTGACCCGTATACGAGTTCCGTGGGGGTAACTGCTTCTGCTCCATGGACTAGAGCAAATGGTGTCTGGCCGGTGGCTCGATGGTGCGTCCTCAACGGCAGTGCAGCGCTCCGAAGAGGCGCGCTTGCCGGAGTGGGCGCTAGAGCATTTGCCGGGCTTGGCCTTCTTGCCGGGAGAGCTCGATGGCACGTCCTCGACGGCAGCTCAGCACTTCGAGGAGGCGCGCTCGCCGGAGTGGGCGCCAGAGCACTTGCCGGGCTTGGTCTTCTTGCCGGCGGGGCTCGATGGCACGTCCTCGACGGCAGCGCAGCACTCCGAAGAGGCGCGCTTGCCGGAGTGGGCGCCAGAGCACTTGCCGGGCTTGGTCTTCTTGCCGGCGGGGCTCGATGGCACGTCCTCGACGGCAGCGCAGCACTCCGAAGAGGCGCGCTTGCCGGAGTGGGCGCCAGAGCACTTGCCGGACTTCTTCTTTCCCCCGGAAGCTCCAGCGGCAAGTGGGCCGCGGGCCATTGCTGCTGTTGCGTCCCGGTATATTTGGTCGGCGCAGATAAGGGCATCCTTCTTGTCGCCGGGGACAGAAATGACGCTTATCGGGCCAGGCATCTTGAGCATGTTATACGCGTAGTGAGAGGCCGCCATGAACTTGGCGAGCGTTGGTCGGCCGAGGATCCCGTTGTAAGGCAACGGAAAGTTGGCGACGTCAAAGGTGACCTTCTTAGTCCTGAAATTCAGCTCGCTGCCAAATGTTACCGGCAGCGTGATCTTTCCCTTCGGCTTGCTCCTTCCCGGGTTGATTCCTTGGAATGTGCCGGTTTCTTCGAGCTCGCTGTCGGGAACTTGGAGTCTCCGGAGAACAGCAGAGGAGATCAGATTCAAGCCGGCCCCGCCGTCAACTAGCATCTTAGTGACCTTGAGGTTGCGGACCGTTGGGGAAACCAACATCGGCAAGCACCCAACCGCGGTTGTGCGATCAGGGTGGTCCTCAATGTCGAAGATGATAGGCGTGCTGGACCATCTCAGGGGTCTGCGTGACTCGACGGGTGGCTCCGCTGCATTGACCTCCCGCACCCACCGTTTAAGCTGGTGGTGGGAAGCGTGCAGGGAGGCACCGCCGTCCACACACAAGACCTCAGTGGCTTTCTGAAACTCCTGCTCGCTGGTCTCGGGATCTTCCATGTCTTCGTCGTCGTCATCGTCTTCGTCCTTGTCGCGTCCCCGGGGAGGTCTGTCTGCTTGCCGCTGCTTGTCGTTGCCGCGGCGCTCCCCCGGGCCGGGACTCTTCGTGCCGGATCCCCCGCCGCCTGCTTGGTCTCTCTCCTTGTCGCGTCGTGCGTACTCGGCCTTCTGCAGCTCGACGAGTCGCTCGACTTGCTTGCAACTCTGGAGGTCGTGGCCCCTGGTACGGTGGATCTTGCAGTACTTCTTGTCCGTACCGTCCCACTTATCGGCAGCAGCCACCGCCCGGCAGTTGGCGCACCCGACAACCTCCTTGCCGGGGCCTCCCGCCTGGGCTTTCTTGGCGGAGCCCTCGCTGCCGGACTTCTCGACAACCAGCACCTCTGGGTTTTTCTTCTTTTTGTCGTTCCGCCGCCGGCCTCTCTTCTGCGGTCGATGCGGGTTCGAGCGTCTTCTTCCCTTCGTTCGTGAAGGACTTGGCGTTGGTCGCGACGAGTTCGTGGGTTCGACGACGCGGTGGAGTCGTTGTCGAGGTGAGCCCGGCGAGTCGGCGACCGCGGCTTCTGGGGCGGGGAGTGCACGGTGGTCGCACCCCCGCCATTCTTGGCGCCATCGGTTCTCGCCTGGGTGACTGGCCGCTGCTGCGACGCGCTGTGCTGCCGCGGAGCGTCGTCGTTGGCGAAACCGATGAGGCTCTGGATGGTTTCCCTCCAGTCGTCGAGCTTGTCCGCCGTCGGAGGGTAGTCTAGGAGTAGCTGAGCTCGCGCGAGAGCTTCCGCTGGGGTGGAGGGCAGAGGCGGCGAACGGCGCGAGGAGCGGGATGTGCTCGAACTCCTAACTATGTTAGAAGGAGCAGCACCCGGTCCAGGCAGCCGCGCGACGCTCGTTCCGGCACGCTGGATCGCATGCTGGTCCTGAGCGCCTTGGGACCCACCAGCACGGTCTGGGTCCAGCGAGCGTATGGTACCATGGGTACCATGACGCTGCTGGTTTCGCGCCTCCTGAGAGGGGCGCGGGGCGAGCTCGGACGTCGCGGGACCAAGAACTGGTTCGACGGCGCCCGTTCCTCCGCCGGCGTCCTCCCCACCACCCGTCTGCTCCATGGGCGGTGGGTTCGACACTGACGGACCGGTCACCTGCGGAGCTTTCTTCTTCGGCGCCATGCCGGCGCAAACAATGAGAGTTTGGCTCGCGCGGACGTTGGATCTGCTTCACACAACCTCGACGCACCCCCTACCTGGCGCGCCAAAGATGTCGGGGGAAATCGGCCTCCACGAGCACCTATGGGGACGGAGCACCTTTTCGGTTCGGCGGGGGGCGGAGGTTGCACAAAGAGCAGATCGAGGCGACACACACACAACGATTTTACCCAGCTTCGGGCCGCACGGATGCGTAAAACCCTACTGCTGCTTGTCTGGTTGATTCGAGTTCTTGCTCTGGAGCGCAAGAAGCTACAGTAAGTCGGAGCTGGACGTAGACGAGGGTCTACTGGGTGTCCTCCTTCGGGGTTTTTTCCCTACGTGCGCATGGGCCTCCTTTTATATGCTAAGGGGTTTCCCACAGGTAGCGACGCAGGTGACGGTAAAAATGGCAAGGAACTATGCGAACAGTGGCCGCACAGTGCTATCGCACCTAACTCTGACGGCGGGGGACAAAGGCATTAAATGCCCGTCTGGATCGCCCGAACAGTACCGAGGCGGACCGTTGGGGGCGCCTCCGCTTGCCACGCGGGCGACTCTGCCAACGTCGCATGCCACCGCGCGCCTCAGGTTGCGCGGCGCCCCGCCACGTGCCTCTGGGGAAGCTCCAGAGTGACGCGTGGTCAGGTGAGCTGGAGCGCAGGCCTGAGGTGGTGGTTTGCCGCGGCAAGTGGCTTGCCGCGGTGGTTGTCTTGCCGCACCTGAAAGCTTGCCGCTCGTCAGGCCTTGCCGGGGCGCGCGGCGCGCCGCGGCGGGCTTTTCTTGGGGTGCCTTGGCTTGGCCGTCCCGGCGAGCTCCTCCCGTCGGGGCCTTGGTGCTTCGGCTTAGTCGTCCCGGCAAGCTCCTCTTGCCGGGGCCTTGTCGCCTTGGCCTGGCAAGCTCCTCTTGCTGGACCTCGCCTCCTTGGCCCGGCAAGCTCCTCTTGCCGGGGCCTGGTCTTCTAGGCTCGATCACTTGGCCTTCGTCCGGCCCAGAAAGGGCTTTGGAGACTCTTGTCGCTCCCCTGGCAAGCCTTGCCGCGGGACGCTACTACTGCCCGTGCACAAGTTCGGGGTACTAAGGTACCCCTACTTTAGTACACCGACAGTAGTCCCCAGGATATGATTTATTACTTCTCTAGTAAATATTTCCCCGCTCATAACAAACAAGCTACCTTAAGGGAAATATATAATTTTGTGCAAATTGAAGAAGAGGGTCTTCCACAAGCTTGGGGGAGGCTTCTCCGATTACTTGATGCTTTGCCTGATCATCCTCTTAAGAAAAATGAATTACTTGATATCTTTTATAATGGACTAATTGATGCTTCCAGAGACCACCTAGATAGTTGTGCTGGTTGTGTTTTCAGGGAAAGAACTGTTGATCAAGCTGAATTGCTATTGAATAATATGTTGAGTAATGATAATAATTGGACACTTCCTAAACCAACTCCTAAGCCAACTCCGAAGAAAAGGGGTATTCTATTTCTCACTCCTGAAGATATGCAAGAGACAATATGAAAAAAAGGGTATTAAAGCTGAAGATGTTAAGAATTTACCACCAATTGATGAAATACATGGTCTTGATAACCCGACATAGGTAGTAAAGGTAATTTCTCTCTATAGGTTTGATGAAGGTGATATTCCTTATTATAAGTCTGCTAGCCAATGCTTAGATGAGTTTGATAATTTTATTGTTAAACAAGAAAACTTCAATGCATCTGTTGGTAGACAATTGAAACGTAATGCATATATGATTGAACACTTGAGTGATTATATGTCTAGAGTTAAAGGTGAACTTAAACTTATTAGTAAACATGCTTCTATGGTTACCACTCAAGTAGAACAAGTGCTTAAAGCTCAGAATGATTTGCTCCATGAATTAGATAATAAGAAAAATGATAATGATGTTAGAGTTGTGACTAGAGGGGGTAGAATGACTCAGGAACCTTTGTATCCTGAGGGCCACCCTAAGAGAATTGAGAAAGATTCTCAGATAACTAATTTTGATGCACCTAGTTCTTCTAAGAAGAAGAAAAAGAAAAAGGATAGGACTTTGCATGCTTCTAGTGAACCTGTTGTTGACATGCATGAGAATCTCAATGATATTTCTATTTCTGATGCTGAAGCACAATCTGGTAATGAACATGAACCTAGTGATAAGATTAATGATGATGTTCATGTTGATGCTCAACCTAGCAATAGCAATGATGTAGAGATTGAACCTGCTATTGATCTTGATAACCCACAATAAAAGAATCCACGTTATAATAAGAGAGACTTTGTTGCTAGGAAGCACGGTAAAGAAAGAGAACCCTGGGTTTAGAAACCCATGCCTTTTCCCCCTAAAGCATCCAAGAAAAAGGATGATGAGGATTTTGAGCGCTTTGCTGAAATGATTAGACCTATCTTTTGGCATATGCGTTTGACTGATATGCTTAAAATGAATCCTTATGCTAAGTACATGAAAGATATTGTTACAAATAAAAGAAAGATACCGGAAGATGAAATACTTTTAAGGGTGGAATACCAAAGAAACTTGGAGATCCAGGAGTACCAACCATACGATGCTCCATTAAATGAAACTATGTTAAAACTGCTTTATGTGATCTTGGAACCGGTGTTAGTGTTATGCCTCTCTCTTTATATCGTAGACTTGATTTGAGTAAGTTGACACCTACTGAAATATCTTTGCAAATGGTCGATAAATCAACTACTATACCTGTCGGTATTGTGAGGATGTGCCTGTTGTGGTTTCAAACGCTACTATTTTAACAGACTTTGTTATTCTTGATGTTCCCAAGGACGATAGTATGTCGATTATCCTTGGTAGACCCTTTTTGAATATTGCAGGGGCCGTTATTGATTGCAACAAAGGCAATGACACTTTTCATGTAAATGGTAATGAGCATATGGTACACTTCCCAAGGAAACAACCTCAAGTCCATAGTATCAATTCTATTGGAAAAAATTCAACGATTATTATTGGAGGTTTTGAATTTCCTCTTCCTACTGTCAAGAAGAAATATGATATTCTTATTGTTGGGGACATGCATATCCACATTAAGGTAACCAAGTGTTATTCAAAAATTCTCCGGTTTCATGCGATTTGGAAAGAGTTTGTTAACAAGACTTGATCAACCTTGTTAGTGGATTCTTTTGATGAGCATGAGATGAATGAAGTTAGAAAGCACAACTCTCTGTACCCTCCTTTTACATTCTGTTATTTAGATTAAATAAAGCAAAAATGATATTTTCTGTCTGTTTTCTGAATTATCCTTGCAATAAAAAGATACCCCGAAAATAGAAGTTCTCCAAATGTCCTGAAATTGAAATATGATTTTTTTTGTAGAATATTTAAAAATATCTGGCACTGAGAACACACCAGGGCGACCCACCATATGGCCACGAGGGTCCAGGGCGCGCCCCCTTCCTCGTGGACCCCCTTCACTTATTCTAGCACCCACACACTTCGTCTTCCTCCAAAAACCTCCCCTAGCTGAAACCCGTGTTCTAGCTCATCTTGCTACGATTTTCGATCTCCTTGCTCAAAGCTCCATTCACAAAACTGCTTTGGGCATTGTTCTTCGATATGTGACTCCTCCAATGGTCCGATTAGTTTTTGCGCTAGTGCTTTATCTATTGCAAATTTTTGCTGCTGAGGTGACCCTGTTCTTGATTTTGCATGTCAAATTTATATGGTCCAAAGTAGTTTTAATGCATGACATAGCTTGTAGGCACTTGTAGGAGTAGTTACAATCAATCTTGATAAGTTTGGTTCACTTTTATTTTGAGTTATTAAAAATTTCAAAAAAAATCAGAGGGAGAAAATGTTGAAGAGATTATTGAGAGGCTCTTCGAGCCGAAGCTCGAAGGATAAGCAAAGTGAAGAGAATAAGAAGCCCAAATCTAATCCTCCTCGCACTGCGGAGGTTCGACCATGTGAATGGCCTTGTGATGAGTTCTTGAGAGCCGCTAGATTTCATGATGACTTTTAGTACTTGGCTGAGAATGCAGGCCTCACCGACTTCCTCCAGGACCAACGCGGACAGTATCTCTTACTCACTAATATTTTCGTGCAAAATTTTAATTTTCATGCAAAGAAATCACCACCTTTAGTGGAGTTTCATTTATATGATGAGGTTAAGGATATGTCACTCCGTGATTTTTGTCGGGTCTGCAAGATACCCATTGTGGGCAGCATCGAGGAACCACATCGTAGTGATGTGGATGGATTTATTGATGAAATTGTTGTAGGGGAAACGAGGAAAGTTTCTGATGCAAGAATTACTAGCATATATTTTCCTGTTCTACGTTACTTTGCAATATTTGCTGGTAGACGTTTAAATGGTCATGGGAACAGTGGAAATCTTAGTGCTCCTGATATTGTTATTTTGTTCCATGCTTTGTTTCGTGATACAACTTTCAGTTTAGGTGCTATTATTGCTAACCGATTAAGTCTGAACCGTACAAAGGGCCCCATCTTCGGAGGCATCTTTGCTTCGCGCCTTATTGCACACTTTCAGATACCTATTAGGCATTATGAGACGGGAAAATTTTATTTTTGCCACTCTAGATTTTGCCAATTTTCCTTATGCCATTGTAGATTTTGACATTTTACTTTTGCCACTCTTAGTTTTTGACAATTATCACAATTGCCATTTCTATGGCAAAAGCAAAATTTTCAGAGTGGCAATTGCGATACATTTCAAAGGCTAACAGTGGAAAAAATGAAATAAAATCATTTTTCTTTTGCCACGGAATGGCAATCGTGATAATTGTCAAAAGCTAAGAGTGGCAAAAGTGAAATGTCAAAATCAAGATTGGCATAAGGAAAATTGGTAAAATATATAGTGGCAAAAACAAAATTTTCCCTTATGAGAAAGAGGAAAAGTTGCTACCCCCTATTTTCTAGATTATAAGAGTATGTTAGCACATGACTTCATTGTTAAAAATAAGAAGCAACTGCTTAAGTATAATTTGATTTTTCGCAAATCTCACTATGAGGTTATTACCTTTCCTGCGCCCTCTTTGTTTAACATATTTTCAGGCATGTACCTCATCTTGCCGGAGGGTGTTTATGCATACTGGAGCCTGACTCCAGCTCCAGAGCTTGAGCCGAAGCCACCCCTGGACCCTTATCGACAGTCTGTTTATCAGTGAGATCTGGAGAAGATCGCCAACCAGTGGTACCCAGAAGCACTCCTCCGTACACCAGAGAGGGAAGCTTTGATCCGTGGCCTAGACCAACATAGGCCAAAGGCCTAAGCTTGGGGGGGTACGTATTTCTCACTGATATTACATTCATGTTCACACACTCATTCTAGTTGTCGGTGCTCATACTTTTTCATTGTACTATCCATGCTAGTTTACTCTCTTATATTAAATGCTTGCAGATTCCAGCTTAGTCCAATGCACGTGCACTATGATTATTATCCACATAGTTCGATCGTGCAAGTGAAAGGCAATAATGACGATATATGATGGACTGACTGAGATGAGAGAAGCTGGTATGAACTCGACCTATCTTGTTTTTGTAAATATGATTAGTTCATCTTTCCTGATTCAACCTATTATGAATGAAACATGTTTGCAATGACAATTAGAGATTATAGGTTCTCATGCCATGCTTAATTTGCTAGGAGTTTATAATGGTTTACCTTGCATGCCAACATGCTATTAAAATGGTTGTGATGTGCTATGATAGGGTGGTATCCTCCTTTGAACGATTCGAGTGGCTTGACTTGGCACATGTTCACGCATGTAGTTAAAACAAAATCAACATAGCCTCCATGATATTTATGTGCATGATGGATTATATCCTACTCATGCTTACACTTAGTGTTGATTAATTTTAATGCATGTTCATGACTGATGTCGCTTCTAGCTGGTCCCTTCCCAGTCTCTTTCTAGCATTCACTTGTACTAAGCGGGAATACTGCTTGTGCATCCACTTCCCTAAACCCCAATGTTATTCCACATGAGTCCTCCATACCTTCCTATATGCGATATCTACCTGCCGTTCCAAGTAAATTTGTATGTGCCAAACTCTAAAACTTCAAATGAAATTCTGTTTTGTATGCTCAAATAGCTCATGTATCAACTAGGGTTGTCTGTATCTTCCATGCTATGTGGGTTATTCTCACGAGGAGTGGACTCCGCTCCTCACTCATGAGAAAATGGCCAGTAACCGGGATGCCCAGTCCCATGCTCAAACCAAATCAAAATAATTGCAAACAAAACTCCCCCGGGACTGTTGTTAGTTGGAGGCACCCCTTGTTTTGGGCAAGCCATGGATTGATGCTTGTTGGTGGTGGGGGAGTATAAACTTTACCATTCTGTTTGGGAACTGCCTATAATGTGTGTAGCATGGAAGATATCGAGATCTCTCGGTTGTTATGTTGACAATGAAAGTATGCCACTCAAAATATTATTTATCTCTGTTTCAAAATTCGAGCTCTGGCACCTCTACAAATCCCGGCTTCCCTCTGCGAAGGGCATATCTATTTACTTTTATGTTGAGTCATCACCCTCTTATTAAAAAGCACCAGTTGGAGAGCACCACTGTCATTTGCATGCATTACAATTAGTTTACATTGAGTATGACTATCGTTGGATCTCTTTTACCATGAATTACAATGTTTAGTCAGTCCTTGATCTTCAGAGGTGCTCTGCATTTATGTTTTGCGGTCTCAGAAAGGGCTAGCAAGATACCATCTTGTTATATCATATTATGATTGTATTGAAAAAGTGTTGTCATCCGAGATTTATTATTATTGCATGCTAGTTGATTATCCCATTGATATGAGTAAACATGAGACCTAAGTGTTATTGTGAATATGGTTGGTTCATAATCTTTGCTGAAAACTTGAATGCTGGCTTTACATATTTACAACAACAAGAGCGAACAGAGTTTGTAAAAGTTTTTCTATATCACTTTCAGTTTGTCAACTGAATTGCTTGAGGACAAGCAAAGGTTTAAGCTTGGGGGAGTTGATACGTCTCCAATGTATCTACTTTTCAAAACACTTGTGCCCTTGTTTTGGACTCTAACTTGCATGATTTGAATGGAACTAACCCGGACTAACGCTGTTTTCAGCAGAATTGCCATTGTGTTATTTTTGTGCAGAAATAGAAGTTCTCGGAATGACCTGAAACTTCATAGAGAATATTTTTGGAATTAATAAAAAATACTGGCGAAAGAATCAACACCAGGGGGACCATACCCTATCCACGAGGCCGGAGGGCGCGCCCACCCCCTGGGGCGCGCCCACCCCCTGGGGCGCGCCCCTGCCTCGTGGGCCCCCTGAGGATCCACCGACCTCAACTCCAACTCCATATATTCACGTTCGGGGAGAAAAATCAAAGAGAAGGATTCATCACGTTTTACGATACGGAGCCGCCGCCAAGCCCTAATCTCTCTCGGGAGGGCTGATCTGGAGTCCGTTCGGGGCTCCGGAGAGGGGAATCCGCCACCGTCGTCATCATCAACCTTCCTCCATCACCAATTTCATGATGCTCACCGCCTTGCGTGAGTAATTCCATCGTAGGCTTGCTGGATGGTGATGGGTTGGATGAGATTCATCATGTAATCGAGTTAGTTTTGTTAGGGTTTGATCCCTAGTATCCATTATGTTCTGAGATTGATGTTGCTATGACTTTGCTATGCTTAATGCTTGTCACTAGGGCCAGAGTGCCATGATTTCAGATCTGAACCTATTATGTTTTCATGAATATATGTGAGTTCTTGATCCTATCTTGCAAGTCAATAGTCACCTACTATGTGTTATGATCCTGTAATCCCAAAGTGATGATAATTGTGACCACTCCCGGTGATGATCGTAGTTTGAGGAGTTCATGTATTCACTAAGTGTTAGTGCTTTGGTCCGGTACTCTATTAAAAAGGAGGCCTTAATATCCCTTAGTTTCCAATAGGACCCCGCTGCCAGGGGAGGGTAGGACAAAAGATGTCATGCAAGTTCTTTTCCATAAGCATGTATGACTATATTCGGAATACATGCCTACATTACATTGATGAACTGGAGCTAGTTCTGTGTCACCCTATGTTATAACTGTTGCATGATGAATCGCATCTGACATAGTTATCCATCATTGTTCCATTCCCTACGAGCTTTACACATATTGATCTTTGCTTAGTTACTTTTCCGCTGCCATTGTTACAAATTACTACAAAAACTAGTACTGTTAGATTTACCACCGTTACCGTTACTTTTGTACTTCTTTGTTACTAAATACTTTGCTACAGATGTTAAGTCTTCCAGGTGGTTGAATTGACAAATCAGCTGCTAATACTTGAGAATATTCTTTGGCTCCCCTTGTTTCAAATCAATAAATTTGGGTTGAATACTCTACACTGAAAAACTGTTGCGATCCCCTATACTTGTGGGTTATCAGAAGGATGTGTTGTGCTCCCTCGAGCGCGCCTACTAGGCTGCGGCGATCGAAGACCCAGACCACAAAGGCGCCATCTACACTCATGAGGCTGTCCCCAAGAAGAAGAAGCAGCTGCTCCGCCAAGAGCCTCAGGAGAGCGGTGTCTCCAGCCGCACCACCTCAGGACCTGCACCCACGGATGGGGCGCCTCCCTCCCTCGCATAGGAAGGCGCACCCGGTGCCCTCCTCAGGCTAGGCTCGGGGACTCTCTTCTGTAGGTCCTCTGACTTAGCCACCGCCACGAGAGACGTGCTCGGGCACCACATGGAGGCATGCTTCATCACACACTTCCCTCACGAGGGCACAAGGTACGGGGTGCCAGGTGCTCAGGAGTTCATCCAGAAGGCAACCAAGGAGCTTCAGGAGGCGAGAGCCATGGGCGGCGACCACCGCCTACCACCAGGCACGGACCCTTGTCCTGGCGAGGACAATGAGCTGTGTGTCTGCGTCAACATTCCCAGGCTCAACAGAGCCACATCCCAGGAGCGCTTCTGGCCTTCCCACCTTGGTTGGTGTGAGGGTCCACCTCACAGCTACGTTCGCATGCCCTTCGGCCTGCCGAGCGTGGTTGTTACCTTCCAGCGCCGCCTGCGAAGCATCATGGCGGCTCAGGAAGCCAGGCACCACGCAGTCCTAGAGGAGATGTTGACGGTTCTTGATGAGCCTCCCGAGGTTCAGGACCCAGGCGGCTCGTGAGGAGCAACCCTTCAACATGCGTCTACAGCTACTTCAACATCTCTTCAGCAACGGTGCCAGGTGACATTTTTTGGTTTATTCTGTTTGGGGTGCCCCTCGGGTTGCATTATCCCCAGACCGCATGGGCTTGTCCCTGCGGCATGTATCTTTCTTGCATCTTCCAATCACTCTGTTGGGGGTGCCCCTTAGGCTGCATCATCCCCAGGCCGCGTGTGTCTGTCCCTGTGGCATGTATCGTTCTTGCATCTATCTGAACTAGCTTTACCTCCTCCCATAAGCTGATTTATGTGGTCACCTGCTCGGCTATCACCCTTTGTGGCCTCCCGTGTTGCTGGCCGGCCTCCTGATCATCCCGCGATGGGGGCTACACATGCTGGCACGACGCTTGTGCTCGGTTCCGTCCCTACAACACTGATAAACCTGAGAGATAGAGCTCTGGCTCGCGACCCATCCCGTGCACGTCACCTCACCAGATACTCAGTGCCTTCGTCTTCTTGCAGAAAGATCAGAGGCAGGGTAGCAAATGCGATTTTAAGTTATGATATCCCCTTGGGCTAACCCATAGGAAGCTCCAGAGCTTGGCAACGGGTGGCCCCGCCAGCTGTCCCCTTTTCACGCGATCCGCTTGCACGTTAAAGGGGTCTCCCGAGCATCGTGCCTCGGGAGTTCCTACTGACTCTCCAGCCCTCACCCCCTGGCCTTGACCACGACATCGCGACCTGGCATACCAGCGGCGGCAGAGCTTCGCTCGAGGGTCGGGACCCGAGGATGTAGAGCACCCAGATGAGCGAGAAAAGGGGAGGTTGGCGTAAGCCTACCTGGGGGCACCACCGCTAAAACGCAAATCAGGCGCTGCGCTAGGAATCGCCTCTCGCTCGTTAAGATAAGTCACCTGTTCATGTTAATGTGACGCCACTGTCTGGAGTTTCAACTCTTGCAGCCTTACTCCGGCAATGCCACCTTCCTTTCCAGCCTTCAGGAAGCTGCTTGCACGCCAAAGGGGACCTCTTGAGCATCGCACCTCAGGAGCTCTTACCAGACCTTGGGCCGCTCGCCTCCTGGCCTTGAGCACGGCATCGCGACCTGGCATACCAGCGATGACCGGAGCTTGCCTGGGGACTGGGACCTGCCGGCGTAGAGCACTAAAATACCGCGAGGACGAAAAGGGAGGACAATGCTGAAGCAAGACGTGCAGCGGCAACATTATAACAGGAATAATAAATATTGAAGCAAAATCATTACATATTCTTTACATTCCCCCACGGGATCTTGTCTCGATTCCCCGCAGGGAACAAAAGAAGAAAATCCTCAAGGAGCCCTCACTACGGGCATCACCGTCGACACCATCATCAATAGTGGGCCCCGAGAGGCCGACGCCAACCCCATCCAGGCCATCGATGACGCCGAGCGGATGCCGCAGCTGCACTCTGGGCGTGGCGGGAGCTCGGAGGCACATAGCTATCGTCACTTGACTCTCGGGACTCACTAGGCTCGGGAGAGTCGCTGGACTCCCAGGAGTCGTTGCTGCTGCTGGAGAAGCTAGCGGCAGGACTGGGGAGACCACCTCGACCTCCACCCCTGTAGCCAAACTGTAGCACCCGGTGAGCTGCAGCCATAGCTCGAGCGGCCCCCTCGACGGCATCTCAATGGCAAAGAACCGTGGAAACCGGATTCAAGTGCGCAGCGGCATCACCGCCCACATCACGAATTCACGCGAGGAGCCTACGGCATGGGTTCGCGGGCCGGCCGGCCGCACGGCCCCAGCCTGGTCACCGCGGCCGTAGCTCGCGCGGCGCAGGGCACCACTGCCCTCTCGCGAGCCTTGCACCTGGGCGTACAGGGGGAGCGGGAAACCTGGTGGTGGCTGCTCGTACCAGGGCCGCGTCACTTCTTGCCTCTCCCCGGCGCCGTGAGGATGCCTGGACCTTTTCTTCGGTGGGGGCAGTTTAGGCTCCTCACGTGGGGCCTTCCCTTTTTCCGCCGGGAAAACCTCCTAATCGGCGCCATAGATACTACAACAAGACGGTGAGGAGGAAAGGAAGAAGAAAGAGCAGGCGACGAGAAGAAGGAGATGAAGCAAAGAGGGCTTCGCCCCTCCCCTTATTTATAGCCAAGAGGAGGCCAACCACCGGCTTCTACAATCGCACAAAATGATGATTTTTCTATGCATGCAGCAGAGTGTAGTCAATTCGAATGGTTGCCGAGGCAGCATGGGGAAGCGGAAGCGCCCACGTCCCATCAATCGCCACGCGTCGACTAAAGCTGCAGGCTGGTGGGGCCCGCAGCGCTCCGCCTTTGCCCAGACTTTCCTGCCTGCGGCCCATGGCATGGCTCCGCCGATGGCCCGGTACGTCCCAGCTTCAGCTATAACAACCCAATACCCTCGCGAGGCGGACAACACCAAGACCTCCCTGAGGGGCGGCCTCATTAGGCTGGCTCTCGAGGAGCGGAGATATCTATGGAAGGTGCACCTCGTGAGGTTCATGTGACGTGAGCCATGATGACCAAGGCTAGGCTGGCGCGAGCGGGCGCAGTGTACCAGTTTCCTCTTTGGTGCTAAGGAGGCAAGCGCAGGCGCAGGGTCTCGAGGAATCAGCAAAAGTTTCCATACCGGTGCAACAAGACCGAGACCACCAGGACGACAGGACGAAGGTCATCGCGGAGCCCATTGCGGTGTCACCGCCAGAGTCTTTTGCAGGCGAATATTACTTTTGTCAGGGTAGCTTGTACTAGTTGTCCCCCTTCAAATTTTGCCATTGTAGGATCCCTTCCCGCCTACATTTGAGAAGAGGGACAAGGCCACTATAAATAGGACTTAGCCACTACCATAGAGGAGGACAGATTGATTCCTCTCAAACCACCTCACCAGCTCCGAGCTCAAGAACACCTCACTCCTGAGGCTGTTCATCCACTGTACTAGTTCATCCTCAGCCCCTCGAGGCAACCCACCACAAAGCTGGAGTAGGGTATTACACCGCAAGCTGGCCTAAACCAGGATAAACTGATGTGTCCCTTGTCCCTTGGGTTCGTCGAGCTAGGCTGTTGAATCGTTGAGTAGGCAGACTAGGAAGAGGGAGTTCTTCGCACACACCCCAGAGTTCGAACCTCTCAAGGGTCTGCGGAACCCCGAATACGACACGCTGGCACTCTAAAAACTTGCATGCATGTTTAGTTTAGCATAAATTTGCCATGATCATTTAGAGGAGATCATATGCTGTTATGTTTTCCCTCTGTACTAATTACAGGGCCCCTGCCATGGAAATGATCACGAAAAGGAGGAACGGAGACAAGCTTACATATCAATCACCGACAAACTGAACAGATAAGCTTTCTTTAGAGTATCCATAACATGTCTCTGTAAGGAAAAACTTGTGCATAGAAAAACCTTGTAACGTTCAAAACTCTTGTGCTCCCATCCTTTGATTAGAAGACTACTTCGATCAAGTTGGTCGCAGTGGCATTTGGTAGAGAAGGTTTGACAAGGAGGCGGTTCCCTTCCACGATGATGAGCCTACTGATACGTCTCCAACGTATTTATAATTTATGAAGTATTCATGCTATTATATTATCTGTTTTGGATGTTTATGGGCTTTATTAAACACTTTTATGTTATTTTTGGGACTAACCTATTAATCCAGAGCCCAGTGTGAGTTCCTGTATTTTCTCTTGTTTTAGTGTGTCGCAAAAAAGGAATATCAAATGGAGTCCAAACAGAATGAAACCTTCAGGAGCGTGATTTTTGGAACGAACTTAATCCAGGAGACTTGGTGTTGAAGTCAAGGAAGCTTCGAGGTGGCCACGAGGTAGGGAGGCGCATGCCCCCTAGGCGCGCCCCCACCCTCGTTGGCCCCTTGTGGCTCCCCTGGCTGACTTCTTTCGCCTATATATATATCCATAAACCCTAAAACCATCGGGGAACAGAAGAGATCGGGAGTTCTGCCGCCGCAAGCCTCTGTAGCCACCAAAAACCAATCGGGACCCTATTCCGGCACCCTGCCAGAGGGGGGATCCATCACCGGTGGCCATCTTCATCATCCCGGCACTCCATGACAAGGAGGGAGTAGTTCACCCTCGGGGCTGAGGGTATGTACCAGTAGCTATGTGTTTGATCTCTCTCTCTCTCTCTCTCTCTCTCTCTCTCTCTCGTGTTCTTGAGGTGGCACGATCTTGATGTATCACGAGCTTTGCTATTATAGTTGGATCTTATGATGTTTATCCCCCTCTACTCTCTTGTAATGGATTGAGTTTTCCCTTTGAAGTTATCTTATCGGATCGAGTCTTTAAGGATTTGAGAACACTTGATGTATGTCTTGCATATGCTTATCTGTGGTGACAATGGGATATCACGTGATCTACTTGATGTATGTTTTGGTGATCAACTTGCAGGTTCCGTGCCCTTGTGAACTTATGCATAGGGGTTGGCACACGTTTTCGTCTTGACTCTCCGGTAGAAACTTTGGGGAACTCTTTGAAGTACTTTGTGTTGGTTGAAGATGAATCTGAGATTGTGTGATGCATATCGTATAATCATACCCACGGATACTTGAGGTGACATTGGAGTACCTAGGTGACATTAGGGTTTTGGTTGATTTGTGTCTTAAGGTGTTATTCTAGTACAAACTCTATGATAGATTGAACGGGAAGAATAGCTTCGTGTCATTTTACTACGGACACTTGAATAGATCGATCAGAACAGATAACTTTGAGGTGGTTTCGTACCCTACCATAATCTCTTCGTTTGTTCTCCGCTATTAGTGACTTTGGAGTGACTCTTTGTTGCATGTTGAGGGATAGTTATATGATCCAATTATGTTATTATTGTTGAGAGAACTTGCAGTAGTGAAAGTATGAACCCTAGGCCTTATTTCAATGCATTGCAATACTATTTACGCTCACTTTTATCAATATTTACCTTGCTGTTTTTATATTTTCAGATTACAAAAACCTATATCTACCATCCGTATTGCACTTGTATCACCATCTCTTCGCCGAACTAGTGCACCTATACAATTTACCATTGTATTCGGTGTGTTGGGGACACAATAGACTCTTTGTTATTTGGTTGCAGGGTTGCTTGAGAGAGACCATCTTCGTCCTATGCCTCCCACGGATTGATAAACCTTAGGTCATCCACTTGAGGGAAATTTTCTACTATCCTACAAACCTCTGCACTTGGAGGCTCAACAACGTCTACAAGGAGAAGGTTGCGTAGTACACATCAAGCTCTTTTCTGGCGCCGTTGCCGGGGAGGTGAGTGCTTGAAGGTATATCTTTAGATATTGCAATCGAATCTTTTAGTTTCTTGTTTTATCACTAGTTTAATTTATAAAAGAAAACTACAAAAAATCGAATTTAGTTTCCCTCATACGGTTCATCTTTTTAATATCTTTCGTGAGTATGATGGAAAGGAAAATTGTGCCAAAGTGTTAGAAGAAGAATGCATTAAAATATTTGGCACTAAATATTTGAATGATGAGCATGATTGCAATGTTGTTAGTATGAACTCTTTGAATATCCATAGTACTAATGATGATTGCACTAGTCATGATGAAAATATCTCTTATAAGCATGTCGACCTTTGTGGAGTGCATAGAGTTTGCATTCTTTACAGAATGTCCTGTTTAGGCAGATTGCTGCTATGTTTGCATTGTTTGCATATGTTTGCTTGTTTAATGATTCTATTATAGGATAGGACTATTAAATATGCGGAGGCATTTAGTATGCAATGTTGAATAATAATTTTAGTGATTTGCTACTGTAGAGCATGATAAGGTTTATGCATTGGTTTATACTAACTTATCTCACGAGTCCTTGTTGATTTCTGTGTGGATGAAGCTTTTGAGATTTAGGGGGACCGTGATATGAGAGGAATTAAGGAGACACAAAAGCTTAAGCTTGGGGATGCCCAAGGCATCCCTAGATAATATTTCAAGAAGTCTCAAGCGTCTAAGCTTGGGGATGCCCCGGTTGGCATCCCACCTTTTTTCTTCGACAACTATCGGTTAGTATCGGTTGATCCTAAGTTTTTGCTTCTTCACATGATGTTTGATATCCTTGGAATGTATTTTTATTTTGTTTTTCTTGCTGTATGAATAAAATACCAAGATCTGAAATTCTTAAATGAGAGAGAGTCTTCACATAGCTACATAATTATTTAACTACTCATTAATATTCACTTAAATCTTTTTGGAGTAGTTTGTCATTTACTCTTGTGCTTCACTTATATCCTATGAGTGAATAGTTGAATGATTCAAATATCATAAATCTGAAATTATATATGATTCATATGCTTATCCCATGGGGTGTAATGACTTCACATATAAGAAGTAGAGGTGGTAAATTTATTGAAGGTTAGCAAACATTGTATTGGTCACTTGAAAAATTCATGAAAGAATATTGAGGGAAGAGAGATTTCACATATAAATATACTATCTTGGACATCTTTTGTAATTGTGAGCACTCATTAAAATATGACATGTTAAAAGGTTGATGTTGGACAAGGAAGACAACGTAATGGGTTATGTTTTCTTATATCCAAAATAAAGTATATTGTCATGGATCGCCCAACACGTTGAGCTTGCCTTTCCCCCTCATGCTAGCCAAATTCTTCGCACCAAGTAGAGATACTACTTGTGCTTCCAAACATCCCTTAAACCAGTATTGCCATGAGAGTCCACCATACCTACCTATGGATAGAGTAAGATCCTTCAAGTAAGTTGTTATCGGTGCATTCAATAAAAATTGCTCTCTAAATATGTATGATATTTTAGTGTGGAGAAAATAAGCTTTATACGATCTTGTTATATGGAAGCAATAAAAGCGACGGACTGCATAATAAAGGTCCCTATCACAAGTGGCAATATAAAGTGATGTTCCCTCGCATTAAGATTTTGTGCATCCAACTATAAAAGAGCATGGCAACCTCTGCTTCCCTCTGTGAAGGGCCTATCTTTTATTATTGTCTTTTACCTTATGCAATAGTCATGGGGATCTTCACCTTTCGTTTTTACATTTTATACTTTGGCAAGCACATTGTGTTGGAAAGATTCTGATACATATATCCAATTGGATGCAAGGCATCATGAACTATTATTGTTGACATTACCCTTGAGGTAAAAGGTTGGGAGGCGAATCTATAAGCCCCTATCTTTCTCTGTGTCTGATTAAAACTTTGAACCCATAAATATCGCGTGAGTGAAAGACTAAATGATAGTTGAGTATGTGGAGTTTGCTAAATCAAAGCTCTGACATAGACTCTTCCTGGAAATAAGATCAATTGTAATTATTTGATGACTGATAACACGGTTTGTTAGTTTTCAAGAAAGTTTATGATCTATACTTTAACATGTGAATAGCTTGTTACTTGATCATGAGAA
This sequence comes from Aegilops umbellulata, assembly GCA_032464435.1. NCBI lineage: Eukaryota > Viridiplantae > Streptophyta > Magnoliopsida > Poales > Poaceae > Aegilops > Aegilops umbellulata. Next base: position 202,932,397 of record CP136060.1, read on the forward strand.
GCTTTATGAGATGAGCTACTGTTATGATGCTAGAAAAGGTGATTGAAATTACCATCGATCAAACTTGTGCACCTTCTAGCATTCACACTTCATAAATTATTTCTTTTATCATTTACCTACTCGAGGACGAGCAGGAATTAAGCTTGGGGATGCTAATACGTCTCCAATGTATCTAAAATTTATGAAGTATTCATGCTATTATATTATCTGTTTTGGATGTTTATGGGCTTTATTAAACACTTTTATATTATTTTTGGGACTAACCTATTAACCCAGAGCCCAGTGCTAGTTCCTGTTTTTTCTCTTGTTTTAGTGTTTCGCAGAAAAGGAATATCAAACGGAGTCCAAATGGAATGAAACCTTTGGGAGCATCATTTTTGCAACGAACGTGATCCAGGAGACTTGGAGTTGAAGTCAAGGAAGTTTCGAGGTGGCCACGAGGCAGAGAGGCGCGCCTGCCCCCTGGGCGCGCCCCCACCCTCGTGGGCCCCTCGTGGCTCCCCTGACCGACTTCTTTCGCCTATAGATATATCCATATACCGTAAAACCATCAGGGAACAGAAGAGATCGGGAGTTCCGCCGTCGCAAGCCTCTGTAGCCACCCAAAACCAATCGGGACCCTGTTCCGGCACCCTGCCAGAGGGGGGATCCGTCACCAGTGGCCATCTTCATCATCTCGGCGCTCTCCATGATGAGGAGGGAGTAGTTCACCCTCAGGGTTGAGGGTATGTACTAGTAGCTATGTGTTTGATCTCTCTCTCTCTCGTGTTCTTGAGGTGGCACGATCTGGATGTATCGCGAGCTTTGCTATTGTAGCTGGATCTTATGATGTTTCTCCCCCTCTACTCTCTTGTAATAGATTGAGTTTACCCTGGAAATTATCTTATCGGATCAAGTCTTTAAGGATTTGAGAACACTTGATGTATGTCTTGCATGTGCTCATCTATGGTGACAATGGGATATCACGTGATCTACTTGATGTATGTTTTGGTGATCAACTTGCGGGTTCCGTGACCTCGTGAACTTATGCATAGGGGTTGGCACACGTTTTCGTCTTGACTCTCCGGTAGAAACTTTGGGGCACTCTTTGAAGTACTTTGTGTTGGTTGAATAGATGAATCTGTGATTGCGTGATGTATATCGTATAATCATACCCACGGATACCTGAGGTGACATTGGAGTATCTAGGTGACATTAGGGTTTTGGTTGATTTGTGTCTTAAGGTGTTATTCTAGTACGAACTCTATGATAGATTGAACGGAAAGAATAGCTTCCTGTTATTTTACTATGGACTCTTGAATTGATCGATCAGAACGGATAACTTTGAGGTGGTTTCGTACCCTACCATAATCTCTTCGTTTGTTCTCCGCTATTAGTGACTTTGGAGTGACTCTTTGTTGCATGTTGAGGGATAGTTATATGATCCAATTATGTTTTTATTGTTGAGAGAACTTGCACTAGTGAAAGTATGAACCCAAGGCCTTGTTTCAACGCATTGCAATATCCTTTACGCTCACTTTTATCAATATTTACCTTGCTGTTTTTATATTTTCAGATTACAACAACCTATATCTACCATCCATATTGCACTTGTATCACCATCTCGTCGCCGAACTAGTGCACCTATACAATTTACCATTGTATTGGGTGTGTTGGGGTCACAAGAGACTCTTTGTTATTTTGTTGCAGGGTTGCTTGAGAGAGACCATCTTCATCCTACGCCTACCACGGATTGATAAACCTTAGGTCATCCACTTGAGGGAAATTCTCTACTGTCCTACAAACCTCTGCACTTGGAGGCCCAACAATGTCTACAAGGAGAAGGTTGCGTAGTAGACATCACCTACCGGGCCAAGCCTTGTGGCAACAATGAAAGGGTCTGGCAAGATAGCTTGCCAGAGAACCTTGTTTACTCAAAAGTGTAAAGCTGTCACTCCTCTGCATGGATAAGATACTTGCACAAGTACCCGGCAAGCATGTCCTTTTTCATTAATATGCAGATAAACAAGTACAAACCTTACAATGTAAAAATGGATGAAAGAGATTACATATTCAATACTAAAACTTGCCAAATGCCTACATGTTTTAGATCGAAAAAAGATGAGTGCCCCATACCTTTCTTGTCCCTCTCCTCTTAGGGACAACAGGGAGAAGCGAAGAGGGCAAAAGGAGCGCTTGGGTAGAACCCAGCTTGACCCTATCAAGGCTTGCAGGACGCAGCCTGACAAGATCAGGAGTGCACGGACAAAGGCGAGGGATGGAGAGAGCGGATAGGAAATGCCCTGGTCACCGCCACCAGGGCCACGATGCCACGACAGCATGGACACCAGCAGGGAAGACGAAGCTGGAGTCCACGGGGAAGCCTGTCGGGGTCCAGCTAGAAGACTGCAGGAGGAGGCGGAGGCATCCACGCCCAACACGCTGGCAAATCACTCTGCTTGGGGAAGAAGACGTAGGTGCAGATGGTGGTGCCGTCGGCCCCCTGCTGACGGTGATGGTGCATCCGGCACTCAGACAAAGTTAGAGTCGTTGTCCTCCTGCTCGGCGCCATTGTCTTCACCGACACTGTCCACTTCATCGTTGTCGCTCGAGGAGGAGCTTTCATCGTCGGTCGAGCTCTCCACGCAGCACCCTAAGCGAGCACTTGAATGCCCGAAGACCTTGATGGAGAGCAGGGTGGCGTCCATTACCTTGAAATTAAGAACGTGCCCGCTGCCAAGCTGTGGGCATGAGCAAAGGTTTTCCAGCCGCGCCGGAGAAGCATGACATGAGGTGCAGGGAACTCTACGTCTGCCCGCATGCTGCCATTGTAGCATCCCCTCATGTGCAGCCTCAGTCCTGGCGGCTCCTCTACATCCATCACCCTTGTGAATGGGGTTGGAAGCCGAAGATGGCTGCGCCGAGGCCCGGGCAGATTAACAATGAATTCAAGTGGCTGATCCCCGACGTGGCCTTCGTTCGGGCCGAGGGAAACTGGAGGAGGGGCGATCAATGCACCACCACACCCTCCTCGACCCCGGGCACCACGATGGCCGCATCCTCGTCCTCGTCCCCAGCGGGAGGAGGGAGACACTGTCGAGCGGAGACGCTCGCCGCATTACTGGAGTACCACCACGCCTCCTGCCCCTTACCATGTTGGAGGGAAGCTGCCAGGAGGAAGGAGGAGATGTGTGTGAGTAAGCACCTCGCCCACGTCCCCTTTTATAGGCGAACGTGGCCGGGGCTCGCTCATCGCCCAGGAGGCAAACACCCCAGTCCGCCAATTCGACTCTTCTGTGTCACTAACGGTGCATAGAATCAAGGCCACCCTCCTGTGCCTATCTGTGGCGCCTGGCTTTCTGCCATGTCACTCATTCCCGCGCCCTCTGCATCCGCCACCAACCCTACGCAATGCATGGAGCGTACCTGGCGGAAACGGCCAGAGCGGTACAACAAGTGAAATGGCAGTTACCACCTCATGAACGTGGGGTGTGGGCAACCACGAATCGTTGCGTAAAGTTCCCCACATTGTCTCACACGATGCGCAGGAAACCCAGAAACTGACTCAAGCACAGGTTAATGAAGAAGCAAGGAAAATATCAAGGAAGAGGAGAAAATTATCCCAAGTGTCTTGCTTGTGCCTGATAGGGCCTACCCCAACGGTGCTCGGCAACACATTTGGACCAAGCTCGGGGTCTCCTATTGGTGCAACAAACCTTCATGTATCTTGCCCGGACTGTACACATGCATGACTGAAAAGATACAACTACACCAAGCATCCAAGTCAAGACCAAGCCAGAGAAGCAGCTCTTTGAGAGATCAAAGAGTGGATCAAGAAGACCAAGGCAAGCCAAGGAAACAAGATATCACTTTGGGAAAGCCTCCCTTGCCGGGAAGGAGATCCTGGCTAGGTCGAGGTTTTCCCGAACACAAGTCCAAGGTTTTCCCAGTAGGCTTGTCGGGGCCGCCAAGGGCAAATCTCCCCGCCAAGGCTCCACCGCACCGTGACACCGATCACCTATCAATGCGGTGTCGAGCCCCCGTGATGATTAGGTGGCCTCTGCTAAGCATGTGGCGGCCCATTGGAAGACAAGGTTCATCCAAATGACACCCGTCTAGAGGCGTGTCAAGCAGATAATAAGAAGATGATTAAACGGCGCGGCAGGCTTGCCGGGCTGCATCCTCAGCATGACACCTAGTAGTGCATTTAATGCACTTTTTCCTAACTGCCAGAGTTAGGTATGATAGCACTGCCAGAGGGATTCAAACCCTAGCAGACTTGTACGTGTGTAGCTGGTCTCCCCGAGGCACCCTTACCGGGCTCAAGTGTTGTGTGTTAGTTGTGTTCTGCACTCTATCCATCAAAGCAGATGTAGGGTTTACACTACCCAGCGGCTCAAACCTGGGTAAAAACCACCAGTGTCACCACCGTCATGTTGTTCCATGGCTTCTGCTCTTTTGTGTAACATGATCTCCACCTTGTCGAACCGCAAGGGGCTCATGGCCCCATAGGTGATCGTAATCTCCACGACTCAAACGATTGTGCCAACCTTAACCATTCGATTGACATCCTTCCTCCGGCTGCCAAAGCCGAACCAGCACCTTTGGGACCGCCTGCTCCTGTGTCCCACGGCTGGCTGTATTGCCGCGCACGCATCACGGCCACATCACACCCTAAAACTCTGCGCATCTTCCCCGGCACCTGTTTGTTCTGGTCCGAGGCCTCAGCATGTCCTCCACCTTGGTTTGCTCCCCGTGGCGCCGCCCTCCAGTGTTGTTAACATGGTTAACAACCGAGAGGACTAAGAAGATGATTGTACATGGCGAGTATGACATTAGGGACCCACCAGGATCATGGCAGTATGCAAGCAAGTGCCTCCTTTATTATACTCCCTCCATTCCTTGATATAAGGTGTATAGTTTTTTGAGAAAAAAACCAAAATATAAGGTGTATTGCGTTGCACCACTCATTTGGATAATTTTTTTAGGGATTTGATTACATTTCCTTATATCAAGCAACCTCCTCTATTTTCTCATGTCAGATAGTCAGGTGAAATCTCGCCCAAAACTTGTGAAATTTTCCATCCATGTGCGTTCTTTAATTTCCGTGCCAAAAACTATACACCCTATATTTAGGAACGGAGGGAGTAGCAAAAAAATGGTTCCTCCTGATTGTTTCCTGACATCTAGGTTGCACACCACTATCAACGTAGTGAATAAGCAAGATAACTGCACAAGGAGCGTCTGACACGCGGGACACAGCAGTTCGCGCAATATGTTTTTGTTTCCAGGACGGGTAGGGTATCAACTTGTTTCTGCGAGAGTTGTGGGCCCTCTAGCCCATGCTTTTATTTCATATGTTTACCACATTACCAGCCCAGTTTTTTCTTTCTTAAAATGGCTAGCCTTACTATTTTGTTTTTTTGCAGAATACAACGGATGCCTACTTGCTTTCATATGCCCAATCTTTCAAGACGAGAAGTGATGCATTCGACTTGCCTAGAAAATGGGCTATAAGTAATAAGATATGGGTTGTAAATTCAAAAAATACAACAAACATGCAATTAGTTCGAAATTACTTTTTTCTTTCGGATTTTGATATTTTAAATTTCATTGTTTTGTGCTGGTAAAATTTCTTTGGATATTAAATTAAGGTATGTTTAATTTTAATCTAATTTGAATCTGGCTAGAAATTTCAGGTTGTATGTTGTTTGCGACATATTTTGAGGCTGACTTGTGGGCCTACTAGGTTGACGCGCACGCATCACTTTGTCAACTTAGTCAACAAATGATTCTAGCCATAGTTACCGCTGAATGTTAATCCAACCGTCGTGCTGGTTCTTCAACCTCTAATCTCCTTGCTCTAGAAGCCCAAACCAGCTCCGGCCATATCGCCTACTTCTGCCTCGTGTGGCCAGCTGTGCTACCATGCAGGAATCACCGCTCCACCCTACTCCCACAACTGGCTAGGCCTTCCCTTCACTCACCCACACCCCATGTTATTTTCCGGCGACAACAGACTCGCACCTCAGCCGAACTAGTCAACCCTCATTCTCCCTTCCATGTGGGAAACCACTATGTATCTTCCCCAGTTCCGGTTTGTTCCCTTCCTAGGCCTTGCCGTTGTCCACCGAGTTGGAGCTCTCGGCGCGGAGGCGTCAACATGGTCAATGAACGACAACCATCAGAAGAGGACTGTATGTGATGAGGCTGACAGCTAGACCCACCAGCTACATCTTCACATGGAAGGAAGTGTCTTCTTACTAGGCGAAAAAATGATTCCTCCCCTGACAGCTGGGACCCATCGGCTATATCTTCGCCTGCAAGGAAGTGCATTCTTATCCTCCCTGATAGCTGGGACCCACCAAGTCGAATTGTCTGTATCGTTGTCTGTGTGGCCGCAGACGTGTACGTACATACCGGTCGATCAATTTGGCTGCCATGATGAAACATGACCGAGTAAGGACCGGTAACAGTTCAAGTAGTCCCGTGTAAATCTTGTACACATATGACAGCCACGCTACAAAAAGACAGCCACGTATGTACATACGGGTGTGGTCTCGAACACGTACATCGACAACGTCTTGTTCATCAGTAGCCAACAGGCTAGGTCGTGATAGAGAAACATCATCGTGTTCATTGGGAGGAAATTGACCGGGTCATAATGCGTCCTGTTCAACGGGAGCCAACCGGCTTGGACGGAACAGCCGAAACAGGGTCTGGCATACCGCAGTACAGAGGAAACGGAGTTCTGTTGGACCGGAGACAGTCGAAACGGGATCATGTTTATCGGTAAGGGTCTAGCGTACCACAAAATGGAGGAAACATACTTCTGCTCGAGCTCCTACGGTCGAAATAAGGTCTAGCGTACCGCAAAACAGAGGAAATGGACTTCTGTGGGAGCACCTATGGTGTAAGCGGTACTTTCGTTGTTCTAGTAACGCCCCGAGACCGTTGCACCAGGTGTCTTCTAGCTATTCGCCGTTGTTGCCACGTCATTCGCTTGCGTGTTGCTGATACGTCTCCAACGTATCTATAATTTTTGATTGCTCCATGCTATATTATCTACTGTTTTAGACAATATTGGGCTTTATTATCCACTTTTATATTATTTTTGGGACTAATCTATTAACTGGAGGCCCAGCCCAGAATTGTTGTTTTTTGCCTATTTTAGTATTTCGAAGAAAAGGGATATCAAACCGAGTCGAAACGGAATGAAATCAACTCGAGAAGTTATTTTTGGAAGGAAAGCTACCGGAAAAACTTGGAGTGCACGCCAGGGGAGTCCCGGGCTGCCCACGAGGGTGGGGGCGCGCCCACCCCCCTAGGGCGCTCCCCCTACCTCGTGGACAGCCCAGAGGTCCACCGACGTACTTCTTTCACCCATATATACCCACGTACCCTAAAACTTCTGAAGGACAGAATAGATCGGGAGTTCCGCCACCGCAAGCCTCTGTAGCCACCAAAAGTCAATCAGGACCCTGTTCCGGCACCCTGCCGGAGGGGGGAACCCTCACCGGTGGCCATCTTCATCATCCCGGCGCTCTCCATGACGAGGAGGGAGTAGTTCACCCTCGGGGCTGAGGGTATGTACCAGTAGCTATGTGTTTGATCTCTCTCTCTCTCGTGTTCTTTATTTGGCACGATCTTGATGTATCGCGAGCTTTGCTATTATAGTTGGATCTTATGTTTCTTCTCCCCGTCTACTCTCTTGTAATGGATTGACTTTTCCCTTTGAAGTGATCTTATCGGATTGAGTCTTTAATGACTTGAGAACACTTGATGTATGTCTTGCCATGCGTATCTGTGGTGACAATGGGATATCACATGATTCATTTGATGTATGTTTTGGTGATCAACTTGCAGGTTCCGCCCATGAACTTATGCATAGGGGTTGGCACACGTTTTCGTCTTGATTCTCCGGGAGAAACTTGGGGCACTCTTGGAGGTTCTTTCTGTTGGTTGATGCATATTGTATAATCATACCCACGGATACTTGAGGTGACATTGGAGTATCTAGGTGACATTAGGGTTTTGGTTGATTTGTGTCTTAAGGTGTTATTCTAGTACGAACTCTAGGGCTGTTTGTGACACTTATAGGAATAGCCCAACTGATTGATTGGAAAGAATAACTTTGAGGTGGTTTCGTACCCTACCATAATCTCTTCGTTTGTTCTCCGCTATTGGTGACTTTGGAGTGACTCTTTGTGTCATGTTGAGGGATAGTTATATGATCCGATTATGTTATTATTGTTGAGAGAACTTGCGCTAGTGTAAGTGCATCTAGTGCCCCTTAGTGATTTTGGTGTATTGAAGACTTATAGGTTAAGGATATAATGTGTTTATGAGTGTACACAGGTCTATAAGTCTATGAGGAGTTTGGTATTTACAGATAAAGTCGACCCCTAAAAATGAAGTTCTTCGACTGAAGACTTTGACATTCTGAAGACTTTGAAAGTGAAGAAATTGGTGTGACATTGAAGACTTGGTATTCATTTGAGGAACATGAAGCGTGAAGACTTTTGTTTTCGTAGTTTCATTTTCTCTTTATTGAGTCATAGGAAACACCGTACTGTTAAAGGGGGTCGAGGAAATACTAAGGAAAAATTTCCATGTGATGCTCAACTCAAATCCTACACCTACCAATCCCTTCGAGTGAAGCCATTGGAAATCTCATACAGTTCAGTCAATTTCTTCAGTGACAGAGACGAAGTTCTTCTGGTCTCTGAGGAATTTGTTCTGATTGAGGAGTTAGGAATTCACCAGTGCGGATTGCATACATAGTGAGGAACATGATAGCCCTGAGGAATTTGTACCTCAAATTTCCGACCGTTGTTGTGCTGCGCGCCAACTGTCCCAAAATATCTTATCCACCTAACGATCATATCATTGAAGGGCATTTATGTCATATCATGTCGGGCTGCTCCCTAGGCTATAAATAGCCGCCCCTACAACCAGTAGATGGTTGGCTGCTCCGCGAGAAACTGACACTTGTCATTTGAGAGCATCCCATCCTAAGAGGAATTTGAGCGAAAATCATCAAGTGAGGAAAATCCAAAACCCAAACCCAAACACCTACAAACCCAAAGTGATTGAGCATCACTGAAGAGATTGATCCTGCGTGGATCCGACACTTGTTATTTTTGAAGACTGTGCTTCTTCCAGACGGTTAGGCGTCATGGTCTAGAGCATCCAAGAGGAATTGTGGATTGCCGAGTGACCGAGTTTGTGAAGGTTCGGAAGTCACCTGAAGACTTACCACGAGTGATTGGACGAGGTCTGTGTGACCTTAGTTTAAGGAGAATACGGTGAGGATTGTGTGTCCTCAGGTTTAAATACCTAGCCGCTCCAACCAGATGTACAACTGAGACAGCAGTTGGAACTGGTCTACCAAATGATTGTCTTCATCAAGCCAACTGGTTCTATTTCCTCAGCTCTTTCATTTCCTCAGTATTGTTTTGTTCGCTTATCATATCTGTGTTTGAAGACTTTGACTGAAGACTTTCTCAATTTTCTCAGTTCAACTTCTTAAGTCTGTTTGTCTTCATCTTGTGTTATCCTGTGACTACGCTTTCTATACTCTATGCTTGTTTTCATTTCATCATGATGACTATGCTTGTATTCTGTTATGTTTACTTCTGAGTACTTATTCCGCTGCAAGTAGTTCTTCGCTAAGGAATTTCCTCACTAGCAAATTCCTCAGTGAAGAATTCATAAAAATCGCCTATTCACCCCCGCTCTAGTCGATATAACGCACTTTCAATTGGTATCAGAGCAAGGTACTCCCTTGTTCTGTGTGATTTTGGTTTAACCGCCTGGAGTTTCTAGTTATGTCGACCACAGGTATGAAGAAAGTGACATGCCCTATGTTTGACGGTCACGAGTATCCCAAGTGGAAGGCCATGATGAAGAAGCGCCTCATGGCGATGAACAGCAAACTGTGGACCGTCACTGAGATTGGTCTTACCGATCTGTGCAAGATGGCGGGATCTGATGACATTCGCAAGTACACTCTTCTCAACCTCACGGTAAAGGACGTCATCTGCACCTGTCTGTCTCAAAATCAGTTCAGGAACATCATGCATTTCGATCATGTGAAGCTTATCTGGGACCGTCTCTCTGAGGTCTATGAAGGTCATCGAACCTGTCATGATCCTTGGTTTGAGGACTTCAAGGAATCTCTCAAAGCGATGACATTCGAACCAGAATCATCATCCTCTTCATCATGCCTTATGGCAAAAAGTACTGAGGTAACTGAATGCTACCTGTCTGAGTCAAGTGATGATGAATCTGGTGATGAATTTGGACCAAGCTATGTCAAACTTGCTTCCCTTGCCACTAAACAACAAATAGCCTTGGAAATGGTTCAACACATGCTCAATAAAAGCGATGATATGTTGGGTGAAGAAATGGATCAGTCAAAAGCTTTGGCTGAAAGTCTTCAGAGACTTCATACTAAGTATGACTCCATTCAGGATCAACATAACACTCTCTTATCTGATCATGAGAAGCTTTCTTATGAATTTCTTCAAAGAAAGCAAGATCTTGAGAAGCTAAGAGTGAGTTATGAAGATCCTCAGCAGGAGCGCGATTCATTACTTGCTCAACAAATCAACGCTGCTCAGGAAGAATTTGTTCCTCCATGTTCGAATGCATTGAACCTGAATCTGCTAATTCTTCACCTGAAAGTTCAAATGCTTCTAATACTACAAATTCTTCACCTGCCTCTGCTATCACTAATTCCTCATCTGAAGACATTGCTAGTATCACTGACGATGCAGGGCTGAAGGAATTGTACATGACAGGCATGTAAAAAAGCCTCAAAGGGCATCAGACTCTTTGTGATGTGCTTAAAAAGCAGATCCTCAACAGGAACCCTAGGAAAGAGGGTATTGCCTTTGAGAGGAAACTCAATGCTGATAGTACATATTGGAATCCTGAGCAGTACCCCAAAACCTCATGGGTTGCTGCAAAGGGACCTCTAGTTGATCCATCTAATTTATCTGGCTATACATGTGAATCTTCTAATTCTTCTGATGAGTCATCTGACTCCAACTATAAGCTGTTCAAAAATCAAAATGGTGAAGTATTTACTAGATATGTTGGCACTAACTGCAGGAATGGTTCCCCTATGAAGAAAATCTGGGTTCCCAAAAGGTGCCTTGAAAGTCTTCAGGTGAATGTCCTCATGACACCACCTGTGAAGAATAGGAACCCTAGATCAAATTCCTCATATGGACCAAACTCTTCATATGGATCCAAGTCCTCATACGGACCAAATTCCTCACATGGATCAAATTCCTCAAAAGGATCAAAGTCCTCATATGAACATCATCGTGCTAACAACTCTGTTTCGCAGGGAAGAGCCAAGGACTATGAATATGAGCATTATTCTTCTAATTATTATGTTCATAAGTCCTCAAAGAATTTCTCTGCTTATTCATATGCTTACCCTAACCACTCTTATGTGAAACGAAATGGATTGGCCTCTATGCCACCATTCTCATATGGAGCTCGCAGAGTGATGAAATCTTTGCCACCCCTTCAGACGAGGGTGGTGAAGAAAAAGAACTAACCTTTTCTGCAGGGTTAGGTCTCCAGACGTGCTCAAACGTCTGAAGAATTTGCTGGAGACCTGAAAATTGCCTGAAAGGACGTAGGCTAATCATGAAGAAATGAACTTTCATTTCACACGTCCTCCTACTACTTTATTTGTCTTACCACTTGATGAAATTGATCTGATGAATTGTGATATCATATTCTTCACTGATGAAGTATATGAATTTGTAAGTTGCACTAATTCATCTGCAGGATGATCAACCCAAAGCCACTGAGTGGGTCCTCGATAGTGGATGTACAAATCACATGACTGGTGACAAGAATCTATTGATGGACGCTCCCTTGTCACCATCGCATCTGAAGCATATCATCTTCGCTGACAAAGGAAAAGTCAGGTATTGGGTCTAGGTAAGGTTGCAATCACAAAGGATCGACACATGGAGAAAGTCATGCTTGTTGAGTCCTTAGGATACAACCTTATGTCTGTCTCAATGCTTTGTGATCTTGATATGGTTGTTGTCTTTGGCAAGTATCATTGTGTTGTGATTATGGAAGCTGACAATTCCAAAGTCTTTGAAGGCTTTAGGAGAGGAGACTTGTATATTGTTGATTTCTCTACAGGCTCACAACCAGCCGTATGCCTACTTGCAAAAGCTTCAGAAGGATGGCTATGGCATCGACAACTTGGTCATGCAGGCATGAGGAATTTGCACACACTTGCAAAGAAGAAGCATGTCATTGGCATTGAGAATGTCAAATTCCTCAAGGATCACTTGTGCGGTGCCTGTGAAGCTAGAAAGATGGCGAAGGCCAAGCATCCAGCGAAGACTATCATGACCACTACTCGTCCATTTGAATTGCTTCACATGGATCTCTTCGGTCCTAATCATTATTCTGACGTTTCAAATGAAGCATCTCAATATGGCTTTGTTATTGTTGATGATTACTCTCGTTACACATGGGTACACCTTGTTACTTACAAACATGAAGTGCAGGAAGTCTTCAAACAATTTTGCTCGAGGGCTTCAACCAACTTTGGTGTGAAGATCAAGCACATCAGAAGTGACAATGGAACTGAGTTCAAGAATTCGGGTCTCGATGACTATCTTGATGAACTTGGTATTACCCATGAGTTATCTGCTCCTTATACTCCTCAACAGAATGGCGTTGTGGAGCGCAAGAACAGGACTCTTGTTGAGATGGCTCGCACTATGCTCGATGAGTACAAAACGCCTCGTCATTTTTGGGTTGATGCAATTGATACTGCGTGCCACATCATCAACAGAGTATATCTTCACAAATTCTTCAAGAAGACCGCCTATGAACTCCTCACTGACAAGAAACCCAATGTGAGTTATTTCAAAGTCTTCGCTGCTAAATGCTGGATTAGAAATCCTCATCACAACTCAAAATTTACACCGAAAGCACATGAAGGTTTTATGCTTGGTTACGAAAAGGACTCGCACACCTACAGAGTCTTCAACAACGTTCTTCACAAGGTTGTTGAAACTGTGGATGTGCGGTTCGATGAACCTAATGGCTTGCAAAGAGAGCACCTACCTTCGGTGTTAGATGAACCAGCACCTGAAGATTCTATCAAGTTCAAGGCTACTGAAGATGTCATTCCTACTAAAGAATCTGCTGAAGAATTCATTCCAGAACATGAAGAACGTCAAGCTGATGCACCTGAGGAAAATGCTGAGGAAATTGATGCTGAAGAAAATACTGATCAAATTCCTCAATGACAACCAGCTCATCCTCGCGTTGCAAAAGAAGTGCAAGTGGAGAAGATCATCGATGACATTAGAGCACCAGGTCCTCTCACCCGCTCAAAAGCGTCACATCTATCTAAATTTTGTGGGCACTATGCTTTTGTCTCTATCACAGAGCCCGCAAAGGTAGATGAAGCATTTCTGGAGCCTAAGTGGATTCAAGCCATGCAAGAAGAATTACATCAATTCAAGCTCAACAACGTCTGGGAATTGGTCAAACATCCAGATCCTCGCAAGCACAGTATCATTGGCACAAAATGAATCTACCGCAACAAGCAAGATGAAAATGGCCTTGTGGTGAGGAATAAGGCACGACTAGTAGCTCAAGGCTACACACAGGTTGAAGGAGTTGATTTCGATGAAACTTTTGCACCTATTGCTAGACATGAGGCTATTCGCATATTACTTGCTTATGCTAACCATCATGATATCATCTTATATCAAATGGATGTGAAAAGTGCATTCCTCAATGGTAAGCTTGAGGAAGAAGTATATGTTGCTCAACCCCCAGGTTTTGAAGATCCAAAGAATCCTGACAAAGTCTTCAGACTCAATAAGGCCCTCTATGGCCTCAAGAAGGCCCCTCGAGCATGGTATGATACTTTGAAGGAATTCCTCATGAAGAATGGCTTCAGACCCGGTTCACTCGATCCTACTCTCTTTACTAAATCTTATGATGGTGAACTATTTGTGTGCCAAATATATGTTGATGATATTATCTTTGGCTGTACTAACCAACGCTATAGTGACGAATTTGGTTATATGATGAGAGAGGAATATGAAATGTCTATGATGGGAGAGTTGAAATTCTTCTTAGGTCTTCAAATTCGTCAACAGCGCAATGGCATATTCATATCTCAACAGAAATACATGCAGGATGTACTAAGGAAATTAGGCATGCAAGCTTGCAAAGACATTAAAGTTCCTATGCCCACAAATGGTCATCTGTGCACTGATGAAAATGGTATCGACTTCGATCATAAGGTATATCGCTCCATGATTGGTTCCTTATTGTACTTATGTGCATCTAGGCCAGATATAATGCTTAGTGTTTGCATGTGTGCCCGATTTCAAGCTGCACCGAAGGAATCACACCATAAGGCTGTGAAGCATACTCTTCGATATCTAGCTCACACATCAACGCTAGGATTATGGTATCCCAAGGGCTCGGATTTTGATCTCATTGGATATTCTGACTCAGACTATGCTGGTGATCGTGTGGACCGTAAGTCAACATCTGGTACATGTCATTTCCTCGGATGATCTTTGGTCTGTTGGTCCTCGAAGAAACAGAGCTGCGTATCACTATCTACTACTGAAGCTGAGTACATTGCTGCTGGTTCTTGCTGTGCTCAATTGCTATGGATGAAGCAAACACTCAAGGACTATGGCGTCAACGTGAAGAATGTGCCTCTCCTCTATGACAATGAGAGTTCCATCAAGATTGCTCACAACCCAGTTCAGCACTCGAAGACAAAGCACATTTAGATTCGTCATCATTTTCTCCGTGATCACATGTTGAAGGGCGACATTTCTATTGAGCATGTGAAGACTAAAGACCATCTAGCCGATATCTTCACAAAGCCCTTGGATGAGAAGAGATTTAGCAAGTTGCGGTGTGAGCTAAATATCTTAGAGTCTTCGAATGTACTTTGAAAAAGGCACACATCCTAACACTTATGCAAAATTGATGACTTAGATGTGCAACACATGAAGAAACGTTTTTCTTCAATCAATGAAGAATAACACTCTAAATGTGAAGAAATTAATGAAGAATTTGATTCTCAGAATCCTACGACAATTGTACGCGGTGTCTGAAATCATCATTCTTATACGGTGGGTCACGCCACCACCAAAGTTGAAAATCTTCAATTTGAGTTTTTCCTCAGTTTTTCAAATTCTTCAACTTTGCAAAATGTTCACTTGTTCCGTCGTTTTTCTTCATTGGCTATATATATATATATATATGAGTTTTTGTCCTCTACATCATTCACTTATGGCTATTTCTTCTAGTTGGTTTTTCAGCTAAGTGAATGTGATCGGACCCTTCCCCCTCTATGCTATACTCAACCCAATCTATTCACAAATTCTTCATGTGCGTTCTATTTGAAACTCGTTCAAAATATTCACTGTGTCCTTGTCAGATGAAGAAATTGTGAACGGATCGTTAAAACTAATCTTATCCAAAGTTTCGGTTTTGCCGCTCATACCGTTTCGCATCCCACGATACATTATTCTACTCACCCACGATCTTACACGATCTCCACTACAATGTACGTGGGTGACACATGTCGTGCGAAGGAGAAGGGTCAGAGGCACGTTCGTCCCAAAATCTTCGGGCGAACAGTTATTCACCGTGGCTATAAATACCCCCGTCCCCTTCCTCACTTCCTTTACTCCGCTCGAACTCTCTCTCCCGCTCGAGCTTCCCAAACCCTAGCGCCGCCGCTACTCCATCGCCGCCTGTGAGGAAGAGCTTCATTGCCTCGACCTCGTCGTCGTCGTACTCGCGCCGACCGCGGAAATCTTCACTCCGCCGCCGCCGTAGACGTCTTCCTCCGCCAAGTTAGGGCGTGGAAGATCTACACCGACGAACATCACTTCTCCATCTCAGTGTTCGTCGTATTCTTCATTCAGGTTAATTGGAAGTTACTTTTACTGCCCTCTTTGATTCGAAAGTTTTCTACAAAATCTTCAAAGGTGTTTTATTCTTCAAATCCTCACACACAAAACACCTCACAAGTCATCTGTTCTTGATTTGTTTCTCTAAGAATCATTTTTCTTCAAGATTCCTCAATTGTGTGGATCTTCGATCTGTACAACTCTGGAACCTAAGACAAAGCACGCTTAGTGAAATTCTTCAAGACTCATCTGGTCAAATTCCTCAAACTTGTTCTTTTTGAAAAACCCTCTGAGAACGCATATGACCTCTCCAAATTCCTCGCAACTATACTCTGTTCACAGGTACACATGTCCGCTGCTGAATCACTAGGTTCTCATCAACTTAACTCATTTGCAGTGTTCCTCGAACAAAAATTGCATACTTCTTCAGAGAATTCGATTGTTCAAATTCCTCAACTGAAGAAAATGGTTGAAGGTAAAAGGCCACAGAAAGGAGGAAAGAAGCCTGAGGTCATGACTGCTTCTGAAATCCTTGAGGACATTTACAAAGAATACTGCACACCTGATGAGGCCAAGTTTGGCAAAGAAGATAAAAATCAGCGCAAGGTGCGCATACAGAGGATTGAAAGGAGATGGGCACGAGAATGGAGGGAGTACAGGTATGTAACTCCAAAGTATATGAAGAAATTCGCGCTTAATCCTCCATGCCCAAGAGCCCCATTGGCACCTGGCCAAGTGGCAGATCCCACTAGCATCAAACGCGGTGAGGACTTTCCTGAAGAATGGGCCAAGCGCCAAGCCAAGTTGGCCAAGCAAACAAAAGAAGCAGTGAGGAAATTCAACGAAGACTCTGCTGCTGCTGCTGCCACTGAGGCCTCTGTCAAGCCAAAGAGATCTATGGCAGAGAAGCCTGCGCGCAAGCGAAGTGCTTCACCAACAGTGCCCTCACGGCCAAGTTCCTCAGTTGTGCCTCACGGCCAGAATCTTCAAAGTCCTCAAGACCAATTCCTCATGCTGCTGCTGCTCCTCCTAAATCCTCAGCTCCTCCAAAGTCCTCAGCTGTTCCGACAAAGTCCTCATCACCTGCGCATCTGGCCTCGTGCCAAAGGACTACATGCATCTCCATTGCCTCTTGTGTCTCTGCAAGTTCCTCAGCTGGACCCTCTCTGCTGAAGAAAAAGGCTACTGTTGGACGAGGTCCTCGCCCTAGTCCGAAGAAAAAGCAGGTGGCTTTCCAAGTGCCCTCTGACGATGATGAGGCTGATGAAGAAGAACTAGCCGAAATCATCAGAGATAGGCAAGCTAAGGCCGCTAGTGCCAAAGGAAGCAATGTGCCAATGCTTTTTGATCCAAGGTTGATCTTGGATTTCATTGATCTATGGCGCAAAGATTCAAATACACCTGTGCCGGAGATGAACCTCACTCCTGGTCAAAGTCTCGTCTTGATTGCTTTCATTCAAGAAGAAAAATGGAAGTATGATAGGGCCAGACAGATCAAGAAATCTCAGTACAGAAAAGAAAAACTGCTGAAGAAAAATGTTTTCAAGATGACACCTGAAGAACTCGTCAAGATGCAGGCTGACATCAAAACCCTCAGCGATGAATTTGATGCTTACTATGCTGATTGGAAAGGAGCCAAAGTCAGGTTTGTGAAACTAACTGAGAAGTTCACCAAGGTTGCAGCTCCATCGCAACCAGAAGTTCCTCATGCTGAAGCTTCTGCTCAGCCCACTGAAGAACATGCCAGCACCGCTGATGACTTTCAGGCTGCTGAAGAAAATGCTAGTTCCAGGGCTGATGACTCCATTCCAGTCGCTGAAGAAATTGCCAGGGCATCCACTAGTGGTGCGCCTGAAGAAACTGGAGAAGTCAGGGAAACTGCAACAGTTGCGCCTGAAGAAACTCAAATAGATTCCTCAGCTCCTCCCGCGCCTACACCAACTCCTATCCTTCCATCAGATGTGAAGAAGACCAAGGCTACAGAGCGAGCTGCAATGAAGAAACGGAAAGCATCAGGTGCTTCAAATTCTTTAGCTCCAAAGAAGATGAAGCCTATGACCAGCTCTTTTGAAAATCCCATTGATGTTGTTCCAATTTCAACCATGCCTTCAAAGGATCTTGTTCCTTTTGGTGAAGACTATGAGATCCCAAGCAGATCTGATGAAGAAAATCATTCCGGTCCTTCGTCAGAGCAGATTGATGAAGAAATTGAAGTGGATGTGATCCCTTCAACACCTGTTGTATCCTCACCAATGCCTCAGTTCACTGCTGAAGAGGCTGGTGTTGAAGAATTAGAAGATGAAGACGTGGATATTGGAAGTACAACGCCAGTAATGAATGATGACTTTTGGGAAAGTCAGCACCCCAATTCTCCACTCTTCGCCCCGCTACAACAAATTCCTTAGTCCCCTGCACCAACAGTTCAAATGGGCTCTGAAGAAACTCATCCCACTGCATCTGTGCATGAAGATATTCCATCCACTAGTGCTGAAGAAACTGATGTTGCTGATCATAAGACTGCAACTGAAGAGGAACCAGAAATTCCTCAGCCTGATGAACCTGAGATCGCGATTCCTGAGGTCGTGATGCAACTCACTGACACTCCTCTGCCAAAGCCAAAGGATCCATTCTCAAGGAAGCAGAAGTTCAAGGCTGAAGACTTCTTTGGCGAGCATGTGTTCTTCACTAATTACAACCCATAAGACTCTGCTCGCATAAGGAAGAGGCGTTTCTGGACTGCTAGTCAAGCCAACATCTATTCCTCAGTGTTGTTCAACAAAGACAAAGTATTCGATCATGCACATATTCCTCACATGGATATGGAGTCACTACCGTGCTTCGAGCCAGTCCTCAGTGTTCTTCACGACGTTGGGCTGCTCAACTTCTGTACTGACATCTGCGATTGGAATGAAGAACTCATTCTTCAGCTCTATGCAATGCTGCACATCACAGGAGATTCTGAAGATGTGAACTCTTGGGTGTTGGACTGGATGACGGAAAATACTCACTACAAGGCACCAACAACTGAATTGCTTCTTGCCCTACCACTCAGTCCTCCCCTTGATGGTTCACACTGTGTCTACAGTGACCCTGAGCTTACTGATCACTACATGCAAGTGTTGATGAAGCCTTTGAAGCCAGGACAGGCCCCTCGAACCAAATTCCTCGTCAAGGAATTATTGTATGTGCCTTAGACTGTCTATCGCATTCTGTCGAAGACAATGAGTCCTATCAAAGGCCACGACTCAAATGATGAAGAAGTCGTTGGCATCATGAAGAATCTGCTTTTCAACATCATTCATGGCGTTCCCGTCAACTTTCATGATTTCTTCATGAGGACTCTGGCAAACATTGCCATGTCACCATTTGAGCTGAAGCCTTATGCACCGTGGATTATGAGATTCATCAGGACAAGGTCTTCATTCAACTACAAAGCTGACACTCTGAACCACTGCAGCTACTTGCCTCCAATTGAAGTCCTCAAACGGACATTTTCCTCAGCTGATGACAAAGGCAAGGCAGATGTTGTGATAGATGAAGGCATTCGTCCATTGGATGGTCAATTTCGCAAGGCTGCATCCTATTCCACCAATGATGACTCTGCCACACACGAATCTGCCGCCAACAACTCTGCCAAGCAAAATCCTCAAGCCACAGCACCCAGGGTGATGACTGATCGTGAGTTACTCCTCAGTCTTCATCAGAAGGTTGATCGCAATCATAAATGGGTCAAGCGTCAGTTTGGTTCAATTCTTCACAACATGACCTCAACACACAATGCAGTGAAGAAAAACCAATACTACCTCCATGAAACCTTCAACAGTACCTGGGCTATTCTGTCTCATGTCTACAACACTGAAGATCTGAAGAAAATGGGTCTCAAGGAAGAATTTGACTTGTATGCACCTCCTCCGAAGAAATACAAGAAGGTCAAGGTTCCTTCCTTGGTGGCCAGCTCCTATTCTTCATCGCGTGACACTGATTAACATGAAGACTTGGACGACACAGCGGCCGGCCCTACTACAACAACCGACCCCGACAATGCTGGCGCTCCTTCATCAACTTGATTATCTTCAGGGGCGTTAGTTCTCAGTTTCGATCCTTTTGGTCATTCGATGACAAAGGGGGAGAAATTTGAGTTAGTCTTCAAGCGGGTCTATTATATGGGCGTTTTTTGCTAAGTTACAACTCTCGTTCTTCTGAAACTTTTATTGGATCGAGTTGTAAACTTAAACCTGATGGTGGTCTGATACTTCTGCTACGTTATTCTGCATACTTATTTCTCGTTAATATTATTGCGCGCATGTTGAATTACATCAGTCACCATATTTCATCATGCATTTCAAATTCTTCATATTATATGTCAAATGCGTGTATGAATTACAAGATATAGGGGGAGATCTCCATGATTCTACTCTTCAAGTGTGCATTGCTTCAAAAGCAAATTCCTCACTATGCACATCTTCAGAGGGAGTTCTTCCATATCTTGCAATCAAATTCCTCAATATCAGTATTTACACTTCATATGTTTATCCCCGTTGAAAACTTAACCTATATTGTCATCAATCACCAAAAAGGGGGAGATTGTAAGTGCATCTAGTGCCCCTTAGTGATTTTGGTGTATTGAATACTTATAGGTTAAGGATCTAATGTATTTATGAGTGTACACAGGTCTATAAGTCTATGAGGAGTTTGATATTTACAGAGAAAGTCGACCCCTAAAAATGAAGTTCTTCGACTGAAGACTTTGAAATTCTGAAGACTTTCTGAAGACTTTGAAAGTGAAGAAATTGGTGTGAACTTGAAGACTTGGTATTCATTCGAGGAACATGAAGCGTGAAGGCTTTTGTTTTCGTAGTTTCATTTTCTCTTTCTTGAGTCATAGGAAACACCGTGCTGTTAAAGGGGGTCAAGGAAATACTAAGGAAAAATTTCCATGTGATGCTCAACTCAAATCCTACCCCTACAAATCCCTTCGAGTGAAGCCATTAGAAATCTCATACAGTTCAGTCAATTTCTTCAGTGACAGAGACGAAGTTCTTCTGGTCTCTGAGGAATTTGTTCTGACTGAGGAGCTAGGAATTCGCCAGTGCGGATTGCCTACATAGTGAGGAACATGATAGCCCTGAGGAATTTGTACCTCAAATTTCCGACCGTTGCTGTACTGCACGCCAGCTGTCCCAAAATATCTTATCCACCTAATGTTCATATCATTGAAGGGCGTTTATGTCATATCATGTCGAGCTGCTCCCTAGGCTATAAATAGCCGCCCCCTACAACCACCACCTGGTTGGCTGCTCCGCGAGAAACTGACACTTGTCATTTGAGAGCATCCCATCCTCCGAGGAATTTGAGCGAAAATCATCAAATGACGAAAATCCAAAACCCAAACCCAAACACCTACAAACCCAAAGTGATTGAGCATCACTGAAGAGATTGCTCCTGCGTGGATCCGACGCTTGTTACCTTTGAAGATTGTGCTTCTTCCAGACGGTTAGGCGTCATGGTCTAGAGCATCCAAGAGGAATTGCGGATCACCGAGTGACCGAGTTTTTGAATGTTCGGAAGTCACCTGAAGACTTACCACGAGTGATTGGACGAGGTTTGTGTGACCTTAGTTCAAGGAGAATACGGTGAGGACTGTGTGTCATCAGGTTTAAATACCTAGCCACTCCAACCAGATGTACAACTGAGACAGCAAATGGAACTGGTCTACCAAATCATTGTCTTCATCAAGACAACTGGTTCTATTTCCTCAACTCTTTCATTTCCTCAGTATTGTATTGCTCTCTTATCATATCTGTGTTTGAAGACTTTGACTGAAGACTTTCTCAATTTCCTCAGTTCAATTTCTTCAGTCTGTTTGTCTACATCTTGTGTTATCCTGTGACTAGGCTTTCTGTACTCTATGCTTGTTTTCATTTCATCATGATGACTATGCTTGTCTTCTGTTATGTTTACTTCTGAGTACTTATGCCGTTGCAAGTAGTTCTTTGCTAAGGAATTTCCTCACTAGCAAATTCCTCAGTGAAGAATTCATAAAAATCGCCTATTCACCCCCCTCTAGTCGATATAACGCACTTTCAACTATTGAAAGTATGAACCCTAGGCCTTGTTTCCTAGCATTGAAATACCGTTTACTCTCACTTTTATTACTTGTTACCTTGCTGTTTTTATATTTTCAGATTACAAAAACCTATATCTACCATCCATATTGCACTTGTATTACCATCTCTTCGCCGAACTAGTGCACCTATACAATTTACCATTGTATTGGGTGTGTTGGGGACACAAGAGACTCTTTGTTATTTGGTTGCAGGGTTGCTTGAGAGAGACCATATTCATCCTACGCCTCCCATGGATTGATAAACCTTAGGTCATCCACTTGAGGGAAATTTGCTACTGTCCTACAAACCTCTGCACTTGGAGGCCCAACAATGTCTACAAGAAGAAGGTTGTGTAGTAGACATCAAGCTCTTTTGTGGCGCCGTTGCCGGGGAGGCTAGGTAAGAGGCACTCACACCCCGTCAACTAAGCTCTTTTGTGGCGCCATTGCCGGGGAGGTTAGTGCTTGAAGGTATATCTTTAGATTTTGTAATCGAATCTTTTTGTTTCTTGTTTTAGCACTACTTTAGTTTATAAAAGAAAACTACTAAAAATGGAATTGAGTTTGTCTCATACGCTTCATCTTTTTAATATCATTCATGAGTATGATGGAAAGGAAAATTGTGCCAAAGTGTTAGAAGAAGAATGCATTAAAATGTTTGGCACTAAATATTTGAATAATGAGCATGATTGCAATGTTGTTAGTATGAACTCCTTGAATATCCATAGTACTAATGATGATTGCACTAGTTATGATGAAAATGTCTCCTATAAACATGTCAATTTTTGTGGAGTACATTGGGTTTGCAAGTACACACCAAATAGGGAAGATAGATATTGCAAGAGGCATAAGTACTTAGAAACTAAATGGTTGCAAGAAAGGCTAGATGCGTGTGCTGAAAATTTAAACTTTATTAGCCATACTTGTGAACTTTGCAATGAACGTGATCATTTTAGTACCCAATGCAAATTGTTTCATGATCTTATCGTGTCCAAAAATTGTGATGACTTGATTTCCCTTGCACATCATAATGAACTTAGTTTGCTCTTGGGTTATGAAGAAATTAAACGTATAATTAAGGACATTCCAAATTTTGCCCTTGATAGAGTTCTTCATTTTGATCTAGAAGAAATTTATATGTATTGTGCGGTGAATTGCATTGAAAATCCTTATATTGCCAATTACATAAAGAAAAGAAAACAAATAGAAGATGAATAGAATACTAACGAAAGGGAAGAGACTTCCCAATATCCTCCTATTATTTCTTATGATGAATCAGGTAACGAGGAGGAGCCTTCTACTCAACCAATCTCATTAATAAGGAGCTCCAAAAAGAGGATTGAACCTACGCATGATGTGAAGAAGAAGAAAAGAAAAAGGAAGAGAGGTAAAAAGGTATCTCTCCGAAATAAGGTTGCTCCTATTATTGTTGTGCCTCATGAAAACGAATCAAAAATAATTATGGAAGATGATGTCCTTGATGATGATCTCGTTATGCCTATTGCTTGTTGTGATGATTATGATTGGGAAGATAATAATACTTCTTATGATCTAGAAAATCTTTTTGGCACTTGTTTGGAATAATATGATAATTGCTATACTATTGGTGCTATCCATACTATTAATGATGAGAGTGATTATGCCTATGATATGAAAAGGCCTAAGCTTGGGGAAGCTATGTTTGATTAGGATGACATATTTGATAATATTTTGCTTCAATTAATGTTTGTCCCAAGCTTGGGGATGCTATGTTTAATAACTGTGTTATTTTTAGCCTCTCATGTTTTGATAAGCAAAGTTGTTATGATGATAGCATGCCTTCTACTTATGATGATTATATTGATGAAAGTGGGTTTGGAAGAGTGTCAACTTTAGGAAGTAGTGATACCACTATTTTGGAGGATGTTGAATCCTATAATATTTATCAAAGTGGATTTGAAGAGGTCATGACTTTATTTAGTGATGTATCCACTATTTCGGAAGAGGTTTCAATCAATTATGATGAGAACAAAGTTGCTACTTATGATGATTATTGTGATAAAACTTATGCTATAAAAATAGTGATGATTATATTTATAAAACTTGTCATGATTATAAGTACCCTTTTTCTGAACATTACTCTTTTAATGTGAAATAATTTATAGTATTCAAGTCTCTTATGATACTCCCACTATTCTGAATGAGAAGAATTTTGCTTATGTGGAGTGTTGTAAAATTTCTATGCAAGTAGATCATGAAAAGAATGCTTTAGGTGCTGGTTATATTGTTGAAGACATTCATGATGCTATTGAAAATTATTATGAGGTAGGAATATATGCTTGTAGGAATTGCAATAATATCAAGTTTCCTCTCTATGTGCTTAAAGTTTTAAAGTTATGATTGTTTTACCTTCCTATGCAAGTTGATTCTTTTTCACATAAGTTGTTTGATCACAAAATCCCTATGCATAGGAAGTGGGTTAGAATTAAATGTGCTAGTCATATTCTTCATGATGCTCTCTTTATATTCAATTCTTACCTTCTATGTGAGCATCATTGAAATCATCATGCCTAGCTAGGGGCATTAAACGATAGCGCTTGTTGGGAGGCAACCCAATTTTTTTTTAGTTTCTTGATTTTTGGTTCTGTTTAGTAATAAATAATTCATCTAGCTTCTGTTTAGATGTGGTTTTCTGTTTTAATTAGTGTTTGTGCCAAGTAGAACCTTTGGGAAGACTTGGTTGAACTCTTTATGATCATGCTGTAAAAAACAGAAACTTTAGCGCTCACGAGATTAGCTTCAACTTTTTACTGGAGAGTGATATTTAGTTGATTCGTTTTGCAGATGATTACTAGACAAATTAATCAGGTCCACCAATTTATTTTAGAATTTTTGGAGTTCCAGAAGTTTGCGTTAGTTACAAATTACTACAGACTGTTCTGTTTTTGACAGATTCTGTTTTTCGTGTGTTGTTTGCTTATTTTGATGACTCTATGGCCAGTAAAATAGTTTATAAACCATAGAGAAGTTGGAATACAGTAGGTTTAACACCAATATAAATAAATAATGAGTTCATTACAGTAGCTTGAAGTGGTGTTTTGTTTTCTTTCGCTAACGGAGCTTGCGAGTTTTCTGTTAAGTTTTGTGTTGTGAAGTTTTCAAGTTTTGGGTGAAGATTCGATGGACTATGGAATAAGGAGTGGCAAGAGCCAAATATTGGGGATGCCAAAGGAACCCCAAGGTAATATTCAAGTATAACCAAGCGTCTAAGCTTGCGGATGCCCCGGAAGGCATCCCCTCTTTCGTCTTCGTTCATCAGTAACTTTACTTGGAGCTATATTTTTATTCACCACATGATATGTGTTTCTCTTGGAGCATCATTTTATTCTATTTTGTTTTGCTTGCTGTTTGAATAAAGTACCAAGATCTGAAATTCTTAAATGTTAGAGAGTCTTCACATAGTTTCATAATTATTCGACTACTCATTGATCTTCACTTATATCTTTCAGTGTAGTTTGTTGTTGCTCTAGTGCTTCACTTATATCTTTTAGAGCACGGTGGTGGATTTGTTTTATAGAAACTATTGATCTCTCATGCTTCACTTAGATTGTTTTGAGAGTCTTAAATAGCATGGTAATTTTCCTAAAAATCTAATATTCTTGGTATTCAAGATTTGTAAAACTTTCTTTTGAGTGTGTTGAATACTAAGAAAAGTTTGATGCTGGATAATTGTTTTGAGATATGAAGATGGTGATATTAGAGTCATGCTAGTTGAGTAGTTGTGAATTTGAGAAATACTTGTGTTAAAGTTTGTGATTCCCGTAGCATGCACGTATGGTGAACCGTTATGTGATGAAGTCGGAGCATGATTTATTTATTGATTGTCTTCCTTATGAGTGGCGGTCGGGGACGAGCGATGGTCTTTTCCTACCAATCTATCCCCCTAGGAGCATGCGCGTAGTACTTCGTTTCGATAACTAATCGATTTGCAGTAAGTATGTGAGTTCTTTATGACTAATGTTGAGTCCATGGATTATACGCACTCTCACCCTTCCACCATTGCTAGCCTCTCGTATACCGCGCAATTTTCGCCGGTATCATACACCCATTATATACCTTCCTCAAAACAGCCACCATACCTACCTATTAAGGCATTGACATAGCCATTCCGAGATATATTGCCATGCAACTTTCCACCGTTCCGTTTATTATGACATGCTCCATCATTGTCATATTGATTTGCATGATCATGCAGTTGACATCGTATTTGTGGCAAAGCCACCGTTCATAATTCTTTCATACATGTCACTCATGATTCATTGCACATCCCGGTACACCGCCGGAGGCATTCATATAGAGTCATACTTTGTTCTAGTATCGAGTTGTAATCATTGAGTTGTAAATAAATAAAAGTGTGATGATCATCATTTTCTAGAGCATTGTCCCAGGCGAGGAATATATATATATATATATATATATATATATATATATATATATGTATATGTATATATATATATGTATATGTATATATATATATAGGGGAAGACCATAAAAAAAGAGAAGGCCCCAAAAAAGAGAGAAATGCCATAAAAAAGAGAAGGCCCAAAAAATGAGAGAAAAAGAGAGAAGGGACAATGTTACTATCCTTTTACCACACTTGTGCTTCAAAGTAGCACCATGATCTTCATGATAGAGAGTCTCTCATTTTTTCACTTTCATATACTAGTGGGAATTTTTCATTATAGAACTTGGCTTGTATATTCCAATGATGGGCTTCCTCAAAATGCCCTAGGTCTTCGTGAGCAAGCGAGTTGGATGCACACCCACTTAGTTTCTTTTGTTGAGCTTTCATACACTTATAGCTCTAGTGCATCCATTGCATGGCAATCCCTACTCACTCACATTGATATCTATTGATGGGCATCTCCATAGCCCGTTGGTATGCCTAGTTGATGTGGGACTATCTTCTCCTTTTTGTCTTCTCCACAACCACCATTCTATTCCACCTATAGTGCTATGTCCATGGCTCACACTCATGTATTGCGTGAAGATTGAAAAAGTTTGAGAACACCAAAAGTATGAAACAACTGCTTGGCTTGTCATCGGGGTTGTGCATGATTTAAATACTTTGTGTGGTGAAGATAGAGCATCGCCAGACTATATGATTTTGTAGGGATAATTTTCTTTGGCCATATTATTTTGAGAAGACATAATTGCTTAGTTAGTATGCTTGAAGTATTATTATTTTTATGTCAATATGAACTTTTATCTTGAATCTCTCGGATCTGAATATTCATACCACAATTAAGAAGAATTACATTAAAATTATGCCAACTAGCATTCCACATCAAAAATTATCTTTTTTATCATTTACCTACTCGAGGACGAGCAGGAATTAAGCTTGGGGATGATTGATACGTCTCCAATGTATCTATAATTTTCAATTGCTCTATGCTATATTATCTACTGTTTTAGACAATATTGGGCTTTATTATCCACTTTTATATTATTTTTGGGAGTAACCTATTAACTGGAGGCCCAGCCCAGAATTGCTGTTTTTTTGCCTATTTCAGTATTTCGAAGAAAAGGGATATCAAACGGAGTCGAAACAGAATGAAATCAACTAGAGAAGTTATTTTTGGAAGGAAAGCTACCAGAAAAACTTGGAGTGCAGGCCACGGGAGTCCCGGGCTGCCCACGAGGGTGGGGGGCGCGCCCACCCCCTTAGGGCGCGCCCCCCTACCTCGTGGACAGCCTGGAGGTCCACCGACGTACTTTTTTCACCCATATATACCCACGTACCCTAAAACTTCCGAAGGACAGAACATATCGGGAGTTCCGCCGCCGCAAGCCTCTCTAGCCATGAAAAGTCAATCGGGACCCTGTTCCGGCCATCTTCATCATCCCGGCGCTCTCCATGACGAGGAGGGAGTAGTTCACCCTCGGGTCTGAGGGTATGTACCAGTAGCTATGTCTTTGATCTCTCTCTCTCGTGTTCTTGATTTGGCACGATCTTGATGTATCACGAGCTTTTCTATTATAGTTGGATCTTATGTTTCTTCTCCCCCTCTACTCTCTTGTAATGGATTGAGTTTTCCTGTTGAAGTAATCTTATCGTATTGAGTCTTTAATGACTTGAGAACACTTGATGTATATCTTGTCGTGCGTATCTGTGGTGACAATGGGATATCACGTGATTCATTTGATGTATGTTTTGGTGATCAACTTGCGGGTTCCGCCCATGAACTTATGCATAGGGGTTGGCACATGTTTTCATCTTGATTCTCAAGTAGAAACTTTGGGGAACTCTTTGAGGTTCTTTGTGTTGGTTTGAATAGATGAATCTGAGATTGTGTGATGCATATCGTATAATCATACCCACGGATACTTGAGGTGACATTGGAGTATCTAGGTGACATTAGGGTTTTGGTTGATTTGTGTCTTAAGGTGTTGTTCTAGTATGAACTCTAGGGCTGTTTGTGACACTTACAGGAATAGCCCAACAGATTGATTAGAAAGAATAACTTTGAGGTGGTTTCATACCCTACCATAATCTCTTCGTTTTTTCTCCGCTATTAGTGACTTTGGAGTGACTCTTTGTTGCGTGTTGAGGGATAGTTATATGATCCAATTATGTTATTATTGTTGAGAGAACTTGCACTAGTGAAAGTATGAACCCAAGGCCTTGTTTCCGAGCATTGAAATACCGTTTACGCTCACTTTTATTACTTGTTACCTTGCTGTTTTTATATTTTTAGATTACAAAAACCTATTTCTACCATCCATATTGCACTTGTATCACCATCTATTTGCCGAACTAGTGCACCTATACAATTTACCATTGCATTGGGTGTGTTGGGGACACAAGAGACTCTTTGTTATTTGGTTGCAGGGTTGCTTGAGAGAGCCCATCTTCATCCTACGCCTCCCACGGATTGATAAACGTTAGGTCATCCACTTGAGGGAAATTTGCTACTGTCCTACAAACCTCTGCACTTGGAGGCCCAACAACGTCTACAAGAAGAAGGTTGTGTAGTAGACATCAGTTGCACTTTGCCATGTAATCATGTGCATTTCATTTGCATGTTTCTCAAACTTGCATGCGTCCGGGTTCCCCCCGTTCTCTCTGTTGTCCGTTCTGAGCCAGACACACTCGCACGCGCCCCCGGCACCTCCGAAATATTGTCTTATAAGTGGCATGAAAATGTTCTTGGAATGGGATGAAAGTTGCGTGCAGTCTTGTTCTAGTGTAGGTAGACCGCCTAGCAAATTTCGTCACATTCGGAGTCCGTTTGATAGCCCAACCGTCATCCGTAGCGGCACCGTTGCCGGGTAATTTGTCGGACATTTTCGTTCTTCGGACACCGTTGCCGGGCCGCATTCATCCTCTCTCCTCTTGGCCCAATCCTCCTAAATAGCCCACCTAGCCCATCTAACCCCTCCTCTCTGACCGGAGCCGTCGGATCATGATCGGAGGGCTCTGAAAGCCCCCAAAACCTCTAATCCTAGCCACCTACCCTATATATACACCCCTCCCTTCCAAATTTGGGCATCCCTAACCTAGCCTACCTCTTCCCCTACCTCCCATCCGCCTCCCTCCTCAAAATCTGCGCTGCTCCACCCCTGCCTCGCCACTTGTCGCCGCCCCAGCACCGAGCCGCCGCCAGCCACCACCAGCGCCGCCTCCCCCGACCAACCTAGCGGTGCCACGTCACCACCTGACCCCGCCCCGCAGCCAACTAGGCGCCTCCACGAGTCTTGGCCCTCCTCCTCTAGCCACAAGCCCGCCGAGCCTGAGGGGAGCCCGTCCGAGCCCATCTGGGCCCAAATCTCGTCGCCGCCAGGGCTCCCGCAGTGACCCCGCTCCTCGCTCGCCTCCGACCTTGACCCCCGCCGCCGCTGTGAAGGCCTCCGGTGCCCGCGCTCGTCGCTGGTGGCTAGATCCGTCGCCCCCATGCCGAATCCCGCGTTCCCGAGCTCCTCTGCCGCTGCCTCGCCCAGATCAGGCGAATCCGGCGAGCTCTTCCTCGCCAGCCGTCCTTTGCGCCTCCCCGAGCTCCACCCATGCTGGTGACCGCCACCACCGCCATTCCAGCGCCGCCCCGGTCCCCCCTCTTCCAGATCTCGTCGGCCCCGCCCCCTGGAGGACCACCTTCGCCTCTTGCCGGAGCTCGAGCTCCCCTGCCGGCCGCCGTCGCCATAGCCTTGCCCGTGGGACCACCCTATCCCGGTACGGCGTCGTCCTCGAGCCAAACGTGCCCCTGATCTGGCTCATCCCGCTCCGCCTCGTCCCACGCCACATCGTTCCTGCACGGTGGCATCCCCTGAACCAAACAAGCCCGCGGCCCGGACAGCTTCGTCCCACGGAACCATCCCGTCCAGCTTTCCCGCGGGGTATAATTTTCACCAAGTCCCTTAAAAGCAGCATCATGTATGCATCTAGTGAGGATCATAACTTTGTGCATACTTGTCCTATGATGATGTATGATATATGCAAATGTTCATCTCTGAATTATCTACATGAGGTTTAGTTTTCTTTCATGTTACTAATCATATTGATGCCTTAATCATAGTTGCAAAAGGGTCATGTGTTGTTAACTGCTGAAACTGTTGTAACTTGTTGGTTTGTCTTTTTCATAGCATTTTGTGTCTTTACCTTTTGAGCATCATATCAACATGTTTTAGGAGCATCTTGTAACGCCCTCAATGCGGCTATATCTCCCACGTGTCGAAGCACGACTTAGAGGCATAACCGCATTGAAAGCAATGTCGCAAGTGAGGTAATCTTCACACAACCCATGTAATACATAAGGGAAAAAGATACATAGTGGGCTTACAATCGCAACTTCACAAAATTACAAGAGTAAAGCATTACATCAACCAAGTACAATCAGGGCCTGACTACGGAGCCAAAACAAAAGAAGAAACCCCAAAAGCGACAAAGGTCCCCGATCGACCCCAACTGGGCTCCACTACTGATCGAAACAACATAAAGGACAAGATCTTCATCGAGCTCCTCCTTGAGCTTGGTTGCCTCACCTGCACGGTCTCATCGGCACCTGCAAACTGGTTTTTGGAAGTATCTGTGAGTCACGGGGACTCAGCAATCTCACACCCGCGAGATCAAGACTATTTAAGCTTATAGGTAGGGTAACAGGTATGAGGTGGAGCTGCAGCAAGCGACTAGCATATATGGTGGCTAACATACGCAAATGAGTGCGAGAAGAGAAGGCAAAAGCACGGTCGAACAACTATGATCAAGAAGTGATCCTGAAACTACTTACGTCAAGCATAACTCCAACAACCGTGTTCACTTCCCGTACCCCGCCGAGAAGAGACCATCATGGTTACACACGCGGTTGGTATATTTTTAAATAAGATCAACTTCGGGTTTTCTACAACCGGACGTTAACAAATTCCCATCTGCCACATAACCGTGGGCACGGCTTTCGAAAGTTCAAACCCTGCAGGGGTGTCCCAACTTAGCCCATGATAAGCTCTCGCGATCAACGAAGTATATTCCTTCTCCCCGGGAAGACCCGATCAGTCTCGGAATCCCGGCTACAAGACATTTCGACAGCAATAAAACAAGTCCAGCAAAGCCGCCCGATGCGCCGACATCCTGATAGGAGCTGCACATATCTCGTTCTCAGGGCAACACCGGATAAGACAAGCTACGAGTAAAACCAGGCCCCGCAGGCTGCTCGGTTCGGACCAACACTTAGACAAGCATTGGCCCGGGGGGGCTAAATAAAGATGACCCTCGGGCTGATCAAACCAAAGGGAAAGGGATAGGTGGTAGGCAAATGGTAAAACCAAGGTTGGGCCTTGCTGGAAGAGTCTTATTCAAAGCAAACTGTCAAGGGAGTCCCATAAATCACCCGACCGCGCTAGGGACGCAAAATCCGGGAACATAACACCGATATGACGGAAACTAGGGCGGCAAGAGTGGAACAAAACACCAGGCATAAGGCCGAGCCTTCCACCCTTTACCAAGTATATAGATGCATTAATTTAATAAAAGGTATTGTGATATCCCAACAAGAAAACACGTTCCAACAAGGAACAACAAGTCCATGTTCCAACAAGGAACAAGCTTCATCTTCACCTGCAACTAACAACGCTATAAGAGGGGCTGAGCAGAGCGGTAACATAGCCAAACAACGGTTTGCTAGGACAAGGTGGGTTAGTGGCTTGGTTTAACAATATGACAGGCATGATAAGCAAGTGGTAGGTATCGCAGCATAGGCATAGCAAAAGAGCGAGCAACTAGCAAGCAAAGATAGAAGTGATTTCGAGGGTATGGTCATCTTGCCTGAAATCCCGCAAGGAAGAAGAACGAGTCCATGAAGAAGACAAGTGGACGTAGTCGAACGAATCCTCACAATCGCAATGTTATCGGAACTAACCCGAAGAAGCAACACCGGAAAGAAGCAAACAACAAAGTAAACAACCAGCACATAAACATGGCATGATATGCGAGATGTGGTATGCAATGCATATGCGTGCTCCGGAAGGAAAAAATGAACCAGGCATAATCTTGGCAAACCAAGTATGCCACTGGAAAGGTGAGGTGATTTCGGTTGAAATCGATATAAAGATCACCGGAATCGGATGCACGGTTTGCAAATGACAAGCAAAACAAGAATGACAATAATCTGCCATTAACAGCATGATGCTACTTAGCAAGCACAAAGAAATTAATCTACTTCACCCAAACATATCAACGAAGCATATGAAATTAATCTACTCAAGATGCTTGACAAAATATATACACTGAGCTACGGCTAAATCACAACACAACAGGTTCAAACAAGTATGGCAAAAGTGCAAAAGATAACAGGTTCACAGACTTAGAGAAAATATTAACATGCCAGAAATTAACATCAGGATGACATGTTTAGAGCAATGAAACAACATGCTACAGGAACATTACATGGCAAAATAAGGCGTGGAACGAATCTACACAAATCACTTAACAAAAGTCCCTTACTGACCATAAGTCAAAAATGATAAGAAAATATAATAACACTCATGTCAATTAAGCAAGTTTCGATACCGGTTTCAGACTTAGCAGAAAACTGGACATGGCAAAACAGATAACAAGTAGGCATGTTTACGAGCTCGATGCACTCACTACAGAGCATTGCATGATAAAATAAGCACACATCCATCAAGAAGACATGGCATAGAAGCTAGACATGGCAAGAGTAACATCATATCATGCAAGGATCAACTAAAACAAGCTTGGCAAAATTGAATAACATGTAAACAATCTGCCGGTAACATTTTATAGCAAAAGTAGAGCTCGATTGACTCAAGCTATGGCACACCATAATTACAAACAAAGGCATGGATGGATATAGCAAATCCATATGCTCAAAACACCCTTACTGATCATGCTCAAAAGAGGCATAGATCTCTCTTAAACAACATGAACACATGGCATAAAAATAACCGCAGTCAGGGACTGTGAAAATACTAAGTCTCTGAAATCAGCAACATTGAGTACCCTATTTTGCATGCTTGTGCTAGTCACCACAAAGATCAAAAAATACATGGCATAAATCTCTGGAAAGATGGCATGGCATATTACAAAACACATGTAGATCTCAACTTCATAGGGTGCACACATAATTCATGGCAAAAATGACAAAAGTGCATGTTCTGATAAGAATCAGAAACTAACATCACATAGCCCTCTTCTAACAGCATTTCGGGCATCAAGATGAGCTCAAATGATAATGGTGCACTGAGATGAAATGATGTACTCGTCGAGGCGAACCATTTGATATGTTATACGCCCAAATTGGAGCCACGGATGCAGAGATATGGCATGATCAACATGGCGATAAAATGATAGAATTTCGGGGACTTGGAAGAAAATGGGGGAGGGAAGTCAACCTCCCCTTGATCTGGATCGGCGCGGAAATCGAGGCAGGCGACGGCGCGCGCCGGCGAGATGGCGGCGGGGCACTGCGGTGGAGGGGCGGCGCGGTGGCGGCGGAGGCGGCGAGGGACGGCGGCGCGGCGGGAGCGGGCGGCCGCGGGAGGCGCGGGGGCGCGCGCGCGCGGCCGGGCGAGCCGCGGCGTGCGGCGGCGCGCGGATGGGCCGGGCGGGCCCCGCCTGGGCCCGGTGGGCCGCGCGGAGGAGGGAGGCAGCAGGAGGACGCGTGGCGGCGCGTGAGTGGGCGCGAGGGCGGCGGCGACGACGTGGCGTGCTCCCATTGGCCCGGGTGAGGTGGCGGTGGGCGGTGGACGCGTCCGGCGAGGGAGCGGAAACGTCCGGCGGCGGAGTGGGAAGTTTGCTAGGGTTTCATCTGCCCGAAAATCCGGGGAGAGACACATATTTATAGGTAGAGGGGGGCTAGGAAGCTCCAAATGGAGTGCGGTTTTCGCCCACACGATCGTGATCCGACGACCGAGAGGATGGAGAAGACTTAGATGGGTTTTGGGCCACTCTGAAAGGGGTGTTGGGCTGCAACAAAAGAGGCCTTCGCGGGTACCCGGTTAACCATTGGAGTATTAAACGGACTCCGATTGACCCGAAACTTGACAGGCGGTCTACCGGTGCTATACCAAGGCCGCTTGACAAACCTCGGTCCATTCCGAGAAGGTTTAATACCCGCTCACGGAAAAAGGTAAAAGTACGCCGGGGGACATAGGAGCGCCGGATTGCAAAACGGACAACGGGGAAAATGCTCGGATGCATAAGACGAACACATATGCGAATGCGATGCACATGATGACATGATATGAAATGCAGATGATGACATGGCAAAGTGCAACACGCAAGCACATGACATGGCAACGACGGCGAATAACTGATAGACACCTGGCGCATCGAGCCCAGGGCGTTACAATACTCCACCACTACGAGAGGATCTCGTCCCGAGATCTAGAATGGCACCGGAGGGGGAAAACGGAAGAGAAAGAGAAGAGGTAAAACTAAGTTGCTTCTATGACAAAAGAGTGAAACCAAAGAATCTTGATAGGTTGCAGAATCTTGCAATAGATACTACAACGGAGATGAACGAAGTTGAAAACACTCCGTTAGGAAAGAGGAACAAGGGATATGACGAGAACCAAGAGGTTAAGTGACAAGGTAGAAATAGAAACCACTCCGGTTAAAACAAGATAGAGAAGGAATAAGAATGATATAATTTGGCAGCACTCCGACTGGAAATGGAAGGGATTTGAACATGAACTTGACAAGATGAGAGGATACTTGCTGAAATTAACAACACACTGCTTCCGGAACTATTGAAAGAATGGCACAAGGGTTAAGAAAGATTTCAGACAGCACTCCGGTTGAGAAGCGATGCAAGACTAGATAAGATGAGAGAGCTCGAATGAAAACACGACACTCCGGTTAAATGGATAAGCACGAAAAGAACACGATCATCACTACTCGAGATTATGAGCGAAGAGAGCAACATCGCATTGCCTCCGGAAGAGAGAATAGAAGATAGATCGTTGAGAGAAAAGAACGGAGGAGATAATGGCAACCTCAACCACAATTGAATTTGGAAAGAATCCTTCCAAGAAGGTTAAAACGGAGTTGTTGGAAAACCAATAACGAAAAGAATAAGCTTGTAGCGGGCTTATGGAAACATCTCAAAATATGAGGTGACAACCGGCCACTAATGGAAACCATTGATTTGATTGAGAGCACCAAAGAGATGAAAAACTTCTTCACCGATATGATAGAGAGATAACTTGGAACATTGATAAGCACCACAAAAAAAACAATCCTTAGGGAAGGCTTTAGGTGAAATATAACCCAAGATAACTCCAATGAAGAGATTGATGGATTTACAATACCTCATTCTTGACAACATGTGAGTCATGAAACATGAACTCCAATAATCAAGAATGACATAATACCACCTCGAATGATACGGTTGAAAGAATTGCACTTTAAAATGCAAGATAAAGAATACTTGAGCTCCTCTGAAAAGAATCTCGATGAACACTTCGAGAAGGAATTAAATCCTTTGTGAATCATCATGTAGCCTCCATAAAGAACTCCGGTAATAAGGGATGATAAAAAGAAATGAAGGATGAAAATAATAAGGTTGAAGGCTAGCAATGATTAGATGGATCTCCGTGGTGATATAATTGCAAGAGGTTGGAACTCTGAGGAAGATAAGGTGAAACAATTGAAATCAAGAATTTTGATGAATCACCGGAATAAGGAATTGAATTTACTCGATGAAACAATAATAAGAATTACATTATGCTTATCCTTCACCAATTTAGATTGATGACAAGCAACGGATTTGGCATACTACTTATTCTCGTAGAAAGGGTTAAGATAGATATGGCGCAAACTTGAGAAGGTCTTCAACGAACCACCGGTAGGGTTGAAACAACGATTGAATCTATATGATAAACAAAGGAAGAAGGATCTTGAACGAACTACCGTAAGAATTGAAAATGAACAAGGGAAAAGATAAAGAAACACCGGGAAGAATTATAAAAAGAACGAAGATACTTGAGAGAATTTAGATATAAATGAACGCAGAGATCCCGACCTGAATAGAGAATACTTGAACTATGCACCGGTAAGATTTGGAGAACGAGAGCTGAAAGCTTGAATGAGGAATTATGAAATGATGGCCTTCAGGGAAAAGAAAAGGAAACAACTCATGAAATGCTCCGGATGGGTATGAAAAGAATTCTCACGATTGAAACAATTATGAGAGAATGGCATCAATCTAGAACCACGCATCTTCAAGAGAATGGACAAGATTTAAGGGAAACTCTTCTTCGGTCTTCCAATGTTGAGAATGATGACGAGAAACACCACCATGAATTGTTGAGGCACTCCGGAATGAAAATTAGAAAGGTTGAACCAACGATGAAAAGAATATGAAAGCGAACTTGGAGAAAACATTTGACTGATGATAACTCATTCTTACGTCAAACTTTGAAATGAATTTGAGAATAACTCCAGAAAAATTAGAGGAGTCAGGTAAGATCCTGGGAAGAGACCTGTGGGTTAGGGCCCACTCAAAAGAAACACCGTTGAACGACCGCTTGAAAAGAGAGATTGCATCGGTTGAATTAAATGGCTAGAATGAGATAACAGCCTCGAAAGAAATTGAGTGAATTAAGAATGGGAACTTGAATCTTCTGAGATATCTTCAGCACTCCCGAACAAATGAATAGCGAGAAGTGAAATATTATGAGATGCAACGGTATGAGAAGGTATTGAAACGAGGAAAAGATGTGATCACCATCGAAAGATTGCATTGAACACACCGGGGATGATAAAAGAACAAATAATTATAAACTTGAGGCTCCGTTAGCATCTTCATGAGAAGCACCGGGTAAGAACATGAAGTAGAAGAATGGAGAGGCTTCACATCAATAAGATGGATACTTGATCAAGAAATCTGCGTCCTTGAAGAAATAAGGCTGGGAGGGCGGGAAAAACAAAGACAACTTGGAACGGATGAAGCAAACACCGTTGAGAAGAACTGATAATTGATCTTGCGAATGATGAAGTGATCGGATCCACTTGAAGAGAGGCACACCGGTTGGAAAAGAATTGGCATGATAATCTTGATGATCAAGAAGGATTAGTATTCACATAGAAATATGAGAACACCGTTTAGAAAAGGTATGGAATCAACACTTGACATCGAAGCAACTCGAATACAACAAATAAAACAAAACAAGGATTGGCTTGCAGAATAAGCCGGAAACAAACATATGATAGATCCCATATCGTATCATGTGTCTGTTGGAAAGATATCCTAAGAGATACTTGAATTCCCACTTATAAACTCCCTAAACTTTCTGGTTATGCAATCAGGTGTTGGGGATACAGGGGACACAAAATATATCACCCAAACAAACAATACCTAGATCCAGCTGTATCCATCCTTCAACACATAACCAAGAAACCTTCGGAAATCGTCTACCTCAACCTTCGAAAAGCATCCGTTATACGAGTTATGGCAATACTCCCGCACTCGCCTCAGTACTGGGCTATCAGGGTTATCTCACCAACGACTGTACAAAAGAGATTTTCGATGTCGGTGTACTAAACTCAGGTATTCCAGAACTGCAACGATAAAATTATGACGACAACACCTCGGAGCTCAACTCCCCGGGACACCTCCACTAAAACCCCTGCTGACGGGAGGCAACCAAGACAATGTTGTGATCATAAAACCATCGGAACGATTCTAAGATACCCGCGTGATCCTAAAAAAAATTAGTGAAATTTGAGAAGAGAAGAGTCAAAACTCTACGTCAGGAGGCCTCACCAGAGCGACGAAGGAGACTAGGAAGTAAAAAGAATTCCTAAACTCTCCGATATATAATTCCTAGATGACTCAAAACATTTTTTCTAGACACAACTCGGCCGCTAAAAACGATCAATCAGTGGGGGCTCCTAAGGTCGGGGAAGGCTCTGATACCAAATTGTAACGCCCTCAATGCGGCTATATCTCCCACGTGTCGAAGCACGACTTAGAGGCATAACCGCATTGAAAGCAATGTCGCAAGTGAGGTAATCTTCACACAACCCATGTAATACATAAGGGAAAAAGATACATAGTTGGCTTACAATCGCCACTTCACACAATTACAAGAGTAAAGCATTACATCAACCAAGTACAATCAGGGCCCGACTACGGAGCCAAAACAAAAGAAGAAACCCCAAAAGCGACAAAGGTCCCCGATCGACCCCAACTGGGCTCCACTACTGATCGAAACAACATAAAGGACAAGATCTTCATCGAGCTCCTCCTTGAGCTTGGTTGCGTCACCTGCACGGTCTCATCGGCACCTGCAAACTGGTTTTTGGAAGTATTTGTGAGTCACGGGGACTCAGCAATCTCACACCCGCGAGATCAAGACTATTTAAGCTTATAGGTAGGGTAAAAGGTATGAGGTGGAGCTGCAGCAAGCGACTAGCATATATGGTGGCTAACATACGCAAATGAGTGCGAGAAGAGAAGGCAAAAGCACGGTCGAACAACTATGATCAAGAAGTGATCCTGAAACTACTTACGTCAAGCATAACTCCAACAACCGTGTTCACTTCCCGTACCCCGCCGAGAAGAGACCATCACTGTTACACACGCGGTTGGTGTATTTTTAAATAAGATCAACTTCGGGTTTTCTACAACCGGACATTAACAAATTCCCATCTGCCACATAACCACGGGCACAGCTTTCGAAAGTTCAAACCCTGCAGGGGTGTCCCAACTTAGCCCATGATAAGCTCTCGCGATCAACGAAGGATATTCCTTCTCCCCGGGAAGACCCGATCAGTCTCGGAATCCCAGCTACAAGACATTTCGACAACAATAAAACAAGTCCAGCAAAGCCGCCCGATGCGCCGACATCCTGATAGGAGCTGCACATATCTCGTTCTCAGGGCAACACCGGATAAGACAAGCTACGAGTAAAACCAGGCCTCGAGTTTCCACGAGGGGGCCCCGCAGGCTGCTCGGTTCGGACCAACACTTAGACAAGCATTGGCCCGGGGGGGCTAAATAAAGATGACCCTCGGGCTGATCAAACCAAAGGGAAAGGGATAGGTGGTAGGCAAATGGTAAAACCAAGGTTGGGCCTTGCTGGAAGAGTCTTATTCAAAGTGAACTATCAAGGGGGTCCCATAAATTACCCGACTGCGTTAGGGACGCAAAATCCGGGAACATAACACCGATATGATGGAAACTAGGGCGGCAAGAGTGGAACAAAACACCAGGCATAAGGCCGAGCCTTCCACCCTTTACCAAGTATATAGATGCATTAATTTACTAGAAGGTATTGTGATATCCCAACAAGAAAACACGTTCCAACAAGGAACAACAAGTCCATGTTCCAACAAGGAACAAGCTTCATCTTCACCTGCAACTAACAACGCTATAAGAGGGGCTGAGCAGAGCGGTAACATAGCCAAACAACGGTTTGCTAGGACAAGGTGGGTTAGTGGCTTGGTTTAACAATATGGGAGGCATGATAAGCAAGTGGTAGGTATCGCAGCATCGGCATAGCAAAAGAGCGAGCAACTAGCAAGCAAAGATAGAAGTGATTTCGAGGGTGTGGTCATCTTGCCTGAAATCCCGCAAGGAAGAAGAACGAGTCCATGAAGAAGACAAGCGGACGTAGTCGAATGAATCCTCACAATCGCAACGTTATCGGAACTAACCCGAAGAAGCAACACCGGAAAGAAGCAAACAACAAAGTAAACAACCAGCACATAAACATGGCATGATATGCGAGATGTGGTATGCAATGCATATGCGTGCTCCGGAAGGACAAGGATGAACAAGGCATAATCTTGGCAAAACAAGTATGCCACTGGATAGGTGAGGTGATTTCGGTTGAAATCGATATAAAGATCACCGGATTCGGATGCACGGTTTGCAAATGACAAGCAATACAAGAATGACGATAATCTGCCATTATCAGCATCATGCTACTTAGCAAGCATCAAGAAATTAGGCTACTGCACCCAAACATGTCAACAAAGCATATGAAAGTAATCTACTCAAGATGCTTGACAAAAGATGAACACTGAGCTACGGCTAAATTACACCACAACAGGTTCAAACAAGCATGGCAAAAGTGCAAAAGATAACAGGTTCACAGACTTGGTGAAAATAACATGCCAGAAACTAACATCAGGATGACATGTTCAGAGCAATGAAACAACATGCTACAGGAACAGGACATAGCAAACAAGGCATGGCATGAATCTACTCAAAGCACTTGACAAAAGTCCCTTACTGACCATAAGCCAAAAGGATCAGAAAATATAATAACACCCATGTCAATTAAGCAAGTTTCGATACCGGTTTCAGACAGCAGAAAACTGGACATGGCAAAACAGATAACAAGTAGGCATGTTTACGAGCTCGATGCACTCACTACAGAGCATTGCATGATGAACTAAGCATACATCCATCAAGAAGACATGGCATAGAAGCTAGACATGGCAATAGTAACATCATATCATGCAAGGATCAATTACAACAAGCTTGGCAAAATTGAATAACATGTAAACAATCTGCCGGTAACATTTTATAGCAAAAGTAGAGCTCGATTGACTCAAGCTGTGGCACACCATAATTACAAACAAAGGCATGGATGGATATAGAAAATCCATATGCTCAAAACACCCTTACTGATCATGCTCAAAATAGGCATAGATCTCTCTTAAACAACATGAACACATGGCATAAAAATAACCGCAGTCAGGGACTTAGTGAAAATACTAAGTCTCTGAAATCAGCAACATTGAGTACCCTATTTTGCATGCTTGTGCTAGTCACCACAAAGATCAAAAAAATACATGGCATAAATCTCTGGAAAGATGGCATGGCATATTACAAAACACATGTAGAGCTCAACTTCATAGGGTGCACACATAATTCATGGCAAAAATGACAAAAGTGCATGTTCTGATAAGAATCAGAAACTAACATCACATAGCCCTCTTCTAACAGCATTTCGGGCATCAAGATGAGCTCAAATGATAATGATGCAATGAGATGAAATGATGTACTCGTCGAGGCGAACCATTTGATATGTTATACGCCCAAATCGGAGCCACGCGCAACTCCTATCGGGGTATTTATGCGTCGGGTGGTCTTACTAGTTTTGTACCATTATTGAAATGTCTTGTGCACCGGGATTCCGAGTCTGATCGGAGGGTCCCACGATGGAGGATTTTCTCCACGGATTGTTAGCTTATCATGGGATAAGTTGGGACACCCCTGCAGGGTTTAAATTTTTGAGAGCCGTGCCTGCGGTTATGTGGCTGATGGGAATTTGTTAATATCCGGTTGTATTGAACTTCAAGTAAACTCAATTAACACACACCAACCGCGTGCGTAACCGTGATTGTCTCTTTTCGGGGATGTTCGAGAGGAGAACACGGTTGGGTTATGTTTGAATGTAAGTAGTTCAGGATCACTTATTGATCATTACTATTTGGCGACTGTATGCGTAGTTTCTCATCTTACTCTTGTACTCATGAGTTTGCCACCATACCTTAGCTGCTGCTGCAACCTCACCACTTATCCATTCCATACCCATTAAGCTTTGCTAGTCCTTATACCCATGGTAATGGGATTACTGAGTCCTCGTGGCTCACAGATTACTACACCAACAATTGCAGGTAGAGGTAGTGCAATAATCATGACACGAGAGCGATGTTTACATGTTTTGGAGTTCTTCTTCTTCGTCGATCTTGGGTTAGGTTCTTGGTCAGCAGCCTGGGCTAGCAGGGTGGATGTCATTTGAGCTTTTGTTCATGTTTCATCCGTAGTCGGATGTTGTTCTCATGTATGATGTTTGTTGTATTCATGTGGCATTTGCATGCCCTTTGTATGTATCCCCAACTATTATGTATTGGTACGATGTAATGATATCCACCTTGCAAAAGCGTGTCAATATGCAGATCTATCCTTGGTGGGACCTTCGAGTTCCTTTAGGATAGAGTCGCATATTGGGCGTGACAAGTTGGTATCAGAGCCTCGACTCACCATAGGAGCCCCCTTGATTGTTCGTAGTTGGCCATTGTCGAGTCTAGAAGGAAACTTTTTCGGAGTCTAGTTATATCGGAGACTAGGAATTCTTTTTACTCCTTAGCCCCTTGGTCGCTCTGGTGAGAAATCTTGACGTAGGTGTTTTGACTTACTCCTCTTCCCCTAAATTTTTTCAAGGATCACACAATTATTTTTCGTTTGTTGTGATGTCAGCTCTTTTCATCCGGCGCACTTCTCTTTGAGTCATTCGATTCTCTTTGTCTTTTGCGAGATCAATCCTCAGTTCTTTCTCAACGATGTTGTTTTCCCCGTATGAAGTCGTCTTTCTTTTCCCACCCACCACCCTTTTTTCTTCTGTAGCCGAAGTCCTTAATCGAATATCCATCCTACTCGTGCGAAGCCTTTGCATTCCTTCCTCAATTATTTCAACTGGTGCTTTTCTCTTCGAGTTATTCGTCGGTTCCCCGTTCCAAGTTGCCTTTGTTTTTTCCGACCCTCCCACCCCTTTTCTTCCCGGAGTCTGAGCCCCTATTCAAGCATCAATTTCATTCGTGCAGAGCCTCTTCATTCTTTTCTCAATTGTCTAAACCGGTGAGTTCTCGTCAACTTCATCATGGTTCGTCTCGTTTTCTTTTTTAGTGGATTCGATTCAAATTTTTTCGGTGTTCATTATATTCCTTCCTCGACTCAAGTGTTTTTCGGTGATCATCATATTCATTCTAGAGTGATGAAGACATATCAAAAGATTCATGTTTGCATTCAATTATTTTGAGGTTGTCACCTCATTCGAGTCTTTCAATCATTCCAGTGCGTCATTTCTCATTCAATCAATCCTTTTCAACGGGGTTTTCTCTTCAATGGGCCCTAACCCATAGGTCTTTTCCCAGGATCTTACCTGACTCTTCTTTTCGGAGTTATTCCCAATTCTTTTCAAGGTGTGACGTAATTATGGATTCCATCAGTCATATGCCTTCTTCAAGATCGATTTCAAATTATTTTCATTGTTGGTTCAACCTCTCCGCTGAACACCCGGAGTATATCAACAATTTTGGTGGTGTTCCTCGTCGTCATTCTCAATGTTTGAAGAACGAAGAAGAGTTTTCCTCTAAATCTCGTCCGTTCTCTCGAAGCTTCGTGGTTCTACTTCATGTTATCCTCTCAAATTATTCTGTTTGTCACAAATTTTTTTCTTACCCATCCGGAGTATTTCAGGAGTATTTCTTACGTTTGCGTAGTTTCTCATCTTACTCTTGTACTCGTGAGTTGGCCACCATACAATGTTTAGTTGTTGCTGCTCCAATGTGATGCCCTCGATTCAATCGTACACTAATCATACACGCAAATGTGTACGGTCAAGGTCAAGGACTCACGGGAAGATATCACAACACAACTCTAGACGCAAATAAAATAAAACAGGGTTTATATTACAACCCATGGGCCTCGAGGGCTCGAATACATAAGCTGGAATACACAAGAGTCAGTGGAAGCAAC
Organism: Aegilops umbellulata; assembly: GCA_032464435.1. Classification (NCBI taxonomy): domain Eukaryota; kingdom Viridiplantae; phylum Streptophyta; class Magnoliopsida; order Poales; family Poaceae; genus Aegilops; species Aegilops umbellulata. The sequence continues at coordinate 202,976,424 of CP136060.1, forward strand.
AATATCTGAGTACAGAACTAGGTTAGGCAAGTTTGCCTTAAGAAGGCTAGCACAAAAGCAACATCGATCGAAAAGGCAAGGCCTCCTGCCTGGGAGCCTCCTAACTACTCCTGGTCGTCGGCGGCCTCCACATAGTAGCAGGAACCCTCAGTGTAGTAGCAGTCGTCGTCGAAGGTGTCATATGGATCCCGGTATCCACCATCTGGTTGCGACATCCGAGAAGAATGGAAAAAAGGGGAAAAGAGGAAGCAAAGCAACCGTGAGTACTCATCCAAAGTACTCATCAAGCAAGGATCTACACTACATATGCAACATTATCAAAGGAAGGTTGTATATGTGGGATGGGCTGCAAAAAAGCCAGAATAAGAGGGAGAGAAGCTAGTCCTATCAAAGACTAGCATCTTCTGGAAACCACCATCTTGTAGCAACAGGAGGGAGTAGAGTAGTATAACATAAGTCATATTTATGTTGTTATGTCAACGCTCCGGGATCCTTTCTCGACTCCCAAAGGAACATATCCAAAACATGCCTCAGCATCCAGTTCTAGTTGTATCGATCGGGATACAACTCCGAGTGTCCGTTACCGTAGGAAAGGCTATCGATAGATGTTTTCTTCCTTGCAGGGGTGCACCAACTTACCCTCCACGCTCGCTTAACTCCGTCCGGACACACTTTACTGGGTCATGCCCGGCCTCGTCCAGGCAATATGCCGCAACCCGACCTAGGCTTAATATAGAGGTGAGCACGCCAGACTAAACCTATGCCCCCAGGGGTCTTGGGTCATCGCCCCAGGAACTCCTGCATGTTGCGAGGGCGGCCAGTGAGCAGACCTAGACACCTCCTTAAAAAGGCAGGTGCTTACGCAGTCTAACCCGGCGCATGCCGCTCAGTCGCTGACGTCCATTAAGCTTCGGCTGATGCATATGACGCAGAACGCCCATACTATGCCCACGTGATGGTTAGTGCTATCAAGCCAGAGGCCCCTCAGATCAAATATCCAAATCATAGTGGATTAGGAATGCGCGGTAACAAGCAGAGACTCACGAAAGATGTGACCCCCTCGCCCTGTCTCGAGGACTTGCGGCAATGGCTAAGAATGCCCGTCCACGCCTCGTAATTATCTCACGGGCACCTTCCAGGTCAACCCGACTCCACATCAATCGCAATTAAGCTCGCGCGGGTACCCCTCAAGGCAGACCCGTCTTTATTAACATGGTTCAGTGTAAAGTCATAGTAACCATAGGAACTGTGTGTCTAACGCTAAGGGGAACCCTGAGGAACCACCCTCGATGGATTCCACTCGATGTAATCATCAAGGTAAACGTAAGAGGAACCACCCTCGAGGTTCACACTTGAGGGGTTGCATGACAGAGTCTTATCGGAAGTGGTTAAGGCGGAATCACCCTCGATGACCACGACCAAATAGCTACACTACAGGGTTAACATCAGAAGTGCTGATGAGGTCTCACCCTCGGCACTCGATAGTAACCCAGTAGTGTCAAGCAACTAAGGGGAAAGTGATGTGCGGTGACCCACATGTCAGTCACCCATTAAACTAACTAATTAAGTTCATTTATAAAATCATTTTAGTTAGTTTAATCATGCGGTGGGGCCCGCATGTCAGTGCCATGGGGCTGCCCAGTCAGCAATTGACTGAGTCAACCCTGTCAACTGGGGTCCGTAGAGCCCGCTGGCAGCGACACTGGGGGTGTCCCCAGGTCGGCCAGGTCAGCACCAGCGCCAGAGTAGCGCCGAAGAGGCCATTCGCGGCAGCTGAACACCGGAGACAGCCGGAATCGCGCTACGGCGCATCATTTGGATGTGGTCGGGCGCGTTTGAACGGTGAGTCTGGGCCGCATCCAACCATGGTCGTGGCGCGGGCAGTAACGGCCGGAATCTTCACCGGCGCTGAGGTCAGCGGCATAGTTCTACGGGTGTTGACAAAAACGGCGATGCCGTGCGTTATGGTTCAAATCAAAAGGACAGGCGCGCTCTACGCGTGTGTGAGATCGATGGACACGGTCCTGAAGCCGTTTGGTCGCCGAAGACGTGACGGCGACTAGCTAGGTTGCGACGGGCTCGGCCATGGCAGTAAGGTAAATATGGTGTGCGAGGGGTCAACGAAGAGGAGCAAGGAACAGAGAAGCTCACCATGCAGCCCACACGTAGACCCGTCATGGTTTAGGAGAAGAAGAACATCGCTGGGGAAGAAGGGGATCGCCTCGACCCGAGGAAGATGACGACGTGTTCGGCGATGCAGAGCTCCTTGGATCCCTCCAGCGGCTCCAGAGGATGCGGCAGTCCACGGTGATGCCGAAGAGCACGGCCAGGCCGCGTCGAAGGCACGGTGGCCTCAGAGATGAAGAAGACGCGACGACGATGGCGCTCGGAGGTGGATGGGGAAGGAGGGGGAGAGGCGAAGAGCAGGCGGAGAGGGCATGGGGAATCTGGGAGTGGGTGGAGGTAGGTAGGGGAGGACTCAAGGAGCCGGAGAGGGTGCTCTTATCCCCTCCCTCATCGTCGACGGCGAGGTGGTCCGGGGTGACCATGCCCCTGTAGCGACGGGTCGGTCAAACAGGGAAGGTGACCCGGGGGAAGGGTCTAGGTGGGCCGGCTGGCTGAGATGGACCGAGGCCCAAGGGGAGGCCAGGGCTGTCCCACCCCTTTTTCTTTCCTTTTATTTTGCTTTTTTCTTTTTACAAAAACGAAGCTTTGCAATATTTGAGCTGCCAAAAAGGATTCTAAAAAATGTGGTACTTGGCCACATGTTTACATTGCAATAGTTGGCACTACCAAAAAGGATTGTGAGGATTTTGAAATAGTTTGCCACTTTAATAATTTAAAAAGGCATTTAATATATTTGTTTTAGCCACTGTTTATCCAGTTTAGGGCACTTAGACATTTTGCAAAATGTTGGTTCACCACCAATATTTGTTATGAATTATTTGGCACAAGATGAACATTTCAGATTTCATGTTTGACAAATATGAATTTTTGACTTTAGATTGGATTTGAATTTGAATTGTGATTTGGATCAAGTGGAGATTATCAAAAGTAACATGATGACATGGAACCATTAATAGGGGATTACTGTAGCATGACACTGGGGGTGTTACATGCAACCTCACCACTTATCCATTCCATACCCATTAAGCTTTGCCAGTCTTGATACAAATGGTAATGGGATTTCTGAGTCCTCGTGGCTCACAGATTACTACACCAACAGTTATAGGTACAGGTAATGCGATGATCATGACGTGAGAGCGATGTTTACATGTTTTGGAGTTCTTCTTCTTCGTCGTCGTCGTCGATCTAGGGTTAGGTTCTTGGTCGGCAGCCTGGGCTAGCAGGGTGGATGTCATTTGAGATTTTGTTTGTGTTTCATCCGTAGTCGGATGTTGTTCTCATGTATGATGTTTGTTGTATTCATGTGGCATTTGCATGCCTTTTGTATGTATCGCCAACTATTATGTAATGGTACGATGTAATGATATCCACCTTGCAAAAGCGTGTCAATATGCGGTTCTATCCATGGTGTGACCTTCGAGTTCCTTTAGGATAGAGTCGCATATTGGGTGTGACAACGGAACAACGGAAACAGGGTCTGGCATACCGCAGTACAGAGGAAACGGAGTTCTGTTCAGCCGGCTACAGTCGAAACGGGATCATGTTCATCGGGAGGGGTCTAGCGTACCACAAAATGGAGGAAACAGACTTATGTTCGAGCTCCTACGATTGAAACGGGGTCTGGCTTACCGCAAAACAGAGGAAATGGACTTCTCTTGGAGCACCTATGGTGTAAGCAGTGCTTCCGTTGTTCCAGTACCACATGCACTATCGCTTATTATGGGTCTTCTGTTGTCTATTCGAGCTCGGAAGAAGTAGAGCAGCAGTAGGGTGGTAGTACCGCTTGCGATACTTCCACCTAATGAGGACATGACTACCTTGAATACGACCAAAAATATTGCATACGTGCATAATTCTGAGGTGATTTATACTGCAAACTATGCACTAATTTATTTATATCATCCAGGACAAAATACTTCACAGATTTTTGTACCATGTTTAATTGCAGGTATGTGGGGCATTTGTACAATACACATATGAAGACAAGGGAAAAAGATAAGTTTAGGTGTTGTTCAAAAAGTCATCTTACCTCACTTTTAGGCCAAGAGAAGATAGAGTACAAGTCTCTAACGTTCCGGATTCAGATACGGACTGCACAGACATACCTTAACTCAAAACGGCCAGAAAACTTTCATACAGACTCCGAATTGGGTGATTCTTTTTTTGGAAAGTAGATTTCGTGATATTTCCAACACAGTTGGATTCACCTTCAAATTTGTCCGGAGCGTTGAGTTATCGATGAAACAATCTGACGCTGCAGCAGAATCCGAGTCAAACTACAAGTTCAAAGGTGTTGCATCACCTCCACTTGGGACGTCCTCCCACCTCCTTGGATGCCACCCCTTGAACCTATATAAGTAGATCCATCTGGTAGCTTTTTGCTGGGGATTTGTCTAGTTAAAAGCTAGCCATTGCAACTTCGTGTACTTCGTTTCTGTCCAACGACCAGAACAAGACCGCTTTCGAATCCCCACCTTTACTAATACTTCATCTATATTCGCAATATTCAGATTGCATGTAGGAATAGACCTTCGTGGTCAGGTTGATCATCCTCCGGCATGGTCAATAACCTCTCGGAGTTGGTTTATCGATTGCTAAGGCGCAACGTCATGCACGTTTGTAGTCGGATCGTCAAAGTCATCTCTACCAAATCGATTGTTATCATCTCATCGAAAGATCGGGACACGTTGCCTCTATTACGACCTCTACCACCACTCCACTATCACTGCTCTTGGTGTAGCCGAGAACGCTAAGCGGAAGTAGAGCGGCAGTAGAGTAGTAGTACCGCCTACAAGGGGCACTACTGTCCAGCCACTGCCGCTGCTACTACCGCTTATTTTAATGCCTCTAGACTCATTTTCCACTTCACGCATTGCCGCTGTACTCTGCCCTACCATCGCTACCTCTTGTATACTGCACCCTCAGCAGTAGTACCGCTCTGGTGGTACTATCATCTCGGGGTGCTTCGCCCATGCATTGTACTATGCGAACTATGCCTGGGTGCTAGTACGGCTCCCTGGAGTGGTAGTACCGCTTGTGTGCGGGTTGTGGATAGGGAATGGTAAATTCGTTCCCACTATATATATGGGGCCTCCCTCCTCAAGAAGTCTCACCTCTTAGCCTCCCTAACTCCATTGTTTCTCAAAGCTCCATTTTTGCCTGATCTCTCTTTGTAGCCAACAAAACTTGTTGATTTTCTAGGGTTTGGTTGAGAAGGCCCCGATCTACACTTCAACCAAGAGATATTTGATTCCCCTACTAATCCCATAAGGATCTTGTTACTCTTATGTAACGCCCTCGATGCGGCTATATCTCCCACGTGTCGACGCACGACTTAGAGGCATAACCGCATTGAAAGCAATGTCGCAAGTGAGGTAATCTTCACGCAACCCATGTAATACATAAGGGAAAGAGATACATAGTTGGCTTACAATCGCCACTTCACACAATACATGAGTAAAGCATTACATCATACTGATACAATCACGGTCCGACTACGGAACCAAAATAAAAGAAGACTACCCCAAATGCTACACACATCCCTGATCGTCCCAACTGGGCTCCACTATTGATCAACTATAATGAAACAACACAATGAACAAGATCTTCATCGAGCTCCTCCTTGAGCTCGGGTGCGTCACCTGCACGGTTTCATCGGCACCGGCAAACTGTTTTTGGAAGTATCTATGAGTCACGGGGACTCACAATCTCACACCCGCAAGATCAAGACTATTTAAGCTTATGGGTAGGAGAAGGTAGTGAGGTGGAGCTGCAGCAAGCGACTAGCATATCTGGTTGCTAACATACGCAAATGAGAGCGAGAAGAGAAGGCAAAAGCACGGTCAAACAACTATGATCAAGAAGTGATCCTGAAACTACTTACGTCAAGCATAACTCCAACACCGTGTTCACTTCTCGGACTCCGCCAAGAAGAGACCATCACGGTTACACATGTGGTTGGTGTATTTTAATTGAGATCAACTTCGGGTTTTCTACAACCGGACATTAACAAATTCCCATCTGCCACATAACCGCGGGCACGGTTTTCGAAAGTTCAAACCCTACAGGGGTGTCCCAACTTAGCCCATGATAAGCTCTCGCGATCAACGAAGGATATTCCTTCTCCCCGGGAAGACCCTATAAGTCTCGGAATCCCGGCTACAAGACATTTCGACAGTAATAAAACAAGACCAGCAAAGCCGCCCGATGCGCCGACATCCTGATAGGAGCTGCACATATCTCGTTCTCAGGGCAACACCGGATGAGCAGTCCGTACAACTAAAACCAGACCACAAGTTTCCTTGAGGTGGCGCTGCAAAGCGCTCTAGTTTGGACCAACACTTAGACAAGCATTGGCCCGGTGGGCTAAATAAAGATGACCCTCGGGCTGGCCGACCCAAGGGAAAAGGATAGGTGGTAGGCAAATGGTAAAACCAATGTTGGGCCTTGCTGGAGAAGTCTTATTCAAAGCAAACTGTCAAGGGGGTCCCATAAATCACCCGGCCACGTTAGGGACGCAAAATCCGGGAACATAACACCGGTATGACGGAAACTAGGGCGGCAAGAGTGGAACAAAACACCAGGCATAAGGCCGAGCCTTCCACCCTTTACCAAGTATATAGATGCATTAATAATATATAAGGTATTGTGATATCCCAACAAGTAAACATGTTCCAATCAAGGAACAACATCTCCATGTTCCAACAAGGAACAACTTCATCTTCACCTGCAACTAACAACGCTATAAGAGGGGCTGAGCAAAGCGGAAACATAGCCAAACAACGGTTTGCTAGGACAAGGTGGGTTAGAGGCTTGGTTTTACAATATGGGAGGCATGATAAGCAAGTGGTAGGTATCGCAACATAGGCATAGCAAAAGAGCGAGCAACTAGCAAGCAAAGATAGAAGTGATTTCGAGGGTATGGTCATCTTGCCTGCAAAGTTCTCAGAGTAGTCGAAGGCTTGATCCTCGTAAGCGTTCTCAACAGGTTCCCCATTCACGTACTCGTCTCTTGGCTCTACCCAAGGCAAGAACACAAGCAAAGGGGACAAACATCAATCACGATGCAATGCGCAAGCAACATGATGCAAAACATGGCATGATATGCGAGATGTGGTATGCAATGCATATGCGTTCTCCGGAAGGAAAAAGATGAACAAGGCATAATATTGGTAAACCAAGTATGGCACTGGAAAGGTGAGGTGATTTCGGTTGAAATCGATATAAAGATCACCGGAATCGGATGCACGGTTTGCAAATGACGAGCAACACAAGAATGACATATTTCTGCGTTTAACACCATGATGCCACTTAGCATGCAACAAGAAATTAAGCTACTGCACCCAAACGTACCAGCAAAGCATATGGCAGTGAACTACTCAAGATGCTTGACAAAAGATGAACACTGAGATACGGCTAAATCACACGACAACAGGTCCAAACAAGCATGGCAAAACTGCAAAAGATAACAGGTTCACAGATTTGGTGAAAATACTATCATGCCAGAAATTAACATCAGGATGACATGTTCAGAGCAAGGAACCAACCTGCTACAGGAACACAATATAGCAAAACAAGGCATGTCATGAATCTACTCAAAACATAGAACAAAAGTCCCTTACTGACCATGAGTCAAAAAGGACCAGAAAATACAATAGCACCCATGTCAATTAAGCAAGTTTCGTTACAGTTTCCAGACTTAGCAGAAAACTGGGCATGTCAAAAATAGATAACAAGTAGGCATGTTTACGAGCTCGATGCACTCACTAAAGAGCATTGCATGATAAACTAAGCATACACCCACCAAGAAGACATGGCATAGATGCTATACATGGCAAGAACAACATCATATCATGTAAGAAACAACTACAACAAGCTTGGCAAAATCGAATAACATGTAAACAATCTGCCAGTAACATTTTATAGCAAAAGTAGAGCTCGATTGACTCAAGGTATGGCACTCCATAATTACAAACAAAGGAATGGATGGATAGAGAAAATCCATATGTTCAAAACACCCTCAATGATCATGCTCAAAAGAGGCATAGGTCTCTCTGAAACAACATGAACACATGGCATAAAAATAACAGCAGGGAATGACTTAGTGAAATTACCAAGTCCCTGAAATCAGCAACAATATGATCCCTAGTTTGCATGCTTGTTCTAGTCACCACATAGATCACAAAAATACATGGCATACACCCCTGTAAAGATGGCATGGCATTTTACAAAACATATGTAGGACTCAACTCCATAGGGTGCACGCATCAATCATGGCAAAAATGACAAAAGTGCATCTACTGAAACAGATCTGAAACTAACATCACATAGCAGTCTTGCAACGATGATTAGTGCATCAAGATCAACTCTAATGAACATGGCACAATGGAACAAAATGAAGAGAATACTCTGGTGATCATTTCGATTTATCATTCACGCAAAACGGAGCAGTATGTGAAGAGATATGGCATGATGAAGTATGCATGAAAAATACACAGATCTGGGACTTAGTCGTTTCAGCACTGAGCGTCGGATAGCTAAAAGACGCACTGAGCGGAGGTTAGGGGTTTGGCTCACCATGTGGGCTTGACCCGAATGAGGAGGCGGTAGCGGGCCGGCGATGCTGGGCCTTGGAGGCCGGTTGGACTGGGCCGGCTCAGGATGCGGTGGCCCACGCGGCCCACGAGGTCGGGCCGACGGGACGTCGTCCTCCTCCCGATCGCCCGATCGGATCGGGGAGGCAGGAGGCGGTGGGCGGCGCTCGCCGGCGACGGGGCGAGCCGCGGAGGAGGTCGGGGCGACGGGAACTGCGCAGGGCGACGGTTCCAGCCAAGGAAGGGGTGCCGCGGTGGGGAGACGGGCGAAGCAGGGTGAGGTCGGCGGCTCCGGCGACGGGGCGCGCACTCCGGCGAGGATTGGGCGGCGGGGAAGGTGAGGCGAGGCGGCGGAGAGGGTCCGGCGAGGCAGCAGACTCCGGCGGCGCACGTTTGGCGGGCTCGAGGCGTGCGGCGGTGGCGGAGAGCTCGGGCTCGAGGCATGCGGCAGCGAACACGGTCGGGCTCGCGCGGGCCCCGGACGGGCTCCGCGGGCCGCGGCGCGGTGGGGAGTGCGGGCGGACACATGGCGGCGGCTGAGTGGGTGCGGGAGGCGGCGACGCTGACGTGTTGTGCTCCCATTGGTCGAAGCGACGTGGCGGCGGACATGTCCGTCGGTGGGATTTTTGTCCGGCGGCGCGGAGAAGAAGACGGCTAGGGTTTCATCTGCGGGATTTCGGGGGAGAGCACATATTTATAGGTAGGAGGAGCTAGGAAGCTCCAAATGGAGTGTGGTTTTCGGCCACGCGATCGTGATCGGACGACCGATATGATGGAGATGACTTAGATGGGTTTTGGGCCACTTTGGAGGGGTGTTGGGCTGCAAAGAGAAGGAGGCTTTCACGGTTACCCGGTTAACCGTTGGAGTATCAAACAACCTCCGATTGACCTGAAACTTGACAGGCAGTCTACCGGTGCTATACCAAGGCCACTTGGCAAATCTCGATCCATTCTGAGAAAGTTTAATACCCGCTCACGGAAAAAGGTAAAATGGGGCGTCGGGGAACATAGGAGTGCCGGATTGCAAAACGGACAACGGGGAAAATGCTCGGATTCATGAAACGAACACGTATGCGAATGTGATGCACATGATGACATGATATGAAATGCATGGCATGAACAAAATGCAAAAGAAGGAAAACCCAACCACAGAGGGAATATCATATCGCATCTCCGGAAAAGGCAAGAGTTGAAGTTACGAATATTGAAAGTTGTATCCGGGGCGTTACATCTTAGGTGTTCGAGAACCCTAGATGGAAGAGGTCAACTCGGAGCCACAATCCATTATGGTGAAGCTTCATGGTGCTGTTGGGAGCCTCCAATTAAGTTGTCGAAATTGCCCCAACCTTGCTTCTAAAGGTTCGGTCGCCGCCTTCAAGGGCACCACTAGTATAATCATGGCATCTTGCATTGTCTGAGGGCGTGAGAAGAATACGGTGGCCCTAGTGGCTTCTTGGGGAGCATTGTGCCTCTACACCGCTCCAACGTAGACGTACTTTCCCCAAAAGGGAAGGTGCTTTGATACCTCATGCTTTTATGTTGATAATTATTGCATTATTTGATATTATTTCACATTATGGTACAATACTTATGACCTTTCTCTCTTATTTTATAGGATTTACATGAAGAGGGAGAATGCCGGCAACTAGAATTCTGGATCGGAAAGGAGAAAATCTGAGATACCTATTTTACACAACTCCAAATGTCCTGAAACTTTACGGAGAACTATTTTCGAATATATAAAAAATATTGGGCAAAAAAACAATAGAAGGGGACCCACCAGAAGGCCACAAGCCTGGGGGGGCCAGGGCTTGTGGCCCCCTGGCCATTGTCTGGTGCACCTTTTCTACTATATGGAGGATTTTGACCTAGAAAAAAAGAGGAGTGCTTTTGGGAAGATGCGTTGCCGTCTCGAGGCGGAACTTGGGCAGAAGCAATCTAGGGCTCTGGCGGAGCTATTCTACTGGGGAAACTTCCCTCCGAGAGGGGGAAATCAAATCCATCGTCATCACCAACGATCTTCTCGTCGAGGGAGGATCAATCTTCATCAACATCTTCACAGCACCATCTCCTCACAAACACCTATTTCATCTCTTGTATTCAATCTTTGTCCCAAAACCTCAGATTGGTACATGTGGGTTGCTAGTAGTGTAAATTACTCCTTGTAGTTGATGCTAGTTGGTTTATTTGGGGGAACAAGATATGTTTAGATCCTTAATGATATTCAATACCCCTCTAATCTTGAACATGAACATGCTCTTTGAGTAGTTACGTCTGTTCCTAAGGACATGGGAGAAGTCTTTATAAGTAATCATGTGAATTTGGTATTCGTTCGATATTTTTGATGAGATGTATGTTGGCTTTCCTCTAGTGTTGTTATGTGAACATCGACTACATGACACTTCACCATAATTGGGCCTAGGGGAAGGCATTGGTAAGTAATAAGTAGATGATGGGTTGCTAGAGTGACAGAAGCTTAAACCCTAGTTTATGCGTTGCTTCGTAAGGGGTTGATTTGGATCCACATTTTTCATGCTATGGTTAGATTTATCTTAATTCTTCTTTTGTAGTTGCAAATGCTTGTGAGAGGGGTTAATCATAAGTGGGAGGCTTTTCCAAGTAAGGACAGCACCCAAGCACCGGTCCACCCTCATATAAAATTATCAAAGTAATGAACGTGAATCATATGAGCATAATGAAAACTAACTTGACAGTAATTCCCATGTGTCCTCGGGAGCGCTTTGCTTTATATAAGAGTTCGTCCATGCTTATCCTTTCCTATAAAAATTATTGGTCCACCTTGCTACACCTTTGCTACACTTGTTACTTGTTACCTGTTATGAATTATCTTATCAGAAAACTATCTGTTACCGATAATTTCTGTGCCTGGAGAAAATTCCTTGCTGAAAACCGCTTGTAATTTCCTTCTGCTCCTCGTTGGGTTTGACACTCTTACTTATAGAGAGGACTACGATTGATCCCCTATTCTTTTATGTCATCAAGACTCTTTTCTGGCGCCCTTGCTGAGCAGTGAAGCGCCTTTGCTGAGCGGAATTTGGTAAGGAAACATTTATATTACGTGCTGAATTTACTGTCACTTGTCACTATGGAAAATCATCCTTTGGGGGGATTGTTTGGGGTATCTTGACCTCGACCGGAAGAGCAAAGAGTTGCTCCTCAACCTACAGAACCTACTGAAAATTATTATTATGAAATTCCTTCGGGTATGATAGAGAAACTACTAGCTAATCCTTATGCAGGAGATGGGACACTACATCCGAATTTGCATCTAATCTATGTGGATGAAGTTTGTGGATTATTTAAGCTTGCAGGTTTACCCGGAAATGAAGTCAAGAAGAAGGTATTCCCTTTATATTTGAAGGGAAACACATTGACATGGTAGAGGCTATGAGATGATATCGGAGCTTGAAATTACAACTGATTGAAATTTGAATTTCATCAGAAGTTTTATCCTATGCATCTAGTTCATCGTGATCGGAATTATATATATAATTCTTGGCCTCGTGAAGGAGAATGTATCGCTCAAGCTTCGGGAGGCTTAAGTCAATCTTATATTCATGCCCCAATCATGATCTCTCAAGAGAAATTATTACAAATAATATTTAAGTTATGATTTCTCGTAATGATCAATCCATGCTCGATACTTAGTTCTTTTATGAAGAAGACTACTGAATTCAAATGGATCTCTTGGAAAGAATTAAATGCAACTCTAAAGATCGGGAGCTTGACGAAGGTAAGGCTTAGGTATAAACCTTGAGTTTGATTGTGTTAAATCTTTTATGGATACCAATGTTTTTCGTGAATTTAGCACTAAATATGGACTTGACTCTGTGATAGTAGCTTCTTTTTGTGAATCATTTGCTACTCATGTTGATCTCCCTAAGGAGAAGTGGTTTAAATATCATCCTCCCATTGAATTAAAGTAGTAGAACCCATTAAATCTAAAGAAGAAACCATTACTTATAATGTTGATCCAGGCATTCCTACTGCTTATGTGGACAAACCATCTTTTCCTCTAAGGATAACAGAACATGCTAAAGCTTCAGTTGTAGTCCGTAAGAGTTACACAAGAACACCTACACCATCTGAACAAATTAAAGTTCAACCTAGTTTTTCTGTGGTTAAAGATATCTTGGGGGAAAATATTGATGGGCATGTTATTTATCTCTGTGATGAAGCTACTAGAATTGCTAAACCTGATGAAAAGGATAAACATAGACCTGTTGTTGTCATGCCTGTTGTCTCTGTTAAAATAGGAGATCATTGTTATCATGTCTTATCTTATTTGGGTGCTAGTGTGAGTGCAATCCCTTTCACTTTATATAAAAAATTATGAATGATATTGCACCTGCTGAAATAGAAGATATTGATGTTACCATTAAATTTCTAATAGAGATACTGTCACACCACTTGGGATTGTTAGAGATGTTGAATTCTTGTGTGGGAAAATAAAATACCCCACTGATTTTCTAGTTCTAGGTTCTCCACAAGATGATTTTTGTCCCATTATATTTGGTAGACCTTTCTTGAACACTGTTAATGCTAAGAGAGAAAGAAACTATTAGTGTAAGTTTCGGGGATGTGTCTCATGAGTTTAATTTCTCCAAATTCTGTAGACAACCTCGTGATAAAGAATTTCCTATTAAAGATCAAATTATTGGTCTTGCTTCTATTGTCGTGCCTCCAACTAATCCTTTAGAGCAATATTCGCTAGACCATGAAAATGACATGTTTATGAATGAAAGAAATGAAATAAATGAGATATTCTTTAAACAAATGCCCAGTTTGAAAAAAATTGCATGTTGATACTCTTGGAGATCCTCGTTCTTCCACCCAAGAGTGATCCTGTGTTCGATCTTAAACAATTACCTGATACTCTGAAATATGCTTATCTCGATGAAATAAGATATATCATGTTATTATTAGTGCTAACCTTTCAGATCATGAAGAAAATAGATTATTGAAAACTCCGAGGAAGCACCGTGCCACTATTGGATACAATCTTGATGATCTTAAGGACATTAGTCCCACTCTAAGTCAGCATAAAATTAATATGGAGCCAGATGCTACACTAGTTGTTTATCACCAGTGATGGTTAAATAATAAGATGAAGGAAGTGGTAAGAAATGAAATACTAAGGCTTCTAGAAGAAGGTATAATCTATCTTATTGCTAATAGTAGATGGGTAAGATATGTTCACTATGTTCCTAAGAAGGGAGGTATTACTACTGTTTCTAATGATAAAAATGAACTTATCCCATAGAAAATTATCACAGGTTATAGGATGGTAATTGATTTTAGAAAATTAAATAAATCTACTAGGAAAGATCATTATCCTCTGCCATTTATTGATCAAATGCTAGAAATAGTATCAAAACATACACCTTTCTGCTTTCTAGATGGATGCTCTGGTTTTTCCCAAATACCTGTGTCACAAGAGGATTAAGAAAAAACCACTTTTACATGCCCTTTTGGTACCTTTGCTTACATATGTAGGCCTTTTGGTTTATGCAATGCACTCGCTAGTTTTCAAAGATGTATGACTGGTATATTCTCTGCCTTTTGTGAAATGATTTTTGAGGTTTTCATGGATGATTTTTCTTTATACGAAACTTCTTTTGATGATTTCTTAAGAAACCTTGACCAAGTTTTGCTGAGATGTGAAGAAACTAATCTTGTCTTGGATTGGGAGAAGTGCCACTTTATGGTTAATGAAGGTATTGTCTTGGGGCATAAAATCTTCGAAAGAGGTACTGAAGTTGATAAAGCTAAAGTATATGCTATTGGAAAAATGTCGTGTCCTAAAGATATCAAAGGTATAAGAAGCTTCCTTGGTCATGCTAGTTTCTATAGGAGATTTATTAAAGACTTATCTAAAATTTCTAGGCCTCTCACTTATCATTTGCAAAAAGATGTTCCATTCATTTTTTATGATGATCGTGTGGAAGCATTTGAAATACTTAAGAAAGATTTAATTTCTGCACCTATAGTTCAACCATTTGATTGGAGCCTACCCTTTGAAATTATGTGTGATGCTAGTGACTATGATGTTGGTGTCTTTCCAGGATAAAGAGCTGATAAGAAATTAAATGTTATCCATTATGCTAGCAAAACTATGTGGTACTGAGAAAGAATTTTTAGCAGTTGTGTTTGCTTGTGATAAATTCAGATCTTATATTGTTGATTCTAAAGTAACTGTTCATACTGATTATGCTGCTATTAAATACCTTATGGAAAAGAAACATGATAAACCTAGACTCATTAGGTGGGTTCTCTTGCTACAAGAATTTGATTTATATATCACTGATAGGAAGGGAGGTGAGAACCCCGTAGCAGACAACTTGTCTAGGTTAGAATATATTGTTGATGACCTACTACTATTGATGATAGCTTTCCTGATGAACAATTAGCTATTATAAATGCTTCTCGTAGTACTCCATGGTATGCAGACTATGCTAATTTTATTGTTGCTAAATTTAGACCACCTAGTTTCACATACGAACAAAAGAAACATTTTCTATGACTTCAGAAATTACTTCTGAGATGACCCACAACTTTATAAAGAGGGAATAGATGGTGTTATTAGACGTTGTGTACGTGAGCATGAACGGGAACAGATCCTACGCAAGTGTCTGGGGCTTACGGAGGACACCATGCTGCAGACAAAACTGCACACAAGGTATTACAATCTGTTTTTATTGGCCTACTCTCTTTAAAGATGCTCGTCAGTTTGTCTTGTCTTGTGATGAATGTCAAAGAATTTGTAACATTAGTAGACATCAGGAAAGTCCTCTGATTTATTCACTTGTTATTGAACCATTTGATGCTTGGGGATTTGATTATATGTGACCTTTTCCTTCCTCCAATGTGTACACAGATATTCTAGTAGCTATTGAATATGTTACTAAGTGAGTAGAAGCTATTCCGACTAGTAGCGCTGATCACAACACTTCTATAAAATGCTTAAAAAAGTTATTTTCCCGAAGTTTGGAGTCCCTAGATATTTAATGACTGGCAGTAGTTCACACTTTATTCATGGTGCTTCCCGTAAATTGCTTGCTAAGTATGATCTTAACCATAGAATTGCATCTCCATATCATCCTCAGTTAGTGGTCAAGTAGAATTAATTAATAGAGAAATAAAATTGATCTTGCAAAAGACTGTTAATAGATCTAGGAAGAATTGGTCTAAGAAACTTGATGATCCATTATGGGCTTATAGAACTGCTTATAAAAATCCTATGGGTATGTCCCCATATAAAATGGTTTATGGGAAAGCATGTTACTTACCTCTCGAACTAAAACATAAAGCTTATTGGGCAATCAAAGAATTCAACTACGACTTCAAACTTGCCGGTGAGAAGAGGTTATTTGACATTAGCTCACATGATGAATGGACAACCCAACCTATGAAAATGCCAAATTATTTAAAGAAAAGGTTAAAATATGGCATGACAAAAGGATACAAAAGCGTCAATTTAATGTCGGTGACCATGTCTTGCTATACAATTCTCGTTTAAGATTTTCTGCAGGAAAACTTCTCTCCAAATGGGAAGGTACTTACATAATCGAAGAAGTTTATCGTTCCGGTGCCATCAAGATCAACAATGCCGAGGGCAATAATCCGAAGGTGGTGAATGGGCAAAGAATCAAACATTATATCTCAGGTACGCCCATAAAATGTTGAAACTAATATTGTTCATACGATAACACCAGAGGAGTACATAAGGGAAACTTTCCAGAATGCTCCAGAACTCTAAAAAGGATTAGGTATGTGATGCGATAAGTAATCCGACTCCAAAAGTTTTCCAAAAGAAATTTTACTCCGTTTATGAATATTTAAAAATTAGGAAAATAAGAAGTAGTCTGAATAGCGCACGAGGAGGCAATAACACGTGGGGGTGCGCCCTACCCCCTGGGCGGGCCTCCTAGGCTTGTGGCCACCTCAAGTGCCCTCCGGACTATGTTTTCTCCCAGAATACTTCTTTTGCATGGTAAAAATTCATTATATTCTCCCGAAGGTTTTGAGCACCGTATCACAGCAATATCATCTGTTCTTATTTCGAGCTATTTTTCTGATAGATCTAGATTGCCATGACGTCCCCAAGCGCCCCCAAGGACAAGTTCTACGAGAAGGTCATCAACCCCTACCATTGAGATGTTGCAAGACCCTCAAACCATCGACATGCATTAGGGGGTGCTTCACATATGGGATGTTCAAGGGCCAAGGATGACCGGAAGCATGGAGTATAGGCTCAAAGTGGTGAAACAGGAGGTCTTCATGTGAAAGGGATGGTGGAACACAGACTCAACACCAATCACTCGATGATCACGGAAATCACTCGTGACCACAAGATGGACACCAATGATATTGGAGTGGCCATCTTCAAGAAAATTGAGTTTCTCCAAGCCCAGATCTATGACCTGCAAAACCAAAACTGTGAGTATGAATAGGGATTTAAGAGAATGAGTTTGGCCGTAGATTTGAGGATACCGGAGACTCGTTCATCCTTCTACGATGGTGAGCCTATGCCTTGGAAGATGGAGGACAAGCCTCCCACATCATCAACTTCATCCACACCACCTCTGAAGAAAGAGACTTGATTACATGGGTATGGGCACTCCCCTTGGCTTATGCCAAGCTTGGGGGAGGTGTGCCGGTATAGTATCACCATCACATCTTTATCTTTATTGTTTATTTTAGTTTGATCCTTTTGGTTATATCCTGATTTAGTAGAACAAAAGCTTTAGTATGATCTAGTCTTTGAGTTTTGGGTTTATGATCTATCTTTGTAATCGAGTCCGAGAGTTATATAATAAAGATTAGTTTTGATTTGAGGGCTTTGCTTTCTTGCCTTGATCTTGGAAAAGAAATTAAATAAAAAATAAAAAGATTATATAA
This sequence comes from Aegilops umbellulata, assembly GCA_032464435.1. NCBI lineage: Eukaryota > Viridiplantae > Streptophyta > Magnoliopsida > Poales > Poaceae > Aegilops > Aegilops umbellulata. Next base: position 202,994,066 of record CP136060.1, read on the forward strand.
TGATCTTATGGGGGGAGTGATGACATAACATATAAGAAGTATATCACATGAAATTTATTGAGGGTTGACAAACATAGTTTTGGTCATTGTTGCAATTAATAGGAGGTAATAAAGAAAGAGATGTTTCACATATAAATACACTATCTTGGACATCTTTTTTGATTGTGAGCACTCATTAAAATACTATACGCTAATAGGTTGATGTTGGACATGGAAGACAACATAATGGGTTATGTTTTCTTATATCCGAATAGAAGTTATATTGTCATGGATCCTCCAACATGTCAAGCTTCCTTCTCATCCTATGCTAGCTAAAACATCCACACTAAGTAGAGATACTACTTGTGCATCCAAACCCCTTTAACCTAGTTCTGCCTAGAGAGTCCACTATATCTACCTATGTGTCGGCAAACAAACCTTGGCGTGTGTTGCCCCGACAATACACAGGCACAAGGGCAAGATTATAGCGACAAGATAAGACCAAGTCGGTGAGATACCTCTTTGAGAAACCAAAGGGCGGATCAAGAAGACCAAGACAAGCCAAATGAACAAGATATCACTTAGGAAAAACCTCCCTTGCCAGGCAGGCGAGCCTGGCCAGATCGAGGCTTCACCAAAGACAAGTCCCAAGATTTCCCTAGCAGGCTTGCTGGGGGCGCCAAGGGCAGGTCGCCCCACCAAGAGTCCACCACTCCACCGCAAAGCGATTCAAGTCACTTATCAGTGCGTGTCGAGACCCCAAATGATTAAGTGGTTGTCATTTGGCACGTGGCAGCCAATTGGAAAGAAGATTCACCCAGTATGACACCCGTCCAGAGGCGTGTCATGCAGACAGACAAGAGGGTGGTTGAGCGGCGCGGCAGGCTTGCCGGGCTGCATCCTCAGCGTGACACCTAGCAGTGTATTTAATGCACTTTGTCCTAATTGCCCGAGTTAGGTATGATTGCATTATTGGTTGTCTAGTCAGAAGGTGTGACTGATTTGCCATTTTGTCAAGTTTTACCTCCCTTCTCAACCGGAGTGTTGTGTCATCTCTTCAAGTTCTTTTCATCTTATCAAGTTTTCCTTCTTCCTTCAGTCGGAGTGCTGCCCGAAGTATATCAATCTTATTCCTTCTCTATCTAGTTTTAACCGGAGTGGTTTCAATATCTATCTTATCACTAAACCTCTTGATTCTCGTCGTATCCCTTGTTCCTTTTTTCTAACGGAGTGTTTTCGACTTTGTTCAACTCCGTTGTGTTCTTTCATTCAACTTTTCAACCTCTCAAGGTTCTTGGTTTCACTCGTTTGTCAAAGAAGCAACTTAGCTTTACCTCTTCCCCTTCCGTTTCTCTCTGGTGCCATCCTAGATCTCGGGACGAGATCCTCTCGTAGTGGTGGAGTGTTGTAACGCCCCGAGACCGACGCTCTAGAAGACTTCCAGCTATTCCGGGTTTTGCCGTGTGTTTCATTTGTGCCTGCCCTTTTATTTTTGCATTGCATCATGTCATCATGCCATCATCTCATAAATCTTTTGCAACTCAACTAAATAAATGGCATGGATCTTTGGTCCATTTAAATCGAGGGAATTCACATGGTGATTTCTCTTTAAAACATATTCAAAGTCTCCTACTATTATTAGGGAGCTATAATAAATATTTCATTATTTGGAATTGATCATAACACACTTGCAAATAAATCCCAATGCCTTTGTTATCGCAATTCTTGGTCTCCAACTCTACCCATAAATCCTTTCGTCATTTTCCGGAGCTCTTCCTAAATGTTCAACATTTTTGGACCTTTCCAACCCTCACTTCCTATTCAAACCATTTGAATTAAATTCAAATGAATTTGAATTTAAATCTCGCAATCATGCTCACTTCTATTTTCTTGGATCAAGCTCATTTTAACGGGTCCGGGAAAATTATCCATACGCTCAACTTCTTCCTCTAACCCCTCTTTCTTTTCTTTCTTTATCTCTGTTTTTTTTTCTTTTTCTTTTCTTTATTAGCGAGAGTGAGAGAAGGAGCCCAGCCGCTCCCAGCCTCCCGCGCAGGCCCACCTAGGCCCAGCCGCCGGCCTCTAGGCCCAGCCCAGCCCAGCGCCCACCTAACCCTAGCTCGACCGATCCCCATCTCCCCTCTCCCTCTCGCTCGCTCCCTCGTTCCCTCACAGCGCCGCCACCCCCCTCATCCTCCCGATCCCCATCTCCTTCCCTCTAGCACCGTATCGCGCCCGAGCCACCCTCGTAGCCTCCCGCGCGCCTCCCTCTGCCCCGCATCACCGCGCCACCGGAGCCCACCGCCACCTCATCGTCCTTCATCCTCGCAACGCCCTCGTCCGAGCAAGAGGAGCGCTGCTGCTCGAGGTCGAGCACGCTCCCCAAGAACCATGGCGACCCCCCGTGCGCGTCTCCCCCTCCCTTTCGCGCCGTGCAGCGCCCGAAGGGAGCCGAGCTCCTCCCGATCCAGAGCTCCTCCATCCTCCTCGCCGCCCGATCCACCGCTCCCGTCGCCCCGTCTCCTGGCGCCGGCCCCGCCGCCAAGCTCTGCCCCGCGCCCGAGCGCCTCCTGTCGCGAGCTCCCCGTTCCCGCGCACGCCATTGCGCACCTCCACCTGCGTCGAGCCCGTCGTCCGCCGCCGCCTGGCCATTCGCCCGCCTCCTCGCGCGACCACAGCGCCTCACCGGACCCGGGGAGCACCGCCGTCGCCTGCAGTCGCCGGACCCGGTCCCGGCCCCCGCGCCCTCCTCCCTCTCCGTGCGGCTCCCTCCCCGCGCCTCTGCTTCGTCTTGACCGCGCCCCTGCCTCGCGTTGACTCGCACAGCGCCTAGCTCCAGCGCCCGCAGATTTGGACGCGCCAAGTTCGTCTTCAAAATGTACAACTACATCCGATGTGGATTTCGACAAGTACCACGACGCCGGGAGCCCCCGGATACGTCAAGTTCGACTACATGTGACGCCGAGTACGACTACACACGTAGACGCGTCAAGTACCTCTACCGTCGTCTCCGGAAACGCCAAGTACCCCTTCGAATCCTTCAAGACCATCAAGTGAACGACTACCATCGCTCCAAGATCCGAACGGCTACGACGATATGAACATCTACGGAACGTTTACGACTACCACCAAGGCTGGCTACAACCCATGTACCACTACTATCGCCAAGTACCACGATGACCGAAGCATAGTACCTCTACGTTTGCCTTGTACATCTACCGTCACCGAAAACCCGTGACACGTGAACATGAACGACTACCGTCTCCACGTGAACAACTACTTCCCACGACGACCCGTGAACGACTACTTCCTCTACATCGTACCGAACTTGATCCACTCCGATAACGCATGCTTCGAAGGTATAACCCCGAGTCGACCGCCCGTGAACGAATGCATGTGTTGTATGAGCTGCACCGTTCTCACCATATCTGATTTGTCACTCGTTGCCATGCCACCGACTCGTGGGAAACCCGGTAACCGGGATCACCCCACCTTCTATCACGTGTCTCGCATCCGCACGCTTCCTTTTGCACCGGTATCTTCATGAGTACCGGAACCAATATGTTGCCGTGGCACCATTTTCGAATTCGTTGCCGTGGCACACTTTCTTTCCGCCACGATGACAAATGCTTCCTAATGCTCTTATCAACATTTTCATAATAATTGCATAAAACTTGAAATTGTCATCCGCATCATGGTAACTACATTTAAAATGCTTAAAATTGTTGTTTGCATTTATTTTGTTAAATGCCATGTTAAAATGATTTATTTCATAACTAAATAACCGTAACTCGGAATTTAATAATTTATATATGTAAATGGGGTAGAAAAATGCATAGATTAACATGGTGCACTTTATTTTGCTGTTTAATAACATTTAATTTTGTTGAGTACCTAAACGAGAGAGAACTAAATAAGTCACGTGGTGTTTCGTTAATATGCAACGGAGTTGCATATTGAGCTCCACTTAATTTGTAGTATTGTTTGTTGCACTTTGCCATGACATGCTTCATTAAACCGGACATGCATCATACTTGGTTGTGCATCATGCCATGTTTATGTGATGGTTGTTTACTATGTTGTTTGTTCCTTTCCGGGTTGCTTCTCGCGTTAGCTTCGGTTTCGTTCCGGAGTTGTGAGGATTCGTTCGACTTCGTCCGTTTGTCTTCTTCATGGACTCGTTCTTCCTCCTTGCGGGATTTCAGGCAAGATGACCATACCCTCGAAATCACTTCTATCTTTGCTTGCTAGTTGCTCGCTCTTTTGCTATGCCTATGCTGCGATACCTACCACTTGCTTATCATGCCTCCCATATTGTTAAACCAAGCCTCTAACCCAGCTTGTCCTAGCAAACCGTTGTTTGGCTATGTTACCGCTCTGCTCAGCCCCTCTTATAGCGTTGTTAGTTGCAGGTGAAGATGAAGTTTGTTCCTTGTTGGAACATGGAGATGTTGTTCCTTGTTGGAACATGTTTACTTGTTGGGATATCACAATATCTCTTCTATTATTAATGCATCTATATACTTGGTAAAGGGTGGAAGGCTCGGCCTTATGCCTGGTGTTTTGTTCCACTCTTGCCGCCCTAGTTTTCGTCATATCGGTGTTATGTTCCCGGATTTTGCGTCCCTAACGCGGTCGGGTGATTTATGGGACCCCCTTGACAGTTCGCTTTGAATAAGACTTTTCCAGCAAGGCCCAACATTGGTTTTACCATTTGCCTCAGCCTATTATTTTTCCCTTGGGAGTCGCGCATCCCGAGGGTCATCTTTATTCAGCCCCCCCCCCCCCCGGGCCAATGCTTGTCTAAGTGTTGGTCCGAACTAGAGCCCTTTGCAGCGCCACCTCAAGGAAACTTGAGGGCTGGTTTTAGTTGTACGGACTGCTCATCCGGTGTTGCCCTGAGAACGAGATATGTGCAGCTCCTATCAGGATGTCGGCTCATCGGGCGGCTTTGCTGGACTTGTTTTATTGCTGTCGAAATGTCTTGTAGCCGGGATTCCGAGACTGATCGGGTCTTCCCGGGGAGAAGGAATATCCTTCGTTGACCGCGAGAGCTTATCATGGGCTAAGTTGGGACACCCCTGCAGGGTTTTGAACTTTCGAAAGCCGTGCCCGTGGTTATGTGGCAGATGGGAATTTGTTAATGTCCGGTTGTAGAAAACCATAAGTTGATCTTAACTAAAATACACCAACCGCGTGTGTAACCGTGATGGTCTCTTCTCGGCGGGGTCCGGGAAGTGAACACGGTTGTTGGAGTTATGTTTGACGTAAGTAGTTCAGGATCACTTCTTGATCATAGTTGTTCGACCGTGCTTTTGCCTTCTCTTCTCGCTCTCATTTGCGTACGTTAGCCACCATATATGCTAGTCGCTTGCTGCAGCTCCACCTCTTACCTTTTACCCTACCTATAAGCTTAAATAGTCTTGATCTCGCGGGTGTGAGATTGGTGAGTCCCCGTGACTCACCAGATACTTCCAAAACCAGTTTGAAGGTGCCGATGAGACCGTGCAGGTGACACACCCGAGCTCAAGGAGGAGCTCGATGAAGATCTTGTTCTTTATGTTGTTTCGTTCTAGTCGATCAGTAGTGGGCCCAGTTGGGGTCGATCGTGGACCTTTGTCGCTTTTGAGGTTTCTTCTTTTATTTTGGCTCCGTAGTCGGGCCTTGATTGTATCTGTATGATGTAATGTTTTATTCATGTATTTGTGTGAAGTGGCGATTGTAAGCCAACTATGTATCTTTTCCCCTTATGTATTACATGGGATGTGTGAAGATTACCTCACTTGCGACATTGCTTTCAATGCGGTTATGCCTCTAAGTCGTGCTTCGACACGTGGGAGATATAGCCGCAACGGGGGCGTTACAGGCCCAAACCTGGGTAAAAGTGACGCGCGTCACCACTGTCATGCTGCTTCATGGTCTCCGCTCTTTATGCAATGTACCCTTCCCGCTTGCCGAACCACAAGGGGTCGATGGACCCATAGGTGATCGTGTTCTACCACGACATCTTTGGTGCGCCAGGTAGGGGGTAGCGCTTGCGCGAACCCGAGGTCTTATGCAGCGCATCAATCCTCATCACTAACTTCTAAATCGATAGCTTCATCATCCATGGCGTGCAAGAAAAAGTCCGGCGCAATAGCTCACCCTTACACCTCAAAGGCCCCCTCGCATGCAGCCACGGATAATATGGGTGCTACGATGGCGATGGGGGACGCAAACGCTGCGGGGGGCATGACAGGCGCAAGCGGCGCTGTCATCGTTCCCCGTGCGGCCAAAGCAGGAGTGGAAGACGCCGGAGGAGGGCGACATCAGCAGCATCCCGGTAGCCATGTTCATCAAGGCACGGGTGGGGAGAATATTCAGTCTCCGCCTCTCCACCACGCTGGAGGGCGCAGCCGCAGTGATTGTGGCACCCCGACTCAGAGCAACTGGTTTACCTTGCATTGCCAGCCCAGAGATCAAGTCTTCTGGAAACACACAACATGTTTGTACAAAAAACAACCACTTTATTGATGCTAGCGGAAACATAGGTTCATATTACATCAAGTAGCGAGGCCAAGTGGCACACACGGTGCGGCTGAACAATATGTACATTATTTAATGAACATGAAGGGGCCTCGATTATGATGGTGTCCTATTCATCGGCAGCCAAGTGGCTGGGTCGGAACAGAGAAACTGTTGGGGAACGTAGTAATTTCAAAATTTTCCTACGCACACGCAAGATCATGGTGATGCATAGCAACGAGAGGGGAGAGTGTTGTCTACGTACCCTCGTAGACCGAAAGCGGAAGCATTATATCAACGCGGTTGATGTAGTCGTACGTCTTCACGATCCGACCGATCCAAGCACCGTTACTCCGGCACCTCCGAGTTCTTGGCACACGTTCAGCTCGATGACGTTCCCCGGGCTCCGATCCAGCAAAGCTTCGGGGAAGAGTTCCGTCAGCACGATGGCGTGGTGACGATCTTGATGTTCTACTGTCGCAGGGCTTCGCCTAAGCACCGCTACAATATGACCGAGGTGGAATATGCTGGAGGGGGGCACCGCACACGGCTAAGGAACGATCTCAAGGATCAACTTGTGTGTTCTCGGGTGCCCCCCTGCCCCCGTATATAAAGGAGCCAAGGGGGAGGGGCGGCCGGCCTGGTTTGGGCGCGCCAAGGGGAGTCCTACTCCCACCAGGAGTAGGATTCCACCTTTCCTAGTCCAACTAGGAGAAGGGGGGAAAGGAGGGGAGAGGAGAAGGAAGGGAGAGGGGGCCGCGCCCCCAAACCCCTTGTCCAATTCGGACTGGGCTTGGGAGGGGCGCGCGCCACCTCCTGGCTCCTTCCCACTAAGGCCCAATAAGGCCCAATACTCTTCCCCGTATTCCCGTAACTCCCCGGTACCTCCGAAAATACCCGAACCACTCAGAACCTTTCCGATGTCCGAATATAGTCGTCCAATATATCGATCTTTACGTCTCGACCATTTCAAGACTCCTCGTCATGTCCCCGATCTCATCCGGGACTCTGAACTCCTTCGGTACATCAAAACTCATAAACTCATTATATAACTATCATCGAAACCTTAAGCGTGCGGACCCTACGGTTCGAGAACAATGTAGACATGACCGAGACACGTCTCCGGTCAATAACCAATAGCGGGACCTGGATGCCCATATTGGCTCCTACATATTCTACGAAGATCTTTATCGGTCAGACCGCATAACAACATACGTTGTTCCCTTTGTCATCGGTATGTTACTTGCCCGAGATTCGATCGTCGGTATCCAATACCTAGTTCAATCTCGTTACAGGCAAGTCTCTTTACTCGTTCCATAATACATCATCTCGCAACTAACTCATTAGTTGCAATGCTTGCAAGGCTTAAGTGATGTGCATTACCGAGAGGGCCCAGAGATACCGCTCCGACAATCGGAGTGACAAATCCTAATCTCGAAATATGCCAACCCAACATCTACCTTTGGTGACACCTGTAGTACTCCTTCATAATCACCCAGTTACGTTGTGATGTTTGGTAGCACCCAAAGTGTTCCTCCGACAAACGGGAGTTGCATAATCTCATAGTCATAGGAACATGTATAAGTCATGGATAAAAGCAATAGCAACATACTAAACGATCAGGTGCTAAGCTAATGGAATGGGTCATGTCAATCAGATCATTCAACTAATGGTGTGACCTCATTAATCAAATAACAACTCCTTGTTCATGGTTAGGAAACATAACCATCTTTGATTAATGAGCTAGTCAAGTAGAGGCATACTAGTGACACTCTGTTTGTCTATGTATTCACACATGTATTATGTTTCCTGTTAATACAATTCTAGCATGAATAATAAACATTTATCATGAATTAAGGAAATAAATAATAACTTTATTATTGCCTCTAGGGCATATTTCCTTCAGAAACTGTGTCGTGTTCATCGGGAGGCAACGGAAAACGTCGTCTTAATCGGGAGCCAACCGGCTTGGATGGAACAGCCGAAACGGGGCCTGGCGTACCACAGAACGGAGGAAATGACCTTCTATTCGACCACCTATGGTCAAAATGGGATCATGTTCATCAGGAGGGGTCTAGCATACCGCAAAACGGAGGAAATGGACTTTTGCTGGAGCACCTAAGGTCGAAAAGGTGTCCTGTTAATCGAGAGGGGTGTGGCGTACTGCAAAACGGAGGAAACAGACTTGTGTTGGACTGCCTACGGGCGAAACGGGGTCCTGTTCATCGGGAGGGGTGTGGCGTACCGCAAAATGGGACTCCACGGGCTACTGTTCATCCACCATCTACTGCCTCGCTCCACCCTCCACGGGCTACTGTTCATCCATCGTCGACTTCCTCCAGCTTGCACGGGCTATTGTTCATCCACCGTTGCTTTCCTCCAGCCTGCACGGGCTATTGTTCATCCACCGTTGCTTTCCTCCAGCCTGCACGGGCTATTGTTCATCCATCGTGTCTTCCTCCTTCCTCCACCATCTACAGTTAATCCACAAGCTACTATTCATCCATCCTCCACTGGCTACTATTCAACCAGCCCTCCACTGGGAACTATTCATCCATCGCCAATCGGCTCAGGTGTGGCGGCCTCCATGATCAGGGTCCTTTTCATCTAGCAGCAAGGCCCTACTACCACAGGGACCTGTTCATCCAACAGCCACCGGGGACTGTTCATCCAACCCACCACAATGGTCACTGTCCATCAAGAGGTAGGTTCGATTTGCTTCAGTTAGCAGCAGTAGCGAAGGAATCGCTCAGATTCAGTTAACAGCCAAGGGATCGATCGCTCGGGTTTAGTAACGTAGCTAGTGCAAGCGCTCGGGTTCAGTAAGTGAACACCTCGCTCGGGTTCAGTGAGAGCCCAATGCCTCGCACATACGTGCATACGTGTACGAGAGAAACATGCCAACCTCCGTGCATCGCTCGGCCCCAACCACCCACCGTAATCGGGAACTCCCCGAAATTTTCCTCGCCCTCGCTTCTACCACGATTTTTTCTGCCATGGACGGCCCAAAGAATGTCATGCGGGTGCGTCCATGGCTTGCTCAGGACAAAAAGCCCATTTTCTGTCATGATTTTTTTTCATAGAAGTAGGAGCCCACCACATCAATGATGATACATGTTTTTGTCACAACTAACGTCATAGAAGTGTCATAAGCATGACAGGTAAAAAAATTGTTCGGCCATAATGTCATGGATGTGTTTTTTTGTTCTGTGCTGGGTCGAATGCCTGCATCGACAAAAGACTATTCCTTCCATTGTAGAATAAAATCATATCCACTGTCTAGATGATGTTACTAAATGCTTTCCATATCAATATCGAACCATGCATGCTCCTTGCTATAAGCTGGTAATTTTGGATGAGGAAACAATAGCCAGTTTTCTGAAGCGGCTTTGAAAACCTCAATCATTCAATACTGGTTATGATAACCATAATGAAAATCCAGCCATGTTGGCTATTAAATATTGGGATAATGTAACCCGGTTTAAAAGCCGACTCCTGCAATATAAAACAATATATCCATGCATATATGATGCATTGTATGATGATGCCATGATGATGCAATATATGATGCAATGTATAATGATATATGTCTATGATTATAGAGTATAAAAAGATCGGCTTTCAAGGCTCGAGTCTTACTTCAATGAAGATGGCATGATAGCCTTGGTTTATCCTCGCTTTCTGTAAGCCGTCTCTCACGTGACTCAAGCCGCCATATTATCTCTGACAAGTTCAGGGTCATAAAGATGGACCGTCAAGAGTACCGAGGGACCGTTCTGGGTCCTCAGGCTGTGGAGGGCGGCTGTTGATATCCTTTACTTCCTGTCGCAGTTCCTGCATTGAAATCGCCAGATTATGTATCTAGTCGTGGGAGCGTTAAACAAACAGGCAAGTGTAATTGTTCACTTACCCAACTTGGAGGTTCGTACATAGTGAATCCGGCCCACGGGTTGACGCGGAGGAAGTCCTCCTTTTCTCCCTTGTACAAAGATGTTAAAATCTTTACTATAGCGGCAGTTGTGGCTGGCCCCTTACGACCGTAACGGGTGGCGTCATCCTCCCCGTTGAAATCCCACATGGGGTGGCCTCTATATTGAAGCGGCTGCACCCCCCGCATAATGCATGTGGCCATGACTCCAATCATGGTTAGTCCGGAATGAGCCAACAGTCTTATCCGGCCCATCAGGTAAAGGACGTCTCTGTCACTTTCTCTCTGAGAGCTCCGCGGACGCCAGCTCAAGTGTTTCTTCGGTGGAGCACTGTTGAACTCGAGGAGACCGACCCGGATAGGTCCGGCAGCAGGACGTCATCTATGTAAAACCATTTCAAAGGCCAGTCCTCGGATGCCTCTTTTGGGGTTCCGGATGGGTATCCGGTCCCGGCGATGCGCCATACTTCGGCTCCGCCCACTTGATAAATGGACCCCTCTTGAGAACGGGGCACCAAGCAAAACAACCTCTTCCACAGCGCAAAATGAGCCTCGATGCCTAAAAATAGCTCGCAAAGGGCAACAAAGCCCGCAATATGTAGTACGGAGCCGGACGTGAGATTGTGCAGCTGGAGGCCGTAGAACTCCAGAAGCCCGCGGAGGAATGGATGAATTGGAAATCCCAGTCCCCTTAATAAATAAGGGACGAGGCACACCCGCTCTCCTTTAGAAGGATTGGGGGTGCTCTCCGCTTGCTTTCCGCCATTATAGGTGGCGAGTCCGGCTCGGACCGGGACCATATATGCCTGGGGAAGGAATCCCTTGGCCTGCAGCGACACTAACTCGCTGTGTGGGATGGTGCAACTCTCCCAGTCTCCGGGTTTAGTACTGGAGGGGCGAGGGGAGGAGCTACGACGGCTGGCCATGTTGGAATGGACCTTTGCTGGAGACGCTCTGATGATAACTCGCGGCGAGGAGAAGATGTGGTTTGGATCTAAATCCCCATCCCGTTAAATAGGCGGCTCGTTTATATGACTAAGGGTGTGGATGTAAAAACACCCTAGGCTTTTTGCATTCGTTCAGCACGTGGAAGACAGCCATTATTGGGCACTAAAGCCGAGGAGCGCTACATTACAAAAATCGAACGTTATTCGTACAGGTACACAGGATTCGGAGGAGGAACCCGCCTTGCAATGTCGAAGACGGTTTGCGCGTCGGACTCGTCATCATTGAAGCCTGGTTCGGGGGCTACTGAGGGAGTCCTCGATTAGGGGGTGTTCGGATAGCCGGACTGTACCTTCAGCCGGACTCCAGGACTATGAAGATACAAGATTGAAGACTTCGTCCCGTGTCCGGAAGGATCTTTTCTTGGCGTGGAAGGCAAGCTAGGCGTGCGGATATTCAAGATCTCCTACCATTGTAACCGACTCTGTGTAACCCTAACCCTATCCGGTGTCTATATAAACCGAAGGGTTGTAGTCCGTAGGACAACCATCATCATACACAATCATTCCATAGGCTAGCTTCTAGGGTTTAGCCTCCTTGATCTCGTGGTAGATCCACTCTTGTACTACCCATATCATCAATATTAATCTAGCAGGAGTAGGGTTTTACCTCCATCGAGAGGGCCCAAACCTGGGTAAAATAAAGTGTCCCTTGTCTCCTGTTACCATCCGACCTTGACGCACAGTTCGGGACCCCCTACCCGAGATCCGCCGGTTTTGACACCGACATTGGTGCTTTCATTGAGATCCGCCGGTAACAGAGCACCGTACTGTTATGAGTACGGTGATCCAAAGGGTTCAGTCCGCCAAGAGCGGCCTGACTGAAGCTTGCACTAGCCTTCTAACAGGCTTCGAGGTAAGTAAAAATATGTCAAATTATTTACCGCATAGACAGTAGCCCCTGATGTCTGTTCGGTGTTCGGAAAGAAAAGCCGGATAGAGGATCTAGTAATTTTCGCAGGAGTCTAATAAAAAAAGGTCAAATATGCGTATGCAGGCTTCGCTGATGTCCACCGCCGCACTGACTGCGCAGCTGGATGTCCTTAAGAAGGACCTCGGGCGGACCAAGCAAGAGCTCGGACTTGCCAAACGGTAGCTCGAGGAGAAAGAAGGTAAGAAATACCTAGAAAGGAAAAATGGTGCCTATAGAGAGGCTTGATTGTAGAAAGAAATAACAGGATTGTACTGCTTATTGTAGGGGCCGCAACCGAGGTGGCAACCCTGAAGCAGGCGCTGGCAGAGGCCGAAAAGAAAACGGCCGAAGAGCGCGCCGAGCGAGAAAGGCTTGGGGTTCAGGTCGGCGAGGTGCAGCAAGAGCTGCAAGCTCTCATGACAAAACATGAGGGTTTGGAGCTTGAGTTAAAAACGCAAGCATCCGAGCTCGCGTCGGCCGTCGAGACCGCCAAGAGTGCCAAGGCCGAAACCCAAAAGGCCCTCCAAGAGTTGGAGGAGGTGAAAAAGATAGCAACGGGTAAGGCATTCTCAATGCAAAGTAGGAATATAAAAGTAAACTACCTATTACTTACCCGAATCCGGAGTTCTCCAGGGGCGTTCACCGATCTTCCCTGCAGCGTATCCGACGCCGTCGCGTTCTACCGAGCTGAAGAGGGCAGCTCGACGGAGAGTGTGTTCTGGTCTCAGTATTCTGAGGCCGGACACCCTGTGCCCTTAAGCGATCAGCTGAAACAACTGGTCGAGCTCCACAAGGCGGTCGAACAGGCCATGAAGGGCTTACTAGTTCGGCTGTGGCCTGGAGAGGCCCTGCCTGGGAGCTATTTCGGGCTGGTGCGGCGGCTGGTGGAGGCCTGTCCACGGCTTGAGGTCATCAAGCGCTCCGTCTGCATAAAAGGTGCCCGGAGGGCCCATGCCCGTGTAAGGGTACACTGGGGTAAGCTGGACGGAGAGAACCTGGTGAAGGACGGGCCGCCGCAGGGGAAGGAGCATCGCAAGCCCGAGAACTACTACAAGGAAGTTCTTGCCGGAGCCCGCCTTGTCGCGGATGAATGTACTAAAGATGTAATATTTGAATGAACTCCTCGTTTGTATCCTGTGCGCTGAAAACTTGTTCATATGCGCAAAGCAATGCTTATTGAATTTAAAATATTATTTTCTGTGCGGCCATTTATCAAAAATTGAGAGATGGCCAGTCGTCGGCTTCTGCCCCCATGCCACTAGTGCTTGGGTGTTCGGGATAAACCTGAGGGCTCTTGTTCCCGTAGTTGGGTCCTTCGAGGGAGGCGCTCAGCACAACGAACCAGGCAATCGGACTATAATGCTTGAACACTCTCACTTAGCCATAGAACGTTATAATTTTAAATTCCGGCGAAGCCCCTAGTTCGGAAGGCCGAATTCGGGGCGCTATCCACGCCTTTGGCCGGACATAGTCGGCTCCTCGCTCGAAGCGGCATAAGCCTTTAAGGACTCGAAAAACCTCTCGAACAGCGACCGGTCTCACGCCTTATCATGACAGTCTGTTTTAGCTTTCTCCACTAAGGTGCTCAACCCACCTGATCTGGGGCACAATCGCAGTGGTTCTCCTAGTGCTACCTTAGCCGATAAAGCGGAACGTAAGGCACCAAAACATAGGAGCCGGGAAAACCCAACATGTGACCAAAATCATGACTCGGAGCCGATGCATATAGTGCTATAAGTTCGGGGTGCCACACTTGTGAAAGTGTACGGACTTCTCACACCAGATAAAAGGGTAATGAAGCCCCTGGCGTGGTTTGCCGTACCATGGTGTATGGGTGCGATCATGTTATGTAATAAATATATATTCAAAGAGGATAATGCAAAAAATAGACAAAAAGCTATGCATTGTTTATAAAGAGGCTATCTGTCAAAGGCGAACGATACAAGTAGTGCAATGAGCAAAAAAGATATTAGACTATTTAACATGTCCTGACCAGGCGTAGGCCGCGGAATTTAGAAACAGATATATCGCTCGAAATAGAGACCACCTGAGAGTTCCGGAATGCGGCATAGCTTTGTCTGCTTTCCTGGATCTTGCATCGTCTGTGCGGCAACAAGGCCGAACAGGTTATCCAGAGTATGGAGTCCTGAAAGTAAAAAAAAGAAAAATCCGGCAGCCCCTAGTACGTTTGACGCCGTATTGTAGGCATGCCGTTAATGTGCCCCTCCCCCTGTGCCCATGGAATTTTAAGGGCGTAATTGTGTACTCGAGGTACTTGCTCCGCTATGTTGTGATGGCTGGGGTCGGGGCCGTATTGCTACGCTTGCTCTGATCGTGCCATGTGGTCTTGTTGCAGGTTACTCCGGGCGCGCTTTGCGTTGTTTGGTTTTTTGACGGCCGAACTGGAGAGTTGCCTTGAAAGGCTGCTTTGTACTTCCGCTGCGAGGGCCGCCGTGTGCTCCTCCGTACGGATGGAGCGTTCTGTGTTTCCCCTGACCATAATTACTCCTCGAGGGCCTGGCATCTTGAGCTTGAGATATGCGCAGTGCGGCACCGCATTGAATTTAGCGAATGCGGTTCGTCCGAGCAGGGCGTGATAGCCACTGCGGAACGGGACTATATCGAAGATTAACTCTTCGCTTCAGAAGTTATCCGCCGAAGACCACATCAAGTGTTATCGAGCCTGTGCAATTGGCCTCTACACCTGGTATGACGCCTTTAAAGGTCGTCCTTGTGGGCTTGATCCTTGATGGATCTATGCCCATTTTCCGCACTGTATCCTGATAAAGCAGGTTCAGGCTACTGCCGCCGTCCATGAGGACTCTTGTGAGATGAAATCCGTCCACGATTTGGTCGAGGACCAGTGCGGCAAAACCGTCGTGACGGATGCTAGTGGGGTGGTCCCTTCGATCAAAAGTGATCGGGCAGGAGGACCATGGGTTGAACTTTGGGGCGACTGGCTCCATCGCGTATACGTCCCGTAGCGCACGCTTCCTCTCCCGCTTGGGAATGTGGGTCGCGTATATCATGTTCACCGTCTGCACTTGTGTGGGAAACCCCTTCTATCCATTGTTGTTCGGTGGCCTGGGCTCCTCCTCGTCGTCGCTGTTTAGCCCCTTGTCCTTGTGTTTGGCTCTTAACTTGCCTGCCTGCTTGAACACCCAACAATCCTTGTTGGTGTGATTGGCTGGCCTTTCGGGGGTGCCCTGAATCTGGCATGAGCGGTCGAGTATCCGGTCCAAACTGAATGGGCCCTGGGTATTCTTTTTAAATGGCTTTTTCCGCTGACCGGATTTATAGCCTCTGAATCTGGCATTAACTGCCGTGTCCTCATTCGTGTCGCTGCTAACGCGACGCTTTTGATTATTTTGACGTGACCTGCCACTTTTGTCCTTGGTGTCCGAATTACGAGGCTTCTTTGATAAGTTGTTGCTGCGAGCTAGCCAGCTATCTTCGCCCGCGCAAAAGCGGGTCATGAGTGTCGTGAGAGCTACCATGGTTTTCGGCTTTTCCTGTCCCAGGTGCCGGGCAATCCACTCGTCGCGGATGTTATGTTTGAAGGCTGCTAGGGCCTCTACGTCCGGACAATCGACTATCTGATTTTTCTTTGTTAGGAACCGTGTCCAGAATTGCCTGGCCGATTCTTCTGGCTGCTGAATTATGTGGCTTAGGTCGTCGGCGTCCGGTGGCCGCACATAGGTCCCCTGGAAGTTGTCGAGGAATGCGGCTTCCAGGTCCTCCCAAGAACCGATTGAGTCCGCTGCTAGGCTGTTAAGCCAGTGCCGGGCTGGTCCTTTAAGCTTAAGGGGTAGGTATTTGATGGCGTGTAGATCATCGCCACGTGCCATGTGGATGTGAAGGAGATAATCCTTGATCCATATTGCCGGATATGTCGTACCATCGTACGACTCGATATTGACGGGTTTGAAACCCTCTGGGATTTTATGATCCATTACTTCGTCTGTGACGCATAGTTGGTGTGCGGCGCCCCTGTACTGGGCTATGTCACGACGCAGCTCGGAAGAGCTGTGCCTGCTGTGTTCGGCCCGGCCGGATTTATTGTGTCCAGAGTGAAGATCATCACGTGTCGTCGGGCGTCCGCGCGATCCATAGATCGATCTTGTTTGCTTTGCTTTATCCTCCAGTACGTCTCGCAGGTCTGGCTCGTTTTCTCGTGCCTTAGTTGAACGGCACCGGGGCATGGCTTGCTTAAGGGTTCGACAGGCCTCTCTATCGCGGCCACGGGGTGGCCGGTCTGCCATGTCATATGTTTCCCCCTCTGATTGGGGTAGCGGCCTGCGCTTAGGATAATTTTTGGAGGGGCGCCCGAGTTCATTCTCTTCGGCCGCAAGGACTTTAGTCCATCTATCAGCTAGCAAATTTTGATCAGCTCTAAGCTGTTGCTGCTTTTTCTTTAGGCTGTTCGCCGTGGCTAGAAGCCTGCGTTGAAAACGCTCTTGTTCGGCGGGGTCTGATGGTAAGACGAATTCGTCATCGTCGAGGCTTGCCTCGTCTTCGGAGGGAGGCATGTAGTTATCTTCCTCGACCTCTCGCTCTGCCGCTCTCTCATGACGGCTGGCTTTTCCATCTTCCTGCGCTGAATCTTGCTGGTTCTGGTGTTCTTCGGCGCTGTTCGAGGTAGTATTATCTCCCGTGCCGGAATCACCGTTTCTGCTGTGGCGGGATTTGGTGCGGCGCCGTTGGCGCCGATGTTTTGGCGGTTTTTTCGAGTTGTCGTCTTCCGCTATTCCATCGCCATCTGCATCCTTTGGAGCATCCACCATATATGTGTCATATGACGAGGTGGCGGTCCAGCGCCCTACAGGTGCTGGATCTTGTTCGTCTCCTGCTTCGTCGTCCATACCGTCGAAGTCTTCGGAGCCGAAGTCAAGCATGTCGGTTAAGTCGTCGACAGTGGCTATTAAGTGGGTGGTTGGTGGGCTTTGAATTTCTTCGTCGTCCGAATCCCAACCTCGCAGACCATAGTCCGGCCTGGGCTCTCCTGATAAAGAGAGAGACTTGAGAGAATTCAGGATATCACCGAAAGGTGAGCACTGAAAGATGTCTGCGGCGGTGAACTCCATTACAGGCGCCCAATCAGATTCGATCGGCGGGGGCGCGGAAGGCCCGGAGTTCAGAGAAGAATCCTACTCCTTGGAGTCATGGGCCGTGCGGAGTGCGGGGCTGGCGTTTGGCTCGATCGCCTTTAAGATCGCCGCCCCCGAGGTGACGTCCAACCGTTCATCCTCGAAGAACACAGTGGTCTCCGAGTCAGGGATCGGGGCCGGAGCGTGTGCGGCCTCCAGGGTACTATTCGGAGGCAGAGCCGTATCATGCCCCTCGAAATAGTGTGGCGAGCTTGGCTGTGGCTCGAACCCGTCGAAGATCAAGTCTCCGCGGATATCAGCCGTATAGTTTAAGCTTCCAAACCTGACTTGATGGCCAGGGGCGTAGCTTTCAATCTGCTCCAGATGACCAAGCGAATTGGCCCGCAGAGCGAAGCCGCCGAAGACGAAGATTTGTCTGGGTAGGAAAGTCTCACCCTGGACCTCATTGTTGTTGATGATCAAAGGAGCCATCGGGCCTGAAAGCGACGACACAGAGGAACTCTCAATGAAAGCACCAATGTCGGTGTCAAAACCGGCGGATCTCGGGTAGGGGGACCCGAACTGTGCGTCAAGGTCGGATGGTAACAGGAGACAAGGGACACTTTATTTTACCCAGGTTCGGGCCCTCTCGGTGGAGGTAAAACCCTACTCCTGCTAGATTAATATTGATGATATGGGTAGTACAAGAGTGGATCTACCACGAGATCAAGGAGGCTAAACCCTAGAAGCTAGCCTATGGTATGATTGTGTATGATGATGGTTGTCCTACGGACTACAACCCTCCGGTTTATATAGACACCGGATAGGGTTAGGGTTACACAGAGTCGGTTACAATGGTAGGAGATCTTGAATATCCGCACGCCTAGCTTGCCTTCCACGCCAAGAAAAGACCCTTCCGGACACGGGACGAAGTCTTCAATCTTGTATCTTCATAGTCCTGGAGTCCGGCTGAAGGTATAGTCCGGCTATCAGAACACCCCCTAATCCAGGACTCCCTCAACGGGGGTCACCTTTTCAGCGTCGCATCAGGCGGACAGGTAGGTTTATCAAATAATGTGTGGCATTTTTGCCGTGTCGAGAGGGTGAGAAAGCTAAACTCAGTGAGTTGGAAGCCCCCAAGTGACCAATTGAACGGTATATCCATGTTTAGACTATGCATCATGGCGACTAGTCTTCTTTAGTAACCTTACTTTTCGCCAATAAGGCAGGATGCCAATGTTTGAACTGCGCATTATGTTAGCTAGTTCTCTTTGGCGACCTTTAACTTTTCGTTGATACGGCAGGATGCCCATGTTTGAACAGCGCATCGTGGTAACAAGTCCTCCTTGGCAACCTTTAATTTTTCACTGATAATGACAGCAGCCCCCAGGTCTGGGTTGTCTTCCATGCAATGACCCGGAATTCTTGTATTTGCTGAAACTGGCCAAATTCGCCGAGTTATGTCTGTGTAGCCCCTGAGTCTTAAGATGACTCGAGGAGTTGGCTTGAGATTATTCATACTTTGTTGTGGCATAAGCTAGCGTACAATTGTCAGCTGATAGCTAGAATATGTTGAAGCTGGAAGCAATGTGGAAAGTTGATGAACTTTGCTATGCGCATCGTATGTCCTCCCATTACTTGTCATTCTTTCTTGGTCCGACTCATCTGGCTCTTCCAGGGCCATTTTTTCTATTGCTGGTTTTTGGATCGCCGGCTCAAACAGTGGCCGGCTCACCCAGCCTCTCTAGGGTAGGTCAGCCATGGCCTACTCTCTTATTTCCTCCACATGTTGAAGCAAATCGGACGATGGGGCAGTGGCTTGCGCATGTCCATTGGGCAGCTTGTGTGAGCGGGCGTGGCCTTGATGTGTTCATGCAGACACTACTGGAATCAGGATCTTTGCCGTCAGCTAGCTGATGGCAAAGAAGGTCTTTGCCATGAGGATACAGAAAGCTGACGGCAAAGAAAGAGCGAACGACATAGAAGCTTTGTCGTCGGCTAGCAGACGACAAAGAGGAAGGGTGTCCCACTAGTGAGAACCACCTATCGACCACTTTCTTTGTCGTCAGCTAGCAGATGACAAAGCTTCTTTGCCGTCCGCGGGCAGACAGCAAAGAAAGTGGCAACCTAACGGTCGTTTCCCCCTGACCCCGTCCCACTAGCTACGCTGATTGCCGTCTGCTAGCAGATGGCAAAGAAATTAAACCTAACTAAGAAATGGTCGGCCTCGCGCCCCACCCCTCTCTCTCCCCTCTCCCTCTCTCCCTCACCTCACCGGGGCCACCCCGACGACCCTAGCCCCCCACGCCCGCGCCACCGACCCCCCGTCGCCCCGACGCCCACGCCACCTCGATGCCCTCGCCGTCCGCGCCACCCCGACGCCCCCGGCGCCCTCGCTGCCCCGACCCCCCGCCGCCCCAACACCCTCGCCGCCCGCGCCACCCCGATGCCCTCGCCGCCCGTGACACCCCGATGCCCTCGCCGCTCGCGCCACCCCGACACCCCCATCAGCCCCGCCGCCCCAACTCCCTCTACGCCCCGTCGCCCCCGCCGGCCCGGCGCCCTGCTGTCCTGACGCCCTAGCCGCCCCGACACCCCGCCGCCCCGGTGCCCCGCCGACCCACTCCGGTGAGCTCCCCCCTATTTTTTTTCTTTTTTTTCTACTGCTAGTAATTAGGTTTAGTGTTAGTTTCTTTTTTCTACTGCTACTAATTAGGTTAGTTAGTACTGTTAGTTAGGTTAGTTTGATTTTCTAGGTTAGTTTGTTTTTCTAGGTTAGTTAGTTTAGTTATATTTAGACTAGGTTAGTGTCATTTTGTCATTGTGCACCTTTAGACTAGGTTAGGTGAGTTTGTGTTTCTGTTTGTCCGGTGAGATGAAAAACCTGTTAATCATACCACATTGGCTATGCTGTTAATCAGACCACATTCGCTACGCTGTTAGGAGACTAGGTTAGTTCTGTTAGCTTCTGTTTGTTGTGTTGAACTTATGCTGTGAAAATCTGCAATTCTGATGTCCACATTGGCTATGCCGTAATTTTGGAGACTAAATTTTTTGGCGAAATGTTAATCGGGCTAGAATTTTTCAAATGGTCTATCCTTTTGGTGGATCTTGAGTTGCTTACTGCTACTTGTTTGATCATAAGCATAATCCTATTTGCCTAGAAAGCATTGTCTGACGGCGCAACCATTTGTATGAAACTCTTTAAATATTCTTATTTGAACTCAGGAATCTGTGTAACGTTTCTGGTTGATTTTTCTTTCCTAATTGGAGATTTTTCTCTAAGGATCCCAGTGATGACTTGTGATGTTAAAAACTAGTGGCATGATTCATACATTGATGAGATCTATATTATCACTGTGAGTGGTGACAACATATCCAAATTTTTTATGTTTGTGTTGTTTTGCTGATATTTCTGTTATGTGGATACAAATGTTCATAAATTGTTTATTTGCTTTGATTTTTTTTGTTAATTTTTGGTTTAAAATCTTTCTCTATGAAGAGAGTACCAGCAGATCTTTGTTGTTATCTGGACACTTTTGTTTTGATCTTTAGACTAGGTTAGTTAGGTTAGTTTGTAGGTTAGTTATGTTAGTTTGTAGGTTAGTTAGGTTAGTTTGTAGGTTAGTTATGTTAGTTTGTAGGTTAGTTAGGTTAGTTTGTAGGTTAGTTAGGTTAGTTCTATTAACCAGTTCTACTTTTAGTTTTACTAATTACTACTCCTAGAAAACAACCATGTAAATGATTAGGATTAGGATGCATATGCATTCCTTTTCTTTTTTCTTCTTGCAAATCAGAAAAGAAAAAGAAAAGGCAGGTTTAGTCATCATTTTTCAATTAGTTGGCTAATGGTTTCTAGAATTATTTGACCATGGGCATGGATAAATAGCAGCTAGGAAAGGTAGAATTTTGCATAAAGGGTTTTTGATGGATTTGACCAATATTTTGAACATGACCGTGTGTTGAAACTCTTATATATGGACAATATATGTCCAATGAGCTTCCCTAACTTTTCTCAAATATTTTTGAAACACTAAAATAATTTTAACCTATTAAAGACCATTTCTGGCCTTAAGAAAAAGCCTTTAATTAGTTACTTAGTTATTATTTAGGTTAATTTCTTAGTTAGTTAGTTAATTTTTTTAGGTGTTGTTTTCAGCCACCAATTTTTTTATTATGTACATGTTGTACTACTTTCATTTACTCTTTGTCATTGCAGGTGTTGACAGATGGTGGGCGCGGGTCGAGAGTGCTCCGAGCCTGCTTCTTCCTCGGTGCGTGCTGGGAGGGGTGGCTATATTGCACCCCAGCAGCTTCGGTGAGCAGTCGTAGACAGCATGATGACACCGGCGGGCGCTTCTTCTTCAGCAGGGAGAGGTCGGTGGAAGACGAAGAGGGGTGCAACACCTAGAGGTGGATGTGGTGGCGGGAGAGGTAGGAAGGCTGTTGTGCCTTCCTCGCCGCCACCCCCAACTGATTCTCTGGACCACCGGAGTGCTCCGTCTCAGGTGGAGCCGTCAGACTTGGACCCGTCTCGCATTCCGGTCCACGAGCCTCGGGCTGACGAGCCTCGGGTCGCCGAGCCTTCGTCCCGCAAGACTTGGGCCCCAGAGTCTTTGTCCCACGATTCTCCGGTCCTAGAGTCTTTGTCCCACGTGACTCCGGAGACTAGTGGCCATGTTGATGGCGAGGAGGCCTGGTCTGACGATAGTTTTAGCGAGGGCGAGCTGGTTGAGCGGGCCAAGATGGTCTACCAGCATGGTGGTACGAAGCTCCCGGCCGTGCCGGGGACCCGCGATCAGAGGTCGCTGATTCAGCCTAACATGGAGAAGTAAGTGCATTTACTCTTTTTTAACCTTTGTCCTTCATGTTTCTTCAAGTTAATATCGAATGTGGTTGCCTTGTCATACTGCAGGGGTTGGATACACGTCGATGGTGTCCGCAGGCCCAACCAGGTCCTTGATGTGCTTTGCCGGAGCACTTCCCGGGGTGGGTCATGTTGCCCGGTGAGGGTCAGGCTCCACAGCTAGCAATGAGCTGTGAGCTATACATAGCTACCCCGGCCCCTCCAGAGGAGAGGGTCGACGGTGTCGTGTGCGAGACGGTGGCCGACATTGTGAGGCGGCGGTTTTGGGTAGTTTCTCCTTTACAGAATTAAAAATCAACATTACCTAGTGATTCTACTAGTCAGTCTTGTCTTGTTCGATTGCAGACCTTCTAGAAAGCATGAAGATAATTACCTATTCTTAAGGCCATGTACTTAGTTTCCTTGAGTTCATTCGTAGGCGTAGCGCTGAAATTTCTCTTTACCAAACTTAGGTGCCCCCAAGATGGTGTGCAGATATGATGGGCTATTTGGATGCGTTGGTGGATGAGTGGTGCTCTCCCCAATGGCTAGCCGAACACAAGAAGTCCAGGGATAAGCGTGCCCAAATGCGAGGTGTGCCACTGTGACGCCCCCGATTCAATCGTACACTAATCATGCACGCAAACGTGTACGGTCAAGAACAGGGACTCACGGGATGATATCACAACACAACTCTAAAACATAAATAAGTCATACAAGCATCATAATACAAGCCAGGGGCCTCGAGGGCTCGAATACAAGTGCACGATCATAGACGAGTCAGCGGAAGCAACAATATCTGAGTATAGACATAAGTTAAACAAGATTGCCTTAAGAAGGCTAGCACAAACTGGGATACAGATCGAAAGAGGCGCATGCCTCCTTCCTGGGATCCTCCTAGACTACTCCTGGTCGTCGTCAGCGGGCTGCACGTAGTAGTAGGCACCTTTAGAGTAGTAGGAGTCATCGTCGAAGGTGGCGTCTGGATCCTGGGCTCCATCATCTGGTCGCAGCAATCGGGTAGAGAAATGGGAAAAGGGGGAACAAGGCAACCGTGAGTACTCATCCAAAGTACTCGCAAGCAAGGAGCTACACTACATATGCATGGGTATATGTGTAAAGGCCATATCAGTGGACTAAACTGCAGAATGCCAGAATGAGAGGGGGTAGCTAATCCTGTCGAAGACTACGCTTCTGGCAGCCTTCGTCTTGCAGCATGTAGAAGAGAGTAGACTGAAGTCATCCAAGTAGCATCGCATAGCATAATCCTACCCGACGATCCCCTCCTCGATGCCCTGTTAGAGAGCGATCACCGGGTTGTATCTGGCACTTGGAATGGTGTGTTTTATTAAGTATCTGGTTCTAGTTGTCATAAGGTCAAGGTACAACTCCGGGTCGTCCTTTTATTGAGGGACACGGCTATTCGAATAGATTAACTTCCCTGCAGGGGTGCACCACATAACCCAACACGCTTGATCCCATTTGGTCGGACACACTTTTCGGGGTCATGCCCGGCCGCGGAAGATCAACACGTCGCAGCCCCACCTAGGCACAACAGAGAGGTCAGCACGCCGGTCTAAACCTAAGCGCACAGGGGTCTGGGCCCATCGCCCATAGCACACCTGCATGTTGCGAACGCGGCCGGAAGCAGATCTAGCCCCCTTAATACAAGCGCGAGCTTACGATCCAATGCGGCGCGCGCCGCTCAGTCGCTGACGTCACGAAGGCTTCGGCTGATACCACGACACCGAGTGCCCATAACTTTCCCACGTAGTTGGTTAGTGCGTATAGACCAAATGGCCAGACTCAGATCAAATACCCAGATCTCGTTAAGCGTGTTAAGTATCCACGAACGCCGACTAGGGCCAGGCCACCTCTCTCCTAGGTAGTCTCAACCTGCCCTGTCGCTCCGCCACAAAGTAACAGTCGGGGGCCGTCGGGAACCCAGGCCCACCACTACCTGGGTGGAACCACCTGCCCCTTCAGCCCCCATCTCCGAACAGTATCACAGGTAATGTAACAGTGTAAAGTATAGAGTATATGCCCGTGATTACCTCCCGAAGTGATCACGGCCCAGTAGTATAGCATGGCAAGAGTGTAGGGCCACTGATGGAACACTAGCATCCTATACTAAGCAGTAGGATAGCACGTAAAGGTAACAACAGTAGTAGCAAGGATAGGCTATGCAGAAGTATAGGATTAACTGAAAGCAGTAACATGCTACACTACTCTAATACAAGCAATATAGAGAAGAATAGGCGATATCTGGTTATCAAAGGGGGGGCTTGCCTGGTTGCTCTGGCAAGAGAGAGGGGTCGTCAACTCCGTAGTCGTACTGGGTAGCAGCGGCATCGGTCTCGGTGTCTAGCGAGAGAAGAGGGGGAAGAAACAATAAATATTTAAGCAAACAGATGCGTAGCAATGCATGACAGACAAGTATCGGTGCTAGGGGTGCCCTAACGTGGTAAGAGGCGATACCGGGAAAGGGGGGAAACATCCGGGAATGTATCCCCGGTGTTTCGCGTTTTCGGGCAGAGGAGCCGGAGGGGGAAAGTTGCGAGTTCGATATGTTAGGGGTGCGTGGTGTCAGGACCCCGATCCTAAGCCACATCGATCCAGCGTGTAACACATCATATCACTTTGCGGCCTCACGCACGGTACTCCCACGGGTGCCACCTTACCTGGCCCGGGACCGTTTGCGCCTTTTGGCTCACGTATATGATAGTGTCGCTAGCATCCATATGACAGAGAACCCGGGCCGACATGGCTAGTCGTGAACCCAAAGCGGCGCTAGCCTATGAGGACAGGCATACATGAATCACATCGAGCATGTCGGTCATCAACGTATTTATTCAGGCTGTAGCATTGGGCTAACAGGACTCCGGTAACCCGGGCTGTAGCAGGCTAGGCAGGACTCCGAATAACAGCGCGTGACATTTCCCCGAAGGGACAGACATAGGAACGACGTGAAACACATGCCGGCCAGTCAAGTGTTCCAAGCAGTAGTGCTGGGCTAGCAGGACTCCGGTGAACCGGGCTGTAGCGGACTACTATCGCTCAGAAGCACTAGACTACATTTCCCCATATGAAAGGCTGCTAAGGATAAACAACTAGATAGTCGGATCCCACTCATACCAAGCATTTCAATCATACACACAATATGCCCGATATGAGTAAATACAACATGGCATCACAACAATACTCTACGACTCAAGTACTTTATTTAGAAGGCTCCGAAGAGCCATACATATCATCCATACAGATAGGGGTCACATGACCCAACACTCAAGTCATACAAACATACAAGCACATGCGGAAGCAAAGTAGTCTGAGTACAGACACTAGAAAGAAAGAAGGCTTGACGAAGCCTGTCTATCTACAATGACCCTTCACAAGTCTTGGATCACCACCTGGGTGATAAGTCACTCGTCAACGTCGAGGTCTACATAGAACCCATCAGAGGGGTTGTTGCAGTCGTCTGAAAAACATGATTAAAGCAACATGAGTACGAAGGTACTCAGCAAGTCTTACAACAGGAACCTACTATACATGCACATTCTCAAGAAGGTAGTGGGGTTGTTGCAGCAAGCCAGCTTTGACTCTTGGCTAAGCTATCCTACGATAGACACCACTTGTAAATCATTTGTCGCACACGAGTCCACTATCACCAACACAATACTCCACCGTGGATCCTCTCTCGCCATCCTACGAGAGGACCATCCGCGGTACTCACACTTATCTTGAGATTTTTAGCAGAATCCATTTACTTGTCTATGAACTGATATAGGCAACCCAGAAGTCCATTACCGCGGACACGGCTATTCGAATAGATCATTTATAACCCTGCAGGGGTGTACTTCTTCACACATGTTTCCACCACTTAGCGCCTGCACACGACATGTGCTCGGCAGACTTCAAGCGAAAGCCGACGTGGGTGTAGACCACGACCTACCTAAACACTCAGGTCTCTAGTCCAGGTTTATCGCCTATTCGGGTTCCATCCGCAGGGAGTCCGGCCGAGGTTTCCACTAACGGCCCCGAACGATGTGAACAAGGTTCCCGAGACACCAAATGGGCGAGTCGGTACACCGTGCCACGTGCCTACCGCAACACAGCCCACCCCGATGGTCAGCGCCGCGTGCGGCCCCCAGCATACTACAAACACCAGAAACTACTTGCAACTCCTGGACAGAGGACAAGGGTGGATAAGAAGTCGAGCGGGGTCATATTTCAGGGCCCAATGTGTGGTAGTAACTGTATCATGGATCACAAACACAGATCTCAGTTCTTAAGGACGGCCTCAATGAAACAACCCACCATGTACTCCTACATGGCCTCTCATCGATTCCTTTACCAAATCGTGTTCAACACTTCACTCTTGTCACCGACACAACCTTTCACTCCAGTTCATCATCCCGATGAGCCAGACCTGACACAACTCTAAGCATAGCAAGCATAGCATGGTAGGAACACACACACATGTATTGGCTCAATCAACTCCTACACATGCTAGTGGGTTTCATCTAGTTACTGTGGCAATGACAGGTCATGCAAAGGAAGTGGGTTCAACTACCGCAACACACAGCAGTTTGAAACGCGTTGTCTTAATGCAGTAAACAAGGGCAGAAGCGAGAACATGGGTTTGTATCGGAATGATCAATGGGTTGCTTGCCTGATGGAGTAGTAGTGGGATACTGCCCTTCAGTTGGATACTCGTGGATATCCTCGGAGGCAGAACCTACCACGAAGAACACATTAGAACACAATCAACTCATGACGATATGCAACAATATGATGCATGCTATGACATGGCATTATGGATGTGTCCTGACCTAATGCAAGATAAACCAGAAAGGAATGAACTCATTTGAACCAAAGGTTCAAATGGTAGCTCATTTAACATAGCCTAATGGTGCATAATCTTATATTGCCTAAACAGCAGGTTTAACTTGTTCTGACATGCATGAAACCAGTACCAATGGATAGGTTGGATTTTTCTGATCATTTTTCATATATAAAACTTTACATTTGGAGTTATAGATTAATTTCTATGAATTTTTGAAGTTTGGGTTAATTTCTGGATTTTCCTGTATAAAATTAATTCCAGTAAATTAAATTACTGCGTCAGCATGAGGTCATGCTGACCTCAGCAAGTCAACAGCCGGTCCAGGTCAACTGACCAGTGGGCCCAGGGGTTAGTGATTAATTAAACTCGTTTAATTAGTTTTAAGCTAATCTGGTGATTAACAGAAGGGGGCCCCACCTGTCATTGACTCAACAGAGTCAACCAGGGGCCCACCAGTCAACGGTCAAGGTCAACTCGCCAGCGTCTAGCCGCCGGCGAGGCCAGACGCGGCGGAGCAAAGTGGATTTGGCCGTTCCGGCCACCAAATGGGGCGCGGAAGGCATCTACGCGCTCCTGGGAACGAGCCGCGGCTATTGGTGGAGTTAGTTGGGGTCGGGGTGGCCGGAGTTGGCGCCGGCGACGAGTTTGGCGGCGGCCGGAGCTCGGGTGAGCTCGGACTTGTCGCTAGGGGGCACGGTGAGGCGCGTGGGATAGCGCGTTGAGCTCCTGAAGGTGCGGTAGGGCTAGTGGACAAGGTGGTGCGGCCGTTGGGTGGCCGGAGCCTCGTCGGCGACGAGCTCTGCGGCGGCGCGTGCGGGTGAGCTACATGTAATCGCTACGGGGCTCGAGAGAGAGAACGGGGAGGATGGGAAGGTGGCCAGGCTCACGGTGGTTGCAGCGAGCGTCGAGGCGGGCTCGGGGAAGGTCGGAGCTGAGCGGGGCGATGATGGCGATCTCGGCGGCCGGAGTTGGGGAAGACGGGGTCGGGGGCGACTCCAGAGCGGGCGAGCGCTCGGGGCTCATCTTGCTCGAAGAAGAGGAGGGTGGCGGAACTCGTGGACACGGTCGGGTGGCGCGGGGACGACGGTGGCTATGGCTACGACGACGGAGCGGCGACGGTGGCGTCGGCCATGGCGAAGGGGAGCGAGGGAGGCGAGGCAGCGACGAATGGCGTGTCCAGGAGCTCGGGGCGGCGACGTGGAACGCGTCCAGGCCAGCGGGGCGGCGAGAAGGTGAAGCAGGGCGGCGGGGAGCTGCGTGGCGTGCGCTGGTGCCGGCATCGAGCACCTGCGCGCCTGCCTGGCCAAGCCAAGCAGCTCGCTGGCGAGGCAGCTGGGCTGGGCCGGCAGGTGGGCCGGTTAGGCGCCAGGTAAGTTTTTCTCTGCTTTTCCTTTTTCTATTTTTCTGTAACTTTGTGGACTTATTAAAAATACCAAAACACTTCTAAAAATCACCAAACTTCATCTGGTCCTTAGCTGGAATATTTCCAGCAAGGAACATTTTGGTTTGGAAATATTTGAGCATTTGAAATATTTTATAAATTTTAAATGCCCAAATTCAAATACTAATGCATTAATTCAATGACCTTCTGTTGACCTAGAAAAATATGCACCATTTTTGCAAGAGGTTTTAATCCAAGACAAAGAGGGTGAACATTTTAGAAGGGCATTTCAGGTTCATTGAAAATATTTTTAGCAAACCCTAGTTGATTTCAGGAGGGGTGCTGGGGGTTCTGCCTTCCCCATTTCAAATTTCTGTCAAAAGTAAACATGATGCACACCCTAATGCATGAGCTTTCTAGGATGTGACACGTGGCGGATGAACGGGCTACGTATTCGGGTTCGTCTCGTCGTTCTGAGCAACTTTCATGTACAAAATAATTTAATCCGAGTTACGGATTAAAAGATATGATTTTCTAAAGATTTTATTAATTTCAGGAATTTTAATTAATTATTTAATTTAATTCGAAAATGGATTGATGACATCAGCATGATGTCATGCTGACGTCAGCAGTCAACGGGGGTTGACTGGTCAACCTGACCAGTGGGTCCCACTGGTTAGTGACACATCTTAATTTAACAATTTAATTAACCTAATTAGTATTAATTAGGGGGTGGGCCCCATTGTCATACTCTCTTAGTTAATTAATAGTAGTTAATTAGGCTAATTAGTCATTAGATTAATTAATCCTAATTAGTTAATTTTAATTAGAATTAATTAGTTAATTAATTAATTTTATTATTAATTAATTAATTATTATATATATTATTTTTAATTCTTTTTTTTTACAAAACGTTCTGTGGGCGGGGCCCCTTTGGCAGTGGCAGTGGGGGGAGGTTAGTCTAATGGGGATTAGCCCCCAAATAAACAGGGGCCGATGGGCACGCGCGCAGCCACGGCTGGGAGCCGGGCGCGGCGCGGTCGGCCAGCGAAGGTAACGGCGGGCGGCGGAAGCGGCTACGGCAAGCAGTCGCGCGCGAAGGCGAGGGGCCACCGCGGGGTGAGCAGCGGGCGTGCACGGCGGCAAGCGGCAGCGGCAGAGGGAGGCAGGCCTGCGGTGGAGGGGCCGGTAAGGGGCTGCACGGGAAGGGCGGCCGGGAGCAAAGCAGCAGTAGGGGCCGGCCACGGCGCGGGAGCGAGGCGACACCAGGGCAGGACGGAGTGGAGGCCAGGGGCAGAGCGGACACGACCGCGGCCGCAGGTGAGGGCGTGGTGCGGGCGAAGGCGCGCCTAGCAGGACCGTGGCAGGCGCGGCGCTTGCGTGCGCTGGCCGCGGGCGCATGTCGTGGGCGTGGCGACGTCCTTACGGAGAAAAGGGGGGAAGGAGGGAAGGCGGGGGCCTATGCCTCACCAGCGTTGCAGGGGAACAAAGGTCGACGAGGGTCGGGGTGGTCCGACGGGGAGGAGGACGGGGACGCGGCGACGATGGCGAAGACAGGGAGGTCGAGGCCGTCCGCTGAGGCAGTGGCGCGGCGCGAGGTTGGTCAGAGGCGTGGTAGCCGTGGTGCAGGAGAGGTCCGAGACGGCGAGGTCGGCGACTGCTGCTGGTGGCGAAGCTGCGGGCGCACGGGGGCCTCCATGGCCGGCGTCTGGTGGGTCGTAGGAGGAGGCGGCGTCGCAAGGGGTGAGTGCCTCCTGCGCAGTGTGTGTCGTCTGTGTGCGGGGGTTGGCGGCGCCAGGAGGGAGACGAGGGGAGAGGGGATCGTGCGTGAGCGAGTGGGAGGGGTAGCAGTTAGGTTTGCGGGGAAGGGGTCTACTAGGCCAGGGGCGCGCAGGGGTGGGCTGACAGGCCGCTCGGCCACACGGCCAACTGGGCCAAGGCCCAGTCGGGGGGGAGTTGTTTTTCTTTCTCAGTTTTTGTTTTTATGTATTTTCTTTTTCCAGTTTTCTTTTATTTACCAGTTCATTTTTGTTTTATATAGAATACAAAGGTTCTATCTAATTTAGTATTAGTAATTAATGCCACTGCCACAAATATTTTGGCACATTAAATAAAGTAGTTTGTATTTGTTTATTATTTTAGGAGAATTTAAAAAATAGTTTTGTCGTTGTTTTACATACTATAGTGCACTTAAATACTTTACAGAAGTGTGGTTTCATCACCAATATTTAGTACGGATTATTTGCCACAAATCAAACATTTTAGTTTTAATATTTGAAAACTTTTATTGTTTGCTTGATTTTGAATTTTGAATTCAAACCGGTTTTGAACTAACGCGGGTTTATCAACAGTAACCGAGGTGACATGGCATCATTAGCAGGGAATTACTATAGTCTAATTATCCGGGCGTCACAATTCTCCTCCACTACAAGAAATCTCGTACCGAGATTTAAGCGGTGGAGTAAGGGGGGAAGGTGTTGGTAGCAAAAAAAACCTAACGAGTCTTCTCGGTCTTGGCTGCCCTTTCGAAGAGGTTGATCCCTTTCGTTGATGTCTTCATTTCTCTACTTCAGGTCATCATGATGAAGTCGGCGTCCTTTCTTCAGGAACTCCATCGTACTTACGAAAGAATAAAGGGTGGGCATTCTGGGAGAACGGACGTCGTCAAGGTTGACTATCGGGTCGACAACATCGAGGAAGGTGGCGGAAAGTAACTCTCAAATCGATTAAGAAATTATCGAGAGCAAAGTAACACTACAGGAATCAGCTACTTTGCCGTCTGCCACGGCGGACGGCAAAGGCATGAACGGCGGACGGCAAAGGCCTTTGCCGTCAGCCGCGGACGGCAAAAGGCTCCGGCAACGTAGGCTACGGTAAACAGCTACTTTGCCGTCTACCACTGATGGCAAAGTCTTTGTCGTCCGCCGTAGACGGCAAAGAGAGCGCGGCAGACGGCAAAGAGAGCGGACGGCAATAATTGCGCTGTCAGTCCGTTAAGTGGCTAACGGCAGGCCTTTGCCGTCCGCCTCTGTCTTTGCCGTCCGTCGTATGATGTCATCTACACGTCACTGCATGGCAGGTTCTTTGCCGTCTGCCACTGATGGCAAAGTCTTTGCCGTCTGCCACTAATGGCAAAGTCTTTGCCGTCTGCCACTGTAGGCAAACTGGCCAAATGAGTCAGCTCCCAGGAAGCACAGCTAGATGCCACGTGTCTTCTTTGCCGTCCGCGGTGGACGGCAAAGAGCCCTTTGCCGTCGGTGGCAGACGGCAAAGAGCCTGCATATTGGCTCTTTTATCTGTTTTTTATTAAATCCAACAATTTTCATCACAAATATATGACATATATAGATATATTTCAAAAGGCCATTATAGAGCAAACATATAAGATATCCAACACATAACTTCATCATCCAACCATATATATTACATGCATAGTTCCATCATACATAACAAGTTCAACATAGAGGCATCCAACCATATATATATTACAATAGTTTCATCCAACGATACATGCATATAGTTCAACGATACAAAAGAAACAGAGAAAGGGATAAGGAGCACTCCATCTATGCAAGCTTTCGTCAAGTGAATGAAATCTGCAAAATGAAAAATAAGAAAGTTAGAACAAGAAGAGTAGAACAAGAAGAAGACTAGAACAAGAAGAGTAGAACAAGAAGAAGACTAGAACAAGAAGAGTATGTCATTTATGAGCTAACTTACGTGAAATGGATCATATATGAGCTAACTAAGTTGAAATGGGTCGTTTATGAGCTAGCTAAGGTGAAATGGATCATTTATGAGCTAACTTAGTTGAAATGGGTCGTTTGTGAGCTAACTAAGGTCAAATGGATCGTTTTTCAGGTAACTAAGGTGAAATGGATCATTTTTTAGCTAACTTAGGTGAAATGGATCGTTTTTTAGGTAACCTAGGTGAAATGGATCGTTTTTTAGGTAACCTAGGTGAAATGGATCGTTTATGAGCTAAATTAGTTGAAATGGATCGTTTATGAGATAACGTAGGTAAGATTGGTCATTTTGGAGTTAACCTAGGTGAAATGGGTCATTTTAAAGCTAACGTAGGTAAAATGGATCATTTAGGAGCTAATCTAGGTAAAATGGGTCATTCTTGAGCTAACTTGGATGAACTGGATCATTTATAAGCTAACCTAGGTAAAATGGGTCATTCTAGAGCTAACTTAGGTAAAATGGATCGTCTATGAGCTAACTAAGCTAATTATGCAATTTTTGACATAAGTAAGCTAAGTACAGATCGTTTTAGAGCTAACTTAGGTAAAATGGATGGTTTTGGAGGTCAGTAAGCTTATTAAGTCATTTTGGAGGAGAAGAAGCTAAGTCTAGGTCATTATGGTAAGCATTGGAGGAAATAAAACTAAATCTAGGTCTTTATGCATGTGTTAAGCAAAACACTAGATAAACTTACCAAGATCCAGGAGGTGTAGGAGCGGGGGTGGCTCGTGTCGGTAGCTGGAGAAGGACCGTGCGATGCTTGTCTGGAGTTACGCTGCACCAAAGACCCGTGGACCGGAGGCTCGTGGACCGGAGTCCGTGTAGCCTCCTCCTCGGACGAGTCCACCCTAGCAGTCACGTGCTCGGGTGAAACGGCTGGGGGTGGCGGCGAGGAAGGCGTCGTAGCAGTCACCATACCTCCTCTCCCACGACCACGTGCCCCACCTTCTCTCTTCCTACCTCGTCCCCTGCTGGGCACCGCGGTCGACGAAGAAGGGCCCGGCGGTGTGGCCATACTGTCTAGCAATGCTCGGCGGAGAGGTGCGTCTGGAATGGAAGACCTCAGACCACGCTCCCGACCAGCGCCCACCATCTTTCAACACCTGCCATGACAAACAGTAAACGAAATTAGTACAACATAAAAAAAGACCGACATGAATAATAATATGTGTATCACTTAAGTGTATCATCATCAAGTACAACATAAAAAAATGTAATACCTGACACTACTAATAATCTCGATCAGTATCATCAATAAATGCATAATCATCATCATCACTATAATCAATGACGGGCTCATAGGGTTCATTGGCATCAACATGTGCAAGGCCACCTTGACGTAATTGGTCAAGCATTGATAGGTCATCCGCAGCAGTAACCTCTTCTTGTTCCGGCTCTTCTTGTTCCTCCTCTGGGGTGATGTCGGATTCATTGTCGCTGTCTACTTCAATGTTTTGGGGTGAAGTATAGCGGTTCTTGAAACGCTTTTTGGAAAGACGTGTCTCTTGGAAGAATTCTCCTTCATATGTGTCTGGGTTAATGTGAGGCTCATAATCTTCTTCCTTTGGGGGAGAAAGTCTAGCACGTGGCGGCACTTCATAAACGACATCCCAACCTTTCAGATTTGGATTAGTTTGGCAGGCCCACGGTAGATAGAATACTTGGGTCTCCTGTTGAGCCATAATATAGACATCAGGAACATCTAAATGAGTGCTTTGGTTGATTTCAACTAGCCCTACATGTTCATGAGTCCTTCTAGTCTCCTTCGGCTGAAACCAATAACATTTGAAGACTACGACATTCGGTGGATTTTCACCATAGAACAGAAGTTCATAAATTGCTTCAACTCTCCCATAATACTCGGTACCTCCTTCGCTGATAGCAGATACACAACAATTTGTTGACTTTCGGTCGGCAACAGATAGCTCTTTGCCATAGGTACGAAAGCGATACCCGTTGATGTCGTACTTGTCAAATAAACGGACCTTATAGTCAAAACCATTAGCGACTTGTCTCAATTCGGCGTCCATAGACTCTAAATTAGCCTACAAGTTTAATATGAAAGGATTGTTGCATTATGCACAAATTAGCGAATGAAATGAAATTGTCTAATAGAAATTACCGTTTGTTTGAACCAAGAGATGAAACCAGGATAGCCACCTCCTTGCTTTGCGAGAAGCTCATACTCTTCGACGGAATCCTTTTGGATCTCCGCTCCATACGAGAATATGGTGACGTATCGACTATATGACATATCCAGGAATAAGAGTAGTTCAAAGGAAATAGAAGTTGTGAAACAATGTACCGAGAACTTACTCGATGTACGGCCGCACTTCTATTAGGTTGTTGAAGACATACAACGAAATGGTCCGCCATTCTTCGTTATCCAAAGATACTGGATGTGAAACACTAGCTGGTGCGAGATTCCCTTTGAATAGGCTGAGGTTGGATCCACCTTTTTTAGGCTCGTCAGCATTGTACCGAGGCTTCGGATTATGCAAATGACGATTTTTGGCTTCGTAGTGCGCTGTTACGAAGTTTGCCGCCTCCTCTGTGATGAATGCCTCAGCCATCGATGCTTCAATTCTATGTTTATTTTTACATTTTTCTCGAAGCGTCTTCTACATCCTCTCAGTTGGGTAGCACCAACGATTTTGCACGCCCCCCCCCCCCAATCTTGCCTCGGTCGGGAGATGCAAAATCAAATGCTACATTGGATTAAAGAAGCCCGATGGAAAGATCTTCTCTAACTTGCAGATCAACTCCGGCGCCAACTCTTCCATTTCTTCTAGCACGCCAGGCGATAGTTCTTTCGCACAAAGAACACGGAAGAAATAGCTGAGTTCTGCCAGTACTAGCCATTCATCCTCAGGGATGAAGCCACGCAACATCACCGGCATTACCCGCTCAATCCATATGTGCCAATCATGACTCTTGAGACCAAATATCTTCAGTTTATCAAGATTCGCTCCCCTCTTTAGATTCGCTGCATACCCATAGGGAAACATCAACTGTTGTTGCACCCACAAGAGAATTTCCCTCATAGCTGGCCTTCCAAGATTGAACCATGCCTTTGGCTTCGTCCAGTTCTGCTTTCCTTTCGGTTCTTTCATGTTTTGTAACGGCCTATCACATAGCGCCTCCAGATCGACTCTAGCCTTAGTATTATCCTTTGACTTCCCATCTATGCCGAACAATGTACCAAAAAGTGCCTCAGCGATATTCTTCTCAGTGTGCATCACGTCGATGTTGTGTGGGCAAAGGAGGTCTTTGAAGTAAGGCAGATCCCATAAGCATGTTTTGTGAGTCCATGCGTGCTTAGTATTATACCCCTTGAAGTACCCTGGACGTTGTGGATCTGGCTCGAGAGCGTTTAACTGATCCAGGGTCTGTTGGCCTGTCAATGTAGGTGGTGCAAAGTTTTTGACAACTCTACCCCTGATGAAGTTCTTCTTGTCTTTCCTGAACTTATGGCGAGGATCCAAGAACTGTCTATGCATGTCGAAGCAAGAAAACTTGCGACCGGCCTGAAGCCAACGAAACTCAAGAGCTCCCTTGCATGTGGGGCATGGGAACCTTCCATGCACACACCAGCCAACGAATAGCGCATACGCCGGCAAGTCATGCGTCGAGTACATGTACCAGACACGCATTATGAAGTTCCGTTTGCTAAAGGCATCGTATGTCTTGAACCCATTATCCCAGGCTTCTTGCAATTCGTCCTTAAGCGGCTGCATGTACACATTCATATTTTTGCCCGGATAGTTGGGTCCTGGAATTATCAACGTCAGGAAAATGTTCTTTCTTTGCATAATCTGTCCGGGGGGGAGATTGAGTGGAAAGACAAATACGGGCCAACAACTGTATTGGGCTGCCGTCATACCAAACACACTGAACCCATCCGTGCTGATGCCGACTCGAGGATGCCTCGGATCTGCCGCTTTGTTAGCATGTAATTCATCAAACTTTTTCCACGCAACACCATCCGATGTGTGTACCATCATCAGATTCCCATCTGCATCTAGTTCGGTTCTTTTGCCTGTTTTGTGCCATGTCATCTGTCTGGCCGTCTCTTCGACCATGAAAAGACGTTGAAGTCTTGGTACGATTGGCATATACCGAAGAACACTAACGGGGATTTTGGTCTGTGTCTTCTCACCCATACCGTTGTCTACCACAATATACCTGGAAGACTTGCAAATGGGATAATAGTTCAAGTCCGCATAGCCAAGCCTAAATAAGGCACATCCTTTCTCATAGGCATGTATCTTCTCATAGGGCATCTTCAGTGCACGGAGGATTTTGTCCGACTGGTACAGGTTTGCAGGCATTACATGGCCTTTGGGTAGAAAGCGTCCAAATACTGTCATAATTGCGTCATAGCATTCTCTGCCCAAGTTGAACTGAGCCTTCAGAGCCATTACTTGTGAGATGGCATCCAACTGACAAAGCTCAGTGTGCTCGTGTAGCGGACGTTTCGAAGACTCCAACATTTCATTGAAGGCCTTTGCACATTCCTCCATCTCCTCGTCCGAATCCCGAGCATCATCATAGCCTTGCACCATGTTTTCCATCCCGGTACCATGCTCGTCGGTGCGACGACGATCCACCTCAGCTCGGTCACGTTGGGCAGACTCACCATGAAATGTCCACACCGTATAATCGGGCGTAAAACCACTCTTCTGCAGGTGTTTGCCCATTTCAGCCTCTGTCTTCTTTTCCCAATTGCCGCACCGGAAACAGGGGCACCAGGTTTTCTTTTGGCCATTTGCAAATGCGGCTTGCACAAACCCCTTAGTTTTTGTGAACCATTCAGCGCTCCATTTGTTCTGACCAGTGTGACCGGTATACATCCAAGCACGGTCACTCATCTTGACTTTCAGAGCTACTAGACACACAACAATTATATATGTAATTCACCATGTATATATTCATCAGTTGATCTACTTTGTCAATTTTATTACGTCCATGCAACCTACACTCTAATAGGTAATGATAGGTCCTAATCCCACCCGTGTATGTGTAGATTGGGTTCATTTTCCCATGCTATGCTCTGGATCCGACGCAAAATTTCGGCAGCACCTCCCCGCTGTTCTCCTGATACACGTCTCTGCAATAAATAGAGAGGAAGTGTACCCGGAGAACAACAGGGGAGGCACTGACGAAATTTATGCGTCGGATCCGGAGCAAAGCATATGGGAAAACGAACCCAATCTACACATACTCAGGCTGTCCATGGATAGCGTTGGACAATTCGAAAGAATCAAGGTTATAAATATGCAAATGCATGCATATTTATAACTATGACGCTTTCGAATGGGAGACACATATTGGTTACGCATACTGATGATTCAAGACACATATATAGCTAGCTATCAAGTTTCATCGGAATAAATCAAATAATT
Source organism: Aegilops umbellulata (assembly GCA_032464435.1). Taxonomy (NCBI): domain Eukaryota; kingdom Viridiplantae; phylum Streptophyta; class Magnoliopsida; order Poales; family Poaceae; genus Aegilops; species Aegilops umbellulata. Next base: position 203,031,706 of record CP136060.1, read on the forward strand.
AATGGGGGAGGAGGACTTGTCATTTGTGCTCACCCACGAACGAAGGGGCAGAGCTCGTCAAACGCACGGCGAGGTCGTCGAACACCAAACCTCGCAGTGACGAAACAACTGCACATTTAAAACTACACGATCAACACAATTATATATGATGTTTTTCATAACAAAATCAAAAAATATATGACCTAACTAATAATTCACAAATATATGAGGTCGGGGTCGGGGTGTCGAGGTCGGGGTCGGGGTCGGGGTCGGGGTGTCGAGGTCGAGGTCGGGGTCTCGGGGTCGGGGTCGGGGTCTCGGGGTCGGGGTGTCGTGTCGGGGTGCCGGGTCGGGGTCTGGGTACCGTGTCGGGTCGGGGTCGGGGTGTCGGGGTCGGGGTCGGGGTGTCGGGTCAGGCTTGGGAGGGTCGGGGTGTCGGTGTCGGGGTCGGGGTATCGGGGTCGGGGTGTCGGGATCGGGGTCGGAGTCGGGGTGTCGGGGTCGGAGTCGGGGTGTCGGGGTCGGGGTCTCGGGGTCGGGGTCGGGGTCTCGGTGTCGGGGTCTCGGGGTCGGGGTGTCGTGTCGGGGTGCCGGGTCGGGGTCAGGGTACCGTGAGGGGGGCGGTGCGGCCTGGGGCGGCGGAGGAGCGGGGCGGGCCGGCCTGGGGCGGCGGAGGAGGGGGGCGGGGCGGCCTGGGGCGGCGGGGCGCGGAGGTGGGCGCTGGGGCGGCGGCGGGGCATGGTACGACGGGGGGCGCTGGGGCGGCGGCGGGGGGCGGGGGGGCGCCGGGCGGCGGCGGGGCGTGGTGCGACGGGGAGAGAAAGAGAGAGAGAGGCCGGTGTGTGGGGCGCGGCCCCGTTAACATTACGTGGGGCCTCCCTCTTTGCCGTCCGCGGCATTTTGCCGTCCGCCTTCTTGCTCTTTGCCGTCCGCTAGCGGACGGCAAAGAGGGAGCCCGTTAGGTTTTTTTTTGCAGTTTGTCAGTGCGGCCCCTCCTTCTTTGTCGTCCGCTAGCGGACGACAAAGAACTGGCAGATGGCAAACTTGGTCTTTGCCATCAGCCATTTCTTTGCCGTCTGCTTTTCCCAAGATGATGGCAAAGAGCTTCTTTGTCGTCCGCTAGCGGACGGCATAGAACTGGCAGATGGCAAACTAGCTGATTCCAGTAGTGTAAGGAGGTAACCTGGAAAGTTTCGAGCGGGCAAGCAATCGTTCGATGCCTGTAATGGGGCGTGAAAGGGTCAAAATAACGGGAATAAGTATTGTGTCCAATATCAGACCTGAAGGTGGCTCGTGAATTACATACGAGGTCACGCGCGAGGAACAACCTTGAGAACAGGGGGTGTACATGGGAGTCAGGTTTCGATCCTGTGGAACCGTGGGTTATGGGCCCACCATACGGGATAAAGGTAGAAGGAGGGGTGACATCTTGCACGGTCATGATAACAAGGCATGTCAGAGGGTAGCCCGTTAGTTATGTCGAAAACAACGTCGGTACCAAGGGCGAGGGATGAAGAGAACCATTCTCCTGCTCGTTGAACGAGGCGGACCAATAGGCAAAGTTCTCGTCCCTCGGTGGTTACTGGAATGTCATCAACAATAGTAACAGGGTCTTACCGTCACGATTGTACACCTAGGTGTTTACTTAAGCAGAAGAATATTACTGCTTAGATCATATACATCACCAGAAAGGTTAAACAAAACAATGGAAAGGAAAAGGTGATCATCAGATTAAATAGAACAATGGAAAGGAAAATGTGTTTAAACACATTCTTCAGGGGTATATCCTTCCCAAGGACAAACATAGCATGATATCCACGAAAGGATTTAATGTAGAAAACCCTTTAGGAAAGGGGAGAGAAATTTCATGACTTTACCCATACCGCGGTGTTTGGATAGTTGAGCAGGAAACATTTAGCATTGGCTTCAAATGTTCTTTTTGAAAATCGGAGTAACATAGACATGCTTCGAGATAGCATTGACATGGTCATCAAGTGAAGATCAGACTTCGGATACACGAAGGATCCATCAGGATAACTTATTAAACAAGGCATTCAATTTCCTCATGGAAAAATGGTTAACCTTGTTAAAAAGGAAACTATAACACTAGGTCCTCCGGTCAGGTGTGCTATGCATGACATCACCTTATCAGGTCATTTAAAGACCAAAGTTATGACTCTTGGACAGAGTTCCAACCATCATATCTGCTCGAGATTCAGATATGATTGGTGTCAGGATATGTCAGACTCGTGATGCGTGAGAAGAAAAAGGTGCACACAAATTGATGAGATGACATTATATGATTCTCGGGAAATGAACTATGGAAGCGAGTTCCGAACAAGGGTTCATCATTAAGCCAAGGAGAGGATGAGGAGGTGGCTGATGGACTCAGCGATAATTCAATGTGGTATCCAAAAAGGACGGATCTCCACAATTATGTGAACAAGGAGATAACATTTGTCAGATCAAATGGTATAATGATGTATGCTCGAGGAAAACCTACACAACTGAACAATGATGGAAGGGTGCACCCAGGAATCTGAACTAGGTAGCACGATCAATGTTCGAATGATGATTCAATAAGCAATAGACTTAGAATGAAACTGTAGACCAATAACTTCAAAGCAATAGGGTTGCTAGAAGTTTAGAGTTTACACATCACAGACCATTTGTCGGTATTCCGGTTAGAAACAACACGGAGACCAAGAAATGAACGCAATTGGCGAGAGATATTACTATATCAAGAATTCTCAAGAGGTGGTAAAATTTCCACGACATTCTTGACATAAAAGGTGGTAATATTCCAAGGTAAAGAAGAACAAATGCTGAATAGCAAGGAACTCAAGGTATAACACAAAACACGAATAAGTTTGTGTTGGAGGGAAGGCAATAAAGTGGCCGATGATAACACAAATCATCGGGGGCAAGGATGGTATTACTCATCATGAATTCAGTTGATATCCTTGAAGAGCTCAGAATGCTGATGATTAAAATTAGCACGATAATGATGTATCCGTTCAGGCTAGGAAAGACATGATGGAGTATTAAACTTGTAAGCGATGAAGATCTCTAATCCTCGTTGAATCGCAGTGCAGACTCGATTCCGTTATCGGTGTCCTTGAGTGCCAAACAACTCAGAACCCGGGGAAAAATTGGAATCGGTGAAAATAAGTAGGGCAGATAGCACCTAGCATTTTTGTCGGATAAATGCAGACGTAGTGCACCAAGTTTCAATACGTAGATCGATGCACCCTCTTTTTTTGCAGCTAGCCCACAAATTTTTTATTTTATTTTCTTTTCCTCAGGCGGTTTCTCCCATGGATGTGGCTGGAACGGGCGAAGACAGAGGCGGAGGCTGTTGGTGATTCAGTGTCGGGCGGAGGCGGCAGAAGTGACGGGCCATGGCGACTCTGTAGAGGCGAGCGGTGGCAGCTTGATGACCCACAAGTCTAGGGGATCTATTATAGTCCTTTTGATAAGTAATAGTGTCGAACCCAATGATGAGCAGAAGGAAACGACAAGCGGTTTTCAGTAAGGTATTTTCTGCAAGCACTGAAATTATTGGTAACAGATAGTTGTGTGATAGGATAATTCGTAACGTGTAACAAGTAACAAAAGTAAACAAGGTGTAGCAAGGTGGCCCAATCCTTTTTGTAGCAAAGGACAAGCCTGGACGAACTCTTATATAAAGCAAAGCGCTCCTGAGGGCACAAGGGAATTGGTGTTAAGCTAGTTTTCATCATGCTCATATGATTCGCGTTTGTTACTCTGATAATTTGGTATGTGGGTGGACCGGTGCTTGGGTGCTGCCCTTCCTTGGAGTAGCCTCTCACATATGATTAACCCCTCTTGCAAGCATCCTCAACTACGAAAGAAGAATTAAGATAAATCTAACCATAGCATGAAACATATGAATCCAAATCAGCCCCTTAGAAAGCTGGCTGATGGCCCCCTCTGGTGCTTCTGTCACTCTATCAACCCATCATCTACTTATTACTTCCCAATGCCTTCCCCTAGGCCCAAATCATAGTGAAGTGTCATGTAGTCTACGTTCCCATAACACCACTAGAGGAGAGACAACATACATCTCATCAAAATATCAAACGAATACCAAATTCACATGATTACTTATAACAAGACTTCTCCCATGTCCTCATTAACAAATATAACTACTCACAAAGCATATTCATGTTCATAATCAGAGGAGTATTAATTATCATTAACGATCTGAACATATGATCTTCCACCGAATAAACCAACTAGCATCAACTATAAGGAGTAATCAACAGTACTAGCAACCCACAGGTACCAATCTGAGGTTTTGAGACAAAGATCAGATATAAGAGATGAACTAGGGTTTGAGAGGAGATGGTGCTGGTGAAGATGTTGACGGAGATCGACCCCCTCTCAATGAGAGGATCGTTGGTGACGACGATGGCTTCGATTTCCCCCTCTCAGAGGGATGTTTCTGTGGCAGAACAGCTCCGCCAAAGCCCTAGATTGGTTCTACCCAAGTTCCGCCTCGAGACGACGGCGCTTCGTCCTGAAAGCTTCCTTCTGATTTTTTTCAGGTCAAAAAACACCATATAGCAAAAGATGGGCATCGATGGCCTGCCAGGTGGCCCACAAGGCAAGGCCGCACCCAGGAGGGTAGGGCGCGCCCCCACCCTTGTGGATGGCTGGTGGCCCCCTGTGGTGCTTTCTTTGCCCAATATTTTTTTTTATATTACAAAATAATTCTCCATGAAGTTTTAGGACTTCTGGAGTTGTGCAGAATAGGACTCTAATATTTACTCCTTTTTCAGTCCAGAGTTCCAGCTACCAGCATTCTCCCTCTTCATGTAAACCTTATAAAATAAGAGAAAAAAGGAATAAGTATTGTGATATAATGTGTAATAACAGGCCATAATGTAATAGATATCAACATAAATGCATGATGTAAAATGGACCTATCACGGCTTCGGCCAGCGGCGGTTCGCTGTGACTGCAGGCCGCCCAGGCATGAGCAGCACTCAAGCACAGGCGACCCAAGGCGGCTCACGGAGGTGAGGCAAGGCCGAGGCGGCTCGGAGGCGCCGAACCGTGCTAGATGTGGAGCCAGGTAGTGGCTCGGCCATGGCGGCGGCAGCTCGGCTTGCAGGCAGAGGTGGCTCGCAGCAATGGACGAGGCGGCTCTGGAACGGCTCAACGGCGGTTTGGAGGCGGTGGCTCGAGGAGGCGCTCGCGAGGTGGAGGCCGGGCCGGCCCAAGGTGTAGCGAAGGAGGCAAAACCGGTGAGGGCGAGGCCACGGCCAGGGAAGCTCGAAGTGGCCGTGTCGGCGGCTTGAAGGCAAGGCAGGTTGGCTTAGGGAGGTGGCTCGATGGAGGGATCGACGGTTCAGAGCTGCGGTGGCTCAAGGTGTGGTGGCAGGTAGCCGTAGCCGACCCAAAGGCGGCGAGGCGAGCGAAGGTGAGGAATCCAGTGGCTCAGCAAGGGGGGCAAGGCCGCAGCTATTGCCGCTCAGGGGCAGAGGCAGCGGCTCGCAGCCGCCTCGTTGTGGGCAGGATATAGCAGTCATGAACCGGCTCAAGGCACGGCGGCAGAGACGGCCCGCGGCGAGGGGGGCGACGCCAAGGTGCAGAAAACGGCTCAGGGCACACCGACAGGGGTGGAGCCAAGTAGCAGCTCGCCACGGCGGCGGTTCAAGATGAAGCCGAGGTGGCGAGGCAACATTTGGCGGTGGAGGCGAGCTGCTCGCTCAAGGCGAGGCACGACAGTGGAGGTCACTTGCGGCAGCGGCTCAAGGATGCAGGCGGGGATGAACAACAGAGGTGGAGCCTCGATGCGGGCGGGAGCCAGCGGTGGCCTTCGGACGACGGCGGCTCGATGCAGGGGGGGCAAGTCAGCGGCGGCACTCGGACGGTGGCGGTTGACGGGTCGAGGCCGTGGCGGGTCGATCAAGAGAAAGACGACTTGGTTCAAGGCGGCCGGCGGCTAGAGTACAGCCGGAGGAGGTGAGCGTCGAGGTGAAGTCACGGGTGCGGACAGTGGAGGAGTCCGGGTCGTGGCCCACTCTGTTTCCAGGCTGTGGCTATCCTGATCGGGTAGTTCCCTCAGGTAGACCCGATCGCGTAGTTTCCTTAGGTAGCAGTTTTGGCAACTAAAAATATTCGAAATTTGTAGATCAGCTTGGCCTTCACATGGTAGAGTATTAACTAGATCGGGATTGCGCCTTGGCGCAAGGGTGCCGGTCCAACATTTTGGTCAAGCTATTAATGTTAAGTCAGTAGTAATTCAAGTTTATAGTACATATTCAAACAAGATAAAAAAACAAAAGAAAGAAGAAATATTCACACGTGATAGAAGCAAGACAATATGGAGTTCAACATCACCATGACATTATCGTAAGGCAGCATCGACTTTAGTGCATTCACGAGAACACAAAAGATAGCCACCTGACATTAAGTCTGATACTAAAAGTGTGAATGCGCGAGAGGCAGTGGATAGAGTATGAACATGATAAAACAGAACGAACTACAGAGTCATAGATATTAAGCATGCTAATAAGTGGCTTCATTCAACTTCCTTGTCGATGAGCTTCATAGGCAACCTGATGCAAAGGGAAATTAGAATGATTGCAGAAAATGACCAATCTAATATAGCAAGCTACATCAGAAGGATGACATAGATATAAATAGGTTCATTACATAGCAGTTGGTCCAAGCAATAACAAAATGCAATGGAATTAGTTATGCCAAAAGCAATGCAATTTGGACTGAAATTATTGCCGGGAGTCATGGAGTTTAGTTAGTACCTTTCTTTTCATGTAGTGGTCGTGGTCACTGCAGCAGGCGCCGTGGCTGTCTCGACCTCCTCTTCCGTCTCTACGGCCCGCGCTCCTCCTTCCGAGTCATGAGGAATCACAAGGATGTAAGCCTCTGAAATTTAAAAGGAAAAGGAACCACAACATCTCATCAGCCTGTTTAGTCATGGAAGAAAGCATCGCATTTATATACACAACAGGGGCAACCTAATTTGAGAAAACATGCATGTATTGAAAGCTTCCTCCAAAAATATAAGGAGTTAATTACATATGCATCGGTTTAAGCTATCTCTTTTCCAGATTGCTCAGGATATTTTAATTGCTAGCAAAGAATCCTGTGAAAGAAGTTGGTTATGTTTCGACACACTGCAAAGTTGGTTATATTTCGACACATGCTACAATATCAAATAGAGGCCCACTTTCCCAGATTTCATTTCATATTCACCCAAAGCACACATGGACATATGGATACACACTGGACCCAACTTGTCTATTTAATAAAAAAGAAAGAAGAAGGATCATCTGTAAAGAGAAAACACCACATCACCATAACCAAACGCTTAAGGTCGAAAAGGTATGCATTCATCCACTATTTACAACTGATCCTACCAAGCAACATTTAAAAAAGTACAACAAGCACTTACAAAAATATAGGAGCAGCTATTATAAAAATATGATCAGAATGCGTTAGAAATAACTCACGTAATATGACAGTGGATCATATCTCACAATTAGAATACATTATGATATTGAAAACAAAAAATGAGGTGACCAATTAGAATATTCTCATTTAGGTGACCACATTCCATAGTTTAAATTAAAAAATTATGCTTCTCCCTAAAGCATGCACTCAAATAGGAGGCATTTGAAAAGAATATGGATGAAACATACGGGCATACCTTCGATGTTTCATTGCACATCTTAATGGCGATATTATTATCTTATGGACCTCGGTAAAATCGACGACCTTATTAGTTGCAACTATAATTATATGAAACAGGTGCCTGCAATGAAAAATGACAAACAATGATTGATCATAAATGAATTAAGCAACTACAACTATTCTATCTCATTCATCGGATAATGAAAAGAGCACCGGTTAGATGGTAATAGAAATAGTGTGATTGTTTAGACACAATTTTATTTATTTTTCATTTATGATGCTCTTTGCTTTGTCCCAGAAACCCATTGTTTACTTCACCTTAGGACTGAATAGGAGATGTTTCTTTCAAGGGATAATCAAATCAGCTATTTCTATTATAATCCAACCTATTCACTATGGGAAGATTAAAGAGAGGGACATAATAGAATGAAGTATGTATTACATAAAGAGAGTGTAGCTCACCTTGTTGCTGCAGGTTGGCATTGCTTGGGGAGGCAGTAGCTGCAGGCTTTGAGAAGGATGATGTGTATACGGTTCTCCCGTTGTTGTAGCTTGTGGGAGACGCGAGGTGCAGTGTGCAGGCCGAGATCTCCTCTCCCTCTCCCATCTCCCTCTCTGCTTCCTCCTCCAGCCTGCTCTATTTGCAAAAAAAGATGCACCTTACCAAATTCAGAAAATGACACCGAGAATAGATGTAGAGATAAGTACAGGGAACTCAATAATCCCTAGAAGAAAAAATTGAAAAGTAATGTGTAATTTGACTTCAGATTAACATCCTATGCGGTTTACTCGGCTGACTAATTAAAACCACATGTCACTAAAACTACATGCCAAGACGCCAAAGACTTCCTCAACAACACCAAGAATAAAATCTCATTACTTAACCTACAAACTTTGTCCAATATGGGAGAGGACAGATGGTTACCTTGGCGGGATCAAGCTGCGGGACCTAGAAGAAGCAGTGGCGTCTTGGGTTTGAACAGGCGAGGTTGGCAAGCAGCAGGCCAGGTGTCATGATGGTTGATGGCAACCACCAAATCTGTGTGGCGACATAAACTAAATGCACCAAGTCATCAAAAGTCTAAGTAAAGTTTGCATAACAATCAAGCATTACAAATACTTGATATTTTATATTAGGGGTGCAGTCCAAACAATGGTTCATAACAACGCATCTATACAATAGAAGGCACCGCAAGCAAGCCAAATCAGGTATGAAAATAGTAGATAGCAAAGCAACACGAGAGTAGTAGTCGAGTATATTGGCATACCTTTAATTCTCAAAGAGTTGATTCGTTCATAACAACGGTTCCAGGAGAAAGCTGCGATAGAAAAAAATAAAGATATTCTTTCAAAGAACGCCCAAAGGTTTGAGCAGGATATGGTAATAAATATACATGATATGTAAACTTCAAAACTATATAGAAAATGAGCATACTACAGAGAGATAAATGCAGATTTTGAACTTCTCTCTAGCCTACACATGTTGTCTAATTGTAGCAGCAGATGAGCGACATGTGGCACTTGAATTTATTGACTGTAAGTCGCACCACTATAAAATATAAAGCATTGATCCTTTGCTATTATAACCAACTTTTTCGCAATTTTGTAAGAGACAGGAAAACAGAACTACGGCCTAGGATCTTACTTCAGAGGTCCCTAACCCTGCTAATTAAACACATTTTCCCCTCCTGGTATGATGGCTTAATGAGATCAGGAATTTCAGGATGATTTCATTTAAATAATAGGTCAAGGAGTGCTCACATAACCAAGATTGGTGACTGGGAATATCTGGTGCATAATTTGAGCATAACCAAAAATGGTGACTGGGAATATCCCGTGGGCAGCGGCTAGATGTATGGTTTTATTACATAGCGACAAGTACGTAGTATATAGAAATGGTGACAATCTTCAGATACAGAGCTGCTGGATGCTGCAGAGAGGCCAATTAAGCTAGTAAAACAACTCAATAGCAGGTTCCTACAGTTAAAACGACAAACACAACATAGGACAGGTCAGTATATTTGAACCTAGTCACTGTCAAATGGTATATTTTGAACAGGAAGAAAACAAGCAAAATCGTTGCCAAACCGCACATATCTGAACCAAGGAACTTTAGAATGACAACTATCCATGACTAATTACCATCACCAAGGCAGCAACACCCCGATTCATGGAAAAGAATTTAAACTACTGTTTTGAGGTTTCAAGAAACAAAAATATTTAAAAAGGATGTACACTAAAGCAGGAAATTATGTGATAAATTCATAGGCCAATGATGATATTAATGTTCCTAAAATAAGTCAATTGCTATACAAGGGGGAAATATGAGTAGGAACTAACCTGCACAAGAAATGTTGGAGATGCATCTTGCAGGAACTCACAGATTCCATTCAGTAATCAGTACGCCATGGTCCTCTCTGAAAATTCAACAACAATTTCAAATATGTAAACTATACCACCCGATCCACCACAATTTTGACGTGTTGACCTACAAATCAAGTCGACAAACATTCCACTTTCAGCTCAAGCAATACCTAATTTGATCACATCCAAGTTTTAATTCCATCAACCGCAATTTCTGATCCAACAAATTTTGATTCCATCACCCACAATTTTTGATCCAATAGATCTGGGAAGCCCGAGACGGTACCTTCCAGCTCCAGGGGAGAGGGAAGGGAGGCGCCGGTACCACCCTGGTGACGACCCTTTGACCATAGCTGCGTCCACGCAACCATGACTTCGGCAGAGAAAACGGGCGGCACAAATCAAGGGCCGGACTCATATCCCAGACCAGCTGCAACACGGTTAACGAAATCAGTTACACACGCGTGCGCGCACACACACACACATAGAGAAAGAGGAGGGAGAGGGAAGCACGACCTTGAGGCGGACAGCAGTGAGCTCGCCCACCAAACCCAGGCTTTGATAAAAAAATATCAAATGTATGTGGTGTCATGCAATCTTTTTGAACTCAGATCTTCTGCATAAAGTGATTCATATTAAAAAAGCATATATATACCAATCAATAGATAGCAGAATCACAAATTATTTTGAATCAACCCATTGATAAGCACACCAAACTGAACCGAGTAAGATAAATGCAGACAACTAAATAGTATCTCTTCCATACATGGAAGAACCAGAGGCATCAAATCACATAAACTTAACAGCCAAACTTGCTCGATGAAAAGTAGGGTTCATAAGAGGCTAGGGAACCGATTCATACCTACGGAGCAGTGGCTACCTTGACGTTCGTCCCTCTGGATCTGCTTCACACACACATAGACTGACCTATATGTCGAGCTGCAGAAAAAAAGGGATCAAAACAGAGAGAGAGGGAGGAAATGGGGGAAGTGGAGAGGGCACTCACCTCCACCTTCGCACGACGGATCCGAGGCGTCTCACCTCGAGTAGTCTTCTTCCTGGAGGTGCACGAACGCGAGGACGACGGTCCCGCGCTCCTCCAGTCGATGGCGACGCCTGGACAGCGACCAGGAGGCGATGTAGTGCGTGAAAGTTCAGATGGGGTCAGGGAGGACCAATCGGAGGTGCAGGCGCTGCGCCGGCGTCGAAGGCGACGCCGTGCACCAGCGACCGTGGCGCTAGGGTTAGTCGGGGCCGCGCGTAGAGGTGCGGCACGTCGGGTCAACACGGTGGAGAAGGAGCAGCGTCACGAGATGAGCTCGTGGATGTGCTGTATGGCGACGGACCTCGCCGGAGTTGGCCCTGGTGGTGGCGGCAGGGGGGAATACAGAGAGAGAGAGAGGGCAACCAGGAGGCGATGCAGTGCGTGAGGGCGACCAAAGGAGAGGGGGATGGGAGGGCGGGCTCGTCGTCGCGCGATAGGGGGCGGCGGCCACGGTGGAAGGGGAGGGGGCGGCGGCCATGGTGGAAGGGGAGGGGGCAGCGGCCATGGTGGAAGGGGAGGGGCGGCGGCCACGGTGGAAGGGGCGGCGGCGGCGGCGGCTAAACAGGAAGAGGAGGAGCTGATTTGGGAGAAACGGATGGGCGTCGGACTTATATACCTCGTAGCGAAATTACGAAAATACCCTTGGCGGGCAAGAGAATAACGGCGGTGGCACGAGATATTTCCGGTGGTGAGCTAAACTGTTCATTCCTACAGTCGCACGGGCTCCATCCGACGGCCAGCTCCTCCACCTCTTGATCCAACGGCCGAAAATGCATCAAGCGTTTTGATCGGACGACCGAGAGTGCCTGAGCTCTGAGGAGGCTCCGGCATCCATCCTGTTCTTATTTCTGGATTGGTGTAGATTGCTACTATTTGCTTGTACAAACAAAGTTGTCTGTGAATTGATTTATAGGCTTGACATGAGGATACTGTAGCTGGTTTGATCCCTTCGTATGTGTGTGTCTTGGTGGATTGATTGGAGGAAAACAAGGACTCCGACAACTTGACCGCAGTGCAGGATTGTTTCGAGTCAGCCGTGGTGTATACGTCACGTACACCAAGAAGAAAAATTGCAGCGGAAAACTTGATCTTGGTCTCGGTGATTTTTCCGGATGGCGGCGACGGAGCGGACTGCAACCCTAGCTCTCCCTCGTAACAATCTTGTACTGCGAGCTTCTTGATCTATGAAGAATTCCCTCCAAGAACATAACACCACCGTGCGTAGCCCCACAGTGGGCGCCAACTGTCGTGGTTTTGACACGGCAGATGTCCTAGTGTGAGGACTTAGTCGTGAGGTCATCACAATTAGGTAGTAACTTGACCGGGGTTGATCGGAATCGAGATACGCGAGTTTTACCCTGGTTCGGCCCCTCGAGGTGGAGGTAAAAGCCTACATCCTACTTGATTGATCTTGATGATGATGAAGATCACGACTATAAGGGTAGTGTTTCGCTACCTCTATCTCGAGGGCATCTACTATGATCTTGTCTAAGACTTGTCTGTCTGTCTAAACTTGTGCCTCTTGGGGTGCCTTGCCCTCCTTATATAAGTTAACGGGGTTGGCTGACATCTTTGCAGGTGGCTTCGAAATATATGAGCGAGCAGGATATTATTTATTTCGAAATCCATAAGAGTTGCTTGTCGAAGAATTACAAGCATAATCAAAATAATATGCATTTAAATTCTTCCCGGAAAAATGAGCATAGTGACTTGAGGAAGTATGTGTGTATTCATTATGTCGAGCCTTCTCTGGTATGTATCAAGCATTTTCAGCCTACATGGTCAGTAACACAGTAACAGGTAATGCCTCAATTGTTTCCTTAGGTACCTAGATGGTTTTCTTCATGGGACCATTCCTGCTGTTGGGTCCAACATAGTAAGCAACAACCTCACCATGTTGGTTCGTGAACAACTTATAGTTGTCCAAGGAATCATCATATGAATATTCAGGTATGGGACAATCATATCCTGAGAGTAATGCAAGGTCAAGCATTTTGCTCTTGGCAGGCACCCACACAGTGCGAGGATATTGATCAGGTTCCCAGTAAGAACTGGTTTCATTCAGTGTCCTTTCGAAACCAACACCTTCTTTTCTAGGATTTTGGTGAAGAATGGACTTTTTGAGGACGTCACAAAGGGTTTGATTCCCTTTGAGGCTTTTAAACATTCCTATCTGAAGAAGATCCTTCAACCAAGCATTTTCATCAGACATAGATCCATTTACATCGATCGAGGGGTTAGCATTCATAGAGGATTCAACATTTCATTTAGAATCGCTGTATTAAAGGCATTTTAAGCAAGGTGGTATGAACACTTTAGTTTTCTCCATGTGTTGTTAGGTGAGAAGAGAATTTTCTCTGATTAAATCATCACGAGCCTCTCTCAGCAACTGGAGTTCCTGTTTCCTTCTCAGGAAATCATAAGTCAATCTCTCATGGTCGACCGAGATAAAATCATGATGATTAGTCAGTTCTTCCCTTCGAGACTCGTTAGTAGAGTGCTCCTCAGTCAACGACTAGGTTTTCTTAGTCTTCTCGAGAGAGTTTTGTTGCTTCTTAGCAATTTTGATCAGCTTAGCATGGTCATCGTCATCAGAAGAAAGTTGATCACTGGTGTAAACCTTGTGGTGTTTGGAGGGCACCTTTTCTTCCGAAGCTTTGGCCACGAAGTAGAAGGCTGGAGACTCATTTTCGCTCAAATGATTCTTGAAGAAATTCATTGTTGGTGTCAGATGACTCCTCTTCATCAGAGTACATCTCCTTGCTGATGTACACCTTGGCCTTGCGAGAGGTGTTCTTGCGGTTGGACGAGACTTGGAGGGATTCCGTGAACAAGATCTTGACGAGGACTTGGAGGAACCATCCTTCTTCTTGAAGAACTTCATTGATTTCTTCTCATCATCCGAGTCGTAGTTCTTGCTCTTCCCTTTTCCATGGTTTCTATTTCCTGAGTCAAATCTTCCACTGACACATATTTCAAGTTCCCAGAGAGGGCAGTCCAAGATGAAATGTCCTGGTTTCTTGCACTTGAAACATGTGTAATCTCCAGTAGGCTTTGGCGAAGACTTTGAACTACCAGAGAGGCTAGATCTTTTCTCTGGATCTGATTCTTCATTCTTATTTCGAAAGTGATGGAATCTTTTCGTGATTAATGCGAGGTCCTTGTTAATAATTTCAAGGTCGTCACAATCTTCCTCGGCATTATCTTTTGAGGATGAATCAACTACGGCTTTGAGTGCCTGACTCTTTCAGTGACTAGAGGCATACATATATCTGTTTTCTTCTTCCCGTTCCTCATCGATATTCAACCTTTCCACGATATCAACAGAGTCAAGAATCTTGAAATCAATTATTCCCGAATAATCAGAACAAGGTTGTCGAAAGAATTGTCAAATGACCAGAGCAACTTGTTTACAACTTCGTGATCAGTGATGTCTTTGGCACCAAGACTTTGCAGCTCATTTGCAATGTCACTCAGCCAATTCTCTTGTTCACAACTTTCATTTCCAATTCTCTTGAACCGACTGAACTTTGTGTCGGTGTACAAAAGTAGGGGCCCCTTTTTGTACCCCTCTACTTGTGCACGGGCAGTCAAAGCCACGCCTGCAACCGCACTTAGCAGGGCAAAGGGAGGAGACAGAAGCACAAGACGGGCAAAGCAACACCGGGACCAAGGAACACAGAGAGCAAGAGGGCAAGGAGGACTCTCCCGGCAAGACCCTTGCTGGGGCGGCCTCCGCGGCTCCGATAAGAGCCTTGCCGGGGCAACTTGCCCGATGCCAGCAGAGCGAGCCACCCTTGAGCCCAAGGGTTCCAGACGCCAACAACCACATTTGGAACATAGGCTCGGGTGGCACCTCCATGGTGGCATGCAGATCTTCGTCAAGATCATACACACACAAGATCAGATGAGGACCTGAAGACGATTGTGGGAGTCCTGGATTAGGGGGTGTCCGGATACCCGGACTATACCTTTAGCCGGACTCCTGGACTATGAAGATACAAGATTGAAGACTTCGTCCCATGTCCAGAGGGACTTTCTTTGGCGTGGAAGGCAAGCTTGGCGATATGGAGATGGAGATCTCCTACCATTGTAACCGACTCTGTGCAACCCTAACCCTCTCTGGTGTCTATATAAACCGGAGGATTTTAGTCCGTAGGGAAAAACAACAATCATACCATAGGCTAGCTTCTAGGGTTTAGCCTCCTCGATCTCGTGGTAGATCTACTCTTGTACTACCCATATCATCAATATTAATCAAGCAGGACGTAGGGTTTTACCTCCATCAAGAGGGCCCGAACCTGGGTAAAACATCGTGTCCCCTGCCTCCTGTTACCATCCTCCTAGACGCACAGTTCGGGACCCCCTACCCGAGATCCGCCGGTTTTGACACCGACATTGGTGCTTTCATTGAGAGTTCCTCTGTGTCGTCACTTTTAGGCCCGATGGCTCCTCCGATCATCAATAGCGACGTAGTCCAGGGTGAGACTTTTCTCCCCGGACAGATCGTCGTCTTCGGCGGCTTCGCACTGCGGGCCAATTCGCTTGGCCATCTGGAGCAGATCGAAAGCTATGCCCCTGGCCATTAGGTCAGATTTGGAAGTTTAAACTACACGGCTGACATCCACGGGGACTTGATCTTCGACGGATTCGAGCCACTGCCGAGCGCACTGCATTGTCACGGCGGGCATGATCTAGCTGTACCGCCAAACAGTGCCCTGGAGGCCGCACCCGCATTGGCTTCAACCCTTAATTCGGAGCCAACTACGCCGATCGAGGATGGGTGGTTCGACGCCACCTCGGGGGCTGCGATCCCTACGGCGATCGAGCCGAACACCAGCCCCGCACTCCGCGAGGCTCGTGACCCCAAGGAACCGGACTCCTTTCCGGACTCCGAGCCCTCCGCGCCCCTGCCGATCGAATCCGATTGGGCGCCGATCAAGGAGTTTACTGCCGCAGACATCTTTCAGCACTCGCCTTTCGGCGATATTCTGAAGTCACTAAAGTCTCTCTCTTTATCAGGAGAGCTCTGGCCGGACTACGGTCAGCAAGGTTGGGATACGGACGACGAAGAAATTCAAAGCCCACCCACCACCCACTTTGTAGCCACTGTCGACGATTTAACCGACATGCTCGACTTCGACTCCGAAGACATCGACGGTATGGACACCGATGCAGGAGACGATCAAGAACCAGCACCTATAGGGCACTAGAAAGCCACCTCGTCATATGACATATACATGGTGGACCCTCCAGTTTGGACCGAATACTCGACCGCTTGTGCCAGATACATGGCACCCCCGAAAAGCCAGCCAATCACACCAACAGGGATTGTTGGGTGTTCAAGCAGGCAGGCAAGCTAAATGACGAAAATAAGGACAAGGGGCTGCATAGCGATGATGACGAAGAGCCCCGGCCGCCGAACAACAGTGGACAGAAGGGTTTTCCCCCACAAGTGCGGACGGTGAACATGATATACGCAACCCACATCCCCAAGAGGGAGCGGAAGCGCGCGTTAAGGGACGTATACGCGATGGAGCCAGTCGCCCCGAAGTTCAACCCATGGTCCTCCTGCCCGATCACCTTTGATCGAAGGGACCACCCCACTAGCATCCGTCATGGAGGATTCGCCGCATTGGTTCTAAACCCAATTATTGACGGATTTCATCTCACTAGAGTCCTTATGGACGGCGGCAGTAGCCTGAACCTGCTTTACCAGGATACAGTGCGGAAAATGGGCATAGATCCCTTGAGGATTAAGCCCACCAAAACAACCTTTAAAGGCATCATACCAGGTGTAGAGGCCAACTGTACAGGCTCAGTTACACTTGAAGTGGTCTTCGGATCTCCGGATAATTTCCGAAGCGAGGAGTTAATCTTCGACATAGTCCCGTTCCGCAGTGGCTATCACGCACTTCTCGGGCAAACCGCATTCGCCAAGTTCAATGCGGTACCACACTACACATACCTTAAGCTCAAGATGCCAGGCCCTCGAGGAGTAATTACGGTCAATGGAAACACCGAACGCTCCCTCCGAATGGAGGAGCACACGGCGGCCCTTGCAGCGGAAGTACAAAGCAGCCTCTCCAGTCCGGCCATTAAACGTCCGGACACCGTCAAGCGCACCCGGAGTAACCTACAACAAGACCGTCTGGCACGTTCCGAGAAGGCGTAGTAATGCAGCCCCAACCCCAGCCCTCGCGAAAATGTGACACCAGTGCTTCGCGTACATAACTACGCTCTAGAAATACCATGGGTACAGGGGGAGGGGCACCATCACGGCACGCCCGAAACACGGCTTAAACTGCACTAGGGGCTGCCGATTTTTTAATTTTCTCTTACTTTCAGGACTCCATTCTTCGAAAGGCCTATCCGGCAGTACAATTGCCGCACAAACAATGCAAGAACCAGGGGAGCAGACAAGCCACGCCGCATTAACGGAACTCCCAGGTGGTCTCTATCACGAGCAGTATACCTGTTTCGCATACCATTCCGCAGCCTGCCCCTGGGACGAACATGTTAAATAGTCCAACCTTTTGCTTATCGCGTTATTTGTATCGTTCTGCCTTGATCGCAGCCTTTTTTAATAAACAATGCATAGCTTTTGTCTATTTTTGCATTACTCTTTTTTACAAATATATGTTCATTAACGACATGTTGCACCCGTACACTTTGGTACGGCCAAATACGCCAGGGGCTTTAGTACCCCTCAATATGGTGTGAGAAGCCCGAACACTTTAACAAGTGCGGCACCCCGAAATTATAGCATTATATGCATCGGCTCCGAATCATGTCTTGGGTCAATAGTTGGGTTTGCCCGGCTCCTATGTTTTGGTGCCTTGCGTTCTGCTATATCGGCTAAGGTAGCACTAGGAGAACTACTGCGATTGTGCCCCAGTTGAGCTGGGCTAAGCACCTCAGTAGAGAAAGCTAAAATTGACTGTCATGATGAAGCGAGAGCTGGTCGCTGTTCGAGAGGTTTTTCGAGTCCCTAAAGACTTATGCCGCTGAGAGCGAGGAGTCGGCTCTGTCCGGCCAAGGCGTGGATAGCGCCCCGAACTCGGTCTTCCGAATAACAGGGGCTTCACCGAAATTTAAAATTATAGAATTCTATGGCTAAGTGAGAGTGTTCAAGCATTATAGTCTGATTGCCTCATTCGTTGTGCTGAGCGCCTCGCTCGAAGGACCCAAACATGGGATAAAGAGCGCTCAGATTTATGCCGAACACCCCAGCACTAGTGGCACGGGGGCAGAAGCTGACGACTTGCCATCTCTCAAAATTAATAAACGGCCGCACAGAAGGTAATATTTTAAATTCCAAAAGCATTGCTTACCGCATATGAACAAGTTTTCAGCGCACAAGACAAAACGAGCGAGTTTACTCAAAAATTACATCCATGGAACATTCATCTGCCATAAGGCGGGCACCCTTCAGAACATCCTTATAATAATTCTCGGGCTTGCGATGCTCTTTCCCCGGCGGTGGCCCGTCCTTCACAAGCTTCTCAGCATCCAGCTTGCCCCAGTGCACCTTAGCGCGGGCAAGGGCCCTACGGACACCTTCGATGCAGGCGGAGCGCTTGATGACTTCGAGCCTTAGACAGGCCTCCACCAGTCGCCGCACCAGCCCGAAGTAGCTCCCAGGAAGAGCCTCTCCAGGCCACAGCCGAACTATGAGGCCCTTCATGGCCTGTTCGGCCACCTTGTGGAGCTCGACCAGTTGCTTCAGCTGGTCGCTCAGGGGCACAGGGTGTCTGGCCTCAGCATACTGAGACCAGAACACCTTCTTCGTCGAGCTTCCCTCCTCGGCTTGGTAGAATGCTACGGGGTAAATCTGTGAATGCTCCTGGAGAGATCTGAATTCAGGTAAGTAATAAGTAACTCAGTTTTATATGTTTGCTTTGCATAAAGAATGCCTTACCCGCCGCTATCTTTTTCACCGCATCCAACTCCTGGAGGGCCTTCTGGGATTCGGCCTTGGCAGACTTGGCATTTTCAATAGCCGCCGCGAGCTCGGACGCTCGCGTCTTTGAGTCAAGCTCCAAACTCTCATATTTTTTCATGAGAGCCTGGAGCTCTTGCCGCACCTCGCCAACCTGGGCCTCATACTTCTCCCGCTCGATGCGCTCCGTGGCCGCCCACTTCTCGGCCTCGGACAGCGCTTGCTTAAGAGTCGCCACCTCAGACATGGCCCCTACAATAGCCACGATAATCCTGTCATTTTTTGCAATTGCACTTTTTTATATATTTAAACAAGGTATTTCTTACCTTCCTTGTCCTCAGGCTACTTCTTGGCAAGCCTGAGCTCTTGCTCGGACTGCTCGAGGTTCTGCTTTAGCGTGTCCACTTCCGCAGTTAGTGCGGCGGACGCAAGCAGAGAAGCGTGCATACACATATTGACTCCTTTTTGTTAGACTCCTGCGAATTTTATTTGATCCTCTATTCGGCTTTTCTTCCCGAACGCCAAACAGAGCATCAGGGGCTACTGTCTATGCGGTAATATTTTTACACATTCTTTACTTACCTCAAAGCCTGTTAAAAGGCTGGCACAATCTTCAGTTAGTCCGCTCTTGGCGGACTGAACCTTCTGGACCACCGCACTCATAATGGTGCGGTACTCCTCGTCGATGGAGGCGCCTTTAAGCACCTCCAACAGATTGTCCGGCGCCGGCTCGGTGGGCTTGCTCCTCTTGGAAGGAGGTCGCCCGCCGGACTCAGGAACCCTTGAAGGTTCCGGAGCGGTGCCCGGCCTTGGGCGGACTGCATAGATATATTCGACATAAGGAAAAGTTGTGCAATAAAGGAACACTACGAGTTACTCTGGTGTCTGAACACTTACGATCTTGCCGGGCGCTTGGCCCTGTGCGGCCACTCCTCTTCGCCGTTGTCGGCGTCGGTGGAGTAGTCCGAAGGAGGGGTCTTCCCCTTCTTGGACCCTTCGGCCTCCCTGGTTGGGGCGGCCTTCCTCTTCTTTCCTCCCTCGCTGGGGGGGAGAGGTTTCTTCTTCCCCCTCATCGTTTTCACGGGAGGAGTGCGTCTCGGAGTCGTCGGATGATGAATCCGACACCTCCAGGCGTCGGGCACTCTTTCGAGTCCCTGTGGCCTTCTTCTTGGCCTTCTTCTCCGGCACCACATAGGGTGCCGGAACCAGCAGCTTCGTCAAGCGAGCATCGGCTGGGTCCTCAGGCAAAGGAGCCGGACAGTCGATCTGTCCAGACTTCGCCTGCCAATCCTGTCAAAGGTAAGGGAGCTTAGATCACGCATAGAGTCAAACTATGAAAGACTAATACCCTGTAAAAGGTACAAATAGCTTACCGCACTAGCGTGACGTTGCGTGCTGAATCCGCGGTCCTCGGAAGCGGATACGGGAGCCTCGGTGCCCTTGAAAAGCACCTTCCAGGCATCTTCGTACGTTGTGTCGAAGAGCCTGCTTAGAGTTCGGTGTTGCGCCGGGTCGAACTCCCACAGATTGAAGGCCCGTTGTTGACATGGGAGGATCCGGCGGATGAGCATAACCTGGACTACGTTGACAAGCTTGAGCTGCTTGTTCACTAGGGTTTGGATGCATTTTTGCAGTCCAGCCACCTCTCCTTTGTTGCCCCACGATAGGCCTGTCTCTTTCCAGGATGTGAGCCACGTAGGGGGTCCGGACCGGAACTCGGGGGCTGCGACCCACTCAGGGTCACGCGGCTCGGTGATGTAAAACCACCCCGATTGCCACCCCTTCAGGGTCTCCACAAAGGAGCCCTCGAGCCATAGGACGTTGGGCATCTTGCCCGCCATGGCGCCTCCGCACTCCGCCTGGTTGCCGCACACCACCTTCGGCTTGACATTGAAAGTCTTGAGCCATAGGCCGAAATGGGGGCGGATGGAGAGGAAAGCCTCGCACACGACGATAAACGCCGAGATGTTGAGGATGAAGTTCGGGACCAGATCATGGAAATCCAGGCCGTAGTAGAACATGAGTCCCCGGACGAATGGGTGGAGAGGAAAGCCCAGTCCGCGGAGGAAGTGGGGAAGGAACACTACCCTCTCATGGGGCCTTGGGGTGGGGAGGAGCTGCCCCTCTTCGGGAAACCGGTGCGCGATGTCGTCAGAAAAGTATCCGGCCTTCCTCAGTTTTTTGATGTGTCCCTCCATGACGGAGGAGACCATCCACTTGCCTCCCACTCCGGACATGACTGGAGAAGGTCGAGGTGGGGAATGCGGGCTTGGGCGCTAGAGCTCGAGTGCGCGGAAGATGGATAGGCAAAGGAGGAGGAAGGCGTAGGTAAAAAGGTGGATCCTTATCCCCTTATATGGGCGGATGCGGCTATGCGTCCCCACCAGCCTGATAAAACTCGCTTATCTCCCAAGCGTCGTAATCAATGGCGCGGTTAGGTTACCCACGTCCGTATTGATGAGAATCCCGCAAATAAAGGGAACACGATCTCTGCTTTGACAAGACGTGCCAAGGAAACCGCCTCGCGAAACGTGCTGAGGTGGGGGGGTAAAAACGATTCGAATAAAGGCTTGGCCATAGTGTGATGTCACGCTATGGAATACGTCAGCAGATTAGATTTGTGTAAATATTATTCTCTCTATGGCAATATGTGGAAACTTATTTTGCAGAGCCAGACACTATCCTTTGTGTTCAAAATCTTGTATGAAATACTTGGAGGAGGAACCCGCCTTGCAATGCCGAAGACAATCTGCGCGCCAGACTCGTCGTCATTGAAGCCTGGTTCAGGGGCTACTGAGGGAATCCTGGATTAGGGGGTGTCCGGATACCCGGACTATACCTTCAGCCGGACTCCTGGACTACGAAGATACAAGATTGAAGACTTCGTCCCGTGTCCGGAAGGGACTTTCCTTGGCGTGGAAGGCAAGCTTGGCGATACGGATATGTAGATCTCCTACCATTGTAACCGACTCTGTGCAATCCTAACCCTCTCCAGTGTCTATATAAACCAGAGGGTTTTAGTCCTAGGGCAGAACAACAATCATACCGTAGGCTAGCTTCTAGGGTTTAGCCTCCTCGATCTCGTGGTAGATCTACTCTTGTACTACCCATATCATCAATATTAATCAAGCAGGACGTAGGGTTTTACCTCCATCAATAGGGCCCGAACCTGGGTAAAACATCGTGTCCCCTGCCTCCTGTTACCATCCACCTAGACGCATAGTTCGGGACCCCCTACCCGAGATCCGTCGGTTTTGACACCGACAACGACGATCCTTAGCGGGATCCTAGCAGAGAAAATCCACAAGTACCTCGGCAAGATCCTTGTCGGGGACGACGGAGATGCCACGGCAAGACCCTTGTCGGGGCCCCGGCAAGGCCCTTGCCGAAGACACCTGCAGGGCCGCAGCCAGGCCCGCATCTGCCAAGACTGCACCACTGTTCCCATGCAGCTGCCAGGCCAACCAGTTGGGCAGGCACCTACATGGCGACATGCGTCTTCAGGCCAACTCAGCAAACACCTATGTGGTGGCATGCAAATCTTCGTGAGGACCCTACCACCATGCCATCTCAGCAGCCTGCCAGCCTACGTGGCACTGCATGCCTCGTTGGCCTAGACGCGTGTCGAAGCAAGACGGAGCAGCGACAGACGGGACGGGCCTTGTCACCGTCCCCTGATAAAGCAACGGGACACCTATGGAGCGCATTTAATGCGTCTTGTCCCGTAAGGACAAGCGATAAGCTTGTGTACTGTACACCTTTCCAGCTCATGTGTGCCTCTGTGGAAACCCCTTTTGTCTATAAAAGGAGGCCCGAGGCATCCAGGAGAGGGATTTGGATATTTTGGACTAGACACGCACCATGGCTAGTTCAATAACTCAAGAACACTCAAATACATACACCAAAGCAGGACTAGGGTTTTACGCATCCTCGCGGCTCGAACCTGGGTAAACGAACTTTGTGCTGGCTCCTAGACCTGCTCTTTGCACAACCCCGCGCCCGCCAACCGTATA
The DNA here is from genome assembly GCA_032464435.1 of Aegilops umbellulata. NCBI lineage: Eukaryota > Viridiplantae > Streptophyta > Magnoliopsida > Poales > Poaceae > Aegilops > Aegilops umbellulata. Next base: position 203,054,735 of record CP136060.1, read on the forward strand.
AGGGATCCCCGTGATCCCATAGGTGTCGTTTCCACCGACATCTTTTGCGCGCCAGGTAGGGGGCGTTGTTGTGAAAATCTAGTCTAGCAGTTAGTCTAGCAGTTCTTGGTCGCCATAGCTCCAAGGAAGAGGACGACCGAGCGACGGGTGTCCTCGGCGGACATGCTGAACGCTCATACGGTGACAGAAAAGCTAAGTCACGCGGAATCTTGGTCATTTTCACTTACATAAGGTTGTCCTCCCCGAGAGATCTCGTTCTTTGCATGGGAAACCTGCACCCAATGGGACCCTTCCGTTATGGGCAACGCCCTTGTTTCTGTCTCGAGCCTGCTCGACAGTTCATGCACCCGTGCTAGTGGCGGCAAGGTGGCCTACTCATTGCCAGTAGCGCTCTTGTCCTACTTCGAGTCCGCTTGACCGTTCAAGCGACTGCTCTGGCGGTGGCAAGGTGGCTTGCCTGGCCGCAAGCGCCCTTCCGGCAAGGTGCTGAGGATTCGCCCTTAAAGCACCACGGCATGGGTTTACACGCTGGCAGCCTTATCTCAAAAAGCGTAGGGTACGAACATACAAGGGGAGATCTAATGGGAAGATAGCATGCATAATATTAAAAGTGTTGCAGAGTTATATTACATCAATTGTTGCTGCGGTTCTAACTAAAGGTAAAAATTGTGCTGGTCATGAACCCGCAGAGGCGATAATAAACGGGGTGCCTAATCCCGGCGCTGGCCCTCTACCCTTTGGACTCCATCGATGCGGCTGATGACGGGCTCAATACACTCCTCGAGCGCTGCGAGGTCTGCATCCTCCGGCAAGCCCTCCAGCGCGGCATCAAAGTCGAGGTTGGGGTTCCAGTACGCCACCTTGGTGAGGACCTTGGTCATGACACCCCGGCAGAGCCTCCGGGCCTCATTGGCTAGAGAGGCCGCCCGGGTGGAGCGGAGCTGCTCCAAGGCTCAAATGACCCTCTCGACGAATAGGGTTAGGTTGCAGTTGGGACTCAAGTTCGGCTCTGGGGCGTACCCCACATTCGACATCCCCATGGAAGCCAGCTGCATGGTGGTCCTATCAGCGACGGTGGCGAGACGGCTGAGCCAGAGGTTCTCGCCCTTCACGTAATCCTCGTGGCTGGCAGCATTGTTCTTCCGCAGCTACCTCTCATCCTCCAGGGCTTTGGTCAGGGCCTCCTCCCGGGTTTTGGCCTCCAAAAGCGTCCCCTCAAGACTATCCAGCTTCAGCTTCAGGTCTTTGACGGAGTCGTTGGCCTTGGAGAGCTGCTTAGCCTTGCCGACGACTGCGGCCTGCGCCTCAACTAGAGCGTCGTTGAGCGTGTCCTTCTCCTTGGACAGCTTTAGGACCTGGTCCTTCAGTCCATCCCGCTCCACCTCCAGCTCCTTCATCTTGCCAGCCTAGACCTGGGCCTGAGCATTGAGTGCCTCCTTGTGCCTCTGCTCTAGATCTTCGGTCCGCTGCACGACAAGCTTCTCCACCTCCTCATCCTTGCCGTGAAGTGTTGCCATGAGCTTCTCCTCACGAGCGGCAAGGTCCTCCTCCTGGGAGTTCAGCATGGCCTGGTGCTAGTGCCGAGTGGCCTCGTACTGGGCGGCCTGCTGCTTCGCCGTTTCCTGGGCCTTCTTGATGTCGGCCTACTTCATGACAAGCTCCAGCTTGCGCTTAGTCAGCATGTCCTGAGCGGCCTTCAAGTCCTTGTGGGCCTGGCGGAACCAAGCCTGCGCCTCGGCGACGCGCTCCTCGAGGTTCGCCTCCGCCTTGTCCACCACCGCCATCCTGGACTTGGCCTTGTCCAGTCAAGAACGATGGAGCGCCTGGAGCTTCTGGAAGTTGGCACTCATGGCCTAGAGGAGCCGTTCTTCTTGGGAACTGCCGCCACCGGGGCTCGGTTCATCGACAACCTCGAGCCCGGCGGCGGCGATCACCTCGTCATCAAACACCTCCCCCTCGGTGGGCGCCCCAGTGCTTGCCGTCCCTGGGAGGTGGAAGAAGAGGTCGTCGCTCACCTTCAGGTACCGGCCCGAGCCAGAGGCAGCGGAGGAGGAAGGTTCACTAGTAGAAAACCGGCCTTTTGTCCCGGTTCATAAGGGCCTTTAGTCCCGGTTCCTGAACCGGGACTAAAGGGTCGTTACTAATACCCTCACCCTTTAGTCCCGGTTCAAACCAGAACCGGGACAGATGGGCCTCCACGTGGCCGCTGCCGGCAGCCCAGGCAGGGGGGCCTTTGGTCCCGGTTGATGACATAAACCGGGACCAAAAGGCTTCCACGCGTCAGCAGGAGGTTTTTCTTTTTTTAAAAAAAGTGGCTGTTTTAGGGGTTTAGGGGGTTATTTTTAGGTTGTTATTAGCTAGCTAATAGAGAGAAGTGTCATCTCTTATATGTAGTCCTTGCAAGGACTACATATGTTCATTTCACCCGCAGATATATATATAATAACTCATGCATGCTCGCATCATACATCATCATATATAATAACAAGTCCTACTAATTAATCAAGCATCATCATACAACTTCTACTCGTTATTAATAATAAGTCATACGATCATCATCCTCATAGTCATCGAACCCAACCCTACATAATTGTTCTTAGCACATGATCATCAGTATCAGGTAGGATCGGACCTAAACACACTTAAGGTAAAATAGCATAAAACAATATAGACCCTGACTCTCCATTATGAAGAATGGAGATCATCCTGTCTCCAATTCTTGCGCCTCGCTTCCTTTTCCATCCTTTGATTGTCATGTCTCCACTTGTTTTAGAAATCCAGTATGGACAGTTGAGATTCGTAGGATGACCTGGATATATGTTCAAAACACGAAGGCTGCCGCCATTCTGATACATCAAATGAGGCACACAATCCTCTGGGATAAGCTGTTGAAAAACATAGTAATAACTTCATAGTTAGCAATGATGTACTAGTTTTAGAAGTATGCAAAAAGATGCACGGATGTCGTAATAGTAAAAAAAACTTACCAGGGTATCTCCATGGTAGTTACCGTAGTTCAACACATGCACTAGTGGCACGTATTGACCATAATGTTGAGGAGTTCGATTGTAGATATTGTAATTCTCAATATCACTACAAAATCCAACCAGATGAGTTTTCTCCTTGTAAGTTAACTCAGAGCCATCGGTGTAGTAAGTTCTATCTACCATCTTTTGCACATTCTTTGATACTTCAAAATAAGCTGTCAATGGAAATAAGCTGTCAACTATTTTGAAATGAACAATATAATTTCTATTAATAATTAACTATGTTTGAGAAACTCACATAGCGGTAGAACTGGAGGAGTATCAACAAGGACCCAAATGTCCATATTGTCTTGCTCGATTTCAGGAAAACCAAGATCCATGGTGACAAGCATACCCTCATCAAAACCATACAATTTGCAAAATGCTTCCCAATTTTTGCAACCAAAATGGGTTACGCTCTCAGCATTATACAACTTTACTTCAAAATCCACATCATGATGGGTCCTTAGGTGAATTTTCTTCGTTTCAAAATTTTCATGGTCTTCAAAATCCATCCTCTCCAAGACATAGCGTCTTGCATGGCATGGGATCAACTATACTCGAATTGTAAGAGATGAAAATTACACGTTGAAATAGTTGAAGTCATGCTTAATTATGAAAAAAAACACTTGTCGTCGTTGCGTACCGTTTCAACTTCGAAGGTCTCCTCGAGCTTAATGCTGAAGCGCCGACCATCATCCAGGTGAGGCCTGTCGCACTCACCTCGATCGTCGTGGCACCAGTCGCACTCCCCCGGGAGACTTTCGTCGTCCGATGATGACATTTCCTATACGTTCATAATTCAAAGACTAAATTAGATCATTATTATTCAACTAATCATATGCATATGCCTTGCATAGTGCTCTCCAATTTGAGCATTCAATAAGAAAAATCAAACCGCAAAATTAAGTAGTATTCAAATTAGGATGCCTTCAATTATAATAAAAACTACATCATCTCCATGTGTCCGCACATCGAATATTATCACTAATACACGTTGAATACTATATATCATACATATCGCCAGTACAGCTAGAACCGTAGCGCCCGACGGGTATCGGCGCGGGCGGTGGACACCCAAAGGGAAGGAACCATCACAGGATCATAGCTCAAGTGAGATCCCAGAAGAACCTGCCAGGTATTCTCGAACCTGCCCTCCAACGCAACCATGTACCGACGGACGTGCTGGTCCTCCTCGCTGACACGGTGGCGTACCACCTCCGCGGTGTCCGGAAGCCTCGGCACCGTCACTGGCCCACGCGACCACCACCAAACAAGGATCGGGTCAACGACGGGCTGGCTCCTCACCAAGCTACGCCCCCCGGAAGGTAGCGCCTCCCAGTACCACCCCGGCGGAGCCCAGTCCCGGACATGGCCCATCTGGTCAAGCAGGTGTCGTCCGCCCCTGACTCGACGACGAGGATGCGGGATAGGCATCGTCCACGTCAATGCAGGAATAATTACTTTAACTAAAAAAATAAACTAGTTCTATTAATTTTCTTGCTAAAAATAAACTACTTCTATAGTAAAATAAACCAGTTTTATTAAATCAACTAGTTCAACTACTAAGCACTTACTATAAATAGAATAATGTATTACTTACTAAAAATAAACAAGTTTACCTAGTTCTAACTAATTCCATTAAACACTTTCTAAGTAGTACTAATTACTAAAAGTTAATTATCGGGGAGGGGGGTATGTCGACAACGACATACCCGATAACAAAAAATAAGAAGAGGAAGAAGAAGAAAAAAAGAGGAGAAGAAGAAAGGAAAAGGAGAAGAAAAAAAAGAAAAAAAAGGAGAAGAAGAAGGAATAATAGAGGAGAACAAGAAGAATTCTTCTTCTTCTCCTATATTCCTTCTTCTTCTCTTCTTTTTTTTTCTTCTTTTTCATCTTCTTATTTATTTCTCCTATTATTTTTCTCCTCTTCTTCTTCTCCCTTCTTCCTCTTCTTATTTTCCTTTTTTCTCTCCTTCTTTTTCTTCTAAATATGAACATATACATAAATGACTTTGATCATACATAATGTTCAGATTCCTACACAATATGAACAAAATTACAACAGAAAAAAAATAATAAAAATTCTATGAAAAATTGACATATTATTTGCATATATATGAACACACAAACTTTTGCATATGCAACAATAATATCACCAAAAAAATGTAGGAACAGAAAAAAATTCTAACTTTTGCATCTAAACTATACATCTAAATTAAGTACAACTAAATTAACTATACATCTAAATTAACTATACATCCTAACTATACAACTAAATTAACTATACATTCTAATTAAATTAGGAAGTTACGCAAGCCGGGCCGACGATCGACGAGGAGGGGCACGGCGTCGGCGGCGAGGAGGCAGGGGGGCACGGGGCGGCGACGGCGACGGCGCGGTTGGGGGCGACGGCAGGGGCGGCGGACGGCGACGGTGAGGGCACGGCATCGGCGGCGAGGAGGCAGGGGGGCACGGGGCGGCGACAGCGACGGCGCGGTCGGGGGCGACGGCAAGGGCGGCGGACGGCGACGGTGAGGGCACGGCGTCGGCGGTGAGGAGGCAGGGGGCACGGGGCGGCGACGGCGACGGCGAGGCATGGGCGACCGCTTCGGGGTGGCGCAGGGCGGCGACGGCGTCGGGGCGGCGCGGGACGGCGTCAGAGGGGCGCGGGACGGCGCGCGGCGACGACGGCGACGCGCAGCCTGGCGGCCTCGTCGATCAGGCGGGGAAGAACGAACTGAATGAAAATTTCACAAGTGCTACTTATATAGACGAAGCATTGGTCCCGGTTCGTGGCACCAACCGGGACTAGTGCCTCCCTTTAGTCCCGGTTGGTGCCACCAACCGGGACCAAAGGCCACTTTTCGGCAGTCCAAAGGGCGGGAAGCGGAGGCCTTTGGTCCCGGTTGGTGGAACCAACCGGGACTAAAGGGAGGCATTGGTCCAGGTTGGTGCTACGAACCGGGACCAAAGGTATGCATTGGTCCCGGTTCGTGGCACCAACCGGGACCAATATCCTGCACCTGCCAAAGCCGCGGTGCGGTGGGATGTTTAGTCCCACCTCGCTAGCTGAGGAGCGGCCACACCTGTTTATAAGCGCTGCCTCGCCATCTCCATCGAACTCCTTAGAACTGCAGGCCTATGGGCCTAATCTCACACCGCTATGCATGTGGACCTGCTGGGCCTTCTGCGGGCCTGAATCCTGGCCCATGGATGGGCTTCTAGTCGTATTCAGGCCGTGGTGGCCCAGTAGGTGGCATCTCTTTTTCTGTTTTCCTATTTATTTTTTTCATTTCTACTTAGAACTAAATGCTTATAGTTTTTTAGTGATTTCTTTTTTCTTTTAGGTCACAAAAATTATAAACTTTCTGTTAGTGCCATTAGTTTTCAAATTAGAATAGTTAAAATTTGAATTCTTTGAAATTTGTGTGAATCTCAAGTTTGTGATTAGCTTTACTAGTGCCATTAGTTTTTCGTTTCTACTTAGAACTAAATACTTATAGTTTTTTAGTGATTTCTTTTTTCTTTTAGGTCACAAAAATTATAAACTTTCTGTTAGTGCCATTAGCTTTAAAATTTGAATAGTTTAAATTTGAATTTTTTAAAATTTGTGTGAATCACTAGTTTACTAAATTTGTGTGAAAACACTTTGTGTATTATATTTACTATGTACAATCTTTCTGCACAGAGATACCAAAAATTATAAACTTTCTGTTAGTGCCATTAGTGTCAAATTAGAATAGTTAAAATTTGAATTCTTTGAAATTTGTGTGAATCTCAAGTTTGTGATTAACTTTACTAGTGCCATTATACTTTCATTTCTACTTAGAACTAAATACTTATAGTTTTTTAGTGATTTTTTTCTTTTAGGTCACAAAAATTATAAACTTTCTGTTAGTGCCATTAGATTTAAAATTTGAATAGTTTAAATTTGAATTTTTTAAAATTTGTGTGAATCACTAGTTTATGAATCACTAGTTTACTAAATTTCTGTGAAAACACTTTGTATAATAGTTAAAATTGATTTTTAAGTCAATCTTTTTCCTGCTATTTAATAGTAGGTGGCACTTTTTTTTGTTTTTTTGTTTTGTGGTGATTTCTTTTTTATTTTAGGTCACAAAAATTATAAACTTTCTGTTAGTGCCATTAGTTTTAAAATTTGAATAGTTTAAATTTGAATTTTTTAAAATTTGTGTGAATCACTAGTTTATGAATAACTTTACTATAAACTTTCTGTTAGTGCCATTATACTCAATTTGGTAATTTTAGTTAGTCATAACAAATATTATAGGCATTTTTTTTTCTTTTTTGCTATTTTTTTTTCATTTCTACTTAGAACTAAATACTAATAGTTTTTTAGTGATTTCTTTTTTCTTTTAGGTCAAAAAAATAATAACTTCTCTGTTAGTGAACATAGATGCACTTATAGAGAAAATTAAACATAAATTCATAATCAATTTCTATTTATGAATTTATGTCCAATTTTCCTCTATAGGTGCATCTATTTTCACTTTGAGGGGAGCTCAACAATGCAGAGAGGGGCGGGCTTATAAACAGGTGTCGGCGCCCTTCGGTTGGCGAGGTGGGACTAAACTGTGGGTGCAGCGAGGGCCGACCCTTTAGTCCCGGTTCATGGCACGAACCGGGACTAAAGGCGAGCCTTTGGTCCTGGCTCATGCCACGAACCGGGACCAATGATGGTGGGCCAGGAGCCAGGCCCATTGGTCCCGGTTCGTCCCACCAACCGGGACCAAAAGGTCCAGGCGAACCGGGACCAATGGCCCACGTGGCCCGGCCGGCCCCCTGGGCTCACGAACCGGGACCAATGCCCCCATTAGTCCCAGTTCTAGACTGAACCGAGACTAATGGGCTGCCCCGGCCTGGACCATAGCCCCCTTTTCTACTAGTGGTCGGTCATCAACCGCCCCCTCCTCGGCAGCGGCCTTGCCGGCCTCCCCGGCAGGCCCTTGCCGGTCTCCTCGGCATCGTCCTTACCGGTCTCCCGGCCGGCTCCTTGGCGGCATCCTCAGCAGCATCCTTGGCGACCTCCTCGGCGGCGATTTTGTTGGCCTCGGCCTCAGCGTCCCTGGCGACCTCCCCGATGACAGTATCTATGTTCTCCTGGTCCACCGAGGGAGCGCCTGAATGCCAAGAAGGGTGATGAGGCAGAGCCGAATCAAAGTACAAAAAGAAAAAAGAACAAATAGGGACAGAAGGCAAATAACTCACCCGTGCTGGGATCGGAATAAGTGGCCCCCTCCCCACCAAGATTCGGTGCCGGGACGGAGCCGCCGGCACCCGGGTTCGCCTCCTCCTCCTCCTCCTCCTCCTCCTTCGTGTGTATGGGCTTTGTGCTTAGCACCCTTGCCGGGGACGACCCTCAGGGTGGCGTGGTTGATGGGGGAGGCGTGGTGGGGGTGGCCCTTAGTGGCTCCTCCTGCTGCCGTCCTCCTCCTGCAACAATGACAAGGTCAGCGCCAAGAGATCATACCCCAACGCATGTCGATAGGGAGTGAGTGATGAACGCACGCTGGGGGCTGTGCCGGGGGATGCTATCCGTACTGCTCTCCACTACCAGCGGCGTACTCGAGGTGCCCGCCGGGGGCTGGCTGCCCAATGAGGCCCTGGCTCTCTTCGCCACCCTCTGGGCCAGCTGTAGGATCGAAAGTATGTCTAGAGGGGGGGTGATTAGACTACTTGACCAAATAAAAATCTAGCCTTTTCCCAATTTTAGTTCTTGGCAGATTTTAGCTATCTTAACACAAGTCAAGCAATCTCCACACAATTCAAGCAAGCATGCAAAAGAGTATATGAGCAGCGGAAAGTAAAGCATGCAACTTGCAAGAATGTAAAGGGAAGCGTTTGGAGGATTCAAACGCAATTGGAGACACAGATATTTTTGTCATGGTTCCGATAGGTGGTGCTATCGTACATCCACGTTGATGGAGACTTCAACCCATGGAGGGTAACGGTCGCGCGAGTCCACGGAGGGCTCCACCCATAAGGGGTCCACGAAGAAGCAACCTTGTCTATTCCATCACGGCCGTCGCCCACGAAGGACTTGCCTCACTAGCGGTAGATCTTCACGAAGTAGGTGATCTCCTTGCCCTTACAAACTCCTTGGTTCAACTCCACAATCTTGTCGGAGGCTCCCAAGTGACACCTAGCCAATCTAGGAGACACCACTCTCCAAGAAGTAACAAATGGTGTGTTGATGATGAACTCCTTGCTCTTGTGCTTCAAATGATAGTCTCCCCAACACTCAACTCTCTCTCACAGGATTTTGATTTGGTGGAAAGAAGATTTGAGTAGAAAGCAACTTGGGGAAGGCTAGAGATCAAGATTCATATGATTGGAATGGAATATCTTGACCTCAACACGTGAGTAGGTAGTTCTCTCTCAGAAAATATGTATTGGAAGTGTAGATATGTTATGATGGCTCTCTCCACGAATGAAGAGTGGGTGGAGGGGTATATATAGCCTCCACACAAAATCTAACCGTTACACACAATTTGCCAAACTCGGTGGGAGCGAATGGTTAAACTCGGTCAGACCGATTCAGCAAACCTAGTGACCGTTAGGATTTTCGGTGGGACTGAGATGCAACTCGGTAGGACCGATATGGTTAGGGTTAGGGCATAACGTAATCTCGGTGTGACCGATTACACAAACTCGGTGGGACCGATTTTGGTAATAAGCTAACCAGAGAGTTGGTCAGGTAAACTCGGTGGGACCGATTCGCTCATCTCGGTGAGACCGAAATGTTACAAAAGGGAAACAGAGAGTTTACATTGCAATCTTGGTGGGACCGATCGCTCAACTCGGTAAGACCGAAACGTTACGAAGGGAAACCGAGAGATTACAATCCCATCTCGGTGAGACCGAGATCCCTATCGGTGAGACCGATTTGCCTAGGGTTTGTGGCAGTGGCTATGACATTTGAAACTCGGAGGCGCCGGATAGAAAGAATCGGTGGGGCCGAGTTTAACTTTTGGTTTAGGTCATATGTGGATGTAGGGAAGGTAGTTGAGGGTTTTGGATCATATCGCTAAGCACTTTGAGCAAGCAAGCCATTAAGCAACACCTCATCCCTCCTTGATAGTATTGGCTTTTCCTATAGACTCAATGTGATCTTGGATCACTAAAATATAAAATGTAGAGTCTTGAGCTTCAAGCTTGAGCCAAACTTTTTGTCCTTAGAATTTTGAGGGATCCACTTTCCTCATCCATGCCATGCCATTCATTGAGCTTTTCCTGAAATATTAATCTTGGAATAATGTTAGCTCAATGAGCTATATGTTGTTAGGAATTACCAAAACCACCCAGGGATAGTTGCACTTTCAATCTCCCCCTTTTTGGTAATTGATGACAACATATAGATCAAAGCTTCGACAAATGATAATAAGAGAAAAACATCGTCGCTTTGAGAAGTATGTGATAAGCAAGAGCTCCCCCTAAATTTGTGCATAGTTTAAGATTTGCTTTGGACTGCAAATGCACAAGGAATTAGGATCATGGGTTACTCTTCCATGTCACATACATCTTGGTGGAGCGCTCAAAATGATAAGAATTAAATACATGCACTCATCACCAAGCAAAGTGAATGATCAAATAGGGATAAAATGATAGTATCGTCCAACAAGCATTAATGTAGCATATGATCAAACACACATGATCATCCAAGTATCACAAACAAGCAAATAAAGTTCAACCACCAAAGCAAGAGAGAATAAAAAGCAACGCTCTCTCTCAAAGCCTATGATCTATACATTTTTCTCCCCCTTTGGCAACAAGTTACCAAAAAGTTCATAGAAAATGCATAGCACTAGAACGACTCTAAGGCTTGATCTTCAGGTGGTGGAGTCCGGATAACTCCAAGAACGAAGGCTTCAGTTGATGTAGATGGAGCTGGAGCTGGGGTAGGTGCTGGAGCTGGTGGCACTGAAGCTGTAGTTGGTGCAGATGAAGTGGCTCTAGTGTCTGATACTGGTACTGCAGTTGACCTCTCAGCTCTAGGCACTCTGGCAAATGCATCAGTGGTTATTCTGCCCTTCCTCTCCTGCATGTCATCCTGTAGCTGCTCCACAACTGACTGAATCTCAGTTACTTTGACATCTAAATCATAGAATTTTTGTTCCATGATTCTTTCCAGGCTCTCCTGGTTTTGAGTTAGGGTGGCCGACCCCTTCTCAATCCTCAGAGTTGATGCTATCAAATAACTAAGCTGGTCCTGCTTGCTTTTCAAAAAGTACTCAGATGCCTCCTCTTGAGTTGGCATCTTGGCAGCCTTCTCTTTCTTTGCTTTCTCCTTCTTTTCTTGAGCTTGTACTGATGATTGTTCATTCTCATTCATCACAACTTGATTGTCCTCGAAGTCTGGGTAGATAGGCAAGTGTTCTTTATCCAACAAGTATGTGCCTGTGCCCATCTTTGAGTTTATCAACTCCTGAATTTGTGGGGCATATCCACAACTTCTTTTCTGGTCAGCTGCAGTCCTCTTGATAGTTTCAACTATAAGGCTCATGAACTTGAACTTCTATGGCACATCAAATATATGTAGCAAGTTAATTGCATGGCCTCTGATCATTCTGTGATCACCAGACTTGGGCAAAAGAGTGTGCCTAAGGATCCAATTGATTGTAGGAAGCCCTGACAGAAGAAAATGGACTGGCCCAAACTTGAAAGTCTCAAGAGCTTTGTTTGGTATCTCCTTGTACATTTGTGACATAGAATTGTGATCCATCTTTTTCTTGGCATAAACATTCAAGTCATCTTCTCTTTCCTTTGGGGTATTGATCAGATTGGCCCATTCCTCAATAGTTGAGTGATACCTTGTACCTTCAGACATCCATACTATCCTACCATCTGGATAGAAGTGTGCTGTGGAGTAGAATTGCATTATGAGCTCCTCATTCCACTTTGTGAGCTTCTGCCCAACAAAGTCTGCAAGTCCACAAGCACTGAAGCTGTCATGCACTCCATGTAGGTCCAGTCGACCCACCTCATATCACACACTATAGGTTTCTTGTCCAGCAGCACTATCTCATAGAAATCTTGTTGTTCCTTTGTGTGGAACCTGTAATCAACAGCAGTCCTTCTCCTGGTGGCATATGGATCTGACTCTCTCCCTTTCCTCAGTCCTGAGTCTCTTCTGAGCTTCATGTTCTCAGCCACAGGATGAGCATCATTGTGGTCTGGAATCTTGGGCTTCAACTTTCTCAGAACATGCTCTTCATCATCTTCATCAGCAGCAACTTCAGGCACTGAGGCTTTGTTCTTCTCAGCAGCAGATATGTTTCTAGTATTTCTCTTTGGTGCAGTCTTGGGCTTGGAGGCAGCTTTGAGTGCTTCTTTGGGCTTTGAGGTTGCAGCCCCTGTCCTGATAGCATCACCCATAAGCTTCTGGGCCTTAGGTGCTCGTGCAGCAACCTCTTCTTCTTCTTCTTCTTCAGAAGAGTGCTTCTCAAATTCGGCCATTGGATCAACTTTCTTGCACCATCTGCCCCTCTTTCTTTCCTTCTTCTCTTTTGCAGCCTCATCTCCTATAGTTGACTTGGAGGGTTTCTGAGAGGATGCCCTGGCTTTGGACATTGGCTGTCTTCCTGCTGTCCTTTTGGTCTTCAGACCTGGCTTAGTGGCTGCAGCTGAGCCATATTCCTTTTTCAGCACTTTCTTCTTTGATGTGGCTTCCTCTTCCTCTGCCACATAATCTTCATCCTCAGACTCTGAAGTTCTTTTCTTGCTTGCTCTAGTGGCAGCCTTTGGCAAATTGCTTGGGGTGCTTCTGCTACCCTCATCTAAGCTAGTAGAGGGACTAGTTCCCTCACTCATGTGAACTTGATCCTCTGACTTGTTCTGGCTGTCACTCTGGCCAGTCATGTTGCAAACACTAACTGCAGACCCTGTGAATAGATTGTAGATGAGATAGAGTGGATGAGCATCACAAAATACAGAGATTTTTGCAAAAGAATGAATCAAAAACTTAGTTTTAGTTTTCCACATAAAGCATTTCAGATCAACCGATTTGCAAACTCGGTGATACCGAAGCAGCTGTTGGAACCTAAACTAGTGAACTCGGTCAGACCGAGTCACAGTTCGGTGGCACCGAGACTGCTAGGGTTTCACAAAGTCCTGAACTCGGTCACACCGATTTGCAATTCTCGGTCAGACCGAGAACCACATGTGCAATGGCCTTGGCCGAATCGGTGGAACCGAGTTCTGCAACCCGGTGGGTCCGAGATGGTTTTGGCGGAAACCTAACCCTAAATTTTCAATTCAACTCTAATCTACGGAGTGTTTTGACTGGATAGAAGCATTTCAATCGTGGCAAGACTCATGATGAACACAATGTGCTAGGAATCGGACAGGGATAGCACTGTGATCGAGTCCATACCCTAGTTCGGCGATGAACTCGCTACGGCAGCAACGGCGGGGAAGAATCCCGTTGACGGCGGCGGAGACCAGCAACAGGAGGCGGCTGGCGACGAGGAGGACGATCCGGAGACCCAGGAGGCAGAGCAAGCTATGCGCGGGCGAAGGGGTTTCGGAGAAATTTCCAAAATTTTGCCCGTGAGTATATATAGCCCGACCCTGTCAGTGTGACCGAGTGTCGGTGGCACCGAGATGCATAACTGTTGACAGTTACAGCAACTCGGTCTAACCGAAAAGTTCAAATGGGTTGCACCGAGATTGAAAACCTAGATCGACTTAGTGATCTCGGTATGACCAAAATGGAGGAATCAGTCATACCAAAACACACAAAGAAGTTTTGGAAGTTTAAGTCTATGACGAATCGGGGACTCCGAGTGCTCCTCACACAGAGTGGTTCGAATCTGACTTGACCAAATTTTGTGATGTAGCATGAATAGAGTTTGAGACGAGAAAAGCATAGATAGCTAGAGAAGGTTCTTAGGCATTCTTGTCCATCCACTTGGCCAAAGAAAAAGAAACCAATCAATCAAAACAACAAGTGTATGTCCTCGAATGAGTAAAATATGCAATCAACATGCTCACACAATAAAATGGCAAATGAAATATGTGGCAAAGCATGCACAACCAATTCTAGCATCTATCAAACAATTTGTGATGACTAGGTCATCTATATATGAGTATATTGACTTAGGAGTCAAATGAGAACATTTGATCATAGGTCATACTCATCGTTTAAGCACAAGTGGGGTTACCACTTTTACATAAAACATTGTTGTGTTCACACCATTAGAGTTGCTTTAGCTCAATTTTTAGAGTAAAGCTCCCCCTATATGTGAGATCCACCCTAAGAGGGACGAACTAACCTTGGGTTTTGTCGATGATGACTTCATGTAGATGTTGAAGATGTGGATGCTCAATGTTGATGTAGATCATTTGGATCTATCCATTGGAGTGAGTTGCACTTTCAATACCTACATGGGTTAGTCCCACAAGGAACAAACAAGAATATCCATAGACATAGAGTGATGCACACACAAGATGATGTCTATGAAAGCTTTTAGGTTACCTTGTCCCTTGTCTTACCAACAAGAGGGTTTGTGACTCCTTGAACTAGTGCAAGATGTGGAAGTTGATTGCACTTGTTCTTGCCAAGAAGATAAGAGTGAAGTATGTTGGCGGAGTCACCCTCAAGAACTCTCTAGTTCTTCTTCGGGATCCACGCCATCTTGATGGGAATCCTCGGGGTTGTAGTTGTACTTGATGAAGTGGAACATGATGTAGTCTTGGGAACCCACTTGACTAAGGCCTTAGGAGCTTCTTCAAATGCATCAATTTCCTCTTGAAGCTTGTCCTTGCCTTTTTTGCTTGTGGTCTTGTGGTGGAAGATCATCTTGAGCTTGTGTCCCTTTGAAAGAAGTAGGATCATACTTCTCTTGTTGAGGAACAAACTTCGTCTTGTGGTATTGATCTTCTTCCCACTCAACTCCATTGACATTGAACTTTCGTTCAAAACCAACACCTTGATTCTTTCGGTGCCTTCCTTGCTTGCGTACAATTTCCTCGAATTGCTTACTTCCGGCAAGGCTCTTGTAAACACATTTCTCTATAATTCCCTTCAATAAGCTATTTTCTTGCTCAAGTGTAACTTGGCTAAGAGAATCATTAGTGGAATCAAGAGAACTACTAGAAGCAACAATATTGGATTTAGCATGATTATTGTTACTACTACAGGAAGAATCTTTCTTGTTCTTGTTACTAGACTTGACTTGAGGCATGTAAGTGGATAAGAGTAAATGCTTGGAAATGTAAAAGAAATTTTCTTATGAAGATCATCATTGATTGCTTTTAAGAACTCATGCTCTTGCTCAAGGTTGAGCTTTTCAAAGCGTAATTTCTCATGAGTCCTTAAAAGTTCTCGATGATCTCCTAAGATAGTTTCATGAGCTAACTTAAGAGTGTTTAGTTCTTTAGTTAGAGACTCAATCTTCTCCTTATCCTTGTCATTCATTTTATCTTGATTAGCATGATTAATTGACGTTTTACCATAGTATTCATCACTAGAGTTGTCAACAAGTAAATCATCATCACCTAACAAGTCATCTTCATCACTATTGAAATCAACATACTCGGGGTGTGATACCTTTGGGCCTTTAGACATGAAGCATGTTCCAACTCCTTCATTTGGTGAGTCAAATATGTCGTAGGAGTTGGTTGTCACAAGTGCTAGACCGGCAACACCTTCATCTTGAGTATATTCGGAGTCGGGGTGATAGCTTCTCTCGGAGTGGTTGTCGGAGCCGGAGCCGGATACCCATTCACCAACATGAGCTTGATGTCTTCGTTTTGTGTAGCTCCTTGATGACTTGTCCTTTCTTTCCGAATCCTTGCTTCTCCGTGAGGATCTTCGTTCATAACGATCATCTCTACTCCTTCTTTCTCTAGATGGTGATTCTTCTCTTCTACTTCTTCTCTTGGGAGAATCTTCTCTTCTCTTGTAGGGGGCCATACACTCACTGGAATAGTGTCCAGGCCTTCCACAATTGTAGCAGTTTCGCTCTCGACTAGAAGGTCATTCGTCATTGTCGGACCTTGACTTGGAGCTTCTCTCTTTGCTTCTACTCTTGTAGAACTTGTTGAAGTTCTTCACCATTAAGCTCAATTCTTCACTGAAGGTTTGTTTCTCACTCGATGATGTGGGGGCTTCACATGAGGCTTTGTAAGCACCACATGATTTGTTGTGAAGTTCCTCTTTATCCTTGAGTGACATCTCATGAGCAACAATTCTTCCGATGACTTCCGTTGGCTTGAGATCTTTGTAATTTGGCATCATTTGGATCAATGTGCACACGGTATCATATTTTCCATCCAAGGCTCTTAGGATCTTCTTGATGATGAATCTATCGGTCATCTCTTCACTCCCTAAGCCGGCAATCTCATTTGTGATAAGAGCAAGCCTAGAGTGCATTTCAGCGACACCTTCACCATCCTTCATTTTGAACTTGTCAAGTTGACTTTGAAGCACATCCAATTTTGGATTCCTTGACGGAGTCGGCACCTTCGTGCATATCAATCGAAGTATCCCAAATTTCCTCTACATTCTCAAGACGGCTGATTTTGTTGAATTCTTCGGGGCACAATCCGTTGAAGAGGATATCACAAGCTTGAGCATTGTATTGTAGCATCTTTAACTCTTCCGCGGTAGCTTCACGGTTCGGTTCTTTCCCGTCAAAGAATTCACCTTGCAAGCCAATACACACAATAGCCCAAACGGCGGGGTTATGTCCAAGAATAAGCATTTTCATCTTATGCTTCCAACTAGCAAAATTAGTACCATCAAAGTAAGGACCTCTACGGTGATAATTTCCCTCGCTAGACGCCATACTCTCCTAGGTTGTGAAACCAAGGCTATAACCACCAAAAGCTATGGAAATCAAAGCAAATGGAGACCAAAGCTCTGATACCACTTGTAGGATCGAAAGTATGTCTAGAGGGGGTGATTAGACTACTTGACCAAATAAAAATCTAGCCTTTTCCCAATTTTAGTTCTTGGCAGATTTTAGCTATCTTAACACAAGTCAAGTAATCTCCACACAATTCAAGCAAGCATGCAAAAGAGTATATGAGCAGCGGAAAGTAAAGCATGCAACTTGCAAGAATGTAAAGGGAAGGGTTTGGAGGATTCAAACGCAATTGGAGACATGGATGTTTTTGTCGTGGTTTCGATAGGTGGTGCTATCGTACATCCATGTTGATGGAGACTTCAACCCACGGAGGGTAACGGTTGCGCGAGTCCACGGAGGGCTCCACCCACGAGGGGTCCACGAAGAAGCAACCTTGTCTATTCCATCACGGCTGTCGCCCACGAAGGACTTGCCTCACTAGCGGTAGATCTTCACGAAGTAGGCGATCTCCTTGCCCTTGCAAACTCCTTGGTTCAACTCCACAATCTTGTTGGAGGCTCCCAAGTGACACCTAGCCAATCTAGGAGACACCACTCTCCAAGAAGTAACAAATGGTGTGTTCATGATGAACTCCTTGCTCTTGTGCTTCAAATGATAGTCTCCCCAACACTCAACTCTCTCTCACAGGATTTTGATTTGGTGGAAAGAAGATTTGAGTGGAAAGCAACTTGGGGAAGGCTAGAGATCAAGATTCATATGATTGGAATGGAATATCTTGAACTCAACACATGAGTAGGTAGTTCTCTCTCAGAAAATGTGTATTGGAAGTGTAGATATGTTCTGATGGCTCTCTCCACGAATGAAGAGTGGGTGGAGGGGTATATATAGCCTCCACACAAAATCTAATCGTTACACACAATTTGCCAAACTCGGTGGGACCGAATGGTTAAACTCGGTCGGACCGATTCAGCAAACCTAGTCACCGTTAGGATTTTCAGTGGGACTAAGATGCAACTCGGTAGGACCGATACGGTTAGGGTTAGGGCATAACGTAATCTCGGTGTGACCAATTACACAAACTCGGTGGGACCAATTTTGGTAATAAGCTAACCAGAGAGTTGGTCAGGTAAACTCGGTGGGACCGATTCGCTCATCTCGTTGAGACCGAAATGTTACAAAAGGGAAACAGAGAGTTTACATTGCAATCTCGGTGGGACCGATCGCTCATCTCGGTAAGACCGAAACGTTATGAAGGGAAACAGAGAGATTACAATCCCATCTCGGTGAGACCGAGATCCCTATCGGTGAGACCGATTTGCCTAGGGTTTGTGGCAGTGGCTATGACATTTGAAACTCGGTGGCGCCGGATAGAAAGAATCGGTGGGGCCGACTTTAACTTTTGGTTTAGGTCATATGTGGATGTGGGAAGGTAGTTGAGGGTTTTGGAGCATATCACTAAGCATTTTGAGCAAGCAAGCCATTAAGCAACACCTCATCCCTCCTTGATAGTATTGGCTTTTCCTATAGACTCAATGTGATCTTGGATCACTAAAATATAAAATGTAGAGTCTTGAGCTTCAAGCTTGAGCCAAACTTTTTGTCCTTAGAATTTTGAGGGATCCACTTTCCTCATCCATGCCATGCCATTCATTGAGCTTTTCCTGAAATATTAATCTTGGAATAATGTTAGCTCAATGAGCTATATGTTGTTAGGAATTACCAAAACCACCCAGGGATAGTTGCACTTTCACCAGCATCTCCACGTATCTGCAAAGATCAAAACAAGTCAACAAAGCGGCGCGGTCTGAGTGGACGGAGATGACAAAAGACAGGATACTTACTCATCCTCCGCCTCCTCTTTGATACGTCTCCGTCATATCTACAATTTTTTATTGTTCCATGCTAATATTATGCAACTTTCATATACTTTTGGCAACTTTTTATATTATTTTTGGAACTAACATATTGATCCAGTGCCCAGTGCCAGTTCATGTTTGTTGCATGTTTTATGATTCGTAGAAACCCCATATCAAACAGAATCCAAACAGGATAAAAACGGACATCAAGCGTGCGTAGAGTTGTATCGGTGGTCGATAGAACTTTAGGGAATATTTGTTCTACCTTTAGCTCCCTGTTGGGTTCGACACTCTTACTTATCGAAAGAGGCTACAATTGATCCCCTATACTTGTGGGTTATGAAGACCTTTTTCTGGCGCCGTTGCCGGGGAGCAATAGCGTGGGGTGAATATTCTCGTGTGTACTTGTTTGCTTTATCACTAAGTAATTTTTATTTGCTATTCTTAGTTGTTCTCTATCTTTAGTTATGGATATGGAACACGAAATACCAAAAAAAAATAGGTTTACTTGCTACTCATGGAGATGGGGAACCTTCTAAAACCCTCGATGCGCCTCCTCTCCAAGGCCGGAGGATCGTCAGCCTCGGCCTCCTCCTCGGTCGACTCGTGGACCACGTCTTCAATGAGAGGGGCCCCGGTGTCGGTGCTGCTGGCCTCCCCAGTGGACTCCGCCCACCTGGCAAGCTCATTCTCCTCCGCGGCAGCCTCGGCATCGTCCCCCACATGGCCGGCACTGCCAGACTCCGTGGCGAGCTCCGCCTCTGCCCCCTGGCGGTGGTGTAGTCCAACTCCACTTGGCTATGGTCGGCACGGACGTACTTCTCCGACATCTTGTCGAAGAACTCCTGCACCTGGTCCGCCCCCGGCTCGGCCCAGTTTGGGTCAAGCCCATGCACGTTGAAGTCCAGCATCATGGCGATGATGTCGTTACGGCGAGAGTTGTTGCTTAGTGGGACCACTCCCGCCGGCAGCCCAACAAGGGCCCCTTGACGACCTTGCCGGCCTTCACGGCCTTGCTGGACCTCTCGGCCCTGCCGTCGTGGTACACGTCGAGCTGAAAAAGCCTCTGGCACAAGTGGGCGTGCCTGATCACCGTGAGGTTGTGGTCCAAGCCAGGGCGAAGCCTCATGATGTCGGCCGCGTTCGTGAAGAGCCAGGCCGGCCTCCCCTTGTTGTGCAATGGAGCGATTCGGCGGCGGATGAAATCTGCCCCGATCATCTCAAGGGCGAGCTCCGCCTTGGTGAGGCAATGAATCCTAGTGGTGGTGACCGTGAGCTTCTCACCGTCGGCATCGACATTGCTCCAATCGTCTCTGCGAACCAGCGGCGCCTGGCGAACCTGGCAAAATTCCTACGGGTCCTCCTCTTCAATCCAGCACCACCAGCCCCACCACTCCTCCCACCCCTCCTTCTGGGTGCCCTCCGGATATGTCCCCTTCCCCTGGCTCCTTGGGATCCAGGCGACACAGCCGGAAACGGCGACCCCCTTCTGGATCAGAGGAAAGAAGTAGTGGTGGAAGAGCGCAGTGTTGGGATACACCCCGGCGAAGCCTTCGTAGAGATGGGCAAAAAGATCCATGCATGCCACAACATTTCGAGTAAAATCCAGAAGGTGGAAGCCGTAGGTGTGCATGACGTCACTGAAGAAATCGGAGAAAGGGGGGCAAAGCCCGCAGGAAAAGTAGTCGACGAGGAATGGGTACCGATCCGGGCCGGCCTTGGCGCAGCCGGCAGGGATGATGCGTGTGGCAGGGTGCCCCTTCGTCTTACACCCCCATAGGGGCCTGAAGTAATCGTGGAGGTGGATCGCGTCGACCGTCTATGGAAAGTAGGCAAGCTGCGTCCGCCACACCGCCGCCTCACTCTCCGGCGCCTCTTTCTCCCCAGCATCCTTGGCCACTCCCTTGCCCTGCTGGTTTTTGGCGCCATGGCAGCTGGAGGGGGGGACTAAGAATCAAGAGCAATGGGGGACAGCAAGGGCGCGATAGCGGCGGCGAGCGAAAGCGAGAGCTTGAGGAGGCATAGGAAAGGGATGGCTATTCCGAGAATGGGGAAGACACAGACGGTAAATGGGCGTCGCGCCTGTGGTTTCTCCTTTTTACCAGGAACGCGCGGGCTGTTCCGTTACCATTTACCACGATGTGACACATGAGGGCAGCGGCCGCCCCACGCATGCCCCCCACGTCACACACGACCCTCCATGACGCACATTCAACGCGGGTCGTGGGGAAGCGCAAGCGAGCGAAGGAATTACTGCGGTAAAATTCCGCCCCGCCTGCGCGTGCACCATTCTGGGCCAGGCCCAACAACGCATTGCGCTTATGTGTGGCCCAGGCCCGGGGGCTCCTGTCGATGTACAAAAGTAGGGGCCCCTTTTTGTACCCCTCTACTTGTGCACGGGCAGTCAGAGTCGTGCCTCTAGCCACACTTAGCAGGGCAAAGGGAGGAGACAGAAGCACAAGACGGCAAAGCAACGCCAAGACCAAGGAACATAGAGAGCAAAAGGAAGAGGCAGACTCCCCTGGCAAGACCCTTGCCGGGGAAACTTGGCCAACGCTAGCAGAGCAAACCACCCTTGAGCCCAAGGATTCCAGACGCCAACAACCACATTCGGAACCCAGACTCGGGAGGCACCTCCGTGGTGGCATGCAGATATTCGTCAAGATCATACACACACAAGATCATATGAGGACCAGAAGACGACGATCCTCAGCGGGATCCTAGCCGAGGAAATCCACGAGACCCCTGGAAAGATCCTTGCCGGTGACGACCGCGATGCCATGGAAAGACCCTTGCAGGGGCCCCAGTAAGGCCCTTGCCGAAGACACCTGCAGGGTCGCAGCCAGGCCCGCGTCTGCCAAGACTCCATCGTCGTTCCAATGTAGCTGCCAGCCCAACTAGTTGGACAGGCACCTGCGTGGCGACATGTGGCTTTAGGCCAACTCAGCGAACACCTACGTGGTGGCATGCAAATCTTTGTGAAGACCCTACCACCATGCCATCTTAGCAACCTGCCAGCCTACGTGGCGCTGCATGCCTCGTTGGCCTGGACGCATGTCGGAGCAAGACGGAGCGGCGACGGACGGGACGAGCCTTGTCGCTGTCCCCCGATAAAGCAACGGGACACCTAAGGAGCGCATTTAATGTCTCTTTTCCCGTAATGACAAGTGATAAGCTTGTGTACTGTACACCTTTCCACCTCGTGTGTGCCACTGTGGCAACCCCTTTTGTCTATAAAAGGAGGCCTGAGGCGTCCAGGAGAGGGATTAAGATCTTTTGGACTAGACACGCACTATAGCTAGTTCAAGAACTCAAGAACACTCAAATACATACACCAAAGCAGGACTAGGGTTTTACGCATCCTCGCGGCCCGAACCTGGGTAAACGATCTTTGTGCTAGCTCCTAGACCTGCTCTTTGCACAACCCCGCACCCGCCAATCGTAGAAGGGATCCCCGTGATCCCATAGGTGTCGTTTCCACCGATACTTTGCACAAAGAGCATCAATGCGAGCTTCTTTCTGAGTTGAAACACCTTCATTGATCTTCCTGAGGATGTCACATAATTCCTTCATAATTTCACACTGGCGATACCGAAGAAAATAAGAACAAGAGAGATGGCCACCTATTTCATCTTTGGCCTAAGCATCCATCTGGATAAGTTTCTTCTCGTGGTCAGTGGAAACTTGAGGCACTTCGACTATGAACCCATTCTGCACCACATTCCACATCTCATTGTCAATTGCTCGGAGGGGGATCTTCCTCTTCTCTTTCCAGAAAGGGTAGTACGTCCATTGAAGATTGGTATCTTGAGGTGCGACCTTTAGCTTGCTGAAGAAATACTTAAACTCCAAGGTTGTTAGATCAAAATAAGCAGAATGAAGTTTGAAGCTACACTTGCACCTGCCAGTTCACCAACACTCTGTCCTGGTTTAGCCACGACAGATGTTCTAGTATGAGGACTTAGTCATGAGGCCATCGCAATTAGGTAGTAGTTGACCGAGGTTGATCAGAATCGAGAGATGCGAGTTTTACCCAGGATCGGCCCCTCGCATTGGAGGTAAAAGCCTACATCCTCCTTGATTGATATTGATGATGATGACGATCTCGATTACAAGGGCAGTGTTTCGCTACCTCTATCTCGAGAGCATCTACTTTGATCTTTTCTAAGACTTGTCTGTTTGTCTAAACTTGTCCCTCTTGGGGTGCCTGGCCCCTCCTTATATAAGTTAAAGGGGTTGGCTTACATGTAGAGTCCTAATAGGATTAGGATTGGTCTATCTTCTATTACAAGGTGGATACAAGTCCAGGTCTTGCTTCCCTTGACAGGTCTTGCTCTTATTGGACATTCTCCGTGAGCCGGTCGTCCAGGCCTCTCCTTGATTCGGTCTTCTCACGAGCTGCCTTCTAGGCCTTGGGCGTTGTCACTCGTCTGACCCACCTGCCGGGTCACCAGTGAGTCGCCAAGTCCTGGCCAGGTCATACTTTAGGCTGGGTTATACCGCGAGGTATATCCCCGACAACTCCCATACGTCCAACTCCCCCACCACACATATACCAGCCCATCTTCCAGCCCTGACACGTCTCCAACGTATCTATAATTTTTCATTGTTCCATGCTATTGTATTATCAATCTTGCATGTTTTTATGCATTATTATGCTATTTTATATCATTTTCTGGGACTAACCTAATTGGTGCCCAGTGCCAGTTGCAGTTTTTTCCTTGTTTTGTATTTACAAAAAATCAATACCAAACGGAGTCCAAATGGAACGAAACTTTTTGATGAGGTTTCTTGGACCACAAGACAACACTACAAAAAAAGACACATCCTTGAAATTTTGGGCCGGACAAAGTTTTTTTCTGTCATGCTTATGACACTTCTATGATGATAATTGTGACAAAACCCGGTATCATCATAGATGTGATAGGCTCCTACTTATATGACAAAAAATCATGACAGAAAATGGGCTTTTTGTCCTAGGCAGGTCGGAGACGCAGCTGCATGACATTCTTTGGGCCGTCCATGATGGAAAAAACCATGGTAGAAGCGAGGGCGAGGAAAATATTGGGGAGTTCCCGCTTACGGTGGGTGGTCGGGGGCCGAGCGATGCGTGTTTCTCTCGTACACGTACGCGCGTGGGTGTGAGGCATTGGGCGCTAATTGAACCCGAGCGAGGCCTTCGCCTACTGGACTTGAGCGATTGCACTGTAGGCTACGCGTTACTGAACCCGAGCGGTCGATCGATGGCTGTTAACTGAACCAGATCGAGCGATTCCTTCGCTACTGCTGCTAACTAAAGCCGATCGAACCCTGCTGCCTCCTTCCCTTGATGAACAGTGAGCGTTATTGGGGGGGTTTGGATGAACAGTTCCCGGTGGGGGGTTGGATGAACAAGACCCCATGGTAGTAGAGGCTGTTGCCGCTGGATGAACAGGACCGTGATCGAGCCGGTTGGGGCGGATGAATAGGACCCCATGGAGGGCTGGATGAACACGAGGGAGGGCTGGTTGAACAGTAGCTGGTGGAGGGCTGGATGAACAGTAGCCCATGGAGGGGTGGTTGAACAGGACCCCGTGTAGAGGGCTGGTTGAACAGTAGCCGGTGGAGGAGCGGTGGAGGCTGGATGAACAGGAGCCCGTGGATGAATAGTCGCAGGTGGAGGGTGGAGGAGGTCGACGGTGGATGAACATTAGCCCGTGGAGGCAGTCGACGGTACACCACACCCCTCCCGATGAACAGGACCCTCGTTTCGACCGTAGCGCTCCAACACAAGTCCGTTTCCTCCGTTTCGCGGTACGCCACACCCCGCCCAATCAACAGGACCCCGTTTCGACTGTAGGAGGTCCAAGAGAAGTCTATTTCCTCCGTTTTGCAGTACGCTAGACCACTCCCGATGAATAGGATCCCGTTTCAACCGTGGTTGGTCGAACACAAGGCCGTTTCCTCTGTTCTGCGGTACGCCAGGCCTCATATGTTCCGTCCAAGTCGGTTGGCTCTCGATGAACACGACGACAATGCAGTTTCTCCGTTCCGACCCAGCTATGTACACAAGCCCTGGCCATACGTATGCGCGAGTATGCGTTCGAGACCCTGCCCGTATGTACGTACGTGGCCGTATTTACTTTATTACACTCTCGTCGTTGTACGTACGTGTACACGATATTAACGGGACTGCATGACATGCTATGTGCGCGCCTCTACTACGACACGTGCCCTTCCTTACACGGCCACGGTTCATCGCAGCAGCCTGCAGACAGACCGATTGACCAATATGTACATAAACGTTCGCAACCAGAATGAGAACACTACGTATGCTTCGACCAGGTGGGTCTCGACTGTCAGGCACTTCCTTGCGTGCGAAGATGTAGCTGGTGGTTCCCAGCAGTCAGGGGGCGAATCATTTTTTTGGCTGTAATATGGACGCACTTCCTTGCGTGCGAAGATGTAGCTGGTGGCTCCCAGCAGTCAGGGGGAACATTTTTTTGTGAAATACGGTGGCCTGTCCGGTGGGTCCCTGCTGTCAGGTGGAGGAATCATTATTTTGCGCGTAATAAGGAGGCACTTCTTTGCTGTGGCCGTGGACCCAGTTGTCAGCCACTCCACGTACAATACTCTTCCGAAGTAAGTCGTTCGTTAACCACATTTACCATGCTGAACCGAGAGCACCAAGGCGGTGGACGACGGCGAGGCCTAGGAAGGGGACGACACGGAGCCGGGGAAGGTGTGGTAGTGGATGCCCACGGGGAGAGGAGTACGAGGGTTCACTGGTTTGGCTGCGGTGTGAGGCTGTCGTCGCCGCAGGGCCTGGCCAGTGGTGAGAGTTGTAGGGGGCGATGAGGCATCAACGACAGCACAACCGACCACTGGAGGCAGGAGCAGGAAGTCTCGCCGGTGCTGGTTTGGGCGGCTAGTGCAAGAAGAGCAGCGATTAAAGAAGCAGCAGGACCGTTCGATTCATATCCAACTGTCATTGCTGCTAGAATCGTTTGTTGACTAAGTTGACAAAGCCCTGCGTATGCGTCAACTTAGTAGGCCCACAGGGAGCAGGCAGTCCCGCCGGCGCAGGTTTAGGCGGCTGGAGCAGGAAGATTAGGGATTGAAGAAGCACGTCGGTCGTTGGATGGACATCCAACAGTCACTACTGCTAGAATCGTGTGTTGACTGACAAAGCCTTGCGTAAACAAGTCAGCCTCGAAATCTGTGGCGTGTACAACCCATTTGCTATTATTTTTATAATTTTTACTCATTTTCTAATTCATATGGAATTTGTTGCAGCCCATTTTCCATTTTAGAATTGCTACCCATTTTCTGGTTAGTACGAGGGTTAAAAAATTGAACTAAAAATGTGCGAAATTTTAAAAATTCGCAAATTTTTGCTGGGGAGCAAAATATTCTTAATCCAAAAATTAGTAGCCATATTAAAACAAATTTAAAAATAAATTAGTACTATGTCATGTTAAAATCCAATGAAATATAAAATATCGGTGAAGAACAAAAACAAAAAAGAAACTAATTTCCCGTTTGCTATAATTTTTTTGGAACTTTCAACCCCGTTGATATTACTTTTAACAGATACTGACCATAATGTTTGGCCATGCCGGAATGCATCCATCCTCATCTTGATAGATTTGAAGCCCAATAAGTTGGAGAAAACACATAGGCCTAGCTTGGGTATTCTTCAAAAAGAAATAGTGGGCTACCTATTTTCCCAAAGAAAAAACTGCTGGGCTGGTCATGTTCTTAGACAGGCCACAGAGACCGCACAACCAAGTTTATAGCCTGCTCCTCCGAACAAATCCTCAAAAAAAATTGTGCAATTCTGTCGTTAATTGACCATACATTGAAAATGATCTGGGTCCAGATATCACTAGGGTGGATTAGAGTAAAAAACAAGGGGTGCATCTGAGCAGTAAAAGAGGCGATTTCTTGTGTTCGGGAGTGGACATGGTGGGTCCGTACTATCATACTCACAACTACAGTCCTCTCCCGATTCGCTATGTTGACAGGGTCGGACGGTGGCGCCGCGACGAGCGCACCAAGGCGGAGGATAAAGTGATGGGTTGGGCTAGAAATTCTTATTAAAACTAAAAATGGACCAGAACTATTTCTGACATTGACTACGATTTTCATGGGCCCGCTGGTTGCAGGAAGAAAATGGTGGTAAAAAAAGACTGGTCGCTATCTTTGCCTAAGAATAATATCGACTGAATGTAACGACACTATCATAGGAAATAATATCCTCCTATTAAATCCTGAATTTACTGAACTGGTGCATGAGCATTTAGCTTTATTTATTTACTTATTTATGTTTAGGGGACCATGAGCATGTACCTGGGCCAGATTCATGTGAGAGCCTCCCTTCCGGTTAATTATGGGCTCCTCTATTGGGCCTTCATCAGTGGGCTGCATGTTATCGACAAGTGGAAAATGTGTTCCATACAAAAAATAGTATGTGCTACGTACGGTATGGGGCACTAAAGGATCGGACCGTGCAACGACTTCCAAAACATTGTGTTTGTCGTTCTAACAACACATTTATTCAACCAACAGAAGAAATATACTACGGATTGTACATTCAAAACAGCAGCAGCAACAACCAGGGCTTGGGGTGGAGCAGAAGCAGTAAGCAGGCCAGAAGAGTAAAGACATAGCTCTCTCTTCCAAACCAAACATCAGGCATCATTACAAAAGGGCTACCAAAAAAGAACAAGTGTATGAATCAAACTAAATAAAGATCCTACTACACCAAGTGTAGGCATCTAACTAACTGGCTCAGTTAGACGTTACTATATTAAGCTGTGGAGATTGGCTGATGGTTTGAACTAGATGGGTGCCTGACGGGGAAAACTCCAGCCAGCAGGTAGAAGTCTGATACTTGTGACCCTCTGTCCTATTTTGGGCTGCAGAGCGTGGCGGCACATATCATGGTATGGTGCATGCAGAGACGCATGGTACGCTGTGTACAAATAGTTTTGCATGATGAACGAAACCACGATGTCATCATGATTCTTGCCGTCGGTTATCTCCTGGTTAATCGGATAATTCAGTCCGAGAAACAAAGAGCTTGTACCAAGGCTACTTACCAGCCTCCAGTCAAAAATTCCTGAAGGCCCAGAGAAGCTGGGATCCTGCTCAAAGACCTTGTAGTAACTGTGATTGTATTCGGCGAAACAACACGTCCGATACATGCGAACGATCATCAATCGTTCGCCGTCGTCTAATCGAGCCAGGAACCACCTGTTGGAAATATGCCCTAGAGGCAATAATAAAATGGTTATTATTATATTTCCTTGTTCATGATAATTGTCTATTGTTCATGCTATAATTGTATTAACCATAAACCGTAATACATGTTTGAATACATAGATCGTAATATGTCCCTAGTAAGCCTCTAGTTGCCTAGCTCGTTGATCAATGGATGGTCGTGGTTTCCTAACCATGGACATTGGATGTCGTTGACGACGGGATCACATCATTGGGAGAATGATGTGATGGACAATACCCAATCTTAAGCATAGCACAAGATCGTGTAGTTCGTTTGCTAAAGCTTTTCTAATGTCAAGTATCATTTCCTTAGACCATGAGATTGTGCAACTCCCGGATACCGTGGGAATGCTTTGGGTGTACGGTGTACCAAACGTCACAACGTAACTAGGTGGCTATAAAGGTGCACTACAGGTATCTCCGAAAGTGTCTGTTGGGTTGGTACGAATCAAGTCAGGGATTTGTCACTCCGTATGATGGAGAGGTATCTCTGGGCCCACTCAGTAATGCATCATCATAATGAGCTCAATGTGACCAAGGAGTTAGCCATGGGATCATGCGTTACGGAACGAGTAAAGAAACTTGCCGGTGACGAGATTGAACGAGATCTGGGGTTACCGACGATCGAATCTCGGGCAACTAACATACCGATTGACAAAGGGAATTGAATACGGGATTGATTGAATCCCCGACATCGTGTTTCATCCGATGAGATCATCGTGGAACATGTGGGAGCCAACATGGGTATCCAGATCCCGCTGTTGGTTATTGGCCGGAGAACGTCTCGGTCATGTCTGCATGGTTCCCTAACCCGTAGGGTCTACACACTTAAGGTTCGGTGACGCTATAGTTGTTATGGGAAATAGTATGTGGTTATCGAAGGTTGTTTGGAGTCCCGGAGTAGATACCGGACGTATGAGGAACTCCAGAATGGTCCGGAGGTGAAGGTCGATATATTTCACGAAGGGTATTGGAGTCCGGAATTGTTCCGGGGGTACCGGGTGACGACCAGCGTGTCCGAAAGGGGTTTCGGAGGCCACGGCAAGTGTTGGGGGGCCTTATGGGCCAAGGGGAGGGGGCACATTAGCCCACTAAGGGGCTGTGCGCCCATCCCACCCCATCTCATGTAAAGTGGAGAGGTGGGGGCGCCTCCCCTAGGGCAGCCACCCCTCCCGCCTTGGGGGGCAAGTTTCCTAGGGATGGGGGCGCCCAAACCCATCTAGGGTTTCCCCTGTGGCCGCCGCCCCTCCCCTAGGGAAACCCTAGGGCGCCTCCTCCTACCCCCTTTCCCCTATATATGGTGAGGGCGAGAGAGGGCAGCCGCACACCCTTCCCCAGGCGCAGCCCCTCCGTCCTCCAAATCCTCCTCCTCCTCCGTAGTGCTTAGCGAAGCTCTGCCGGAGAACCACGAGCTCCATCGCCACCACGCCGTCATGCTGCTGGAGTTCTCCCTCAACTTCTCCTCTACCCTTGCTGGATCAAGAAGGAGGAGACGTCCCCGGGCTGTACGTGTGTTGAACGCGGAGCTGCCGTCCTTTCGACACTTGGATCGGATCTTCCGCAATTTGAGTCGCCGCGAGTACGACTCCATCAACCGCGTTCTTGTAACGCTTCCGCTTAGTGATCTTCAAGGGTATGAAGATGCACTCCTTCTCTCTCGTTGCTAGCATCTTCTAGATTGATCTTGGTGACACGTAGGAACATTTTGAATTATAACTACGTTCCCCAACACCACCTGCAACTGCCATGCCGCTTTTCTTTGAAAGGTTCTGGGATTAGGAAGGGTAGGGACACCAGCAGGCCTACAACATCATATCAAGTTGGAGTCAAATAAAAAAGGGCTCTTAATGTAGTCAATCTTAAGAGCAGCATGTTATGAGCAGGACTATTTTTTCAGTAAATGTTGACAGTAATATAAGCAAGCCATCATGATTTCATAGGAAAGTAACATACTGTTGTAACAGCCGTTTGTAGCGATGACTTGAGTAGGCCAGCAATACGTCCAGACATAGAAGGAGTCGACACCGTAAATGAAGCCCTTTTGTTTAATGGCATCAGGGAACCATGGAGGATGTATGATCCTGCGATGGACGTGCAGATTTATCCACTTACCGCAGTGACCTGTCAGATAGGCGAGACCGCGGTTGAAGAATGCAATTAGCCTCAAGTCTTTATAATTCGCAGATCTTGTGGGCACTTGGAAAATTACAACCTTGAGCAAATAAAACTTGGTATCATGTTGGATACTGTAAGATTCCGAGTACTCTGGGCCGCGGTGCCAAAGCAGTGTAGTGTTAATCAAAGGAAGGGGGATCAATCGCCGGGTGTAGACCTCCACGAGCATCCAGCTGCCGCGACCGCTGACGAGCACCATCCAAGACATGTTCATGTCGACCCAGTACATATCGTTAATGTAGTTGAGGGTGACGGGGATAGGATCACAGTCAAGTAGGTTGATGCTCGCCACCCTATAATCGTTATGCTGCGTGACACGTTGTTTCTGAAGATCAGGCAGCATCAGCAAACAAGGAGTTGGCTTAAAAAGCTCTGGCCTAAGGGCTTTGAGTAAACGGTACAGCCCCGACGAGCATGCGGCGAGCGGCATGGTACTGAGATTGTCGACACGTGAAACAATGAGCTTGATTACCTTTGTGGGGAGCGAATTCCAGCCACTCTTTCGGCGGACGCTGCTTGGTCCTGCCATTGTTAGTGCTTGGGTTTCGGAAGAGGGGGGAGGCGCCTTAGCGGGGATGGAAGATTGGATGATTATGTGCGGACAAAGATGGAGAAGTAAATATGTGTTGCGGGAAGTGGACAAGTGATGATGACTATAGCACACCACTTGACTTGCGAGACACATACCAGCAGCGTAGGGTCATATCGATGCCGGACAACTTGCTTGAGTGATCACAGTACTGGTACTCCCTATAGGACTTACTACTATGCCCTAACTTTGCTCTACTACTAGCACCGGGGGATTAGTATATTCTAATCTAAAATAGATACAAACTTCAATGCCCAAGCGTGGAACGACTACGAACCGCCATCGGTGCTAACTCCAATCCCCAGCAAACGTTCGCTGAGAGACATGGCAGTTGCAAATGCCCGCGGCGCAGTTATAGTATGTGTGTAAGGGTGGCGGTTTTGTCAAATACTATGGCTTAAAAACAGGCCACCGTCGGATGGAAATCTGAAGGTTACATGGGATTCGCTAGGATTGAGCTCGTGGCAAACGATCGCCACATATCTTTACCTAATAATAAAGGACGGAGGCTTTCATAGTTCTCCATACGCATCTTTATATCTGTTGATTTTGTGTTAATCATAAAGATCGATGGATAAGATTTATCTACCTTTTTTTTATTTTATATAAAACGGTTTGACTATTGGAAAAAGAATTGCTCCGCTCAAGTATCGAACCCACAACCTCCCACCTTCCATCACTTGGAGCCAACTAGCCAAACTAGGCAAAATATTTGTCATAATTGAGGGTTCTCATGTTAATGAACATTTCTCATCGCTGCTCATAATTTTTTCTCCCTCCAATTGTATTTAACAGTTGATGCCTCTCATGAACTGAGTAGATTCAAAAGGCAAGAAAAAGGGCAGCAAATAGAAATGCCATGCATATCCTCTCGTCATAATCTATACAAATATCAAAAGAGCCAAATGGGCAGATCCAAACCATCTCGACCGTCAAATCATGTTATCTAGCGGTTCAAATCGCTCCAATGTTGAGCACCAAACACGTTTAACGCTCTAATTACTCACCACTGCCATTAGTTATAAACACGTTTTTACTCAACGCTATCCCTTGAAATCTGCCATGTAATTAATATCCTACCATTCCCGCGAAAAAGTAATTGATATCTTACCAAATACAAAAGTGCAACATATATATCTTACCTAATATAACTTGCAACTAATATCCTACCTAATATAAACGTGCATTGCACATACATTATTACTAGTTTAGGTAAAGATTAATCAACACGCGGACCATCTGATCTTATGTTCGATCCGACGCGGCATGTCACGTAATTTTTTTAGGAAAAAATGTGTATGTGTTGTGTCTTGGCTCCACTCATACTGTTCCACTAGCCAGTCTAAGTGGGATTCTAACAAGAATCTTCTTTTGGGCTGTGCTTTTTTTTTGCGACTAACGATTCGTTTTCTTGTTCTTTGGCCCGTCCGTCACCCCCGGAGTTGGATTCTAACTCCACGTTTTCTGGCCGCCTTAATTTCTAACTCTCCTCATAAATCTGCTCGAGAAGAAGCGGTGAGGGCTGATCTCGTGGAGGCAGAGGTGGAGCAACAGCCAAGGACGCCTCTGCTTCGAAGTCTACCCACGTTCTCCCTCCATGTGAACGCCGGCGAGATCAAGCATGGCGGCGCGCGGGAATCCGGACGCGAATCTAAGCATTAAGAGACACCTAAGGCGGGAGAGCTGAGGCCGGCAGTGCCCTCCACTTAAGCGCCATTGGCTGTGCGACAAGAGTGAAAGTGCTAGTTATCGACTAGAGGGGGGTGAATAGGCGATTTTTATGGAAGTCTTCAAAACATGAGAGTTTCGAAGACAAACAGTAAAAATGAACCTATTGATATGTAGCAGAAGGTAGACTACACTAAATAAGCCATAGTCAAGTATGCAATGAAGTGAAAGCACGAAAACTAATAGCAGCTAGGTAGTAAAGATCAGGATGGAAGATGGTATGAAGCCAAACAACGAAAGTAGTCACACAGTGAAGTCAAGCAGGTAGTGCAAGCAGGAAATGACTTCACAAAGACAAACTGTAGGTAAGGAGAGGGAGAGGATAGAACCAGTCACTTGTTGGGGACACAGGGTTTGTTGGACCAGTTCCAGTTGTTGTGACAACTGTACATCTGGTTAGGGAGGCTGAGATTCAACTCAGAAGACCGCGTCTTCACCTTATTCCCCTTTAGCTAAGGACACCCAGTCCTCGCCCAATCACTCTGGTAAGTCTTCAAGGTAGACTTCCAAACCTTCACAGACTTCGTTCACCGGCGATCCACAATGACTCTCGGATGCTCAGAATGCGATGCCTAACCGGCTGGAGGATTCACAGTCCTCAAGTGTAACAAGTCTTCAGGTCACGCAGACAGAAAGACTTCAGTGATGCCTAACACTCTTGGGCTCTAGGTGTTTGGGCTTTGTCCTCGCAAGGATTTCTCTCTCTCAAAAGCTTCGAGGTGGGTTGCTCTCAAACGACAAAAGCCGTGCACTAACTCTGAGCAGCTACCAATTTATGGTGTAAGGGGTAGGCTATTTATAGCCACTCGGCAACCCGACCTGATTTGTCCGAAATGGCCCTGGGCCACTAAGGAACTGACACGTGTTCCAACGGTCAGATTTTAAACACACGCGGCAACTTTACTTGGGATACAAATAAAGCTGACTCATCCAGCTCTGGATAAGATTTGCTCTCATTGTCTTCGCTCGAAGACATATGATTTGGTTGAGCATCACTTCAGTCACTCTGACTTTGTTCACTGGGACCCCACTTAATAGTACGGTGGTTCCTATGACTCAACAAAGAAAAGAAAATGAAACAGCGAAACAACTAAGTCTTCGCGCTCCATAGTCTTCACACGATGTCTTCTCTTGTCATAATCTTCAATGTGAATATCTTCACATACCACCATTGTCTTCAATGTCTTCATACATTTTTAGGGGTCATCTCCGGTAGGTAAACCGAAACAATTATGGCCTACTACCTCTGTTATCCTGCAATTCTCACAAACACATTAGTCCCTCAACCAGGTTTGTCGTCAACACTCCAAAACCAACTAGGGGTGGCACTAGATGCACTTACAATCTCCCCCTTTTTAGTGATTGATGACAAACATGTTGAAGTTTTCAACGGGGATAAAAGTATGTGAAATTGTAAAGTATGAAGGTACTATCTTCTTAAGTAGCAACAGGCTCCCCCTGAAGATGTTCATATAAGTAATTTGCTTTTGGAATGTAAATGCAGAATGCAGGTTGTACTTGTGGAGATCCTCTTCAACTTATGAAGACAATTCATCATGCATGATTTGATATAACAAAGATAATGAAATGCATAATGAAAAATGGACGTCTGCAATATGACTTTGTGCGGGATTTATCATCGCATCACAGAATACCAAACAAGTAGCAGACGACCATTAAGTTTAAGTGTTACAACTCAAAGAACCAAATGTATCAAAAGCGACAGTTGTAAACACTAGGCAAAATATAAAGCAACCGCCCATATGGACCTGCTTGAAGACTATCAACTCATATGCTTCTCCCCCTTTTGTCAGTAATGACCAAAAAGGTTTGAAGACATAGAGCCTCTACTCGTTCCCAGAAGGAGTAGGAGGAGCAGCAGGGTCGGTGTCGGGGTTTGGCGGTGCAGAAGAACTTGGTGCAGTGTCGATACACGCTGAAGTAGGAGGTGGTGAAGTAGCATCATCTAGATCATCTATGACTCTTGCATTCACCGTTGCAGCTGAGGAGGAATAGTCAGAGTCTTCAAGAGATGGAGTTCGACGCAAGACAGCATTCCTTGAAGGAGTGGAGTCAAACTTGAATCTTTTAGTGAAGCCATCGTCTTGAAGATCTGCTTCAGCACTAAGCAATGTCAAACTCTTCCATGACCTCCGACAGGTTTCATGCATGACAAAGGCATTCTTGGTGGCAAGATTGCGAATTCGATTGACATCCACCAAGAGGCTTTGCATCAGCCGCTTCAGCTAGTAGTGATGCTTATCATGTTTGTGATGCAGGGCAACGAGAAGCTCTCGGTCATTGAGAACACGAGATCGCTTCCGAGGCCTTTGAGCAATAGTGATTTCAGTGGCTTCAGTTTGAGCACGGTGAGGAAAGCGTGTATTGCCAGCCAAAGGATAAACACAAGTGACTGCCTGGACTCCTTCAATGGGCTGTGTGCAGCTTTGGTGATCAGCATTGTGAAGACAAACAGGCTCCTTGGCAGGTTCCCGGTATATGGCTTCAACTGACATATCAACCTCTGGCAGAAAGATCAGATGGTTGTGAGCAGAGGGCTGATAGTTGATAGCTGAATGTAGCTTGATGAGGCGCGTAACCCGTGGAGCGTAGAACTTCAGTCCAAAGGGATCAGAGCCTGATGCAGCCAACTGCCTGATAAAGAAGTCTTGAGCATTGAGGCTGATGCCGTTGAAGATATAAAAGACCAAAGTCTTCATTGCTCCTTCAAGTTTCGCTGCAGAAGAATGTCCTTTGACAGGCCATAGAGTTCGTCTGATGATATGACAAATAGTGCGGGGCAGATACTCTAGGTCTTCAACAAAGTACTCTTTTGGGTAATCAACATCATGTGGCAGAGGCTTCATCATGGTCAGCATTTGGCTCATGTTGGGCTCTGGCTTCTGAAAGATGCTCTCCAGTGCATTGCGGTGAAGCTCACAACCAGGTTCATATAGTTCACCTGGAGTGGGCAGACTAGTGAGCTCAATAATGTCAAGAGCTTTAGCTTCATGGTGTAAGTTGTCTGTCATCCACTCAAGGACCCATGTCTTCGGATACCTGTTGTAGCCGCGAATGTGGAGGGTGGCATAGAATTGCAGCATAAGCTCTTCATTCCAATGCTCCTTATCAGTCACAAAATTCAGCAATCCAGCATCACGGAAGCAGTCAAGGGCTTCTTCAAGGCATGGCAATCCAACAATGGCTTCACAGTCAAGACGCATATGAGGGAAGATGTGCCCTTCATGATAGAGAACACATGAATAATAACTGCACTGCTGATAGCTCTAGAACCGATCAGATGAAATCCTAGGCTTGGAATGGGGGTTCTTGGCACTATCGAAGAAAGTGTTGTGCGCAATGAAGCCATTTGCATTGATGGACCCTAGTGAAGTGGCAGTACCTGGAAAACTGGGCAGTCTTGGCTTCGGCTTCTGGACCCAAGGCCTGTGCTCGGCATGATAGTCAAATCGCGGACCAGCAGCAGGTGGAGGAACCAGAATGGGCCATCTGACACTGACCAGCTGACCATAGTTGTATGCTTGCTCGATAGTGTGTGGCCTTGGAGGCGGTACAAGAGCAGTGGCATTGGCATTAACTTCAGGCTGCAGATTTGCTTCAGGTGCAGCATTGTCTTCAAGTGCAATCACTTCAGGCACCACATTAACTTCAGGCGCCACATTGGCTTCAGCCATGACAACGTCATTGGCTTCAGAGTTGGTGTTGGTGGCCGCCTCAGTATTGTTAACCTCCACTTGAGTTGCTGGAGGGTCGGACACGTTCTCCTCGAGAACAACTTCAGGGATGGTTGGGGGTGTAGCAACACAAAATTCTGCAACTCTTGGTTCTTCTTGGTCATCGGCTGATGCAGCCGGAATATCTTCGGCCGCTTTGGCTTCAGACTCAGGGTTGTTCACAGTTGGAGAGGATTTAGGAAATACTTGGCGTGAAACCGATTGGCGCTCTTCTCCTTCTGGAACACTCGACAAGGTGACTTGAGGCCTTGGTCCCTTGCGAAGCCTACGGAAAGCTGGCGACGCTTGTGGAGATGGAGTAGGTTGGGCCTCAAAGTCATCATCATCAAGCACCGGAGCGGTGACTTGGGTTGGGGGAGTAGTTGGTGTTTCTTCTTCATGGGGTGAGTTTTGTGGGTGATCAGCCCATGAGTCATCCTAAGCAATTGGCGTCAAAGGACGACCAATGCTGATAAGTTCGCTGTTTGTAAGAACAGGCGATGATACCACATTGTGCTCGATCTGAGGAAGGACTTAATCATCTTCAACATTGTCTTGATGACCAATGTCTTCAGCTGCGGTGGGGTCAATAGCTGGAATGTCTTCAGCTTCAGGAGCCTCTTGGGAAGCAGGCTCATGAACTATCAAACGACGCTCTAGTTGTGCAGATGCAGGACGAGCAACAAAAATTGGCTCGACGACAAGGGGCTCTGTGGGAGCAGCCCGATCTCGCTTCTTGGTCTTGCGCTTCTTGGTGGGTGGAGCATCATCAGTGGTGTTCTTGGTCTTGTGCTTTCTGGCTTTGGCTTCAGCTGCCCTTGTCTTCTGAAGCTCTGAAGCCACTGTGGGGACCTTGGGCTTCACGCCTGTCATACCTGCTGGGAAGACAATGCGAGGTTCTTCCTGCCTGGATGGTTCAGCTTGGTCCATAGTAGGCTTCTTCTGCTTGGCAGCCATCTTAGGGTCGATGCCAGGACGCCCAAGTGCCTTGCGCTTCTCAGCTTCATTGTAAGCTAGAACACACTTTGCAGCCAGAAGCTTCATTCGCTCTCGAGAATCTTTGGCTTCTTCACGTTTCTTGTGAAAAGCTTCCTTGCGCTCATGCAGCACGACCTTGAAGTTTTGGATGTCTGTCGCGCCGAGCTTGGCCATGTGCTTCTTGAACTGAGCCTTTTCATAGTCGATCTTGTGCTTCAGCTCAACAATTTTCTAAGCAAGAGCCAGCTCAGGAGCAATGGCGCCATGGAAGGAGACGCTTAGGCCAATGGGAAGTTGCAAATCATCAAAGCTGAGATTGGGGGTGTCAAACCACTCATCAATGAAATTGTTCAATACTTCCATGTCAAGGAGAGGCAAATCATTGAAGATTTCCGCCTCTTGCTTGCTCTTTATCAGCTGCTCAAGAGCATCATCAGCAAGATCATCGTCACTTGACAGATCAATGGCGTCGTTCTCATTCCTCAGAACGGCAGCAGGGGTCAGAGCTGGACCAGGAGTATGCATGGGCTTCTTCTTCTTCTTCTTCTCATACTTGGAGATGCGTGAGAGATCTTCAGACTTCACACTTGGTGCAGGAGGAGCAGTGGCCAGAGGCTTCGCTCGTGAAGCTTTTGGTGCAGTGGAAGGTTTAGAAGCCTTGGGTTTCTTCAGCTTCTTAGGCTTCGGTGGTGCAGGCGCTTCATCAGAATTAGCGTCATCTGCAGGTTGATCCACGTCTGTCCCTTGAACCATAATATGAGTGATGAGACCTTCTAGGTTGTAGAAGGGCCCAACAAGATTGGGTTCAGCTTCATGTGTGCCATCGACACGAGGAGCAGAGGGGCCTGGGTTGAAGTCTAAACCCCGCGACTTCTTATTTTCTTTGGCCGAGTTCTTGGCAAACTGGAAGTTGCGTTTGAACAGATTGTCGTCACGACACCACAGCAATGAGATGGGTCGGCATCAGCAGGCTGCGGTCCACGGACCATGCAAGGGTAGAAGCCTTGACCAATGGCTTCAGCTCTGGACCTGGGTGGAAAATTTTTGTACAAGATGTCTCCCGAGGGTCACTTGATGGCATTCTACTCAGCATATTGCTGGGTCACGAACCTGTACTTGTACCATTGTTCTTCCCAATATCTTTGAATCCATTGGATTCGTGTTTTGCGCTAATCATAGTCCTCCTCTGGATCCGTCTTGTACAACTCATAGAGGTCTGGTGGCAAATCCTTCAATGTGTTTCCATGGCGCTATCTTCCACCCTTCCTTGCAGACTTATCTGTTGCCGTGAATTTCAGATTGAATGGCTTCAACACTGTCAAAGGCTTTCGTCTGCTGGTCAGACAGGAACTGGCTTCGAGAGAGTTGCTATGATGCTGTAAGAATTCTGAAATGAATGCTGACTATGAGAACCAAGGGATTCTCCCACGGACATGTACCTATGATAGCATTAGAGATGCGAGCGAAGGGTAAGAGGTCATATGCATTCTCAGAAGATTTTGAAGATAAATCAGTTTAGAAGACATTGACCTCATAGCGCGAAGACATTCACTTATATGTTGAGAGTTGGTTCCAGATTTGTATGAATCCAAGAATAGGTACAAGTGAGGAATCTAACTACATGTGAAGCATAAGTGAATATACTAGGCATCATATGAGATGCAAAACAGGATAGATCCAAATTTGTGGAGGCAGAAACCACTTTTGGTAAGAAGATTGAATCTATCGGATCAAAAGGACAGTAAAAAGAGAGTTTTAATTTACCACACAATGAACTGCTAGACAGAGTAGAAGATGAGGCCGAGCAGTTCGATCTTCCGTGCCCTAACTTGGCGACGGAGGACACCTACGGCGGCAGCAGAGATGACGATGTCCACGGCCGGCGTGAAGGCAGCGTTGGTGAGGTCACGGCAGCTAAGCGCTTCGTCACCGGCGTCGTCGAGAGCTAGGGGTGGCGCTAGGGTTTGTCGAGGTGGAGAGGTGGAAGAAAGATTTTTTGATCATGATGAGATGTGCATTTATAGGGAGAGGAACGGCACAACGCAATTACGCACGTGCCCATGGCGGTTCACATCTGAGGGACGCATGGCGAACATGCAACACATTGGGAGTTGTACCATGTTCCCACGCCCGCCTGGACTGTCGTGTGGTCGTTCCGGCTTCTCCGGGTTTCAGGCAATAAGAATTGAGCATTTAAAACGGATTTAATGTTTGTCTATGTATCTTCTGCTGACAAGGACGCAAAGAGGACATTCGACTATTTCAACATAATGCATATGATTTGGATAGATAGAGTTTGAGATAGGAAGCATAGAGAGGTTAGGGTCCGATCACATTCACTTAGCTCAAATGATTCAAACGAGAAGACATAGCTATAAGCGAATGCTGTAGAGGACAGAACACTAATATATGTATATATCAGAACAAGACCAAATCAACATTGAAGATAAACATGAAGACATGTTGACGTCGAAGACAAACCAAATGCGAAGACATAGCAAATGTAACGCCATGGGAAAAACACTTCAAAAGAAGAATTTTGTGGTGGCATTACCCACCGTATAAGAAGTATTAGACCCAGACACGATGCACAATTATCGTGGCGCTCCAAAGTCAAATTCCGCATTAATGTATTCACACTCAGAGTGTAAGTCTTCATTGATTGAAGCTAATTACTTCGTGTTTTGCACATCTAAGTCATCAACATGCATAAGTGTTAGGATATGTGCCTAATCACAGGACATTCGAGGATTCCATGATATTTAGCTCACATCGCAACTTGCAAAACCTTTTCTCATCCAAGGGCTTTGTGAAGATATCTGCCAATTGCTCTTCAGTGTTGACGTGTATGATATCAATATCTTCTTTCATGACATGATCTCTGAGAAAGTGATGACGAATTTCAATGTGCTTTGTCTTCGAGTGCTGAACTGGGTTGTTGGCAATCTTGATGGCGCTTTCCTTGTCGCAGTAGAGTGGAAATTGTTTCAGATGGATGCCATAGTCCTTGAGTGTTTGCTTCATCCATAGAAGCTGAGCGCAGCAAGATCCAGCAGCAATGTATTCAGATTCAGCAGTGGAGAGTGATACACAGTTCTGCTTCTTTGAAGACCAACAGACCAGTGATCGTCCTAGAAAGTGACATGTTCCTGATCTAGATTTGCGATCCACCTTGTCACCAGCATAATCAGCATCCGAGAATCCAACTAGATCAAACTCTGAGCCCTGTGGATACCATAATCCTAGTGTTGGGGTGTAAGCC
The DNA here is from genome assembly GCA_032464435.1 of Aegilops umbellulata. Lineage (NCBI taxonomy): Eukaryota > Viridiplantae > Streptophyta > Magnoliopsida > Poales > Poaceae > Aegilops > Aegilops umbellulata. The sequence goes on from CP136060.1 coordinate 203,095,182, forward strand.
AAATATCGAAGAATTCGCTTCATAGCTAAGTGATGCGATTCCTTTGGTCCCGCTTGAAACCGAGCACACATGCAAACACTAAGCATGATATCCGGCCTAAATGCACATAAATAAAGTAAGGAACCAATCATGGAGCGGTATACCTTTTGATCGAACTCTTTACCATTAGCGTCAGGACCCAGATGACTCTTGGTTGGCATTGGTGTCGTATAACCTTTGCAGTCTTGCATTCCGAACTTCTTCAAGCAATCTTTGAGGTATTTCTCTTGAGATATGAAGATGCCATTTCTTTGCTGACGACTTTGAAGACCAAGGAAGAACTTCAGCTCACCCATCATGGACATCTGATATTGCTCTTACATCATGTGTCCAAATTATTAACTGTATTTCTGGTTGGTGCAGCCGAAGATAATGTCATCCACGTATATTTGGCACACAACATAGTTCACCATCATATGTCTTCGTGAACAGTGTAGGATCCAGGGAACCAGGTTTGAAGCCTTTGCTTTTCAGGAAGTCTTTGAGTGTGTCATACCAAGCGCGAGGGGCTTGTTTGAGGCCATACAATGCCTTGTTTAGCCTGTACACCATATCAGAATGTTTTGGATCTTCAAAGCCAGGAGGTTGTGCAACATACACTTCTTCTTCAATATTTCCGTTGAGAAATGCACTCTTCACATCCATTTGATACAACAGGATGTTGTGATGATTTGCATAGGCTAGTAATATGTGAATAGCTTCAAGCCTAGCCACGGGAGCAAACATTTCATCAAAGTCAATCCCTTCAACTTGAGTGTATCCTTGAGCAACGAGACGAGCCTTGTTTCTGACAACTTGACCATGCTCATCTTGCTTGTTGCGATATATCCATTTTGTGCCTATTATGTTGTGCTTGCGGGGGTCAGGACGCTTGACAAGTTCCCAGACATTGTTCAGCTTGAACTGTTGAAGATCTTCTTGCATAGCTTGAATCCATTCAGGTTCCATGATGGCTTCAGCAACTTTCTTGGGTTCAGATATTGAGACAAATGCAAAGTGCCCATAGAAATTTGCTAGTTGTGTTGCTCTTGAACGAGTGAGTGGACCAGGCGCATTGATGCTATCAATTATCTTCTCAATATGTACTTCATTTGCAACACGAGGATGAACCGGATGAAGATTTTGCTCTTGCTGGTCATTGTCATTGTTAGGAGAATTGTCTTCGGCCTGAGCACTATCTTCAGGTTGATTAGGTGCAGAAATGATATGCTCCTCTTCAGGATGTGCTTCATTTGGTATGATTTCTCCAGTTCCCATGAGCTTGATGGATTCACTAGGTGGAACTTCATCTAGCACATTTGGTAGGTGCTCTCTTTGCGAGCCGTTAGTCTCATCGAACCGCACATCCATAGTTTCAACCACTTTATAGTGAAATAGGTTGAAGACTATAGGAGTGTGAATCCTTTTCGTAACCAAGCACAAAACCTTCATGTGCTTTCGGTGCAAATTTTGAAGTGCGATGTGGTTCCTTGATCCAGCACCTAGCACCAAATACTCTGCAGTAAGTGAAATTTGGCTTCTTACCAGTGAGGATTTTATAGGATGTTTTCTTCAGAAGCTTGTGAAGATAAACACGGTTGATGACATGACATGCAGTATCAATAGCTTTAGGCCAGAACTTTCTTGGAGTCTTGTATTCATCGAGCATCGTCCGAGCCATCTCAATGAGTGTTCTTTTCTTGCGCTCCATGATGCCATTCTGCTGAGGTGTGTACGGAGCGGAGAACTCATGAGTGATTCTCGATGTATCCAAGTAAAAGTCGAGGTCGGTGTTCTTGAACTCAGTGCCGTTCTCACTCCTGATATGCTTGATCTTGACACCATAGTTGTTCATGGCACGGTTGGCGAAGCGTCTGAAGACATCCTGCACTTTAGTCTTGCAGAGAATTATGTGCACCCACATATATCTTGAATAATCATCAACAATGATGAAGCCATAGAGACAAGCAGTAGTAGTGAGAGTAGAGTAGTGAGTAGGGCCAAATAAGTCCATGTGTAGCAGCTCGAAGGGTTGAGATGTCGTCATGATTGTCTTCGAGGGATGCTTGGCCCTAGTCATCTCCAGCTTCGCAGGCACCGCACAAGTGATCCTTCTTAAACTTGACACCCTCGATGCCTATGACATGCTTCTTCTTTGTGAGAGTGTGTAAGTTCCTCATGCCAGCATGCCCTAGCCTCCGATGCCAGAGCCAGCACTCTGAAGCTTTTGCTAGAAGACATACGGAAAGTTGTGGTCCTGCTGAGCAATCTACCATGTATAGATCATCTTTCTGGTACCCTTCAAAGACTAGAGACTTGTCAGATTCCATTAGTACAAGGCAACGATATTTTCCAAATATCACAATCATGTTCAAGTCACAAAGCATTGAGACAGACATTAAGTCGAAACCAAGGGATTCAACAAGCATCACTTTGTCCATGTGCTGATCCTTTGAGATTGCAACTCTACCTAGACCCAATACCTTGCTTTTACCAGTGTTAGCAAATGTGATGTGACTCTTGTCAGATGGACGTAAGGTTGATTCCATGAGAAGACTTCGATCACCAGTCATATGATTAGTGCATCCGCTGTCCATAATCCATTCTGAAGCATGAGGTGTCATACCCTACAGTATAGTTAGGGGGATAGGCTTCACCAAGATTATTGTGAAGCATAAACATTTGACAGGCAAGAGGATTATCAAAGCTCAGATCAAGATTAGGACTGATAGGATGATTGGCAAGTGATTCAGGAACAAGATACATAGTAAGACCATTTGGGCATTTGATCTTGCGCCCTACAAGATATTTTAGGTCCCCAGCAATAGCATCAGACGCCTTTGATTTCCGGCTGGAGACCTTTCCATTCAAAAGAAAGTTAATTCTTATTAACCACCCACATCATCAGGGGTTGGCTTAGAAGCAATGAGTCTAAGTGCAGCATCTGAGAACTTCGGCTTTAAAGCCCAAGCAAATAGCCTTGCAGGAGGTGAATAGTACTCATATGAATAAGACGAAAAGTTCTTAGTTTATGAACATAGCGGTTTGAAGAAACACGCTCATATTCATAAGTCTGAGTATGATTTCCCTGCAAAACATTGGCGTTAGGGTGACTCAGGTGAGTCCTCTGTATATATGAAGCCTTTGGAACATATGAAGCCTTTGGTCTGGGATTTGTCTTCTTCCCGGGCGGTGTCATGATGACATTCACAGGAAGATTCTCAAGACAACTTTTGGGAACCTAGATCTTCTTCATAGGTGGCCCATTCCTGCAGTTAGTACCAATATACCTGGCAAACACTTCACCATTCTGATTCTTAAACAGTTTATAGTTTGCATCAAAGGATTCATTAATGATAATAGGGTTAGCACAAGTGAAGCCAGATAAGGTGGATGGATCCACTGAAGGTCCCTTTGCAGCAACCCATGTGGTTTTGGGGTATTGCTCAAGCTTCTAGTAGGAGCCATCAACATTCATTTTTCTCTCGAACCCAACACCCTCTTTCCTAGGGTTTCGGTTCAGAATATGCTTTTTGAGGACATCGCACAGTGTCTGATGCCCTTTGAGACTTTTGTACATCCCTGTTTCAAGCAATGTCTTCAACCTAGCATTTTCATCAGCAATAGTAGTGGTATCCTCAGCAGAGGGGTTAGTTACCACATCAACAGTTGAAGATATTGCAACAGTAGTAGCAGTAGAACATTTAGTAACAGAAGTAGTGTTATCACGCTCAAGGCATTTTAGACATGGTGGTTCAAATCCTTCCTGAGCGGGACTGATCTGTTGAGCGCGAAGTGACTCATTTTATTTTTGAAGATCTTCATGAGCCGTTCTCAATTTCTCAAGCTCTTGCTTCCTTTGAAGATAATCATAGGAAAGCTTTTCATGAGTGGTTGAGAGCGTTTCATGACGACTTTCAAGTTCCTGGTACTTAACATGAAGATTTTTTATGTCTTCAATTAAGGACCGAGAACGGGCCATTTCCACGTGCAACAGGTCATCACTTTTGTCTAACAGTTTTTGAGTATGTTCCATAGCTTTCTGTTGTTCAGTTGCAATTTTAGCAAGTGTTTTGTAGCTGGGTTTGGATTCACAATCAGAGTCATCTTCACTTGATGTTTGAAAGTAAGCATCGCATGAATTTACCTTGGCACCACGTGCCATGAAGCAGTAGGTGGGAGCAGAGTCGTCCTTGTCATTAGCATCAGCGTTGGTGATGGGGCCATTGTCTTCAGCATTGAAGATGGACTTGGCAACGTAGTCTGTAGCTAGAGCCAAACTTGCAACGCCAGAGTAGGACTCCTCCTCAGACTCCACCTCCGCCTCCTTAGAAGCAGACTCCTCTTCTGAATCCATCTCATTGCCAACAGAAGCACGAGCCTTGCTAGATGAGCTCTTCTTGTGTGATGAAGACTTGGACGAAGACTTGGAAGAAGACTTTGAGGATTTCTTCTTCTTCTTGTCGTCAGAATCATATTCCTTACTCTCCTTCTTCTTCTTGTTCTCATTGTCCCACTGTGGACACTCAGAGATGTAGTGTTTAGGTTTGTTGCACTTGTGACATGTTCTCTTCTTGTAGTCATGAGTGGAAGCTTCATCATTTCTTGAGCTGGATCGTGAAGACTTTCTGAAGCCCTTCTTCTTAGTGAACTTCTGGAATTTCTTCACAAGCATAGAAAGCTCCTTTCCAATGTCTTCAGGATCACCAAAACTGCAGTCAGATTCTTCTTCAGATGAGGAAACAACTTTTGCCTTCAAAGCACGAGTTCGACCATAGTTGGGACCATAGATATCTCTTTTCTCAGATAGCTGGAACTCATGTGTGTTGAGCCTCTCAAGTATGTCAGACGGATCGAGTGTCTTAAAGTCAGGGCATTCTTGTATCATCAGGGCAAGGGTGTCGAATGAGTTGTCAAGTGATCTCAGGAGTGTCCTGATGATTTCATGCTTGGTGATTTCAGTGGCGCCGAGAGCATGAAGCTCATTTGTGATGTCAGTGAGGCGATCAAACGTGAGCTGGACATTATCATTGTCGTTTCTCTTGAAGCGATTGAAGAGGTTGCGAAGAACACTGATCCTTTGATCTCTCTGGGTTGAGACGCCTTCATTGACCTTGGAGAGCCAGTCCCAGACTAGCTTCGACGTTTCCAGAGCACTCACACGGCCATACTATCCTTTGGTCAGAAGACCACAAATGATGTTCTTGGCAGTAGAATCCAGTTGAATGAACTTCTTGACATCAGCAGGGTGACACCTTCATCAGTCTTGGGAACACCATTCTTGACGACATACCAGAGGTCGACATCAATGGCTTCAAAATGCATGCACATCTTATTCTTCCAGTAGGGATATTCAGTGCCATTGAAGACAGGGCACGTAGCGGAGACTTTGATTATCCCTGCAGTCGACATAGCTAAAAATCTAGGTGGTTAATAAAATCACACAGAACAAGGGAGTACCTTGCTCTGATACCAATTGAAAGTGCTAGTTATCGACTAGAGGGGGGTGAATACGCGATTTTTATGGAAGTCTTGAAAACATGAGAGTTTCGAAGACAAAAAATAAAAATGAACCTATTGATATGCAGCGGAAGGTAGACTACACTAAACAAGCCATAGTCAAGTATGCAATGAAGTGAAAGCACGAAGACTAATAACAGCTAGGTAGTAAAGATCAGGATGGAAGATGGTATGAAGCCAAACAATGAAAGTAGTCACACAGTGAAGTCAAGCAGGTAGTGCAAGCAGGAAATGACTTCACGAAGACAAACTGTAGGTAAGGAGAGGGAGAGGATAGAACAAGTCACTTGTTGAGTACACGAGATTTGTTGGACCAGTTCCAGTTGCTGTGACAACTGTAAATCTGGTTAGGGAGGCTGAGATTCAACTCAGAAGACCGCGTCTTCACCTTATTCCCCTTGAGCTTAGGACACCCAGTCCTCGCCCAATCACTCCCGTAAGTCTTCAAGGTAGACTTCCAAACCTTCAAAGACTTTGTTCACCGGCGATCCATAATGACTCTTGGATGCTCAGAACGCGACGCCTAACCGGCTGGAGGATTCACAGTCCTCAAGTGTAACAAGTCTTCAGGTCACGCGGACAGAAAGACTTCAGTGATGCCGAACACACTTCGGATCTGGGTGTTTGGGCTTTGTCCTCGCAAGGATTTCTCTCTCTCAAAAGCTTCGAGGTGGGTTGCTCTCAAACGACAAAAGCAGTGCACTAACTCTGAGCAGCCACCAATTTATGGTGTAGGGGTGGGCTATTTATAGCCACTCGGCAACCCAACCGGATTTGTCCGAAATGACCCTGGGTCACTAAGGAACTGACACGTGTTCCAACGGTCAGATTTCAAACACACGCGACAACTTTACTTGGGCTACAAGTAAAGCTGACTCATCCAGCTTTGGATAAGATTTGCTTTCATTGTCTTTGCTCGAAGACATAGGATTTGGTTGAGCATCACTTCAGTCACTCTGACTTTGTTCGCTGGGACCCCACTTACAGTACGGTGGTTTCTATGACTCAAAAAAGAAGAAGAAATGAAACAGCAAAACAACTAAGTCTTCGTGCTCCATAGTCTTCACACGATGTCTTCTCTTGTCATAATCTTCAATGTGAATATCTTCACATACCACCATTGTCCTCAATGTCTTCATACATTTTTAGGGGTTATCTCCGGTAGGTAAACTGAAACAATGAGGGACTACTACCTGTGTTATCCTGTAATTCTCACAAGCACATTAGTCCCTCAACCAGGTTTGTCGTCAATACTCCAAAACCAACTAGTGGTGGCACTAGATGCACTTACAAAGAGAACTCCTACCCGTCCCTGGGTGTGGGGATGCAGATCCCCGTCGCCAGCCTGCACAAGGCCACGGTTGATGCGCCGACGCAGGGGTCACCGTCGTCTTCGTCAGGTAAGCAAAGTGATCCACCTTTCTCTTTCTCGTCAGATCCGTTTTGTTGTGATATTGCATGCATCAATCAATTGTTATGATTCTTTGAGTGTAAAAAATCAAAAATTTACTTGAATAATTTGCCTATATAGATATGCAGATGATTTATCGTCTGATCAAGATTAATTAGCTTTGCATATTATATTGAACTGATAGATGAAGTGGCATAGCACTTTTGATGATCATATTTGTGCATTAAATCTCAAACCTGTCATCATTCTCAAATGCCTCCTACTTCCACTAAGTTCCTTAATTTGCTGCTCCTTTTCAGGTGACTTTTTCATGCCATTTATACATCTGAAAAGTAGATTATACCCTCTAAATCGAAGCAACAGATTTGTGGATTTTTGGAATTGGTGTTGTTCCGTTTCCACCCGGTCAATCATCTTTGGTCACAGATTCTGAGGTACATGGTTGTTTTATGTTAATCCCATTTAGTTTTGCACTTCATGGCATGGCTGGCCGCTGGATACCCGGCACACGGTCTAGACCAGCCCCTAACATTCAGGCCATTAGCTTAAAAAATGTTGGTAGCTGAACACGTAAATCATCTACAGCTGTTGTAAAAGGAGACTACTGTTTGTTGACAATCACACATCAGTGCTGCTGTACTATATGATTTTTCTTTTATGATTGTTTCCGCTTGAGCCCTGTAGTTGTACTTTCTTTGGTTCCTAACATGGTTGTAGGTTAGATTTCTGTTGGTTTGTCTTGCCGTAGAATCTGCCAATATTCATTTGTTACACATTTTATGTAGCTGTACTTTCTGCGGTTCCTAACATGGCTGCTTTATAGAATATTGATGGGGGTAACACAAACATGGGAGGCCTATTAGCTTCTGCTGCAGACCTAAATTTCTTGCATATATAATTCATTTGTATTAATGTAATTGGTCGAGGTGAGAATGATATGCCGTTGTTCATGCCAAAGGCTGTGACACATTTCCTTTTGCGATAGTGCAAATTGATTGATGATGCAACACAACTAGCACAAGTTCATCATATGGATGTCTGCATCACTATGATATAGAGGCCCGAGGTTTAATCTCCTTTCCGAAAAAGCACAAGTTCATCGTGTCATCTCCACATCTATGGATATCAGGTTCAATATCCATGATATCTTATCGAGTTTTTACTCGACCTTTTTTAATCATGGTACAATAGTCGATTTTTTAAATAAACAAATGACCTCCATGGAGGTCACCCGCCATTGGCATTTAGCGAGTCAATATATCACTACTTTGATGGATACAATAGAAGTAATTGTGTACACATATACATGATTCTAAATTGTACTTAACATGGGATATTTAATTCTTTTAGCATATTAAATGATCATGTTGCTCTCTAAGTAAGTTGAGGAAAAGGAGCACAATCCAGAGTCCGCAGCCTATGTTTCTATTATGGCATCACGTACGAGCTGGTCCCATGCGTGCAGTCTGCACATGTGCTGAACGAGCCATCCACTATTTGGTGCCGCTGCTGGCTAATCATGGTTATGGGTTGCTGATGTGTTGGAGTTCGACCACTCTGAGAAAGGCGATGCTCTGCATGGTAAGTTTCTTATGGTTGTGGCTGTTTTTCCTAATGTGTTCGCATGAGGGGTATATTTTAGGCATGTTAGTTTGGTCCAGATGTTGACAAAGGATGAAGCATGTGATTTTCAAGAGGCAAGTTCCCTTGGATAATTATGTGCATTCCGATGAGTACGTACCTGAGAAAAATTCAAGAGGCTTTAATGAGTTGATTGTGCCCACAAGAGGTTGTCTTGCTTAGACTTGGTGTAGCACATGTTCTATGTATCAGTAAATTGAGATGTTGTTACTGGGATATCAATTCCGCTACCATCTTCATATGTAGTAGTGGAAATAAAATCAGAGAATGATGTAGCTGCTTTAGTTCCTATTTTCTTATTTCATGAAATACATTTCTTCACGTGAATGTCTGGATATATATATATATATATATATATATATATATATATATATATATATATATGACTGGACTATACTGCTACTTGTAACAGAATATTATTTTGTTACTCTCCGCCCCATATAGAGCGATCTGTAGTCTGGACAACTTACCCACGAGCCATTCCCCCTACCTCACACCTGCACCACGAACCTATCCTGCTGGCCCCGCCGGTGCATCCCGTCCCAGTCTTCCTGGCTCCGGCCGCCGCGTCCCGCCCCCGTCTAAGAGCATTACTAGTAGAACCTTCAAACCCTCAAACCCTCACTAGCGTTTTAAGGGTCCAAAAATGATCTTTTTGTGCACTTTTACAGGTTGAAAAACAGGGGCAAAGATTAGAACCCTCAAACCAACCCTTATAACGGAATATTCCCCATGAACGACGTTGTCGTTGCGCGCGGGAGGTCGACGGGGCGGCCGCCGGCGACGGGGTGACTAGCAGCGGCGGTCGCGGGCGTGGGCGCGGTAGTTGGGAGGATTTTTCCCTCCCGCGCGAGGATAACCGCCAAATAAGGGTTGGGGTAGGTTTTGCTCCCCAACCCTTACTTTTAAGGATTGGTAGAGGGTTTGAGGGTTGGACCTTTAAAAAAATTTGAGGGTTTGAGGGTTAAGGGGTTCTAGTCTACGGCTTTTTTTTCGACGAAAACCATAAAAAACAGTTATTTTTAGGGGTTTGAGGACTCTACTAGTAATGCTCTAACCTGGCTCTGGTCGCCGCAACCCGCCCCTGTCTCCTGGGAAAAGAATTCTGTGAGACCGGGTCTCACGCGAGACCCATCCCGATGAATGACACGTGGCATTCGTAAATCACAAAGCATCCCCCACCCCACACTTAAAATCAGGGGAAGAGAGATTAGATGCTTTTTAATTTGTGAATGCCACGTGTCATCCATCAGGACGGGTCTCATCTGCTAACCGTGAGACCTGGTCTCATATAATTTTTTTTCCAGTCTCCTGCTCCAACCGCCGCCCCCCTCCCCCATCTCCCCTTGCTTCGTCCGCCGCCGCCCTCCCCCATCTCCCCTGGCTCCGTCCGCCGCCTCCAGGCCCATCTCCCCTGGATTCGGAAGCCACCCTGCCTCAATCAGCTCCTGCTCCGGCCGTCGCGCCCTCCCATCTCCTCCCCAACCCCCACCGACGACCCAGCCCGCCTCCTGCCGGCCACCAGCAGGCCCCGGCGCACCTCCACGATCACACAACGCGTCGGCCTGGCTCCTCCCGAGACCAACGCGCGCAGCCGCCGGTGAACTGCCCCCGCGCGTTGCTGCCGGCCGCATTCCTCGTGTGTCCTGTAGCAGCAGTTCGCGTCCTCCTTCAGCTATCGGCCAAAAAGTCGCGGTGACCATTCAAGGCAGCAAGCACACCCCGGGGCACAATGCCTCCGTCGACCACTCTGCGTGCGATTGGTGCGTGTGCCCCTTCCTCTTTTCATATAGCGTGTTCTGAACATCAGATGCTTTCAAAGGGAAAAATGTGTCACACAAGTTCTAGTATAACTGTTACATGAGTCCAGAACTACACTCAGTAGCACGAATTTTGGTTTTGCATTCATGTGATTTTTAAACTGTTCATGCACCTGTGACTGGGATCCCCTGCAGCAGCCAAATCCCGCGAATCCCGTCGCTGCTCATGATCACCGCTCCATCAGCTCCACTTCGCCGGCGCCGTCAGTCCACGGGAGTAGAGGAAGCCGGTTCACCCGATCGTCTAACGTTTTCTTCCATCTCCAAAAATCTTATTTTTGAGTTCTATTCTTTGTCACATGGTCACTGCTATCACCTCGGTGCCAAAGTGCCAAAAAGTTGTGATTGCTCTAGAGTAGGTTGTGCTTTAAATGAAAAAGAATATTGTTTTTCTGTGCATTTACCCTGTCTAGGTGCTCTCACTTGTAACATGAAAAGTTCATGTACATTGACAGCGAATAAGTTCCAAGTATATATGAATAAAAATAAGTCAAGGTATATGGAATTTGATGCTCGCTGGGTGTATACGGGGGCACAAGTTGGTTCCTGTCATTGTCAGTTTGTGTATGTGTTTGTTGTTTCTCTGAAGTACAAGTAAATTTATTGTCATTGCTAAAATGCAGGCGCTCGCGGCCCCAATCTCTGACCGGATCCATCCTGGCTCCCCTGGTAGCCAACACGGCTTATGTGCTGGTGCTAGTGTGGATGGGCAGCAAGTTCAACTACCAGTCCACACCAAAGTTCATGTATGTTGCCTGTTTCCCACACATTCCTAGGAAATTATACTTCTTAGCATGCGGTTGTCCTATGATTGGAAAAGCTGGCAGCAGCACATGCCTGTTCCCACGTGGATCTATGAACTATGAACGATCTATCTAACTTGTTCTAGTGATGTATATATAAACACTGAATCTTAGATGTGGACAGTATCATTGTTGGTGATCAATGTCCATGCAATGTCGTTGTGGCGTTTTTACTCGTGAAAACTCTGGATGTTAGATAGCATCAATGTTAGGGATCAAATATGATGTGGTGGCCATGCAGCATGTTTTAACTTGCGAGACTCTAAATGCTAGGAGGTGCTACCGCCCTCCCTTCCGCCCTGCAGCTCGCCATGCTGCACATGTGCTGCCAAACAACCTCAAGTTCTTCGTTGCATGTTCTTCAGTCCAAGTTCTCCGGTGAGGTCATCTCTGGCTTCGTTTTCCTTAGCACTCGGTAACGGAAATGATCGTTCAACTTCAAATCTGTCTGGACTGATAGTTCAAGTTCTTTCGTATAGAAGGTTCACACAATTTTATTCACAAATAAGTCGATTGTGACCTTAAAAGCAGCAGCCCCAGTTCACATTTTTTTTCTTATGAATTTGGCAAGCAAATGAACCAATTACAAAAATTGATGGTGTGTGAAGTTTTGCATGTTATGAAATTCTGAAATCTGAATGATTGTATGTCTTTTTCAGATCGAACCGCGGATTCGCACCAGATCGATGCCTTCATCTATGCTTGTATCTTGTTGTTAGAGTACGTAATGGGCCTGAGCCCGTTAGTCTTAGGGTTATTTAGAGATAAGGGTCGCTTGCTTATGGGTCAAGTAAGCCTTGCTTGGGAGTCAAGTAAACCTCTCTATATAAAGAGAGGAGATGTATCAATCTAATCAAGTAAGAATTAAGAAGGAAATCCCTTCCCTCTTGCCCGGCCGTGGGCAAAAAGGCCCCCGGCCGTCACTCTCGCGCCCTCCTTCTAGCAGCGCCATAACAATTTGGTATCAGCTAGCTTCGGTTCGATCATGTCTTCCTTCGTCGCGCCCGCCCCCGCCGTCCTCACCCCGGAGGAGGTGTCCGGGATGCTGCGGGACCTAACCCAGGCGGTCCAGGAGATCCACCTGTTCTTGGCCGGGTCCTACGGGCCGCACCCGGCTGCGCCGCCCATCGCCGCCACCGCGCCGCCGTGGCTGCAGTGGCAGCCGCCGCTCCTGGCGCCTCCGCCGCGCCCGGCGCTCCGCCACAGCAGCCGCTGCCGCTACCCGGCGCGGTAACACAGCAGCCGCTGCAGCTGCAGCAGCCACCGCCGGTCAGCTCCGGCCCCGTATCGACCGCGCCGGCGGGAGTCCCGATCCACCAGATCAAGTTCCCGCCGTCGCCATCACCGCTTCCCCAGGGCGTCCCCATCCAGCAGATCAAGTTCTCGTCGTCGCCGTCACCGCTTCCGGCTTGGATCACTGCGCGCCACGTGTCGGCGGCGGTGAGGCTGCAGGCTGCTGCGCGCAGCCTCCTAGCGCGTCGGCATGTGCGGGAGATGCGTGGTTTGCGAGCGCGGCATGAGCCTTTTCGACCCCATTTCCAGGTTCAGCGCCAAGGATCTCGCCGTGGGGTGCGCGAAGGTGATAGCTAGCCTCTGCTTCCATTTTCTTCAAAAGCTCTGCTAACCCATTAGCCACTGATAAGATGACTTCGCTTCCAAGTAGCCGCTGAAAGTAGTGGTCATTTAATGAAAATGTTTTCTATAAAACCAGTTTCTAATGTTTACATGTACAGGCAGAATATGCAGTATGCTGTTCCATTTTTGATTGAATTGAAACCACGTAAAATGCAAAAGACTTACGACAGTCACTGAATCAGTAGTACCATCCATTTTGTTCGCATAGAGACATACCCATACAGATATAAAATGTTATGGAATGGATGTAGTAGCTGTTATGACTTATGAGGCACCAGATATTACCACGTAAAATGCAAAAGACTTACGACAGTCACTGAATCAGTAGTACCATCCATTTTGTTCGCATAGAGACATACCCATACAGATATAAAATGTTATGGAATGGATGTAGTAGCTGTTATGACTTATGAGGCACCAGATATTTCATTTTCTTGTGCAGTTGTGGCTCCACGTTGTTGACCTCCGAGAAGTACCTTCACTATGCCCTGAATCTTACTAGCTCAAGTGTCATGCTATTTCCTATTTGCCTTTGTGTCACAATTACTTTGTTACATTACATCAGATAAGGTACTACATATATCCTAGGAGTATGTTGTTCTTTTGTACATTGAACTGAAAACCACTTAATGCAAAAGTCTAGAACTACAACCATCAAAGAAGTGCCAGTATCTTCGTTCTGTTAGAAATATATGCATTTTTGTCTATACAAAGGACAACAAAAATATGTGTTGTTTGTTCAAAGAACCTAAGATGTTCAGGAAAGAGTTTCAAAATAAAAAGGTTCTAGCAGGTCATATATTGAATATGAGAAAGTTCGGAGATGAACAATAAATAAGTATAATAACAACAAAGAAAAAAATTACTGATTGGTTTACTCTAAGTTTCCATTTTTTAAGTTCATCAGCTCAATTTCTAATTTAAGTTCAGTTCATAGGAGTGCTTGTAATGAATTAGTTTGGTCTGACTTATGTTCCATGAATTTCTAGTACCCTAATAGATTTGGTAGTGACATGAGCTCCCTCTCCACCACTCCAGGATCTGCAGCGCTGTCCTAGTCCAGCCCCATGGCATACATTAACTTAGTTGTTATAGTTGTTATAGAAAAAACAATATAGAACTCTTTTTATTTTTATTTTTGAACTTATGATGTTACTGTACATTAACTTGGTTCTTCTTTTTACATGAACTTGTACATTGCCTTGTCAGGTTGTGCGTCTACTACCCAAAAGTCCGCAATAGTTCAACGGAAAATGTCTACATCAGTTAGAACTCAAAAAGACCATAAGTTCAGAGGAAGAAAAAGATCATCGATACGTTTGGTCCACGCAGGCCGTTAGAGGAAGAAAAATGTTTCTTCATTCAGTTCAGGTTTCTCTAGGATTTGTCAATGTTCTGGAGGGAAGTAATTAACTTGGGATTTGGAGTGGTACCTACTGTGTCACCAAAATATGTGTTGAGTAGTTCTATTCGTCTAGTGGTTGTTGATCGGAGGGATGTGTATCGATGTACCTTTTCTGCTGGATCCTTCTTTTATAGAATAAACATTTGCTGTTTTTCCAGGAATAATTATTTGTCGTATGTGATGTGATCTGCAAACTATGTATCTAGATTTCGTTATTTTTGTTTTTTTAACATAGTACAAAACATTTAATGATCCATTATATGTAGATGTATTTGAAACGTTGATTTAATTTTAAATGAAAAGCGCAGAATTTTTCATATGTACTTGTACATATGCTTATCAGGGTTGTGTGAGTGCTACACAAAATATTTTAAGCAATTCGGCAAAGATTATATTTCCATCAGTTCATACTCAAATATACAACAAGTTTGGAGAAAACAAAAACTAAAGTTTGAAGTTGAGAAACATGGGATGTTTTCTCACATTATCATATATTCCCTCTATTCCTATATATAAGGTGTATAGTTTTTGGCATGAAAATTAAAGAATGCACGTGGAGGGAAAATTTTACAAGTTTTGGGCGAGATTACACCTGACTAATTGACATGAGAAAATAGAGGAGCTCGCATGATATAAGGAAATGTAATCGAATCCCTAAAGAAGTTATCCAAACAAGTGGTGCAACGCAATAAACCTTATATTTTGAACTTTTTCTCAAAAAATTATACACCTTATATCAAGGAACGGAGGGAGTATGTGTGTCCGTTCAATATGTATTACATGATCAGTTCTTGGAAAAGAAGAACACAATAGTTCAGTCAAAAACAATGATCAGATCGATACTGCTCTCTCCTGCCTATTTTGGTTGATGTCTATGAATGGACAAAAATCGTATGTGAAATGTTCTATTATTACTAGCATATAATACAGAAAAAAGTTGAACACGACGTCCCAGATAAGTTTGAAAAAAAATGCTCAAACAAAAAAAACATGGAAATTCAAAATGGCAAAAGTTCAAGTGGTAAAATGGGAGAAGTCCAGAATATCGTCGCAAAACAATGTTGAGTTCAAAAGAAAACACAAAACATTTTTTTATTAAAAATATCATTCAGTTCAACAATATAAAATATGCAAGTTCGGGCATGATAATACCATTGAGAAGTTACGAGAAAAATTATACCGAAAATATAGAGTAAAGTCTAGTATGTGGAAACACGCTCGGTACAAAATTATACAGACATCCGTTCAAGTACTTTTTTTTGGAACCATTCAAAACTATTGTGAAAAATACCTCAATACAAATACACAAATATATCAGTACAAGTACTCTGTTTTTTGATCGGAAAAACAACACGATAGGTCTCACTGTATTCAAAATTAGTCCTTAGCGGTTGCGAATTTGAGAAAATATTCAACATGACTAAGTTTCACATTTTCAATATCTTTCCAACGGTATATTATTTGCCCCATTTCGACAAACTTTAAAAAAATCGCGTTTGAAATCAAATTTGACCGTATTCAAATTCGAGTTTAAACCGAAAGGAATTAGAAAAACATTTCTATACAAAAAAGTTGCGCATTTTCCATAGCTATCCAACGCCGTATCATTTGCATCAATCCCAACAACCGTTTGCAAAAAAACGCGAAAATACGTTTCTCCCAGAATTTCACCGTTTTTCAAATTACTTTTAAATCATATATAATTTGAAAAAAGGTAGATATATGGAAGATGTGGATTTTACCAGCTTTCCTACGCCATCTTATTTGCTCAATTCCGACAAACCGTTTGAAAATTAAGTAAAAAATACGATTCGCATTTTCGATTTTAGAAAAAACAGTCGTTCGTCTCGGGGCATCACCCGGCATGGCGACCATCCTCCCGAAACACCCTCACGTAGAGGGTCGCATCGCCGTCGTACTTGAAGTGGAGGGCGCACGGGCGAACGTCTGCCAACCGCGGGCCAGGGATATGTTGCCCGCGACGGAGACCTCAACCACGACCCAGGAGGCCCTGCTACAACATCCATCCGCTTGCAGCCAGAGCCCACCGGGACCAGAGGCCGGTAGCTCACCGACGAAGAAGCGCGGAAGTTGAAGCAAGTTGCCGGCCGGATCCTCCGACCAGACAACGAACTCCGGCAGCACCTCTGCCGAGTGGAAGGGAGGCCGGGGAGGCCGCACAACCACGACACGTCTCACCTCATCGATGGGGCAGCCGCGATCGGAGCGACCCCCGCCACGCGCAGCGGCGCCACCCCTAGAGCGGGGGGCCACGGCGGGTGTCGTCGTGTGCTTACGAGGACGACCGCGTCCCCGCTTGGGCGCCGGAGAGCCGGGCCCCTTGCGAGGGGCCTTTCCCTTCTCCGCGGCGGAGAACATCTTCGGCGGCGCCATTGGAGTTGGTGGTGGAGCAAAGGAGGAAGGAGCGGGCGGAACGGGAAGAAATGGGCGACGGGGGCTCCGTCCCCTCCACCATTTATAGCAGGAGAAGGCCAACCAGCGCCCCCACGATCACAGGTAATGATGGTTTTCCTTGCATGTCGCAGGGACTTGTCAAGTCGGGCAGTTGCTGAGGCAGTATGGGGAAGTGGAGATGCCCACGTCGAATCAACCGTCACGCGTCAACCGAGACCGCAGGCTTTTGGGGCCTGTGGTGCTCCGCGCTTGACCTTTGGCTTCGCCTCGAAGCCAAGCCCGATCAGGCCTTGGGCCCGGGGGCTACTGTCGGTGTTCTGGGAAGGGGGGTCCCCAGACTTGCCTGCCTGCGGCCCACGGCGTGGCTATGATAGCAGGCTTGTACAACCCATCTTCATCAACAAGGCATTCAAGACCCCCACGAGGGGCCAAGCCTCGCTAGGCGGACGACACAAGACCTCCTCAGGAGTGGCCTCGCCAGGCAGGCTCATGAGGAGCGGAGAGATTAAGGCAAGGAAAACCTCGCGAGGCTCTCGTGACGTGAGCCATGACGATCGACACCAGGCGGGCGCCAGGCAGGCGTCAGCGCGCGCAGCGTCCTTGTTTCCTCTTTGGTGCTAAGGAGGTAGGCGCAGGCGCGGAGTACCGAGGCATCAAGAAAGGTTTTCCATATCGGTGCAACGAGACCAGGACCCAAAGGACGGCAAGACGGAGGTCACCATGGAGCCCAAGGCGGCGTCACCACCAGAGCCTTTTGCAGGCGAACACCGCTTTTGTCAGGATAAGCTGTACTAGCTGCTCCTTTCAAATTGGCCGTTGTTGGCTCCCTTCTCGCTCAATATTTGGGTAGAGGACCAGGGCCTATATAAGTAGAACTAGCCACCACCGTCGGCAAGGGCTAACTCATCCAGAGGCATCTCACCCACACAAGTTCACCAAGCACAAGAACACCTCAACCTCCGGAGGTTGTTCTTCCCCTTGTACTGTTTATCATTAGCCCAAGAGGCAATCCACCACCACCACACTAGAGTAGGGTATTACACCACAACGGTGGCCCGAACCAGTATAAATCTTGTGTCTTTCTGTGTTGCGAGTTTGTTGAGTTCATCCGTGAGATCTTAGAGAGCTAGGGCGTGGATTGGTAGGGAGGAGATCTTCGCTTGCACCCAAGTGTTCGAACCTTGAGGGTTTTGCCGGAACCCGTGATCTGACAGAACTGGTTTTCATTAGACGAGTTGTCAACGCTTTAGACGTGCATCCAGAGCATGGTACACAAGAATATCAAGCTTGTCAATGTGATCCAGGTGATGCTTTTTCACCGGATCCTTCTGTGCCAAAGCCGAACTTTCCATTTGTGGGAGTTTGATCCGTCCTAGCACCAGACCCTGCAACAGTTCTTCGGCACTACGCACGAAGACATCTGGAAGGTGCTTTTCAAGGCCAATGAGACGTGGCCGAAGACGTCCGAGGATTGTGGGTACAGCCTGACCCGTCCCGCCAATCCGGTAAGTTTTTCGTATTTCAAGTTGTATCCTTTACTTGTATACTCAAGGAAGATGTCTAAGCTTCCCCATTTGTTTGTTTTCAGGGCTAGACAAAGATGGCGGACCGGATTCAGTGTTCGGCTGCGCTGCCCGAAAACCCAGCAATCCCACTTCTTATGAAGATGCTAGTTCCGGTGCCCTACCAAGCGCCGGAGAAGAAGGCCAAGAAGAAGGCCAAGGAGATGTGAAGTGGCCTCCGTTGTAAGGGCACTTCGTACGCGATGTCCGAAGATGCCGAGACCCACTCCTCCTCCACCGAGGACGACGAGGAGGAGGAGGAAAGCAATTCTCCCCCGGAGGGGGAAGGAGGAAAAGGGCGGCCTCCACGCATCTGTTGGCGGAGGCGCCCAAGAAGGGGATGGTATCCCTCGCGGATAACTCCGCGTGGGACATCGACAGCAGCTCCGAGTGGCGCCCCAGGGATAAGCCCCTGGCCGAATCATAAGTACTCAAAGACGCGCACATATATCCAACTCCTTTACTCCATGGTTTTAAGATGTTGAATCATGCGCTGCAGTCCGGCTCGTTCCGAGCTCCAGTGGTCCTCATCTTCGAGGAATTCGCTGGATCCGAAGGTGATGGACAGCTGGTACCTTCCGGCGGCCTCTTCTCCCAATGCCATGGGTGACACCGAGGTGTTTTCCCGAAGGACCTCCCCAGGCCAGGGAGAGACGCAGGAGGCCATCAGGGTGGCACCAGAGGGTGAAACCTCGGCCATCGGACACACGGGGGAGCAAATCCCCATCGAGACTGGCGATGGGGGCCATATCCAATTCGGCCCCCAGCTGAATACAATTCTGGAGACCTATACGGCCCCGGAATCAGGCAAGCAGCCTCCTTCGAAAGAACGAGGTGCGCCGATTCCATCGATGACCTCTGCCCATCCAGAGGCACCGGATACTCTTCTGGCAGCGCTGTGAAGTGCTTCCATTGTTGAGGAACACCGTACCCTCATGGGTACGGTGATTGAGAGGATTCAGTCCGTGAAGAGCATACTGACCGAAACCTGCACAAGCCTTCTAACAGGCTTTGAGGTATGAAACGCAAGTTATGCAAAAGGAATGTCAAAGTATAGATAGTAGCCCCTGAGACATTGTCCGGTGTTAAAAAAGAAAAGCCGGACAGAGGATCAAATAATTTTCGCAGGAGACTAACCATACGTGTCTATGTGAATAAAGGCATCTTTGCTGGCTGCGACCTCTCATGCTGCAGAGGCTCCGGACTGAAGCAGAGTCTGGAGCGGACCGAGGAAGAGCTCAGCCGTGTGAAAAAGCAGCTGGAGGACCATCAAGGTATGCAATGACTTTGTGTAGATTCAGAAAGGATGAACGATTTGTGCTGACCATGGTGCCATGATATTTTGTAGGAGCGCGACCGAGGTGTTGACCCTCAAGAAGGCGCTGGCCGAAGCCCAGGAGAGAGCGGCAAAGGAACAAGCCGCTCGCGAGAAACACGGGGCCAGGGTTGGTGAGGTCCAGCAGGAGCTCCAGGACGCTGCGAAGAAACGCGAGTCTTGGAGCGCAATATTGCGGATCAAGAGTCCAAACTTGCCAAGGCCCGCCAAAGCACACACGATACCTGGGTTGAAATCCAGGGCGCCTTCTAGGAAATCCAGGAAGCCAGAAAAATCGCGGCGGGTAAGGCCCTCATTATGAAGAGCAAGTATGTGAAGAAAAGGTTCCTCTTACTGACCCGGATTTGGAGTTCTCCAGGGGCGTTTGAAGATCTGCCGCGTAGTGTTGCCGACGCTGCGAAATTCTTCCGAGCCGAAGAGGGGAGCTCAACAGAGAAGTTGTTCTGGTCGCAATACCTTGCGCCAGAGCATCCAGTTCCCTTTAGCAATCAGCTGAAACAGTTGACCGAACTGCACAGGGTATCCGAACGGGCCATGAAGGATTTAATAATCCGTTTGTGGCCTACTGAAGCCATACCCAGCAGCCACTTCAGGCTCATGAACCGGCTGGTCAATGCCTGCCCTTGGGTTGATGCCATCAAGCGGTTGGTCTACATCGAAGGTGCGCTGATGGCCTTCACCCGTGTCAAGATGCAGTGAGCGAAGATGGACGCCGTCAACCTCGCGACCGAGGGACAGCCCGCGGCCAAGGAGCACTGCACACCCGAGCGGTATTTTGATGATGTCCTCAAGGGATCCCGCATTCTAGAGGGCCAGTGTTCAAAAAACATTATCTTTGAATGAAGTCATTCATGTTATCCCTTCCAATATTATGAAACAAGGCCATTATGTATTATAATGTTTGTTGTTGTTTTTAAAAAAATTACCTCCTATGCGTCCGTTTTGTTAAATCTGAGAGTTGGCCATTCGTCGGCTTCAGCCCCCGCGTAAGTAGTACGGGGGTGTTCGGGATGAATCTAAAACACTCTTGATCCAAGAGTTTGGTCCTTGAAGGAGGTGTTTTAGCGCAACGAACCAGGCAATCATACTATGTGGCTTTATCACCCTCACTTAGCCATAGGAGTTTGACAATAGAAATGTAGGCGCAGCCCCTAGTTTGTATTTAATCCGGACTAGGGTGCTGTGAACACCTGATCGGGTAGACGCCAATTCATCGCATAATGCAGAAAAAATCGCAAAATATTTTTAACCTCCGAATACCTGACCTGCTGTCGTGGCATCATGACAGTCAGTTTTCGGCTTTCTCTACTAAGGTGTTTGCTCGAATAAACCAGAAACACAATCGCGGTAGTTCTCCCTTTCCTACCTTAGCCGATAGAACAGAACGTAAGGTAGCAAGCATGGGAGCCGGGCAACCCAACTATTTACCTAAGACATGATTCGGAGCCGATGCATATAATGCTAAAATTCGGGGTGCCGAACTGTACTGTAAAACGTGTTCGAACTTTGTTGTTGTAGTATGGAGCACAATGAAGCCCCTGGCGAATTAAAGCGTACCAATGTGTATGGGTGCAAACAAAAATAATGGCTAAACCCTAGATGTCTAGCCTGTATGATTGTGATTGCCTCTACGGACTAAACCCTTCGGTTTATATAGACACCGTAGGGGCCTAGGGTTGTACATAGTCCGGTCGCCCAAGGACCCCTTAGTCCAGGACTCCCTCAGTAGCCCCTGAACCACGCTTCAATGATGATGTGTTGTTGGGGAACGTAGTAATTTCAAAATTTTCCTACGCACAAGCAAGATCATGGTGATGCATAGCAACGAGGGGAGAGTATGATCTACGTACCCTTGTAGATCGCAACGGAAGCGTTTGACACAACGTAGAGGAAGTAGTCGTACGTCTTCTTCCCGGTCCGACCGATCCAAGCACCGTTACTCCGGCACCTCCGAGTTCTTAGCACACGTTCAGCTCGATGATGATCCTCGGGCTCCGATCCAGCAAAGCGTCGAGGAAGAGTTCCGTCAGCACGACGGCGTGGTGACGATCTTGGTGTACTACTGACGCAGGGCTTCGCCTAAGCACTGCGACAATATGACCGAGGTGGAATTTGGTGGCAGGGGGCACCGCACACGGCTAAGGAAAGATCTCAATGATCAATTGTGTGTCTAGAGGTGCCCCCTGCCCCCGTATATAAAGGGGCAAAGGGGGAGGGGTGCGGCAGCCATAGGAGGAGTCCTACTCCCGCTGGGAGTAGGACTCCCCTCCAATCCTATTCCTAATAGGACTCCCCAAGTGGGGAAAGAGAGAGGGGCTGGCCGGCCACCTTCCCTAGTCCTAATAGGACTAGGGGAAGGGGGGGAGGCGCGCAGCCCATGAGGGCAGCCCTTTCACCTTTCCACCAAGGCCCATGTTGGCCCATTTGGCTCCCGGGGGGTTCCGGTAACCCTCCCGGTATTCCGGTAAAATCCCGATTTTACCCGGAACACTTCCGATGTCCAAACATAGGCTTCCAATATATCAATCTTTACGTCTCGACCATTTCGAGACTCCTCGTCATGTCCATGATAACATCAGAGACTCCGAACAACCTTCGGTACATCAAAATGCATAAACTCATAATAACTGTCATCGTAACGTTAAGCGTGCGGACCCTACGGTTCGAGAACAATGTAGACATGACCGAGACACATCTCTGGTCAATAACCAATAGCGGGACCTGGATGCCCATATTGGCTCCTACATATTCTACGAAGATCTTTATCGGTCAGACCGCATAACAACATACGTTGTTCCCTTTGTCATCGGTATGTTACTTGCCCGAGATTCGATCGTCAGTATCCAATACTTAGTTCAATCTCGTTACCGGCAAGTCTCTTTACTCGTTCCGTAATACATCATCCCGCAACTAACTCATTAGTTGCAATGCTTGCAAGGCTTAAGTGATGTGCATTACCGAGAGGGCCCAGAGATACCTCTCCGACGATCGGAGTGACAAATCCTAATCTCGAAATACGCCAACCCAACATCTACCATTGGAGACACCTGTAGTACTCCTTTATAATCACCCAGTTACGTTGTGACGTTTGGTAGTACCCAAAGTGTTCCTCCAGCAAACGGGAGTTGCATAATCTCATAGTCATAGGAACATGTATAAGTCATGGATAAAGCAATAACAACATACTAAACGATCGGGTGCTAAGCTAATATAATGGGTCATGTCAATCAGATCATTCAACTAATGATGTGACCTCGTTAATCAAATAACAACTCTTTGTTCATGGTTAGGAAACATAACCATCTTTGATTAACGAGCTAGTCTAGTAGAGGCATACTAGTGACACTCTGTTTGTCTATGTATTCACACATGTATTATGTTTCTGGTAAATACAATTCTAGCATGAATAATAAACCTTTATCATGATATAAGGAAATAAATAATAACTTTATTATTGCCTCTAGGGCATATTTCCTTCAGTCTCCCACTTGCACTAGAGTCAATAATCTAGATTACACTGTAATGATCCTAACACCCATGGAGTCTTGGTGCTGATCATGTTTTGCTCGTGGAAGAGGCTTAGTCAACGGGTCTGCAACATTCAGATCCGTATGTATCTTGCAAATCTCTATGTCTCCCACCTGGACTAGATCCCGGATGGAGTTGAAGCGTCTCTTGATGTGTTTGGTCCTTTTGTGAAATCTGGATTCCTTTGCCAAGGCAATTGCACCAGTATTGTCACAAAAGATTTTCATTGGACCCGATGCACTAGGTATGACACCTAGATCGGATATGAACTCCTTCATCCAGACTCCTTCGTTTGCTGCTTCCGAAGCAGCTATGTACTCCGCTTCACATGTAGATCCCGCTACGACGCTTTGTTTAGAACTGCACCAACTGACAGCTCCACCGTTTAATGTAAACACGTATCCGGTTTGCGATTTAGAATCGTCCGGATCAGTGTCAAAGCTTGCATCAATGTAACCTCTTACGGTGAGCTCTTTGTCACCTCCATATATGAGAAACATATCCTTAGTCCTTTTCAGGTATTTCAGGATGTTCTTGACCGCTGTCCAGTGATCCACTCCTGGATTACTTTGGTACCTCCCTGCTAAACTTATAGCAAGGCACACATCAGGTCTGGTACACAACATTGCATACATGATAGAACCTATGGCTGAAGCATAGGGAACATCTTTCATTTTCTCTCTATCTTCTGCAGTGGTCGGGCTTTGAGTCTTACTCAATCTCACACCTTGTAACACAGGCAAGAACCCTTTCTTTGCTTGATCCATTTTGAACTTCTTCAAAATCTTGTCAAGGTATGCGCTTTGTGAAAGTCCAATTAAGCGTCTTGATCTATCTCTATAGATCTTTATGCCTAATATGTAAGCAGCTTCTCCGAGGTCTTTCATTAAAAAACTTTTATTCAAGTATCTCTTTATGCTATCCAGAAATTCTATATCATTTCCAATCAGTAATATGTCATCCACATATAATATTAGAAATGCTACAGAGCTCCCACTCACTTTCTTGTAAATACAGGCTTCTCCGAAAGTCTGTATAAAACCAAATGCTTTGATCACACTATCAAAGCGTTTATTCCAACTCCGAGAGGCTTGCACCAGTCCATAAATGGATCGCTGGAGCTTGCACAGTTTGTTAGCTCCCTTTGGATCGACAAAACCTTCCGGTTGCATCATATACAACTCTTCTTCTAGAAATTCATTCAGGAATGCAGTTTTGACATCCATCTGCCAAATTTCATAATCATAAAATGCGGCAATTGCTAACATGATTCGGACAGACTTAAGCATCGCTACGGGTGAGAAAGTCTCATCGTAGTCAATCCCTTGAACTTGTCGAAAACCTTTTGCGACAAGTCGAGCTTTGTAGACAGTAACATTACCATCAGCGTCAGTCTTCTTCTTAAAGATCCATTTGTTCTCAATTGCTTGCCAATCACCGGGCAAGTCAACCAAAGTCCCTACTTTGTTCTCATACATGGATCCCATCTCAGATTTCATGGCTTCAAGCCACTTTGCGGAATCTGGGCTCACCATCGCTTCTTCATAGTTCGTAGGTTCATCATGATCTAATATCATGACCTCCAGAACAAGATTACCGTACCACTCTGGTGCGGATCTCACTCTGGTTGATCTATGAGGTTCAGTAGTATCTTGATCTAAAGTTTCATGATCATCATCATTAGCTTCCTCACTTATTGGTGTAGGTGTCGCAGAAACAGTTTTCTGTGATGTACTACTTCTCAATAAAGGAGTAGGTACAGTTACCTCGTCAAGTTCTACTTTCCTCCCACTCACTTCTTTCGAAAGAAACTCCTTCTCTAGAAAGTTTCCGAACTTAGCAACAAAAGTCTTGCCTTCGGATCTGTGATAGAAGGTGTATCCAACAGTTTCCTTTGGATATCCTATGAAGACACATTTCTCCGATTTGGGTTCGAGCTTATCAGGTTGAAGCTTTTTCACATAAGCATCGCAGCCCCAAACTTTAAGAAACGACAACTTTGGTTTCTGCCAAACCATAGTTCATAAGGCGTCGTCTCAACGGATTTAGATGGTGCCCTATTTAACGTGAATGCAGCCGTCTCTAGAGCGTATCCCCAAAACGATAGCGGTAAATCAGTAAGAGACATCATAGATCGCACCATATCTAGTAAAGTACGATTACGACGTTCGGACACACCATTACGCTGTGGTGTTCCGGGTGGCGTGAGTTGCAAAACTATTCCACAATTTTTCAAATGTACACCAAACTCGTAACTCAAATATTCTCCTCCACGATCAGATCGTAGAAACTTTATTTTCTTGTTACGATGATTTTCAACTTCACTCTGAAATTCTTTGAACTTTTCAAATGTTTCAGACTTGTGTTTCATTAAGTAGATATACCCATATCTGCTTAAGTCATCTGTGAAGGTGAGAAAATAACGATATCCACCACGAGCCTCAATATTCATCGGTCCACATACATCGGTATGTATGATTTCCAACAAATCTGTTGCTCTCTCCATAGTACCGGAGAACGGTGTTTTAGTCATCTTGCCCATGAGGCACGGTTCGCAAGTACCAAGTGATTCATAATCAAGTGGTTCCAAAAGTCCATCAGTATGGAGTTTCTTCATGCGCTTTACACCGATATGACCTAAACGACAGTGCCACAAATAAGTTGCACTTTCATTATCAACTCTGCATCTTTTGGCTTCAACATTATGAATATGTGTATCACTACTATCGAGATTCATCAAAAATAGACCACTCTTCAAAGGCGCATGACCATAAAAGATATTACTCATATAAATAGAACAACCATTATTCTCTGATTTAAATGAATAACCGTCTCGCATTAAACAAGATCCAGATATAATGTTCATGCTCAACGCTGGCACCAAATAACAATTATTTAGGTCTAATATTAATCCCGAAGGTAGATGTAGAGGTAGCGTGCCGACCGCGATCACATCGACTTTGGAACCGTTTCCCACGCGCATCGTCACCTCGTCCTTTGCTAGTGTCCGCTTATTCTGTAGTCCCTGTTTCGAGTTGCAAATATTAGCAACAGAACCAGTATCAAATACCCAGGTGCTACTGCGAGCATTAGTAAGGTACACATCAATAACATGTATATCACATATACCTTTGTTCACCTTGCCATCCTTCTTATCCGCCAAATACTTGGGGCAGTTCCGCTTCCAGTGACCAGTCTGCTTGCAGTAGAAGCACTCAGTTTCAGGCTTAGGTCCAGACTTGGGTTTCTTCTCTTGAGCAGCAACTCACTTGCCGTTCTTCTTGAAGTTCCCATTTTTCTTCCCTTTGCCCTTTTTCTTGAAACTAGTGGTTTTGTTAACCATCAACACTTGATGCTCCTTCTTGATTTCTACCTCCGCAGCTTTTAGCATTGCGAAGAGCTCGAGAATAGTCTTATTCATCCCTTGCATATTATAGTTCATCACGAAGCTCTTGTAGCTTGGTGGCAGTGATTGGAGAATTCTGTCAATGATGCAATCATCTAGAAGAGTAACTCCCAATTGAATCAAGTGATTATTATACCCAGACATTTTGAGTATATGCTCACTGACAGAACTGTTCTCCTCCATCTTGCAGCTATAGAATTTATTGGAGACTCCATATCTCTCAATCCGGGCATTTGCTTGAAATATTAACTTCAACTCCTGGAACATCTCATATGCTCCATGACGTTCAAAACGTCGTTGAAGTCCCGGTTCTAAGCCGTAAAGCATGGCACACTGAACTATCGAGTAGTCATCAGCTTTGCTCTGCCAGACGTTCATAACTTCTGGTGTTGCTCTAGCAGCAGGCCTGGCACCTAGCGGTGCTTCCAGGACGTAATTCTTCTGTGCAGCAATGAGGATAATCCTCAAGTTACGGACCCAGTCCGTGTAATTGCTACCATCATCTTTCAACTTTGCTTTCTCAAGGAACGCATTAAAATTTAACGGAACAATAGCATGAGCCATCTATCTACAATCAACATAAACAAGCAAGATACTATCAGGTACTAAGTTCATGATAAGTTTATGTTCAGTTAATCAAATTAATTAAGAACTCCCACTTAGATAGACATCCCTCTAATCCTCTAAGTGATCACGTGATCCAAATCAACTAAACCATAACCGATCATCACGTAATATGGAGTAGTTTTCAATGGTGAACATCGTTATGTTGATCATATATACTATATGATTCACGCTCGACCTTTCGGTCTCTGTGTTCCGAGGACATATCTGCATATGCTTGGCTCGTCAAGTATAACCTGAGTATTCCGCGTGTGCAACTGTTTTGCACCCGTTGTATTTGAACGTAGAGCCTATCACACCCGATCATCACGTGGTGTCTCAACACGAAGAACTTTTGCAACGGTGCATACTCAGGGAGAACACTTCTTGATAATTTAGTGAGAGATCATCTTATAATGCTACCGTCAATCAAAGCAAGATAAGATGCATAAAAAGATAAACATCACATGCAATCAATATAAGTGATATGATATGGTCATCATCATCTTGTGCTTCTGATCTCCATCTCCGAAGCACCGTCATGATCACCATCGTCACCGGCGCGACACCTTGATCTCCATCGTAGCATCGTTGTCGTCTCGCCAATCTTATGCTTCCACGACTATCACTACCGCTTAGTAATAAAGTAAAGCATTACATCGCGATTGCATTGCATACAATAAAGCGACAACCATATGGCTCCTGCCAGTTGCCGATAACTCGGTTACAAAACATGATCATCTCATACAATAAAATTTAGCATCATGTCTTGACCATATCACATCACAACATGCCCTTCAAAAACAAGTTAGACGTCCTCTACTTTGTTGTTGCAAGTTTTACGTGGCTGCTACGGGCTTAAGCAAGAACTCATCTTACCTACGCATCAAAACCACAACGATAGTTTGTCAAATAGACTCCGTTTTAACCTTCTCAAGGACCGGGCGTAGCCACACTTGGTTCAACTAAAGTTGGAGAGACAGTCTTCCGCAAGCCATCTATGTGCAAAGCACGTCGAGGGAACCGGTCTCGCGTAAGAGTACGCGTAAGGTTGGTCCGGATCGTCTCGTCCAACAATACCGCCGAACCAAAGTATGACATGCTGGTAGGCAGTATGACTTATATCGCCCACAACTCACTTGTGTTCTACTCGTGCAAATAACATCAAACCATAAAACCAGGCTCTGATACCACTGTTGGGGAACGTAGTAATTTCAAAATTTTCCTACGCACACGCAAGATCATGGTGATGCATAGCAACGAGGGGAGAGTATGATCTACGTACCCTTGTAGATCGCAACGGAAGCGTTTGACACAACGTAGAGGAAATAGTCGTACGTCTTCTTCCCGGTCCGACCGATCCAAGCACCGTTACTCCGGCACCTCCGAGTTCTTAGCACACGTTCAGCTCGATGATGATCCTCGGGCTCCGATCCAGCAAAGCGTCGAGGAAGAGTTCCGTCAGCACGACGGCGTGGTGACGATCTTGATGTACTACTGACGCAGGGCTTCGCCTAAGCACTGCGACAATATGACCGAGGTGGAATTTGGTGGCAGGGGGCACCGCACACGGCTAAGGAAAGATCTCAATGATCAATTGTGTGTCTAGAGGTGCCCCCTGCCCCCGTATATAAAGGGGCAAAGGGGGAGGGGTGCGGCAGCCATAGGAGGAGTCCTACTCCCGCTGGGAGTAGGACTCCCCTCCAATCCTATTCCTAATAGGACTCCCCAAGTGGGGAAAGAGAGAGGGGCTGGCCGGCCACCTTCCCTAGTCCTAATAGGACTAGGGGAAGGGGGGGAGGTGCGCAGCCCATGAGGGCAGCCCTTTCACCTTTCCACCAAGGCCCATGTTGGCCCATTTGGCTCCCGGGGGGTTCCGGTAACCCTCCCGGTATTCCGGTAAAATCCCGATTTTACCCGGAACACTTCCGATGTCCAAACATAGGCTTCCAATATATCAATCTTTACGTCTCGACCATTTCGAGACTCCTCGTCATGTCCGTGATCACATCCGGGACTCCGAACAACCTTCGGTACATCAAAATGCATAAACTCATAATAACTGTCATCGTAACGTTAAGCGTGCGGACCCTACGGTTCGAGAACAATGTAGACATGACCGAGACACATCTCCGGTCAATAACCAATAGCGGGACATGGATGCCCATATTGGCTCCTACATATTCTACGAAGATCTTTATCGGTCAGACCGCATAACAACATACGTTGTTCCCTTTGTCATCGGTATGTTACTTGCCCGAGATTCGATCGTCAGTATCCAATACTTAGTTCAATCTCGTTACCGGCAAGTCTCTTTACTCGTTCCGTAATACATCATCCCGCAACTAACTCATTAGTTGCAATGCTTGCAAGGCTTAAGTGATGTGCATTACCGAGAGGGCCCAGAGATACCTCTCCGACGATCGGAGTGACAAATCCTAATCTCAAAATACGCCAACCCAACATCTACCATTGGAGACACCTGTAGTACTCCTTTATAATCACCCAGTTACGTTGTGACGTTTGGTAGTACCCAAAGTGTTCCTCCGGCAAACGGGAGTTGCATAATCTCATAGTCATAGGAACATGTATAAGTCATGGATAAAGCAATAGCAACATACTAAACGATCGGGTGCTAAGCTAATATAATGGGTCATGTCAATCAGATCATTCAACTAATGATGTGACCTCGTTAATCAAATAACAACTCTTTGTTCATGGTTAGGAAACATAACCATCTTTGATTAACGAGCTAGTCTAGTAGAGGCATACTAGTGACACTCTGTTTGTCTATGTATTCACACATGTATTATGTTTCCGGTTAATACAATTCTAGCATGAATAATAAACCTTTATCATGATATAAGGAAATAAATAATAACTTTATTATTGCCTCTAGGGCATATTTCCTTCATGTGTCCGACGCGCAGATTGTCTTCGGCATTGCAAGGCGGGTTCCTCCTCCGAATACTCCAAAACAGCCTTCGAACATAGATAACGCGTCCGGCTCTGCAAAAGAAGTACCATAGAAATCCGCACAGAGTATAATATTTCACGAGTCCAATCTACTGACAAGTTTTGTAGCATGACATCACGTCGCTGCCCGATCATTATTTTGAAACATTTTTTAGCCTCCCGCTCCATGTTTCAAGATGTGTTCTTATTGGCACGTCTTCTCGAAGCAGAGAGCATGTCCCCTTATTGCAGGATACTCATCAATACGGGCATGGGTAACCAATCGCGCCGTCTGCACGACCCCTGGGGAATAGGCGAGTTTTAAGGAAAATGGGGAGGCGCTTGATATTCGCTGCCTTTATAAACAAATAAGGATTCACCCTTTCACCCACGCCTTTTTTCTCTCTGCCCACCCATTCTCGAGCTTCAGCGCCCAAGCTCTCATCCTCTCCGCCTCAAAAAGCACTCCGACCATGTCTAGATCTGGAGCGCAGGGCAAGTGGATGGTCTCCTCCGTCAAGGAGAAGGACATCACCAAGCTCCGGGAGGCTGGGTACTTAGCCCAGGAAATCGCCCACCGGCTTCCAGCGAAGGGGCAGATCATCCCCACCCCGGAATCCCATGAGAGGGTGGTTTTCATCCCCCACTTCATCCGCGGATTGGGGTTCCCTCTCCACTCATTCGTCTGCGGACTCATGTTCTACTACGGCCCGGATTTCCATGATCTGGCCTCCAACTCCTTCGTCAACATCTCGGCATTTATTGTCGTGTGTGAGGCCTTCCTCCGCATGCCATCCCACTTCGGATTGTGGTTAAAGATCTTCAATGTGAAGCCGAAGGTGGTGGGCGGCCAACACGCAGAGTGCGGAGGTGCCATGGTGAGCAAGCTGTCCAAAATCTCATGGCCCAAAGGTACCTTCGTGGAGACCGTCAAAGGGTGGCAACAACAGTGGTTCTACGTCACAGAGCCTCGCGACACCACCTTGCTAGAAAAGGACCTGAACTGGTCTTCATCGGACGAGCTGTCAGCGCTTCAGACGCGCATCCAGAGCATGGTAGACAAGAATATCAAGCTTGTCAATGTGATCCAGATGATGCTTTTTTGCCGGATCCTTCCGTGCCGAAGCCGGACTTTCAATTTGTGGGAGTTCGATCCGTCCGAGCACCAGACCCTGTAACAGTTCTTCGGCACTACACACGAAGACATCTGGAAGGTGCTTTTGAAGGCCAATGAGACGTGGCCGAAGACGTCCGAGGATCGTGGGTACAACATGACCCATCCCGCAAATCTGGTAAGTTTTTCGTATTTCTTGGTGTATCCTTTACTTGTATACTCATGGAAGATGTCTAAGTTTCTCCATTTGTTTGTTTTCAGGGGTGGACAAAGAAGGCGGAGCAGATTCATTGTCCGGCTCTGCTGCCCGAAAACCCAGCAATCCCACTTCTTACGAAGATGTTGGTTCCGACGCCCTATCAAGCACCGGAGAAGAAGGCCAAGGAGGCCGGAAGTGGCCTCTACCATAACGGCACTTCGGACATGACGTCTGAAGACGCCGAGACCCACTCCTCCCCCACCGAGGATGACGAGGAAAGCAATTCTCCCCCGAAGGGGGAAGGAGGAAAAGTGTGGCCTCCATGCATCTGGAGGCAGAGGCGCCCAACAAGGGGAAGGTCTCCCTCACGGATAACTCCACGTGGGACATCGACAGCAGCTCCGAGTGGTGCCCCAGGGATAAGCCCCTGGCCTAATCGTAAGTACTCAAAGACGCGCACATATATCCAGCTCCTTTACTCCATGGTTTTAACATGTTGAATCATGCGCTGCAGTCCAGCTCGTTCCGACCTCTAGCGATCCTCATCTTCGAGGAATTCGCTGGATCCGGAGGTGATGGACAGAGGGTCCCTTACGGCGGCCTCTTCTCCCAAGGGTATGGGTGACACAAAGGTGTTGTCCCGAAGGACCTCCCCAGGCCAGGGAGAGATGCAGGAGGCCGTCAGGGTGGCGCCAGAGGGTGAAACCTGGCCGCCGGACACATGGGGGAGCAAATTCCCATGGAGACTAGCGATGGGGGCCATATCCAATTCGGCCCCCAGCCGAATACAATTCCGAAGACCTATACGGCCCCGGAATCAGGCAAGCAGCCTCCTTCGACAGAAGGAGGTGCACCGATTCCACCGGTGACCTCTGCCCATCCAGAGGCACCGGATACTCTACTGGAAGCGCTGCGAAGTGCTTCCATTGTTGAGGAACACTGTACCCTCATGGGTACGGTGATGGAGAGGATTCAGTCCGCGAAGAGCAGACTGACCGAAGCCTGCACAAGCCTTCTAACAGGCTTTGAGGTATGAAACGCAATTTATGCAAAAGGAATGTCATAGTATAGACAGTAGCCCTGAGACATTGTCCGGTGTTCGAAAAGAAAAGCCGGACAGAGGATCAAATAATTTTCGTAGGAGACTAACCATACGTGTTTATGTGAATAAAGGCGTCTTTGCTGGTTGTGACCTCTCATGTTGCTGAGGTCTCCGGACTGAAGCAGAGTTTGGAGCGGACCAAGGAAGAGCTCGACCATGTGAAAAAGCAGCTGGAGGACCATTACGGTATGCAATGAACTTGTGTAGATTCAGAAAGGATGAATGATTTGTGTTGACCATAGTGCCATGATATTTTGTAGGAGCGGCGATCGAGGTGGAGACGCTCAAGAAGGCGCCGGCCGAAGCCCAGGAGAGAGCGGCAAAGGAACAAGCTGCTCGCGGAAAACACGAGGCTAGGGTTGGTGAGGTCCAGCAGGAGCTCCAGGACGCCGTGAAGAAATGTGAGTCCTTGGAGCGCAATATTGCGGATCAACAGTCTGAACTTGCCAAGGCCCACCAAAGCGCACACGATGCCCGAATTGAAGCCCATGGCGCCTTCCAGAAAATCCAGGAGGACAGAAAAATCACGGCGGGTAAGGCCTTTATTATGCAAAGCAAGTATGTGAACAAAAGATTCCTCTTACTGACCCGGATTTGGAGTTCTCCAGGGGCGTTTGCGGATTTGCCGCGCAGTGTTGCTGACGCTGTGGAATACTTCCGAGCCGCAGAGGGGAGCTCAACGGAAAAGTTGTTCTGGTCACAATACCTTGCGCTAGAGCATCCGGTGCCCTCTAGTGATCAGCTGAAACAGCTGACAGAACTGCACAGGGTAGCCGAACTGGCCATGAAGTATTTAATAATCTGTTTGTGGCCTGCCGAAGCCATACCCAGCAGCTACTTTTGGCTCGTGAAGTGGCTGGTCAATGCCTGCCCTCGACTTGATGCAATCAAGTGGTCGGTCTGCATCGAAGGTGCGCGGATGGCCTTTGCCCATGTCAAGATGCAGTGGGCGAAGATGGACGTCGTCAAGCTCGCGACCGAGGGACCGCGCGCGGCCAAGGAGCACTGCACGCCCGAGCGGTATTTTCATGATGTCCTCAAGGGATCCCGTATTGTAGAGGGCGAGTGTTCAAAAGACATTATCTTTGAATGAAGTCATTCATGTTATCCCTTCCTGTATTATGAAATAAGGCCATTATGTAATATAATGTTTGTTGTTGTTTCTAAAAAATTGCCCCCCGTGCGGCCGTTTTGTTAAATCTGAGAGTTGGCCAGTCGTCGGCTTCAGCCCCCACGTAGGTAGTACGGGGCTGTTCGGGATGAATCTAAAACACTCTTGATCGAAGAGTTTGGTCCTTGAAGGAGGTGTTTTAGCGCAACGAACCAGGCAATTGGAATATGTGGCTTTATCACCCTCACTTAGCCATAGGAGTTTGACAATAGAAATGTAGGCGCAACCCCTAGTTAGTATTTAATCCGGACTAGAGTGCTGTGAACACCTGATCGGGTAGACGTCGATTCATCGCATAATGCGGAAAAAATCGCAAAAGCTTTTTAACCTCCGGATAGCTGACCCGCTCCCGCCGCATCATGACAGTCAGATTTTGGCTTTCTCTACTGAGGTGTTTGCTCGGATAAACCATAAACACAATTGCAGTAGTTCTCCCTTTACTAGGCTAGCCGATAGGACGGAACATAAGGTAGCAAGCACAGGAGCCGGGCAACCCAACTATTGACCAAAGACATGATTCGGAGCCGATGCATATAATGCTAAAATTCGGGGTTCCGAACTATACTGTAGAAAGTGTTCGGACTTTGTTGTCGTAGTATGGAGCACAATGAATACCCTGGCGAATTAAAGCGGACCAAAGTGTACGGGTGCAATCGACAAGAATGGTGAAATAAAATGAAGTAGTAAGACAGTGCCACATAAGCTGGGCCGCATACTGTTTCCATTATAATGTAATTAATACGTCAAAGCGTATTTGTACAAATAGTGCGATAAGCATCCTAGCTATTTAACATGCCAAGACCAAGGGGGAGTTGCGTGCGGGTCCTGAAAACAGGTAGAGTGATCGTCAAGAAGAACATCTAGAGATTCCCCCACACGTTTGTACTGCTTGCCGCCTTGGTATATCTATCCTTCGAAAGGACCGATGATCAGGCCATCAGGAGGGGCCTGTGAAAAAGAGACCAAAAAATGGTTAAGAAGGAAAAAGGAAAAGTATGTGTGGGAGCCGTATGATGGGCCACAATTAAGTTATGCGTCCATCTATGCCCATGGTATTTTGAGTGCGTAGTTATGTACACGCGGTACAAACGCCGCCATTTGGTTGGGACTGAGATGGAGGCCACAATTGCTAATCAAGCTCCTGACGAGCTGGACTGTCCTGCTGCAGAGTAGTCCGGACGCGTTTGATAGTGTCTGGGAGCTTGGCTGCCGAATTAAGGTTCAACTTGATAAGGCCACTCTGTACTTCTGGTGCCAGGGCCGCGGTGTGCTCCTCGGTACAGAGGGAGCGTTCTGTGTTTCCATTGACTGTTATTACACCGTGTGGTCCGGGCATCTTGAGTTTGAGATAAGCGTAGTGTCGCACCACATTGAATCAAGCAAACGCAATTCGTCCGAGCAGTGCATGATAACCGTTGTGGAAGGGGACGATATTGAAGATCAAGTCATCGCTTCAGAGGTTGTCCGGAGATCCAAAGACGACTTCCAATGTGATTGAGCCCGTGCTACGGGCTTCTACAATTGGTATTACTCCTTTAAAGGTAGTTTTTGTGGGCTTGATCCTTGATGGATCGATGCCCATCTTGCAAACTGTATCCTGATAGAGCAGGTTGAGGTTGTTGCCACCGTCCATGAGGACTTGCGTGAGGTGGAATCCATCGATGATTGGATCAAGGACCAGTGCAGCTGAGCCGCCATGACGGATACTGGTCGGATGGTCCCTGCGATCGAAAGTGATCGGGTCGGATGACCATGCGTTGAATTTTGGGGCGACTGGCTCTATCTCATAGACGTCCCTGAGTGCACGTTTGCACTCCCTCTTGGGGATATGGGTAACGTATATCATGTTCACCGTTTTCACCTTGGGGAGAAACTTCTTCTGTCCCCCTATGTTTGGTGGACGGGGCTCCTCGTCATCTTCCTCACTTTGCGACCCCTTCTCCTTGTTCTCGGCATTTAACTTGCCGGCCTGTTTAAATACCCAACAACTTCTGTTGGTATGATTGGCTGGTTTATCCGGGGTGCCGTGGATCTGACATGGATGATCGAGTATGCGGTCCAAGCTGGATGAGCCCGGATTGTTCCTTTTAAATGGCTTCTTCCGCTGACCGGACTTGGAGCCACTGAATCCGGTGTTGACCGTCGTGTCATCGGTATTGTCACCATTGCTTCGACGCTTGTGTCTGTTGCGTCGGGGCTTGCCGTTGCTATTTCTGGCTTCAGAGGTGCCAGGTTTGCTTGCATTGTTATTGCTACGGGCTAGCCAGCTATCTTTGCCCACGCAAAAGCGGGTCATCAGTGCCATGAGGGCTGCCATGGACTTCGGCTTTTCCTGGCCGAGGTGTCGGGTGAGCCATTCGTCGCGGATGTTATGCTTAAAGGATGCTAGGGCTTCGGCATCCGGGCAGTCGACAATCTGGTTCTTTTTAGTTAAGAACCATGTCCAGAATTTCCTGGCTGAATCTCCAGGCTGATGAACTATGTGACTTAAGTCATCGGCATCCGGAGGTCGGACGTATGTACCTTGGAAGTTGTCGCGGAACGCATCCTCCAAGTACTCCCAGCTACCAATAGAGTTTTCAGGCATGCTGTTCAACCAGTGCCGAGCTGGTCCCTTGAGTTTTAGCAGGAGGTATTTGATGGCGTGAAGATCATCACCGCGGGCCATATGAATATGGAGAAGAAAATCCTCAATCCATACTGCTGGATCTATTGTTCCATCATATGATTCGATATTCACGGGTTTAAACCCTTCTGTGAATTCGTGCTCCATTACTTCATCAGTGAAGCAGAGGGGGTGTGCGACGCCTCTATATCGGGCTAAGTCGCGACGTAGCTCGGATGGAGTCCGTTTGCGGTTTTCGGCCCGGGCATGATTATGTTGTCACGTCCGGCTGGATAGCCGTCGTCGCGCGTCCGGGCACGCCCCCGCGATCCGTAGATCGATCTGGTCTGACCTGCTGTATTGTCCAGGTCTTGCCACAGATATTATGTATATCCCTTGTCAGGACCCAGATTCTAAGTCACACCGATGTAGCCTGTAACACCTCATATCACTTTGCGGTCTCACGCACGGTATTCCCACGGGTGTCGCCTTCCCATAGCCCGGGACCGTTTGTGCCTTTTGGCTCACGTATATGATAGTATCGCTAGCATCCATATGACAAAGAACCTGGGCGACATGGCTAGTCGTGAACCCAAAGCGGCACTAACTTACGTGGACAGGCATACATGAATCAACATTGAGCATGTCGGTCAGCAGCGTGTGAATCCGGGCTGTAGCACTGGGCTAACCGGACTCTGGGAACCCGGGCTGTAGCAGGCTAGGCAGGACTCCTGATGTCACCGCGTGACATTTCCTTGAAGGGACAGACACTGGAACGAAGTGAAACACATTGAGGGAGTCCTAAATTAGGGGTATCCGGACAGCCGGACTATATCCTTTGGCCGGACTATTGGACTCTGAAAATACAAGATTTAAAACTTCGTCTCGTGTCCGGATGGGACTCTCCTTGGCGTGGAAGGCAAGCTTGGCTATACGGATATGTAGATCTCCTCCCTTTGTAACCGACTCTGTGTAACCCTAGCCCCCTCCGACGTCTATATAAACCGGAGGGTTTAGTCCGTAGGACAACAACAATCATACCATAGGCTAGCTTCTAGGGTTTAGCCTCTACGATCTCGTGGTAGATCAACTCTTGTACTACTCATATCATCAACATTAATCAAGCAGGAAGTAGGGTATTACCTCCATCGTGAGGGCCCGAACCTGGGTAAACATTGTGTCCCTTGCCTGCTGTTACCATCCGCCTTAGACACATAGTTCGGGACCCCCTACCCGAGATCCGCCGGTTTTGACACCGACATTGGTGCTTTCATTGAGAGTTCCACTGTGTCTTCACCATAAGGCCGGATGGCTCCTTCGATCATCGACAACGATGCGGTCCAGGGTGAGGTCTTCCTTCCTAGACAGATCTTCGTATTCGGCGGCTTCGCACTGCGGGCCAACTCATTTGGCCATCTGGAGCAGATCGAGAGCTACGCCCCTGGCCATCAGGTGAGGTTTGGAAACTTGAATTACACTGCCAATATCCGCGGAGACTTGGTCTTCGACGGACTTGGGCCCATGCCTGGTGTGCCGCACGATCATGACGAGCACGATATAGCTCTGCCGTCGGACAGTGTTCGGGAGATCATGCCAGCAACTACTCCGGCCTTCAGTCCGGAACAGATCGCGCCATCCGAGGACGAGAGGATAGACCCCGCCTCGGAGGCCACACCCTCAGTGGCGATAGAGCCGAATACTAACCTTACCCCTCAAGAGAGCCGTGTCGCCGAACTACTGGACTCGTCCCCGGTCACGGACTCCGAACCGCCTGCGCCCATGCCTATCGAATCCGATTGGGCGTCGATCATGGGGTTCGCCTCCGCGGATAATTTTAGCACTCGCCCTTAGGCGATATGCTGAACTCGTTAAGATATCTCTCCCTGTCAGGAGAACCTTGGTCGAACTATGTTCGGCTAGGTTGGGATGCGGATAACAAAGAAATTCACTGCCCACCCACCACCCACTTAGTAGCCACTGTCGATGATTTAACCGACATGCTTGACTTCGACTCCGAAAACATCGATGGTATGGACAACGATGCCGGAGACGAATAAGAACCACCGCCAATAGGGTGCTAGACTGCCACTTCATCACATGACATATACATGCTAGATACACCCAAAGAAAATAATGACGAGGATGCAGCAAGAGATAACTCCCTCGACAAGCAATCAAAACGGCGCTGTAGGCACCGCTCTAAATCCCGCCTTGGCAAAAACAACGATAACAACGCAAGAAGAAGCCAAATTGACCCAGCGATAGAGCAATGTGAGCCAGCGGACGACGAACAAAGTGCAGAGCCGCTGTTCAAAAACGGCGACGTCGAGCGTCAAGCCAATCAACCAGTCTCCGGAGAAGAAAACAGTCCGGATGACGACGAATGCATCATCCCGGAAAGGCAGCTGGAGCAAGAAAGGCTCATCGCCACAACAAGAAGTCTGAAGAAGCAGAAACAAAGGCTCAAGGCCGCACAAAACACACTCAATAGTAGATGGAACAAGGTGCTCGACATGGCAGAAAAATACGGTGGCAGTCGCCACACAAAGAGCTACCCAAAGCGAAAGCTGCTGCCCAAATTCGATGGTGAGGCCTTAGAGCCCCCACTGCCAAAAAATAAAACTGCCGACCGGTCGGATCGACGACCTCGTAGCCACGATAGAGTGGCCAACGAGGCCGCACATAAGTCAGTACATGACCCACGCATAGACTCGCATCAAAGGGCCAGCGCAACCAGATCCATCTACGTGTCAAGGAAACGCGCTCCAGCACTCAGCCAACACCAAATATCACAACGGTCCGAACGCCATGGTACAGCCAAATACAGGGGTGCCGCACACCCCCTAGGTTTCACTAACGAGGTACTAGACCATGAATTTGTAGAAGGATTCAAACCAGTGAACATAGAGGCGTACGAGGGGACCACAAACCCAGGGGTCTGGATTGAGGACTTTATCCTCCATATTCATATGGCTCGCGGAGACGATCTTCATGCCATCAAATACTTGCCCCTCAAGCTCAAAGGACCAGCTCGACACTGGCTAAAAAGCCTCCTCGAAAACTCCATTGGAAGTTGGGAGGAGCTCGAGGACGCTTTTCGGGCCAATTTTCAAGGGACTTATGTTCGACCTCCGGACGCTGACGATCTGAGTCATATAATTCAACAGCCCGAAGAGTCAGCCCGAAAGCTCTGGAACAGGTTTCTCACTAAAAGGAACCAAATTGTCGACTGTCCGGACGCCGAAGCCTTAGCAGCTTTCAAACACAGCGTCCGAGACGAATGGCTTGCCAGACACCTCGGCCAAGAAAAACTGAGAACAATGGCAGCCCTAACAAGCCTCATGACCTGCTTTTGCAGGGGCGAGGACATCTGGTTAGCCCGAAGTAGCACCAGCGATCCAAGCACATCCGAATTCAGGGATGGGAATGGAAAACCATGACGCAGTAAAAACAAGCACCGGAATAAAGAAGACAACCCTGATAACACGGTGGTAAACGCCGGATTCAGGGGCTCTCGACCGGGTCAGCGGAACAAGCCCTTTAAAGGCAACAGAGACGGACCGACCAGCCTAAACAAGATTCTAGACAAACTATGTCAGATCCACGGCACCCCCGACAAACCTGCAAATCATACCCACATAGAATGATGGGTCTTCAAGCAGGCCGGCAAGCTAAACGCTAAACACAAGGGGGAGGACACTCCAAGCGAGGACGAGGATGCGCCTCGCCAGCAGGACACAGGGGGGACAGAAAAAATTCCCACCAGAAGTCAAAACAGTAAATGTGACCCATGTGATAAAGAGGAGAGGCAAATATGCACTCCGAAATACACAAGCCGTAGAGCCCGTCACCCCTGGGTTCTACCCCTGGTCGACCTGCCCGGTCACTTTTGATCGCAGGGATCACCTAATAGGTATCCGACATGAAGGATCCGCAATCTTGGTGCTGGAACCAATAATAAACGGATACCATCTCACACGAGTCCTTATGGACGGCGGCAGTAGTCTAAATCTGATATATCAGGACACTATCCGTAAAATGGGCATAAACCCAACAAAAATCAGCCACAGTAATACTACCTTCAGGGGAGTAATACCAGGCACAAAGGCCCGCTGCACGGGCTCCCTAGTACTAGAGGTTGTGTTCGTCTCGCCCGACAACTTCCGAAGCGAAAGGTTAACCTTCGACATTGCTCCGTTCCGAAGTGGCTATCAAGCACTACTAGATGAGAGGCTTTCGCTCGTTTTAATGCAATACCGCATTACGCTTTACTCCAGCTTAAAATGCCCGGTCCGTGCGGCACCATCACAGTACATGGAAATGTTGAGCGCTCCTTACGAGCAGAAGAACCCACGGCTGCTTTAACAGCCGAACACTAGACGGCCTCACCACCAGAACAGATGACCGGTCGTTAGGACCGCGGACATGGTTTATTTATGATAACCAATTTTTTGCACAACAACTTTTCACTAAGTACCTCTCTTTTACAAATGACAATCGTGCTACACCCGTCCAGGATACGGCACAACGGTGACATAGGCGCAGACGTGCAGCAGGGACTCGTGCAAAGGTTTCTCTTTAGATTAAGACCCTGCGTAAACCTTTTTTACTGTCTTTTGTTGTTCACATCCTCCGGATTCCCAATACAACCGAGAAGGATGCTGACGTTTTGGCATGTGTCCATGTCAGAATATTGCTTGTACCCAGACACTAGGGGTTCGTTATCCAAGGGCATCATTTAAGCCAAGTATATATTTCAAAGACCGAACACCTTAGGGAGTGTTCAACGTCATGAGTTAGGCCTTATATGCATCAGCTCCGAATCATGTCTTTGGTCAAATGTTGGGTTTGCCCGGCTCCTGCATTTTGCTACCTTACGTTCCGCTATATCGGCTAAGGCGGCACAAGGGGAACTACTGCGATTGTGCCCTGGTTCGGCCGGACGAGCAGCTCAGTAGAGAAAGCCGAAAACTGACTGTCATGATAAAGCGCGAGACTGGTCAACCACTCGATGACCTAGCGGAATCTTCGGGATTCCTCCGCATTAACGAAGGTCCGTTTCCTGGCCAGGCATGCACGTGCCCCGTATTCGGATGAGCGCGGAAGCCACCAGGGGCTATACAGTAGCCCCACTGTCAAACTCCTATGGCTAAGTGAAAGTGTTAAAGCAATATAGTCCGATTGCCTAGTTCGCTGCGCTATCACCTCCTTATTGGACCAGGACGTTGGATCAAGTGTGAACACGCATCTTCTGCGAACACTCCCGCATTATATGCATGGGGGCTGAAGCCGACGACTGCAAACTTTCAGGTTATATACATATATACATAAACGGCCGCACATGAGGCATCACAATACTTTCAGGCAAAAGTATAAAAATAGCCTTTATAATTCATTAAAACATTGTTTTCAATGAGCATACATATCACTAGAACATAATATTTTTTGAGCACTGCGCTTCTATTGAACGAGCGGCTTAAAGGACCTCGTCAAAGTAGTGCTCGGCAGCTACTCGGCTAACTGCTAAACTCGGGGTTGCAATTGCGGTGGCTTCCATCTCCGCCCAGTGCGTCTTGACACGGGCAAGCGCCATCCATGCACCCTCGATGCACGCCGACCTCTTCATAGCGTCGATGCGCGACACATCACCAAGGAACTGTTGCACCAAACTGAAGTAACTGTTCGGCTGTGGCCCTTCCGGCCACAGGTGATCCACAACAGACCTCATGGCGAGTCCGGACAACCTATGGAGCTCGGCCCATTCGGCCATCCGCTCATTCATAGGAAGCGGACGCGCTGGACCATTAAATTGCGACCAGAGCAACTTCTCCACTTCGCGATCTTTGATCTTTGAAGTACTCGGCCGCATCAGCGACACTCGCTGCCAAATCCAGATAAGCGTTTGCAGAACTCCACAGCCGGTCCAGAGGAGCATACTTAGGATCTACAAACTTCATCCGCAACATAAAGGGCTTCCCAGCTGCGATATCCCTAGTGTGACGCAGCTCCTCCTTCATTGTTCTAATTGTAGAGCGGGCGTCCTTGGCTGCCACCGTGGCCTTCTCTAGGTCCGTCATCTTCGCTCGATATTCC
Organism: Aegilops umbellulata; assembly: GCA_032464435.1. Lineage (NCBI taxonomy): Eukaryota > Viridiplantae > Streptophyta > Magnoliopsida > Poales > Poaceae > Aegilops > Aegilops umbellulata. The sequence goes on from CP136060.1 coordinate 203,137,524, forward strand.
TTTCTGAGAAGCTCGTAACGACCGGCGGCATCCTTCAACTCCATAGCCATTTTGGCTATTTCCTCCTTGCTTTGGCAATGAGCAGCTTTTTTGGCCCTCAGCTCCTCGACCGCTTTCAGGGCGGCTGCAACACTTTTTCTGGCTTGTTCTTTGGCCCGGGCAAGTTCTGCTCGAAGGGTCTCCACGGACGCAGCTCCATCTGCAGGCAAAACATATTAAAGACACTGGCATCATGCTATTCTTATTAGGTATCGGTCACTGAGAAATCACATACCCTGTGCCTCGTCAAGCCGCTTGTTGACAAGCACGATGTCGGCATCTGCCGCATCCAGCTGCCGCTTGAGCTCGGCAACCTCTCCAGACTGGCTAGCCACCGGACCTCCCGCCACCTGCATGTGAGGGCGGCTGGATTATTACCTGAGACTATCATCCTCTGTTTGCCGCCGTTCTCGGCAGCAACCAGAGTCTCAGGGGCTACTATCTGCATAGGGCACACCCTAACGTGTGCGGTACTGTAAAAAATACACACTATTTCACGTACCTCAAAACCTTGTAGCAGACTCATAAAGGCTTCATGCAACCCGCTTTCGGCGGATGAGATCCTCTCAATCACCGTACCCATCAGCGTACGATGCGCTTCTAAGATAGTCGCTTGCTCTAACAAATCCTTCAGTGCGTCCGACCGAATAACAAACGGTGCCGGACTCCTCGGGTTGCTCTCTTCAAGAGCCGTATACTGGGGACTTTGGGCGGCCAAAGGATTATCATCTGGCCTCGCCGGATTAGGAGAAGCCCTCCGCGACGACACCTCGGGGTCGCCCGCTTTGTAAGGCAGGAGGGCATGGGGAGGCATTTCGCTCTCCATCATCTCCGGAAGAAGATCCCCCGAAGACGAACTCTGCTGAGAAGGGCTATGATCCGGACTACAAAATGAATATTTCAGTTATTTTTCTCAGAAGCTAAGCAGGACGTTTCTTATTGAACTTCCCTTTCTACTTATTGTTCGGTTGAAGGCTGGCCCCCTTGCGGGCATTGTGCGGCCAGGGTATCCCCCGGGGCAAGACCCTCTGGCGAAGATTTCTTCCCCTGTCTGGAGACCATTGTTTCCGGGTCTTCAGAGGCGGTCCTCTTCCTTCCTTGGGAAGGGGGAATTCCAGTTTCTTCCCTCCAGTTGCCCTCCTTCGCGGAGGCGCTAGCCTTTTCCTTCCCCCCTTCTTCTTCCCTTGAGGGCGCTTGATAAGGCGCGAGCTCCAGCATCCTTGTCAGTACGGGATCCGGTAAGACCTTGGGGAGGGGGGTGAAAGTGCAACTATCCCTGGGTGGTTTTGGTAATTCCTAACAACATATAGCTCATTGAGCTAACATTATTCCAAGATGAATATTTCAGGAAAAGCTCAATGGATGGCATGGCATGGATGAGGAAAGTGGATCCCTCAAAATTATAAGGACAAAGGATTGGCTCAAACTTCAAGATCAAGACTCTACATTTTATATTTTAGTGATCCAAGATCACATTGAGTCTATAGGAAAAGCCAATACTATTAAGGAGGGATGAGGTGTTGCTTAATGAGCCTTTTGCTTCATGTTCTTAGTGATATGCTCCAAAACCCTCAACTATCTTCCCACATCCACATTTGACCTAAACCAAAAGTCAAACTCGGCCCCACCGATTCTTTCCGTCCGGCGCCACCGAGTTTCACATGTCATAGCCATTGCCACAAACCCTAGCAATTTGGTTTCACCGATAGGGATCTCGGTCTCACCGAGATGGGATTGCAATTTCTCTGTTTCCCTTCATAACGTTTCGGTCTAACCGAAGTGAGCGATCGGTCCCACTGAGATTGCAATGTAAACTCACTGTTTCCTTTTCGTAACATTTCGGTCTCACCGAAAAGAGCGGATCGGTCCCACCAAGTTTACCTGACCAACCCTTGGTTAGCTTATTACCAAAATCGGTTCCACCGAGTTTGTGTAATTAGTCACACCGAGATTACGTTATGCCCAAACCCTAACCATATTGGTCCTACCGAGTTGCATCTCAGTCCCACCGAAAATCCTAACGGTCACTAGGTTTGCTGAATCGGTCCGACCGAGTTTAAAGATTCGGTCCCACCAAGTTTGGCAGATTGTGTGTAACGGTTAGATTTTGTGTGGAGGCTATATATACCCCTCCACCCACTCTTCATTCGTGGGGAGAGCCATCAGAAGACATCTTCACTTCCAATACACATGTTCTGAGAGAGAACCACCTACAATTGTGTTGAGCTCAAGACATCCCATTCCTACCATATGAATCTTGATCTCTAGCCTTCCCAAAGTTACTTTCCACTCAAATATTCTTTCCACCAAATCCAAATCCTGTGAGAGAGAGAGAGTTGGGTGTTGGGGAGACTATAATTTGAAGCACAAGAGCAAGGAGTTCATTATCAACACACTGTTTGTTACTTCTTGGAGAGTGGTGTCTCCTAGATTGGCTAGGTGTCACTTGGGAGCCTCCGACAAGATTGTGGAGTTGAACCAAGGAGTTTGTAAGGGCAAGGAGATCGCCTACGTCGTGAAGATCTACCGCTAGTGAGGCAAGTCCTTCGTGGGCGACGGCCATGATGGAATAGACAAGGTTGCTTCTTCATGGACCCTTCGTGGGTGGAGCCCTCCATGGACTCGCGCAACCTGTCGGATTTTGGGTTCCGGCAGACCCTTAAGGTTCGAACTCTGGGGTGTGCGCGGAGATTATGCCCTCTACCTCTCCGTCTCGCAAGGATCTAACTACGGAAAGAACAGTACAAGGGACACATAATTTATACTAGTTCGGGCCACCGTTGTGGTGTAATACCCTACTCTAGTTTGTGGTGGATGGATTGCCAATTGTGCTGGTGATGAAGAACAATATAGGGGAGAACAACCTTGCGAGGATCTGTTCTTAGCCAGGGGGACGAACAACTAAGAGGAGTTCAGCCGCCCTTCTCTCTCTCTCTCTCTCTCTCTCTCTCTCTCTCTCTTTGCTTGCTCCGGTTCTAAGTTCTGCTGGCCCGATTGCTCGATGCTAGCTTGCTAGATTGATTGATTGATCTGTTCCTCCCCTGGGGGTGGCTAGTCCTATTTATAGGCAAAGGCCCTGGGCCTCTTCCCAAATATTGAGCGGGAAGGGCGCCAACAATTGGCCAATTTGAAGGGGAACATCTGGTACACTTATCCTGAACAAAGTTGGTCATCGCCTGCCAAAGGCCCTGTGGTGACGCTGTTCTTGGCTCCACGATGACCTCCTTCCCACCGTTGGACTGGTCTTGGTCTCGTTGCACCGAAATGGATGCCTTTGCTTGATCCTCTCGCCTGCGCTTGCCCCCTTTGCACCAAAGAGGAAAGGGAGGACACTGCGCGGGCTGGCGCCCGCCTGGCGCCCTTGGTCGTCTTGGCTTGCGTCATGGGCACCTCGCGAGGTACCCCGCCTTGATCTCTCCTCCTCCTCGTGAGCCAGCCTGATGAGGCCGTGCCTGAGGAAGTGTTGTGTCGTCCGCCCCGCGAGGCTTGGCCCCTCGCGAGGGTCTTGGGTCTTGTGTTGATGAAGTTGGGCCGTGCTGGGCCCCCTCGGGCCATGCCGTGGGCCGCAGGCAGGCAAGTCTGGGGACGCCCGTTCCCAGGACGCCGACAGTAGCCCCCGGGCCCAAGGCGCGCCCGAACTTGGCCGTGCTGAGAGGCGAAAGGGCAAGGGCGAATCGCCGCGGGCCCTCACAGCCTGCGGCCTTGGGCGCCGCGTGGCGGTTGATTGGACGTGGGCGTCTCCGCTTCCCCACGACACCTCGACGATCGCGCGGATTGGACAAGTCCCTGCATGCAAATCGTGTCATGATTACCTCTGATCGTGGAGGCCGATGGTTAGCCTCCGCCGGCTATAAGTACGACGCCGCGCGAGCCCTTCGGGTCCATCTCTCCTTGCTTCCTCCTTCGCCTTGATTCTTGCTCCGCCTTGGTGTGATGGCTCCGATTCGCCGGTTCTCTGCAGCGAAGAAGGGAAAAGCTCCTCGAGAGGAACCAGACCCGCTCCCGCCGAAGAAGCGTCCTGCCTTGTGCGGGCTAGACGAGGAAGACCGCCTGGTGGTGCTGAGGCCTTGGTATCAGCGGCCTCCGCCGGGGTTCCCGCCTCCCTTGTATGCCCATGCCGATGGCCTTGGAAGAGGAGATGCCGATCCCCTCAGCCAGCACCGTCGCAGGCGCCGGAGGGTCACGAAGGTGTTGGTCGTTCCTCCTAGAGTCCACACCGAGGGCTCCTCCTGCGAGCTCGTGCTCCACGCTGCCATGCCTCCGCGAACTTGGATTCACTTTCCTCCCTTCTTCGCCTCCGTCATACCATAGGGAAGACTCCTGGAGTTATGGCTGCAGCACGCCGACTACAGCACCCCCGCGACCGAGGCAGAAGTCGCGGTCCTTGCCTCGGGTGAGATCTTCATGACTCGCGACTGGGGCGAGATCGCTCGGGGTTGCAGGGCAAGGGGCGCCCTCGCGATCCACCTGGAGTACGATGGCGCTTCGGTGATGTTCTTCAAGGTCTTCGACGTGAACGGGCGCCGGCTGGAGTTCTGCCCCAGGGGAGGCGGCCAGGACCTCGCTATGGTGACGACTGGGCCCGACGACCACCCCCTAGATAGCTCCACAAGCGACGGGAGCGCCGGAGGATCCAGCGATCCCAGCGAGGCCTTCGCGACTCCGGAGACGAGCAACGACAGCTACGAGCCCGCGAGCCAGCGCCGCTCCCGGAGCAGGGCGGGCTCACTCGGCCGTCGCTGGCTCTGATCTGGATGGGGTTGGCGCCGGTGCCTGGTGGCCCACTGTTGATGATGGCGTCTTTTGCAGGGGCGCATGTAGTTAGCGTCCCTCGGGACCTGTTTCCTGCAAGGAGTCATACTACGCCCAATGGGGGCTTGTAAGGTGTTTGTGATCCTTCTGTCAATATATGACTTTTGCTATGGAACCGTGCGAGTCGTCAATCCCGTCGTAGCTTAGTTCTCCCTTTCGAACCTCGCGAGGGCTTGGTGCTCTGCGTCGACTGGTCCCAGTCCCAAGGTGGCGTCAGCCGTCGCTGGTATGCCAGGTCGCGATGCCGTGGTCAAGGCCAGGAGGTGAGCGACCCGGGGTCCGGTAAGAGCCCCTGAGTCGCGATGCTCAGGAGGTCCCCTTTGGCGCCCAAGCAGCCGTCGCTCGGTGAGAAAGGGGAGCGACGTTGCTAGTACGGAGTTGCGTTAGGTGCGGGGATAGTGCCACGGTAACCGGGGTTGTCGTGCGGTGACTTATCTCGTTAATCAGGGGTTACTCCTGTGTGACGACGGGTCCGCGCGGCAGCGGGAATCGGAGTTGCATGGCGAGGTCCTCGCGTGCCCCTTCTCCCTCGCGTTCGCTCCCCTTTCTGCTCTACGTCCTCGGGTCCTGGCCCTCGAGCTGGTCTCAGCCGTCGCTGGTATGCCAGGTCGCGATGCCGTGGTCAAGGCCAGAGGGTGAGGGCTGGAGAACCAGTAGGAGCCCTGAGTCGCGATGCTCAGGCACCCCCCTTTAACGTGCAAGCGGTTCGCACGGACGAGGGTGAAGGGAGCTCCGTGAAGGCCTCGGCCAACGCAACTCCCTTGGGAGGTCCTGCAAGCTCATCATAGAAGGAAAAAGGGGCTGCGATGACAGCTATTAGCCGGTCGTTAGTTGCTCTGGTTGGCGCAGGTGAGGTGTACCTGGGCGCCCATGAGCCAGCGCGGGACTCACGGGGCCCTACCTCTAGGCGGGTTGCGCCTGGCACTGGGCCGTATCTTGAGACTTGTTCCTGCAAATTGGGTTAGATGTCGGCACTCTACGTCCTCGGGTCCCGGCTCTCGAGCTTGTCTCAGCCGTCGCTGGTATGCCAGGTCGCGATGCCATGGACAAGGCCAGAGGGTGAGGGCTGGAGAGCCAGTAAGAGCCCTGAGTCGCGATGCTCAGGTACCCCCCTTTAACGTGCAAGTGGTCAACATGGAGAAGAAGAGGTGCCGTGGGCAGGCATCAAGTAATCAAGCATGATAGGCGAAAGCATAGCTGGAAATAAACGCAAGGGAGATACACGCCACTGGGCCTGGCCCGAGCGGCTTGGGGATGATGTAGCCCGAGGGGAGCCCCCAATAAAGCAAGCTAATGACCGGAAAATAAAAAGGGATACACGCCGCAGGGACGGACCCACGCGGCCTGGGAATGAAGCGGCCCTGGGAGGGCGTTCCCAGCTGGAAATGAAGCTTGAAGGACGTCACCTGAAGATGCCGAGGATGAAGTGGTGTTGGTGCAGCAGACTCGGTGGGCTGCGGAAGCCGATCCTCACGGGCCCCCAGGCCCAGGGGCCTAAGGAGGCTCCGAAGGTGCTGGTGGCTCCTCGCGAATCGTCTCCATCTCCGCCAGGACCGCGGAACGCCTGTCTTCCTGAGCCTCCATGATGCCCCTCATGAGGCGCTGGTATGCATCAGCCACGCCTGGCAGGCCTTAAGGCATGCGAACATAGCTGTGGGGTGGGCCTCCGCAATGCCCCACTTGCGAGGGCCAGAGGCGCTCCATCGTGGCGACCCGATTAAGCCCTGGTACGTTGATGCAGACGCGCAGCCCACCATCCTCGCCTGGATTGGGAGCCATAGCTGGTAGACGGCGGCAACCTCTCATGACTCTTGACTCCTGCAGTTCTTGAACGGCCTTGTTAACGAACTCCTGCTGGTCTAACCTTCCTTGCCTTGCTCCTTCTTGAGGGAAACGTGCTTCGAGGCACGCCTCCACTTGGTGCCCAAGCGCCTCCCTCGTGACCCTGGCCAGGTCGGTGGCCCTCCAGGTGAGAGCCCCCGAGCCCTGCCTGAGGAGGGCGCCGGGCGCGCTTTCCTATGCGATAGAAAGAGGGTCCCCCTGGGCAGACGCGGGACCTGAGGGGCCTGCCTCCTGAGGGGCTAAGCCTGATGATGTCTTCTTCTTGGGGGTGATCTCGGTAAGCCTCCTGCTTCCACGATCTGGGTCTTCTAGTGACGCGGCCTGAAAGGCTCGCTCCAGGGAACACACTGCATCCTTTTCTTCACACGGCACCGTGATGACTCCGCCACTTCCTAGCATCTTGAGGACGTTGTAACCATGTTGAGTCACGACCATGAACTTGGCCAGCGCTGAGTACCCGAGGATGGCGTTGTACGACTGGCGGATGTGAGCGACGCCAAAGTCGATGAGCTCGATGCGGTAGTTGCTGCGGGCTCCGAAGGTGACAGGGAGGCGGACCTGCCCGATCGGGATCGTGGAACCGTCGGTGACTCCGGAGAAGGGCCTGGTCGGCTGAAGCTGGTCGTAGGGCACTTGAAGGTTGTTGAATGTCTCCACGGACAGGACGTTGTGCCCTGCTCCCCCATCGATGAGGGTCCTGGTGACCAGTACGTTGCTGATGACTGGGGAGCAAAGCATCGGGAGGACCCCGGCTGTGGCCGAGCACTTGAGCTGATCCGCTGAGCTGAACATGATGGCGCACGCCGACCACTTGAGAGGGCGTGTAGCTTCGAGCCTGGGGAGGACTGCATTCACTTCACGGGCAAACTGCTTGAAGATGCGTTGGGAGGCTGGGGCTTGAGCTCCGCCCAGGATGCAGGCGATTGCGCGTGGCTCCTGGAAGCCCCCAGCCCCCTCGTCCTGGTGATGGCCCTCGTTCCTTCTTGGCTGAGGCAGCAGTGGAGGGAGGCCTGCGTTGCCCTGCAGGCGATCCTCACAAGGCTGATCCCGCCAGTCCCCCTCGTGAGGCAAGTCTCGCCAGCAGTCCTCGCGAGGTTGATCGCGCCACCCTTGGTGCGGGCCGCGGCCTCCCAGCGTCCTGGGTTTCTTCCTCCTCCCCGGCCGTAGCCCCGGTCGGCACGGTCAGAACGACGGCCGATCCTTCCTTCTCGCACGGCACGGAGTTCTTGGCATTCGTTGGTGTTGTGGGTGTGGAGGTCGTGGTACACACAGTACCGACTGCCCCTGGAAGATTCAGGTAGATCCTTGCCCCGCTTGGTGTCTGGTTCTGCCGCGAGCACGGCAGCCCCCTTGCGCTTCACGTCCTTGGCCTTCGGTTTCTTCTCTTCCGGGTCTGCGGCAGGCAGCTCGAGGAGGGAGAGACGCCCTTCCTCAGCCCTGGCGCACTTGGTCGCCAAGTTGAACAGCTCCAGGGAGGTGCACATGTCTTCATGCATCGCCAGCTCCTCCTTCATCTTGACGTTACGCACACCATCGGAGAAGGCCGAGATGATGGCTTCCTCGAACACCCTGGGGATCTTGAGGCGCGCGCTGTTGAAGCGCTGGATGTACTTTTGCAGGGTTTCTCCGGGTTGTTGCTTGATGCGGCGCATGTCGCTCACGGCAGGCGGACGATCACGAGTACCTTGGAAGTTGGTGATGAAGCGGGTGCGCATCTGGTCCCAGGAAGAGATCGTGCCTGGGGCCAGATTCAGGAGCCAGGTGCGGGCTCCTTCCTTGAGTGCCATGGGGAACCAGTTCGCCATGACCTTTTCGTCTCCACTGGCAGCTTCGATGCCCAACTCATAGAGCTGGAGGAACTCTGCAGGGTCGTTCGTGCCATCGTAGCGAGGAGGCAGGTCTGGCTTGAACTTGTCGGGCCACGCAACGCTGCGCAGCTCGGTGGTGTAGGCGCGGCAGCCTGCGGTGGCCACGGGAGGCTTCGGTTGAGGGAGAGCTTGGCCTTGCGGGTCCCCATGCGCTGCAGCTGGGAGCAGTGCGGGGTCTTGACGTGCCAGAGCCGGAGCAGGGTCACGGCGAGCCGGAGCAGGAAGCGCCCGGGCAGCCTCTTGCGGTCGAGGGATTTCTTGGCAGCTCCGTTCTTGCTGGGCTGGCGCCTGACGGAGCGGGTTCCGCCCAGGGGCCACACGCCTTGGAGCCACGGTGTCTTCTTGGAGAGGAGGCAGCTGGTACGCCCCTGGAACTTCATTGCCAGCGCGTGGCGGGGTGCCCGCAGCGGAGTGAACGACACAGGAGAGCCCCCTGCGCCACGGACAAGCTCGGCGACGCGGTCGAGCCACTCTTCGTAGATGTCGTCGACGGGACGGTAGCGCAGGAGCTCGTTTGCTACGATGAGCGTAGCTCGAGCCTCCAAGGGTGCACGGAGCGCGCGGGACGAGTGATGGACTAGCGGTGCGACCGTCTTGCCGCACGGACGGGTGCTGAGACGACGCTTGCTGCTCGTTCCCCGTCGGGCCGGTGGCGGCATTGACGGCGGGCGACGGGGAACGACGAGGACGCCCACCGACGAGAGCCGTCTGGGCGACGCGGGAAGCGATGGCGGCCCGGCGCTCGGCACGGTCCCGACGAGCGTCAGACATGGACGCGACGGTCGGCGGAGAGCGGAGCGGTGGAAGACAAATTCCGGCGCACCCCTACCTGGCGCGCCAAATGTCGGATTTCGGGTTCCGGCATACCCTTAAGGTTCGAACTCTGGGGTGCGCGCGGGGATTGTGCCTTCTACCTCTCCGTCTCGCAAAGATCTAAACTACCAAAAGAACAACACAAGAGACACAGAGTTTCTACTGGTTTGGGCCACCGATGCGGTGTAATACCCTACTCCAGTGTGGTGTGGTGGATTGCCTCTTGGGCTCGTTGTGGTGTAATACCCTACTCTAGTTTGTGGTGGATGGATTGCCTCTTGGGCTGGTGATGAAGAACAATACAGGGGAGAACAGCCTCGCGAGGGTCTGTTCTTAGCCAGGGGGACGAACTACTAAGAGGAGTTCAGCCGCCCTTCTCTCTCTCTCTCTCTCTCTCTCTCTCTCTCTCTGCTTGCTCCGGTTCTAAGTTCTGCTGGCCCGATTGCTCGATGCTAGCTTGCTAGATTGATTGATTGATCCGTTCCTCCCCTGGGGGTGGCTAGTCCTATTTGTAGGCAAAGGCCCTGGGCCTCTTCCCAAATATTGAGTGGGAAGGGCGCCAACAATTGGCCAATTCGAAGGGGAACATCTGGTACACTTATCCTGACTAAAGTTGGTCATCGCCTGCCAAAGGCCCTGTGGTGACGCTGTTCTGGGCTCCACGATGACCTCCTTCCCACCGTTGGACTGGTCTTGGTCTCGTTGCACCGAAATGGATGCCTTTGCTTGATCCTCTCGCCTGCGCTTGCCCCCTTTGCACCAAAGAGGAAAGGGAGGACACTGCGCGGGCTGGCGCCCGCCTGGCGCCCTTGGTCGTCATGGCTTGTGTCATGGGCACCTCGCGAGGTACCCCGCCTTGATCTCTCCGCCTCCTCGTGAGCCAGCCTGACGAGGCCGTGCCTGAGGAAGTGCTGTGTCGTTCGCCCCGCGAGGCTTGGCCCCTCGCGAGGGTCTTGGGTCTTGTGTTGATGAAGTTGGGCCGTGCTGGGCCCCCTCAGGCCATGCCGCGGGCCGCAGGCAGGCAAGTCTGGGGACCCCCGTTCCCAGGACGCCGACACAACCGTTACCCTTCGTGGGTTGAAGTTTCCATCAACGTGGATGTACGATAGCACCACCTATCGGAACCACGCCAAAAACATCTGTCTCCAATTGCGTTTGAATCCTCCAAACCCTTCCCTTTACATTCTTGCAAGTTGCATGCTTTACTTACCACTGCTCATATACTCTTTTTGCATGCTTGCTTGAATTGTGTGGAGATTGCTTGACTTGTGCTAAGATAGCTAAAATCTGCCAAGAACTAAAATTGGGAAAAGGCTAGATTTTTATTTGGTCAAGTAGTCTAATCACCCCCCTCTAGACATACTTCTGATCCTACAAGTGGTATCAGAGCTTTGGTCTCCATTTGCTTTGATTTCCATAGCTTTTGGTGGTCATAGCCTTGGTTTCACAACCTAGGAGAGTATGGCGTCTAGCGAGGGAAATTACCACCGTAGAGGTCCTTACTTTGATGGTACTTATTTTGCTAGTTGGAACCATAAGATGAAAATGCATATTCTTGGACATAACCCCGCCGTTTGGGCTATTGTGTGTGTTGGCTTGCAAGGTGACTTCTTTGATGGGAAGAACCAAACCGTGAAGCTACCGCGGAAGAGTTGAAGATGCTGCAATACAACGCTCAAGCTTGTGATATTCTCTTCAACGGATTGTGCCCCGAAGAATTCAACAAAATCAGCCGTCTTGATAATGCAAAGGAAATTTGGGATACTTTGATTGATATGCACGAAGGTACCGACTCGGTCAAGGAATTCAAATTGGATGTGCTCCAAAGTCAACTTGACAAGTTCAAAATGAAGGATGGTGAAGGTGTCGCTGAAATGTACTCTAGGCTTGCTCTTATCACAAATGAGACTGCCAGCTTAGGGAGTGAAGAGATGACCGATAGATTCATCATCAAGAAGATCCTAAGAGTATTGGATGGAAAATATGACACCATGTGCACATTGATCCAAATGATGCCCAATTACAAAGATCTCAAGCCAACGGAAGTCATTGGAAGAATTGTTGCTCATGAGATGTCACTCAAGGATAAAGAGGAACTTCACAACAAATCAAGTGGTGCTTACAAAGCCTCATGTGAAGCCCCCACATCATGAAGTGAGAAGAAAATCTTCAATGAAGAGTTGAGCTTAATGGTGAAGAACTTCAACAAGTTCTACAAGAGTAGAAGCAAAGATAGAAGCTCCAAGTCAAGGTCCTACAATGACAAAAGATCTTCTAGTCGAGAGCGAAACTACTTCAATTGTGGAAGAACCGGACACTATTCCAATGAGTGTACGGCTCCCTACAAGAGAAGAGAAGACTCTCCCAGGAGAAGAAGTAGAAGAGAAGAATCACCATCTAGAGAAAGAAGGAGTAGAGATGATCGTCATGGGTGAAGACACTCACGGAGAAGCAAGGATTCGGAAAGAAAAGAAAAGTCATCAAGGAGCTACACAAAACGAAAACATCAAGCTCATGTTGGTGAATGGGTATCCGGCTCTGACTCCGACAACCACTCCAAGAGAAGCTATCAGTCGGATTCCGAATATACTCAAGATGAAGTTGTTGACGGTCTAGCACTTGTGTCAACCAACTCCTACGACATATTTGACTCACCGAATGAAGGAGTTGGAACATGCTTCATGGCTAAAGGCCCAAAGGTATCACATCCCGAGTATGTTGATTTCAATAGTGATGAAGATGACTTGTTAGGTGATGATGATTTACTTGTGAACAACTCTAGTGATGAATACTATGATGAAACGTCAATAAAGAATGCTAATCAAGATAAAACGAATGACAATGATAAGGAGAAGATGGAGTCTCTAACTAAAGAACTAAACACTCTTAAGTTAGCTCATGAAACTATCTTAGGAGATCATTGAGAACTTTTAAGGACACATGAGAAATTACGCTTTGAAAAGCTCAACCTTGAGCAAGAGCATGAGTTCTTAAAAGCAATCAATGATGATCTTTGTAAGAAAAGTTCTTCTTACATTGCCAAGCGTTTACTCTTATCCACTTACATGCCTCAAGTCAAGTCTAGTAACAAGAACAAGAAAGATTCTTCCTCTAGTAGTAACAATGATCATGTTAAATCCAATATTGTTGCTTCTAGCAGTTCTCTTGATTCCACTAATGATTCTCTTAGCCAAGTTACACTTGAGAAATAAAATAGCCTATTGAAGGGAATCATAGAGAAAGGAGTTTATAAGAGCCTTGCCGGAAGTAAGCAATTCGAGAAAATTGTACGCAAGCAAGGAAGGCACCGGAAGAATCAAGGTGTTGGTTTTGAACGAAAGTTCAATGCCAATGGAGTTGACTGGGAAGAAGATCAATACCCCAAGACAAAGTTTGTTCCTCAACAAGAGAAGTATGATCCCACTTCTTTTCAAGGGACACAAGCTCAAGATGATCTTCCACCACAAGACTACAAGCAAAAAGGCAAGGACAAGCTTCAAGAGGAAATTGATGCATTTGAAGAAGCTCCTAAGACCTCAGTCAACTGGATTCCCAAGACTACTTCAAGTTCCACTTCATCAAGTACGACTACAACTCCAAGGATTCCCATCAAGATGGTGTGGATCCAAAAGAAGAAGAACTAGAGAGTTCTTGAGGGTGACTCCGCCAACATACTTCACTCTTATAATTTTGGCAAGAACAAGTGCAATCAACTTCCACATCTTGCACTAGTTCAAGAAGTCACAAACCCTCTTGTTGGTAAGACAAGGGACATGGTAACCTAAAAAGCTTCCATAGACATCATCTTGTATGTGCATCACTCTATGTCTATTGATATTCTTGCTTGTTCCTTGTGGGACTAACCCATGTAGGTATTGAAAGTGCAACTCACTCCAATGGATAGCTCCAATTGATCTACATCAACATTGAGCATCCACATCTTCAACATCTACATGAAGTCATCATCGACAAAACCCAAGGTTAGTTCATCCCTCTTAGGGGGGATATCACATCTAGGGGGAGCTTTACTCTAAGACTTGAGCTAAAGCAACTCTAATGGTGTGAACACAACAATGCTTTATGTAAAAGTGGTAACCCCACTTGTGCTTAAATGATGAGTATGACCTATGATCAAATGTTCTCATTTGACTCGTAAGTCAATATACTCGTATATAGATGACCTAGTCATCGCCAATTGCTTGATAGATACTAGAATTGGTTGTGCATGCTTTGCCACATATTTCAATTGCCATTTTATTGTGTGAGCATGTTGGTTGCATATTTTACTCATTCGAGGACATCCACTTGTTGTTTTGATTGATTGGTCTTCTTTTCCTTTTCCAAGTGGATGGACAAGAATGCCTAAGAACCCTCTCTAGCTATCTATGCTTTTCTCGTCTCAAACTCTATTCATGCTACATCACAAAATTTGATCAAGTCAGATTCAAACCACTCTGTGTGAGGAACACTCAAAGTCCCAGATTTGTCATAGACTTAAACTTCCAAAACTTCTTTGTGCTTTTCGGTCTGACCGATTCCTCCATTTCGGTCATACCGAGATCACTAAGTCGATCTAGGTTTTCACCTCGGTGCAACCGATTTGAACCTTTCGGTCAGAACGAGTTGCCATAACTGTCAACAGTTATGCATCTCGGTGCCACCGAGTTGTTCCACTCGGTCACACCGACAGGGTCGGGCTATATATAATCACGGGCAAAATTTTGGAAATTTCTCCGAAACCTCTTCGCCCGCGCATAGCTCGCTCTGCCTCCTGGGTCTCTGGATCGTCCTCCTCGTCGCCAGCCGCCTCCTGTCGCTGGTCTTCGCCGCCGTCAACGGCTTTCGCCTTCGCCGTTGCTGCCATAGCGAGTCCACCACCGAACTAGGGGTCAGCATTCAGAGTTTGCAACATGTCTGCTTAGAGTGACCGCCAGAACAAATCTGAGGAGCAGGTTCATATGAGTGAGGGCACAAGTCCCTTTAGCAGCTCTGATGAGGGTAGCAGGAGCACCCCAAGCAACTTGCCTAAGGCTGCCACTAGAGCTAGCAAGAAGAGAACTTTTGAGTCAGAGGATGAAGATTATGTGGCAGAGGAGCGAGGGAGTCCTGGATTAGGGGGTGTCCAGGTAGCCGGACTATACCTTCTGCTGGACTCCTGGACTATGAAGATATAAGATTGAAGACTTCGTCCCGTGTCCGGATGGGACTTCCCTTGGCATGGAAGGAAAGCTTGGCGATGCGGATATTCAGATCTCCTACCATTGTAACCGACTTTGTGTAACCCTAACCCTCTCCGGTGTCTATATAAACCGGAGGGTTTTAGTCCGTAGAAGAACCCCAACATACAACAATCATACCATAGGCTAGCTTCTAGGGTGTAGCCTCCTTGATCTCGTGGTAGATCTACTCTTGTACTACCCATATCATCAATATTAATCAAGCAGGACATAGGGTTTTACCTCCATCAAGAGGGCCCGAACCTGGGTAAAACATTGTGTCCCTTGTCTCCTGTTACCATCCGCCTAGACGCATAGTTCGGGACCCCCTACCCGAGATCCGCCGGTTTTGACACCGACATTGGTGCTTTCATTGAGAGTTCCTTTGTGTTGTCGCTTTTAGGCCCGATGGCTCCTTTGATCATCAACAACGATGCGGTCCAAGGTGAGACTTTTCTCCCCAGACAGATCTTCATCTTCGGCGGCTTCGCACTGCGGGCCAATTCGCTTGGCCACCTGGAGCAGATCGAAAGCTACACCCCTGGCCATCAGGTCAGATTTGGAAGTTTAAACTACATGGCTGATATCCGCGGGGACTTGATCTTCAACGGATTCGAGCCACAGCCAAGCGCGCCGCACTGTCTCGATGGGCATGATCTAGCTCTGCCGCCGAACAGTGTCCTGGAGGCGGCACGCGCATTGGTCCCGACCCTTAATTCGGAGCCTACTGCGCCGATTGAGGATGAGTGGTTGGACGCCGCCTCGGGGGCTGCGATCTCAAAGGCGATCGAGCCGAACGCCTGCCCTGCACCCCGCAAGGCCCGTGACTCCGAGCCCTCCGCGCGCCCGCCGATTGAATATGACTGGGCGCCGATCATGGAGTTCACCGCCGTGGACATCTTTCAGCACTCGCCCTTTGGTGACATTCTGAAGTTACTAAAGTCTCTCTCTTTATCAGGAGAGCCCTGGCCGGACTACGGTCAGCAAGGTTGGGATACAGACGATGAAGAAATTCAAAACCCACCCACCACCCATTTGGTAGCCACCGTCGATAATTTAAACGACGTGCTCAACTTCGACTCCGAAGACATCGACGGTATGGACGACGATGTAGGAGACGCATATGAACCGACGCCTATAGGGCATGGGACAACCACCTCATCTCATGATGTGTACATGGTGGATACACCTAAAGGAAGCAACAACGAGGAACACGGGGAGGCAACGAGGGATCGATATCTCGAAAAGCAATCAAAGCGGCGGCGTAAATGCCGCCGCAAGCCCCGCCTCGACACAGACCCTGGCATAAAGCAGGACGAGCCCGCAGATGACGAGCATGCCTTAGAGCAACCGTCCGAACATGGCAACTCAGATAAAGAAACCGAACAGCCCATCCCCGGCAAAAACGGCATTCCAGACGTCCTTACGCCGGATAAGCCCACGGAGCAGAAGAACCTCCACAAAAGGCTCGTTGCAATCGCACGTAGCCTGAAAAAATAGAAGCGGAAGCTAAAAACTGCGGAAGATGCACTCAGAATCAGATGGAGCAAAGTAATAAATATCGCAGACAAATCCGGCGACAGTCGCCGCACTAAAAGTTATCCGAAGCGAAAGCTACTGCCTGAATTCGACGAAGAGGCCTTAGAGCCCTCGCATTCAAAAAGTAAGAAAGCCACCCGGTCGGATAGACGACCCCATGGCCAGCATAAAGCAGCAAGCGGCTCCGCAATTAAGCCGGCATGCGACCCACTTAAGGATTCGCATCCAAAAGATGGCCCAGCCAGGTCCATTTATGGGCCAAGAAAGCAAGCTCTCATAAGCAATGCAACAAAGCCAGTATCCGAATCTGGCACACCCAAATACAGGGGCGCCGCACACCCCCTATGTTTCACGGATGAGGTCCTGGATTATGAATTTCCAGCGGGATTCAAACCCGTAAACATAGAGGCATACGACGGAACAGCAGACCCTGGAGTCTGGATCGAGGATTATATCCTCCACATACATATGGCCAGAGGAGATGACCTCCACGCCATAAAATATTTACCCCTCAAGCTTAAAGGGCCAGCCCGGCATTGGCTCAAAAGCCTTCCTGAAAACACAATTGGAAGTTGGGAAGAGCTCGAGGACGCTTTCCGAGTAAATTTCAAGGGACCTATGTCTACCCTCCGGACGCAGACGATCTCAGTCACATAACTCAACAGCCCGGAGTGTCAGCTCGGCAATTCTGGAACAGATTCCTTACTAAAAAGAATCAGATAGTCGACTGTCCGGACGCCGAAGCCCTAGCAGCTTTTAGGCACAACGTCCGAGACGAATGGCTCGCCAGACACCTCGGCCAAGAAAAGCCAAGAATAATGGCCGCATTGACAAGCCTCATGACCCGCTTTTGCGCAGGTGAGGACAGCTGGTTGGCAAGATGTAGCGCCAGCGACCCAAGTACATCTGAAACTAGGGATGGAAACGGAAAACCGCGATGAAACAAGGATCGTCGCCGGACTAAGGAAAACAGTCCAAAGAGCAAGATAGTCAACGCCGGATTCAAAAGCTCACGACAGAATCAGAAAAAGCCGCCCCTCCAGGATAACAAAGATAATTTATCCAACCTAAACAAAATCCTAGACAGGATATGTCAAATACACAGTACTCCCGGGAAGCCTGCTAACCATACCCACAGAGAATATTGGGTCTTCAAACACAAGGGGCTCGACACACCAAGCGAAGACGATGACGAACCCCAAAAGCAGAGCACCAGGAAACAAAAGAATTTTCCACAAGAAGTAAAAACAGTAATCTTACTTCACATTACAAAATGTGCGACACCCATAAAGCTACGCGCCATACGGCCTATCCCAAAGGAGTCTCGCCACTGGTTGTCAAAACCAATCGTCTTCGATCATCTGGACTATTCTAGAAGTATCAGGAACGCAGGTTGGACTGCCTTGGTACTCGATCCAATAATCGACGGACTCCAGTTTACAAATGTCTTGATGGACGGCGGTAGTGGTCTAAACCTGATATATCAGGACACAATCCGCCACATGGGGATAGACCCAACAAGAATTCGCCACAGCAAAACTGTCACAGCCCTAGCCTTGGCCTTGCTTGTCATTGCATCATCTTCTTGCATCATGTTTAAATTTCTCAGAAATTTGAAATGGGGATTGCTTAAACCCTAGCACTAAATGAAAATTCACTAGGTTCAACTAAAATATTTTCATTGTATCCAAATGGCTTTAAGAAAATGTTCATCATTTCTGGAAAAATGCTATAAACCATAACCAGAGGTGTTGCACATTTTTCATGACATATGTGGTCACTGGATTAAATCTTTAATTATTTGAGTTTGGGCATTTAAATTATATAAAATATTTCAAATGCTCAAATAACCCCAAACTAAAATGTTCCATGCTGGATATATTCCAAGCAGTGGCCATGTGCAGTTTGGTGATTTTTGGAGTTTCCTAAGTATTTTTAATAAAGCCAAACACAACTACAGAAAATAGAAAAGAGAAATAAAAACAGGAAAGAACAGAGCTCACCTGAGGCCCACTTACCTGGCGGCCCAGCACTGTGCTGGCCCATGGCCAGTCAGCTGCTTCCTCTCGCCAGGCAGGCAGACAGGTGAGCGCCGGCGTGCCTGAGCTCGCCAAGGCGCCACCTGCATGCCGCCCGCGCCCCTGGACATCTGGACGACCACCACGTCGCCGCCCCGACCCCCTGGACCGCCCCATTCGTCACCAACGCCTCTCCCTCGCCGTTCCCCACCCCAACCGAGCGTGCTCGCCGCCGTCGACCGCCGTAGCCGTGGCCACCGCCTCCCCCTCGCCTCTCCGACATGCCCAGGAGCTCCGCAACTGTCGCCGACGTCTCCCTGTCGACTCACGCGACGCCAAACGCCCCGAAGCGCCGGCCCTGAGCTCGTCTTCAACCTCGGTCCGCCGAGATCGCCATCGCCGACCCGCTTGCTCCGGCCCTGCCCCGAGCTCGACGTTCGCTTCGTCGCAACCTCCGTGAGCTTCCGATCGTCCTCCCCCTCTCCGTTCCCTCTCTTGCACTCCGTAGCCGCCAAACCCCTCTCGCCCGACTACGCCGCCGCCTCCACTCGCCGCCGACACGACTCCGGCGACCATTTGGTCCGGGCGACGTGTCCAACATGCTCGCCGCCTCGCATAGATGCTGTAGGTGCCACGAACGCGATACCACGACCACCGCAGCCCCGTAGCCGCCAACACCCGATCGCCGGCGCCGCCCCGAGCTCGTTTCCGGCGAGCTCCGGCCGTCCCCGCTGCTACCGCATGCCCCCTGGATGCGGGCGAGCCCCAGCTCCCCGCGCGTGCTCTCGGCCGCCCGTTTGGTCGCCGGAGACGCAAACCCGAGCCGCGCCACCGTCTCGGGCCTCGCCGGCGTTGAGTCGCCGGCGAGTTGACCCCGCTGACCAGGGGGTTTGACCCCTTTGACCTCGCCGGACTGACAAGTGGGCCAGGCCCCTACTAATTTAGTTAGATGTTAATTAAACTTAATTAGCTGCAGACACTGACGTGTGGGCCACCCTTGCTGACATGTTAGTTAGGATTAATTTTACACTAATAAATAGGAATTAGTTAGATGAGTCACTGACTGATGGGTCCCAGCCGTCAGGTTTGACCCCCCCGTTGACTGTGTTGACCTGGGTAGGCCCAGTTTGACCCCTGGGTCAATGACAGGTAGGGCCCAGCCCTGCTGACTAATTAGGATTAGTGCTAATTAATATTTAGTTAAACTAATTACACTGACACGCGGGACCCACTGGTCAGTTTGACCTGGACCACGCCGTTGACCCTGCTGACGTCACAGTGACGTAGTGCTGACGCAGTAATGCCTTTTCTGGATTTATTTTTATTCAGGAAATTCAGAAAATGCCCTAAACTTCTAAAATTCATAGAAGTTCAACCGTAACTCCAAATGAGATAAACTATATATGAAAAATGATCAGAAAAATCCAATCTATCCATCTGTACCATTTGCATGCATGTTAAAACACTTTAACCTTGCTGTTTAGGTGGAACACGTTAATGCACTATTATGACCTCTTATTTTGGGTTTACATTTGAATCCTTGATTCAAATGAACTCAAACCAATCTGTTCTAAGTTGCATTCGCCAAAACACACTCATTTTGCCATGTCATATTCATGCATCATATTGTTGCATTGCATTGATTGTGTTTTCTCTGTGTTGCCGGTATTTGTCCCCTCTCAGTAGACGTTGCTTCGACGCCGTGATCGATGACACCGATGAAGAACTATATTATCTTCAGAAGTGCCAGGCAAGCAAAACCCCCTTGTTCATTCCGATACAATCCCACTCTCTCGCTCCTGCTCTCTTTTACTGCATTAGGACAACAACGATTCATCTGTTACTTGCTGCGGTAGCTGAACCCCTTATCCTCTGCATGACCTGTCATTGCCACAGTAAATAGATGAAACCCACTAGCATGAGTAGGAGTTGTTTGAGCCCTGATGTGCCTACTCATTCATGCTTGTTTGTCATGCCTGCTACTGCTTAGAGTTGAGTCAGGTCTGATTCATCAGGAATGAATTGGAATGGTGATGAACATGTCCTACTGTTTGTGAGCTAAATGTGTGAACACGATTTGATAAAGGTATTAGTGAGAGGCCATGTAGGAGTACATGGTGGGTTGTCTCATTGAAGCCGTCCTCATGAACTGAGTTCTGTGTTTGTGATCCATGAAACAGTTACTACCACACATTGGGATCCTTAATTGACTCTCTCGGCTTCTTGATCACCCTTGTCCTCTGTCCAGGAGTTGCAAAGTAGTTTCTGGTGTTTGTAGTATGCTGGGGGCCGCACGCAGCGCTGACCGTAGGGGTGGGCTGTGTTGCGGTAGGCACGTGGCCGGGCCAGCCGGGCGCCCGTTTGGTGTCTCGGACCCTGTACACATCGTTCGGGGCCGTTAGTGGAAACCTCGGCCGGACTCCCTGCGGATGGAACCCGAATAGGCGATAAACCTGGACTAGAGACTTGAGTGTTTAGGTAGGCCGTGGCCGACACCCTCGCTGGGCTTCCGCTTGAAGGTTGTCGAGTACATGTCGTGTAAACGGCGGTAAGTGGTGAGAGCGTGTGTGAAGAAGTACACCCCTGCAGGGTTAACATCATCTATTCGAATAGCCGTGTCCGCGGTAATGGACTTCTGGGTTGCCTATATCAGTTCATAGACAAGTGAAAGTGGATACTCTAAAATGCGCAAGATAAGCGTGAGTGCTATGGATGGCGTTCTCGTAGGGAGACGGGAGCGGATCCATAGTGGTGTATTGATATGGTGAATATGTGGACTCGTGTGCGCCACCTCAAAGGAGTTACTCGCAGTCGTAGTTCAGGATAGCCACCGAGTCAAAGCTGGCTTGCTGCAGTCAAACTCCACCACCCCCTTTATTGGAACTGATGCATATGTAGTTAGTTCTGATGTAAGTCTTGCTGAGTACGTTTGTACTCACGTTTGCCTATTTTATGTTTTGCAGAGAGACGTCAGTCTCGCTAGTAGTACCGCTTGGACTTCGACGTTTATCTTGATACCTCAGCTACGATCTTGTGCCCTCGGCAGGATCTGGTAGATAGTCAGGCTTCTCAGCCTTTTTCATTTGTAGATGTCTGTACTCAGACATGTTAAGCTTCCGCATGTGCTTTGACTTGTATGCTCTGAATGTTGGGTCATGAGACCCATGTTTGTAATATCTCGCTCCTCGGAGCCTAATGAATAAATACTTGAGTCGTAGAGTCTTGTTGTGATGCCATGTTGTATCTACACATATCGAGCATATTGTGTGTATGATTGAAATGCTTGCTATGTGTGGGATCCGACTATCTAGTTGTTTATCCTTGGCAGCCTCTTTTATGGGGAAATGTAGTCTAGTGCTTCCTAAGCGATAGTAGTCCGCTACAGCCCGGTTCACCGGAGTCCTGCTAGCCCAGCACTACTGCTTGGAACACTTGACTGGCCGGCATGTGTTTCACTTCGTTCCTATGTCTGTCCCTTCGGGGAAATGTCACGCGGTGTTATCCGGAGTCCTGCCTAGCCTGCTACAGCCCGGATTACCGGAGTCCTGTTAGCCCAGTGCTACAACCCGGATTTATACGTTGTTGACCGACATGCTCGATGTGATTCATGTATGCCTGTCCTCATAGGTTAGTGCCGCCTTGGGTTAACGACTAGCCATGTCGGCCCGGATTCTCTGTCATATGGATGCTAGCGACACTATCATATACGTGAGCCAAAAGGCGCAAACGGTCCCGGGCCAGGTAAGGTGGCACCCGTGGGAGTACCGTGCGTGAGGCCGCAAAGTGATATGATGTGTTACATGCTGGATCGATGTGGCTTAGGATCGGGGTCCTGACAGCGTTGGTATCAGAGCCTGACTGCCTGTAGGATTACCAAGCCAAACTGGTCGAAGTAGAGTCTACAAATGCTTTAGTTATATAAGGGAATTGATTGTGGAAGGGAACGTAAGGCTCTTTTTACTCCTTATACCTCATGGCCTTCTGATCTGAGTCAACCTCTTCTCTTCTACGGGGATTAAGAACTAGGCTTCTCTTCTATCTCTCAGAATGACGTGTTACTAAACCGTAGTTACCTAGGATTGTTGAGTTCAAGCCGCTGCTCAGTTTCTACTACTTCTATGTGTTCATAGTTGGCCTCAGAACATTGATATTGTGATGTTGAGTGGTTATGCCACCATCTTGTAGGATGTCTTAAATCATTTTGAGCATTTACAGCCGTTATGCTGTCCGAGTCATCCCAGGTTTCTAACTAGTCTGATGCATATGCAAATCCTTTCCTTCCATTCCCGATGTCCTTTTGGTCGGAATAAGCACACTAATCGGTCTGTTGAGGTACTCCGTTGCCTCGACATATATGTTGGAGCTACTATTATGACCTTAGGTGTCTTATGAAACCATCTAGTAATCTGTCCATGTCTTGTGTTCCCGGTGTGATGATTCTGGTCACCATTCTCGAAAGCATCCCGTGATGCCGTTTAGTAGTAGGTATTCTACTCCTGGGTTCTCGAACCTGAGATTCACTCTACTCACTTCTTGTTGATAGTGTTTGCTAGTTACATTAGGATAGTAGTAACCTTTGCATTAGTCCTTGAGGTCCATGGTAAATCCTTCTTCCAATACCATGAACTACTTATGGCAGAAGTTCATTGTTGAACCAAAAATCATAACTAGAGTGCTCTTGATGAGTTCTTCATTCTATATTGTGACTCTGCCAATTCTTCCTCTTCTGCATGGGTTATCCGGAAGAAATGTTGAGCTTTGCTCGATATACTAATCTATGCATCCACAACTCAGAAAGTGATATGTTCCTTTGAGTTGTTCTCCTTAGTTGTTTCTGACCTTCGTCTGTCAATTGTTGGTCAAGAGTAGTTGAGCATTCATGTTATCGATGCCTATTATTCTTATGGTCCGTCCAGCCATTCTATTCCAGAATGACTAGGAGAAACAAACTCCAGTGCCTCATCCATTTCTAGGATTGGGTCAAAGTAATTGTATCCCGCAGATCGAAATGCCAATCCAGCTTCTGCTCTGTTCTACCTTGGAGTGTTACCATCTTTATGTCAAGAGTGTCATGAGAATTGCACCACCTCTTATGAATTCTTGACGCAGTAATACTTCTTGCCATCATTGCTCATTCCTCGGTTTCCGTGTTGCCACAGCCGTAATGCCGATAAGTGAACCATGATGTGTGAAATCAATACTCCTAGCAACCGTTTTTCCTGGTAGTTAATGGACAATATTCTCATTCTTAGCGTGTTGGTTATTAAATCATCATCCTAAGATTGGTCGTGCTACCAAGTCCTTATTTCTGGTGCACTCTTCGATCAATGAGTTAGGATTATTCAATCCCCTGCTTATTTGATCATGTCATCTTGCCCTGAAAAGCAAGATTGTTCTCGAGCTTAGTATCATATCGGTGGTTCGTGATTTTCCAAATATCTTCTTGGAAGTATTACCAGGTTGTCACCTGACCATTATGTTGAGCTCGTGATCAAGTTGGTTTTCTTATAAATCACCCCTTCTCCAAGAATCTGTGTTGGATATCCCTGAACTAGTTGGTTAAGCTAGGCAACAACTTGGAGAGTTGGAAGGTAAAAGCTTGCTTAACTTAGTTCATCTCTAAGGGATATCTTCTCTGTGTGTGTTGAAGAAAGTTGATATCTTAACCAATTGGTCCTCGTGATCAGTTGTTGGATGTATTGTCTTGTCAAAACTTTGACTTGAGTATGGGCTATCATCAAGTCAAATCAGAACCAACGATGTTCGTAATGTTGTCTTACTCGTGGTTGATCCCTTGAGCATACACCATTACATCTTTGGTCTGACCAATGCTATCACCGTGTTCACATGATGGTGGAAGTCCAGTGATATGGAAATTCCGATGAGTTGTTGTTGAGCCCATTAGCAGCATTTTGTCTCCCCCATGATTCATGTTGAACATTATACTAGTATTGGAAACTTTGTAAGCAATGCCTTCGTGTTCCGTTCATGAAGCTTATGCTTGGATGAAAGGAGTGACTTCCGCTAATTCACGTGCATTTGATGTAAGTTGCCGCCATGAATTTGAGAAAGGTTTGTTTTTGCCTCCTCTGGAATCATCCCAAGTTAGTCATGCATGTGCGAAGTATACTTTGGTTTGTGAGATTAGCCACCTCCATTCCACATGTATTTCCTAGCACCCCAAGCCACTGATTGATTTTCTCAAGGAAAAGGAGTTGTTGTGCGAATACTAGTTCATGCACAAGACTTCGATATCCTCGTTGATGGTGCCCCACCTGAACTCGGTAGTGTTTTATTATAAGACTACTATGTGGTCATGCTTGTCTAGGACAGCGTGTTCACATGCTTGTAGTAGAACCGGCTCATGTTTTGGAGTTTACTACCGTAGTTCATTCCCCTGGGAATCTCGCAACGTCATCTCGTCGATTTGTGTTGCAAGCTTTCATTTTTCTTTCCCGACCCGATGAGTCTGGATTATCCTGACACCAACCAGATCTGAATCCCAGGCATATATGATGGTTGGAACGTTTCTCAAGGACTATAATATTGGTCTCCCTGTACCCGGTAAAGTGGATGTTGTGGCCAACACTCCCAACCGGAAGACTTATTATTGCAGTATCTTGATCGAGAAAGTTGGCCACCTCCCCATAAGGATCTCATAGAATTGATTCCAATAGTTGTTCCTTATGGATTTTTGTGCTTCCGAAGTCCGACCTTTACTTGATGGCCATGTTGATGCTCTTAAGCACTGACCGTGGTACCTAGTACATCAAGGAGAACATTAGAAGCGGAGTGCTAAATGTCTCTCGGTCGATCATCCAGATTTGCTTCTTTGGCATTGCTAAGGAAAAATCTGAGAATGTGTTATCTTCCTTTGCATCTGCATCGTCCATCACTATTCATCATGGTAGTATGTTGTGTTGCCAGGATCCTTGACACGGATGTTGGTAGAACCTTGATGAATATGGAAATGCTCAAGTTCTTGAGAGCACGCACATGCAGAATCATCCATTGCGTTGTCTTCAACAAGGTAGTCCACATCATCCACTCTGGTGTGAGTATGCCATTCTTTCGAATTCGTTCAAACGATCATTTGTGATTGCCTTAGGCTGGTATAGAGAGTTGCAATGATTTTTGAATCAAAAGTAATTCTTTTTGCCACTTAAGGGAAAAGTTCTACGAGTCACCTCCCTCAAGGTGCCCCGTTAAGGAATCATGGCAATTATTTCCTCGCCACCTTGACACCATCCACCATCTCTCTAAGCGTTGAATTGATGCCCACCAAATCAAACCTCGTTGTTTGTTCTTCCGTCCCTCTCGATGTGTTTTGTGTCTCAACTCAAGATGTTCCAACATCTCACTCCACGAGTTGATCTTGAATGCTCGATCTTCGAGGAGATCGTTTCCTATAGCGTTTCTTTCTGTTGCCATTGTGTTGGATGAGGATCTCAAAGCGAGGACGTCAAGATCAATATGATGCAATGAAGCTACTTCTTCGAGAAGGGCAGTTGGATCGAGAAGACCGTGATAGTTTGTGCCCTCTCTGTCTTCTTACCTCACGTCTTGAATCTCGGGACGAGATTCTTGTTTAGTGGGGGTGAGTTGTCACAGCCCTAGCCTTGGCCTTGCTTGTCATTGCATCATCTTCTTGCATCATGTTTAAATTTCTCAGAAATTTGAAATGGGGATTGCTTAAACCCTAGCACTAAATGAAAATTCACTAGGTTCAACTAAAATATTTTCATTGTATCCAAATGGCTTTAAGAAAATGTTCATCATTTCTGGAAAAATGCTATAAACCATAACCAGAAGTGTTGCACATTTTTCATGACATATGTGGTCACTGGATTAAATCTTTAATTATTTGAGTTTGGGCATTTAAATTATATAAAATATTTCAAATGCTCAAATAACCCCAAACTAAAATGTTCCATGCTGGATATATTCCAAGCAGTGGCCATGTGCAGTTTGGTGATTTTTGGAGTTGCCTAAGTATTTTTAATAAAGCCAAACACAACTACAGAAAATAGAAAAGAGAAATAAAAATAGGAAAGAACAGAGCTCACCTGAGGCCCACTTACCTGGCGGCCCAGCATTGTGCTGGCCCATGGCCAGTTAGCTGCTTCCTCTCGCCAGGCAGGCAGAGAGGTGAGCGCCGGCGTGCCTAAGCTCGCCACGGCGCCACCTGCATGCCGCCCGCGCCCCTAGACATCTGGACGACCACCACGTCGCCGCCCCGACCCCCTGGACCCCCCCATTCGTCCCCAACGCCTCTCCCTCGCCGTTCCCCACCCCAATCGAGCGTGCTCGCCGCCGTCGACCGCCGTAGCCGTGGCCACCGCCTCCACCTCGCCTCTCCGACATGCCCAGGAGCTCCGCAACTGTCGCCGACATCTCCCTGTCGACTCACGCGACGCCAAATGCCCCGAAGCGCCGGCCCTGAGCTCGTCTTCAACCTCGGTCCGCCGAGATCGCCATCGCCGCCCCGCTTGCTCCGGCCCTTCCCCGAGCTCGACGTTTGCTTCGTCGCAACCTCCGTGAGCTTCCGATCGTCCTCCCCCTCTCCGTTCCCTCTCTTGCACTCTGTAGCCGCCACACCCCTCTCGCCCGACTACGCCGCCGCCTGCACTCGCCGCCGACACGACTCCGGCGACCATTTGGTCCGGGCGACGTGTCCAACATGCTCGCCGCCTCGCATAGATGCTGTAGGTGCCACGAACGCGATACCACGGCCACTGCAGCCCCGTAGCCGCCAACACCCGATCGCCGGCGCCGCCCCGAGCTCGTTTCCGGCGAGCTCCGGCCGTCCCCGCTGCTGCCGCATGCCCCCTGGATGCAGGCGAGCCCCAGCTCCCCGCGCGTGCTCTCGGCCACCCGTTTGGTCGCCGGAGATGCAAACCCGAGCCGCGCCACCGTCTCGGGCCTCGCCGGCGTTGAGTCGCCGGCGAGTTGACCCCGCTGACCAGGGGGTTTGACCCCTTTGACCTCGCCGGACTGACAAGTGGGCCAGGCCCCTGCTAATTTAGTTAGATGTTAATTAAACTTAATTAGTTGCAGACACTGACGTGTGGGCCACCCTTGCTGACATGTTAGTTAGGATTAATTTTACACTAATAAATAGGAATTAGTTAGATGAGTCACTGACTGATGGGTCCCAGCCGTCTGGTTTGACCCCCCCGTTGACTGTGTTGACCTGGGTAGGCCCAGTTTGACCCCTGGGTCAATGACAGGTAGGGCCCAGCCCTGCTGACTAATTAGGATTAGTGCTAATTAATATTTAGTTAAACTAATTACACTGACACGCGGGACCCACTGGTCAGTTTGACCTGGACCACGCCGTTGACCCTGCTGACGTCACAGTGACGTAGTGCTGACGCAGTAATGCCTTTTCTGGATTTATTTTTATTCAGGAAATTCAGAAAATGCCCTAAACTTCTAAAATCCATAGAAGTTCAACCGTAACTCCAAATGAGATAAACTATATATGAAAAATGATCAGAAAAATCCAATCTATCCATCTGTACCATTTGCATGCATGTTAAAACACTTTAACCTTGCTGTTTAGGTGAAACAAGTTAATGCACTATTATGACCTCTTATTTTGGGTTTACATTTGAATCCTTGATTCAAATGAACTCAAACCAATCTGTTCTAAGTTGCATTCGCCAAAACACACTCATTTTGCCATGTCATATTCATGCATCATATTG
Organism: Aegilops umbellulata; assembly: GCA_032464435.1. Classification (NCBI taxonomy): domain Eukaryota; kingdom Viridiplantae; phylum Streptophyta; class Magnoliopsida; order Poales; family Poaceae; genus Aegilops; species Aegilops umbellulata. Next base: position 203,165,381 of record CP136060.1, read on the forward strand.
TTGCATTGCATTGATTGTGTTTTCTCTGTGTTGCCGGTATTTGTCCCCTCTCAGTAGACGTTGCTTCGACGCTGTGATCGATGACACCGATGAAGAACTATATTATCTTCAGAAGTGCCAGGCAAGCAAAACCCCCTTGTTCATTCCGATACAATCCCACTCTCTCGCTCCTGCTCTCTTTTACTGCATTAGGACAACAACGATTCATCTGTTACTTGCTGCGGTAGCTGAACCCTTATCCTCTGCATGACCTGTCATTGCCACAGTAAATAGATGAAACCCACTAGCATGAGTAGGAGTTGTTTGAGCCCTGATGTGCCTACTCATTCATGCTTGTTTGTCATGCCTGCTACTACTTAGAGTTGAGTCAGGTCTGATTCATCGGGAATGAATTGGAATGGTGATGAACATGTCCTACTGTTTGTGAGCTAAGTGTGTGAACACGATTTGATAAAGGTATTGGTGAGAGGCCATGTAGGAGTACATGGTGGGTTGTCTCATTGAAGCCGTCCTCAGGAACTGAGTTCTGTGTTTATGATCCATGAAACAGTTACTACCACACATTGGGATCCTTAATTGACTCTCTCGGCTTCTTGATCACCCTTGTCCTCTGTCCAGGAGTTGCAAAGTAGTTTCTGGTGTTTGTAGTATGCTAGGGGCCGCACGCAGCGCTGACCGTAGGGGTGGGCTGTGTTGCGGTAGGCACGTGGCCGGGCCAGCCGGGCGCCCGTTTGGTGTCTCGGACCCTGTACACATCGTTCGGGTCCGTTAGTGGAAACCTCGGCCGGACTCCCTGCGGATGGAACCCGAATAGGCGATAAACCTGGACTAGAGACTTGAGTGTTTAGGTAGGCCGTGGCCGACACCCTCGCTGGGCTTCCGCTTGAAGGTTGTCGAGTACATGTCGTGTAAACGACGGTAAGTGGTGAGAGCGTGTGTGAAGAAGTACACCCCTGCAGGGTTAACATCATCTATTCGAATAGCCGTGTCCGCGGTAATGGACTTCTGGGTTGCCTATATCAGTTCATAGACAAGTGAAAGTGGATACTCTAAAATGCGCAAGATAAGCGTGAGTGCTATGGATGGCGTTCTCGTAGGGAGACGGGAGCGGATCCATAGTGGTGTATTGATATGGTGAATATGTGGACTCGTGTGCGCCACCTCAAAGGAGTTACTCGCAGTCGTAGTTCAGGATAGCCACCGAGTCAAAGCTGGCTTGCTGCAGTCAAACTCCACCACCCCTTTATTGGAACTGATGCATATGTAGTTAGTTCTGATGTAAGTCTTGCTGAGTACGTTTGTACTCACGTTTGCCTATTTTATGTTTTGCAGAGAGACGTCAGTCTCGCTAGTAGTACCGCTTGGACTTCGACGTTTAGCTTGATACCTCAGCTACGATCTTGTGCCCTCGGCAGGATCTGGTAGATAGTCAGGCTTCTCAGCCTTTTTCATTTGTAGATGTCTGTACTCAGACATGTTAAGCTTCCGCATGTGCTTTGACTTGTATGCTCTGAATGTTGGGTCATGAGACCCATGTTTGTAATATCTCGCTCCTCGGAGCCTAATGAATAAATACTTGAGTCGTAGAGTCTTGTTGTGATGCCATGTTGTATCTACACATATTGAGCATATTGTGTGTATGATTGAAATGCTTGCTATGTGTGGGATCCGACTATCTAGTTGTTTATCCTTGGCAGCCTCTCTTATGGGGAAATGTAGTCTAGTGCTTCCTAAGCGATAGTAGTCCGCTACAGCCCGGTTCACCGGAGTCCTGCTAGCCCAGCACTACTGCTTGGAACACTTGACTGGCCGGCATGTGTTTCACTTCGTTCCTATGTCTGTCCCTTCGGGGAAGTGTCACGCGGTGTTATCCGGAGTCTTGCCTAGCCTACTACAGCCCGGATTACCGGAGTCCTGTTAGCCCAGTGCTACAGCTCAGATTTATACGTTGTTGACCGTCATGCTCGATGTGATTCATGTATGCCTGTCCTCATAGGTTAGTGCCGCCTTGGGTTAACGACTAGCCATGTCGGCCCGGGTTCTCTGTCATATGGATGCTAGCGACACTATCATATACGTGAGCCAAAAGGTGCAAACGGTCCCGGGCCAGGTAAGGTGGCACCCGTGGGAGTACCGTGCGTGAGGCCGCAAAGTGATATGATGTGTTACATGCTGGATCGATGTGGCTTAGGATCGGGGTCCTGACAAAAACCTCCTTTCAAGGGGCAACGCCAGGGCCGGACACCCATTGCATGGGTTTTCTCCGGCTCGAAGTTATATTCAGCTCTACCGATAACTTCCGCCGTGAAAAGCTGACTGTCCACATTGTCCCATTCTCAAGTCGCTATCAAGCACTGCTGGGATGCGAAGCTTTCGCCCGCTTTAACGCAATACCGCATTATGCATCTCTTACGCTTAAGATGCCCGGTCCACGAGGCATCATCTCTTTAAAGGGGAAGCATTGAGTGCGCCTCCACCGAGCGGAGGATTGTGCGGCCGCTTTAACAGCCCCACAATAAAATGGCTTCACCAGCCAAAACATCTGAACATGTCATTAAGACCACGGACGCGGATAGACGAGTCCGGCACCCAAGTATCATTGATAAAGGCTTAGTGGCCATATACCCGTGCCCTAGGGGCTCCGCACATATAAAATAAGAGACAATAAAGCTCAATTTTACATATTTTACTTTATACTTAGTTTGTTTAATGTAACTTTTGTTCGGCACGACCTTTTTTCAACTTAGTTCCTCTCTTTTACAGATGATTATCGTGCTGCGCCCGTCCAGGATACGGCACAACAGAGACACAGGCGCAAACGTGCAGCAGGGACCCGTTACAAGGATTCTTTTCAGATCAAGACCCTGCGTAAACCTTTTTTACTGTCTCTTGTTGATACACATCCCCTGGTTCTCTGTAGTATAACCAAGGAGGAGGCTGGCATCTTGGCATGTGGCCACGTCAGAATTTCTGCGCGTACCTGGACACTAGGGGCTTATACCTAAGAGCGTTATTTCGCCCGCTCTCATAAAGACCGAATACCTTAGGGAGTATTCGGCGTCGCGAGTTTGGCCTTATATGCATCAGCTCCGAATCATGTCTTTGGTCAAATGTTGGGTTGCCCGGCTCCTCTGTTCGGCTGCCTTATGTTCCGCTCTATCGGCTAAGGCGGCACCAGGAGAACTACTGCGATTGTGCCCCGGTTCGGCCAGGCGAGCACCTCAGTAGAGAAAGCCGAAAACTGACTGTCATGATATAGCGTGAGACTGGTCAACCACTCGATGACTCTCCGGAATCTATAGGATTCCTCCGCATTAACGGAGGGCCGTTTCCCGGCCAGGCATACACGCGCCCCGAACTCGGGCGAGCGCAGTTGCCACCAGGGTCCATCTAACTAGCCTCACTGTCAAGCTCCTATGGCTAAGTGAAAGTGTTAAAGCATTATAGTCCGGTTGCTTAGCTCGCTGCGCTATCACCTCCTTTGTAGGACCAAGACATTGGATTAAGTGTGAAAATGCGCCTTCTGCGAGCACCCCCGCACTATGTGCGTGGGGGCTGAAGCCAACGACTGCCATCTTTTAGATTTTATATATATTTCTTTTAAACGGCCGCACATGAGGTGTTACAATACTTGCACGCACAAGTATAAAAAGTTCCTACAATTTATCAAACTACCGCCTTACAATGGCACATGCTATTCGAACATAGCATCCTTCGAGCACTGCGACTCTATTACACGAGCGCCTGGCAGAACTTCCTGAAAATAGTGCTCGGCAGGTACTCGGCTTTTGTCCGAATCTCGGGATGCAACAACGGTGGTCTCCATCTCCGCCCAGTATGTCTTGACACGGGCAAGAGCTATTCGTGCGCCCTCTATGCATGCTGACCTCTTCATTGCATTGATACGCGACACCGCACCAAGGAGTTGCTGCACCAAGCTGAAATAACTCTTCGGCTCCGATCTCCCCAGCCACAAATGACTCATGACGCACTTCATGGCGAGTCCGGACAACCTATTCAGCTCGGCCCATTCGACCAAACGATCGGCCACTGACAGTGGACGCTCTGGATTGTGGAACTGCGACCAAAAGAGTTTCTCTACTTCGCGATCTCCTTGATCTCGAAAGTGTTCGGTCGCATCAGCAGCACTTGCCGCCAAATCCAGATAGGTGTCTGTCGTACTCCATAGCCGGTCCAACGGAGCATGCTTAGGATCACAAAACTTCCTCCGCAGCATAAAGGGCTTTCGAACCGCGATCTCTCCGGCTTCACGAAGCTCCTCCCTCGCAGCTCTCATCGCAGAGCGAGCATCCTTGGCATCGGCAACGACTTTTTTCAAGTCCGTCTGTTCCGCCCGATCTTCTTTTTCCAGAAGCTTGCAACGGTCAGCAGCGCTCTTTAGCTTCACGGCCATCTCGGCCATCTCTTTCTTGCTTCGGCAGTGAGCAGCCTGTTAGGCTCTCAGCTCTTCAAGGGCCTTCTCAGCAGCCGCGTCACTTTTTCTGGCTTGTTCCTTAGCTCGGGCAAGTTCCGCCCGAAGACTCTCCACGGCGGTTGCACCATCTGCGTCGAGCACACACATTGTAAGATACTGGCATAAAGCTCCTCTTACCAGGTGCCACCCGAGGTATTACATACCTTGAGCCTCATCAAGCCGCACGTTGACGAGCACGATGTCGGCATCTGCCACGTCAAGTTGCCGCTTTAGCTCGGCAAAATCATCAGTCCGGCTGGATTCCGGACACTTCGCCACCTACATACAAAGGCGACATTTTTAGACCTGGGATTATGATCCTCTGCGCGCTGTCACTTTTGACAACGCACAGAGTCTCAGGGGCTACTATCTACATAGGGCGCATCTTATTTATGCGCAACTGACAAAAGTGTACATTATCTAATGTACCTCAAAACCCGTCAGTAAACTTCTGACGGCCTCGTGCAATCCGCTTTCCGCGGACGAAATCCTTTCAATCACCGTGCCCATCAATGCATGGTGCTCCTCTGAGATAGAAGCTCGCCCCAGCAGATTCTTCAGCTCCTACGGCCGAGCACCAGACGGTGCCGGACGCGGAGAACCTTGGGGGGCCACATAGCTATCTTCCGCCCCTGCCGGATTCGGAGAAACCCTCCGCGACGACACCTCAGGGTCGCCCACCTTGCTAGGTGGTACAGCAGGGGGAGGCGTCCCGCTCTCCATCATCTCCGGAAGAAGGTCCCCCGAAGACGAGCTCTACTAAAAAGGGCTGAGGTCCGAGCTACAAGGTAAAATTTCGGTTATTCTCCTCAGATTTATAGCAAGGGTTTCCCCCATCTCTCGAAAACAAAATCTTTCTCCACTTACGGCTCGCTGGAGGGCTGATCCCCTTGAGGGCATAATTCTGCCGAGGTACCCCCCGGCGTAGGACCTTCTGACAAGGATTTTCCCCCCCGCTTTGAGGCCATGGTTGTCGGATTTCGAGTTCGGCAGACCCTTGAGGTTCGAACTCTGGGGTGCGCGCGGAGATTATGCCCTCTACTTCTCTGTCTCGCAAAGATCTAAACTACGAAAAGAACAGCACAAGAGAGACAAGGTTTATACTAGTTCGGGCCACCACTGTGGTGTAATACCCTACTCTAGTTTGGGGTGTGTGGATTGCCTCTTGGGCTGATGATGATGAACAATACAAGGAAGAATAGCCTCGCGAGGGTCTGTTCTTGGCTGGGGCGATGAACTGCTAGGAGGAGTTCAGTCACCCTTCTCTCTCTCTCTCTCTCTCTCTCTCTCTCTCTCTCTTACTAATTCTTTGCTTGCCCAGGTTCTGGATTGCTCGGTTGCTCTGTTCTTCCTCTTCTTCGGTTCTTTCGTCCCCTCTACCCTGGGGGTGGCTAGTCCTATTTATAGGCAAAGGCCCTGGGCCTCTTCCCAAACATTGAGCGGGAAGGGCGCCAACAATTGGCCATTTCGAAGGGGAACATCTGGTACACTTATCCTGACTAAAGTTGGTCCTCGCCTGCCAAAGGTTCTGTGGTGACGCCGTCCTGGGCTCCACGATGACCTCCTCCCCACCGTTGGACTGGTCTTGGTCTCATTGCACCGAAATGGATCCCTTTGCTTGATCCTCTCGCCTGCGCTTGCCCCCTTTGCACCAAAGAGGAAAGGAGGAAACCGCGCGGGCTGGCGCCCGCCTGGCACCCCTGGTCGTCATGGCTTGCGTCATGGGCACCTCGTGAGGTACCCCGCCTTGATCACTCCGCCTCCTTGTGAGCTAGCCTGATGAGGCTGCGCCTGAGGAAGCTCCGCGTCGTCCGCCCCGCGAGGCTTGGCCCCTCGCGAGGGTCTTGGGTCTTGTGTTGATCAAGATGGGCCGTGCTGGGCCCCCTTTGAGCCACGCCGCAGGCCGCAGGCAGGCAAGTCTGGGGACCCCCATTCCCAGAACGCCAACAGTAGCCCCCGGGCCCAAGGCGCGCACGGACTTGGCCGTGCTGAGAGGCGAAAGGGCAAGGTCGAAGCACTGCGGGCCCTAATAGCATGCGGCCTTGGGCGCCGCGTGGCGGTTGATTGGACTGGTGCGCTTCGGCAACCGCGCAGTTTGATAAAGGGGCGACATCTGCCTAGGCTTTGCCCTTTGCTTTCTCCGGTTGCTGCTCAGATCCCCTTTCTTGCGCCTCCCCTTTCTTCCTCCAAATTTCCTGATCTACTCCGGCCGCGTGACCTAGGAAGCCATGGCGCCTCGTCAGTCCCCGGCCGAAGCTTGGTACTCGTCTGCTCTGGACTTGCCGAACGTGTCGGAGGCGGGCTTTTCCCGGCTGCGCCGGATGGCGCCGGCGTAGGGCATCGACAGGGCGCAGGTGTTCAAGGCCGGCTCCGCCACCCCTGAGGGCCGAGGGAGCACCTTTTATCCTCTCTTTGTAAGCTCCATTGCTGCTGGTCTGATGCCTCCCTTCTCCGAGTTCTTCTTCTCTGTCCTCCGCCATTACAACTTGCAGGCTCTGCATCTCCACCCCAACTCCGTCCTCCTCCTGGCGATCTTTGCCTATTACTGCGAGGCTCACATAGGGGTGCATCTCCCAGTGGCCTTGCTGCACCACTACTTCTTCCTCTGGGTCTCTCGCGGTTCTCCTTCCGCATGCGGGAGCTTCTCGCGTACGGTGGCACCATTGCCATTTCGAAGCCCGGGAAGAGGACTGAGGGCTTCAGGAGCAAGTGGGTCTTGGCAGATGCCGGGTGCATCCACCCTCGGCTGATCTTGCCTGCGGAACAACCCGCGAGCTCCAGCGACAGGTGCCGAGCGGAGCTCACGGACCCCCGCGCGAAACCGGTGTTGGAGAAGATGGACGCAGACCTGAGGCCGGTCAGCATGGCGGCGGCGAAGCTGACCGGCGCGTCGCTGCTGAGGGAGTTCCTAGAGCACCAGCTAGCCCCACTTCAGCAGTACTCACCTCCGATGTGGAGGCCTCATCCGAGCCCCACGGCCTTGGGCGATGAAGATTTGGCCGCGGTCCTCCAATCTCTGGTCGGGGGAGAGGTGGCAAGGTTGGAGGGCGCGCCTACGCCCTTGTTCCTATGTGACGACTGGGAGTGGGTGGTGGAATCCATGCCCGTCTTCAACGGGGATGGGCCTGTGCCCGTGGCGGCTCCCGAGGGACTGGTGGACGTGTCCTACGGCGACTCCGGCGAAGAGAAGGACGAAGAGGAGTGGGAGAAGGGGCCTGACTCCAAGGCGACCGACGGAGAGTCGAGGGCTCCCCTCCCCCGGCGCAGGCCCCGCACTCTCCACCTTTCTTCAAGCGATGATGACGAGGATGGAGATGAGCAGGTCAGCGGGAGCTTGCCCCCTATCCCGAAGAAGGACAGGACAGGGCTGATCTCCTGTGGGTCTGCCCCCGCCCCAAGGCGGTCTGCAGACGCGCCTTCTGCCTCCGAGGTTGACCCTTCCAGCCGGCTGTCAGGCTTCAAATTTGGCCGGAGGCTACCCGAGCTCACCGGCGACGACCCGTAAGCGCTTGATCCTTTTCTTTATATCTTGTTCCGCTGCTGAGGCTTGATGTTCGCGTCTCTTGAATAGGCTGGAGCCCGCGGCGAAGAAGCCGAAGGGGGCTCCCGGGGCTCCATCCGCGGCAGCGCCTCTGCCTGCGGAGGAAGGTGACCGCGACGCACGGGCTTCTCCTGCCCGGTCATCCTCGTGAGGTCTGGCTGAGCTGGCTGGGGCGAGCTCAGCCCCCATGGCCCAAGTGACTCCCGAGGTGCCTTTGCCTGCTGCTGCCGCCACAGTCGTTCGGGAGCAGCAGACTCCGCCTCAGGATGATGTGGTCTCGCCGCTGCTACCTTCTCCTCCCGTTCCACCGACTGATGTCTCTCCGACTCCTCCTGCCGTCCTGGAGCGTGCTGTTGCTGGACTGGACCGGCTGCGACAGGATCTTCTTGGCGCCGACCCTCGCTTGGTGGCCGGGCGCTTGGAGCTGGCTTCAGGATAGATTCGCTCCGACGCCTCGATTCGGGGGGCGCTGGTTCAAGCCTCGACGGCCTATGACGAGGAGAGGCAGGCCGTCCTTGAGACGAAGGCTGCTCGTGACGCGGCCCTGGGGGAGGTGGTTGAAGTCCGCGGTCGCTGCAAGGCGCTAGAGGACGAGCTGCAAGGCCTACGGGACCAGCTTGCGGAAGAGGCCCGACTTTGCCAGGAGCAAGAGGAAAACGTGAAGGCTCGCGAGGCGGCCATCGAGGGCTGGGAGACTAAGCTCAAGAAGCGCCGTGACCGCCTAGGCGTGCTGAAGAAGGAGTTGGGGGCGATGAAGGTCGAGCTGGACAGCAAGGCCCAGGTTCTTGCCGAGGATCGTGTGGCCTTCGCGGACATGGAGAAGAAAGTTCGTTCCTCGCTGACACTTTACGAGAGCGGCCTGGAGAGCCCGCTGTCTGGCGCCGAGGACGGCCCCGCCAAGCTGCTTCCCTTCCTGGTTCGTGCCCTTGAGGATGTCGCCCTTGGTCTTGGCCCCACGGCCGAGGCCGAGATGCGTGTCCTGTCTTCTGCAGCGCTGACGCGGGTCTTCGCCCACATCTACCTTCGCGACCCCAGCGTCGACCTCGACAGCCTGTTGGAGCCGGTAAGCGGCGAGGGTGCTGTTGCCGCTACCGAGGCCGTGAAGGGCCGCGCAGAGGCTCTGCTGGGGAAGTTCCGGGCCTTCAGTGCCAAGCCGAAGTAAGGCACTGCCGGTCCTGCTGCTCCATGAGGCGAAGCCACCCGCGCTGCTCCACCGCCGACAAGTCACTCCGCTACTGCTCCTGTCCTGCTTTTAATCCCTGCACATGTATCATGCATCGGGGAGGCGTTGAAACTCGCATTTGGTATCGAGACGACAGTATGGACTATAATATTTGCTTTTAAATTCCTTGAATTTTATGTATTTCCTCCCTACTTGCTTGTGTTCTACGCCGGCAGAGCCCGGCCCCGCGCGTACCTCACCCAGCATTAGCCCCGACCGGAAACCAGGACAGGACCAAAGGAGTGAGGGGCTACGTGGCAAGTTAGGCTCCTGAGTCACGATGCTCAGGAGTCCCCCTTGGCGCACGAATAACAAGTAGGGAGGTGTGATGTAGGTGGATCTTCCGTTCTACGTCTGCAGAGCCCGACTCCGCGCGTACCTCACCCAGCATTAGCCCCGACCAGAAACCAGGACGGGACCAAAGGAGTGAGGGGCTACGGAACCAGTTAGGCTCCTGAGTCGCGATGCTCAGGAGTCCCCCTTGACGCGCAAACAGCAAGTGATGAGGTGAGATGCAAGTGGGTCTACCGTTCTATGTCTGCAGAGCCCGGCCCCGCGCGTACCTCACCCAGCATTAGCCTTTCAGAACTAAGGAGTGAGGGGCTACGGGACCAGTTAGGCCCCTGAGTCGCGATGCTCAGGAGTCCCCCTTGACGCTCAAACGGCCTTCATACCTTGGCTCCGCTCGGGGAGAGACGTGCGACAAACAAGGTCCGAGGGGCCTGGCTGGGTGGCGTACATCTAGGCGTGACCCAGGCGCAGCCCCCGTGCCTAGCCCCCTCACGCGGCACTCCCGAGGGGAGGCGTTGCGATGAGGCTAGACACTGAGCTCTGGGCTCCCTGAGGTTGATGCGGCCCGGGGGCCACCCTGAGTTGTTTATCACCAGCGCGGAGCATAGCGCTTCCGCATGTGTACGGGCATAGCCGCTCCTCGGCAGTGTCGTCAGCCGGCGCGGAGCATGGTGCTTCCACCGGTACATGGGAGGGGGCCCCCCTCAGGGAGGAGCCCCCGGGGCGTGTACAGCCCCGCCCTGACACTTGGCCGACACGGTAGGGCTAGGTGAGGTGTATCTGGGCACCCATGAGCCAGCGCGGGACTCACGTGGCCCTAACTCTAGGCGGGTTGCGCCTGGCACTGGGCCTTATCTTGTGATGTGTTCCTGCAAATTTGGTTAGATGCCGGCACACTACGTCCTCGGGTCCTGGCCCTCAAGCTGGTCTCAGCCGTCGCTGGTATGCCAGGTCGCGATGCCGTGGACAAGGCCAGAGGGTGAGGGCTGGAGTGCTGGTAAGAGCCCTGAGTCGCGATGCTCAGGTACCCCCCTTTTAACGTGGAAGTGGTCGACATGGAGAACAAGAGGTGCCGTGGACAGGCATCAAGTAATCAAGCATGATGGGCGAATGCATAGCCGGAAATAAACGCAAGGGAGATACATGCCGCTGGGCCTGGCCCGAGCGACTTGGGGATGGCGCAGCCCAAGGGGCGCCCCCAACAAAGCAGGCTAATCAACATGAAATAAAAGGGATACATGCCGCAGGGACGGACCCACACGGCATGGGAATGATGCAGCCCTGGGAGGGCACTCCCAGCTGGAAATGAAACTTGAAAGATGTCACCTGAAGATGTCGAGGACGAAGGGGTGTTGGTGCAGCAGACTCGGTGGGCTGCGGAAGCCGATCCTCACGAGCCCCCAGGCCCTGGGGCCTCGGGAGGCTCCGGAGGCACTGGTGGCTCTTCGCGAATCATCTCCATCTCCGCCAAGGCTGCGAAACGCCTATCTTCTTGAGCCTCCATGATGCCCCTCATGACGCGCTTGTACGTAGCAGCCGCGGCAAGCCGTAGGGCATGCAAGCGTAGCTGTGGGGCGGACCTCCACAGCGCCCCACCTGCGAGGGCCAGAGGTGCTCCAGCGAGGCGACTCAGTTGAGCCCTGGTATGTCGATGCAGACACGCAGCCCACCATCCTCGCATGGATGTGGAGCCACAGCCGGTAGACGGCGGCAGCCTCTCATGACCCTTGATTCCTATAGTTCTTGAACGGCCTTGTTGACGAACTCCTGCTGGTCTGACCTTCCTTGCCTTGCTCCTTCTTGAGGGAAACGTGCATCGAAACACGCCTCCACGTGGTGCCCAAGTGCCTCCCTCGTGACCTTGGCCAGGCGGCGGCCCTCCTGGGGAGAGCCCCCGAGCCCTGCCTGAGGAGGGCGCTGGGCGCGCTTTCCTATGCGATGGAAGGAGGTTCCCCCTGGGCAGATGCGGGCCCTGAGGGGCCCACCTCTTGAGGGGCTGGTCCAGACGATGTCTTCTTCTTCTTGGGGGCGGTCTCGGGAAGCCTCCTGCTTCCGTGATCCGGGTCTTCTAGTGACGCGGCCTGAAAGGCTCGCTCCAGGGAACACACCGCATCCTTTTCTTCACAGGGCACAGTGATGACTCCGCCACTTCCTGGCATCTTGAGGACGTTGTAGCCATGGTGAGTTACGGCCATGAACTTGGCCAGCGCTAGGTACCCGAGGATGGCGTTGTACGGCAGGCGGATGTGGCGACGTTGAAGTCGATGAGCTCGGTGCGGTAGTTGTTACGTGCCTCGAAGGTGACAGGGAGGCGGACCTGCCCAATCGGGACCGTGGAATCGTCGGTGACTCCGGAGAAAGGCTTGGTTGGCTGAAGCTGGTCATAGGGCACTTGGAGATTGTTGAATGTTTCCACGGACAGGACGTTAAGCCCTACCCCACCATCGATGAGGGTCCTGGTGACCAGTACATTGCTGATGACTGGGGAGCAAAGCATCGGGAGGACTCCGGCTGTGGTCGCACACTTGAGCTGATCCGCCGAGCTGAACGTGATGGCGCACGCCGACCACCTGAGAGGGCGCGTTGCTTTGAGCTTGGGGAGGACTGCATTCACCTCGCGGGCAAACTGCTTGAAGATGCGTTGGGAGGCAGGGGCTTGAGCTCCGCCCAGGATGCAGGCGATCACGCGTGGCTCCTGAAGCCCCCAGCCCCCTCGTCTTGATGGCGGTCCTCGTTCCTCCTCGGCTGAGGTGGCAGTGGAGGGAGGCCTGCGTTGCCTTGTGGGAGGTCCTCACGAGGCTGATCCCTCCAGTCCCCCTCGCGAGGCATGTCTCGCCAGCGGTCCTCACGAGGTTGATCGTGCCATCCTTGGCGCGGGCCACGGTCTTCCCAGCGTCCTGTGTTTCTTCCCCCTCCTCGGCCGTAGCCCCGGTCAGCACGGTCGGGGCGATGGCCGATCCTTCCTTCTCGCACGGCGCGGAGTTCTTGGCATTCGTTGGTGTTGTGGGGTGGAGGTCGTGGTACACACAGTACCGGATGCCCCTGGAGGATTCGGGCAAATCTTTGCCCTGCTTGGTGTCTGGTTCTGCCGCGAGCACGACAGCCCCCTTGCGCTTCACGTCCTTGGCCTTGGGCTTCTTCTCTTCTGGGTCTGCGGCAGGCAGCTCGAGGAGGGAGAGACGTCCTTCCTCAGCCCTGGCGCACTTGGTCGCCAAGTTGAACAGCTCCAGGGAGGTGCACAGGTCTTCATGCATCGCCAGCTCCTCCTTCATCTTGACGTCGCGCACTCCATCGGAGAAGGCTGAGATGATGGCCTCCTCAGACACCTTGGGGATCTTGAGGCACGCATTGTTGAAGCGCTGGATGTACTTTTGCAGGGTCTCTCCGGGTTGTTGCTTGATGCGGCGCATGTCGCTCTTGGCGGGCGGCCGGTTGCGAGTACCTTGGAAGTTGGCGATGAAGCGGGTGCGCATCTGGTCCCAGGAAGAGATCATGCCTGGAGCCAGATTCAGGAGCCAGGTGCGAGCTCCTTCCTTCAGTGCCATGGGGAACCAGTTCGCCATGACTTTCTCGTCCCCGCTGGCAGCTTTGATGCCCAACTCATAGAGCCGGAGGAACTCTGCAGGGTCGGTCGTCCCGTCGTAGCGAGGAGGCAGATCTGGCTTGAACTTGCCGGGCCATGTGACGCTACGCAGCTCGGTGGTGTAGGCACGACAGCCTGCGGTGGCCACGCGGGGCCTTGGCTAGTGGAGAGCTTGGTCTTGCGGGTCCCCATGCGCTGCAGCTGGGAGCAGCGCGGGGTCTTGACGCGCTGGAGCAGGAGCAGGGTCGCGACGTGCCGGAGCAGGGAGCGCCCGGGCAGCTTCTTCCGGGCGAGGGACTTCTTGGCAACTCTGCTCTTGTCGCGCCGGTGCTTGACGGAGCGGGTTCCGGCCAGGGGTCGCGCGCCTTGGAGCCATGGCGTCTTCTTGAAGGGGAGCCGGCTGGTACACCCCCGGAGCTTCATTGCCCGCGCGGAGCGGGGTGCGGCGCAGCGGAACGGACGGCGCGGGAGAGCCCCCTACGGCGCGGACGAGCTCGACGACACGGCCGAGCCACTCTTCGTAGACGTCGTCGACGAGACGGTAGCGCAGGAGCTTGTTTGCCGCGATGAGCGCATGCCGGGCCTCCAAGGGTGCACGGAGCGCGCGGGACGAAGAACCAGCTAGTGTGAGCGATCGAGTAGCGGTGCGGCCGTCTTGCCGCACGGACGGATGCTGAGACGATGCTTGCCGCTCGTTCCCCGGCGGGCCGGTGGCGGCGTTGATGGCGGGCGACGGGGAACGACGAGGACGCCCGCCGACGGGAGCCGTCTGGGCGACGCGGGAAGCGATGGTGGCCCGGCGCTCGGCGCGGGCCCGACGAGCGTTGGTCATGGATGCGACGGTCGGAGGAGAGCGGAGCGGTGGAAGACAAATCCCGGCGCACCCCTACCTGGCGCGCCAAATGTCGGATATTGGGTTCCGGCAGACCCTTGAGGTTCGAACTCTGGGGTGCGCGCGGAGATTATGCCCTCTACCTCTCCGTCTCTCAGAGATCTAAACTACTGAAAGAACAGCACAAGAGACACAAGGTTTATACTAGTTCGGGCCACCATTGTGGTGTAATACCCTACTCTAGTTTGGGGTGTGTGGATTGCCTCTTGGGCTGATGATGATGAACAATACAAGGAAGAACAGCCTCGCGAGGGTCTGTTCTGGCTGGGGCGATGAACTGCTAGGAGGAGTTCAGCCACCCTTCTCTCTCTCTCTCTCTCTCTCTCTTACTGATTCTTTGCTTGCCCAGGTTCTTGATTGCTCGGTTGCTCTGTTCTTCCTCTTCTTCGGTTCTTTTGTCCCCTCTACCCTGGGGGTGGATAGACCTATTTATAGGCAAAGGCCCTGGGCCTCTTCCCAAATATTGAGCGGGAAGGGCGCCAAAAATTGGCCATTTCAAAGGGGAACATCTGGTACACTTATCCTGACTAAAGTTGGTCCTCGCCTGCCAAAGGTTCTGTGGTGACGCCGTCCTGGGCTCCACGATGACCTCCTCCCCACCGTTGGACAGGTCTTGGTCTCGTTGCACCGAAATGGATGCCTTCGCTTGATCCACTCGCCTGCGCTTTCCTCCTTTGCACCAAAGAGGAAAGGGGGACGCCGCGTGGGCTGGCGCCCGCCTGGCATCCCTGGTCGTCATGGCTTACGTCATGGGCACCTCGTGAGGTACCCCGCCTTGATCTCTCCGCCTCCTCGGGAGCCAGCCTGATGAGGCTGCGCCTGAGGAAGCTCCGCGTCGTCCGCCCCGCAAGGCTTGGCCCCTCGCGAGGGTCTTGGGTCTTGTGTTGATGAAGATGGGCCGTGCTAGGCCCCCTTTGAGCCACGCCGCAGGCTGCAGGAAGGCAAGTCTGGGGACCCCCATTCCCAGAACGCCGACAATGGTCTCCGGGTCTTCAGAGGCGGTCCTTTTCTTCCCCGGAGGAGAGGAATTTTCGGTTCCTTCCCTCCGAACAGCCTCCTTCGAGGAGGCCGTAGTTTCCTTGTCCCCTCCTTCACTTTCCTTCAAAGGCACGATCTTCACCATCCTGACTAGGACGGGATCCGGCCTGGTCTCAGGGAGTGGAGCCGGACACCTGATTAGTTTTGCTTTCGCTATCCACTCATGTTTAAAGGGACAACTCTTTTAGGGGCGAGTTTATGACAAATATACGGATAACGAGTCCAGGCACAAGGCTACTTACTTGAGTATCTGGGCGATTGCAGCTCAGACCTGTGTCCTTGGTCAAATCCGGACACATTGCTTGTAATCCGAAGAACAGTTTATACATCTCCGCGGGCGTTGCGCCCATAAAATGCTGGAGAGCTCGCGGTCCCTCCGGATTAAACTCCCATAGACGAAGGGAGCGGCGTTTTCCGGGCAGTTTTCGGCGGATCAGCATGACTTGCGTCACTTTGACCAAGCTGAGACCTCCTTCTAAGAGATCCCTGATGTGGCCTCGCAACAAAGACACGTCCTGGGGTGGCCCCAAATCTAGGCCTTTATTGACCCACGACCCTAGCTGCTTTGGGGGACCCGAGCGAAAGGCAGGCGGCGCCACCCACTTGGTGCCCCTAGGAGCGGTAATGTAGAACCACTCTCGTTGCCACAAGCTGAGCTCCTCTTGAAAAGGGCCCTCGGGCCATGGAGCATCGGCCTTCTTGCTTATAACAGCGCATCCGCACTCTGCGTGCCGTCCCTCAATCATCTTTGGCTTCTCTCAACTTTAGCACGTCCTCCTCCGTGACGGAGGAGGGCATCCATCGGCCTCGAAGGTTGGAACCGGACATTGTCGAAGGTCCGAAGCGCCTGGAATCTAGAGCCTAGGGTGTTGGAACTCGAGGCGACAGGCGAACTCGTTTGAGATTAAAAAGGAGTAAGGCCTTGGTCTCTTTATAAGAGGTTGAATACCAAGGGCCCTCCCCGTAACCGTTTGGGACTCGCCTTTAATCGAGAAAACATACTAACGGGCATGATTGGGTTACCCACGTCCATATTGATGAGAATCCCGTAAATAAAGGGGACATGATCTCTGCTTTGACAAGACGTGCCAAGGAAACCGCCTCGCAAAATACGCTGAGGTGGGGGAGTAAAAACGATTCAAATAAAGGCTTGGCCTTAGTGTGATGTCACGCTACGGAATACGTCAGCAGATTAGATTGGTGTTAATATTATTATCTCTATGGCAATATGTGGAAACTTATTCTGCAGAGCCGGACACTACCCTTAGTGTTCACAAACTTTTATGAAAAACTTGGAGGAGGAACCCGCCTTGCAATGCCGAAGACAATCTGCGCGTCGGACTCGTCGTCATTGAAGCCTAGTTCAGGGGCTACTAAGGGAGTCCTGGATTAGGGGGTGTCCGGGTAGCCGGACTATAACTTCTACCGGACTCCTGGACTATGAAGATACAAGATTGAAGACTTCGTCCCGTGTCCGGATGGGACTTTCCTTGGCGTGGAAGGCAAGCTTGGCGATGCGGATATTCAGATCTCCTACCATTGTAACCGACTTTGTGTAAACCCTAACCCTCTCCAGTGTCTATATAAACCGGAGGGTTTTAGTCCGTAGAAGAACCCCAACATACAACAATCATACCATAGGCTAGCTTCTAGGGTTTAGCCTCCTTGATCTCATGGTAGATCTACTCTTGTACTACCCATATCATCAATATTAATCAAGCAGGACGTAGGGTTTTATCTCCATCAAGAGGGCCCGAACCTGGGTAAAACATTGTGTCCCTTGTCTCCTGTTACCATCCGCCTAGACGCACAGTTCGGGACCCCCTACCCGAGATCCGCCGGTTTTGACAACGCAAGGAGGAAGCCACATCTAAGAAGAAGGTGCTCAAGAAGGAGTATGGGTCAGCTGCAGCCATCAAGCCTGGAATGCACAAAAAGGCACCTGCAAGGAGAGTTCCCACTTCTAAGCCTAGGAAGGCTGTAACTGAAGAAACCATGAAGCTTATCATGGAACCTGAAGTGGAAGGAAGTGGCCAAGACAAGAAGAAGAAGTTAGTCAGAACTACCACTGCCAGAGTTCTTGGCAAACCCTCCATGAGGAGAGACTCTGAGGGAGAAGAAGAGGAAGAGATTGCTGCACCAGCACCCAAGGCACAGAAGCTTATCGGTGATGCCATAAGGACAGGGGCTACTTCATCTAAGCCCGAGGAAGCACCCAAAGCTGCCTCCAAGCCCAAGAGTGCACCTAAGAGGAACACCAGAAACATATCTGCTGCTGAAAAGAACAAGGCCCCAGTGCCTGATGTTGCTGAAGAAGAAGAAGGACAAGTTCTCAGGAAGCTCAAGCCCAAGATCCCAGACCACAATGATGCTCATCCTGTGGCTGAGGACATGAAAATTAGAAGAGACTCAGGGCTGAGGAAGTGGAGAGAAGCAGATCCATATGCTTCAAGGAGAAGAACTGCTGTGGATTACAGGTTTCACACCAAGGAACAACATGATTTCTATGAGACAGTGTTGCTGGATAAGAAGCCCATAGTGTGTGACATGAGATGGGTTGACTGGGAATACATCAAGGAGAACGAAGAACACTATCCTGGAGTTTATGACAGCTTTAGTGCTTGTTGAGTTGCAGACTTTGTTGGGCAAAAGCTCACAAAGTGGAATGAGGAGCTCATTATGCAATTCTAGTCCACAACACATTTCTATCCAGATGGCAGGATAGTGTGGATGTCAGAAGGAACTAGATATCAGTCTACAGTTGCTGAATGGGCACAGCTGATCAATGCCCCAGAAGAGCAGGAAGATGACTTGGACATCTATGCCAAGAAGAAGATGGATCACAATTCCATGTCAAATATGTACAAGGAGATCCCAAACAAAGCACTTGATACCTTCAAGTTTGCCTCAGTGCACTTCCTTCTGTCAGGGCTGCCCACTATCAACTGGATTCTAAGGCACACTCTCTTGCCCAAGTCAGGTGATCACAAGATGATCCGAGGCCATGCAATAAATTTGCTTCACATATTTGATGTGCCACAGAAATTCAAGGTGATGAGCCTCATGGTAGAAACCATTAAGAGGACAGCAGCTGATCAGAAGAGGAGCTGTGGATTTGCCCCACAAATTCAGGAGTTGATTAACTCAAAGATGGGCACAGGCACATACCTGCTGGATAAGGAACACCTGCCCATCCATCCAGACTTTGAGGATAATCAAGTTGTCATGAATGAGAATTAACCATCATCAGCACATGCTCAAGCGAAGAAGGAGAAGGCAAAGATGGAGAAAGCTGCCAGGATGCCAACTCAAGAGGAGGCATCTGAGTACTTATTGAAGAACAAGCAGGAGCAGCTCAGTTACCTGATAGCATCCACTCTAAGGATTGAGAAAGGATTGGCCACCCTAACTCAAAACCAAGAGAGCTTGGAAAGAATCACGGAACAAAAGTTCTATGACCTAGATGTGAAAGTAACTGAGCTTCAGTCTGCCGTGGAGCAACTGCAGGATGATATGCAGGAGAGGAAGGGCAAGACCACAACTGATGCATTTGCCAGAGTGCCCAGAGCTTAGAGATTGTCTCCAGTGCCAGTTCCTGACACCAGAGCCACCACTTTTGCACCAGCTACATCCTCAGTTCCACCAGCAGCTCCAACCACTTCTACTGAAGCCTTCGTCCTTGGCGTCATCCGGACTCCACCAACTGAAGACCAAGCCTGAGAGTCGTTTAGTGCTATGCAATTTCTTTGAACTTTTTGGTAACTTGTTGCCAAAGGGGGAGAAAATGTATAGATCATAGGCTTCGAGAGAGAGAGAGAGTTTGCATTTTGTTCTCTCTTGTCTTCTTGGTTGAAACTTTATTTGCTTTTGAGTGGTTGAGATACTATGCCTTAATCTGTGAGACATTGATGATCATGTGTTTGATCATAAGCCACACTTAATGCTTGTTGGATGTTACTATCAGTTTATCCTTATTTTGATCATTCACTTTGCTTGGTGATGAGTGCATGTATTTAATTCTTATCATTTTGAGCGCTCCACCAAGATGTATGTGACATGGAAGAGTAACCCACGATCCTAACTCATTGTGCATTTGCAGTCCAAAGCAAATCTTAAAATATGCACAAATTTAGGGGGAGCTCTTGCTTATCACATACTTCTCAAAGCGACGATATATTTCATTCTAATTATCATTTATCGAAGCTTTGATCTATATGTTGTTATCAATTACCAAAAAGGGGGAGATTGAAAATGCAACTATCCCTGGGTGGTTTTGGTAATTCCTAACAACATATAGCTCATTGAGCTAACATTATTCCAAGATGAATATTTCAAGAAAAGCTCAATGGATGGCATGGCATGGATGAGGAAAGTGGATCCCTCAAAATTATAAGGACAAAGGATTGGCTCAAACTTCAAGATCAAGACTCTACATTTTATATTTTAGTGATCCAAGATCACATTGAGTCTATAGGAAAAGCCAATACTATTAAGGAGGGATGAGGTGTTGCTTAATGAGCCTTTTGCTTCATGTGCTTAGTGATATGCTCCAAAACCCTCAACTATCTTCCCACATCCACATTTGACCTAAACCAAAAGTCAAACTCGGCCCCACCGATTCTTTCCATCCGGCGCCATCGAGTTTCACATGTCATAGCCATTGCCACAAACCCTAGCAATTCGGTTTCACCGATAGGGATCTCGGTCTCACCGAGATGGGATTGCAATTTCTCTGTTTCCCTTCGTCACGTTTCGGTCTAACCGAAGTGAGCGATCGGTCTCACCGAGATTGCAATGTAAACTCACTGTTTCCTTTTCGTAACATTTCGGTCTCACCGAAAAGAGCGGATCGGTCCCACCGAGTTTACCTGACCAACCCTTGGTTAGCTTATTACCAAAATCGGTTCCACCGAGTTTGTGTAATCGGTCACACCGAGATTACGTTATGCCCAAACCCTAACCATACCAGTCCTACTGAGTTGCATCTCAGTCCCACCGAAAATCCTAACGGTCACTAGGTTTGCTGAATCGGTCCGACCGAGTTTAACGATTCGGTCCCACCGAGTTTGGCGGATTGTGTGTAATGGTTATATTTTGTGTGGAGGCTATATATACCCCTCCACCCACTCTTCATTCGTGGAGAGAGCCATCAGAACACATCTACACTTCCAATACACATGTTCTGAGAGAGAACCACCTACACTTATGTTGAGCTCAAGATATCCCATTCCTACCATATGAATCTTGATCTCTAGCCTTCCCCAAGTTGCTTTCCACTCAAATCTTCTTTCCACCAAATCCAAATCCCGTGAGAGAGAGTTGAGTGTTAGGGAGACTATCATTTGAAGCACAAGAGCAAGGAGTTCATTATCAACACACCATTTATTACTTCTTGGAGAGTGGTGTCTCCTAGATTGGCTAAGTGTCACTTGGGAGCCTCCGACAAGATTGTGGAGTTGAACCAAGGAGTTTGTAAGGGCAAGGAGATCGCCTGCTTCGTGAAGATCTACCGCTAGTGAGGCAAGTCCTTCGTGGGCGACGGCCGTGATGGAATAGACAAGGTTGCTTCTTCGTGGACCCTTCGTGGGTGGAGCCCTCCGTGGACTCGCGCAACCGTTACCCTCCGTGGGTTGAAGTCTCCATCAACGTGGATGTACGATAGCACCACCTATCGGAACCACGCCAAAAACATCCGTGTCTCCAATTGCGTTTGAATCCTCCAAACCCTTCCCTTTACATTCTTGCAAGTTGCATGCTTTACTTTCCGCTGCTCATATACTCTTTTTGCATGCTTGCTTGAATTGTGTGGAGATTGCTTGACTTGTGCTAAGATAGCTAAAATGTGCCAAGAACTAAAATTGGGAAAAGGCTAGATTATTATTTGGTTAAGTAGTCTAATCACCCCCCCTCTAGACATACTTCCGATCCTACAGGGGGCCGGACACTTGATCATCTTCGCCTTTGTTACCCAGTCCTGGGCAAAGAGCGACCATTCAGAATGATGTTTTGATAAATAAAGATACAATGTGTTCGATCACAGGGCTACTTACTTGGGTATCTGGACGATTGCAGTTCAAACCCACATCCTCGGTGGTGTCCGGACACATTATTTGTGGTCCGAAGAACAATTTGTACATCTCCTCGGGCGTCACGCCGAGGAAATGATGGTCAACTCGCGGTCCCTCCGGGTTGAACTCCCACATGCGGAGGGGACGACGTTTGCAGGGCAGGACTCGACGAATTAACATAACTTGCATTACCGTTACTAAGCTGATATCTCTCTCAAGGAGATCTCAGATGCGACTCTGCAATATTGGCACATCCTTTGCTGGCCCCCAGTCCAGCCAATTATTGACCCATGACGCTAGTCGAGGCGGGGGGGGGGGGGGGGCAGCGAAAGGTAGGGGGAGCCACCCACTTGGTACCCCTGGGGGCTGTGATATAAAACCACTCTTGTTGCCATAAGCTGGACACTTCTGGGTGCCCCTCGATCATCTTCGGCTCCACCTTGAAGGTCTTGAGCCACAGGCCGAAGTGAGGGGTAATGCGGAGGAAGGCTTCACACACGATGATAAACGACGAGATGTGGAGGATAGAATCCGGAGCCAGATCATGGAATCCAGCCCATAGTAGAACATGAGCCCCCTCACAAAGGGGTCTAGATCAAGGCCTAGCCCTCGGAGGAAGTGAGATATGAACATGACGCTCTCGCCAGGTTTGGGAGTGGGAATGACCTGCCCTCGAGCAGGCAGCCGATGCGCAATCTCGCTAGTCAAAAATCTGGCCTCCCTTAACTTTTTGACATCCTCCTCCGTGACGGAGGAAGGCATCCACCAACCTTGAAGGTTGGATCCGTACATGTCTGAAGGTCTAAAGCGCCTGACCTGAGCTTCGGGTGTTGGAACTCTAGGGAGGGGAAGGATTCGATTGAGTTTGAGGAGTAAAACAGGATAGGCCTTGGTCTATTTATAAAGAGGCTGAATACCAAGCGGCCTCCTCGTGACCGTTTGGGACTTGCCTACAATTGAGGAGTCATACCAACGGGCATGATTGGGTTACCCACGTCCGTATTGATGAGAATCCCGTGATAAAGGGACACGATCTCTGCTTCGGCAAGACGTGCCAAAGAAACCGCCTCGCGATTTACGCCAAGTCTAGTTGAGAAAACGGTTCGAGTAATGACCGGGCCGTGGTGTGATGTCATGAAATTAAGTGCGTCAGCAAATTATATTGGTGAAAATATTATTCTCTCTACGGTGGTATGTGGAACTTATTTTGCAAAGCCGGACACTATTCTTGTCTTCAAGATCTTCTATGGAGTATTCGGAGGAGGAACCCGCCTTGCAATGCCTAAGACAATCTATGCGCCGGACTCATCGTCATTGAAGCCTGGTTCAGGGGCTACTGAGGAAGCCCTGGATTAGGGGGTATCCGGACAGCTGGACTATATCCTTTGGCCGGACTATTGGACTATGAAAATACAAGATTGAAGACTTCATCTCGTGTCCGGATGGGACTCTCCTTGGTGTGGAAGGCAAGCTTGGCGATACGAATATGTAGATCTCCTCGCTTTGTAACTGACTCTATGTAACCCTAGCCCCCTCCGGTGTCTATATAAACCGGAGGGTTTAGCCCATAGGACAACAACAATCCTACCATAGGCTAGCTTCTAGGGTTTAGCCTCTACGATCTCGTGGTAGATCAACTCTTGTACTACTCATATCATCAAGATCAATCAAGCAGGAAGTAGGGTATTACCTCCATCGCGAGGGCCCAAACCTGGGTAAACATTGTGTCCCTTGCCTCACGTTACCATCCGCCTTAGACGCACAGTTCGGGACCCCCTACCCGAGATCCGCCGGTTTTGACACCGACACACATGCCGGCCAGTCAAGTGTTCCAGAGTAGTAGTGCTGGGCTAGCAGGACTCTGGTGAACTGGGCTGTAGCGGACTACTATGGCTCATGGAAGCACGAGACTACATTTCCCCATAAGAGAGGCTGCCAAGGATAAACAACTAGATTGTCGGATCCCACACATACCAAGCATTTCAATCATACAAACAATATGCTCGATACGTGTAAATACAACATGGCATCACAACAAAACTCTACAACTCAAAGTACTTTATTTAAAGGCTCCAGAGAGCCATACATAACATGTTCATACAGATAGGGGTCACATGACCCGACACTCAAGTCATACAAACATACAAGCACGTGCAGAAGCAAACTAGTCTGAGTACAGACACTACAAAAAAAGACACATCCGTGACATTTTGGGCCGAACGAAATTTTTTCTGTCATACATATGACACTTCTATGACGATAATTGTGACAAAACCCGGTATCATCATAGATGTGGTGGGCTCCTACTTCTATGACAAAAAATCATGACAGAAAATGGGCTTTTCGTCCTGGGCGGGCCGGAGACGCAGCTGCATGACATTCTTTGGGCCGTCCATGACGAAAAAAACCATGGTACAAGCGAGGGGGAGGAAAATTTTGGGGAGTTCCCAGTTACGGTGGGAGGTCAGGAGGCGAGCGATGCGCGTTTCTCTCGTACACGTACGCGCGTGTGTGCGAGGCCCCGGACAGCAACGAGTCGGAGATGGGAAGACGCGGGAGTAGAGTCGCACACGGAGAGGTGTACGAGGGTTAACTGGTTCTAGCGCGGTGTGGTTCGGCAGTCGGTGGAGAAGAACAAGAGGTGTGCAGTGGTGGAGGGATGGCCTGGCGAACGGTGGAGTAGCGCTTCATAGCGAAGCGTGCTAAGCAGAGATGCTAGCAGCAGGAGGTGGGAGGTGGTCCCGGCGGCGCTGGAGGAAGAAGACGAGAGATTGAAGATGGATGCCTGTCGTTGGATGTAAACCCAACAGCTAACATGGCAGAATCATTTGTTGACTAAATTGACAACGACATGCATTGGCTTCGACCTATTGGCCCACATTTCAGCCTCCAAAAATGTGGCACGTACTCAACCCATTTTTTCAGAATTTACAGTCTTTTTTTTGCGCGGTAGAATTTATAGTCAATTTGATCTTTTTTTGTGAATTATATCCATTACCTGGGCTGGGTGAACAAATAATGTAGCGTCCATGCGGCCCGTTTATTTTATTTCCTAAAAAATTACAGGCCATTTGTGTCACATCCCTAGTCCTGGTATGCACTAGGCTAGCCCTTCGTGTGTGCATCATGTTTAAATTTCAAATGAACTTGAATTGGGGGATGTTCAAACCCTAGCATAAAAGGAATCCACCAGGTTCAACTAAAATATTTTTCAGTGAATCCAAATGGCCTCCAAAAATGTTCATCATTTTTGGAAAATGCTGGAAACAGTAACCAGAGGTGATGCACATTTTTCCATGGCATTTATGGTCTCTGAATTAATCCAATAAGTATTTGTATTGGAGTTATAAATTCCTATAATAATATTTTTAGCTCCAATAATTCTGAAACATTTTGTGGGTCTCCAGAATAGTCCATCTAGCTCCCACAATATTTTACAGAAGCAACAAAATTGAATTGGTTTCAAACCAAATTCAAAACACACATGCAAAATAGAAAACAGAAACAGAAATAATTAAAAGAGGAGAGAGATACTTACCTGGGCCAACTCACCTGGCAGCCCAAGTGGCCGGCCCAGCTGGCCCCTCCCCCTGTCATCTTCCTCCTTGCCAGGAGGATGGGCGCGTGGCCGACGCGCACGGCCACCGCACGCCACCTCCTGCTTCGCGGTGGCAGCCTCCCCGGCCTCCTAACAGCGCCACGGAGACGCCGCGACCCCTGGCTCCTCTCCCGTGCCTCTTCCCCACTCGCTGCAGCTCCTCCTCTCCTCTGGCTTCCTCCCCCTCTCTTCCCGAGCGCACCAGAGGACGCCGCCGTGCTCTGCCGCGGCCACCGGCCACCCCATGCCCCGACGACGTGCCAAGAAGCTCCTCCACGGCGCCCTCTTCCTCTTCGATGAGTCACGTGAGCTCGGCCGCTCTGCATCGCCGCCTGCATCGCCTTCTTCTCCCTCCGGTTGCCGAGATCGCCGGCAACACCATGACGCCGTCCGTGCTTCCCCGAGCCCACTTCGACGCCCCCTACAATCGTCGTGAGCTCCTCTTTCTCCTCCCCCTAACCACGTTGCTCTGCTCGTCCCCTAGCTAGCGATGCTGCCATGGCCGAGCTTCCCCTGCCGCCGGCCATGTCGCCGCCGTCACTGCAGCCACTTGAGCTCGATTCGGAGCGCGTCACCGTGCTCTGGAAGCCACCAGGAGCCGAACGCACATGCTAACTCGCCCTTCGGCGCACCACAGCGCCAACCCCACACTCACCCGAACTCCGGCGCCGCCGCAAGCTCGCTTTCGGCGAGCTCCGACCTCCCCGAGTCCTCCTGTCGCCTCCGCTGGATGCGGACGAGCCCGGGCTACGCCCCGGTGCTCTCATCCCCCGCCCTCGTTGCCCGTAGCGCGGACTCCGCCACGCCCCGTGGCCGCCGGCGGCTAAACGCCGGTGGGGTTGACCGGGTCAACCCGCACTAACCACCCCCCCATTTGACCAGTTTTGACCCGTGCGGGTCAATGACAGGTGGGGCCGGCCTGACTAATTTTTAGTTAGGATAACTAATTAACTTTGTTTACTAACTATAACACTGACGTGTGGGCCCCACGCGACAGGTTTGACCTGGTCAGCGCCGTTGACCGCTGACGCAATGCTGATGTCATGCTGACGCATATATTCTTTTCTGGAATTATTTTTTAATCAGGAAATTCCAGAAAATAGTATAAACTTCTAAAAATCATATCTATTCAACCGTAACTCCAAATGAAATAATTTATATATGAAAAATTATCAGAAAAATTCAAGGAATCCATCTGTACCATTTTCATGCATGTTTGAACAATGTTTGTCCTCTGTTTTGGACAAAACAAATAAAGGACATTTAAATAATCATATATGGAGTTGGAATTTGAATCATGTGTTCAAACCAACTTCATTTAAATCATAGCTAGATGCATTAGCTCAAATCACAGCATATTGCCATGTCATGATCATGCATCATATTGTGGCATTGCATTGATTGTGTTCTTTCTCAGTTGCCGGTGTTTGTCCCCTCTCGATAGACGATGTGCCGACGATGAGATCGATGACATTGATGAAGAACTATATTATCTTCAGAAGTGCCAGGCAAGCAAAACCCCCTTGTTCATTCCGATACAATCCCACTCTCTCGCTCCTGCTCTCTTTTATTGCATTAGGACAACAACGATTCATGTGTTACTTGCTGCGGTAGCTGAACCCCTTTATCCTTTGCATGACCTGTCATTCCACAGTAAATAGATGAAACCCACTAGCATGAGTAGGAGTTGTTTGAGCCCTGATGTGCCTACTCATTCATGCTTGTTGTCATGCTTGCTACTGCTTAGAGTTGAGTCGGGTCTGATTCATCGGGAATGAATTGGAATGTGGTGAACATGTCCTACTGTGTGTGAGCTAAGTGTGTGAACACGATTTGGTAAAGGTAGCGGTGAGAGGCCATGTAGGAGTACATGGTGGGTTGTCTCATTGCAGCCGTCCTCAGGAACTGAGTTCTGTGTTTGTGATCCATGAACAGTTACTACCACACATTGGGATCCTTAATTGACTCTCTCGGCTTCTTGATCACCCTTGTCCTCTGTCCAGGAGTTGCAAGTAGTTTCTGGTGTTTGTAGTATGCTGGGGGCCGCACGCAGTGCTGACCATAGGGGTGGGCTGTGTTGCGGTAGGCACGTGGCACGGTGTACCGGGCGCCCGTTTGGTGTTCCGGGAACCCTGTACACATCGTTTGGGGCTGTGAGCGAAACTCCGGCCGGATCTCCTCATGGATGGAACCCGAATAGGCGATAAACCTGGACTAGAGACTTGAGTGTTTAGGTAGGCTGTGGCCGACACCCTCGCCCGGCTTCCGCTTGAAGGTTGCCGAGGTACATGACGTGTACAGGGCGGTAAGTGGCGAGAGCGTGTGTGAAGAAGTACACCCCTGCAGGGTTATCATTATCTATTCGAATAGCCGGATTCCTCGGATATGGAAACTTGGACCCCTTGCATAGTTCATAGACAAGTGAAAGTGGATACTCTAAAATGCGCAAGATAAGCGTGAGTGCTATGGATGGCCTTCTCGTAGGGAGACGGAAGTGGATCCATAGTGGTGTATTGAGATGGTGAATATGTGGACTCGTGTGCGCCACCTCAAAAGAGTCGCTTGCAGTCGTAGTTCAGGATAGCCACCGAGTCAAAGCTGGCTTGCTGCAGTTAAACTCCACCACCCCCTTTATTGATACTGATGCATATGTAGTTAGTTCTGATGTAAGTCTTGCTGAGTACGTTTGTACTCACGTTTGCCTATTTATGTTTTTGCAGAGAGACTTCAGTCTCGCTAGTAGTATCGCTTGGACTTCGACGTTTAGCTTGATACCTCAGCTACGATCTTGTGCCCTTGGCAGGATCTGGTAGATAGTCAGGCTTCTCAGCCTTTTTCATTTGTAGATGTCTGTACTCAGACATGTTAAGCTTCCGCATGTGCTTTGACTTGTATGCTCTGATTGTTGGGTCATGAGACCCATGTTTGTAATATCTCGCTCTTCGGAGCCTAATGAATAAATATTTGGAGTCGTAGAGTCTTGTTGTGATGCCATGTTGTATCTACTCATATCGGGCATATTGTGTGTATGATTGAAATGCTTGGTATGGGTGGGATCCGACTATCTAGTTGTTTATCCTTGGCAGCCTATCATATGGGGAAATGTAGTCTAGTGCTTCGGAGCGATAGTAGTCCGCTACAGCCCGGTTCACCGGAGTCCTGCTAGCCCAGCACTACTGCTCGGAACATTTGACTGGACGGCATGTGATTCACTTCGTTCCTGTGTCTGTCCCTTCGGGGAAATGTCACGCGGTGACATCCGGAGTCCTGCCTAGCCTGCTACAGCCCGGGTTACCGGAGTCTTGTTAGCCCAGTGCTATAGCCCGGATTCACACGTTGATGACCGACATGCTCGATGTGATTCATGTATGCCTGTCCTCATAGGTTAGCGCCGCTTTGGGTTCACGACTAGCCATGTCGGCCCGGGTTCTCTGTCATATGGATGCTAGCGACACTATCATATACGTGAGCCAAAAGGCGCAAACGGTCCCGGGTCAGGTAAGGTGGCACCCGTGGGAGTACCGTGCGTGAGGCCGCAAAGTGATATGAGGTGTTACATGCTGGATCGATGTGGCTTAGGATCGGGGTCCTGACAGCGTTGGTATCAGAGCCTGACTGCCTGTAGGATTACCAAGCCAAACTGGTCGAAGTTGTGTCTAGAAATGCTTTAGTTATGTAAGGCAATTGATTGTGGAAGGGAACGTAAGGCTCTTTTTACTCCTTATACCTCATGCCCTTCTGATCTGAGTCAACCTCTTCTCTTCTACGGGGGTTAAGAACTAGGCTTCTCTTCTATCTCTCAGGATGACGTGTTACTAAACCATAGTTGCCTAGGATTGTTGAGTTCAAGCCTCAGTTCAGTTCCTACTACCTCCATATGTTCATAGCTGGCCTCAGAACCTTGATATTGTGATGTTGAGTGGCTATGCCACCATTTTTGCAGGATGTCTCAAATATTTTTGAGCATTTACAGCCGTTATGCTGTCCGAGTCATCCCAGGTTTCTAAATAGTCTGAAGCATTTGCAAATTCTTTCTTTCCGTTCCTGATGTCCTTTGGGCCAGATTAAGCACACTACCGGTCTGTAAGGTACTCCGTTGCCTTGACATATATGTTGGAACTATTATTATGACCCTAGGTGTCTTAGGGGTTCATCTAGTAATCTAGCAATGCTATGTGTTCTCGGTGTGATGATTCTGGCCACCATTCTCGAAAGCATCCCGTGATGCCATTTAGTAGTAGGTATTCTACTCCTGGGTTCCCGAACCCGAGCTTCACCCTACTTACCTCATGTCGATAGTGTTTGCTAGTTCCTTTAGGATATTAGTAACCTTTGCGATAGTCCTCGAGGTTCGTGGTACTTCCTTCTTCCAAATACTATGAACCATCCTCGGCAGAAATTCGTTTTGAATCAAAAGATCACAACCAGGGTGCTCTTGAGGAGTACTCCACTCATATTGTGATCCTGCCAGTTCTACCTTCTGCATGGGTTATCCGGAAGAAATTGTTGAACTCGTTTGACATACTAACCCATGAATCCACAACTCAGAAAGTTATATGTTCCTTGAGTTGACCCTCCTCAGCTGTATTCCGACCCTAGTCTATCAATTCATAGTCAGGAATAGTTGTGCATTCGTGTTCATCGATGCCTACTATTCCTGTGGTCCGTCAAGCCATTCTTATTCCGGAATGACTAGGAGAAACAAACTCCAGTACCTCATCCATATCTCGGATTGGGTCAAAGCAATTGTATCCCGCAGATCAAAATGCCAATCCAGCTTCTGCTCTGCTCTACCTTGGAGTGTTACCATCTTTATGTCAAGAGTGTCATGAGAATTGCACCACCGCTTATGAACTCTTGACGCAGTAATACTTATCACCATCATTATTCATCCCTCGGTTTCGTGTTATTGTAACCGGAATGCCGACAAGTGAATCGTGTTGTGTGAAATCAATACTCCTAGCAACTGTGTTGCTTGGTAGTTAAAGGACAATAAACTCATTCTTAGCGTGTTGGTTACTGAACCATCATTCTAAGATGGATCGTGCTACCTAGTCCTTATTTCTGGTGCACTCTTCGATCAATGAGTTAGGATTGTGTCAACCCTCACTCTTTTAATCATATCATCTTGCCCTGAGAAGCAAGATTGATCTCGAGTTTAGCATCATATCGGTGGTTCGTGATTTTCCGAAGATCTTCTCGGAAGTATTACCGGGTTGTTCCCTGACCGTTATGTTGAGCTCGTGATCAAGATGGTTTCGTGCAAACCACCCCTTCTCCAAGGATCTGTGTTGGATACCTTTGAGCTAGTTGGTTGAGCTAAACAACAACTTGGAGAGTTGGAAGATAAAAGCTTAATCCATCTAGTTCATCTCTAATGGATATCCTTGTGTGTGTGTGTTGAAGAAAGATGATATCTTCCTCGATTGACCCTCGTGGTCAGTTGTTGAACCTATTGTCTTATCCAATCTTTGATTTGAGTATGGGCTATCATCAAGTCAAATCAGTACCAACGATGTTCGTAATGTTGTCTTACCCGTGGTTGATCCCTCGAGCATACACCATTATATCATTTGGTCTGACCAATGCTATCACCGTGTTCACATGATGGTGGAAGTCCAGTGATATGGAAATTCCGATGAGTTGTTGTTGAGCCCATCAGCAGCATTTTGTCTCCCCCATGATTCATGTTGAACATTATACTAGTATTGGAAACTTTGTAAGCATTGCCTTCATATTCCGCTCATGAGGTATATGTTTGGATGCAAGGAGTGACTTCCTCTAATTCACGTGCATTTGATG
Source organism: Aegilops umbellulata (assembly GCA_032464435.1). Taxonomy (NCBI): domain Eukaryota; kingdom Viridiplantae; phylum Streptophyta; class Magnoliopsida; order Poales; family Poaceae; genus Aegilops; species Aegilops umbellulata. Next base: position 203,195,890 of record CP136060.1, read on the forward strand.
GAAGTTGCCGCCGTGAATTCGAGAAAGATTGTTTTTGTTTCCTCGGGAACCATCCCAAATCAGTCATGCATACGTGCGAAGTATTCTATGGTTTGGTAGATTAATTACCTCCACTCCATTCGTATTCCCAGCACACCAAGCCACTGATTGACTTGTTCAAGGAAAGGAAGTTCCTTCTTAAGGGCATGCCTTATGCAAGGACTTCGTAATCCTTGATGATGGTTCCCCACCTGAACTCGGTAGTGTTTTATTATAAGACTACCATGTGGTCATGTTTGTCTAGGACAACGTGTTCACATGTTTGTAGCAGAACCAGCTCATGTTTTGGAGCTTGCTATAGCAGTTCGTTCCCCGAGAATCTCGCAACGTCATCTCGTCGAATTGTGTTGCAAACTCTCATTTTTCTTTCTAGACTTGATGAGTCTGGATTATCCTGACACCAGCCAGATCTGAATCTCAGGCAGATATGATGGTTGGAACGTTCTCAAGGACTATAATATTGGCCTCTCTATACCCGGTAAAGTGGATGTTGTGGCCAACACACCCAACCGGAAGGGTTATTATTGTAGTATCTTGATTGAGAAAGATGGCCACTTCCCCATAAGGATCTCGTAGAATTTATTCTAATAGTTGTTCCTTATGGATTTTTGTGCTCCCGAAGTCCGACCTTTACTTGATGGCCATGTTGATGCTTTTAAGCATTGATCGTGGTACCTAGTACATCAAGGAGAACATTAGAAGCGGAGTGCTAAATGTCTCTCGGTCGATCATCCAGATTTCGTTCCCTTGGCCTCGCTAAGGTGAAATCTAGGAAAGTGGTGTCTTTCTATGCATCTGCATTGTCCATCACTATTCGTCAAGGTAGTAAGAGGTGTTGCCAGGATCCTCGACGCGGATGTTGGTAGAACTTTGATGAATATGGAAATGCTCAAGTTCTTGAGAGCACGCACACGCAGAATCATCCATTGCATTGCCTTCAACAAGGTAGTCCACATCATTTACTCTGGTGTGAGTATGCCATTCTTTCGAATTCGTTCAAACGATCGTTTGTGATTGCCTTAGGCTGGAATAAAGAATTCCAATGATCTCAGTATCAAAAGTAATTCTTTTTGCCACTTAAGGGAATATTTCTGCGAGCCACCTTCCTTAAGATGTCTCGTTGTGGTATCATGGCAACCTAACTCCTCGCTACGTTGACACCGTTCACCACCCTCCTAGTTGTGGGAATTCCGCTACTTATTTAAACCTTGTCATATGCTCATTTCCATCATTCTTGATGTGTGTATCGTGTCTCATCTCGACAGATGTCGCTATGTCTCGTTATGTGAGTTGATCGTCGGTTGCTCGATCTTCGAGAAGATCGACTCTTCGAGAGTTTCTTTTCTTCTCGATATCGTGTTGGATGGAGTTCTCAGAGCAAGACATCGAGGCAAAGATGGTGATCATGTCAACGTTCCTTTGAAGTGCAACCTGGATCGTGAAGATTATGTTAGTTTGTGTCCCCAGTGTCTTCTTACCTCATGTCTTGAATCTCGGGACGAGATTCTTGTTTAGTGGGGGTGAGTTGTCACATCCCTAGTCCTGGTATGCACTAGGCTAGCCCTTCGTGTGTGCATCATGTTTAAATTTCAAATGAACTTGAATTGGGGGATGTTCAAACCCTAGCATAAAAGGAATCCACCAGGTTCAACTAAAATATTTTTCAGTGAATCCAAATGGCCTCCAAAAATGTTCATCATTTTTGGAAAATGCTGGAAACAGTAACCAGAGGTGATGCACATTTTTCCATGGCATTTATGGTCTCTGAATTAATCCAATAAGTATTTGCATTGGAGTTATAAATTCCTATAATAATATTTTTAGCTCCAATAATTCTGAAACATTTTGTGGGTCTCCAGAATAGTCCATCTAGCTCCCACAATATTTTACAGAAGCAACAAAATTGAATTGGTTTCAAACCAAATTCAAAACACACATGCAAAATAGAAAACAGAAACAGAAATAATTAAAAGAGGAGAGAGATACTTACCTGGGCCAACTCACCTGGCAGCCCAAGTGGCCGGCCCAGCCACCTGGCCGGCCCAGCTGGCCCCTCCCCCTGTCATCTTCCTCCTTGCCAGGAGGATGGGCGCGTGGCCGACGCGCACGGCCACCGCACGCCACCTCCTGCTTCGCGGTGGCAGCCTCCCCGGCCTCCTAACAGCGCCACGGAGACGCCGCGACCCCTGGCTCCTCTCCCGTGCCTCTTCCCTACTCGCTGCAGCTCCTCCTCTCCTCTGGCTTCCTCCCCCTCTCTTCCCGAGCGCACCAGAGGACGCCGCCGTGCTCTGCCGCGGCCACCGGCCACCCCATGCCCCGACGACGTGCCAAGAAGCTCCTCCACGGCGCCCTCTTCCTCTTCGATGAGTCACGTGAGCTCGGCCGCTCTGCATCGCCGCCTGCATCGCCTTCTTCTCCCTCCGGTTGCCGAGATCGCCGGCAACACCATGACGCCGTCCGTGCTTCCCCGAGCCCACTTCGACGCCCCCTACAATCGCCGTGAGCTCCTCTTTCTCCTCCCCCTAACCACGTTGCTCTGCTCGTCCCCTAGCTAGCGATGCTGCCATGGCCGAGCTTCCCCTGCCGCCGGCCATGTCGCCGCCGTCACTGCAGCCACTTGAGCTCGATTCGGAGCGCGTCACCGTGCTCTGGAAGCCACCAGGAGCCGAACGCACATGCTAACTCGCCCTTCGGCGCACCACAGCGCCAACCCCACACTCACCCGAACTCCGGCGCCGCCGCAAGCTCGCTTTCGGCGAGCTCCGACCTCCCCGAGTCCTCCTGCCGCCTCCGCTGGATGCGGACGAGCCCGGGCTACGCCCCGGTGCTCTCATCCCCCGCCCTCGTTGCCCGTAGCGCGGACTCCGCCACGCCCCGTGGCCGCCGGCGGCTAAACGCCGGTGGGGTTGACCGGGTCAACCCGCACTAACCCCCCCCCCCCCCATTTGACCAGTTTTGACCCGTGCGGGTCAATGACAGGTGGGGCCGGCCTGACTAATTTTTAGTTAGGATAACTAATTAACTTTGTTTACTAACTATAACACTGACGTGTGGGCCCCGCGCGACAGGTTTGACCTGGTCAGCGCCGTTGACCGCTGACGCAATGCTGATGTCATGCTGACGCATATATTCTTTTCTGGAATTATTTTTTAATCAGGAAATTCCAGAAAATAGTATAAACTTCTAAAAATCATATCTATTCAACCGTAACTCCAAATGAAATAATTTATATATGAAAAATTATCAGAAAAATTCAAGGAATCCATCTGTACCATTTTCATGCATGTTTGAACAATGTTTGTCCTCTGTTTTGGACAAAACAAATAAAGGACATTTAAATAATCATATATGGAGTTGGAATTTGAATCATGTGTTCAAACCAACTTCATTTAAATCATAGCTAGATGCATTAGCTCAAATCACAGCATATTGCCATGTCATGATCATGCATCATATTGTGGCATTGCATTGATTGTGTTCTTTCTCAGTTGCCGGTGTTTGTCCCCTCTCGATAGACGATGTGCCGACGATGAGATCGATGACACTGATGAAGAACTATATTATCTTCAGAAGTGCCAGGCAAGCAAAACCCCCTTGTTCATTCCGATACAATCCCACTCTCTCGCTCCTGCTCTCTTTTATTGCATTAGGACAACAACGATTCATGTGTTACTTGCTGCGGTAGCTGAACCCCTTTATCCTTTGCATGACCTGTCATTCCACAGTAAATAGATGAAACCCACTAGCATGAGTAGGAGTTGTTTGAGCCCTGATGTGCCTACTAATTCATGCTTGTTGTCATGCTTGCTACTGCTTAGAGTTGAGTCGGGTCTGATTCATCGGGAATGAATTGGAATGTGGTGAACATGTCCTACTGTGTGTGAGCTAAGTGTGTGAACACGATTTGGTAAAGGTAGCGGTGAGAGGCCATGTAGGAGTACATGGTGGGTTGTCTCATTGCAGCCGTCCTCAGGAACTGAGTTCTGTGTTTGTGATCCATGAACAGTTACTACCACACATTGGGATCCTTAATTGACTCTCTCGGCTTCTTGATCACCCTTGTCCTCTGTCCAGGAGTTGCAAGTAGTTTCTGGTGTTTGTAGTATGCTGGGGGCCGCACGCAGTGCTGACCATAGGGGTGGGCTGTGTTGCGGTAGGCACGTGGCACGGTGTACCGGGCGCCCGTTTGGTGTTCCGGGAACCCTGTACACATCGTTTGGGGCTGTGAGCGAAACTCCGGCCGGATCTCCTCATGGATGGAACCCGAATAGGCGATAAACCTGGACTAGAGACTTGAGTGTTTAGGTAGGCTGTGGCCGACACCCTCGCCCGGCTTCCGCTTGAAGGTTGCCGAGGTACATGACGTGTACAGGGCGGTAAGTGGCGAGAGCGTGTGTGAAGAAGTACACCCCTGCAGGGTTATCATTATCTATTCGAATAGCCGGATTCCTCGGATATGGAAACTTGGACCCCTTGCATAGTTCATAGACAAGTGAAAGTGGATACTCTAAAATGTGCAAGATAAGCGTGAGTGCTATGGATGGCCTTCTCGTAGGGAGACGGAAGTGGATCCATAGTGGTGTATTGAGATGGTGAATATGTGGACTCGTGTGCGCCACCTCAAAAGAGTCGCTTGCAGTCGTAGTTCAGGATAGCCACCGAGTCAAAGCTGGCTTGCTGCAGTTAAACTCCACCACCCCCTTTATTGATACTGATGCATATGTAGTTAGTTCTGATGTAAGTCTTGCTGAGTACGTTTGTACTCACGTTTGCCTATTTATGTTTTTGCAGAGAGACTTCAGTCTCGCTAGTAGTATCGCTTGGACTTCGACGTTTAGCTTGATACCTCAGCTACGATCTTGTGCCCTTGGCAGGATCTGGTAGATAGTCAGGCTTCTCAGCCTTTTTCATTTGTAGATGTCTGTACTCAGACATGTTAAGCTTCCGCATGTGCTTTGACTTGTATGCTCTGATTGTTGGGTCATGAGACCCATGTTTGTAATATCTCGCTCTTCGGAGCCTAATGAATAAATATTTGGAGTCGTAGAGTCTTGTTGTGATGCCATGTTGTATCTACTCATATCGGGCATATTGTGTGTATGATTGAAATGCTTGGTATGGGTGGGATCCGACTATCTAGTTGTTTATCCTTGGCAGCCTATCATATGGGGAAATGTAGTCTAGTGCTTCGGAGCGATAGTAGTCCGCTACAGCCCGGTTCACCGGAGTCCTGCTAGCCCAGCACTACTGCTCGGAACATTTGACTGGCCGGCATGTGATTCACTTCGTTCCTGTGTCTGTCCCTTCAGGGAAATGTCACGCGGTGACATCCGGAGTCCTGCCTAGCCTGCTACAGCCCGGGTTACCGGAGTCTTGTTAGCCCAGTGCTATAGCCCGGATTCACACGTTGATGACCGACATGCTCGATGTGATTCATGTATGCCTGTCCTCATAGGTTAGCGCCGCTTTGGGTTCACGACTAGCCATGTCGGCCCGGGTTCTCTGTCATATGGATGCTAGCGACACTATCATATACGTGAGCCAAAAGGCGCAAACGGTCCCGGGTCAGGTAAGGTGGCACCCGTGGGAGTACCGTGCGTGAGGCCGCAAAGTGATATGAGGTGTTACATGCTGGATCGATGTGGCTTAGGATCGGGGTCCTGACAATTTGCACTTTCTCGAAATACACGATCTTGCTGGGCTGATTCTAATTATAATGTTGGGTTGGGCCAGCAATGTTATCAAAAAATAAAAAGGGGCTGAGCATTTTGTTATAAATATATCTAAATAATAAGTGATTTTATTACATTCGTCCTTAAATCTTACCAAGCTTTTGTACACAATCACTAGGATTTTCGTGCCAAAACAATCCAAGATTTTATTTGTTAAGAAATTATTTTTATAAGTTAATAAGATGTGGGATATTGTTTTCTTACATATGTAAGTATCTGTTAAATATATGATGACAATAAAAATAATATATAATAACACATGAAATATTTTTTTTTAGAAAAACAGGGAGCATCTCCCCGGTTCCATTGCTGAGAACGAAACCACAACATATTCTGATACAACAGCTCAAAGAGCAGTTCGAAAGCAAAGGTAGAAAAGCTACAAACTAGGGGGTGGATGAACAAATTATCTGAATAACACAAATCACCTGAGTGGTGCCAAAGGAAGAGAGGATAGAGCACTCAAATGACACAAGGAGGGTCCAGTGAAGCCTTCATCGTCTTCAGCCGAGGGGCCGTGTCAGCCTGCGGAGACACCGGGCTGGAAGGCGTAGCATGGTGGATGTCCCTATTTTTTGGCAACAGGTGCCCATCATCTTCATCAGAGATCTTGAGACGAGCCCACGTGTCCAGCCCCAGAGCAGGTCGAGCCTTGTTCAGCCACAAGTGATCGCCAACGGTTTCTGGAGGGATCTTGTTAGGGTTTCCACGATGCTCATCAACTTGTCCTTGTTCGATCAGGAGGAGAGAATCACCCAGTTCCTCACCATGTTCCTGATCAACCTCAAGACCTGCGGAATGTAAATCCAGGAGGTGTTACTGAAAATCATAACATTTCTATATTTCCAGAGGCACCAAAGGACAGATGAGCTAACAGTGTTTAAAACTGAGCACTTTTTGGTAGCAATCCAGAATCTTGCGACAAATTCGAAGGATGAGCCAATCTGACTAGAGAAATATTCCTCAATGTGGGCCCAGAGATGTTTAGCAACTATACATTCAAAAAATAGGTGAGAACAAGACTCTTGTTCCAAGCAGTAACGACGATCAAGGGATTGGATCATGTGTCTCTTCCTAAGTTTATCCCTAGTCATCAATTTGTTTTTGGGGAGAAGCCAGAGAAATACATGAATTTTAGGGGGAACTCTCAATTTCCAGACAACATGGATAAACACGGGTTGAACCCCTCTAAAGTTGATAACATGATAGAGGGAGCTGGAGGAATACTTCCCCTTATTGTCCAGCTGCCAAATCAGGGCATCAGGCTCGGCAGTAAAGGTAATGCTTTTGTTGAAGAGAGTTTTAGGCATTGACCGTCCCAAACTTCATTGACACTTTTGTTAAGCTCATTGCGGACAGAGTGAATAGGCCAAAATAAGACTGCTAGGGGGGATGTGCCAAACCAACTATCTTCCCAGAACCTGGTTCTGCTCCCATCCCCTATGTTCCATCTGTAGCCAAATTTCACAGCATGCATAATAGATTTTAATCCTTTCCAGAATCTAGAGGTCATAGGGTTGGAGGAAGGGACAAAAATATTAGGTTTATTTCCTAGGTATTTATGGGCAATAAGAAGCTTCTAGGGTTTCAGGTCTTCCTCATAGAATCTTTTAATCCAAGACCCTAGAAGACAAATGTTAATTTCTTGGAGGTTAGGTATGCCTAGGCCTCCAAAACCTTTTTTTAATAGAGACTAGGGCCCAATTAGCAAGATGTAGCTTCCTCTTTCCCTCAAAATCATTCCACAAGCAATGAGACATCTCAGAATTGATGAGGTTCACTGCCCATTTAGGAACTTTAAGAAGGAGAGGAGATACACTGGGATGATAGCCAAACAAGCTTGTATGAGGATCAATCTAGCTCTCTAAAAGAGAAGTTTGCCCCTCCACCCAGCAATCCTTTTAATGATTTTATCCAGAAGGGGTTGGATATCCTGTCTCCTCAGCTTATCATAGTGGAGAGGGATACCTAGGTACTTAATGGGGAAGTTACCTTTATTATAGACTAGAATAGAGAGGAAGTCAGCTAACTCCTGAACATCCATGTTGATAGGGATGAGTTCACTTTTAGAGTAGTTGGTTCTCATGCCTGAGACTTGTTCAAACCAGGTTAGAACAGTTTTCAGATTGCTAGAATGTGTGGAGTCATTATCTAAGAAAAGGATGGTATCATCTGCATATTGAAGGCAGATGATGCCACCAGGGCAGACCTCAGGACAGAGCCCTGCAATCAGACTATGATCAGCAGCTTTGCTCAGCATTTTAGTAAGAACGTCCACTACTAAATTAAACAACAGCGGGGAGATGGGGTCACCTTGCCTAAGGCCTTTACCAGCAAGGAAAACAAATCATTTTCACAGTTATTTAACTTGACCCCAACAAACCGCCCATGAGTAAGTTGCTGGATCCAACTCTCCTCTATGAAAGGCTTGGAAAAGATCTAAGAGATCATTTTTTACCAAGTCCCAAAAATGCTGGTAAACAAGAAGGGAATCACATCAGGACCAGGAGCCCCATCAGGATAAGAGCTAAAAATGGCTTCCTTCACCTCTGTCTCTGAAAAGGGGGCTTCTAGCAGCTCATTTTCAGCAGGAGAGACTTTTTCAGAAGCAGAGAAAAAATTGTTTTGTAGAGAGAACCCAGAAGGGTTTTCTTTCTTAAACAGGTCTTTGTAGAAGTCACTAGCCACTTTCAGCATCTCATCTACCTCAGTAACAGGGCCATTAGGGCCATCAAGGGAGTGAATGAGGGTTTTCCTCGTCCTCTGGTTAGCTACTGCATGGAAGTAAGTAGTATTTCTATCACCCTCCTTAATGTTCCTATCTCTAGACCTTTTTTTGGCTTTGATTTCTTCTTGAAGCCAAATTTTCTTGAGCTCTCCATGGACAAAGTTTAATCTATTAGTCTCAGCCTCAGAGAGGTCAGTGGTTTCTGCCTTAATATCTAGAGAATCAAACTCAAGGAGGAGAAGCCTTTTGTATCTTCTAAGATTAGCTTCCTCATTGGAGTTCCACCCTTTGCTAGTTCTTCTAAATCTCCTGATTTTGATCTGCCAATTTTCTAGGGGGCAGCTACTCCCAGTAGGCTCATTCCAGATTTTCCTGACTAGCTCAGTAAAATCTTCTCTAAGCAACCACCACTTTTCAAATTTAAAACTATTGCTCTTTGGAGTTTGGTTAAGACCAGAGTCCCAGAGCAAAGGAGTGTGGTCACTACCACATCTGGGCAGAGCTCTACAACTAGAAAGGGGAAAGAAACTATATAATTCTGTGTCACAGAAAATTCTGTCAATGGTGGACATAATCCTGGAGCAGCACTTCCAACATATCTAGCAGAACTGTGGGTTTTCCTTCTGACAGGACAATTCTCAACTTTATGGGTAACCATTTTGCAGATAAAACAACTCTTGGGCTTGACACATTTATCCAAATGATGCCCTGGTTCCCCACAGTTGTAGCAGATCACCTCAGAGTATGCCATAAGGCCCGAAGCAGGGGCAGGAGCAGTTTTCTGGATGTCCTATCTCTTCTTTTGCTGATTCTTGCCTTGAGATTTCCCACTGATCTGAGAGTCAGAACCACCAGCAGATTGATCTTGGGCAATTACAGGAGCCTGCCCAGATTGTGCCCCCATTTGTGGCAGAGGTGGGCCGTAGCACTGCCCAACCGGCGCTCCCCCCATTGTGATAGGGGGAATTCATCGAAGTTCCTGGTTCCTGCTCATCCTCCAGCCAGATGTTGTCTCTCAGGAAGCATAAATAACCCCCATACAGCTTAATTGAAGCAGATTGCAAGCCTAATTTCAATCTTCTGCAGGTTTGGGGGAGAGGTAAGGTAGGGGATCCACCTGCTCCAGCTCCGATGGCGTGCTGGTGGGCAGGAGTCCAGTCAAGCATTCCCATCTCACAGCATGGCGTGGATCTCCTGAATTCACTTCTCCTTTCTCCCATCGAACAAACGCAATCGGCGGCTCACTGGGGTGGGGCATCCTTTGCTTCTCCGAGAAATCTCCTTCAAAGTAGATCCGCAGGGCTAGATTCAGCAGCTCCCAATCCACATGATCCTTGCACATCCGAGCATACCAGCGCGAGTGAGAGAATGGATTCTGTCCCTCCTCGGCTTCCTCCCTCGCAGCTTCCTCATCTGCTTCCCTCCATTCGCGCGTGCACTGGGTCCAGGAGAGAGCGTCGTCGCGGATCCGCATCGCCCGCTCCCTCCATCTCCTCCCTCGAGTCTCCCGCAGCACCGCCGGCGCGACGGAGTCGAGCGGCTGGAGCATCCGCGTGAAGGCTTTGTAGACATGTGGGAGATGCATCTTGTACATCTGCCTGTCTTCCAGCCATTCCCCCGTGGATATGGCCGGCGACTCCATGGGGCGTGCGAGCGGACTTGCTGAGGGGGGAAGGCGTGCCCGGAGTCAGGAGGCGGGGGGTGGCGGCAAGATCTATTTGCCAATTACTCCCTCCTTTTCGGTTTATAGGGCTCAACTCAAAAATCTCACCAACCAAGGTAGATGATGAATGGTGGAATACTTTTTGTAGTTTGCAAAAGCACCTAATTAATGCACTTGTTTTCCTCAAAAGATTATGTTTATCAATGCATGCATGCATAAAGTACATGCATTGGTCAATTTTCTCTTAATACTTGCATGCAATGATTTAATGCACCTTGGAATCTGAACATGTGATGGAAAACAACCAAATTGAGCCTTATAAAATGGAAAAACTAAAATTTTGAGATAAGCCCTATAAACCGAAAAGGAGGGAGTATGTGAACTAAACAGTCAACATATTAAATAATTTAAATATATATAATATAGTTAGAAGGGAAAAATAAGTTGGACCTGGCGTTCCTATTCTTATATAGAAAAATAGAACAGACCTCTGCGTTTTCTTCAAAAACTAGCAATGTGCCCGTGCGTTGCAACGGGTCCAAAGTAGAATAATACATGTTCACAAACTTAAAAGAAAAACACTCTAGTAAGGAATGAGGTGAGGGAGGGATGTGGTTGGTTTCAAGATAGTAAGGGGTTTTCTGCAAATTGGAGCAGAGAAGTGGGGCCTTGTTGCAAAAATGCCACAACTTACCTCACAATCGTTAGATGCAGATCTGATGGTTAGAAATGACGGATGGAAAACACACCATCATCACCAACTGAGTCTTTTATAGGAGTAGAGAAATACAAAAATTGGGCTACCAAAAATAAAACCTCGGACGGGAGGTCGGTAGGCCGGTCGATACATGACGGCCCTAAGAAAATACAAACAGGCCTATGGACCTCCAAAACCACGCCCAACACTTGCCAAAACTTCGTCCCTCGTTTTCTCTGTGTTTCGCACACTCGACATTATGTGGGCATTTTAAATGTGCATGATATGAAGATGTGCTATGCATGAATGTTGATCAGCATGATGTTAACTGGCCGGTAGTTCCATTTTCGACCATGAATAAAACTTCCAACATGATGTTAACCCTGTTTGAAAAGGCCATGTTAATATAAATGCTCTGCCTATGAAAGTTGCAGTTTCTTATCTGAAACTGAACTTGCAGTTTCTTATCTGAAACTGAAACTTGCAGTTTCTTCTCTGAGAATCACAATGTCTTCACTTTTATACTCCTATGAAACTACATTTTTTTAAGTGTTAAAAATAGATCTCTAGAATTCATAAAATACTTTATATGCTCAATACTGCAAATCTAAAATTCAAAAGACATTCATATCTGAAAGTACTCTCAAAATACACAATACAAAACACAATTCACAACCTGCAAATACTGACAACCCTAAGCTCCTCTTGACAATTCACAACCTGCCCGACTATTGGGCTGGGGGGGGGGGCAGCCTATTCCTGGGCGGCAGACAGTCGCCCCATGAGACGATGTGAACGGCGAGGGAGACGATGGCGGAGAAGCGTCGTCGGGCCAACTGCTTTTCTCCTCTTGTAGTTGGGTTCAGTCAACGAAGACTCCACCGGCTCGCTCTGGCAGGACACCCTCACAAACGGCACCCTGTAGATGCTTGATCCTTCAATCTCTAGTGGATGCTCCATCTGGGATCGATACTCCCACCACCGCTCCCTCACGATCAGATTTGGTGAATCTGTTTGCTCCATGGCCCAGAGGAGCAGCTCTATGTACTCCGGCGCGGCTCCCTCCGGGAGTATCGCCGCCTTTTTGCTCTGTTGCAGATATTTGGCCATGGATGTCGTCGTCGCCGCTAGTTGGTCCTTGTTGTCAAACCAAGACTGTATCTCCAACATCTTAGATAGCTTCACAGGGTCGCCGTCTGCGATCCTCACGTATCGGTTGTACTCCTCCATCGATCTACTTCTCCACAGCACCTTCACTCGCCAGCGGTGGTTTTTGAATGGAAGAGGAGAGGAGCAGCGCTGGTTTTGGATTAGAACGGGAGAGGAGCGGCGCTGGTTTTGGACTGGAACAGGAGAGGAGGGGCGGTGGTTTTGAAATGGAAGAGGAGAGGAGCGGCGCTGCATTTAGATTGGAACAGGAGAGGAGCGGCGGTGGTTTAAGAGGAGAAGAGCGGAAGAGCGGCGCTGGTCTTGGAAGTATTTTTTTGTTGTTTCGCGCATTTTGGGTCAAAGTTTGACCACGTACTGTATTTGACAAGCAAAATTTGAATGCATGTGACAAAAAAGTGTATCGTTTGGTTCGTATCTGAATGTACTTTCAAATTATACTCCCTCCATTTTTGTATACAAGGCCACAAACTCATATTACAGGTACCAAGGTAAAAATCAATGCTATGTTTGAGTCAATGTTGCAAGCTAGCTTGTCACCTTGATTGTCGTGTTAATTAATGTGGTTTTTCTCTCCCAAGCACAACAAGCCAACCCTCTTACTCCTCATTGGTTGATTAATGTTGGGAGTGCAAGCTAACCTTCTCACTCCCGCATGCACACAAGGGGTATTAATGTCCTCAGGTGCTAGTACGAGGCAAATGCCATCAATTTTGCCTCGATTAATGTTAGTGGCCTTGTATAGTTGCAAATTGTAATTTTGATAGTGGCCTTGTATACAACGTATAACATATATTTTATGTGCAAAAATCATGGTCAATTATGACCCAGAATAAAAGGGAGACTAGTTAATGTGGGGTCGCTTTCTTAATTCAAGGGTAAATTGATTTTGATTTTGATCCAGTCAGAGCGCGCTGGCCCTCTCGTCCAATCCTAAATCGCTGCCGCACGCTCGTCTCCCTCTTCTCCATTGCAAAACCACCTCCTATCCTCCCCATCATCTCCATTCCAAAACCAACGTCTCGCCTCTCCCTCTTCTCTATTGCAAGATCACCGTCTCTCCTCCGTTTTCTAGACGCTTTGCTCCATGGCGCGGGCGCAATTCATGGATACGAAATTAGTATACTGCATTACTATTTAAAAGTCGAGGGCGGGGCTTTTCCTGCGCGGTAGGCGGCGAGGCAGTTCTGCCTAGTCAGTTCGACATAGACGCGAGAAGACGAGGGAGTAGGCTGCTGCAAACGTAGGGCTGTGTGATTTGACAGCGAGTTACTGCTGTACAGGTTGGGCCCTGTGATTTGACATGCCATTATCATTTTAACTGCGGCGCTACGACCGGCGTGAGTCTCCCAAATTCCTGACCACCTCCATACAGGTGCCTCTCCCAATGCTCCACCATGTAGTAGAGGCTGGCTCTTGCATGAGAGCCCACTTCTCCACTTTTTACTTGCCTCTCTTTCCTCCACATATGCAAAAATGCCATGTAAAGCGCACTATTGTACTTACTTTTACTTGCTCCTACAGGTGCTTAAGCTTCCCACATAGGCATAAAGTCTGATGTAGCAAGTTAATCAAGTAGAGAGAGACTAGTTTGGTGACCCAAGGAAGAAACGGTGCTAAGCGCGTGTACCTAGGTGAAAAGACAATTTTGAGTCTATAGCTAATTAAATGAAGCAAACTTAGCAACACCATTTCATTGGAAGAGGTCACTCCTTGGCAAATGCAATAAATACACGCGCTTACTAGCACCGTTTCTTCCTTGAGTACGAAGAAAGAGATAGAGAGGAGTAACAAAAAATACACTTATAGCCATCCTTGTTGTAGTATGAGTGACTAAGTGATGACTATGTATGACATGCCAACATCAGATAGCCTAACGCACCGTGTTAAATCTCCAAGGGCGCGACCGCGCGAGCGACGCGACGGTCGTGGTAGGTGAGGGAGTCCTGGATTAGGGGGTGTCCGGGTAGCCGGACTATACCTTCCGCCGGACTCCTTGACAATGAAGATACAAGATTGAAAACTTCGGCCTGTGTCCGGAGGGGACTTTCCTTGGCGTGGAAGTCAAGCTTGGTGGTGCGGATATTCAGATCTCCTACCATTGCAACCGACTTTTTGTAACCCTAACCCTCTTCGGTGTCTACATAAACTGGAGGGTTTTAGTCCGTAGGACAACCCCAACATACAACAATCATACCATAGGCTAGCTTCTAGGGTTTAGCCTCCTTGATCTCGTGGTAGATCTACTCTTGTACTACCCATATCATCAATATTAATCGAGCAGGACGTAGGGTTTTACCTCCCTCAAGAGGGCCCGAACCTGGGTAAAACATTGTGTCCGTCGTCTCCTATTACCATCCGCCTAGACGCACAGTTCGGGACCCCCTACCCGAGATCCGCCGGTTTTGACACCGACATTGGTGCTTTCATTGAGAGTTCCTCTGTGCCGTCGCTTTTAGGCCCGATGGCTCCTTTGATCATCAACAACGATGCGGTCCAGGGTGAAACTTTTCTCCCCGGAGAGATCTTCGTCTTCGGCGGCTTCGCACTGCGGGCCAATTCGCTTGGCCACCTGGAGCAGATCGAAAGCTACCCTGTGGCCATCAGGTCAGCTTTGGAAGTTTAAACTACACGGCAGACATCCGCGGGGACTTGATCTTCGACGGATTTGAGCCAAAGCCAAGCGCGCCGCACTATCTCGATGGGCATGATCTAGCTCTTCCGCCGAACAGTGTCCTAGAGGCCGCACGCGCATTGATTCCGACCCTTAATTCGGAGCCTACTGCGCCGGTCGAGAATGAGTGGTTCGACGCCGCCTTGGGGGCTGCGATCTCAAAGGAGAATGAGCCGAACGCCAACCCCGCACCCCACAAGCCTTGTGACTCCGAGGGGCCGGATTCCTCTCTGGACTCCGAGCCCTCCGCGCGCCCGCCGATCGAATCCGATTGGGCGCCGATCATGGAGTCCACCGCGGCGGACATCTTTCAGCACTCGCCCTTCGGCGACATCCTGAAGTTGCTAAAGTATCTCTCTTTATCAGGAGAGCCCTGGCCGGACTACGGTCAGCAAGGTTGGGATACGAACGATGAAGAAATTCAAAGCCCACCCACCACCCACTTCGTAGCCACTGTCGACGACTTAACCGACATGCTCGACTTCGACTCCGAAGACATCGACGGTATGGACGAGGATGCATGAGACGACCAAGAACCAGCACCTGTAGGGCACTGGAAGGCCACCTCGTCATACGACATATATATGGTGGACACTCCAAAAGATGGAGATGGCGATGGAACAGCGGAGGATGACGCATCCAAGAAACAGACCAAGCGCCGGCCTCAGCGGCGCCGCTCTAAATCCCGCCAAAGCAAAAACGGTGATTCCGGCACGGGAGATAATACTACTCCGGATAGCGCCGAAGAACACCCCCTCCAGCAAGATTCGACACAGGAGGATGGAGAAGCCAGCCCTCACGAGAGAGCGGCAGACAGAGAGGTTGAGGGTGATAAGTATATGCCTCCCTCCGAAGACGAGGCAAGCCTTGACGACGACGAATTCGTCGTGCCAGCGGATCCCGCCGAACAAGAGGGTTTGAAATGCAGGCTTATAGCCACGGCAAGCAGCCTCAAGAAAAAGCAGCAACAACTTAGAGCTGATCAAGATTTGGTAGCAGACAGATGGACTGAAGTCCTTGCGGCCGAAGAGTATGAACTCGAACGCCCCTCCAAGAGTTACCCAAAGCGCAGGCTGCTACCCCGATCAGAGGAGGAAGCACCTACATCACCAGCGCATGACATGGCCGACCGGCCACCTCGTGGCCGTGACAGAGAGGCCTCTCGGCTGGCGCCGCTCAAAACATGCTAAGGCACGGGAAAACGAGCCACACCTGCGAGAGATACTGGAGAACAACGCAAGACAAACAAGATCGATCTATGGATCGCGTGGGCGCCCTACGACACGTGACGGGGGTCGTCACTCCGGACATAATAAATCCGGTCGGCCCGAACACAATAGACAATGCTCATTGGAGCTGCGTCGTGATATAGCCCAATATAGAGGCGCCGCACACCCACTATGCTTCACAGATGAAGTAATGTATCATAAAATCCCTGAGGGTTTCAAACCCGTGAACATCGAATAATACGATGGCACAACAGATCCTGCGGTATGGATTGAGGATTATCTCCTTCATATCCACATGGCCCGCGGCGATGATCTACACGCCATCAAATACCTCCCACTCAAACTTAAGGGACCAGCTCGGCATTGGCTTAACAGCTTGCCGGCAGATTCAATCGGTTCTTGGGAAGACCTGGAAGCCGCATTCCTCGACAATTTTCAGGGCACCTATGTGCGACCACCGGACGCTGATGACCTAAGCCACATAATTTAGCAGCCAGAGGAATCGGCCAGGCAATTCTGGACACGGTTCCTAACAAAGAAAAACCAAATAGTCGACTGTCCGGACGCAGAGGCCCTAGCAGCCTTCAAGCATAATATCCACGACGAGTGGCTTGCCAGAGACCTTGGACAGGAAAAGCCGAAATCTATGGCAGCCCTCACGACACTCATGACCCGCTTTTGCGCGGGAGAAGACAGCTGGCTAGCTCGCAGCAACAACTTAACCAAGAACTTTGGTAATTCGGATACCAAGGAAAAAAGTGGCAGGTCGCGCCGGAACAAGCAACAACGCAGCGTTAACAGCGACAGCAACGAGGATACGACAGTCAATGCCGGATTCCGAGGCTACAAATCCGGTCAGCAGAAAAAGCCATTCAAAAGAAATACTCAGGGCCCGTTCAGTTTGGACCGAATACTCGACCGCTTGTGCCAGATACATGGCACCCCCGAAAAGCCAGCCAATCACACCAACAGGGATTGTTGGGTGTTCAAGCAGGCAGGCAAGTTAAATGCTGAAAATAGATACAAGGGGCAGCGTAGCAACGATGAGGAGGAGCCCAGGCCGCCGAACAACAATGGACAGAAGGGTTTTCCCCCACAAGTGTGGACGGTGAACATGATATACGCAACCCACATCCCCAAGAGGGAGCGGAAGCATGCATTACGGGACGTATACGCGCTGGAGCCAGTCGCCCCAAAGTTCAACCCATGGTCCTCCTGCCCGATCACTTTTGATCGAAGGGACCACCCCACTAGCATCCGTCATGGCGGGTTAGCCGCATTGGTTCTAGACCCAATTGTTGACGGATTTCATCTCACAAGAGTCCTTATGGACGGCGGCAGCATCCTGAACCTGCTTTACCAGGATACAGTGCAGAAAATAGGCATAGATCCCTCAAGGATTAATCCCACCAAAACAACCTTTAAAGGCGTCATACCAGGTGTAGAGGCCAACCGTACAGGTTCAGTCACACTTGAAGTGGTCTTCGGATCTCCGGACAACTTCCGGAGCGAGGAGTTAATCTTCGACATAGTCCTGTTCCGCAGTGGCTATCACGCACTGCTCGGGCGAACCGCATTTGCAAAGTTCAATGCGGTACCGCACTATGCATACCTCCAGCTCAAGATGCCATGCCCTCGAGGAGTTATCACGGTCAACGGAAACACCGAACGCTCCCTCCGAACGGAGGAGCACACGACAGCGCTCGCAGCAGAAGTACAAAGCAGCCTCTCTAGGCAATTCTCCAGTCCGGCCGTCAAAAGGCCAGACACTGTCAAGCGCACCCGGAGTAACCCACAACAAGACCGCCTGGCACGTTCCGAGCTGGCGTAGCAGTGCGGCCCCAACCCCAGCCCTCGTGAAATAGCAAAACCAGCGCTTCGCGTACATAACTACGCTCTCGAAATACCGTGGGCGCAGGGGAAGGGGCACCATCACGGCACGCCCAAAACACGACTTAAACCGTACTAGGGGCTGCCGAATTATTTTTTAGTTTTCTCTTACTTTCAGGACTCCATACTTCGGACGACCTGTTCGGCAATTCAACTGCCGCACAAACGATGCAAGAACCAGGGAAGCAGACAAGCGATGCCGCATTATGGAACCCCCAGGTGGTCTCTATCACGAGCAGTATACCTGTTTTGCATACAGTTCCGCGGCCTGCCCCTGAACCGGACATATTAAATAGTCCATGTTTGCTTATCACGCTATCTGTATCGTTCTGCTTTTGATCGCAACCTTTTTTAACAAAGCATAGTCTTTATCTATTTTTAGATTACCTTTCTTACAAATATATGTTCATTCATGACATGTTGCACCCGTACACTGTGGTATGGAAAATACGCCAGGGGCTTCAGTAGCCCCCAACATGGTGTAAGAAGTCCGAACACTTTCACAAGTGCGGCACCCCGAACTTATAGCATTATATGCATCGGCTCCGAATCATGTCTTGGGTCAATAGTTGGGTTTGCCAGGCTCCTATGTTTTGGTACCTTACGTTCCGCTATATCGGCTAAGGTAGCACTAGGAGAACTACTGCGATTGTGCCCCAGTTGAGCTGGGCTGAGCACCTCAGTAGAGAAAGCTAAAACTGACTGTCATGGTGAAGCGAGAGACCGGTCGCTGTTCGAGAGGATTTTCGAGTCCTTAAAGACTTATGCCGCTTAGAGCGAGGAACCGACTTTGTCCGACCAAGGCGTGGATAGCACCCCGAACTCGGTCTTCCAAATACTAGGGGCTTCGCCGAAATTTAAAATTATAGAGTTCTATGGCTAAGTGACAGTGTTCAAGCATTATAGTCTGATTGCCTTGTTCGTTGTGCTGAGCGCCTCCCTTGAAGGACCCAAACATGGGAAAAAGAGCGCTAAGGGTTATCCCGAACAACCCAACACTAGTGGTATGGGGGCAGAAGCCGACGACTAGCCATCTCTCAATTTTTGATAAACGGCCGCACAGAAAGTAATATTTTAAATCCAACAAGCTTTGCTTAGCGCAAATGAACAAGTTTTCAGCGCACAGGACAATACGAGCGAGTTCACTCAAAAATTACATCCTTGGTACATTCATCTGCCATAAGGCGGGCACCCTTCAGGACGTCCTTATAATAATTCTCGGGCTTGCGATGCTCCTTCCCCGGCGGTGGCCCATCCTTCACAAGCTTCTCACCGTCCAGCTTGCCCCAGTGCACCTTAGCGCGGGCAAGGGCCCTCCGGGCACCTTCGACGCAGACGGAGCGCGTGATGACCTCGAGCCTTGGACAGGATTCCACCAGCCACCGCACCAATCTGAAGTAGCCCCCAGGCAGGGCCTCTCCAGGCCACAACCGAACTATAAGGCCCTTCATGGCCTGTTCGGCTGCCTTGTGGAGCTCGATCAGCTGCTTCAGCTAGTCGCTCAAGGGCACAGGGTTTCCGGCCTCAGCATACTGAGACCAGAACACCTTCTCCGTCGAACCGCCCTCCTCGGCTCGGTAGAATGCGGCGACATCAGATACGCTACGGGGAAGATCTGCGAACGCTCCTGGAGAGCTCCGGATTCGGGTAAGTAACAAGTAGCTTACTTTTGTATGTTTGCTTTGCATAAAGAATGTCTTACCCGCCGCTATCTTTTTCACTGCATCCAATTCCTGGAGGGCCATCTGGGATCCGGCCTTGGCAGACTTGGCTGTCTCGATGGCCGCGACGAGCTCGGACGCTCGCGTCTTCGAGTCAAGCTCCGAACTCTCATGTTTTTTCATGAGAGCCTGAAGCTCTTGCTGCGCCTCGCTGACCTGCGCCTCAAATTTCTCCCACTCGGTGCGCTCTGAGGCCGCTCTCTTCTCGGCCTCGGACAGCGCCTGCTTGAGAGTCGCCACCTTAGTTGTGGCCCCTGCAATAAGCAGCATAATCCTGTCATTTTTTGCAATTGCATCTTTTTATATATTTCTATGAGGTACCTCTTACCTTCTTTCTCCTCGAGGTACCTCTTACCGCACTGAGCTCCGTGGCCTTCTTCTTGGCCTTCTTCTCCGGCACCACATAAGGTGCCGGAGCCAGCAGCTTCGATAAACGGGCATCTGCCGGGTCTTCGGGCAAAGGAGCCGGACAGTTGACCTGTCCGGACTTCGCCTGCCACTCCTGTCAAAGGTAAGGGAGCTTAGATCCCGCATAGAGTAAAACTATGAGAAACAAATGTCTTGTAAAAGGTAAGGATAACTCACCGCACTAGCTGGACGCTGCGTGCTGAATCCGCGATCCTCGGATGCAGATGCGGGAGCCTCGGCGCCCTTGAATAGCACCTTCTAGGCATCTTCGTATGTCGTGTCGAAGAGCCTATTCAAAGTTTGGTGCTGCGTCGGATCGAACTCCCACAGATTGAAGGCCCGTTGTTGACATGGGAGGATCCGGCGGACGAGCATAACCTGGACTATATTGACAAGCTTGAGCTGCTTGTTCAGCAGGGATTGGATGCATGTTTGCACTCCGATCACCTCTCCCTCGTTGCCCCATGACAGGCCCGTCTCTTTCCAGGACGTGAGCCGCATAGGGGGTCCGGACCGGATCTCGGGGGCTGCGACCCAATCAAGGTCGCGCGGCTCGGTGATGTAAAACCACCCCGATTGCCACCCCTTCTGGGTCTCCACAAAGGAGCCCTCGAGCCAAAGGACGTTGGCCATCTTGCCCGCCATGGCGCCTCCGCACTCCGCCTGGCTTCCGCGCACCACCTTCGGCTTGACGTTGAAAGTCTTGAGCCAAAGGCCGAAATGGGGGCGGATGCGGAGGAAGGCCTCGCACATGACGATAAAGGCCGATATGTTGAGGACGAAGTTCGGGGCCAGATCGTAGAAATCCAGGCCATAGTAGAACATGAGCCCCCAGACGAACGGGTGAAGAGGGAAACCCAGTCCGCGGAGGAAGTGGGGAAAGAATACGACCCTCTCATGGGGCCTTGGGGTTGGGAGGAGATGCCCCTTTTCGGGAAGCCGGTGCGCGATGTTGTTGGACAAGTATCCGGCCTTCCTTAGCTTTTTGATATGGCCCTCCGTGATGGAGGAGACCATGCACTTGCCTCCCTCTTCAGATATGGCTGGAGAAGGTTGAGGTGGCAAGTGCGGGCTTGGGCGCTGGAGCTCGGGTGCGCAGGAGATGGATAGGCAAAGGAGGAAGAAGGTGTAGGTAAAAAGGTGGATCCTTATCCCCTTATATGGGCGGATGCGGCTATGCATCCCCACCAGCCTGGTAAAACTCGCTTATCTCCCAAGCGCCATGATAAATGGCGCGGTTGGGTTACCCACGTCCGTATTGATGAGAATCCCGTAAATGGGGGACACGACCTCTGCTTTGACAAGACGTGCCTAGGAAACCGCCTCGCAAAATGCGCTAAGGTGGGGAAGTAAAAATGATTCGAATAAAGGCTTGGCCGTAGTGTGATGTCATGCTACGGAATACGTCAGCAGATTATATTTGTGTCAATATTATTCTCTCTATGGCAATATGTGGAAATTTATTTTGCAGAGCCGGACACTACCCTTAGTGTTTACAAACTTTTATGAAGAACTTGGAGGAGGAACCCGCCTTGCAACGCGGAAGACAATATGCGCGCCGGACTCGTCGTCACTGAAGCCTGGTTCAGGGGCTACTGAGGGAGGCCTAGATTAGGGGGTGTCCAGGTAGCCGGACTATACCTTCCGCGGGACTCCTTGACTATGAAGATACAAGATTGAAGACTTTGTCCCGTGTCCGGAGGGGACTTTCCTTGGCATGGAAGGCAAGCTTGGCGGTGCGGATATTCAGATCTCCTACCATTGTAACCGACTTCGTGTAACCCTAATCCTCTTCGGTGTCTATATAAACCGGAGGGTTTTAGTGCGTAGGACAACCCCAACATACAACAATCATACCATAGGCTAGCTTCTAGGGTTTAGCCTCCTTGATCTCGTTGTAGATCTACTCTTGTACTACCCATATCATCAATATTAATCGAGCAGGACGTAGGGTTTTACCTCCATCAAGAGGGCCTGAACCTGGGTAAAACATTGTGTCCCTCGTCTCCTGTTACCATCCGCCTAGACGCACAGTTCGGGACCCCTACCCAAGATCCGCCGGTTTTGACACCGACAGTAGGCACGATCATGATACGGGCTGCTGGCAGCCCATGGATATGAGATCAAATGGTCGCATGCTAAGTTGCTGAAAATTGGCAGAATAACCCTCCAGGATAGATATTCACCCATAGGTCTAGAATCACGCCATGCAACCGTTCGATCTCAGATCCAAGGGCTCTCGGAAGCCCGTATCATGGGAGAATTGAAAGCCACTACCCTGCCGTTTGCACGCTGGCAGTTCGCTCCTACTCGTCCACGCACGTCCTTCAATACTATGGCGGTTCGCTCCTAGTCGTCCCGTCCATTCACATTACGGCAGTTCCACTAATCCTAACCTTCCTCCCAAATCCATGGCGTCCCAAATCTCCATGATCGGCGGTGAGTACAAGGTTAGAACCATCACCAGCGATGAGTTCGACGTCATCTACACCCGTTCTTCCGTGACGGTGAAAGGATGCCTTTCTCGCTTCATACGCATGTTCGAAAACTCAGATGATCAGTGGGTCGCTGGGCTAGATGTTGAGTACACCACAGTCCTGGGACGAGAGAAGGATCTAAAGGACGAAGAGAGGAAGAAGCCCGCTGTGATCCAGGTTTGCGTGCATGACTTATGCTTGGTCTACCACATATGCCATGCCGACGTTGAGTGCCAGGATTTTGAAGGACTTCCTCGGGAGCAACCTAGTCAAATTCATTACTGTAGACTTTGGTAACGACAAAGAAATCCTGGGTCGGATAGGCCTCGTTGTAGGAAACCTCTTCGACCTCCAGAAGAATCGGCTGATGCCCTCTCATCAGCCTTCAATGCTGACCCTGGCAGGAGCCATGGTTCATCCTTCGTACGGTTAACTGGTGAAACCTCCATACACGTTTCATCGTCATGCATGGCAGCGGAATGTACTAGATATAGACCACATCCAGTATGCTGCAATGGATGGCTACCTTTGCTTCAATATCTACAAGGGTTGGATGAAGAGCAACAACCAAGTGTGCGGTTCAAGCAAAGAAGTATCGGCCAAGAGGAAGAGGGACAAGGACGAAGTCGAGGACATGGACGAGGACTCCGAGTAAGGTGGCAGTGTCGTTGCTCATGGTGGTTCTAATGCAGTGTCTACCGGAATAGTTGCAAAGTTTAATTTCAAGTGTGCTTAATTTAGTTTGAGGGGTGTGTTGTGCTGAGCCCCCAGCAGAACTATGTTATGTTTCTTCTCGTTAATTTAACTCTTCAGTACTTACATACTAGTATTTCTTACATTTCATCTTTTAGTTGGTATAGTACTACCACTCGTTTCTTCACATTATATACGTACAATATATATGGCCAACATCATATAGCCAGCAGTTTAGTTGTCAAAGAATTTCAGGGTGCTTAGTTTTGTCAAAGAATTCCAGGATGCTTAGAGGGTGCTTGGATCCAAGGGACTTATCTTAGTCTGACTAAAAATAGTCTCTTTAAGAGGCTAAAGTGCCAAGCACCCCTGACTAAAGAGGGGCTAAAACTAGTCTTCAGACTAAAATTTTGTAGTCAGGGGTACCCCTACTAAAATGTGGATTAGTCCTCTCTCTACTCATTTAACTCCTCTCCTTTAACACAGGCGAGTTCTGGATTGGAGGGTTTGGAGGATAATAAATGCTCATTAACTTGATTTTAGCCTTTTTAGTATTTGGATCCAAGCATGGGTGAGGCTAGCATGTTTTAGTCCCACTGCTTTTAGTCATGGGACTAAAACGTATCCAAGCACCCTCTTAGTTTTATTTGAGGGGTGGGTTGTGTTGGACACCATTATTGTGACTAGCCTTTTTAATAGTACTATATGCATAATTTGGCGACGAGCGCTCTCTATATGTACCAACTTTTTTTAATTTCAAGTTTTGCTCCATGGCGCAATCCATCAATACTACTGCTGTACAAAAGTATATATTTTTTAAAAGGCTAGAGGGCGGATGAGGGAGTCCTGGATTAGGGGGTGTCCAGATGGCCGGACTATACCTTCGGCCAGACTCCTGGACTATGAAGATACAAGATTGAAGACTTCGTCCCGTGTCTGGAAGGGACTTTCCTTGGCATGGAAGGCAAGCTTGGCGACGCGGATATTTAGATCTCCTACCATTGTAACCGACTTTGTGTAACCCTAACCCTCTCCGGTGTCTATATAAACCGGAGGGCTTTAGTCTGTACGACAACATACAACAATGATACCATAGGCTAGCTTCTAGGGTTTAGCCTCCTTGATCTCATGGTAGATCTACTCTTGTACTACCCATATCATCAATATTAATCAAGTAGGACGTAGGGTTTTACCTCCATCGAGAGGGCCCGAACCTGGGTAAAACTTCGTGTCCCTTGTCTCCTATTACCATCCGCCTAGACGCACAGTTCGGGACCCCCTACCCGAGATCCGTCGGTTTTGACACCGACATTGGTGCTTTCATTGAGAGTTCCTCTGTGTCGTCGCTTTTAGGCCCGATGGCTCCTCCGATCATCAATAATGATGCAGTCCAGGGTGAGACTTTTCTCCCCGGACAAATCTTCGTGTTCGGCGGCTTCGCACTGCGGGCCAATTCGCTTGGCCATCTGGAGCAGATCGAAAGCTATGCCCCTGGCCATCAGGTCAGATTTGGAAGTTTAAACTACACGGCCGACGTCCGCGGGGACTTGATCTTCGACGGATTTGAGCCACAGTCGAGCGCGCCGCACTGTCGCGATGGGCATGATCTAGCTCTGCCGCCAAACAGTGCCCTGGAAGCCGCGCACGCATCGGTTCCGACCCTTGATTCAGAACCAACTGCGCTGATCGAGGACGAGTGGTTGGACGCCGCCTCGGGGGCTGCGATCCCAACGGCGATTGAGGCGAACACCAGCCCCGCACTCTGCAAGGCCCGTGACTTCATGGGGCCGGACTCCTCTTCGGACTCCAAGCCCTCCGCGCCCCTGCCGATCGAATCTGATTGGGCGCCGATCATGGAGTTTACCGCCGCGGATATCTTTCAGCACTCGCACTTTGGCGATATTCTGAAGTCATTAAAGTCTCTCTCTTTATCAGGAGAGACCTGGCCGAACTGCGGTCAGCAAGGTTGGGATACGGACGACGAAGAAATTCAAAGCCCACCCACCACCCACTTTGTAGCCACTGTCGATGATTTAACTGACATGCTCGACTTCGACTCCGAAGACATCGACGGTATGGACGCCGATGTAGGAGACGACCAAGAACCAGCACCTATAGGGCACTGGAAAGCCACCTCGACGTATGACATATACATGGTGGATACACCAAAAGAAGGAGATGGCGATGGAACAGCGGGGGATGACCCCTCCAAGAAACAGCCTAAGTGCCGGCGTCAGCGGCGCCGCTCTAAATCCCGCCAAAGCAAAAACAGTGATTCCGGCACAGGAGATAATAATACTCCGGATAGCGCCGAAGAACACCCCCTCCAGCAAGATTCAGCGCAGGAGGATGGAGAAGCCAACCCTCACGAGAGAGCGGGAGACAGAGAGGTCGAGGATGATAATTATATGCCTCCCTCCGAAGATGAGGCAAGCCTCGACGACGACGAATTCGTCGTGCCAGAGGATCCCGTCGAACAAGAGCGTTTCAAACGCAGGCTTATGGCCAAGGCAAGCAGCCTTAAGAAAAAACAGCAACAACTTAGAGCTGATCAAGATTTGCTAGCCGACAGATGGACTAAAGTCCTTGCGGCCGAAGAGTATGAAATCGAACGCCCCTCCAAGAGCTACCCCAAGCGCATGCTGCTACCCCAATTAGAGGAGGAAGCACCTAAACTTACATCACCAACGCATGACATGGCCGATCGGCCACCTCGTGGTCGCGATAGAGAGGCCTCTCGGCCCTCCAATCAAGCAGCACCCCGGCGCCGCTCAAAACATTTTAAGGAACGGGAAAATGCGCCAGACCTGCGAGATATATTGGAGGACAAGTAAAAGCAAACAAGATCGATCTATGAATCGCGTGGACGCCCCACGGCACGTGACGGTGATCGTCACTCCTGATATTATAAATCCGGTCAGGCCGGACACAATAGACAAAGCTCATTTGAGCTACGTCGTGATATAGCCCAATACAGAGGCGCCGCACACCCCCTATGCTTCACAGATGAAGTAATGGATCATCAAATCCCTCAGGGTTTCAAACCCATGAACATCGAATCATACGATGGCACAACAGATCCCGCGGTATGGGTCGAGGATTATCTCCTTCATATCCACATGGCCCGCGGCGACGATCTACACGCCATCAAATACCTCCCACTCAAACTCAAGGGACCAGCTCGCCATTGGCTTAACAGCTTGCCAGCGGAATCAATCGGGTGTTGGGAGGACCTGGAAGCCGCATTCCTCGACAATTTCCAGGGCACATATGTGCGACCACCAGACGCTGATGACCTAGGCCACATAATTCAGCACCCAGAGGAATCGGCCAGGCAATTCTGGACACGGTTCCTAACAAAGAAAAACCAAATAGTCGACTGTCCGGACGCTCAGGCCCTAGCAGCCTTCAAGCATAATATCCGTGACGAGTGGCTTGCCCGGCACCTTGGACAGGAAAAGCCGAAATCCATGGCAGCACTCACGACGCTCATGACCCGCTTTTGCGCTGGAGAAGACAGCTAGCTAGCTCGTAGCAATAATTTGACCAAGAGCCTTGGTAATTCGGATACCAAGGACAACAGTGGCAGGTCGTGTCGGAACAAGCAAAAACGCCGCGTGTACTGCGACAACAACGAGGATACGACAGTCAATGCCGGATTCAGAGGCTATAAATCCGGTCAGCGGAAAAAGCCAGTTAAAAGAAATACTCAGGCCCCGTCCAGTTTGGACCGAATACTCGACCGCTTGTGCCAAATACATGGCACCCCCGAAAAGCCAGCCAATCACACCAACAGAGATTGTTGGGTGTTCAAGCAGGCAGGCAAGCTAAATGCCGAAAATACAGGCAAGGGGCTGCGTAGTGATGACGAGGAGGAGCCCCGGCCGCCGAACAACAGTGGACAGAAGGGTTTTCCCCCACAAGTGCGGACGGTAAACATGATATACGCAACCCACATCCCCAAAAGGGAGCGGAAGCGTGCGTTAAGGGACGTATATGCGATGGAGCCAGTCGCCCCAAAGTTCAACCCATGGTCCTCCTGCCCGATCACCTTCGATCGAAGGGACCACCCCACTAGCACCCGTCATGGCGGATTCGCCGCATTGGTTCTAGACCCAATTATTGACGGATTTCATCTCACAAGAGTCCCTATGGACGGCGGCATCAACGTGAACCTGCTTTACCAGGATACAGTGCGGAAAATAGGCATACATCCCTTGAGGATTAAGCCCACCAAAACGACCTTTAAAGGCGTCATACCAGGTGTACATGCCAACTGTACAGGCTCAGTCACACTTGAAGTGGTCTTCGGATCTCCGGACAATTTCCGAAGCGAGGAGTTAATCTTCGACATAGCGACGTTCTGCAGTGGCTATAACACACTGCTCGGGCGAACCACATTCGCAAAGTTCAATGCGGTGCCGCACTACGCATACCTTAAGCTCAAGATGCCAGGCCCTCAAGGAGTAATCACGGTCAATGGAAACACCGAACGCTCCCTCCAAACGGAGGAGCACACGGCGGCCCTCGCAGCGGAAGTACAAAGCAGCCTCTCAAGGCAGCTCTCCAGTCCGGCCGTTAAACGTCCGGACATTGTTAAGCGCGCCCGGAGTAACCTACAACAAGACCGCCTGGCACGTTCCGAGCAGGCGTAGCAATGCGGCCCCAACCCCAGCCCTCGCGAACTAGCGAAACCAGTGCCTCGCGTACATAACTACACTCTTGAAATACCATGGGCACAGGGGGAGGGGCACCATCACGGCACGCCCGAAACACGGCTTAAACCACACTAGGGGCTGCCGATTTCTTTATTTTCTCTTACTTTCAGGACACCATACTTCGGAAGACCTGTTCGGCAATCCAACTGCCGCTCAAATGATGCAAGAAGCAGGGAAGCAGAGAAGCTACGCCGCATTATATAACTCCCAGGTGGTCTCTATCACGAGCAGTATACCTGTTTTGCATCCTATTCCGCAGCCTGCCCCTAGAAAGGACATGTTAAATAGTCCCGCTTTTACTTATCGCACTATTTGTATCATTCTGCTTCGATCGCAGCCTTTCTATAAACAATGCATAGCTTTTGTGTACTTTCGCATTACTGTTTTTTACAAATATATGTTCATTAACAACATGTTGCATCCGTACACGTTGGTACAGTCAATACGCTAGGGGCTTCAGTACCCCCCTAATGTGGTGTGAGAAGTCCGAACACATTAACAAGTGCGGCACCCCAAACTTATAGCATTATATGCATCGGCTCCTAATCATGTCTTGGGTCAATAGTTGGGTTTGCCCGACTCCTATGTTTTGGTGCCTTACGTTCCGTTGTATCGGCTAAGGTAGCACTACGAGAACTACTGCGATTGTGCCCCAGTTGAGCTGGGCGGAGCACCTCAGTAGAGAAAGCTAAAAATGACTGTCATGATGAAGCGAGAGACTAGTCGCTGTTCGAGAGGTTTTTCGAGTCCCTAAAAACTTATGCCGCTTAGAGCGAGGAGTCGGCTTTGTCCGGCCAAAGGCGTGGGTAGCGCGCCAAACTCGGTCTCCCGAACACTAGGGGCTTCGCCGAAATTTAAAATTATAGAATTCTATGGCTAAGTGAGAGTGTTCAAGCACTATAGTCCGGTTGCCTTGTTCGTTGTGCTGAGCGCCTTCCTCGATGGACCCAAACATGGGAAAAAGAGCGCTCAGGTTTATCCCGAACACCCCAGCACTAGTGGCATGGGGGCAGAAGCCGACGACTCGCCATCTCTCAAATTTGATAAACGGCCGCACAGAAGGTAATATTTTAAATTCAAAACGCACTGCTTAAGCGCACATGAACAAGTTTTCAGCGCACATGATAAAACAAGCGAGTTTACTCCAAAATTACATCCTGTAACATTCATCCGCCATTAGGTGGGCACCCTTCGGAACATCCTTATAATAATTCTCGGGCTTGCGATGCTCCTTCCCCGGCGGTGGTCCGTCCTTCACAAGCTTCTCACCATCCAGCTTGCCCCAGTGCACCTTAGCACGGGCACCTTGAATGCAAACGGAGCGCTCGATGACCTCGAGCCTTGGAGAGGCCTCCACCAGCCACCGCACCAGCCCGAAGTAGCTCCCAGGCAGAGCCTCTCCAGGCCACAACCGAACTATGAGGCCCTTCATGGCCTGTTTGGCCGCCTTGTGGAGCTTGACCAGCTGCATCAGCTGGTCGCTCAGGGGCACAGGGTGTCCGGCCTCAGCATACTGAGACCAAAACACCTTCTCCGTCGAGCTGCCCTCTTCGGCTCGGTAGAATGCGGCGGCATCAGACACGCTACAGGGAAGATCTGCGAATGCTCCTGGAGAGCTCCGGATTCGGGTAAGTAACAAGAAGCTCACTTTTACATGTTTGCTTTGCATAAAGAATGCCTTACCCGCCGCTATCTTTTTCACCGGATCCAACTCCTGGAGGGCCTTCTGGGATTCGGCCTTGGCAGATTTGGCATTTTCAATAGTCGTCGCGAGCTCGGACGCTCGCGTCTTTGAGTCAAGATCCAAACTCGCATGTTTTTCCATGAGAACCTGGAGCTCTTGCCGTACCTCGCTAACTTGCGCCTCATATTTCTCCTGCTCGGCGCGCTCCGCGGCCGCTTTCTTCTCGGCCTCGGCCAGCGCTTGCTTGAGGGTCACCACCTCAGTTGTGGCCCCTTCAATAACCATGTTAATCCTGTCATATTTTTGCAATTGCACTTTTATATTTTCTTTTTCTATTAGGTATTTCTTACCTTCTTTCTCCTCGAGCTGCCGTTTGGCAAGGCCGAGCTCTTGCTCGGTCCGCTCGAGGCCCTGCTTCAGTGTGCCCACCTCCGCAGTCAGTGCGGCGGTTGCCAGCAGCGAAGCCTGCATACGCATATTGATTCTTTTTCTGTTAGACTCCTGCAAATTTTATTAGATCCTCTATTCGGCTTTTCTTTCCGAACGCCAAACAGAGCATCGGGGGCTACTGTCTATGCGGTAATATTTTATATATATTCTGTACTTACCTCGAAGCCTGTTAGAAGGCTGGCACAAGCTTCAGTCAGTCCGCTCTTAGCGGACTGAACCTTCTGGATCACCAAACTCATAATAGTGCGGTGCTCCTCGTTGATGGAGGCCGTTAAGCACCTCCAGCAGATTGTCCGGCGCCTCCGGTTTTACGGGGGCCGCCGGCTCAGTAGGCTTGCTCCTCTTGGAGGGAGTTCGCCTACCGCGGTCCGGAACCTGTGACGATTCCGGCGCAATGTCCGGCTCAAAGCCGGACTTGGAGCCCTGGGGGGTCTTATCCCCTTTACTCCAGGAGTCCGGGAGGTCGCCTTGTGGCGCCCCCAGGACCACCTCCTCCTGGTTTGGAACCTGTTGGGACAACACTTCGGCGTCGTCCGTAGGGCGGGGGGAGGTAGTCGTCGAAAGGGAGTTCACGTCCGATGAATCTAGGGAGCCGCTCGACGACTCATCGAGCCCGGCTTTGGGCGGACTGCATAGATATATTCAACATAAGGAAAGGCTGTGCAATAAAGGAATGCTATGAATTACTCGGGTGCCTGGATGCTTACGATTCCACCAGACGCTTGGCCCTGCGCGGCCACTCCTCTTCGTCGTGGTCGGCGTCGGGGGGGGGGGGGGGGGTAGTCCGGAGGAAGGGTTTCCCCCTTCTTGGACCCTTCGGCCTCCCCGGTCAGGGTGACCTTCCTTTTCTTTCCTCCCCCCGCTGGAGGGGGAGAGGTTTCTTCTTCCTCCTCCTCATTGTCACATCCCTAGCTTCTGGTGCTGCCTAGTGTTTGCACCCTTCTTGCATCATGTTTAACTTTCATGGAAATTTGAAATGGGGATGTTCAAACCCTAGCATCAAAAGGAATTCAAATAGGTGCAACCAAAATATTTTTCAATGATTTCAAAATGCCTTTTAAAAATGTTCATCATTTCTGGATCAAGGTGTAAGCATCTACCAAAAATGGTTCACATTTTTGCAGGACATATTTGGGGTTTGAATTAATCCAAACATATTTGAATTGGAGCTACTTAAATGCTATATATATTTTAGATGCTCCAAAAATGTTGGAAATTGTTAAGGGTCACTGGAATAATTCAGAAAGCACCCATAATTATTTCCAGGATTTTATGAAATGGTTTAGCATTATTACTAAACCAGAACAGAAAAACATAAAATAGAAAAACAGAAACAGAGAGAATTAGAGAGGACAGAGAGAGAATGACTCACCTGGGCCTTACCTGTGCCGGCCCAGCACTGTTGGCCCAGGCCAGTCATTGCCTACCTCCTGCCAGGAGGACAACGCGCGCGTGGCCGACGCGCGTGAGCCCGAGCCTCCACCTCCTTCTTGCTTGCCGCCCTTCCCCCGATGCGCCTACGAGCGCCACGGCACCCCCTGATCGCCCCTCTCTCTCCGGACCCCCTCCTCCTCCTCTGCTCTCTCTCTCCCGCGATCGACCACGAGCACCTGAGAGCGCCGACGAGCACCACCGCGGACCTCGTCCACCCCTCGCCTCGCCGATGCTTCCAGAAGAACCGTCGCACCTTCCTCTTCGTCTCCACCAACCCACGTGACGCCGGAAGCCCCATAGCACCGTCCCCGCCGTCGTCTTCTTCCTCCGGACGGCGGAGATCGGCTTCGCCATTCCGCCCGCACTGGACCTCCCCTGAGCCACTGACCTCTTCAATGTTATCTCTGTGAGCTTTCGCGCTGAACCCCTCTCTTCTCCCTCGTGTTCGCGAGCTCCAGGACACATCTCCGCCATGGCCGAGAGCTCGGCTCCACCGCCCATGTCACCGCCGTCGTTCTAGCCACCGCCGCTCGCGTCCGAACCTATAAACGCAGTCAGCGCATTCCCAGGAACCCGTAGCACTCGCGGGTTCGCCCTACCGTGCCCTGTAGCGCTGCCTCTGAGTACGCCCGAACTCCAGCCGCCGCCGAGGTCGTGGCCGACTCCCTCGCCCGGCTTCCGCTTGAAGGTTGCCGAGGTACATGACGTGTACAGAGCGATAAGTGGCGAGAGCGTGTGTGAAGAAGTACACCCCTGCAGGGTTATCATTATCTATTCGAATAGCCGGATTCCTCGGATATGGATGAAGGAAATATGCCCTAGAGGCAATAATAAAGTTATTATTTATTTCCTTATATCATGATAAATGTTTATTATTCATGCTAGAATTGTATTAACTGGAAACATAATACATGTGTGAATACATAAACAAGCAGAGTGTCACTAGTATGCCTCTACTTGACTAGCTCATTAATCAAAGATGGTTATGTTTCCTAGCCATGAACAAAGAATTGTTATTTGATTAACGAGATCACATCATTAGTTGAATGATCTGATTGACATGACCCATTCCATTAGCATAGCACTCGATCGTTTAGTATGTTGCTATTGCTTTTATCCATGACTTATACATGTTCCTTTAACTATGAGATTATGCAACTCCCGTTTACCGTAGGAACACTTTGTGTGCTACCAAACGTCACAACGTAACTGGGTGATTATAAAGGTGCTCTACAGGTGTCTCCGAAGGTACATGTTGGGTTGGCGTATTTCGAGATTAGGATTTGTCACTCCAATTGTCGGAGAGGTATCTCAGGGCCTTCTCGGTAATACACATCACATAAGCCTTGCAAGCATTGCAACCAATGAGTTAGTTGCGAGATGATGTATTACGGAACGAGAAAAGAGACTTGCCGGTAACGAGATTGAACTAGGTATTGGATACCGACGATCGAATCTCGGGCAAGTAACATACCGATGACAAAGGGAACAAACGTATGTTGTTATGCGGTCTGACCGATAAAGATCTTCGTAGAATATGTAGGAGCCAATATGGGCATCCAGGTCCCGCTATTGGTTATTGACTGGAGACATGTCTCGGTCATGTCTACATTGTTCTCGAACCCGTAGGGTCCGCACGCTTAAGGTTTCGATGACAGTTATATTATGAGTTTATGAGTTTTGATGTACCGAAGGAGTTCGGAGTCCCGGATGAGATCGGGGACGTGACGAGGAGTCTCGAAATGGTCGAGACATAAAGAATTATATATTGGAAGCCTATGTTTGGACATCGGATGCATTCCGGGTGAAATCAGGATTTTACCGGAATACCGGGAGGGTTACCGGAACCCCCCGGAAGCATAATGGGCCAACATGGGCCTTGGAGGAAAGGTGAGAGGGCAGCCCTAGGGGCTGCGCGCCTCCCCCCCTTCCCTAGTCCTATTAGGACTAGGAGAGGTGGGCGCCCCCTCTCTCTCTTTCTCTCCCCCTTGGAGCAATCCTAGTCCAACTAGGATTGGGGGGGGGGGGGAATCCTACTCCCAGAGGGAGTAGGACTCTCCTGGCGCACCAAACCTGGCCGGCCAGCCCCTCCCCCTTGGATCCTTTATATACGGGGGCAGGGGGCACCCCAAAGATACACAAGTTGATCTACGGATCGTTCCTTAGCCGTGTGCGGTGCCCCCTTCCACCAAATTCCACCTCGATCATATTGTTGCAGTGCTTAGGCGAAGCCCTGCGCCGGTAACACATCAAGATCGTCACCACGCCGTCGTGCTGACGGAACTCTTCCCCGACGCTTTGCTGGATCGGAGCCCGGGGATCGTCATCGAGCTGAACGTGTGCAGAACTCGGAGGTGCCGTACGTTCGGTGCTTAGATCGGTTGGATCGCGAGGAGAACGTACGACTACTTCCTCTACGTACGACTACTTCCTCTACATTGTGTCAACGCTTCCGCTTCGGTCTACGAGGGTACGTAGACAAACACTCTCCCCTCTCGTTGCTATGCATCACCATGATCTTGCGTGTGCGTAGGAAATTTTTTGAAATTACTACGTTCCCCAACAGTGGCATCCGAGCCTAGGTTTTATGGTTGATGTTATTTGCACGAGTAGAACACAAGTGAGTTGTGGACGATACAAGTCATACTGCCTACCAGCATGTCATACTTTGGTTCAGCGGTATTGTTGGATGAGACGATCCGGACCAACCTTACGCGTACGCTTACGCGAGACCGGTTCCCTCGACGTGCTTTGCACAGAGATGGCTTGCGGAAGACTGTCTCTCCAACTTTAGTTGAACCGAGTGTGGCTACGCCCGGTCCTTGAGAAGGTTAAAACGGAGTCTATTTGACAAACTATCGTTGTGGTTTTGATGCGTAGGTAAGATGAGTTCTTGGTTAAAGCCCGTAGCAGCCACGTAAAACTTGCAACAACAAAGTAGAGAACGTCTAACTTGTTTTTGCAGGGCATGTTGTGATGTGATATGGTCAAGACGTGATGCTAAATTTTATTGTATGAGATGATCATGTTTTGTAACCGAGTTATCGGCAACTGGCAGGAGCCATATGGTTGTCGCTTTATTGTATGCAATGCAATCGCGATGTAATGCTTTACTTTATTGCTAAACGGTAGTGATAGTCGTAGAAGCATAAGATTAGCGAGACGACAACGATGCTGCGATGAAGATCAAGGTGTCGCGCCGGTGACGATGGTGATCATGACGGTGCTTCGAAGATGGAGATCACAAGCACAAGATGATGATGGCCATATCATATCACTTATATTGATTGCATGTGATGTTTATCCTTTTTATGCATCTTATCTTGCTTTGATTGACGGTAGCATTATAAGATGATCTCTCACTAAATTATCAAGAAGTGTTCTCCCTGAGTATGCACCGTTGCGAAAGTTCTTCGTGCTGAGACACCACGTGATGATCGGGTGTGATAGGCTCTACGTTCAAATACAACGGGTGCAAAACAGTTGCACACGCGGAATACTCAGGTTTAACTTGACGAGCCTAGCATATACAGATATGGCCTCGGAACACAGAGACCGAAAGGTCGAGCGTGAATCATATAGTAGATATGATCAACATAAATGATGTTCACCATTGAAACTACTCCATCTCACGTGATGATCGGACATGGTTTAGTTGATTTGGATCACGTGATCACTTAGAGGATTAGAGGGATGTCTATCTAAGTGGGAGTTCTTAAGTAATATGATTAATTGAACTTTAATTTATCATGAACTTAGTCCTGGCAGTATTAGCATATCTATGTTGTAGATCAATAGCTCGCATTGTTGCTTCCCTGTGTTTATTTTGATATGTTCCTAGAGAAAACTGTGTTGAAAAATGTTAGTAGCAATGATGCGGATTGGATCCGTAATCTGAGGTTTATCCTCATTGCTGCACAGAAGAATTTTGTCCTTGATGCACCGCTAGGTGACGGACCTTTTGCAGGAGCAGATGCAGACGTTATGAACGTTTTGCTAGCTCAATATGATGACTACTTAATAGTTTAGTGCACCATGCTTAACGGCTTAAGAATCGGGACTTCAAAGATGTTTTGAACGTCATGGACCATACAAGATGTTCCAGGAGTTGAAGTTAATATTTCAAGCAAATACCCGAGTTGAGAGATATGAAGTCTCCAACAAGTTCTATAGCTAAAAGATGGAGGAGAATCGCTCAACTAGTGAGCATGTGCTCAAATTGTCTGAGTACTACAATCGCTTGAATCAAGTGGGAGTTAATCTTCCAGATAAGATAGTGATTGACAGAATTCTCTAGTCACCATCACCAAGTTAGTAGAACTTCGTGATGAACTATAATATGCAAGGGATAACGGAAAATATTCCCAAGCTCTTCGCGATGCTAAAATCGGCGAAGGTAGAAATCAAAGAAAAACATCAAAGTGTTGATGGTTGACAAGATCACTAGTTTCAAAAGGGCAAAAGGAAAGAAGGGGAACTTCAAGAAGAACGGCAAGCAAGTTGCTGCTCAAGTGAAAAAGCCCAAGTCTGGTCCTAAGCCTGAGACTAAGTGCTTCTACTGCAAATGGACTGGTCACTGGAAGCGGAACTACCCCAAGTGATTGGCGGATAAGAAGGATGGCAAAGAGAACATAAGTATATTTGATATACATGTTATTGATGTGTACTTTACTAGTGTTCATAGCAACCCCTCAGTATTTGGTACTAGTTCAAGTTGCTAAGATTAGTAACTCGAAACGGGAGTTGCAGAATGAACAAAGACTAGTTAAAGGGCAAGGTGACGATGTGTGTTGGAAGTGGTTCCAAGATTGATATGATCATCATCACACACTCCCTATCTCCCTATACTTTCGGGATTAGTGTTGAAACTAAATAAGTGTTATTTGGTGTTTGCGTTGAGCATGAATATGATTTGATCATGTTTATTGCAATACGGCTATTCATTTAAGTAAGAGAATAAATTGTTGTTCTGTTTACATGAATAAAACCTTCTATGGTTATACACACCAACAAAAGGGTTTGTTGGATCTCAATCATAGTGATACACATATTCATAATATTGAAGCCAAAAGATGCAAAGTTAATAATGATAGTGCAACTTATTTGTGACACTACAGTTTAGGTCATATTGGTATAAAGCGCATGAAGAAACTCCATGCTGATGGGATTTTGGAATCACTTGATTATGAATCACTTGATGCTTGCGAACCATGCCTCTTGGGCAAGATGACTAAAACGCCGTTCTCCGGAACAATGGAGCAAGCAACAGATTTGTTGGAAATCATACATACTGATGTATGTGGTCCGATGAATATTAAGGCTCGCGACAAGTATCATTATTTTCAGAACTTCTCAGATGATTTAAGCAGATATGGGTATATCTACTTAATGAAACATAAGTCTGAAACGTTTGAAAAGTTCAAAGAATTTCAGAGTGAAGTGAAAAATCATCGTGACAAGAAAATAAGGTTTCTACGATCTGATCGCGGAGACGAATATTTGAGTTACGAGTTTGGTCTTCAGTTAAAACAATGTGAAATAGTTTCACTACTCACGCCACCTGGAACACCACAGAATAATGGTGTGTCCGAACGTCATAACCGTACTTCATTGGATATCGTACAATCTATGATGTTTCTTACCGATTTACCAATATTGTTTTGGGATCATGCATTAGAGGCAGCTGCATTCACGTTTAATAGGGCACCATCTAAATCCGTTGAGACGACACCGTATGAACTATGGTTTAGCAATAAACCTAAGCTGTCGTTTCTTAAAGTTTGGAGTTGCGATGCTTATGTGAAAAGTTTCATCCTGATAAGCTCGAACCCAAATCGGAGAAATGCGTCTTCATAGAATACCCAAAGGAAAATGTTGGGTACACCTTCTATCACAGATCCAAAGGCAAAATAGTTGCTTAAGAATGGATCCTTTCTAGAGAAGAAGTTTCTTTCGAAAGAAGTGAGTGGGAGGAAAGTAGAAAACTTGATAAGGTAATTGTACCTTCTCCCTTATTGGAAAGTAGTTCATCACAGAAATCTGTTCTTGTGACTACTACACCAATTAGTGAGGAAGCTAATGATGATGATCATGTAACTTCAGATCAAGTAACTACCGAATCTCGTAGGTAAACCAGAGTGAGATCCGCACCAGAGTGGTACGGTA
Organism: Aegilops umbellulata; assembly: GCA_032464435.1. Taxonomy (NCBI): domain Eukaryota; kingdom Viridiplantae; phylum Streptophyta; class Magnoliopsida; order Poales; family Poaceae; genus Aegilops; species Aegilops umbellulata. The sequence continues at coordinate 203,233,459 of CP136060.1, forward strand.
ATCCTGTTCTGGAAGTCATGTTACTAGACCATGACGAACTTGCGAACTATGAGGAAGCGATGATGAGCCCAGATTTCGCGAAATGGTTAGAGGCCATGAAATCTGAGATATGATCCATGTATGAGAACAAAGTATGGACTTTGATGGATTTGCCCGGTGATCGGCAAGCCATAGAATATAAATGGATCTTCAAGAGGAAGACGGACACTGATAGTAGTGTTACTATCTACAAAACTAGAATTGTCGCAAAAGGTTTTCGACAAGTTCAAGGTGTTGACTACGATGAGAGTTTCTCACTCGTGTCTATGCTTAAGTCTGTCCAAATCATGTTAGCAATTGCCGCATTTTATGAAATCCGGCAAATGGATAAACAAAACTACATTCCTTAATGGATTTATTAAAGAAGAGTTGTATACGATGCAACTAGAAGGTTTTGTCGATCCTGAAGGTGTTAACAAAATATGCAAGCTCCAGCGATCCATCTATGGACTGGTGCAAGCATCTCGGAGTTGGAATATACGCTTTGATAAGTTGATCAAAGCATATAGTTTTATACAGACTTGCGGTGAAGCCTGTAATTACAAGAAAGTGAGTGGGAGCACTACAACATTTCTGATAAGTATATGTAAATGACATATTATTGATCGGAAATAATGTAGAATTATTCTGTAAAGCATAAAGGAGTATTTGAAAGGAGTTTTTCGAAGAAGGACCTCGGTGAAGCTGCTTACATATTGAGCATCAAGATCTATAAGAGATAGATCAAGACGCTTGATAAGTTTTTCAATAAATACATACCTTGAAAAGATTTTTGAAGTAGTTCAAAATGGAACAGTCAAAGAAAGAGTTCTTGCCTGTATTACAAGGTGTGAAATTGAGTAAGACTCAAAGCCCGACCACGACAGAAGATAGAAAGAGAATGAAAGTCATTCCCTATGCCTCATCCATAGGTTCTATAAAGTATGCCATGCTGTGTACCAGACCTATTGTATACCCTACCCTAAGATTGGCACAGGAGTACAATAGTGATCTAGGAGTAGATCACTGGACGGCGGTCAAAATTATCCTTAGTGGAATAAGGATATGTTTCTCGATTATGGAGGTGACAAAAAGGTTCGTCGTAAAAGGTTACGTCGATGCAAGTTTTGACACTAATTTGGATGACTCTAAGTCTCAATCTAGATACATATTGAAAGTGGGAGCAATTAGCTGAAGTAGCTCCGTGCAGAGCATTGTAGACATAGAAAATTGCAAAATACATAACGGATCTGAATGTGGCAGACCCGTTGACTAAACTTCTCTCACAAGCAAAAGTCACACTGTAGTACTCTTTGGGTGTTAATCACATAGCAATGTGAACTAGATTACTGAATCTAGTAAACCCTTTGGGTGTTGGTCACATATCGATGTGAACTATTGCTGATAAATCACATGGCGATGTGAACTAGATTATTGACTCTAGTGCAAGTGGGAGACTGAAGGAAATATGCCCTAGAGGCAATAATAAAGTTATTATTTATTTCCTTATATCATGATAAATGTTTATTATTCATGCTAGAATTGTATTAACTGGAAACATAATACATGTGTGAATACATAAACAAGCAGAGTGTCACTAGTATGCCTCTACTTGACTAGCTCATTAATCAAAGATGGTTATGTTTCCTAGCCATGAACAAAGAATTGTTATTTGATTAACGAGATCACATCATTAGTTGAATGATCTGATTGACATGACCCATTCCATTAGCATAGCACTCGATCGTTTAGTATGTTGCTATTGCTTTTATCCATGACTTATACATGTTCCTTTAACTATGAGATTATGCAACTCCCGTTTACCGTAGGAACACTTTGTGTGCTACCAAACGTCACAACGTAACTGGGTGATTATAAAGGTGCTCTACAGGTGTCTCCGAAGGTACATGTTGGGTTGGCGTATTTCGAGATTAGGATTTGTCACTCCAATTGTCGGAGAGGTATCTCAGGGCCTTCTCGGTAATACACATCACATAAGCCTTGCAAGCATTGCAACCAATGAGTTAGTTGCGAGATGATGTATTACGGAACGAGAAAAGAGACTTGCCGGTAACGAGATTGAACTAGGTATTGGATACCGACGATCGAATCTCGGGCAAGTAACATACCGATGACAAAGGGAACAAACGTATGTTGTTATGCGGTCTGACCGATAAAGATCTTCGTAGAATATGTAGGAGCCAATATGGGCATCCAGGTCCCGCTATTGGTTATTGACTGGAGACATGTCTCGGTCATGTCTACATTGTTCTCGAACCCGTAGGGTCCGCACGCTTAAGGTTTCGATGACAGTTATATTATGAGTTTATGAGTTTTGATGTACCGAAGGAGTTCGGAGTCCCGGATGAGATCGGGGACGTGACGAGGAGTCTCGAAATGGTCGAGACATAAAGAATTATATATTGGAAGCCTATGTTTGGACATCGGATGCATTCCGGGTGAAATCAGGATTTTACCGGAATACCGGGAGGGTTACCGGAACCCCCCGGAAGCATAATGGGCCAACATGGGCCTTGGAGGAAAGGTGAGAGGGCAGCCCTAGGGGCTGCGCGCCTCCCCCCCTTCCCTAGTCCTATTAGGACTAGGAGAGGTGGGCGCCCCCTCTCTCTCTTTCTCTCCCCCTTGGAGCAATCCTAGTCCAACTAGGATTGGGGGGGGGGGGGGAATCCTACTCCCAGAGGGAGTAGGACTCTCCTGGCGCACCAAACCTGGCCGGCCAGCCCCTCCCCCTTGGATCCTTTATATACGGGGGCAGGGGGCACCCCAAAGATACACAAGTTGATCTACGGATCGTTCCTTAGCCGTGTGCGGTGCCCCCTTCCACCAAATTCCACCTCGATCATATTGTTGCAGTGCTTAGGCGAAGCCCTGCGCCGGTAACACATCAAGATCGTCACCACGCCGTCGTGCTGACGGAACTCTTCCCCGACGCTTTGCTGGATCGGAGCCCGGGGATCGTCATCGAGCTGAACGTGTGCAGAACTCGGAGGTGCCGTACGTTCGGTGCTTAGATCGGTTGGATCGCGAGGAGAACGTACGACTACTTCCTCTACGTACGACTACTTCCTCTACATTGTGTCAACGCTTCCGCTTCGGTCTACGAGGGTACGTAGACAAACACTCTCCCCTCTCGTTGCTATGCATCACCATGATCTTGCGTGTGCGTAGGAAATTTTTTGAAATTACTACGTTCCCCAACAATGGAAACTTGGACCCCTTGCATAGTTCATAGACAAGTGAAAGTGGATACTCTAAAACTCGCAAGATAAGTGTGAGTGCTATGGATGGCCTTCTCGTAGGGAGACGGAAGTGGATCCATAGTGGTGTATTGATATGGTGAATATGTGGACTCGTGTGCGCCACCTCAAAAAAGTTACTTCCAGTCGTAGTTTAGGATAGCCACTGAGTCAAAGCTGGCTTGCTGCAGTTAAACTCCACTACCCCCTTTGTTGATACCGATGCATATGTAGATAGTTCTGATGTAAGTCTTGCTGGGTACATTTGTACTCACGTTTTCCTATTTTATGTTTTGCAGAGAGACGTCAGTCTCGCTAGTAGTTCCGTGTGGACTTCGACGTTTAGCTTGATACCTCAGCTACGATCTTGTGCCCTCGGCAGGATCTGGTAGATGGTCAGGCTTCTCAGCCTTTCTCATTTGTAGATGTCTGTACTCAGACATGTTAAGCTTCCGCATGTGCTTTGACTTGTATGCTCTGAATGTTGGGTCATGAGACCCATGTTTGTAATATCTCGCTCCTCTGAGCCTAATGAATAAATACTTGAGTCGTAGAGTTATGTTGTGATGCCATGTTGTATTTACACATATCGAGCTTATTGTGTGCATGATTGAAATGCTTGGTATGTGTGGGATCCGACAACCTAGTTGTTTATCCTTGGCAGCCTCTCTCATGGGGAAATGTAGTCTAGTGCTTCCTTGAGCCATACTAGTCCGCTACAGCCCGGTTCACCGGAGTCCTGCTAGCCCAGCACTACTGCTCAGGACACTTGACTGGCCGGCATGTGTTTCACTTTGTTCCTTTGTCTGTCCCTTTGTGGAAATGTCACGCGGTGACATCCGGAGTCCTGCCTAGCCTGCTACAGCCCGAGTTACCGGGGTCCTGTTAGCCCAGTGCTACAGCCCGGATTCACACGCTGTTGACCGACATGCTCGAGGTTGATTCATGTATGCATGTCCCCATGGGTTGGTGCCGCTTTGGGTTCACGACTAGCCATGTCGGCCCGGGTTCTTTGTCATATGGATGCTAGCGACACTATCATATACGTGAGCCAAAAGGCGCAAACGGTCCCGGGCCAGGTAAGGTGGCACCCGTGGGAATACCATGCGTGAGGCCGCAAAGTGATATGATGTGTTACATGCTAGATCGGTGTGACTTAGGATCGGGGTCCTGACACTCGTTTTCACGGGAGGAGCGCGTCTTGGATTCGTCGGATGAAGAATCCGACACCTCCTGGCAACGGGAACTCTTTCGAGTCCCTGTGGCCCTCTTCTTGGCCTTCTTCTCCGGCACCACGTAGGGTGCCGGAGCCAGCAGCTTTGCTAAGTGAGCATCAGCTGGGTCTTCGGGCAAAGGGGCCGGACAGTCGATCTGTCCGGACTTCGCCAGCCAATCCTGTCAAAGCAAAGGGAGTTTAGATCCCGCATAGAGTCAAACTATTCAAAACCAACATCCTGTAAAAGCTAAAAATAGCTAACCGCACTAGCGGGAAGCTGCGTGCTGAATCTGTGGTCCTCGGAAGCGGATGTGGGAGCCTCGACGCCTTTGAATAGCACCTTCCAGGCATCTTCATACGTCGTGTCGAAGAGCCTGTTCAGGGTTTGGTGCTGCGCCGGGTCGAACTCCCACAGATTGAAAGCCCGTTGCTGACACGGGAGGATCCGGTGGACGAGCATAACCTGGACTACATTGACAAGCTTGAGCTGCTTGTTCACTAGGGTTTGAATGCATTTTTGCAGTCCGTTTACCTCTACATTGACAAGCTTGAGCTGCTGGTTCACTACGTGTGTGAGCCGCGTAGGGGGTCCGGACCGGAACTCGGGGGCTGCGACCCATTCGGGATCGCGCGGCTCGATGATGTAAAACCACCCTGATTGCCACCCCTTCAGGGTCTCCACAAAGGAGCCCTCGAGCCATAGGACGTTGGCTATCTTGCCCACCATGGCACCTCCGCACTCCGCCTGGTTGCCGCGCACCACCTTGGGCTTGACGTTGAAAGTCTTGAGCCATAGGCCGAAATGGGGGTGGACGCAGAGGAAAGCCTCGCACACGACGATAAACGCCGAGATGTTGAGGACGAAGTTTGGGGCCAGTTCGTGGAAATCTAGGCCATAGTAGAACATTAACACCCGGACGAACGGGTGAAGAGGAAAGCCCAGTCCGCGGAGGAAATGGGGAAGGAATACTACCCTCTCATGGGGCCTTGGGGTGGGGAGGAGCTGCCCCTCTTCAGGAAGCCGGTGCGTGATGTCTTTAGACAAGTATCTGGCTTTCCTCAGTTTTTTGACGTGTCCCTCGGTAACGGAGGAGACCATCCACTTGCCTCCCGCTCCGGACATGGCTAGAGAAGGTTGAGGTGGGAAGTGCGGGCTTGGGCGCTGGAGCTCGAGTGCGTGGAAGATGGATAGGCAAAGGAGGAAGAAGGCGTAGGTAAAAAGGTGGATCCTTATCCCTTTATATGGGTGGATGCGGCTAAGCGTCCCCACCAGCCTGGTAAAACTCGCTTATCTCCCAAACGCCGTGATAAATGGCGCGGTTGGGTTACCCACGTCCGTATTGATGAGAATCCCGTAAATGAGGGGACACGATCTCTGCTTTGACAAGACGTGCCAAGGAAATCGCCTCGCGAAATGCGCTGAGGTGGGGGAGTAAAAATGATTCGAATAAAGACTTAGCCGTGGTGTGATGTCACGCTATGGAATACGTCAGCAGATTAGATTTGTGTAAATATTATTCTCTCTATGGAAATATGTGGTAACTTATTTTGCAGAGTCAGACACTGTCTTTTGTGTTCAAAATCTTCTATGAAGTACTTGGAGGAGGAACCCGCCTTGCAATGCCGAAGACAATCTGCGCGCTAGACTCATCGTCATTGAAGCCTGGTTCATGGGCTAATGAGGGAGTCCTAGATTAGAGGGTGTCCGGATGGCCGGACTATACCTTCAGCAGACTCCTGGACTATGAAGATACAATATTGAAGACGTTGTCCCGTGTCCGGAAGGGACTTTCCTTGGCGTGGAAGGCAAGCTTGGCGATGCGGATATTTAGATCTCCTACCATTGTAACCGACTTTGTGTAACCCTAACCCTTTCCGGTGTCTATATAAACCGGAGGGCTTTAGTCCGTAGGACAACATAAAACAATGATACCATAGGCTAGCTTCTAGGGTTTAGCCTCCTTGATCTCGTGGTAGATCTACTCTTGTACTACCCATATCATCAATATTAATCAAGCAGGACGTAGGGTTTTACCTCCATCGAGAGGGCACGAACCTGGGTAAAACTTCGTGTCCCTTGTCTCCTGTTACCATCCGCCTAGACGCGTAGTTCGGGACCCCCTACCCGAGATCCGCCGGTTTTGACACCGACAGTGGGGCAATCTAGCTTGGTCGGTTTCATGAGAGGCGAGGGCCTTTGTGGTTTGACGGCTCATTACTGTTGGAAGGCGGGGCCTTGAGATTTGACTGCTCATATAAATGCGCCGACGACCTGATCGAGGAGGAGCAAAGAACCGTGCGGTATACTCAAGTTTTCCACTGGAGTAGTACTGCGACGGAGGAGCACGAAACACGGCAGCCCAGTGCCATATGGCGATAAAAAATGATGTAATTTGCTAGTCATCTCATTGTTAGCATTGTTCTATTCATTCTCTCAAAAAAACATTGTTCTATTCATGCCTTGCAGAGAACGTGACACGTGCGGCAAAACACCCGAAGCAAAAGATGAAACACAGGAGCAAAAGAAGAAGGAAGATTATCACCCCAAATGATCTAATTCGCTGCGGAGTGGTAACTGCTTCTTCATCGCCTCCACGACCTCCATCTCCTTGCGCGTCTCCTCCACCATCTTCATCATTGTGTCCATGACGCGGCATTTCTTGATGCGAGCCTTCATCATCTATTCCACGGCCATATTATGTACCTTGACAGCAGCTAGGTGCTCGATGCGGAGCTTCGCCAACTCTTCCTTATGTTCCATGGCGAGGGCCTGCAGCATCTTCATCGAGGAACTACTATTCTCATGCAGCTTCTTCCAGCCGGCGTTCTTCTCCTTCAACAGGTCGATCTCGTGGCAGAGCTTCGCATTGTCCTCCCGAAGTCGCAGGATTTCGCCGGTCGCCTTCTTCTCTGAGGCAATGCTCTTCTTCAGTAGCATCACCAAGCCGGCGGTCAACTCCCCCTGCTGATTGAGTTCAGCGGGCATGTCGTCGAGGATCTCCTTCAGCAACTCCATTAAGCCTTGGATGAACTCCTTCTGCTTACTGAGCTGATCGGGCATGCCGTCGAGGGATAACGACTCCAGCTCCGCCGGCTCGGCATGTTCGCCTCCGTGGCTAGGGCGCTCCTGGGAGCCATCGCCTGCCCATGAGAGATCTTTCGAGGTCTCTGCGTGGCGGGGAGCCCTCTCTTTTTTCCGCAGCCTTGGTTGCCGCTCCCTTGTTACGAGTAGTTCTCGACCTAGAGCTCCGCTTACCGGCCATGGCAACGACGGGCGAAGAAGAAGCACTTATGAGGAGGAAAGGTAAAGTGATTTTCGGTTAGGTAGTTCCCCTTTTTATAACCTAAGTACTAGCACTAGTACTAATACCTGAATAGTGGGAACACGTTCAGGTTTGGTACGTACTACTAGTAGGTGTGAGCAGGCTTTCGAATGTGATGGGAACAAGGTAAAGATTAATTGATGGTTTTGGTTTTGAGGCCCGAAACGGCTCCCGATGAATTTAGCGGAACATAAATTTAAAGTACTACACTGCTCAGATGCGTAAATATTATGTTACTGTCAAAAATTGGCACAAAATACGAAGGAGACCAATGGAAGTACTACTAGCAACCCATGATTTAACTACTTGCATGCGCGCAGTGGAGTAATAATGTCTTTCTTCCGCCCTCACGTCCACTCAATTTGCATGCGCTGTATTAATTGACCATCAATGAAGTGAACGACTTTACACGCGTCAAATTATCACATGGGGTGGATCTTGGTACAAAATTGCGTCCGCCCATGTACCCGCGTGTGCGTGCGAGGAATGAGTGCGTGCATGGCGTGCGTGCAAATCTTCGCTTCATGCATGTACCGCCAGTATGGCTCCGGGAGGATGAGTACATTCTTCTGGAACCAGCAGCACGTCACTGTGATCAATCCACGCAAGGAGGCCGCGACAACGCCTAAACATGTGCCACGTGGCTTCATGAACTGTAAGAGAGACACTGTGTAGCGTGCCATTGGTATTCTAATTTACGTGTTTTGCACAAACTCGAAGTACTAGTAAGGTACACGTGCATTGCACGCATCAGGTTTTGCAACCAAATTATGAATAAATACCACACTATAGAATGTAAGCTCTGAGTTATATATGCCTGATGTAGCCCTTCGTTTAATTCTTATAGTTCATCTCATTCAAAATCAATTAGTTTTTAGAAAAAAGCTAAGAACGCGGGAATAGGAAAAACATGGGATTATAGTGGAATGTCGTCTTGAATCCTACAGGATTTTACGAGTGTTTGATTGTGCATAGAAAAAACGCAGAATTCTTTCAAAGAGGTTTGAGTGGATGGGATGTTTCCTATGAAATCTAGTGCAAATGAATCATATGGAAAAATTCCTATGGTTTACAATCCTACGAATCAAACAACCAAGAGAGGAAAAATTCCTAATGATTAGAATCCTCCAAAATTCCTTTGAGAATCCTTTGAATCAAAGAAGCCCTTAATATATTTTATGATTCATGGAATTGTGCGTTGTAAAGCATAAAGTAAAAACAAATAATGGCAATTCAACTAGAAAAAAGTTTGGGCAATTATGATACGGAAGATTCTAGAACAAAAGAGAACCACTGTTGTTTTGAGGTTTGTGCATTATGCTTAAGTTCAACCATGGAGTCTGCTAGATTGTACATGTGGCAAAATCTGGTGGGGGGCTAGAAGATGGTGCGAGGGGCCGAGTGGAGGGAGACTATGAAGGAATGCACAAGTGGAGATTGATTTTTAGCAGCAATTGTCTAATGATCACATTCATATTAGCCTTGATATATAGTGATGTTAGGGGGGAGGGGGCAGGGCCCTTACTGCCCCTGTCTTCGCCATTGTGCACGCGTTTGAGAGATGAAGCGGAAGGCATGGATGATGAGAGGGGGATGTTGGATACATAATTAATGTGGGTGTATTAGCTATATATGTTAATCCTATATAGAGAGGTATAGATTGATCGATGTGGACGTGGGAAAGAGGGTAAGACCTCACTGGATATATTGATTGATCGATTTGTGTGGAAAACTATGAAAGACCTAGCTATATACACACATACATAGAGGAACATCGATCGTTGCGCATGCACGCGTGAGAGATAAAGAATGCCCGATATGATGGAGAGGGGGATGTGTGTTGGTGTGTGCCTTCATGGGAGACCGACCTGAAGAAAAAGATTGCATGTGTGCGATGGATAATGCCGACTGGTAGTGTGTGTGCATGCATGCACGAGAGAAAGTTAGTGGTACAATTATAAAGAGAAGACTATTGTGTGGGTGTAAAAGAATAGCTGAATAGGTGAGGTCACAATCAATGTAAAGTTGAATTCAAATATTTGAATAAGAGATCCTGATGTTTGAAACCCATGCATGCATGAATATAACGGAGATCTGCACGGTGTGGTTTGGAAACGAGCATGTTGTAATGTATAGACATTGAACAATGTCAGACTAATTTGAATTTGAGATACCGATGGAAGACATGATTTGGCCATGTCGCATCCGTGCATGGACACACTATTCTAATTGGAGATGATGGGCGGCTTTTGCATCACATATCTATATCTATACCCCTATATATATTATATATTTTTATATTGTGTGCGGGTAACTTTAACTTTGAAAGATGGTCGTTGGATGAGGCGGATCCGATGGTCCAAAGATGGCAAATTTGAGCACTACTGGCCGTTGGATATCATCTAGATTCCACCAGATTTCGCCACATGTATAATCTAGAAGACTCCATGGTTGAACTTAAGCATAATGCACAACCATCAAAACACAAGAACATCTTATTTTTTCTAGAATCTTCCGTATCAGAATTGCCCAAATGTTTTTCTACATGATTTGCCATTATTTGTTTTTACTTTATGTCTTACGACGCACAATTCCATGAATCTTAAAATAGATTAACTTTCTTATAAAAACTAGATGATTTCGAATGAAATGAACTATAAGAATTAAACGAACATCTACATCATGCATATATGACTCAAAGCTTGCATGCTATAATGTGGTATTTATTCATAATTTGGTTGCCAAATCTCATGCGTGCAATGCATGTGTACCTTACTCTAGTCTAAATGGTGTTTGTGTGTGTGTTGTGCGTGTCGAGGTGCAAATTGTCTTTTTTTGGTACACGTTAAGGTTGTTCTTCCGAAATTTCAAGCCGCGCCTTGTTATGCCGAAAATTCAAGCTAGCGTCTCTGTCTATCGTGCTGCGAAACTCCCGCCTCTTCAACCCGCGCCTTGTTAGCCCGAAATATTTTAAGATATATCTTTGTCTCATTGTGCTCCGACAACTCCCTCCATCTCAACCCGCGCCTTGCTATTCTGAAATAACAACGTGCGCAAAAACTCCCACCTCCTGTGAAATTCCGACACGCGAAATGCCCGTGGTACCCCTGAACCAAAAGAACCACCTCAAATCGGTGGGGGTACTTTTGTAACTTACCCCACATTTCGGATAAGCGCGTCTCTAAGCCATGGTTCCTCACTGCCATCCCATTCGCCCACCCATTCGTACACCGAGGCTGCGAAAACCCGCGACGAAACCCCACACCCTGCTCCGTCCGCCACCCAGCCGGAGCCTCTTCCCTGACGACGTCGTCCACAGCAACACCTCGACGTCCCTCATCCACCGTACTGGATGAGGATCCGTCCTTGATCTCATCGTCCTGCCGATTCAGCCACCCCGTCCTCCAACTCCAAGGAGCTGCCCCAACATTCCCCTCGTCTTTCGCGCCACCTCCATTCCCACACCGCCGTCTTCGCCTGCACCACCGGAAGAGCATCATCATCACCGTTTCCTCGGATGAAGCTGCGGCCTACTTGGCGCCAGCAAAGAGGTTGTACACTAATCGCCGTATTTTCTTCTTGATTCGATCTCACGGTGCTGACGGCGCTCGGTCCCGAGCCGACACGGCGCGACTCCATCGACGGCGGCGTCGCCAGCCACTTCCTCTATGGCGTCACTCCCTCGGCGGCGACGTCCACATCAGTAGGACCTGCTGCTGCTTTAGCTCTCGCTCGCACTACTGCTCTGCTCTTGCTCTTGGTCCCCTGCCTGGTCTGCTCTTGCTATTGCTCTAGCTCGCGCTGCTGCTCTCGCTCTTGCTCTTGCTTGCGATGCTGCTCCAATTTAGCTACACTTCAGTCGACTGAATCGACTTACGGGTCAGTCAATTTTCAGGTGTTGGGGGGGCTCGCCAGGGTGAAGGAAGAACCAGCCGCAGCGGGGAGGGTGGCTCGCCGGAGAGGTACCCCGCTATCTATCTTAGGGTTCAGGATGGGGGCGGTGGTCGCCGGCGGTGGCGGGGCGTTGGCGGGGCGGTAGCGTGGGGATCGCCGGAGAAAAAGCTCGGCACGGAGGGAGGGCCTAGAGGGATGGCCGGGGTGCGGACTTGCGGTGGGGAGTGTTTTCGGGGCGGGCGGGAAGGCGCACCGCTGGCCGCGGGCGGCGGGGGGCTGCTGTTTGGCTGGCTCAGGGGGATGGAGGTTGAAGATGAACCGCAGGCCCTTGATTTCGTATCCAACGGCTGCAAAATTGACTGACCAAAGATGAAAAAGACAGTCGACCGACGTGTACCCTCACCTTGCTAGTGCGTTCAGTTTCGATAGCAAAATTCAGTTTCGATAGTTAAGTTCAGTTTCGACAGCTAAGTTCAGTTTCGACAGTTAAGGTCAGTTTCGACAGTTAAGTTCAGAGATGAGCGGCTGATGTATTTTACATCTAGAACTTTGTGGTTATGTATTTTACGTCATGTATTGGAGATGCTATTAGAATTCCACTCAGGTTAACGTTGTTCGTTGTCTCTCTTGTCCTGCTTCAGCCTCGGCGCCGTACAACTCACCAGAGCTGCTCCAACGACGAAACCCCCCATCACAGTGGAGCAGTACCTCAGGCTCCATCTCCAGACGCCTAAGATCTTCTTCCCCTCCTCCGACAGCCAAGTCAGCCGGAGCATCCTCATTGGCCAACCCAATCATGCTGAGATCGACATGGCTTCGCCAAAGAGGTTGTACACTTGTTGCATCTCTTTTTTACTCTACATGTTATATATATTGTCCACTGAGCACTCGTAGTAATGGGAAATATGATTATTTTATCCTACTATATGACAAGCAGTGAGGTACCATGCAACTTAGCTATCCGTGATGGCTCTCTTGAATGCCATCATTATTTATCTCCGCGCGTTTCAGCTGTGCAGTTGTCGATGGGACTGGGAGTTGAGCTAGTATGGCAGTGGCCTGGGTACAAAGTAATAGAAGTAGCACAAAAACATTTTTTTAGTGTAGGATTTTCCTTGCTCAAGCCTACCTACTAGAATCGCCAGTGCTTGAAAGGAAAAGTGAATGAAAAACATCGGCATTGGAAAGTTTCCTATGGTACTACTTTTCATGAATTTGTTGCAAAAGGAAAACTGTAGGATTTGTTCCTTTAGTGTCTCCTTGAAAGAAAAACCGTAGGAATTCTAATTTACACTTCTCCTCCTTTTCATATTCCTATTCATGAAGCACAAGACTAAGAGATAGTAGCATAATAGCATTATAACCGTACATTTTCTTGTGGTTTGACTTAATCTCACCATGCTTTTTTGCATCCTGTGATCCTCCAATTGTTGTGAATCAAACACCCAGATTGGCAGAAATCCCATGTTTTTAAATTCTCTATTTTGCACGTGCATTCCTATCCTATTCCTGTCTATTTCCTATCCCTGCATTGTTAGAATCCTCAAATTCAAACAAGCCCTTACTCAATTACTTCTGTTACAGATATGTGTCAAAGAAAACCTTGTGTGGTTTGTCCTGCTCCTGCGGCGCTGTGTTCCACCCCAGCTCAGCTGCTCCAACGATGGAAGGGTTCTCCACAGCAGGGATCCGCTCTCCAGACTGTCTTTCGCTGCCTCAGATCTTCTTCCCCGCCGCCGGCAGCCACGACAACTGTATTACCATCACCAACTGAGCAGATGACCTTGAGGACTACACGGGTCCGCAAGAGAGGTCGCACTCTTCTGTGTCTGCTTACGTTATGTGTCGCTTAATATGCTGGCATGCTACATTATCGTCGTGTTCACCTATTAGACTCCGAGTCAGGTCCAAACTAATGCTGAAACTTGAGTTTTTAAATTGTTGTGGGGTACATATTGGGGCAGCAATCAGTACTATCTGTCTACTATGTGGTTAATCTCCGGTGTCTACTATGAGTTTCATGTTGGGTGCAAACAAACATTAAAGGAGCCATTATCTGTATTTTTTAACTAAAGCTATTATCTGCCTGCCATCATTGGTTTTGGGTCTATCCGCAGCTTGCTACCATCACTCTGGATTTGTGCATGCACTCCTTACATAATCTCACTATGTTTTATTCCTATGCATGCCAGTTATTGTACACAATGTAACTGATCATGTAGAGCAAAAGAGACGAGCCTTGCGTGGCAATAAATTTTCATGCAGACGTCGTTCCATGGTGGGCGCAAAGGCAACCCCCTCCACCCATTTCAGATCGTAATCAAGAGGAAGATAACTGTTATGAGGGGGATTCAGAAGGAGAAGACCACTCCTATTTACCCCATGAGGTCTTTGCTCTAACTTGGCATGCTGATGTTGGTAATACCACGCATATGGTGCCTTGCATTGCTTACTGTATACATTAAAGATCTACTTAGTTTAGACATGCTTTGTGTCAATGCCATCTATTTAGTTTCTTTATCGTATATGTGAATCATGCAAGGCCATCTTGCCTAGCCAGGCACCATATATGTGAATTTTGCAATGCCACCCTGGTTAGCCCGTCATCTTATATGTGAATTATATCATGCCATCATTTTTTTATTACATGTTAAATTTGTCAACAATTTTAGTACATTCAATTACTCTTCCTGTGCATCAGCCATTTGGCACGGTCATGGAAAAATCTGGAGTGGAAACAAGGTCTTCAGAGCAGACAATGCTATCTGACGAAGCGCATGTCTTGCTGGTTACCGATAGCTCCTCAGAGGAGGATTCAGAGACAGATGACCAGTCATATTCCCCCCCCCCCCGAGGTGCATGCCCTAACTTGGCAGGGTTATGTTGCTCATATCGTGCGTATGGTATCTTGCTTTGCTATGTCATTTGCTTAGTTTAGACATGCTTTGTGTGAATGCCACCTGTTTAGTGTCTAATTACCATATATGTGAATTATGCAATTCCATCTTGTTGCAAGACATTATATATGTGAATTATGCAATGTCATCTTGTTGCAAGGCATTATGTATTTGAATTATGCAATGCAATGCTGTTTAGGCAAGCTTCATATATGTGAATTATATCATGCCGTCCTTTTTTTGTATTTCTCATTGCTTTTATCGACAATGTTTGTATGTTCAACTGCTCTTCCTGTGCATCAGCCATTTGAATTGGTGATGGAGAAATCCGGAGTGAAAACAAGGCCTTCAGAGCAGGCAATGCTACCTGCTGAAGCAGATATCTTGCTGGTTACAAATAGCTCTTCAGAGGAGGATTCAGAGGCAGATGACCAGTCCTATTATCCCCCTGAGGTGTATGCTCAAACTTGGCAGGGTTATATTACTCATATAATGCATATGTTGTATTGCAATGCTTAGTTTTTACATCATATACACAATATTGAATGCCATCTCCTTAGTTGACATATCATATATGCGATTGCCCTCTGCTCACTTCCTTAGTATATAAATCATATATTTGAATTATGTCATGCTATGATGTTTACATAGACACCATGTATCTGAATTATGGCATGCCAACCCATTTTCTAAGGACATAATATAGTTATATCATATCATCCTGTTTACATAGTCATCATACTTAAATTATGTCATTCTATCCGTGAATTATATCATGCCATCATGTTTCCATCGACGGCATGTTTGTGATTTATGGCATGCTAACCACTTTAATAGACACATCGTATAGTTATATCATGTCATCCTGTTTACATAGTCATCATATTTTTAAGTATGTCATTCTATCCTGTTTAGTTAGCCATCATACATGTGAAATTGTGTCATGCTATCCTGTTTAATTAGCCATCATATATGTGAAATTATGTCCTGCTATTCTGTTTGCTTAGACAACATAAATGTGAATTATTTCATGCCCTGTTTTCTTCCATACTATCCATTCCACCTGTCTATCTTACAATGTCTGTACATTCAATTACTTTTCTTGTTTATCAGCCATTTCAATTGGAGGGAGTGATGGCAGTATCTGTGGGAGTAAAAACACGGTCTTCAGAAAAGATCGTGCTACCTGTCGATGCAGATAGAACCACGGTTGTACTTGCCCAAGAACCAGCCCCACCACACATAACCCACACTCATGCAGATTGTACCCCTACCCAATTGGACAGAGAACCAGCTACACCCCTTCTAACCCCAACCCCAGCAGATAGACACCCAGTTCCCGTTGACACAGCACCGTCTCCACCACAGAGCACCCAAACACGAGCAGTTAGTAAGGCAACTGCAGTGCCCAAATCACGAGGACCACCACTCCGAACCCAAAGTCAACGCTTAAAGCAGAAGAAGAATTGTTCTTAGGTCAGGTTCCGTAGCTATGGTTCATACTACTTTGCTCTTGCATCACTGTATTTACTGATACCAACTAATTTCAAATTTAAAGGATGCAATTGAAACTCCAATGGCGCAACAGGTATGTTTTAAACATGTTTCTTCAATGTGTTTGGCTGTTTGCTGTTGTAACTTGCTCTATGTTGATTTCAGTTTCAATTGAATAAACAGTTATGTTCTCATGCCATGCACATTACAAGTGTTGTTATTGTTGTGTAGTTTCCCACACTTATATTCTGTCTATGCTGCTTTGTCTTAAATAGATATGATTCGAACTATATCTATCTTGATTTGGCAACATAAACTAGAATGATATAGACCATACAGTGACCATACTACATATATATATGTTTGTTTCATGTTGTTATCCTGTCCACTTTACTACTGAACTGGTAAACCTGAGATGTGTTTGTTTGTTTCTCTTTTAGAACGCAGATAAAATATTGGAGAAGAGTACCCTGTTATGCAATGGTAAAGGAAGTAATGCAGATAAGGTTCAAGATAGTGAGACATCCCTGTTGGTCTCCAAGAAAGCTGATAAAAACTATATTGAAGACACTAAGACAACCCCAAAGTCCTGTCTTGATGTAGTGTGCGAGATACTGGCTACCACTGTTGGCACAAGCTCTTCGAACTCGTTGCCTGAATCAGTTCGGCTTCTTGAGTCTCAACTTCAAGTTGAAAGACATCAATTAGATGTTATGCGACAGGAAGCCGAAGGACTGAGGAAGTCCCTGCAGAATTCAGATGCATACTTTCTGGTGCAACAGCAAGCGCTGGAGGACTTAAGCGCCAAACAAGAGAAAGTTAATAAGCTTGCTAAGCATCTTGCCAGCATTATGGGTACCCAGGATATTGTTTCTTGAGCTCTTCTGAAGTGGTTTCAGTTCTGGTCTTGTTTTGCTGCGTCGTTTATATGCTGCTGTGTTCCCTATATTTGCACTGGTGGCGAACTTTGATGCCCAGTGGATGTAATATGTGTAATAGCCGTGATAGCCTAGTGTAAGTTGCTTGCTTATTTATTTCCTTGTTGTCTTTTTATTTGTTTGCTTGTAGTCAGTGCAGTTCTTTTTCTGCAGTTTGCTAGTGGCTGCAATAACCTATTTTTTAAAACTAGGCCACAATAACCATGGGCTAATATATACTGTAGTGACACTGGGCCTCCTACGGCCCGTAGAAACTGTGGGCCTTCTACGGGCCGTAGAAGCAGTGGGCCTTCTACGGGCTGTAGAAACAATGGGCCTTCTACGTGCCGTATCATCAATGGGCCTTCTACGGGCCGTATCATCAATGGGCCTTATACGGGCCGTATGATCGATTGGACAAACATGGGCCAAACAGACCGCATTCTGGCCGTAAACGGGCTAGAGTTGGAATTGTCCGTTCATGGGCCGACCATAACGGGCCATCGTTATTAGGCTGTATTTGATGACGCTATGAAAACCGCCCAACGTATTAACGGACCACAAACGGGCCGATTGTAACCACAGGCTGAATTTGGCCCACAAGCAGAAAATGACAGTAACGGGCTGTAAGTAAACGAATGCTAGAAATGAGCCCAAGAATAAATGGGCTCTGAGAAGGCCGAAAGATAACATGGGCTGGAAACGGCCCAATGGAATAACGGGCCGTTAATGGGTATAAAGT
Source organism: Aegilops umbellulata (assembly GCA_032464435.1). Classification (NCBI taxonomy): domain Eukaryota; kingdom Viridiplantae; phylum Streptophyta; class Magnoliopsida; order Poales; family Poaceae; genus Aegilops; species Aegilops umbellulata. The sequence continues at coordinate 203,251,217 of CP136060.1, forward strand.
GATACACTGTTCATCACGGGCCAGTTTCACCACGTGTCGTTAATGGGTGTAAAGTGGTACACTGTTCATTACGGGCCAGTTTCAACACGGGCCTTTAATAGGCCAAGAGTTACATAGGGCCTCATATGGGCCGAAAGACGTCATGGGCCATACATGGGCCAGAAGTGAAAACGGGATGGAATCATATTGGATGGCCCAGATGACGCTACTGGGCCTAATTCGGATAGGGCGTAACGGGCCTTGGGTTAGCGGGCTGTAAATGGGCTATATTCGAACAGGCCGTTAACAGGCTTTCCATGGGCCGGCCCGCCAGCTTTTGATCAAGTCAAACGGGCCAGCCTTTACACAGGAATGGGCCTTTCTTGGGCCGTGCCACGTGTCGACGTATCATAGGCGCCTATCTGACCCACTGATGAGCTGACACCTGTTTCGTCCGGCCAATAAGAATTTTACACGTGGAAATTTCCCATTGGTCGGGGCTATTAATGGGTTATCGGATCCAAAACCCGACCCGATAGCTTAACGGTGTTCCGTTATGGTGGATGCCATGTGTCGGTCACCCTTGACGAAAGCACTTCTGTGACGCACGATTTATCGTCATGGAAGTGGACACTTCCGTGATGATAATTTTGGTAATGTCATGGAACACTTCTACGACAGCACATGTATGACTATCTTGATTCTGTCATAAATTTGTCATGGATGTACGTGCATGACAAAAAAAGCGACCTATTGTGACAAACTCGTACCATCACGGGAGTGTATTTTTTGTAGTGAGACACTAGAAAGAAAGAAGGCTTGACAAAGCCTGTCTATCTACATAGGGCCCTTCACAAGCTCAGATCACCACCTGGGTGGCAAGTCACACGTCAACATCGAGATCTACATAGAACCCATCGGAGGGGGCGGTGTTGTCGTCTGAAAACAGTAATTAAAGCAACATGAGTACAGAGGTACTCAGCAAGTCTTACAACAGATCCTACTATACATGCACATTCTCAAGAAGTTAGTGGAGTTATTGCAGCAACCCAACGTTGACTCTTGGCTAAGCTATCCTACGAGACACCACTTGTAAAATAGTTTTCGCACCCGAGTCCACTAACCACCATCACAATACTCCACCGGGGATCCTCCCTCGTCATCCTATGAGAGGGCCATCCGCGGTACTCACACTTATCTTGAGTCTTCTAGTAGTAACCATTAACTTGTCTATGAACTGCATAAACTACCAAGTAGTCCTTTACTGCGGACGCGGCTATTTGAATAGTTTTATACCCTGCAGGGGTGTACTTCTTCACACATGCTTTCACCACATATCGCCGCTACACGACATGTACTCGGCAACCTTCAAGCGGAAGCCCGGCGAGGGTGTCGGCCATGACCTGACTAAACACACGGGTCCCTAGTCCAGGTTTATCGCCTATTCGGGTTCCATCCGCAAGGAAATCCGACCAAGGTGTCCTCAACGGACCCAAACGATGTGTGCAGGGTTCCCGACACACCAAACGGGCGACTCGGTACACCGTGCCACGAGCCTACCGCATCACAGCCCACCCGTAAGGTCAGCGCTACGGACGGCCCCCAGCAACTACAAACACCAGAAACTACTTGCAAATCCTAGAGAGAGGACACGAGTGGTTAATAAGTCGAGAGGGTCCATTGGTTTCAGGCTCAACGCGTGGAAGTAGATGATCTTAAATCACACATACATATCTCAGTTCTTAAGGACGGCCTCAATGAAACAACCCACCATTTACTCCTACATGGCCTCTCATCGATACCTTTACCAAATCATATTCAACACATCACTCTCATTACCGACACAACCATTCACTCTAGTTCATCACCCCGATGAGCCAGACCTGACACGACTCTAAGCATAGCAACCATAGCATGGTAGGAAACACAAACATGGCTCAATCAACTCCTACAAATGCTAGTGGGATTCATCTAGTTACTGTTGCAATGACAGGTCATGCAGAGAAAGTGGGTTCAACTACCGCAACACACAACAGTTTGAAACACATTGTCTTAACGCAGTAAACGAGAGCAGAGGCGAGAAGATGGGTTTGTTTCGAAATGATCAACCGGTTGCTTGCCTGACGGAGTGGTAGTGGAATACTGCCCTTCAGTTGGATACTCGTGAATATCCTCGGAGGCAGAACCTACCACGAAGAACATATCAAAACACAATCACCACATGGGTATATGCAACAATATGATGCATGCAATGACATGGCAAAATGAGTGTGTTTTGGCTAATGCAACTTAGGACAGATTGGTTTGAGTTCATCTGAATCAAGGATTCAAATGCAAACCCAAAATAAGAGGTCATATTAGTGCATTTACTTGTTTCACCTAAACAGAAGATTTAAATTGTTCTGACATGCATGAAACCAATACAGATGGAAAGATTGAATTTTTCTGACCAAAATTCATATATAAATCTTTGCATTTGGAGTTAGAGATTAATTTCTATGATTTTTTTATGTTTGTAGTATTTTCTGGAATTTCCTGTATAAGAATAAATCCAGAAAATACTTATTGCGTCAGCATTGCGTCAGGGTGATGTCAGCGGTCAACGGAGACGGTCAAGGTCAAACTGACCAGTAGGTCCCGTCTGTCAGTAGTTAGTTACTAACTAAATTTAGTCAGCGCTAAACCTGGGTTAATTAGCAGGGCGGGCCACACTTGTCAAAGACCCAGGGGGTCAAACTGGGCCCACCCGAGGTCAAACTGGGTCAGCGGAGTCAATCTCGCCTGTGTTTAGCTGCCGGCGAGGCCAGACGCGGTGGGGCGATGCGGGTTTCGTGCTTCGGCGACCAAAACGACGGCAGAGCACGTCTACATGATGCTGGGAGTGAGCCGCGTCGAGTGGTGGTGGCGGTTGGGCTCGGGGTTGCCGGAAACGTCGCCGGCAACAAGCTGTGCGGCTGCCGGAGTTCGGGTGAGGTCGAACCCATCGCTAGGGGGCACGACAAGGGGCGTGCGGTGGTGCTACGGGCTCCTGGGGATGCGGTGAGTGCATTGGACATGGTGGTGTAGCCGGTGGGTGGCCAGAGCATTGTCGGCGATGAGCTCGGCAGGGGCGCGTGCGGTGAAGCTTCATGCGGTCGCTATGGTGCTCGAGAGAGAGAATGGGAAGGATGGGATGGTGGCTGAGCTCACGACAATCACGGCGGAGCAGACGGCGAGGTCGCGGACGAGCTGGTGCGGCGGTGACGGCGAAAGGGATCTCCGGCGGTGGCGGTGGAGGGCGAGGTCGTTAAAGTGGCTTTTGGGCAAGCGAGTGCTCGGGGCTCGGCCTGCTCGAAGGAGAGGAGGGTGGCGGAGGTTCTGGACACGGTGGCGCGCTGCAGGGACGACAGTGGGCGCGTCTACGTCGGTGGTGCGGCTGCGGCGGCGTCGGCCATGGTCGGCGAGGGTGAGGGAGAGTGGCAGGGGGAGAATGGAGGTGTCCAGGGGGTTGGGGCGATGACGTGGAGGTCGTCCAGCGCATCCAGAGGCGAAGCGGCAAGCAGGTGGCGCCGTGGCAAGCTCGGTCACACCGGCGTCACCTCCCTGCCTGCTTGGTGGGGAGGAAGCAGCTGGCTGGCATGTGCCAGCACAGTGCTGGGCCGCCAGGTGGGCTGGGTGGTGGGTTGCGGCCAGGTAAGTTAGTTTCCTTTATATTCTGTTTTCTTTCTTTCTGCAAGTTTGTGGCATTTCTAAAAATACTTAGGCATCTCCAAAAATCACCAAATGCTCATGCCCATTGTATAGAGTATATCCAACATGGAACATTTCAGTTTGAGATTATTTGGACATTTAAATTATTTACTAGCATTTAAATGCCCAAATGCAAGTTACATATGATTGAATTCAATGACCTTACGATGACCTAGAAAATAGTGAACCCATTTTGTCAGAGGTTCTAACCCAAGACAAAAAGGGTGAACTTTTTAGAAGGGCATTTCAGGTTCATTGAAAATAATTTTAGTAATCCCTAGTTGTTTTCAGGGGGGTGATGGGGGTTATGTCATCCCCATTTCAAGTTTCTGGAAAAGTAAACATGATGCAACACTCTAATGCATGAAATAGCTAGGATGGGACAACTCACCCCCACTCAAAAGAATCTCGTCCCGAGATTCAGGAACCGCCGGGAAGAAGGTGGGGTACTCAAGTCGAAGACGATCCTCCCTTTCCCAAGTAGCTTCTTTCTCGGAATGGTGTGACCATTGAACCTTGAGAAACTTGATATTTTGGCGTCGAGTGGTATGCTCAGCTTGATCAAGGATGCGAACGGGATATTCCCGATATGTGAGATTATCTTGGAGATCAAGCGTTTCGTGGTCCACTCCACGGATTAGATCCGAGAAACAATGCATGAGTTGAGAAACGTGGAAGACATTATGAACTCTGGAAAGTTACGGAGGTAGTTCCAATTGGTAGGAAACTTCTCCTCATTTGGCAAGAATGCGAAAGGGTCCAATGTAACGAGGAGCCAATTTGCCTTTGATACCAAATCTATGGGTTCCCTTCAAAGGACTAACCCGAAGTTAAGCCATCTCGAAAACTTCATAAGTCATGAGCTTATGTTTGTGGTCATATTGGCTCTTTTGACGAGATTGGGCTATTCTCAATTTCTCACGAATAATGCGCCATTTCTCCCAATCCACACCAAAAGAGATGACAGAAGCTCGGAGCATATCGTCCAGAATTTGATTGACTCGTTCTACTTGACCACTTGATTGAGGGTGGAAGGCGGTGCTAAAAGAGAGACGAGTTCCCATAGCATTTTGGAAACTTTTCCAAAATCGAGAGGTGAAGAGACTTCCATGGTCTGAGTTAATCTCCAATGGAACACCATGACGAGACACTATTCCGGAGATGTACAAATCAGCTAGCTGACTAGCAGTTATACTCTCACGAACAGGTAGGAAATGGGCTACTTTGGAAAGACGATCGACAACAACGATGTCGGCGTTATGGGAACGGGGGTCCCCAGACTTGCCTGCCTGCGGCTTACGGCGTGGCTTAAAGGGGGCCCAGCACGGCCCATCTTCATCAACACAAGACCCAAGACCCTCGCGAGGGGCCAAGCCTCGCGGGGCGGACGGCGCGGAGCTTGCTCAGGCACAACCTCATCAGGCTGGCTCACGAGGAGGTGGAGAGATCAAGGCGGGGTACCTCACGAGGTGCCCATGACGCAAGCCATGACGACCAGGGGTGCCAGGCGGGCGCCAGCCCGCGCGGTGTCCTCCTTTCCTCTTTGGTGCAAAGGGGGCAAGCGTAGGCGAGAGGATCAAGCAAAGGCATCTATTTCGGTGCAACGAGACCAAGACCAGTCCAACGGTGGGGAGGAGGTCATCATGGAGCCCAGGACGGCGTCACCACAGAACCGTTGGCAGGCGAGGACCAACTTTAGTCAGGATAAGTGTACCAGATGTTCCCCTTCAAAATGGCCAATTGTTGGCACCCTTCCCGCTCAATATTTGGGAAGTGGCCCATGGCCTTTGCCTATAAGTAGGACTAGCCACCCCCAGGGGAGAAGAGAGGACCGGGCAATCCAGAACCTGGGCAAGCAAAGAATCGGTAAGAGAGAGAGAGAGAAGGGCGGCTGAACTCCTCCTAGTAGTTCATTGCCCGAGCCACGAGCAGACCCTCGCGAGGCTGTTCTTCCTTGTATTGTTCATCATCATCATCAGCCCAAGAGGCAATCCACCACACCACAAACTAGAGTAGGGTATTACACCACAATGGTGGCCCGAACTAGTATAAACCCTATGTCTCTTGTGTTGTTCTTTCAGTAGTTTAGATCTTTGCGAGACGGAGAGGTAGAGGGCGTAATCTCCGCGCGCACCCCAGAGTTCAAACCTCATGGGTCTGTCGGAACCCGAAATCCGACATTTGGCGCGGCAGGTAGGGGTGTGCCGGAATTTGTCTTCCGCCGCTCCGCTCTCCTCCGACCGTCGCGTCCATGTCCGACGCTCGTCGGGCCCGCGCCGAGCGCCAGGCCGCCATCGCTTCCCGCGTCGCCCAGACTGCACCCGTCGGCGGGCATCCTCGTCATTCCCCGTCACCCGCCGCCAACGCCGCCACCGGCCCGGCGGGGAACGAGCAGCAAGCGTCGTCTCAGCATCTGTCCGTGTGGCAAGACGGGCGCACCGCTACACCAACACCCCCAGTCATCACGGCCCTCCTAGGCGGCTCGCAGGCGCCGCCCACAAGTTGCCACATCAAGCCGTTTGTTCGCCGGGTCAGCGCCGTTTCCGCGCGGCAGGGGGCTCCCCCGGACCGGGCGGCACACAAGGCCGGCCTGACCTTCAGCTCGGAGGACCACCCCTCCAACTCGGCTAGCTCGGGCGCGCTCCCCATGTTGTGCACCCCCACCATCTGCCACGTGGCCGTCACCAGAACTCTCATCGATGGTGGCGCGGGCCTCAGCGTGCTTTCGGTTGAGGCCTTCAATCTCCTCCGCATACCCCTGGAACGGCTGCAACCCAGCCGGCCCTTCTCAGGCGTTGGGGACGGATCATCCAGCTCCTTGGGACAGATCCGGCTCCCAGTAACCTTCGGCATCTACGACAACTTCCGCACGGAGATGGTCGACTTCGACATCGCCCCCATCGACCTCCCCTACAATGCCATCCTCGGCTACCCAGCGCTGGCCCAGTTCATGACCGCCACGCACCCGGCGTACAACCTGATGAAGATACCCGGGAGCAGTGGTGTCCTCACCGTGCACGGGGACACCGGGGACCCGCTGCGGGTGCTCAAGCTCGCCTTCAAGACGGAGGCATCGGCACAGCCCGCCGACTCAGGGACCCCCGAGCCCAAGGGGGCTACGCCCGCCAAGAAGAAGAAGTTGTTCACCCAGGACAGGGCAGAAACCAAGCAGATACATGTCGACGAGGACGGGTCCTCCAGTGCCACCTTCACCATAGGCGCCAACCTCGAGCCCGAGTAGGAGGAGGCCCTAATCAGGTTCCTGCACACAAACAAGAAGGTAATCACTTGGGAGCCTGATCAGTTGGCAGGGATCCCCAGGAGCGTAATCGAGCATCACCTCAATGTGTGCCCAAACGTGCGCCCCGTGAAGCAGAAGGCAAGGCGGCAGTCCATAGAAAAGCAGGCCTTCATCGTCCAAGAAACCCGCAAGTTGGAAGCCGCTGGGGTCATTCGCGAGGTCCGATACCCGGATTGGTTGGCCAACCCTGTCGTTGTGCCCAAGAAGGGAGGGAAGGAGCGCATGTGTGTCGACTTCACCAACCTCAACAAGGCATGTCCGCAAGATCCGTTCCCGCTCCCCCGCATCGACCAGATCGTCGATTCCACCGCAGAGTGTGACCTGTTATGTTTCCTGGATGCCTTCTCCGGGTATCACCAGATCAAGATGGCGGTGGAAGACGTCGAGAAGACAGCCTTCCTAACCCCGTGCGGGGTATAATGCTACACGTGCATGCCATTTGGGCTGCGTAACGCAGGGGCGACCTTTCAGCGGCTGATGCACATCACCTTGGGCCCGCAGCTCGGGAAGAATGTCGAAGCTTACGTTGATGACATTGTGGTGAAGTCTCGGGAGGCCAAGACCCTGATACAAGACCTGGAGGAAACCTTTGCGAGCCTCGACGCAGTGAACCTGCGGCTCAACCCAGAGAAGTGTGTGTTCGGGGTCCCCTCAGGAAAGCTCTTGGGTTTCCTCGTATCCCATCGAGGCATCGAGGCTAACCCGGAGAAGGTCAAGGCGGTCGAGGACATGAGCCCGCCAAAGACCCTCAGAGAAATGCAGAAGCTCACTAGACGCGTGACCGCGCTAGGGCGCTTCATCTCCAGACTGGGGGAGCGGGCGCTGCCTTTCTTCCGGCTAATGAAGAAAAAGGGGCCCTTTGAATGGACTGAAGAGGCATACAAGGCGTTTCGAGATCTCAAGAGATACCTGACCAGTCCCCCAGTTATGGTGGCTCCGCGTCCTCAAGAGCCCCTGGTGCTCTACCTCGCCGCCACTCCCTCTCTGCCAGCGCAGCCCTGGTGGCAGTTAGGGAGGAGCGCCAAATCAGAACCACAGCAGCAACCCGAGACAAGGCAAAACAGGAACAAGGAAGGCCCACAGAAACCGCTACCGCGGTTGAGGAAGATCAGCCGCCAAAGAGTGTGCCGGAAGCGGGAGGGGCCACTCACCTGGATGGTCCAACTCCAGAGGCCTCGTCACCTCGCGAGGCGCCCTTGCCTCCGGAGGGCGCCGCGAGCACTAATGCCCTCAGCCTTGTTGAGCACCCGGTATACTTCGTCAGCACGGTGTTACGGGACGCAAGGGCCCGGTACCCCATGCCTCAGAAGCTCCTCCTCGCGCTACTGGTGGCCTCGCGCAAGCTGCGGCACTATTTCCAGGGTCACCCCATCAAGGTCGTCTCGTCATATCCCTTGGAGAGAGTGCTCAGGAGCCCTAACTCAGCCGGAAGGGTCATTGAGTGGAACATAGAACTGTAGGCGTTTCAGCTCGAGTTCAGCACAACCTGGGTTATCAAGGGAGCAACATTGGAAGATTTCGTGGCAGAATGGACGGAGGCACCAGGCCTCAAGGACGACGAGGATCGGTCCCTCTCCCCAGGGAGCGAGGCGCCAGAAGGCTGGGTCATGTACTTCGATGGGGCATTCTCCAGGCACGGCGCAGGGGCTGGGGCGGTGCTGGTGTCGCCCACCCAGGACAAGCTCTACTACGCTGTGCAGCTCTGTTTCCAGCAGGGCGAAAAGGTCTCCAACAACATAGCGGAGTATGAAGGTTTGATAGCGGGCTTGAAGGCCGCAGCCGCCCTGGGGGTGAAGCGCCTCACCATCAAGGGCGATTCGCAGCTCCTTGTCAATTTCTCCAACAAGGTATACGAGCCAAAAGACGAGCACATGGAGGCCTACCTAGCAGAGGTTCGCAGGATGGAGAAGCAGTTCTGGGGACTGGAGTTGAAGCACGTGCCCCGTGGCACCAACCAAGAGGCTGATAACATCGCTAGGCGGGCGTCCAGGCGGTTGCCTCAGGAGCCTGGCGTCTTCGAGGAGCGGCTCTTCAAGCCCTCGGCCCTGCCGTCATTGTCAAACACGGCTCAGCCGCGAGAGGAACTTCCCCAGCCACCTGCCTCGGGAGCCCCGGTCTGCGGCCCAGGTTCAGGAGCACGCCTGCTCCTGACGATGGAACCACAGGAGGGGTGCTGGATCACAGAGCTCCGGAGTTATCTGACACAAGGGACCCTGCCGGAAAAGGAGGAGGAAGCGGAGTGTGTGGCACGGCAGGCCACAGCATACTGCATCAGGGATGGAGAGCTCTACCGGAGGCGACCGAACGATGTATCCCTACGCTGCATCTCCAGGGAGGAACGAAAGGAACTGCTAGAGGACATACACAGCGGAGACTGTGGACACCATTCGTCATCAGGGACCCTTGTTGGTAAGGCATTCCACAGTGGGTTCTACTGGCCCACCGCACTCAACGACGCTGCCGAACTGGTGAAGGCTTGTGAGGCCTGCCAATTTCACGCCAAGCAGATCCATCAGCCCGTAGGAGGCCTGCAGACTATACCCCTTTTGTGGCCGTTCGCAATCTGGGGGCTGGACATACTGGGCCCGTTTCCTCGGGCGCCAGGGGGCTACTGTAGGATCTAGAAGTAGGTGTGTCTAGAGGGGGGGTGATTAGACACTTAGTGCTAAAGTTGCAATTTTTAAACTTTTTCGGTTTGAGTGGAGTTTTAGGCACAATTTGAACATACACAATACATATCAAGCAAGCATGCAAAGAGTATATGAGCAGCGGAAAGTAAAGCATGCAACTTGCAAGAATGTAAAGGGAAGGGTTTGGAGAATTCAAACGCAATTGGAGACAAGGATGTTTTTTCCGTGGTTCGGATAGGTGGTGCTATCCTACATCCACGTTGATGGAGAATTCAACCCACGAAGGGCAATGGTTGCGCGAGTCCATGGAGGGCTCCACCAACGAAGGGTCCACGAAGAAGCAACCTTGTCTATCCCACCATGGCCATCGCCCACGAAGGACTTGCCTCACTACCGGTAGATCTTCATGAAGTATACGATCTCCTTGCCCTTACAAACTACTTGGTTCAACTCCACAATCTTGTCGGAGGCTCCCAAGTGACACCTAGCCAATCAAGGAGACACCACCCTCCAAGAAGTAACAAATGGTGTGTTGATGATGAACTCCTTGATCTTGTGCTTCAAATGATAGTCTCCCCAACACTCAACTCTCTCTCACAGGATTTGGATTTGGTGGAAAGAATATTTGAGTGGAAAGCAACTTGGGGAAGGCTAGAGATCAAGATTCATATGGTAGGAATGGAATATCTTGGCCTCAACACAAGAGTAGGTGGTTCTCTCTCAGAACATATGAGTTGGAAGTGTAGATGTGTTCTGATGGCTCTCTCCACGAATGAAGAGGAGGTGGAGGGGTATATATAGCCTCCACACAAAATCCAACCGTTACACACAATTTACCAATCTCGGTGGGACCGAATCAACAAACTCGGTCGGACCGAAATAGTAAACCTAGTGACCATTAGAGATTTTCGGTGGGACTGACGTGCAACTCGGTAGGACCGATATGGTTAGGGTTAGGGCATAGCGTAATCTCGGTGAGACCGATTACACAAACTTGGTGAGACCGATTTTGGTAATTAGCTAACCAGAGAGTTGGTCAGGCAAACTCGGTGTGACCGATTACTAAACTCGGTTGGACCGATTTTGGTAATAAGTTAACCAAAGAGTTTGCATTGTAATCTCGGTAGTACCGATTGCTTAAATTCGGTGAGACCGATTTTGATAGTGGACATACACAGTGAGATTGCAATCCCATCTCGGTGAGACCGAGATCCCTATCGGTAGAACCGATTTGCTAGGGTTTGGCAGTGGCTTATGACATGTGAAACTCGGTGGCGCCGGATAGAAAGAATCGGTAGGACCGAGTTTGACTTTGGGTTTAGGTCATATGTGGAAGTGGGAAAGTAGCTGAGGGTTTTTGGAGCATATCATTAAGCACATGAAGCAAGACGCTCATTAAGCAACACCTCATCCCTCCTTGATAGTATTGGCTTTTCCTATAGACTCAATGTGATCTTGGATCACTAAAATGTAAAATGAAGAGTCTTGAGCTTGAAGCTTTAGCCAATCCTTGGTCCTTAGCATCTTGAAGGAGTTCCCACAACATTTAGTACATGCCACTCCATTGTTGAACTTATCTAAAACATGCTAGATAGAAACGTTAGTCCAACAAGAGATATGTTGACATTAATTACCAAAACCACCTGGGGAGCACTTGTGCTTTCAATCTCCCCCTTTTTGGTAATTGATGGCAACATACATCAAAGCTTTAGATAAAGATACAAAGAATAACAAGTAAAGCTTTGGTAGGACATGTAACAAACATAGGCTCCCCCTACATGTATGCAATCATGTGAATATAAAATATAGAAGCATGTGAGAGCATAATCATGACAGAGTAGGCAATGTGTTACATGTATCTTGGCCATATGCATCAGAGCAAAAGATTATTAAGAGAAATACCTTCATGCTTATGAGTCCTTCTTGCAAACAGTATGTACATAAGCAAGAATTCCTCATACTCATGATTTTGATGCATATACTTACCTTGTAGTTTTGAGTTGGCTTAGGATGGAATGAACCTGCACAAACAAGGTTAGATAACACAGATACATCCACTAGCCAGAGCAAACAAACGAAACCACAAGAATACCAAGACTGGGATAACATGTAGATAGTGAGTACAAGGTTCCACATTGGATTAGACATGTCCCCAAGAGTAAAGATATGCAAAGAATTTGAATGACTCTTTTCCCTTAGATGTCTTGCTCCCCCTGAATCTGACATGGGATATTGGGAGAAGATAGGTAACAGATAATCAGAGCTGAAAGATATGAATGAATAGAATTTAATGCAAATAAGCACATATGAACATGTCTTTCCCCCAAAAAGACATGTGGCATCTCTCCTCTTGAACATCAAGAATCTGGGATCCTTGAGTATCCTCTCCCCCTGGAGATCTCTTTCTCCCCCTTAATACTTTCACCTTTGTAGGTGATGAGCTTTGATGTGATCTCTCTCTCCCCCTTTGACATCAATTTCCAAGAAGGTTTTTCTAGAATCTGTCGAATGGGTTTGGTCCTTGAGACTCAGCACAAAGCAGTGGATAAAACTGTGATGCTTGTAGAGGATAAGATTCATTGAGTGGAGCTGGATCAGAAGAAATATAGAACAAGTGGCAAACTGTTTTTCCAATTGTGAAATCGGTGGCACCGAGTGGCATGTTTCGGTGGTACCGAGGGGATTCGGTTGGACCAAAAACTACAATTCGGTGAAACCAAGTTCATCACAGAGAAAACACTTGTCACCTCAGCTCACTAGTCAAATAAGATCTCACAAAGATTTGCAATGAATTAACTGAAAGATTTGCAAGGAATTGGATGCAGAAATATGCAGAACAAGAATCAAAAAGAAAAGAATGAAAGTTCTAGATGAAGTTTTTTTGTTTGAAAAAGAGGGAAACAAATATGCAAGGGATAAATGCAATAACACAGAAAAGAACACAAGAGAACTTCAGCTAGAATTGGGCGGTGACATAGTCACCTATGTTAGAGTATATTGACTTAGGAGTCAAGTGAGAACACTTGATCATAGGTCATACTCATCGTTTAAGCTCAAAATGGGGTTACCATTTTTCATTTAAGCATCTTGATGTATTCTCATATTGTTGAGTTGCTTTGACTCATGACTTGGAGTAAAGCTTCTCTAAGATGGAATATCATACCTTGGGTGGTGGTGTGGGTCTTGCTCATGTAGTGGAACTCGTGTGGGTGCTCAAGGTTGATGTAGCTCATCAAGAGTTGGGAGCACCACTTGGAATTTGAGTTCATCTACCTACATGGGTTAGTTCTTGCAAGGAAAAGCACTTGTATATCCAAAAATGACAATTATGAAGCTCAACATAGAATTTGTCAAAGGATATGTTCGAATGGTTTCGTGCTTCCTTGTCGTCAACCACCGTTGTGTAGAGACTTGGTGATGTAGAGATTGCTCAAGATGTGAGTAAGTTGCAATCTCATAGAATTAGATTCAACCAAGTGCCTACATGGGTTAGATAACATGCAACGTACAAAATATATCCAAGACACAAGATAGTCAACATTAGAGATATATCATGGATTAGTCATAAGCTCATGTGTTGCATGTATCCAATGGAGTTTCTACTCCAAATTTGAAGCATCAATAATGTTCAATTCTCCTCTCAACCTGCAAAACACTTTCTCATCAAGTGGTTTAGTGAATATATCCGCTAATTGCTTATCGGTGCGAACATGCTTAAGATCAATGTCACCCTTAGCAACATGATCTCGAATGAAATTTATGACGAACTTCAATATGCTTAGTTCGAGAATGTTGTACAGGATTATGACCAATTTTGATAGCACTTTCATTGTCACAAAGCAGTGGAACATGTTTCACATAGACCCCATAATCTTTAAGAGTTTGGGTCATCCAAAGTAATTGATCACAACATGAACCAGCGGCAATGTATTCCGCTTCAGCGGTGGATAAGGATACCGAGTTTTGTTTCTTGGAAGACCAAGACACAAGAGATCTACCAAGAAATTGACAAGTACCCGAAGTGGACTTTCTATCAACCTTGTCTCCGGCATAATCCAAGTCGGAATAGCCAACAAGATCAAAAGAGGACCTCTTAGGATACCAAATGCCAAAATTTGGTGTATGAATTAGGTATCTCACTATCCTTTTCACGGCCTTAAGATGACATTCTTTAGGAGCAGCTTGATATTGTGCACACATGCACACACTTAGCATAATGTCGGGACGTGAAGCACAGAGGTATAACAATGAACCAATCATAGAGCGATAAACCTTTTGATCAACCGGTTCACCATCTTTGGTCAAATCAAGATGTCCACTAGTAGGCATGGGTGTAGGCATACCTTTGCATTCTTGCATATTGAACTTGTTGAATAAGTCCCTGGTGTACTTTGTTTGAGAGACAAATGTACCTTCCTTAGTTTGCTTGATTTGCAAACCGAGGAAGAATTTGAGTTCACTCATCATAGACATCTGAAACTTCTCCGACATAAGCTTTCCAAACTTTTCACTAAAAAGAGGGTTAGTTGATCCAAATATGATATCATCAACATAAATTTGGCATACAAATACTTCTCCATTAACCCTTTTAGTAAAAAGTGTGGAATCAATTTTTCCAATTTCAAAACCACTTGCAATAAGGAACTTGGTCAAGCATTTATACCATGCTCTAGGAGCTTGTTTAAGACCATAAAGGGCTTTGTGAAGTTTGTAAACATGATTTGGTTTCTTAGGATTGACAAATCCGGGAGGTTGTTTGACATAAACTTCCTCCTCTATTTCACCATTTAGAAAAGCACTTTTAATGTCCATTTGGTATAAGGTGATATTATGGTGATTAGCATAGGCAAGTAAGATGCGAATGGACTCAAGTCTAGCAACGGGAGCATATGTCTCACCATAGTCCATACCTTCGACTTGTGTGTACCCTTGGGCGACGAGACGTGCCTTGTTGCGAACCACTTGTCCATCTTCATCTTACTTGTTGCGAAACACCATTTGGTACCAATGATGTTGTGGTTGTTGTCGGGCTTCTCAACCAATGTCCAAACTTGGTTTCTCTCAAAGTTGTGTAGCTCTTCATGCATAGCGTTTATCCAGTCCGGATCTTCCAATGCTTCCTCAACCTTCATAGGTTCAATGCTAGAGATGAATGAGTAGTTTTCACAAAAGTTAGCTAAACGAGTTTTTGAGCGAGTAATTCTCCCAGTTTGAATATCATTGTAGATTTGCTCGACGGGATGATCTTTGGAAATTCTTTCTCGAACTCGTGAAAGCTTTTGCTTGGGTCTTCGTTGAACATCTTCTTCATCTTGCTCTTGTTCTTGGTCGTCTTCATTGTTGACGTTGTCGTTCTCTTTTTGTGGTGGAGAAGGAGGTTGTTGATGTTCATCTTGATGCATTTCCTCGTTTTCTTCATCTTGGTGTGTCCCACATGTGGATGCCTCCGTGTCGATTCTTGGTTCACCTAGTCGTGAAGTAGAGGCTTCCACATGGACGGATGAAGTACTCTCCTTCACCTCCGTTGGACGAACTTTGCCAATGGACAAGTCTTGGATTGCTTATAAAGGGTCTTTGTCTCCTACATCAATTGGCAATTGCTCTACTTGTGAGCCGTTAGATTCATCAAACTTCACATCTACCGTCTCTTCAACCTTTCGGGTGAAATTGTTGTAGACACGGTAAGTGTGAGAGTTTGAGCCATAACCAAGTAGGAAACCTTCATGAGACTTAGGAGCAAACTTTGAACGACGATGCTTATCAAGAATGTAGCATTTTGAGCCGAATACTCGAAAGTATCCAACTTGGGGTTTGTTACCGGTGAGGAGCTCGTATGCCGTCTTGCCGAGTAGCTTGTGAAGATACAAGCGATTTGTTGCATGACAAGCTGTCTCAACCGCTTCTGCCCAAAAGTGCTTCGGTGTCTTGTACTCATCAAGCATCGTTCTCGCCATTTCGATGAGCATCTGGTTCTTCCTCTCAACAACTCCATTTTGTTGAGGTGTTTACATAGCCGAGAACTCGTGTGAAATCCCTTCTTCGTCAAGAAAGGTGTCCACATTTGCGTTCTTGAACTCCGTTCCGTTGTCACTCCGAACCTTCTTGATCTTCACGTCAAACTTATTTTGGGCCTTCCTAGCGAAGTTTTTGAAGATCTTTTGGACCTGCGATTTATCATCAAGAAAGAACACCCACGTAAATCTTGAAAAATCATCGACTATAATTAGACCAAAAGAATTTCCACCAAGACTCTTGTAGGCATTGGGACCAAATAGATCCATATGAAGTAGCTCGAGTGGCCTCCTTGTGGTCATGATGTTCTTCACGGGATGCCTTCCTCCAACCTGTTTACCTGCTTGAGAAGCACTGCAAAGTATATCCTTATCAAATATGACATCGTTAACTCCAAGGATATGATTTCCTTTAATAAGCTTGTCAAGGTTTCTCATGCCAACGTGACCTAGTCGTCTATGCCACAACCAACCTTTTGAGGATTTAGCGATAAAGCAAGTTTTAGGTTGTGCCTTTTTAGAGAAATTGACAATGTAAAGGTCACCTCTACGTATACCGGTAAAAACCATTTTATGATTGTCTCGACGAAACACTTGGCAATCTACCTCAGTAAATAGGACATTCAAACCGAAATCAGCAAGTCTAGATACTGAAAGTAAGTTGTAGCCAAGAGATTCAACGAGCATGACATTTTGAATGGAGCTATCGTGTGAGATGGCCACCTTACCAAGGCCAACCACCTTACCCTTTGAATTATCACCAAAAGTGACATATTTTCGAGGACCGTCATTTCCAGCAAGCTCACAGAACATCTCTTCGTCTCCGATCATATGATCAGTACATCCACTGTCGAGAACCCATTCCTTTCCTCCTGACACATATTCCTGAAGATTAGCCATAAGACCAAAGTGTCTCATTGTATCATCAAGATCGAAGTCACTATCATCATTCTCATCGTAGTATCCATGTTCAACATGATCTTGTGACTCATCATTTCCTAGATAGAGTGATTCATTAGATAAATGATCATCAAAGTGGTCACTTTTATGAATTCTTATAGCTTCGGATATAATATCACTAATGATTCCAACATTTCCTTTAGCATTCATGAGATTAGTAAGCTCAAATAGACAATCACCAAAACTAGGTTCACTAGAGTTCATTTTACTCAAGGCAATAGATTTATGGAGAATTTCATCCAAATTTTTCAAGGAATAATCGGGGAATCGTTCCTCAAGAAATTTCCATATAGTATAGGCACAATTAAGAGTAGGTAAACTAGCAATCAAGTTTTTGGGCAATCCTCTAATGATGAGCTCAACGGTTCTAAGATTGTGAATCATGTCAATATCTTCATCTAGGGTGGGATGCATAGGATCAACATGAGGAGCACAAGGACTAGCAATATACTTGTTCAAATGATATTGATTGAAAATTACAAGCATCTCATTTTTCCACTCATGAAAATACTCTCCATCCAGAATAGGCACTCTATGTCTAAGACTCCCTAAAGTAGACACATCCATCTTCCTCCAATGGTGATTAAACCAAGGCAATGGAGACCACAGCTCTGATACCACTTGTAGGATCTAGAAGTAGATGTGTCTAGAGGGGGGGGTGATTAGACACTTAGCGCTAAAGTTGCAATTTTTAAACTTTTTCGGTTTGAGTGGAGTTTTAGGCACAATTTCAACATACACAATACATATGAAGCAAGCATGCAAAGAGTATATGAGCAGCGGAAAGTCAAGCATGCAAAGAGTATATGAGCAGTGGAAAGTAAAGCATGCAACTTGCAAGAATGTAAAGGGAAGGGTTTGGAGAATTCAAACACAATTGGAGACAAGGATGTTTTTTCCGTGGTTCGGATAGGTGGTGCTATCCTACATCCACGTTGATGGAGACTTCAACCCACGAACGGTAACGGTTGCGCGAGTCCACGGAGGGCTCCACCCACGAAGGGTCCACGAAGAAGCAACCTTGTCTATCCCACCGTGGCCATCGCCCACGAAGGACTTGCCTCACTAGCGGTAGATCTTCACGAAGTAGACGATCTCCTTGCCCTTACAAACTCCTTGGTTCAACTCCACAATCTTGTCGGAGGCTCCCAAGTGACACCTAGCCAATCTAGGAGACACCACTCTCCAAGAAGTAACAAATGGTGTGTTGATGATGAACTCCTTGCTCTTGTGCTTCAAATGATAGTCCCCCCAACACTCAACTCTCTCTCACAGGATTTGGATTTGGTGGAAAGAAGATTTGAGTGGAAAGCAACTTGGGGAAGGCTAGAGATCAAGATTCATATGGTAGGAATGGAATATCTTGGCCTCAACACAAGAGTAGGTGGTTCTCTCTCAGAACATATGAGTTGGAAGTGTAGATGTGTTCTGATGGCTCTCTCCACGAATGAAGAGGAGGTGGAGGGGTATATATAGCCTCCACACAAAATCCAACCGTTACACACAATTTACCAATCTCGGTGGGACCGAATCAACAAACTCGGTCGGACCGAAATAGTAAACCTAGTGACCCTTAGAGATTTTCGGTGGGACTGACATGCAACTCGGTAGGACCGATATGGTTAGGGTTAGGGCATAACCTAATCTTGGTGAGACCGATTACACAAACTCGGTGAGACCGATTTTGGTAATTAGCTAACCAGAGAGTTGGTCAGGCAAACTCGGTGTGACCGATTACTAAACTCGGTTGGACCGATTTTGGTAATAAGTTAACGAGAGAGTTTGCATTGTAATCTCGGTAGTACCGATTGCCTAAATTCGGTGAGACCGATTTTGATAGTGGACATACATAGTGAGATTGCAATCCCATCTCGATGAGACCGAGATCCCTATCGGTAGAACCGATTTGCTAGGGTTTGGCAGTGGCTTATGACATGTGAAACTCGGTGGCGCCGGATAGAAAGAATCGGTAGGACCGAGTTTGACTTTGGGTTTAGGTCATATGTGGAAGTGGGAAAGTAGCTGAGGGTTTTTGGAGCATATCATTAAACAGATGTAGCAAGAGGCTCATTAAGCAACACCTCATCCCTCCTTGATAGTATTGGCTTTTCCTATAGACTCAATGTGATCTTGGATCACTAAAATGTAAAATGAAGAGTCTTGAGCTTGAAGCTTTAGCCAATCCTTGGTCCTTAGCATCTTGAAGGAGTTCCCACAACCTTTAGTCCATGCCACTCCATTGTTGAACTTATCTGAAACATGCTAGATAGAAACGTTAGTCCAACAAGAGATATGTTGACATTAATTACCAAAACCACCTGGGGAGCACTTGTGCTTTCAGCTGCCGCAACCTCTACGTCGCCGTGGACAAGTTCACCAAGTGGGCAGAAGTAGAGGTCGTCCGCACCATCCCTGCGGGCTCCGCTGTCAAGTTCATCAGGGGCATCGTGAGCCGGTTCGGGGTGCCGAACCGCATCATTACAGACAACGGTTCGCAGTTCACCAGTAACCTCTTCAAAACATAATGTGCTAACCTTGGAACGCAGATATGCTACGCTTCGGTGGCGCACCCGCGAAGCAACGGCCAGGCCGAACGAGCCAACGCGAAGGTCCTGATGGGCCTCAAGACCAGGACGTTCAAGAAGAACCTGTAGGCCTGTGGCAAAGGTTGGTACGATGAGCTTCAATCCGTGTTGTGGTCCATCCGCACAACCGCGATCAAGCCGACTGGAGAGACCCCGTTCTTCCTGGTCTACGGAGCCGAAGCAGTCCTCCCTCACGAGGTCAGACGTCGCTACGCACGGGTCTTGGCGTTCGACGAGGCGCAGCAGGACGCCATGTAGGGGATGGACCTCGTGCTGGGGGAGGAACGCCGCCGAGAAGCCGCGCTACGAGCTGCGAGGTACCAACAGGCACTACGACGATATCACTGCCGCAACATCCGCCCCAGAACTCTCGAGGTAGGAGACCTCGTGCTCAGGCGGGTTCTCTCCAGGGAGGGGCTGCACAAGCTCTCTCCCATGTGGGAGGGCCCGTTCAAGGTTGTTCATGTTTCCAGGCCTGGCTCCGCGCGCTTGGAGACTCAGGAGGGGGAGCCGATCCAGAACGCATGGAACATCCAGCATCTCCGCAGGTTCTACCCCTAGAAGGCCCGGAGCCTGTGAAGAAGGCCCAGAGCCTGTGAAGAAGGCGAACGCCTGTGAAGATGATCCTTTTTGGAGAAGGCCCAGAGCCTGTGAAGAAGGCGAACGCCTGTGAAGATTATCCTTTTTGGAGAAGGCCCAGAGCCTGTGAAGAAGGCGAACGTCTTTGAAGATGATCCTTTTTGGAGAAGGCCCAGAGCCTGTGAAGAAGGCGAACGCCTGTGAAGATGCTCCTTTTTGGAGAAGGCCTAGAGCCTGTGAAGAAGGTGAACGCCTGTGAAGATGATCCTTTTTGGAGAAGGCCCAGAGCCTGTGAAGAAGACGAACGCCTGTGAAGATGATCCTTTTTGGAGAAGGCCTAGAGCCTGTGAAGAAGGTGAACGCCTGTGAAGATGATCCTTTTTGGAGAAGGCCCAGAGCCTGTGAAGAAGACGAACGCCTGTGAAGATGATCCTTTTTGGAGAAGGCCCAGAGCCTGTGAAGAAGGCGAACGCCTGTGAATATTATCCTTTTTGGAGAAGGCCCGGAGCCTGTGAAGAAGGCGAGTGCCTGTGAAGCTGTCGCGTCTTGGAAAAGGCCCGGAGCCTGTGAAGAGGGCAAATGCCCGTGAAGCTCGTTTCCCCTAAGAAGAAAGGCCTGGAGCCAGTGAAGAAGGCCAACACCTGTGAAGCTCGGCGCCCGTGACACTCTCACGTAATAATGAGTTGGGGCGGTACACGCCCCGGAGTCTCGGGAGCGCCGGCCTCAGGCCCTGGGGCTCCCTCCCACGCTCAGTGGCAGCACTTAGCTCCGCGCTGGTGAGAAGACGTCGAAGACTAGATTAGGTGCCATACACGGCTTTTTCATTTGCTTTCCGCAGTTGGCTTGTTTGTTCGCATTTGAAGTCTTATTGAAAATATTGCCGTCGTTGGTTTGTGGTTCGTCGATTTTTACTCCCCCGCTTTGATTTATCTTATGCAAGGCCTCGCGAGGAAGGATAGCCGAGAGCCCTCGTGAGTGTTCCTGTTCTAGTCGTTCGAAGGTTTCACGACCTGGGCCCATTACAGGAGCACCCCTCCAGTCCGTGCCCCTCGGGCACCGCAACACACACACAGGGCCTGGGTCGGTCGCCCCCCCTACGGATGGGGCCGGGAACTATCTACGTGCAGACACACAGCCGAAGGGCACGAAAACGGAACCGAGGCAATGGTTAACAGCAACAACCCCGAACACGCCCCCGCGGGGATCCACGCAACTGTTTTCTTTTACGCAGGAAACAAAAGGAAAGGAAAGGACAAGTCCGGCGCGGCTCGCCTCACACCGGCCTGCGGAGGAGACTCGGGCTGCCTCCGGGGCTCAATCAGACTCCCTCTGCCTCCGGGGCTCAAGCAGACTCCCTCTCGCGCTTCACCAGGGCGCGACGGCGGGCGGACGTAATGCCGCCTCCCAAGAAGGCGCGACGGCGAGGGGGCTGACTGCGGCCACCGCTGGAAGAGTCGCTTGAAGAAGAGTCGATGAAGCTTGGGGAGCCTTGAGCGCCGCCAACCAGACGGGCACTGTCTCCTCCATCGTCGTCGGGGCTAGGTCCCCGGCCGCGGTCGTCGTCCTCAGGGCAACACCCTGCGCGGCGACCATCTTCCCCAAACACCCTCACGTAGAGGGTGGCATCGCCGTGAAACCTAAAGTGAAGAGTGCACCGGCGCCCCAGGCCGCGAGCACGGGCGAACGCCTGCCAACCATGGGTCAAGGTCAAGCTCCCAGTGGCGGAGACCTCCGTTGCAGCCCATGAGGCCCGACTGCGGCAGCCGTCCGCTTGAAGCCAGAGGCCGCCCGGGGCACCGGCCGGGAGCTCGCCAAGGAGGAAGCGAGGCAGTTGGAGCCGGGCGCTAGTCGGCTCCGCCGATCACACGACAAACTCCGGCAGCACCTCCGCAACGCGAAAGCGCAGCCTGGGGGAGCGCGCGACCAAAGCGCGTCCCCCGACCATAGAAGCTCGCCCATCATCACGCTGAGAACCATCTCCACGGCCGTGGGAAGCTACCGTGGCGGCCACGGGATGCTTCCGAGGGCGCCCTCGGCCGCGCTTGGGCGGCGGGGGGGGGGGGGGGAGGCAGGCTCAACCTGGCGGGCCTTCCCCTTCTCTGCAGCCGAGAACCTCCTCGACGGAGCCATGGAGAAGAAGGAGAAGCAAGGAGAGATGGACTAGAAGGGCACGCGCAGTGCCGTACTTATAGCCGATGAAGGCCAACCGTCGGCCTCCACGATCACAGGTAATCATGACATGATCTGCATGCAGGGACTTGTCCAATTCGCGCGATCACCGAGGCGTCGTGGGGAAGCGGAGACGCCCACGTCCCATCAACCGCCACGCGGCGCTCAAGGCCGCAGGCTGTTAGGGTCCGCAGCGCTTCGCCCTTGCCCTTTCACCCCTCAGCACGGCCAAGTCCGTGCGTGCCTCGGGCCCGGGGGCTACTGTCGGCGTTCTGGGAACGGGGGTCCCCAGACTTGCCTGCCCGTGGCCTGCAGCGTGGCTTAAAGGGGGCCCAGCACGGCCCATCTTCATCAACACAAGACCCAAGACCCTCGCGAGGGGCCAAGCCTCGCGGGGCGGACGGCGCGGAGCTTCTTCAGGCGCAGCCTCATCAGACTGGCTCACGAGGAGGCAGAGAGATCAAGGCGGGGTACCTCACGAGGTGCCCATGGCACAAGCCATGACGACTAGGGGTGCCGGGCGAGCGCCAGCCCGCGCGGTGTCCTCCTTTCCTCTTTGGTGCAAAGGGGGCAAGCGCAGGCAAGAGGATCAAGCAAAGGCATCCATTTCGGTGAAACGAGACCAAGACCAGTCCAATGGTGGGTAGGAGGTCATCGTGGAGCCCAGGACGGTGTCACCATAGAACCTTTGGCAGGCGAGGACCAACTTTAGTCAGGATAAGTGTACCAGATGTTCCCCTTCAAAATGGCCAATTGTTGGCGCCCTTCCCGCTCAATATTTGGGAAGAGGCCCATGGCCTTTGCCTATAAATAGGACTAGCCACCCCCAGGGGAGAAGAGAGGACCGGGCAATCCAGAACCTGGGCAAGCAAAGAATCAGTAAGAGAGAGAGAGAGAGAGAGAAGGGCGGATGAACTCCTCCTAGTAGTTCATCGCCCTAGCCACGAGCAGACCCTCGCGAGGCTGTTCTTCCTTGTATTGTTCATCATCATCATCAGCCCAAGAGACAATCCACCACACCACAAACTAGAGTAGGGTATTACACCACAATGGTGGCCCGAACTAGTATAAACCTTGTGTCTCTTGTGCTGTTCTTTCAGAAGTTTAGATATTTGCGAGACGGAGAGGTAGAGGGCGTAATCTCCGCGCGCACCCCAGAGTTCGAACCTCATGGGTCTGCCGGAACCCGAAATCCGACAAACGAAGATAGCATTATTCCCTCTCTTGGTCCTGGGAAACCCGGTAATGAAATCCATACCGATTTTATCCCTTTTCCATTCAGGAATAGCCAAAGGTTGAAGGGTGCCAGTAGGCTGTTGATACTCCGCTTTAACATGGCGATAGACGTTGCAATTAGCAATGTATTGAGCGATTTCTCTCTTCATCCTAGTCCACCAAAATCTCTGGCGTAGGTCTTGATACATTTTAGTACTACCAGGATGAATGGTGAGAGGGGATTCATGAGCTTCCTTAAGGATCAACCGCCCCATGTTGCGTACCTTGGGAACCACTAGGCGGTCTCCAAAGAACACAACACCTTGATCATCAACAGAGAAACAATCCGCGACTCCTTTCTTGATGTTTCTCTTGATACGGGAGATTCCTGGATCTACCTTCTGTGCCTTGATGATCTGATCCGTAAGGTTAGGTTTCGCCAACATGGTGGAAAGGAATCCTCGAGGAACAATGTGGAGGTTAAGCTTACGAAATTCCTCGTGGAGAAGTGGTTGACTTGGTTGTAACATCAAGTTGTTACAATAAGATTTACGACTTAGTGCATCAGCCATGACATTGGCTTTGCCCGGGCTGTAAGTTATTCCTAAGTCGTAATCTATGATCAACTCGACCCAACGTCAGTGTCTGAGATTCAAATCCGGTTGGGTGAAGATGTATTTCAGACTTCAGTGATCGGTGTAAATTTCGCAACGATTACCGAGAAGGTAATGTCGCCATGTTTTGAGTGCATGGACTACAGCTGCAAGCTCTAGATCATGTGTGGGCTAGTTATCCTCATGTGGACGCAACTGTCGGGAAGCGTAGGCAATCACATGACGATCTCACAATAGATAACAAAGTCCTTGGAAAAATCTGGTGGTACGAGTACGGGAGCGGATGTTAGGCATCTTTTCCGTTCCTGGAAGCTGAACTCGCACTATGGGGTCCACTCGAACTTTTTATCTTTCTTGAGGAGTTCAGTTAGAGGTTTAGCAACCTTGGAGAAATAGTAAATAACATGACAATCTCACAATAGATGTGCGGAGTAGTGAATCCTAATGGGTAGAGTCATAGTAAATAGCCTGACAGTACCCTTGTGCCCCAGGGAGTGATGTTGGCATATAGCAGAAATCAGTGTTTCGAAGCAAGGCTGTTCTGGCTCGTATGATAGTCATCATCGAGTAAGCTGCGTCCTGCACGGACATCTCGATGGTAACCCCAAGTCCATAAGAGCAATGGAGGGGTTTAGTAGCTCCATGATAGGAAGGATATATCTTGACTGTGCAAAGGTATTGGCTTTGATTAAAGTCTCGAAACTGCTCCTCGATGGTATACTCAGGATACCATCAATAGCCTCTCTCGATCATCACTCGGACTAGCATGGCCGTGTGACTAGGTACATCGAGGCACCGAGTCAGACGAACCACTTGATTCTGGGAGTGGGTGGCCATCTGAAAGCACGAAATAATGCAAACGCATTAGAATTTTCTAGGATAAATCGGATAGCATAACGGCTATAAATGCTCAGAAAAAGATTTAAGACATTCACAACAGTTTGCAAAACCGCTCAACAACATCGTATCAAGGTTCTGGTTCAACTGACAACATACTAAAAGTAGTAGAAACTGAACTGAAGCTTGTAACCAACAATCCTATAAGTTACTACGGATTAGTAACACGTGAACCTGATAGAAAGAAGAGAGCCTTGTCCTTAATCCATGTAGAATGAGAAGAGAACGACTCAGATCAGAGGGCATAAGGTAAAGGAGTAAAAAGAGCCTTACGTCCCTCCCAAAATCAATTCCCCTACATATAACTAAAGCATTTCTAGACTCGACATCGACCAGTTTGGCTCAACGAACCTACAGGCAGTCCGGCTCTGATGTGAACGCTGTCAGGACCCCGATTCTAAGTTACACCGATCTAGCCTGTAACACCTCATATCACTTTATGGCCTCACGCACGGTATTCCCACGGGTGTCGCCTTACCATGGCCTGGGACCGTTTGCGCCATTTGGCTCACGTATATGATAGTGTCGCTAGCACCCATATGACAGAGAACACGGGCTGACATGGCTAGTCGTGAACCCAAAGCGACACTAACTTATGGGGACAGGCATACATGAATCAACATCGACCATGTCGGTCAGCAGCGTGTGAATCCGGGCTATAGCACTGGGCTAACAGGACTCCGGGAACCCGGGCTGTAGCAGGACTACTACGGCTCATGGAAGCACTATACTACATTTCCCCATAAGAGAGGCTGCCAAGGATAAACAACTAGATTGTCGCATCCCACACATACCAAGCATTTCAATCATACACACAATAAGCTCGATATGTGTAAATACAACATGGCATCACAACAAAACTCTACAACTCAAAGTACTTTATATAAAGGCTCCAGAGAGCCATGCATAACATGTTCATACAGATAGGGGTCAGATGACCCGACACTCAAGTCATACAAACATACAAGCACATGCGCAAGCAAACTAGTCTGTTTACAGACACTAGAAAGAGAGAAGGCTTGACGAAGCCTGTCCATCTACATAGGGCCCTTCACAAGCTCAGATCACCACCTAGGTGGCAAGTCACTCGTCAACATCGAGATCTACATAGAACCCATTGGAGGGGGCAGTGTTGTTGTCCGAAAACAGTAATTAAAGCAACATGAGTACAAAGGTACTCAACAAGTCTTACAACAGATCCTACTATACATGCACATTCTCAATAAGGTAGTGGAGTTATTGCAGCAAGCCAGCTTTGACTCTTGGCCAAGCTATCCTACGAGACACCACTTGTAAAATATTTTTTGCACACGAGTCCACTAATCGCCATCACAATACTCCACCGGGGATCCTCCCTCGTCATCCTACGAGAGGGCCATCCGCGGTACTCACACTTATCTTGAGTCTTTTAGTAGTAACCATTAACTTGTCTATGAACTGCATAAGCGACCAAGTAGTCCTTTACCGCGGACGCGGCTATTCGAATAGTTTTATACCCTGCAGGGGTGTACTTCTTCACACATGCTTTCACCACTTATCGTCGCTACACGACATGTACTCGGAAACCTTCAAGCGGAAGCCCAGCGTGGGTGTCGGCCGCGACCTAACTAAACACACGGGTCCCTAATCCAGGTTTATTGCCTATTCGGGTTCCATCAGCAAGGAACTACGGCCGGGCTATCCACAATGGCCCCAAACGATGTGTGCAGGTTTCCCGAGACACCAAACGGGCGACTCGGTACACCGTGCCACGAGCCTACCGCATCACAGCCCACCCCCAAGGTCAGCGCTGTGCACGGCCTTCGGCAGCTACAAACACCGGAAACTACTTGCAACTCCTGGACAGAGGACAAGAGTGGTTAATAAGTTGAGAGGGTCCATTGGTTTCGGGCCGAACGCGTGGTAGTAGCTGATCTTAAATCACACATACATATCTCAGTTCTTAAGTACGGCCTCAACGAAACAACCCACCATGTACTCCTACATGGCCTCTCATTGATACCTTTACCAAATCATATTCAACACTTCACTCTCATTACCGACACAACCATTCGCTCTAGTTCATCACCCCGATGAGCCAGACCTGACACGACACTAAGCATAGCAAGCTTAGCATGGTAGGAAATACAAACATGGCTCAATAAACTCCTACACATGCTAGTGGTTTTCATCTAGTTACTGTGCCAATGACAGGTCATGCAGAGGAAGTGGGTTCAACTACCGCAACACACAGTAGTTTGAAACATGTTGTCTTAATGCAGTAAGCGAGAGAAGAAGCGAGAAGATAGGTTTGTATCAAAATGATCAACGAGTTGCTTGCCTGACGGAGTGGTAGTGGAATACTGCCCTTCAGTTGGATACTCGTGAATATCCTCGGAGGCAGAACCTACCATGAAGAACACATCGAAACACAATCACCACATGGCAATATGCAACAATATGATGCATGCAATGACATGGCAAAATGAGTGTGTTTTGGCTAATGCAACTTAGGACAGATTGGTTTGAGTTCATTTGAATCAAGGATTCAAATGCAAACCCAAAATAAGAGGTCATATTAGTGCATTAACTTATTTGACCTAAATAGTAGGGTTAATTTTTTTTGACATGCATGAAACCAGTACAGATGGAAAGATTGAATTTTTTTGATCAAAATTCATATATAAATCTTTGCATTTGGAGTTACAGATTAATTTCTATGAATTTTTGAAGTTTGTAGTATTTTATGGAATTTCCTGTATAAGAATAAATCCAGAAAATACTTATTGCGTCAGCATTGCGTCAGGGTGATGTAAGCGGTCAACGAAGACGGTCCAGGCCAAATAGACCATTGGGTCCCGCCAGTCAGTAGTTAGTTAAACTAATTAAATTTTGTCAGCGCTAAACCTGGGTTAATTAGGAGGGCACGCCCCACTTGTCACAGACCTAGGGGGTCAAACTAGGCCCACCCGAGGTCAAATTGGGTCAGCGGGGTCAAACTCGCCGTGTTTAGCTGCCGGCAAGGCCAGACTCGGTGGGGCGATGCGGGTTTCGTGCTCCGGTGACCAAAACGACGGCGAGGCACGTCTACATGATGCGGGAAGTGAGCCGCGTCGAACCCGTCGCTAGGGGGCATTGCAAGGGGCGTGCGGTGGTGCTACGGGCTCCTGGGGATGCGGTGAGTGCATTGGAAATGGTGATATGGCCGGTGGGTGGCCGGAGCATCATCGGCGACGAGCTCGGCGGCGGCGCGTGCGGTGAAGCTTCATGCGGTCGCTATGGTGCTTGAGAGAGAGAACAAGAAGGATCGAAAGGTGGTTGAGCTCACGGCGATCACGGTGGAGCAGACGGCGAGGTCGGGGATGAGCTGGTGCGGCGGTGATGGCGAAAGGGATCTCCGGCGGTGGCGGAGTCGGGCGAGGTCGTTGCATTGGCTTCAGGGCAAGCGAGCACTCGGGGCTTAGCCTACTCGAAGGAGAGGAGGGCGGCAGAGCTTCTGGACACGGTGGGGCGGTGCGGGGACGACGGTGGGCGCGTGTACGTCGGTTATGCGGCTGCGGCGGCATCGACCATGGTGGGAGAGGGCGAGGGAGAGAGGCAGGGGGAGAATGGAGGTGTCCAGGGGGTCGGGGCGACGACGTGGAGGTCGCCGAGCGCGTCCAGAGGCGAAGCGGCAAGCAGGTGGCGCCGTGGCGAGCTCGCGCATGCCGGCATCACCTCCCTGCCTCCCTGGCAGGGACGAAGCAGCTGGCTGGCACGGGCCAGCATAGTGCTGGGCCGCCAGGTGGGCTGGGTGGTGTGTTGCGGCCAGGTAAGTTAGTTTCCTTTGTATTCTGTTTTCATTATTTCTACAAGTTTGTGGCATTTCTAAAAATACTTAGGCATCTCCAAAAATCGCCAAACTGCTCATGCCCATTGTATAGAGTATATCCAACATTTTGAGAATATTTGGACATTTAAAATATTTACTAGCATTTAAATGCCCAAATGCAAGTTACATATGATTGAATTCAATGATCTTATGATGACCTAGAAAATTGTGAATCCATTTTGTCAGAGGTTCTGACCCAAGACAAAAAGGGTGTACTTTTTAGAAGGGCATTTCAGGTTCATTTTAAATAATTTTAATAATCCCTAGTTGTTTTCAGGGGGGGGGGTGCTCGGGGTTCTGTCATCCCCATTTCAAGTTTCTGGAAAAGTAAACATGATGCAACACTCTAATGCATGAACTAGCTAGGATGTGACATCCTCGAGCTATTATATCTCTACCTTTACGGCAAGGTAGTATGGGCCGGTGTTCGGCTTGAGTTGTTGTTCTGTCCCAGCCACGAGGTGGTCGTTCAGCCGCATTACGTGATGATGGTGCTGGCTCGAGGGTCTCGTCGTCAAATTGGGGTAGCAGTTTATGCTTCGGGTAACTTTTGGTTGGGCGTCCGAGGTCGTATTCCTCGGCTACCAGGACATTAGTCCATCTGTCGTTAAGTGGACCTTGATCAGCTTGAAGCTGCTGCTGCTTGTTTTTTAGGCTCCTTGCAGTGGCTATTAGTCGGTGCTTAAAGCGCTCCTGCTCGAGAGGTTCCTCAGGTATGATAAAATCCTTGTTGCCAAGGCTCACCTCATCCTTGGAGAGAGGAAGATAATTGCTGTCCTCCAAGTCGTCGTTTACAGCCTGTTGGTCAGGGCTAACTGGCCCATCTTCACGATCGTCCTGTTCGGAAGTTGGCTCGACGGGGTCTTCTTTGTCTTCGGCATCGTCCAAAGTATTGTTTTCTCCTGTGCCGGTATTGCTGTCTTTTCCACGACATGATTTAGAGCGGCGCCACTGACGTCGGCGCTTTGGCTGTATCTTAGGAGGTTTGTCCTCGACTGGATCTTCTTTGTCATCGCCGTTACCTGCTTTGGGTGTATCCACAATGTACACGTCATATAAAGAGGTGGCCGTCCAACGTCCGGTAAACGGCGGGTTTTCAGCCTGCTCCTCTCTGGCATCGTCGTCCATACCGTCGATGTCTTCGGAGCCGTAGTCGAGCATGTCAGTTAAGTCCTCGACGGTGGCTATTAAGTGGGTGGTGGGTGGGACGTAAAATTCCATGCTCTCATCCCCTAGTCCGAGCTGGGCGTAGTTCGGATATTACTCCTCTGTAATGACGAGGGATCACATCAAGTTCATAGCCTCGCTTAAAGGAGAGGTTTGACCAAGGAGAAGGAAACCCGTGGAGTACAGCGGGAGGGAAACTCCTTGGCCGGGCTAATAGGATGCTAACTCCGAGGGTTCGGAGCCAGTGTCCGGAGAAGAGTCCGACTTCATGATGGTTGCCGGCGACACTACTTCCCCCGGTTCTCCCGTGCTGGGCTTAGCGACCGCAGATAGTCCGGCGTGCTTAGTAATCCTGTCTTCGGACTTGGCGACGTGCTCCGGATCTAAAGCCAGAGCAGAGGTTGGGGTCGTGAACCCTTGGAAGATCAAGTCTCCTCGGATATCAGCAAAATAATCCAGATTTCCAAAACTAATCTGGTGACCTGGGGCGTAGCTCTCGATCTGCTCTAGAGGGCCAAGCAAGTTGGCCCGTAGTGCGAAGCCGCCGAATACGAAGAGCTGGTCGGGGAGAAAATCCTCCCGGCTGGCAGCATTGTTGTAGATGACTGATGGAGCCATCGAACCTTCTAATGACGACGCATCAGAATTCTCAATGAAAGCACCAATATTGGTGTCAAAACCGGCGGATCTCGGGTAGGGGGTCCCGAACTATGCGTCTAAGGTCGATGGTAACAGGAGATGGGGGACACGATGTTTACCCAGGTTCGGGCCCTCTTGATGGAGGTAATACCCTACTTCCTGCTTGATTGATCTTGATGAATATGAGAATTACAAGAGTTGATCTACCACGAGATCGTAACGGCTAAACCCTCGATGTCTAGCCTGTATGATTGTGATTGCCTCAACGGACTAAACCCTCTGGTTTATATAGACATCGGAGGGGCCTAGGGTTGTACAGAGTCAGTTTACAAAGGAAGGAATCTACATATCCGAACGCCAAGCTTGCCATCCACGCAAAGGAGAGTCCCATCCAGACAGGGGGAGAAGTCTTTTGTCTTGTATCTTCGTAGCCCATAAGTCCGGCCCGTGCTACATAGTCCGGATGCCCGAGGACCCCTTAGTCCAGGACTCCCTCAAAGGTACTAAAGCAATACAAGAGTGGATCACTAGACAGCGGAAAAAATATCCTCAAGTACCTCAAGAGGACTAAGGACATGTTTCTCGTTTATGGAGGTGATGAAGAGCTCTTCGTAAGGGTTATGTTGATGATATCTTTGACACTGATCCGGATGACTCTAAGTCTCAGACCGTATAGGTATATGTTCTGAATGGTGGAGTAGTCAGTTGGTGCAGTTCCAAGCAAAGCGTCGTAGCGGGATCTACATGTGAAGCAGAATACATAGTTGCTTTAAAAGCAGCGAATGAAGGAGTCTGCATGAAGGGGTTCATATCTGATCTAGGAGTTGTTCCTAGCACATCAGATCTGATGACTCTCTACTGTGACAACACTGGTGGCATTGCTATAGCTAAGGAGCCAAGGTTTCACAAGAAGACAAAGCACATGATGCATCGCTTCAAGTCCATTCGTAATAACATTAAGGATGGAGACATAGACATTTGCAAAGTACACACAGATTTGAATGTGGCAGACCCGTTGAATAAACCTCTTCCATGAGCAAAACATGATCAGGACCAGAACTCTATGAGTGTGAGATTCATTACTATATAACTAGATTACTGACTCTAGTGCAAGGGGGAGACTGTTAGAAATATGCCCTAGAGGGAATAATAAAATGGTTATTATCATATTTCCTGTTCATGATAAATGTTTGTTATTCATTCTAGAATTGTATTGATCGGAAACTTAAATACATGTGTGGATACAAAAACAACACAGTGTCCCTAGTAAGCCTCTACTAGACTAGCTCGTTGATCAAAGATGGTTAAGGTTTCCTAACCATAGACATGAGTTGTCATTTGATAATGGGATCACATCATTAGGAGAATGATGTGATGGAAAACACCCAACCGTAAGCTTAGCAACAGATTCTATCACTTAGTTTATTTGCTATAACTTCCTTCATGTCAAGTATCTATTCCTTAGACCATGAGATCATGATGCTCACGGATACTGGAGGAATGCGCCTGCGCTTGCTTCTTTAGAATCAAAGAGGAAACTGGTACACTGCGCCCGCTAGCGCCCGCCTGGCCTTGGTCTTCATGGCTCACGTCATATGAACCTCGCGAGGTGCATCTTGTGTAGATGTATCCACTCCTCGGGAGCCTGCCTAGTGAGGCCGCCCTCCAGGGAGGTCTTGTGTAACACCCACGATGCGGCTATATCTCCCACGTGTCGGAGCACGACTTAGAGGCATAACCGCATGGTGGTTTTGTCGCAAGAAGGGTCATCTTCACACAATCCCATGTAATGAACAAGAATGGGATAAAGAGTTGGCTTACAATCGCCACTTCACACAATACATAACTTAGACAATCAACATACAGAGTACAATCAAGGTCCGTCTACGGAACCAAAATAAAGAAGACAACCCCAAATGCTAGATCCCCGATCGTCCCAACTGGGCTCCACTACTGATTATCAGGAAAGGAAACATAGTAACGGCCACGTTCCTCGTCAAATTCCCACTTGAGCTTGGTTGCGTCATCTGCACTGGCATCGTCGGCACCTGCAACTGTTTTGGTAGAATCTGTGAGTCACAGGGACTCAGCAATCTCACACCCGCGAGATCAAGACTATTTAAGCTTATAGGAAGTATGTGGTAATGAGGTGGAGCTGCAGCAAGCGCTAAGCATATATGGTGGCTAACATACGCAAATGAGAGCGAGAAGAGAAGCAAAGAACGATCGTGAAGCTAGAAGTGATCAAGAAGTGATCCTGAAACTACTTACGTTCATGCATAACTCAAACCGTGTTCACTTCCCGGACTCCGCTGAAAAGAGACCATCACGGTTACACACGCGGTTGATGTATTTTAAATAAGTCAAGTGACAAGTTCTCTACAACCGGACATCAACAAATTCCCATCTGCCCATAACCGCGGGCACGGCTTTCGAAAGATAATACCCTGCAGGGGTGTCCCAACTTAGCCCATTATAAGCTCACACGGTCAACAAAGGATATTCCTTCTACCGGGAAGACCCGATCAGTCTCGGAATCCCGGCTACATGACATTTCGACAATGGTAAAACAAGTCCAGCAAAGCTGCCCGATTGTGCCGACAAATCCCGATAGGAGCTGCACATATCTCGTTCTCAGGTCACATCCGGATGAGCAGTCCGTACAACTAAAACCAGGCCTCAAGTTTCCCCGAGGTGGCGCTGCAAAGGGCTCTAGTTTGGACCAACACTCAGAGGAGCATTGGCCCGGGGGGGTTAAATAAAGATGACCCTCGGGCTCGCGAAAACCCAAGGGAAAAGGCTTAGGTGGCAAATGGTAAAACCAAGGTTGGGCCTTGCTGGAGGAGTCTTATTCAAAGCGAACTGTAAAGGGGGTCCCATAAATCACCCAACCATGTAAGGAACGCAAACTCAAGGAACATAACACCGGTATGACGGAAACTAGGGCGGCAAGAGTGGAACAAAACACCAGGCATAAGGCCAAGACTTCCACCCTTTACCCAGTATATAGATGCATTGATTAAATAAGAGATATTGTGATATCCCAACATATCCATGTTCCAACATGGAACGAACTTCAACTTCACCTGCAACTAGCAACGCTATAAGAGGGGCTGAGCAAAAGTGGTAACATAGCCAAACAATGGTTTGCTAGGAAAGGATGGTTAGAGGCTTGACATGGCAACATAGGAGGCATGATATAGCAAGTGGTAGGTATCGCAGCATAGCAAAAGAGCGAGCAACTAGCAAGCAAAGATACAAGTGATTTTGAGGGTATGGTCATCTTGCCTGCAAGGTTCTCAAAGTTGTCGAAAGCTGGATCCTCGTAAGTGTTCTCAACAGGTTCCTCGTTCATGTACTCGTCTCCCGGATCTACCCAAAACAAGAACACAAGCAAAGGAACAACTATCAACCACGATGCAATGCACAAACAACATGATGCAGAACATGGCATGATATGCGAGATGTGATATGCAAAGCATATGCGTGCTCCGGAAGGGAAAAGATGAACAAAGCATCAACTTGGCAAACCAAGTATGCCGCTGGAAAGATGAGTTGATTTCGGTCGAAATCAATATAAGGATCGCCGAAAACGGATACACGGTTTGCAAATGACAAGCAAAACAAGATATGATGCAAACTTCTTAAAACAGCAACATGGCCACTTGGATGCAAAGTATAAATATGCTACATCACCCAAACATGTGAACAAAAAGCATGGCGGTGATGTACAGGAGATGCTCTACAAAACATGAACACTGAGCTAAATCTATAAACCACTAGAGCATGACTAAAACAGAATGGCAATTTTGCAAAAGATAACAGTTTTACAGACTTTGTGAAAATACCAACATGGCATAAACAACATCAGGTAGCAATGTTTAGAGCTAGCAAACAACATGCTACAGGAACATAACATAGCAAACAAAGGCATGGAATGCTTCTACTAAATTCATTTAACAAAACTCCCTTACTGAACATGAGCCAAAAAGGCACAGAAAATATTATTACACCCCTGCAAACATAGCAAGTTTTTATAAACAGATTCGGACTTGGTAAAATTTTAGGACATGGCAAGACAGATTCATGTTGGCATGTTTACAAGCTTGATTAACTCACTACATAGCATATCATGGCATGAAATAAATCTAGCATGGAGTAGGCATGAAAATGAAACTATCCATGTGCAAAACAACCTCATAGCATGCTTGAATTAAACCACACAAAAATGACAAGACAACATCATGATGTAAAATGACATGTTTATGCACTTGCTCAACTGCAGAAACTAATGCCACCACTGG
Source organism: Aegilops umbellulata (assembly GCA_032464435.1). Taxonomy (NCBI): domain Eukaryota; kingdom Viridiplantae; phylum Streptophyta; class Magnoliopsida; order Poales; family Poaceae; genus Aegilops; species Aegilops umbellulata. Next base: position 203,285,846 of record CP136060.1, read on the forward strand.
ATTGGTGGGATTTTTCTACCCCAAAAACATATATAATATGTTGGGGTTGCTGTAGAAAAACATTCACAAGTGCATTAAGTTAAAACCTGCCTAAAATGGCTATTGACAGAATTGGCATTTTCCTTGTTTGGAAACGTCCAGAAATGGACTTGCCCGAAAGGGAAAACGGGGACTTGCCATAAATGGAAAGCGCGGGGTTAAGGGAAAAAAATAGAAGGAGGAGGGCGCTGAGAGGCTGACTGGTGGGACCCTGATGTCATAGAAACAACTGATAAATACCAACAGATAGAATAAAAAGGGGGGTCGCGCCTGGGATTCGAACCCGGGTCTCCCCAGTGCGGGCATGCGTGGTCAACCACTGCGCTAGAGACTGGTAATTGACAAAAAGAAGAGCGGACACCTTATGTACTAGCCCGAGGCCTGGGTTAGTATCCTCTACGCATATAGAAAGAAAACGACGACGACACCGGCGAGCGAGGCGACGACAACAGCGGCAAAAAAAGCACCGGCGGGTGTGCGGGAGTGGTGTGTGAGCACGGGGTAATGCAAACGGAGCTGCTACAAGAGTGCGTGTCTGGGGTTCAACTCGAGCACGAGCTCATGGCGAGCTTGGCTTGGTTCCGACGGTGCAGAGGCCGAGCGAACGGCCTCTGAAGTTGGCGAGGCGACGCGATGCAATGCGAGCAGGCTGCGAGCGTGCACACGGGCAAGCGCGGCGAGGAGAACGCGGCTAGGTGGGAACCGGAGCGCGGGGACGCACGGGCGCGCTGCAGCAAGTGCGCACAACAAAACTACAGACTTCGTCGGAGCACTACGAGCGCGGCAAAGACACAGATCGGGCGAGTCCTACGGATGCCTACATGCCATGGGATGGACGGGAGAGGAAGGAGCGTTACCCAGCTCACCCTAGGACACGATGAGATCGACGGAGACGAGCCAAAGGCAAGGCGAGGGAGCTCTGAACTTGGCGGGGCTGCTGTCCGCGAAGCAGGGGAGGAAGAGGACGACGGGGAGGTAGCCGAACTTGGCAATCCCAGGCGAGGAAGAGGACGGCGGGGACGTAGTCGATGTCGTGGAGGAAGACGGATGTACTTGGCGAGGCGGAGGTGGCCGGAGTGCACGCCGGTGACGGCTATCCCGAGCTCGAGCTGAAGCTCGATCGGTTCATGGCGGCCAGGTCGACGACGACGTGTGTGGAGCTAACCTAGGCGGCGGCGAGGCAGGTAGAGGAGGGGGATCGGTCGAGGAGGAACCCTAGGGCGCGGGGGACATGTAATATAGGGCTAGCGACGCTTCTCCGGCCGTCAAATCGACCAGACGTCGACGTGGCGTGTCTGGATGCGCTGCCGTACAGGAGCCTGAAGATCCTCTTGTACGCGTGGGCTGACTGGGCTGCGGTAGGAGCGGCCGCTGTGCTCTGCTAGGCTGTAGGTGAGGGGAAGGCCTAGGTAAGGAGAGGTAAGTCCCCCTTCTCATTTCTTTCCAGTTTCTGATTATTTAAATAACTAGCTGAAGAAACGAAAAAGGCCAGTGGACTAGAAGAGGCATTTGGTAAATATGAAAATATTCCCAAGCTCCTGGGATAGCACAAAATTGCAAAAATGGCTTTAGCATTTTTAGAGGAAGAAAAATATTCCAAGTTTGAATTAGGTTCAAACTTGAAGCATTTTTTACCCCAACCAAACCAACTCCAAAATGGGTGTAACTTGGCAGAGAGGTAACTGACATGGTGATAGAATATTGAGGGAAAGTTGAACATTAATGGAGGAGGGTAAAGTGGAACTTGCAAAAGAAAGAAAGGGAAGGAGAGGTGGTGATGCATGGATCACACATAGAACATGCAACAACATATCATGCATGCATATCATGGAAAAGCAAGTAGACATAAGCACAACACAACATTGATATGCACATGATGCAAACATATGATGGCTAAAAGGAATATAACAAGAAGCACAAATGCAATATGACAAGGTAAGCATGGCAATGAAATCAGTAGAACAACATAACAAAACAAAATGAGACCAGATGATCGAACCCCAAATGGAATTGGATGGAGACCAACATTGATATATTGCCAAATATGGAAGTTTTACATCTGGGGTGTTACATCTTGATGTTGTCTGCCTCACAAGGTTTGGCCCCTCGCGAGGGTCTTGGGTTGTTGTTGCTGAAGCTGGGCCGCACCGGGCCATTGACGGAGCCACACCGTGGGCCACAGGTAGGCAAGTCTGGGTACCCCCATTCCCAGGACGCCGACAGTAGCCCACGGGCCCAAGCCGCGCTCGAACTTGGTTTCGAGGCGAAGCCAAAGGGCAAGGGCGGAGCGCCGCGGGCCCCAACCGCCTGCGGCCTCAGTTGACGCGTGGTGATTGATGGGACGTGGGCACCTCCACTTCCCCACGCTGCCTCGACAACCGTTCTACTTGAAGAGACTCTGCTGCATGCAGAGAAAATCCATCATTACGTGCGATCGTGGAGGCCGGTGGTTGGGATCCTCTTGGCTATAAATGAGGAGAGGGCGGAGCCCCCTTTCCTCATCTCCTTGTTCTCGTCGCCCACTCTCTCTTCTTCCTCTTGGCCTCACCATCTTGCCGTGGTACTTATGGCGCCGACGAAGAGGTTCTTCATCGCCGAGAAGGGGAAGGCTCGCCAGGAGGGACCCGGCTTGCCGCCACCCAAGAGAGGGCAGGGCCGCCCCCATAAGGAGGACGCGACCCCTTCGGTGGCTCCTTGGGGGCGTGGGTGCACTCCTTCGGGGACCGGCGTCGTCCATGGTGGCTGCGGCATTTCTTCTTGTGGCGGGAGCCGCCTAGGGCGAGGCAACCCCTATTTTGAGGGGAGGCACGCCGTGGTTGCCCGGGCTCCCCGGCCATGCTTCCACTTGGCGGAGGTGCTCCCGGCGTTCGTCGTGTGGTCGGAGAGGATGACTGACACCTGGCTCTAGCTTCCGCGCTCCTTTGTCGGCGAGCTGCCGGCCATGGGTCTTGATAGCCTCTGGCTGCAGGCCGATGGTTGCTGCAGCAAGGCCTCGTGGGCCGCGGTGGAGGTCTCCGCCGCGGGCAACGTGGCCCTGGCCGGCGACTAGCACGCGTTCGCCCGCGCGTGCACCCTATGCAGGAGGTGCACCCTCCACTTCAAGTATGACGGTGTCGCGACCCTCTACGTGAGGGTGTTTGGGGAAGATGGTCGTCGCGCAGGGTGCTGCCCCGAAAACAGTGGCGGCGATGATGAGGTTGGCCTTGACAATGGCCGTGACGACACTAAGGGCAGGCTTGCCCTTGGCGACGACCGCCACTCGTCCAGCGGCAGCGGCTCCTCCTCTAGCGGGAGCACAAGCAGCGGCGACTACGACCAGCCGCCACGCCGCCGGGCTCGCATCGAGGACGATGGCGGGTCGTCCCATCACCACGCTCCGGTAAAGCGTGAGGAAGGCTCGGGTGAGCTGAGTCCGGGAGGCCCTTGGAGCCAGGCCTCGTGAGCTGCTGCGGTTGTGCGGGCCGCTTTTGTTTAACATTTCCTTTCTTCCTGCATTTGAAAAAAAGTAGAGGGCCCTGCAAGGGCGTGTAATGAACCATGGTATTGATGCTGCTATGCTATGTTTATTGTTCCGATGTTATGTTGCAGTGTTCATGCTCCAAATGGGTATGGTAGGAAAACTTAGCTTGATACACTCGCGGCAATTTCCCTCCTCGCGAGAGCACGCGCTTCATTATCTTGTGAGGCCCTCCTTGCTGGCGGCTCTAGAGTCATCAACCTCAGGGGGCATCATGAAGCTGCTGAGTTGTTAGAAAACTTTGTCGGGTGTCTTATTCTTCCTTGCGCGAGCCCTCAGGCATGAGCCAGTCGTGGCTTAGTGCACTGCATCACAGTACCCGGGGGGCATGGACTTCAAGAGGATGCGTAGATCACAAGCTTACTCGAGGGTGTCTCACGAGGATAGAAAAAGCCAAAGCTCTGGGGGATCACGGCTATGGCCAAGTGTGTTTGCGTTGCAGGGCGAGCCCGTCACACGCACACACCTGCCCAGCCCCCACGCACGAGAGAAGTGAGGAAGAGCAATGGGCAACTGCCACTCCTCCTGGACCAAAACCAAAGTGCAAGAGAGAAGATGAAGAGGAAAGTCGGCTTGGCAACTGAAAACAGGAGAACTCCAAATTTCATTAAAAGGATCGCAAACCAACTACAGAAATCAAGCAAACGAACAGCCGCGTCCGGCACCTAGTCTAGTCTTCTCACCAGCGCGGAGCTAAGTGTTGCCATTGGGACTTGGGAGGGAGCCCCCGAGGCCCAAGGGCAGCTCTCCGGAGACTCCAGGGCATGTACAACTCCACTCATATTACGTGAGAGTGTCACGAGCGGAGATCCTCACAGGCACCGGGCCTTGCTTCATGGGTAGAACTTCCGGAGGTGGTGGATGTTCCAGGCATTCTGGATAGGGATTCCGTCCTGCGTCTCCAGACGCACAGCACCAGGCCTGGAGACCCGGGCGACCCTAAATGGGCCCTCCCACATGGGTGAAAGCTTATGTAGCCCTTCTCTAGAGATCACCTGCTCTAGGACGAGATCACCCACCTCGAGCGTCCTAGAGCGGATGCTGCTGCAGTGATACCGCTCAGCGCCTGTTGGTACCTTGCTGCTTGGAGCGAGGCTTGATGGCGTTCTTCCTCCCCCGGCACAAGGTCCATCCCCCGCGTGGCGTCCTAGCATGCCTCGTCAAATGCCAAGACCCGCGCGGAGCGATGCCTGACCTCATGTGGGAGAACCGCTTCAGCTCCGTAGATGAGGAAGAATGGAGTTTCGTCGGTCGGCTTGGTCATGGTGGTGCGGATGGACCACAGCATGTACTGGAGCTCATCCAGCGAGCCCCTGCCGCGGGCTTCGAGCTTCTTCTTGAAAGTCCTTGCTTTGAGGTCCCACAGGACCTCTGCGTTTGCGCGCTCGGCTTGGCCGTTGCTCCTGGGGTGTGCCCGTGAGGCGTAGCATGTCTGCGTTCCAAGATTAGTATAATACATTTTGAAGAGATTACTAGTGAACAGCGAGCCGTTGTAGGTGATGATGCGATTAGGGACTCCGAACTGTCTCACGAGTCCCTTGATGAACTTGACCATCGAGCCGGCCAGGATGGTACAGACTGCCTCCACCTCTGCCCACTTGGTGAACTCGTCGATGGCGATGTAGAGGTAGCGGTAGCCCCCGGGCGCTCGAGGGAACGGACCTAAGATGTCCAGCCCCCAGACCGCAAACGGCCATGAGAGCGGATAGTCTAGAGGCCCTAAGCAGGATGGTGGATTTGCTTGGCATGGAACTGGAAGGCTTCATAGGATGTCACCAGCTCGGTTGCGTTGTTGAGGGCCGTGGGCCAGTAGAACCCGCTGCGGAACACCTTGCCCACCAAGCTGCGCGATGACGAGTGATGTCCGCAGTCTTCACCGTGTATGTCACTTAATAGCTAGCACCCCTGCTCCCTGGACATGCATCGTAAGGAAACATTGTTTGGTCATGTTCGGTATAGCTCACCGTCCTGAATGTAGTAGGCTGTGGCCTACTAAGCCACGCGCTCCGTGTCTTCCTCCTTCTCTGGAGGGTTCCCTGCAGCAGGTACGCCTTGAATCCTTCGGTCCAGCACCCCTCCCGAGACTCGAGCGCGAGGAGCAGGAGTGCTCCTGAAGTCGGGCCGTAGGCGGGGGATCCCAAGGTTGGTGGCGGGGGAGCTCCTCCTGAGGCAGTGTTGGCTCTACAGCTGGGGGGGGGGGGGGCTACTGAATGCTTGAAGAGCTGCTCCTCGAAGACGCCGGGCTCCTGTGGCTGGCGCTTGGATGCCCTCTTGGCGATGTCATCGGCTTCCTTGTTTGTGCTGCGAGGCACGTGCTGCAGCTCCAGGCCCAAAAATTGTTTCTCCATTTTGTGTACCTCCGCCAGTTATGCCTCCATGTGTTCATCCTTCGGCTCGTCCACTTTGTTGGAGAAGTTGACGAGGAGCTGGGAGTCACCTTTAATGGTGAGACGCTTCACGCCCAAAGCGGCTGCGGCCTTGAGGCCGGCGCTCAAGTCTTCGTACTGCGTGATGTTGTTGGAGACCTTCTCGCCATGTTGGAAACAGAGTTGCGTGGCGTAGTATAGCTTGTTTTGGGAGGGCGAGATGAGCACGGCTCCAGCCCCCACGCCCAGACATGCGAAGGAGCCGTCAAAGTACATGACCCAACCTTCTAGTACTTTGGTCCCTGGAAAGAGGGACTGGTCCTCCCCTGCTTCGGGCCCTGGAGCGTCGGTCCATTCCGCCATGAAGTCGGTGAGCGTGGCATCCTCGATGACCCTGCTGGTGCTGAACTCCAGTTGGAATGCTTGCAGTTCGATGTTCCATTCAGCGACTCTTCCCGCAACATTGGGGCTCCAGAGCACCTGATACGTCTCCGTCGTATCTATAATTTTGTATTGATCCATGCCAATATTCTACAACTTTTACATACTTTTGGCAACTTTTTATACTATTTTGGGACTGACATATTGATCCAGTGCCTGTGCCAGTTCCTGTTTGTTGCATGTTTTTTGTTTCGCAGAAAATCCATATCAAACAGAGTCCAAATGGGATAAAAACTTACGGAGAATTTTTTGCAATATATGTGAATTTTGGGAAGTGGAATCAACGCGAGATGATGCCCGAGGGGCCCACAAGGGTGAGGGGCATGCCCCAGGGGATAGGGCGCGCACTGGGCCCTCATGGCCACTCCATAAGGCGGTTGGTGCCCTTCTTTCGCTGCAAGAAATCCAATATCCGGATAAAAATCGTGTCAAAATTTCAGCCCAATCGGAGTTACGGATCTCCAGAAATTTAAGAAATGGTGAAAGGGCAGAATCAGGGAGCGCAGAAACAGAGAGAGAGATCCAATCTCGGAGGGTCTCTCACCCCTCCGCCGCCATGGAGGCCATGGACCAGAGGGGAAACCCTTCTCCCATCTAGGGGGAAGGTCAAGGAAGAAGAAGAAGAAGGGGGCTCTCTCCCCCTCTCTCCTGGTGGCACCGGAACGCCGCCGGGGCCATCATCGCGACAACGATCTACAGCAACAACTTCACCACCGTCATCACCAAATCTTCCCCCCTTTATGCAGCGGTGTAACCCCGATTTTACCCGCTGTAATCTCTACTTAAACATGGTGCTCAACCCTATATATTATTTGGCAATGATGTATGGCTATCCTATGATGTTTAAGTAGATCCGTTTTGTCCTATGGGTTAATTGATGATCATGATTGGTTTTAGTTGCATGTTTTATTATTGGTGCTGTCCTATAGTGCTCTACGTGTCGCTGAAGCGTGAGGGATCCCCATTGTAGGGTTTGCAATATGTTCATGATTTGCTTATGGTGGGTGGCGTGAGTGACAGAAGCACAGACTCAAGTAAGTAGGTTGTTTGCGTATGGGAGTAAAGAGGACTTGATGCCTTATAATGCTATGGTTGGGTTTTACCTTAATGATCTTTAGTAGTGGTGGATGCTTGCTAGAGCTCCAATCATAAGTGCATATGATCCAAGAAGACAAAGTATGTTAGCTTATGCCTCTCCCTCAAATAAAATTGCAATAATGATTACCGGTCTAGTTATCGATTGCCTAGGGAAAAATAACTTTCTTGTTGACAAAAACTCTCTACTAAAACTAACTTTGTTGTGTCTTTATCTAAACAGCCCCTAGATTTTATTTACGTGCTCTTTATTATCTTGCAAACCTATCCTATCACACCTACAAAGTACTTCTAGTTTCATACTTGTTCTAGGTAAAGCGAACGTCAAGCGTGCGTAGAGTTGTATCAGTGGTCAATAGAACTTGAGGGAATATTTGTTCTACCTTTAGCTCCTCGTTGGGTTTGAAACTCTTACTTATCGAAAGAGGCTATAATTGATCACCTATATTTGGGGGTTATCAAGACCTTTTTCTGGCGCCGTTGCCGGGGAGCAATAGCGTGGGGTGAATATTCTCGTGTGTGCATGTTTGCTTTATCACAAAGTGGATTTTATTTGCTGTTCTAAGTGGTTCTCTATCTTTGGTTATGGATATGGAACACGAAATACCAGAAAAATTAGGTTTACTTGCTACTCATGGAGATGGGGAACCTCCTAAAGCCCTCGATGCTCATTATGTGAAAGATATTATGCACTACTTTAATAATCCTGAGAAAACCCCATTCAATTATATAATCGGAGACACGTTGGATCAACGTGAATACTTTAGGGATTGTCGCTTGACTCTAAAAGGGAAACTATTATGGGATCAAATTTATATGTTGCATTGGTATGCTCGGCAACTATGCTTGAGATATGATTATACTTGTTGCTCTAGGATGAAGGCTCCACACCTTCCCTTTTCGTGCAAATTCAATGATAATGAAACCTTAGCTTGTTATGCTAATGGTATATATGATTACGATGATGTGGAACGAATAGAAGAATTTGTTGCTTTTAAGGGTGCTTGTGAAATTGAATCTTTGTTTAAAGAGTTTGAAGATTTTGATGATTCAGTTTATAGACCTGAAAATTTAGCTATCCTTAATATTGCTATGAGAATTATGAATACACTTATGATATTGATGAATTTATTGAGAAAGTCTCCGCTGTCCGAGAAGAGACTAATATTTTGCAGGGGTCTATGGAAGAAGAAATTGATGAAACTGTGAGCTCATTGGATGAAAAAGATGATGAGGGGAGCAAAGAACAAAAGGAGGAAGATCAGATTAGCTACTTGTGCCCACCTTCTAATGAGAGTAACTCTCCAACTCATACATTATTTAATGTCCCTTCGTTCTTACCGAAGGATGAATGCCATGATAATTGCTATGATCCCATTGATTTGTTTGAAATATCCCTTTTTGAAGAACTTGATGCTTGCTATTCTTGTGGCCAAGATGCCAATTTGATTTATGCTTATGAGATGAACTTGCTATTGTTCCTTATGTTAAACATGAAATTGTTGCTATTGCACCCACACATGATAGTCCTATTATCTTTTTGAATTCTCCAAACTACACTATATCGGAGAAGTTTGCAGTTATTAAGGATTATATTGATGGGTGGCCTTTTACCATTGCACATGATAATTTTGATGAATATAATATGCATGTGCTTGCTGCTCCTACTTGCAATTATTATGATAGAGGAACTACATCTCCGCCTCTCTATGTTTCCAGCACGATAAAATTGCAAGAAACTTCTTATGCTATGCATTGGCCTTTACTTGATGTGCATGAATTGTTCATGTATGACATGTCGATGGATAGGAAGAGAGTTAGACTTCGTCATTGCTTGATATATGTTGCTTTGTGCTCACTACTAAATGCCAAATCATTGCTAATTCAAATTGGCTTTGATATACATTAGGATCCGGGTCGATTCATTACTTGAGCACCTTATGCCTAGCTTAATAGCTTTAAAGAAAGCGTTGCCAGGGAGACAACTCAGAAGTTTTAGAGAGTCATTTATTTCTGTTGAGTGCTTTTATAGAGTTTAAAAACAAAAAAATAAAGCGGGGAACCCAAAACTTTTCAAAAAGGAAAGTGAAAGTTAGAGAGACAAGCATTGTTGAAGTGAGGGAGCTCCTTAAAAAAAATTCATGCTCACAGAAACTTTGTGAATCTTGATTACATAAAATTTTCAACAAAAATAATTATCCCCTTGTACAATTCCATTGTATTATAAAAATAATGTGCCAACATTTGCCTTTAGGATGTTTACATTTCTCGTTGGTTTGTGCGGTGCAGAACAGAAACTTTGGCTGTAGTGCGCGATTTTACGTTTTTTAATGGAACGTTAAACGATTCTGAAACTTTTTGCACTGTCTTTATATACAAATTTTTTATTTTCCCTAATTATTTCGGAATTTTTGGAGTAGCAGAAGTATGGTGAATGTTCAGATTACTACAGACTGTCCTGTTTAAAGACATATTACGTTTCTGATGCATTGTTTGCTTGTTTTGATGAAACTATCGATTTCTATCGGTGGATTAAGCCATGGAAAAGTTATATTACAGTAGCTACAATGTAAAAAAATATGAATTGATTTTCAACAGTACTTAGAGTAGTGATTTGCTTTATTATACTAACGGATTTTACCGAACTTTCTGTTGGGTTTTGTGTGGATGAAGTGTTCAAGGATCGAGAAGGTCTCGATATGAGGAGAATGAGAAGAGGCAAGAGCTCAATCTTGGGGATTACCAAGGCACCCCAAGTAAATATTCAAGCAGACTCAAGCGTCTATGTTTGGGGATGCCCCGGAAGGCATCCCATCTTTCTTCAACAAGTATCGGTATGTTTTCTGTTTCATTTCGTTCATGTGATATGTTCAAATCTTGGAGCGTCTTTTGCATTTAGTTTTCACATTTGTTTGATGCACCATGCTGGTATGAGATAGTCCATGGTTGATTTATAGAATGCTCATTGCACTTCACTTATATCTTTTGAGCATGGCTTTATAGAATGCTTCATGTGCATCATATATATCATTTGAAGTTTGGATTGCATGTTTCCCTACATATAGAAACCCGCCATTTGTAGAATGCTCTTTTGCTTCACTTATATTTGTTAGAGCATGGGCATATCTTTTGTAGAAAGAATTAAACTCTCTTGCTACACTTATATCTATTTAGAGAAATGACAAGAACTGGTCATTCACATGGTTAGTCATAAAATCCTACATAAAACTTGTTGATCACTGAATATGATATGTTTGATTCCTTGCAATAGTTTAGCGATATAAAGATGGTGATATTAGAGTCATGCTAGTGGGTGGTTGCGGATCGTATAAATACTTCTGCTAAAGTTTGTGATTCCCGTAGCATGCACGTATGGTGAACCGTTATGTGATGAAGTCGGAGCATGATTTATTTATTGATTGTCTTCCTTATGAGTGGCGGTCGGGGACGAGCGATGGTCTTTTCCTACCAATCTATCCCCCTAGGAGAATGTGTTTAATGCTTTGTTTTGATAGCTTCTAGACTTTTGCAGTAAGTATGTGAGTTCTTTATGACTAATGTTGAGTCCATGGATTATACGCACTCTCACCCTTCCATCATTGCTAGCCTCCTCGGTACCGTGCGTTGCCCTTTCTCACCTCGAGAGTTGGTGCAAACTTCGCCGGTGCATCCAAACCCCGTAATATGATACGCTCTGTCACACATAAGCCTCCTTATACCTTCCTCAAAACAGCCACCATACCTACCTATCATGGCATTACCATAGTCACTCTGACATATATTTCCATGCAACTTCCATCAGCATCATATACATGACTTGAGCATTTATTGTCATATTGCTTTGCATGATCATAAGATAGCTAGCATGGCGTTTTCATGGCTTGTACATTTTTTTATGTCATTGCTAAGCTAGATCATTCATATAGAGTCATACTTTGTTCTGGATATCGAGTTGTAATATTGAGTTGTATGTAAATAAAAGTGTGATGATCATCATTATTAGAACATTGTCCCATGTGAGGTTATCAAAATAAAAGTGGCCAAAGAAGCCCTAATAAAAGAAGAGGCCAAATAAGCCCATAAAAAAGAAAAAAAGGAAAAAAATGAGGGAAAATAGAGAAGGGACAATGTTACTATCCTTTTACCACACTTGTGCTTCAGAGTAGCACCATGTTCTTCATATAGAGAGTCTCTTGAGTTATCACTTTCATATACTAGTGGGAATTTTCATTGTAGACCTTGGCTTGTATATTCCAATGATGGGCTTCCTCAAATGCCCTAGGTCTTCATGAGCAAGCAAGTTGGATGCACCCCACTTAGTTCCAATTTAAGCTTTCATACACTTATAGCTCTAGTGCATCTATTGCATGGAAATCCCTACTCCTCGCATTGACATCAATTGATGGGCATCTCCATAGCCCATTGATTAGCCGCGTCGATGTGGGACTTTCTTCCTTTTTGTCTTCCCCACACAACCTCCACCATCATATTCTATTCCACCTATAGTGTTATATACATGGCTCACGCTCATGTATTGCGTGAAAGTTGAAAAGGTTTGAGAAAATTAAAAGTACGAAACAATTGCTTGGCTTGTCATCGGGGTTGTGCATGATTTGAATATTTTGTGTGGTGAAGATGGAGCATAGCCATAGTATATGAATTTGTAGGGATAAGCTTTCTTTGGCCATGTTATTTTCAAAAAATACATGATTGCTTTATTAATATGCTTGAAGTATTATTGTCTTAATGTCAAATGATAGACTATTTCTTTGAATCACACGTGTCTTAATATTTATGCCATGATTAGATTACATGATCAAGATTATGCTAGGAAGCTTTCCACATCAAAAGTTATCTTTTTTATCATTTACCTACTCGAGGATGAGAAGGAATTAAGCTTGGGGATGCTGATACGTCTCCGTCGTATCTATAATTTTTGATTGTTCCATGCCAATATTCTACAACTTTTACATACTTTTGGCAACTTTTTATACTATTTTTGGGACTAACATATTGATCCACTGCCTAGTGCCAGTTCCTATTTGTTGCATGTTTTTTGTTTCGCAGAAAATCCATATCAAACGGAGTCCAAACGGGATAAAAACTTACGGAGATTTTTTTGGAATATATGTGAATTTTGGGAAGTGGAATCAATGCTAGACGATGTCCAAGGGGCCCACGAGGGTGAGGGGCGTGCCCTAGGGGGTAGGTGTCGGTGTACTAAAGTAGGGGTACCTTAGTCCCCCGAACTTGTGCAAGGGCAGTCGTAGCACCCCGCGGCAAGGCTTGCCAGGCGATCGCCAAAACTCTCTGTGGTCCCTTTTTGGGCCATCCAAGAACAAAGTATTTGAGCCAAGGCCCCGGCAGGAGGAGCCTGCCGGGAAGGCCACCCGAAGAGAGCAAGGCCCCGACAAGAGGAGCTTGCCGGGACGACCGCTCGAAGCACAAGACCCCGGCCAGAGGAGCTTGCTTGGAAGGCCGACCGAGGCACGACAAGATACTTGCTGCGACGCGCCCCGCGTCCCGGCAAGGATCGGTGAGCGACAAGCTCCCGGGCGCGACAAGGCACCCACCGCGGCAAGGCGCTTGTCGCGGCAAGTCACCACCCCGCGCCTGCGCTCCAGCTCATCCACCCACGCGTCGCTCTGGGGCCATTTCAGGCGTACGTGGCGAGAGGCTGCGCAGCCAAGGGCATGCGGTGGCGAAGCAACGCTGACAGAGTAGCCATCGTGGCAAACGGTGGCGCTCCTGACGGCCCCTTTCCTGCACTGTTTGGGCGACCCATACGGGCATTTAATGCCCTTGTCCCCTGCCGTCAGAGTTAGGTATGATAGCACTGTGCAAACAGCTGTACCCAACACAGCGTTTTCCAGTTTTACCCCCGCCTACGTTGCCACCTGTGGGTAACCCCTTGCACATATAAAAGGAGGCTCCATGCGCAACGGGGAGGAGGGAGGAGGCCATTCACGCTCGATCTCGCCAGCAGCTCGCGTGTACTGTAGCACCACATGCTCCCGAGCAAGAACACAATACAAAACCACAAAGCAGCAGTAGGGTTTTACGCATCCGTGCGGCCTGAAGCTGGGTAAACCCCTTGTGTGCATCGCCTCGGTCCGCTCTTCGCGCGACCTCCGCCCCCCACCGAACCGAGAAAGGGGCTCGGTCCCCATAGGTGTTCGAGGAGGCAGATTTCCCCCGACATCTTTGGCGCGCCAGGTAGGGGGCGTCGAAGTTGTGCGAACCTGATCCGGCGTCTGTACATGCTAGATCTCCATCATCTTCATCGACATGCCACCGAAGAAGAAGGTTCCGGAGGTGGCTGGTCCGTCCGCGTCGAACCCACCGCCCTTGGAGCAAACGGGTGGTAGGGACGGCACCGGCGGCGGAACGGGCGCCACCGAGCCAGCTCATGGTGCCACGGCGTCCGAACATACGCCGACACCTATCGGCGCAGGTAAGCCCTGGTATGACCAGGCAACCTTTCGCTCTATTCCATGGAGCGAAGGCAGTTAGCCCCACGGATCTCGCATACGGGCCACCTCGAGTGATCGCTCACGCTGAGCTTGAGCGAGAGCAGCTGCGACGAGACGGCGCGCTGCTCCTCGAGGAGGACCGTCTTCAGGCTGCTGTGCGAGCTGCTCGCTACCGGCAAGCTTTGCGCTGCTTTTATAGCCGCAAAGTTAGTGCCAGAAGTTCCGAGGAAGTGGGAAGGCCCTTACCGGGTGAAACAAGTCGCTAGGCCTGGCGCTGTCCGCCTTGAGACCGAAGATACCACTCCGGTGAGCAACTCCCGGAACGTTGGGCATCTTCGTAAGTTTCGCCCGTAAGGCGCGGTTGTCGGACCCTGTCCGGCAACCACCCTTCTGTACAAAGTCTTGCCGCTGTTGCATGTGATCCTTTGTACATAGCCAGGCGCAGACCCTGTGCGCAGATTGAGCTCATGTGTCCCGCGCATCTCGTCGATATCATGCTCTTTATTCTTTGCATGCATTATCTGACACTCTGTGCAGCACTGGCCCCCGGTAAGCGATGGCGAGACCCGCGTTTCGCCTTGCCAGAAAGCGACCTTGCCGGGCAGCGAGCCACGGAAAAGCTAAGTTGCCAAAGTTTGAGCAATCGAGTTTTTAAATTTTAAGGTTATCTTCCTCGAACGACCGTGCTTTGTATGGAAAACCTGTGCGCGGAGGGACCGGCTCGTGACTAGTTGCGCCCTTACTTCGTTTCGAGTCCGCTCAATGACTTAAGTGTGCTACAGCCAGAGTGGCATCCTTACTTTGTTTCGAGCTCGCTCAGCAGCTTAAGTGTGCTGCGACTGCAGTCGCAACACTTACTTTGTTTTGAGCCTGCTCAACAATTTAAGTGAGCTGCAGCTAGCCGTGACAAGGTTTCTTGCCGGTAATGGCGCCGCTGGCGGGCTGCTGATGTCCCGCACTCAGAGCCCGCGGCAAGGCGGAGGCCTATGCCGGCAAGTCCCCAAAAGCGTAGGGCAAAAACATACAAAGCACGGAATCAAGTGGAGGAGATAACAGTGCAATCACTCCCAAGATAAAGTTATATTACAAGATAGCTTGTCGCAGCCCTAATGAATTGTTTTCATAACTCGGCCTGCGGCGACAAGAAAAGAAAAGGGCAGGCGGCCTAATCACGTGGTCGCCCTCGATCCTCTTGATCCCGGCCACCCTTTCCACGATGGGCGCGATGAGGGCCTTGATCTCCTCGAGGTCAGCGTCTGCCGGCAGGGACCTGAGGACGTTGGTGAGCTTGAGGCCTGGGTTGGGAAAGACGATCTTCACCAGCACCTTCTCAAGGGCCCCGGCGATGGCATCGCGCATCTCGCCGGCCAGCTGCTCTGGGATTGCGTTCCGGAGATGCTGAAGGGCCGCCGCCACGCCCTTGAAGAACGAAGTAAGCTTGGCGCAGGGTGGGAGGTTCGCGTCGGAGGGATACTCGTGACCCTCCATCCCCAGCAGCGACAGCTCCTTGTCGATGGAGGCGGCGATGTCCACCAGACCCTCCGTCCACTGCTCCACCATCGCCCTGAATTCGTTCTGGGTGACTGCGGCGCTCTCCAACAGTGCCTCGTTGTCCGCGACCTCCTTCCGCAAGGTCACCTCTTGCTCCTTGGCGCTGTCCAGCGCCTTGGACAAGGTGTCCAGCTTCAGCTCGAGATCAGCGTTGGAGTCCTTGGCGGCATCAAGCTCCTTGATCTTCTCGGCGAAGCGGCCCTGCAGCTCGCCGAGGGTGTGGGCACCCTTCTCGCGCTGCTGTTTAAGCGCGGCGAGCTCCTCACCGCTCGCCTTGAGATTAGTGTCGAGCTGCGCCACCTTCGCCTCCAGCGCCTTCTTCGCGGCCTCGGCGGCCGCGGCAGCATCTTGCGCCTCCTTGAGGGCTCCGCCGAGCGCTTGCTCCCACGCGGCGACCTCCTCCTCGTGGCTGGCGAGGCTGGCTTTCTGCTGCGCCAGCTCGCCCTCCCGCGCGACCAGCCCCGCGGTGGCAAGCCTTTGCTGCTCCTCGGCCTCCGCCTTCTCGAGGATGAAGGCCGTCCGCGCCTCGTCGAGCTGCCTTCGCTCCTCCTCCAAGGATCGGAGGGCCTCCTGGTTGAGCTCTCGGAGCTCCCCGGCGCGCTTCTCCATGTCCACTCCCGCCTTCGCGACAAGCGCTTCACGGCGTTCCACCTGGTCTTGTCGGGCGCGGTAGAGTGACACCAGCTTCCGGAGCAGCCGCTCCTCCTCAGGCTCGCCGCCGCTGCTGCTTGGCGCGTCAACCAGCGTCAGCCCGGCGGAGGCGAGCACCTCTCCATCCAAGGTCTCCCCCTCGACCGGCGCCCTGGAAGTCGACTCCCAGGGGAGCTTGATGAAGATATCATCGCCGGCCTTCAGATAGGCGCCTGGCTGGGGCTCCTCGGGGCCCGACGCTGCTGCAGATGCGGGATCGGCGGACGGCGCAGCGCCTGGCGCTCCTGCGGCCCCAGGGCCGTCAGTACGATCACCGACCCCCTCGCCCGCGGCTGCTGCGGCAGCCTTGGCGGCCTCTTCGCCGGCCGGATCTTCAGCACCGTCCGCCCCTCCGGTGGCGGCCACGTCGTCGGAATGGCCGCGCGCATCCTCCTTGACGACGACCTCGGTCTCCATCGGGTCTGTGGCGGGCGGGTCTGAAGGCCGAAAGAGGGGGAGAAGTCAAGCAACTATCCAAAGAAGAAGAACCCCAGGGGAGTTTCGAGGCAAGAAGGTTACCTGGGCCAGGGTCTGCAGTCACGGTCTCCGTCGCCAAGGGGTCCCCGGCGCCACCCCTCGCCAGAGACTGCTCCCTTGCCGGGGACTGCTCCCTCGCCGGAGATTGCTCCCTTGCCGGGGACTGCTCCCTTGCCGGAGATTCCTCCCTTGCCGGGGAACTCCCCCTTGGCGGTGTGGTTGTAGCGGGTGGCGCATCAGGGGCGGTCTCCGGACGCTCCTGGTGGGGCTGCTCTACTCCTACGCAAATCGTCTGCCAGATGTCAAGAAAAACGAAGGGTACCCGGGCGCGCCCAACGGCAGAAAGCGAGCCATATGCTTACGCTGGGGGCTGCACTGGGGGCTGCTCAGAGGATCAGTTGGCGGCTCTGACAAGGTCATCACAGGCGCACCCCCTGCCGTCACGGTGGGCTCGTCGTCGAGGATGACCACCGGGACCTTGGCTCTCTTTGCCGCCCTCTGAGCCAGAGTCCTGAAAAGAGGCAAATTCAGAGGAAAGCAAATGAGATGCGAGACACAACTACAAGAATTGAAGAATCACAAGAACATCGGGGATCTTACTCCTCTCCCTCTTCCTCGTCGGAGCTAAGCGCGGAGAAGTCGAAGACTGGCCCGCTTCTGGCGCGAGGAGGCGGAGGAGTAGGCTCCCTCGGCCGCTTGGCGGAGGCAGTGGTGGCGCTAGCCCGGGACGGCTTTGCCCCGGCCCCCGCCGTGGCGCGAGGGGCGGCAGGAGCAGAAGCAGCGGCCTGCGAAGACCCCGCTCCTGCTGAAACAGCGGAGCGCGTCACACGGCGCTGCGGCTGTTGGCTCGCTTGCCGTACCACCTCTCCGGCCTTGCAGAGACGCCTCCGTGGTTGAGCCGGGGGCTCCGCTTGCGACGAGCTGCCCGAAGGTCGGGAGGAAGAGGCGTCAACCTCCGGCAAGCCGCTCGTGCCCTCGGTGGACTCGTCCGCCCCTACGCCGTGCCCGGCAAGCTCTTCCTCGCCGGCAAACTCCGCTCGATCGGCAAGGCTTTCCGCCTCCGCTACGTCCGCCTCCGCCAATGTGAAGCCAAATTCGCCCACGGCCGCGGTTGCCGCCGCCTCTTCCATCCTGGAGGCGATGCACGCCAACTCCGCGTCGGTGGTGTCTCAGGTGAGGCCCTTCTGCTCGTCGGCGTCGACTGGCCTCTCCACCAAGTCGTCGACGAACGCCCGCACGACATCGCCGGCGGGCTCCTGCCAAGTGGAGTCGATCCCGTGCGAGTCGCACAGCGGCATCATTGCAAGGATGCGGCTGAGCGACGAATTGTTGCACAACAGGACGACGCCTCACGACAGCTTGAACCATTCGGGGTGGTCGGGGTCGTGCTTGAACAGCTCCCTGAGCGTCCCGTCAAGCTCCAAGACGGTGAAATTGAAGTTGAGGCCAGGGCGCAGCCTCATGATGTCCGCCGCATTCTGGAACTCCCAGGCGGGTCTCCCTTTCTCCAGCAGGGGAGCGATGCGGCGGCGGAGGAAATCTGCGCCAACGGCGCCAACTGTGAGCCCGGCACGCCTGAGCCGCAGGATCCGGGTGACGGCAATCTGCAGCTTGTCATCGTCCGGAGCCACGTCGCTCCAATCCCTGCCGCGCACCACAGGAGTTTGGCGCACGGCGGTGAATGGCTGCGGGTTCTCCTTGACGATCAGGCACCAGTCTGCTCTCCATTCCTCCCATTTGCTGCAGAGCTCTCCCTCCAGATAAGCATCCTTCTTGCCGAGCTTCGAGATCCAGGCGATCCCGCCGGAGAGGGGCTCTCCTCTCTCTACTCGAGGCATGAAGAAATGGCGGAAGAGGGCTTCATTTGGATAGACTCCGACAAAGTTTTCGCAAAGATGTGCGAAAATTGCCATGGTCAGGACAACATTGGGGGTGAAATCAAGGAGATGGAACCCGTAGGTGTTCATGATGTCGCAGAAAAATTCAGAGAAGGGCGGGCAGAGCCCGCAATAGAAGAACAGAGCAAAGAAGGGATACCCGGTCGGATACTCCTTCTGGGCGGCGGCGGGAAGAACCCTCGTGCGCGGATGCGCTCGCGTCCCCGTCGACCAGAAGAGGTAGTATTCCTCCCTCAGGACCAGCGCGTCGAGCTTAGGGGGGAAGGTCGCGTGCTCCTTTCGCAGCGCCTCAAGCCGCTGCGCCTCGGCCGACTTCACGGCCTTCCCTTTCCCCTTGTCGCCCTTTGGGGCCATGGTGGAAGCAGGGAGGGAGGTCGGCGGCGTCGGTAGCACTGGTGGCGACGGAAGGGGCGGAACGCTGCTTCTCTTGAGAAGTGGCGAAGATTTTCGAGGAATCGCAACTGGCGGGTGGGCGGTCTGCCCCTGTTTCCCTGCTTATAAGGGGGAAGGGAGGGGGCGTTTCGCCTTTCCGAATAAACAAATCACCTGCGACGTGACGCACGCCCGCGGGGCTCAGCCCCGCGCACACCGCCCACGTCACGCATGCCTCTCCCCACGATGCCGCGTTCGACGCGTGCCGTTCGGGGAGGACATGGTGGACGCAGAAGAAGACGCAGCATGACCCAGGCCACGCGTGCCCGTGCACTGTTTTGGGCCTGGCCCAAAAGCGCTCGGCATCGTGTATGGCCCAGGACTGGGGGCTCCTGTCGGTGTACTAAAGTAGGGGTACCTTAGTCCCCCGAACTTGTGCACGGGCAGTCGTAGCACCCCGCGGCAAGGCTTGCCAGGCGATCGCCAAAACTCTCCGTGGTCCCTTTTTGGGCCATCCAAGAACAAAGTATTTGAGCCAAGGCCCCGGCAGGAGGAGCCTGCCGGGAAGGCCACCCGAAGAGAGCAAGGCCCCGGCAAGAGGAGCTTGCCGGGACGACCGCTCGAAGCACAAGACCCCGGCAAGAGGAGCTTGCGGGGAATGCCGACCGAGGCACGACAAGATACTTGCTGCGACGCGCCCCGCGTCCCGGCAAGGACCGGTGAGCGACAAGCTCCCGGGCGTGACAAGGCACCCACCGCGGCAAGGCGCTTGCCGCGGCAAGTCACCACCCCGCGCCTGCGCTCTAGCTCATCCACCCACGCGTCGCTCTGGGGCCATTCCAGGCGTACGTGGTGAGAGGCTGCGCAGCCAAGGGCATGCGGTGGCGAAGCAACGCTGACACAGTAGCCATTGTGGCAAACGGTGTCGCTCCTGACGGCCTCTTTCCTGCACTGTTTGGGCGACCCAGACGGGCATTTAATGCCCTTGTCCCCTGCCGTCAGAGTTAGGTATGATGGCACTGTGCAAACAGCTGTACCCAACACAGCGTTTTCTAGTTTTACTCCCGCCTACGTTGCCACCTGTGGGTAACCCATTGCACATATAAAAGGAGGCCCCATGCGCAACGGGGAGGAGGGAGGAGGCCATTCACGCTCGGTCTCGCCAGCAGCTCGTGTGTACTGTAGCACCACACGCTCCCGAGCAAGAACACAATACAAAACCACAAAGCAGCAGTAGGGTTTTACGCATCCGTGCGGCCCGAAGCTGGGTAAACCCCTTGTGTGCATCGCCTCGATCCGCTCTTCGCGCGACCTCCGCCCCCCGCCGAACCAAGAAAGGGGCTCGGTCCCGATAGGTGTTCGAGGAGGCAGATTTCCCTCGATAGTAGGGCACGCCCTGGGCCCTCGTAGCCACTGTGTAAGGCGGTTGGTGCCCTTCTTTCGCCGCAAGAAAGCCAATATCTGGATAAAAATCGTGACAAAATTTCAGCCAAATTGGAGTTACAGATCTCCGGGAATTTAAGAAACGGTGAAAGGGCAGAATGAGGGAGCACAGAAACAGAAGGAAACAGAGAGATATATCCAATCTCGGAGGGGCTCTTGCCCCTCCGCCGCCATGGAGGCCATGGACCAGAGGGGAAACCCTTCTCCCATCTAGGGGGAAGGTCAAGGAGAAGAAGAAGAAGAGGATCTCTCTCCCCCTCTCTCCCGGTGGTGCCGAAACACCGCCGGGGCCATCATCGCGACAACGATCTACACCAACAACTTCACCACCGTCATGACCAACTCTTCCCCCCTCTATGCGGTGGTATAAACCCTCTTTTACCCGCTATAATCTCTACATAAACATGGTGCTCAACGCTATATATATTTTCCCAATGATGTATGGCTATCCTATGATGTTTGAGTAGATCCGTTTTGTCCTATGGGTTAATTGATGACCGTGATTGGTTTGAGTTGCATGTTTTATTATTGGTGCTGTCCTATGGTGCTCTCCGTGTCGCGCAAGCATGAGGGATCCCCTCTGTAGGGTTTGCAATATGTTCTTGATTTTCTTATGGTGGGTGGCGTGAGTGACAGAAGCACAGACCCGAGTAAGTAGGTTGTTTGCGTATGGGAGTAAAGAGGCCTTGATGCCTTACAATGCTATGGTTTGGTTTTACCTTAATGATCTTTAGTAGTTGTGGATGCTTTCTAGAGTTCCAATCATAAGTGCATATGATCCAAGAAGAGAAAGTATGTTAGCTTATGCCTCTCCCTCAAATAAAATTGCAATAATGATTACCGGTATAGTTATTGATTGCCTAGGGACAAATAACTTTCTTGTTGACAAAAAATCTCTACTAAAGCAAACTTAGTTGTGTCTTTATCTAAACAGCCCCTAGATTTTGTTTACGTGCTCTTTATTATCTTGCAAACCTATCCTATCACACCTACAAAGTACTTCTAGTTTCATACTTGTTCTAGGTAAAGCGAACGTCAAGCATGCATAGAGTTGTATCGGTGGTCGATAGAACTTGAGGGAATATTTGTTCTACCTTTAGCTCCTTGTTGGGTTCGACACTCTTACTTATCGAAAGAGGCTACAATTGATCCCCCATACTTGTGGGTTATCAGCACCCTCTCTAGTGGGTAAGCTGAGACGACCTTAATGGGGTGGCCTTGGAATTAGTGGCGCAGCTTGCGCGAGGCAACGAGGAGCGTGAGCAGAAGCTTCTGTGGCATGGGGTAGCGTGCTTGCGCGTCAATTAGTATCGTGCTGACGAAGTACACCAGGTGCTCGACGGGGTGGAAGTGTTGGGGGAGTCCGAGACCTCCTGAGGTCGGGGCACCTCCTGAGGCTGGGGGACCTCACGAGCTCGGCCGCCTGTTGGGGCAACTGCAGCCTCATGAGTGCCATCTTGTGGAGCATGGTCATCCGCTGGCGCCGCCGTGGCTTCAGGGGCGCCATCTTGGTGCTGCATCCTCTCGACCGAACGTGCAATGTCGTGTGGCAAGCCATTGGCCTTGCGCCCATCCCGGATGGCCACCAGCGCTACGCTGGCTAAGTGGAGCGTGGCGGCCAAGTAAAGCACCAGGGGCTCGAGAGGACATGGCACCACCTTCATAGGTGGGCTAGTGAGGTATCTCTAGAGGTCTTGAAACACTGCGTCAACCTCTGGAGTCCACTCGAACGGGCCCTTCTTTTTCATCAGCTTGAAGAATGGGAGGGCGCGCTCCCCCAGCTTGGAGATGAAGCGCCCCAGTGAAGTCACGCAGCCCACCAGCTTTTGCATTTCCTTGAGAGTCTGCAGTGGGCTCATCTCTTCTATTGCCTTGACCTTCTCCGGGTTCACCTCGATTCCCCTGTGCGACACAAGGAAGCCCAGCAACTTACCGGAGGGGACACCAAATACACATTTCTCCGGGTTGAGCCGCAGGTCCAACTTGCGCAGGCTGGCGAACGTGTCCTCCAGATCCTGGATGAGGGTTCTTGCCTCTCGAGATTTCACCACGATGTCGTCGATGTAGGCCTCGGCGTTCCTCCCGAGCTGCCGGCCCAGGGCAATGTGCATCAGCCGCTGGAAGGTTTCCCCAGCATTACGCAGCCCGAACAGCATGCAGGTGTAGCAATACACCCCAAATGGGGTCGGAAGGACGCCTTCTCAACGTCCTGTACCGCCATCTTGATCTAGTGGTAGCCTGAGAAGGCATCTAGGAAACACAGCAGATCGCACACGGCGGTGGAGTCGACGATCTGATTAATGCGCGGAAGCGGGAACCTGTCTTTAGGGCAGGCCTTGTTGAGGTTGGTGAAGTCGACACACATGCGTTCCTTCCCGCCTTTCTTGGGCATGACGACCGGGTTCGCCATCCACTCCGGGTACCGCACCTCGCGGATGACACCAGATTCTTGTAGTTTGCGGGTCTCCTGGATGATGAAGGTCTGCTCTTCCATGGACTGCCGCCGCGCCTTCTGCTTCACCGGGCACACGTTAGGGCACACCCTCAAGTGGTGCTCGATTATCCCCCTCGTGACCCCAACCAAATGCTTGGGCTCCCAGGCAAACACGTCCTCATTCGCGCACCTGAAGTTCACCAATGCCTCTTCTTGGTCCGTGGCGAGGTCGGCACCTATGGTGAAGGTGGCTCCTGATGCCCTGTGATCGTCAACCGGTACCTGCTTAGTCTTAGCCCGATCTTGAGAGAACAACTGCTTCTTTTTGGCTGGTGCAGCCCCCGGGACATCAGGGGATCCGCCCGCTTCTGGACGTGCGGCAGCCGCGGCCCTGAAGGCGAGCATGAGAGCCGCCAGCGCCTCCTTGGTGTCTCCAGCCACGGTGAGGACGCCGCTGCTTCCCAGCATCTTCATGAGGTTGTAGGCAGGGTGAGTTGCTGCCATGAACTTGGCCAGGGCTGGGTCCCCGAGGTTGGTGTTGTACGGGAGGCTGATGTGGGCGATGTCGAAGTCAATGATCTCGGTGCGGTAGTTGTCGCGGGTGCCGAAGGTGACGGGAAGGCGGATTTGCCCCAGGAGGCAAGTGGAACCATCGACGACTCTGGAGAAAGGCTTGGTGGGGAGGAGCCGGCCATGCGGCATGTGAAGCAGGTTGAAAGCTTCCACGGAGAGCACGTTGAGGCCGGCTCCACCATCGATGAGGGTCTTGGTCACCACCACATTGCAGATGGTGGGGGTGCAAAGGATCGGGAGCGCTCCTGCGCCCGTGGTGGATGCGGCGTGGTCCCTCGAGTCGAAGGTGAGGTCGGCTCTGGGAGCCGCCCACCCTGGGGGAGCTCCCTGCTGCACGTGGGCGGCACCCACTTGGCGGAAGAACTGCTTGAAATGGCGGTTCGAGGGCGGCGCCAGAGAACCGCCGAGGAGGGCATCAACGGCGTGGGGCGCCGGTGCCACGAAGTGCACGACGAAGAGGCCGTGCAGCTCCTCCCAGGAGGCCACAAAAGACCCTGGCAGGCTGAGAAGCCAAGCGCGCGGTATGCCAATGCAGGCCATGGGGAACTAGTTGACCATGACCTTGTCATCGCCGCCGGCCGCCCAAACAGCCTCCTCATAGGCATGGAGGAAACCTGCCGAATCGTCGCGCCATCGTAGCGAGGCAGCATCTCCGGCATGAACTTGGGCAGCCACTGTACGTGCCGAAAGGCGGGGGTGAAAGCCCGAAGGCCCGCAGCGCCTCCATGCGCACTCGTTGGTCCAGTCGGAGGAGCAGTGCTCGCCATGGGAGCAGGTTGGCGAGGCGAAGCGAACAGAAAAACGAAGCTTCAACGCACCCCTACCTGGCGCGCCAAATGTCGGATTCAGGGTTCCGCAGACCCTTTAGAGGTTCGAACTCTGGGGTGCATGCGCAGAACTAGACCTAGCCATGGGCAGCCCGGCCCGAAAAAGCCCGACCCGGCCCGGCCCAACGCTGCTCCCAGGCCGGGCTCAGGCCTAGATTTTGAGCCCGAACGCCAGGCCGGGCCAGGCCCGGGCCCATCGTTTTTGTGTTTTTCTGAAGGATGGGCCGAGCCGGCCCGAAGCCCGACGGGCTTTTACGTGTTCGGGCCGGGCTCGGGCCCAGAAAACAAGCCCGACGGTCGGGCCGGGCCGGGCTCGGGCCTGGGTTTTTTGCGTCGGGCTTGGCTAGGCCCGGCCCGAAGCCCGGCCCGGCCCGAGGTATGGCCAGGTATACGCAAAACTCTCCCTTCCCAGTTTGCCTGCTCAACGATTCCACGGCCTAGCTCGACAAACCCAAGGGACAAGAGACACATTAGTTTATCATGGTTCAGGCCACCTTGCGGTGTAATACCCTACTCGAGCTTTGTGGTGGAATGTCTCGAGGGGCTGAGGATGAACTAGTACAGAGGTCGAACAACCTCGGGAGGTGAGGTGTTCTTGAGCACGATGAGCTCGTGAGATGGTCAGGGTGGAATCGATCCGTCCCCTCTATGCTGGTGCCTAAGCCCTATTTATAGTGGCCTTGGTCCTCATCCCAAATGTAGGCGGGAAGGGATCCCACAATGGCCAAATTTGAAGGGAGACAACTATTACAAGCTATCCTGACAAATGTAGTCTTCGCCTGCAAAAGGCTCTGGTGGTTATGCTGTGGTGAGAACCGCGATGACCTTCGGCCTGCCGACCTGGCGGTCTTGGTCTTGTTGCAATGATATGGAAACCTTTGCTTGATTCCTCGGGACCCCGCGCCTGCGCTTGCCTCTTTAGTACCAAAGAGGAAACTGGTACACTACGCCCGCTGGCGCCTGCCTGGACTTGGTCGTCATGGCTCACGTCATATGAACCTCGCGAGGTGCATCTTGCATAGATATCTCCGCTCCTCGGGAGCCTGTCTAGTGAGGCCGCCCCCTAGGGAGGTCTTGGTGTCGTCCGCCTAGCGAGGCTTGGCCCCTCGCGAGTGTCTTGGGTTGTTGTTGCTGATGCTGGGCCGCATCGGGCCGTTGACAAAGCCACGCCGTGGGCCGCAGGAAGGCAAATCTGGGCACCCCCGTTCCCAGGATGCCGACACGCTTAACGTTCGGTAGCGCTAGGGTAGTATTGAAATATTAATAGTAGGAAGTCCGAAGGTTGTTCGGAGTACCAGATGGGATCCGGGAAATAATGAGGAGCTCCAGAATGGTCCAGAGGTAAAGATTTATATATGGAAAGTTGTTGTCGAGGTACCGGGAAAAAGTCCGGATTTTTCAGTATTGTACCGGGAAGCCACCAGAAGGTTCCAGAGGGTTCCAGAGGGGTATGGAAGTCCTCGGAGGGTTTCACCACGTCCCATACAATAGCATGGCATGTAGGGGGGCGCTCTGGCCTTAATGGGCCAGGGGAACCAGCCCCTATAAGGCCCATGCGCATGGGTAAGGGGAAACCCTAAGGGGGAGGGCCTCCACTTGGCGTCAAGGCCACTCCTCCCCCCTTGGCCGCTGCCCCTGCCTTGGGAGGGGGGCTAGAGCTGCCAAGCCCCTCCGTCACCCCTATATATAGTGGGGAGGCACTGGGGACAGCTAACCCTTTTGGGCTTGCCCCGTCTCCCTCTCGTTACTCCACCTACATGTTTCGTCAGCACTTGGCGAAGCCCTGCCGGAGTTCCGCTGCCACCACCACCACCACGCTGTCGTGTTGGTTCATATATCATCTACCTCCTCTCCCTCACTTGCTAGATCAATAAGGAGAGGACACCGCCGAGCCGTACGTGTGCTAAACTCGGAGGTGCTGCATGTGCGGTACTTGGATCTGATTGGATCACGACGCGAGTATGACTACGCCAACCACAGTCTCTAGATTGTTAATGCTTTCGGTCTACAAGGGTATGTAGACACCACTCCCCTCTCGTTTCTATACATCTCCTAGATTAGATCTTGGGTGTTCGTAGGAAATTTTTTGATTTTTATGCTTCGTTCCCCATCACGACCACCACGGTGAAAGACATCGGCGGGCTCGTCGTCGACGGGTTGGTGCACCACGGGAGCCGAAGGCTATCAGAGGAGGGGGATATCAAGCTTGCACTGTGCTATGAGGAGCGTGTGCACCTTGTTACTCACATGGTTAGAGATTTCTCTATGCCGCCTCATCCATTCCTTCGAGGCTTCTTGAACTTTTTCGGTGCCCAACTCCATCATCTTCCTCTGAATGCCATATCTTATCTTGCCATGTTTACTTCCTTGTGCACAAACTTCTTAGGCTATCAGACGCACCGAGGGACGTTCAAGCATATCTTGACGTGTTGTTCTTAGTCGGTCAAAAAGGCCGACCCGGAAGGGGAGAGAACCCATGTGACCCAGATGTGCGGCGGCTTAGGCATCCAGATGAGGGGTAGGAGTGTGTTCCCCACTATGACTTTCCCCGAGTTGGTTAGGGGTTGGCAGTTGACCTGGTTCTAGAGTAATGATACTCCCTGTGTTGGTTCATCGACTGGCCTTCCTCCCTATACATCTGAGAGGGTCAACACTCCTCCATCGTCGATCGTGGAAAAGGAGGAAAAGACCGAAGTGGGGATCTTGGTGGCTGCTGTAGTTGGACTGATTTAGGGTGGAGTAACGGGCCTGGATCTGCTGGAGGTCTTCCTTAGTCAGCAGACCCAGACACTGAAGGAGCGGGCTCATCCCATGTGGCGGTACACCGGGGGCAACGTCTCGACCCGAGTACACCTGGATGACGTCGATGAGGAGACGATGGAGTAGTGGATCAGATGCATCACCGATGCACGCGACAATCCATGGGGATCGAGATGGATCCTATCCTTCGACGACGAGCACCAACCAATAGAGGTATGACATGCACTTCTGAGTGAATTATCCGGATGAACTGAGCAACCTGAATGTCTTTGTTCTTTCTGCTCCGCAGGATTTCCAAAAGATGTTATCGCCTGTGCCAAATGAAGGTCATCTTGCTGGGAACATGGAGAGTGATCATGGTAGCATCAAAGACAGCTGCATGGAGGACAGCGAAGATGGAAGAAATGACTTGGAAGGGAGTGATGAGGTCAAGTCTTCTCGTTCTGCAAAGGTGCGCGCAGAGCGCCATTCCAAGCAGACTCAAGATCTAAGTGAACAAGATGGCGGCCTTGAGTGCTAAGAATCCAAAGTGAACTCGGATATCGATGCCGGAGCCAAGGGAGAAGGCCCCAAAGCAGCTCAAGGTTGCCTCGCCCAAACCTCGGAAGGCTCTGCCCAAGATCACGGTTACCGTGCGTGTCACCTCAACGTGAGTGTCACGTCTTTTCCTTCTGTCTTTGTGAACTTTTTTGCTCTACAGACCGAGTGAATCTGTGAACTAGTGGCGCCACCTCCACGATGTCATCCATGCAGATCGACAAAGACCATGCTGAGCCTGAGTCGACGGATGCAGCCACCTCTCAGAAAGGTATAGATGGTTTCATTTTGGCTTTGTTTTATCATCTGGCCGGATTGCAAGCTGAGCTGACAATGTTGAGTGGACGCAGCACCTACAGAGTGAAGGAAATATGCCCTAGAGGCAATAATAAAGTTGTTATTTATATTTCCCTATATCATGATAAATTTTTCTTATTCATACTAGAATTGTATTAACCGGAAACTTAGTACATGTGTGAATACATAGACAAACAGTGTCACTAGTATGCCTCTACTGGACTAGCTTCTTGAATCAAAGATGGTTAACTTTCCTAACGATAGATATGAGTTGTCATTTGATTAACGTGATCACATCATTAGAGAATGATGTGATTGACTTGAGCCATTCCGTTAGCTTAGCACTTGATCGTTTATTTTGTTGTTATTCCTTTCTTTATGACTTATACATGTTCCTATGACTATGATATTATGCAACTCCCGAATACCATAGGAACACTTAGTGTGCTATCAAACGTCACAACCTAACTGGGTGATTATAAAGATGCTCTATAGGTGTCTCCGATGGTGTTTGTTGGGTTGGCATAGATCGAGATTAGGATTTGTCACTCCATGTTTCGGAGAGGTATCTCCGGGGCCTCTCGGTAATGCACATCACTATAAGCCTTGCAAGCAATGTGACTAATGAGTTAGTCATGGGATGATAGATTACGAAACGAGTAAAGATACTTGCCGGTAACGAGATTGAACTACGTACTGAGATACCGACGATTGAATCTTGGGCAAGTAACATACCGATGACAAAGGGAACAACATATGTTGTTATGCGGTTTGACCGATAAAGATCTTCGTAGAATATGTAGGAACCAATATGAGCATCCAGGTTCCGCTATTGGTTATTGACAGGAGATGAGTCTCGGTCATGTCTACATAGTTCTCGAACCCGTAGGGTCCGCACGCTTAACATTCAGTGACGATCGATATTATGAGTTTATGTGTTTTGATGTAACGAAGGTTGTTCAGAGTCCCGGATGTGATCACGGACATGACGAGGAGTCTCGAAATGGTATAGACATAAAGATCGGTATATTGGATGGCTATGTTTGGACACCAGAATGGTTCCGGGTGAGTTCGGCCATTTACCGGAGTATCGGGAGGTTACCAGAACCCCTGGGGAGTATATGGGCCTTATTAGGCCTTAGTGGGAGAGAGAAGGAGGCGGCCAAGGAGGGGGCGCCCTCCCCCCAATCCCAATTAGATGGGGGGCCGGCCCCCCTTTCCTTCCTCCCTCTCTCCTCCTTCCTTCCTCTCGTACTCCAACTACGGAATGGGGGAATCCTACTCCCGGTGGGAGTAGGACTCCCCTAGGGCGCGCCATAGAGAGGGCCGGCCCCTCCCCTCCTCCACTCCTTTATATACGGGGGAGGGGGCACCCCATAGACACACAAGTTGAATGTTTAGCCATGTGCGGTGCCCCCCTCCACAGATTTCCACCTTGGTCATATCATTGTAGTGCTTAGGCGAAGCCCTGCGTCGGTAACTTCATCATCACCGTCATCACGCCGTCATGCTTACGAAGCTCTCCCTCGACACTTAGCTAGATCTAGAGTTCGCGGGACGTCACCGAGCTAAACGTGTGCAAATCACGAAGGTGCCGTACTTTCGATACTAGGATCTGTCGGATCGTGAAGATGTACGACTACATCAACCGCGTTGTCATAACGCTTCCGCTTTTAGTCTATGAGGGTACTTGGACAACACTCTCCCCTCTCGTTTCTATGCATCACCTAGATGGATCTTGCATGTGCGTAGGATATTTTTGAAATTACCGCGTTCCCCAACACAGAGATCATACACGTCACAGACGATGATGAAGAACCGTCATGGAGGGATGCCAAGAAGGGGATCAAAGCTCTGACTGCTTCACGAACCACTGCTCAGAAGACACCGCCAAGCAAGACGTCCCGCGCTCCACCAGTGCGTGACGTGACCACACCCCAGGGGTAAGGTCACTCTTGTTGGGCTGGTGCTGATCCTATTGTGACTGCATTGACTCCTCTGGCTCCGATGTTGACTCCTCCAGCTCTGGCGTCGACTTCTCCTATCAGTATATTCGGTCTGCACCATGTGCCAAAGGACCAGACTGGAGCCATCAAGGAAGCGATGATCCAGGCGGAGTTGATGACCCAGCGTCTGAAGGAGGTGTACAACGCCAGTAAGGTGGCATATGACACCAGCAAAGCTCTCCAAGAAAATGTTCGAGTAAGTGCCATCATAATTGATCTTCTATTCATTTTCTGCTATAAGGGTTTAAGTAAGTAAATTTTTGGTACACCCGCTAGGGGTGCCTGTCCTGTGGGGCCACGCTGAGTGGACCCACACGGTGTAGTCCCCGAGGCTCCCGTCGATTGCTAGTGATCGACATGACTCTTAGAACTTGTTCTGGTGCCGTCTTTTGGCCGTCACTCGGATTAGGTGTACCATTTAGAGTGGATACCCTTATAGTTGGGGCGCGCTGAGTGCACCCACTAGGTGTACTCCGCGAGACTGCGGTCGATTCTATGCACTCGGCGGGAGTCTGATAGAACGTACATGCAAGTATTTTTTTAGCTCATCAACATGAGTCACTTTCCAGTGGGGGCATGCTGAGTGCACCCACTGGGTGTAGTCCCTGAGACTATCGTCGACTGCGGGTTGTCGGCGGAAGTCTGATAGAACTGGGTTCTCCTTGGCTGACCGAGTGAGGTGCACTAGCGACTCGTTTCAGAGGGTATTTCAAGATCTGGCACTGATCAAGCTTCTTCCTCCCTGACTCAGAGCTCAGAGGATACTTTAGGATCTGGTACTATTCAAGCTTGTTCCTACCTGACTCGGAGGTTAGAGGATACCTTAGGATCTGGTACTGATCAAGCTTGTTCCTCCCTGACTCATAGGTTAGATGATACTATAGGATCTGGTACTGATCAATCTTATACCTCCCTGACTTGGAGGTCAGAGGATACTTTAGGATCTGGTACTGATGAAGCTTGTTCCTCCCTAACTCGGAGGTCAGAGGATACTTTAGGATCTGGTACTGTTCTAACTTGTTCCTCTCGGGAGTGCTGATCCTCATACATTCGGTGTATTTTTTATCATTGACTAACTCATTTTCTTTTCCTTTACGTCAGAAAACTTGTGAGCTTGGGGCCCATTACGCATCGCTGGAGAAGGAGACGAATCAGCTCCGACTAGATCTAGAAGTGGAGAGGAGGAACATGGTTCGTGCGTCGGCAGAAGTGAATCCATGAGAGTTAAGTTTCGGTAACTGAGTGACCTCATTCGAAGAGATGTGCCTAGCGAAAACCATTGACTCCTAGTGCGGCTCGGGACTTCTATTTCTTTAGAAACTATCAAGCATGCACTCGCCGACAAGGACAATGAGCTAGCAGGATCGCAAAAGGTGGCGAGGGAGAAGACCAAGGCCGCCAAAGAAAAGCTGGCTTCAGTTGCATAACTTGAGGAAGAGAACAAGTCACTGAAGACTGATGCTGAGGAAGCGAAGGTGGAAATTGCTAAGCTCAAAAAGCAACAGGCCGAATGGGACGACAAGCTCAAGACTCCGGAGAGTGTTTTCAAGCAAGATAAGAAAACTTTGAGCGAGAAGATTGCCAAGCTCACACAGAAGAGGGACTCTCTTGAGCAATACATATAGGACTTCACGGAGGAGATGTACACCAAGCTCGCTGATACGTCTCCAACGTGTCTATAATTTTTGATTGCTCCATGCTATATTATCTACTGTTTTGGACAATATTGGGCTTTATTATCCACTTTTATATTATTTTTGGGACTAACCTATTAACCGGAGGCCCAGCCCAGAATTGTTGTTTTTTTTGCCTATTTCAGAGTTTTGAAGAAATGAAATATCAAACGGAGTCCAAACGGAATGAAAACTTCGGGAACGTGACTTTCTCATCGAATATGATCCAGGAGACTTGGACCCTACGTCAAGAAAGAAAGGAGGAGGGCGCCAAGTAAGGGGCGCGCCTTCCACCCTCGTGGCCCCCCCTGTTGCTCCACCGATGTACTCCTTCCTCCTATATATACCTACGTACCCCCAAACGATCAGATATGGAGCCAAAAACCTAATTCCCCACCGCAACCTTCTGTATCCACGAAATCCCATCTTGGTTCCTGTTCCGGAGCTCCGCCGGAGGGGGCATCCATCATGGAGGGCTTCTACATCATCACCATAGCCTCTCCGATGAAGTGTGAGTAGTTTACCTCAGACCTTCGGGTACATAGTTAGTAGCTAGATGGCTTCTTCTCTCTTTTTGGATCTCAATACAATGTTCTGCCCCTCTCTCGTGGAGATCTATTTGATGTAATCTTCTTTTTGCGGTGTGTTTGTTGAGACCGATGAATTGTGAGTTTATGATCAATATTATCTATGAACAATATTTGAAGCTTCTCTGAATTCTTTTATGTATGATTGGTTATCTTAGCAAGTCTCTTCGAATTATCAGTTTGGTTTGGCCTACTAGATTGATCTTTCTTGCAATGGGAGAAGTGCTTAGCTTTGGGTTCAATCTTGTGGTGTCCTTTCCTAGTGACAGTAGGGGCGGCAAGGCACGTGTTGTATTTTTGCCATCGAGGATAACAAGATGGGGTTTTTATCATATTGCATGAATTTATCCCTCTACATCATGTCATCTTGCTTAAGGCGTTACTCTGTTTTCTTGAACTTAATACTCTAGATGCATGCTGGATAGCGGTCGATGAGTGGAGTAATAGTAGTAGATGCAGGCAGGAGTCGGTCTACTTGTCTCCGACGTGATGCCTATATACATGATCATACCTAGATACTCTCATAACTATGCTCAATTCTGTCAATTGTTCAACAGTAATTCGTTCACCCACCGTCAAATACTTATGCTCTTGAGAGAAGCCACTAGTGAAATCTATGGCCCCCGGGTCTATCTTCATCATATCAATCTTCCTACACTTTATTATTGCCTTTGCTTTTTTACTTTGCTTTTATTTTACTTTGCATCTTTATCACAAAAATACCAAAAAATAATATGTATCATATCTCACTCTCGTAAGTGACCGTGAAGGGATTGACAACCCCTTATCACGTTGGTTGCGAGGAGTTATTTGCTTTGTGCAGGTACGAGGGACTCGCGCATAGCCTCCTACTAGATTTATACCTTGGTTCTCAAAAACTAAGGGAAACACTTAAGCTACTTTGCTGCATCATCCTTTCGTCTTCAAGGAAATCCGACGCAGTGCTCAAGAGGTAGCAAGTAGAATTTATGGCGCCGTCGCCTGGGAGTCTATGCAAAAGTCAACATACCAAGTACCCATCACAATCCCTTATCTCCCGCCTTACATTATTTGCCATTTGCCTCTCGTTTGCCTCTTTTCGCCCGCTTTCCCTCGCCATGTCGGAACCAAATAGAATTAGGGGATCTCTCCCAAGTTCCAGTACTTTAAACAATCCTGCTATCTTATCTAAACTCATAAATAAAAATACTATGGAAAAACCTGCCGGAATTATCAATGAAAACCTTAGCAATTTTGATGAAGAAGATTCTGGAGTATTTCATTATTTACTTGATGAATCTTTGAAAGATGGTTGGGATAGGCTGTTAAGGATCCGTGCTAGCTATGTACCTCAATACCAGATTGAGGTTTACTTAAAAAGCTTTTATGTTGGGTTGCCCATTTTGTTCAAACAAGTTTTGGATTCTATTTTTGAAGAGGGTTTTCTTGAAGGGGACCCTATAGATACCTATGAAAAGATGAAAACTATATTTGCGCACCCTATTAACAAAAAAGTTGAAATCACATCTCTTTTGCTTTCCTACCAAAACGAATCTATCAAAGAGATAAAAGCTAGCCTAGATGCCAATTTCCGCAGCATACTTAATCTTTCTTCTACCACTAATGACCATGTGATTTGTAAAAATAAAAAGATTAATTCCAAAGATAGCAAGTTTGCTCTCTTTTTCCCTAAAACGAAAGATGGCAATACCTAGATCTATCCTTGCTTTTATGCCTAGCTAGGGGCGTTAAACGATAGCGCTTGTTGGGAGGCAACCCAATTTTATTTTTAGTTTTTTGTTTTTTTGCTTCTGTTTAGGAATAAATATTTGATCTACACTCTGGTTAGATGTGTTTTTATGTTTCAATTAGTGTTTGTGCCAAGTTAAACCTATAGGATCTTCTTGGATGATAGTTATTTGATCTTGCTGTAATTTCCAGAAACTTCCTGTTCACAAAAACAATTGTTAAACATCACCAGAACGTGATAAAATACTGATTCCAATAGCTGCTGATCAATAAACAAATTGCCTAGGTCTTCCTATTTTGGTAGATTTTTTGGAGTTCCAGAAGTTTGCGTTAGCTACAGATTACTACAGACTGTTCTGTTTTTGACAGATTCTGTTTTTCGTGTGTTGTTTGCTTATTTTGATGAATCTATCATTAGTAAAATAGTTTATAAACCATAGAGAAGTTGGAATACAGTAGGTTTAACACCAATATAAATAAATAATGAGTTCATTACAGTACCTTGAAGTGGTCTTTTGTTTTCTTTCGCTAACGGAGCTCACGAGTTTTCTGTTGAGTTTTGTGTTGTGAAGTTTTCAAATTTTGGGTGAAATCTTTTGATGGATTATGGAACAAGGAGTGGCAAGAGCCTAATCTTGGGGATGACCATTGCACCCCCAAGATAATATAAGGACACCAAAAAGTCAAAGCTTGTGGATGCCCCAGAAGGCATCCCCTCCTTCGTCTACTTCCATCGGTAACTTTACTTGGAGCTATATTTTTATTCACCACATGATATGTGTTTTGCTTGGAGCATCTTGTATGATTTGAGTCTTTGCTTTTTATTTTTCCACAATCATCCTTGCTTTACACACCTTTTGAGAGAGCCATACATGATTTGGAATTTGTTAGAATACTCTATGTGCTTCACCAATATCTTTTGAGCTATATAGTTTTGCTCTGGTGCTTCACTTATATCTTTTAGAGCACGGTGGTCGATTTGTTTTATAGAAACTATTGATGTCTCATGCTTCACTTAGATTATTTTGAGTGTCTTAAATAGCATGGTAATTTTCTTAAAAAAATCCTAATATGCTTGGTATTCAAGATTTGTAAAACTTTCTTTTGAGTGCGTTGAATACTAAGAAAAGTTTGATGCTTGATAATTGTTTTGAGATATGAAGATGGTGATATTATAGTCATGCTAGTTGAGTAGTTGTGAATTTGAGAAATACTTGTGTTAAAGTTTGTGATTCCCGTAGCATGCACGTATGGTGAACCATTATGTGATGAAGTCGGAGCATGATTTATTTATTGATTGTCTTCCTTATGAGTGGCGGTCGGGGACGAGCGATGGTCTTTTCCTACCAATATATCCCCCTAGGAGCATGCGCATAATAATTTGCTTTGATAACTTGTAGGTTTTGTAATAAGTATATGAGTTCTTCATGACTAATGTTGATTCCATGGATTATATGCACTTTTCTTCCTCCCACCATTGCTAGCCTCTCTAATACCGCGCACTTTTTGCCGGTATCATACACCCACCATACCTACCTACCATGGCATTTCCATAGCCATTCCGAGATATATTGCCATGCAACTTTCCACTGTTCTGTTTATTATGACACGCTCCATCATTGTCATATTGCTTAGCATGATCATGTAGTTGACATCATATTTGTGGCAAAGCCACCGTTCATAATTCTTTCATACATTTCACTCTTGATTCATTGCATATCCCGGTATACCGCCGGACGCATTCATATAGAGTCATATTTTGTTCTAAGTATCGAGTTGTAATTGTTGAGTTGTAAGAAAATAAAAGTGTGATGATCGTCATTTTTAGATCATTGTCCCAAGTGAGGAAAAAGATGATGGCCACTATGATTCCCCCAGAAGTCGGGATGAGACTCCGAACGAAAAATTAAAAAAAGAGGCCATAAACAAGAAAAGGCCCAAACAAAAAAAATGAGAGAAAAAGAGAGAAGAGACAATGTAACTATCCTTTTACCACACTTGTGCTTCAAAGTAGCCCCACGATCTTCATGATAGAGAGTCTCTCATTTTGTCACTTTCATATACTAGTGGGAATTTTTCATTATAGAACTTGGCTCGTATATTCCAATGATGGGCTTCCTCAAAATGCCCTAGGTCTTCGTGAGCAAACGAGTTGGATGCACACCCACTTAGTTTCTTTTGTTGAGCTTTCATATACTTATAGCTCTAGTGCATCCGTTGCATGGCAATCCCTACTCACTCACATTGATATCTATTGATGGGCATCTCCATAGCCCGTTGATACGCCTAGTTGATGTGAGACTATCTTCTCCATTTTTGTCTTCTCCACAGCCACCATTCTATTCCACATACAGTGCTATATCCATGGCTCACGCTCATGTATTGCGTGAAGATTGAAACAGTTTTTAGAATGTCTAATGTATGAAACAATTGCTTGGCTTGTCATCGGGGTTGTCCATGATTTAAATACTTTGTGTGGTGAAGATAGAGCATAGGCAGACTATATGATTTTGTAGGGATAACTTTCTTTGGCCATGTTATTTTGAGAAGACATGATTGCTTTGTTAGTATGCTTGAAGTATTATTATTTTTATGTCAATATTAAACTTTTGTCTTGAATCTTTCAGATCTGAATATTCATACCACAATTAAGAAGAATTACATTGAAATTATGCCAAGTAGCACTCGGCATCAAAAATTCTGTTTTTATCATTTACCTACTCGAGGACGAGCAGGAATTAAGCTTGGGGATGCCTAATACGTCTCCAACGTATCTATAATTATGCATTGCTGATGCTTAGTAAAAACTTATATAGTTGACACAATCAGGGTGGAAGCACTGGATCGTTGCGGGTAGGGCTATGTTGAAACCAACGAACTCATACATAATAGTTCATCGCCTTTATCAATGAAGGAGAAATATCTTGAATGATGTGCAAAGAAAACAGACAGACAACACAATAAGTTCTGCTAGCACATTAAGTTGTCGTACAACCCTTTCTAAAAAATTCAGGTACAAAAATGGAACATGACTCAATCAAATGTACTAGCACATCAATGCTTCAGACCGATAGCTAGGATTTAACTAGTATCCGAGAAGATTTAGTTGTTACCTCAAATTAGAGCACATCCAGGTAGCCAGCCCAGCCTCTTCTCTCAAAGAAGTAGTAGCCTCCGCCGCGTGATGGAGTAGGCCCTATGCCATCCATCGTTCTGAGCAACACGGGGAAAGTCTGACGTTGACTCATGTAATGGACGTTGTCGACGGACCCTGGCACCAGCGGCGGCGGCAGGACTTCGATTGATGGATTGACCATTTCTTTGACATGCACGAACAATCGATACAGGCACATCCCTAACGTGGTCCTCGGAGGCCTTGGTGGCGACGAATAGTACAACCCTGGTTCCTGCACCATTATCTCAACACCAATCACCTTCGGTATGGTGGATGGATTCTTCATCCATGATATAACCGTCAGAGCCCAGCTGTCTGGAGGAACAAACATACTTATGAGCTCACCTCCAAGGTCGTTGATAAGCTCATTCATGGACTCGCTGTTCCAAGCACGTTGAGGCATGCCGTGGAAGGTAAGATTTGTTAAAAACTCAATCTCAGAGGGCACCGAGCCCCATCCTAGGTGCCACCGACCAATGCACCGTCACAGAACAAACGCCGGGAATATTCGAACACACGACTGCAGTCGAAAGTTGTCCAGAACATGGCGAAGAAATCAGCCGGTGTCGGATAGACTTCGACAAGCAAGTCACTTATTTGGATGCCATGCGCAATGCCAAGAGCTTTGACATGGTCGTCCGGCGAGACGGGAGGCCGGTCGCCATTAACGGTTACCATCAGCACTAGTCCGGCAAACTGGTCGTCAAGCATCGACATGCCACTGTTGAGCGACAACACGCAGCGCCCGAAGGCAGGACGAACCTCTGGAGATCCGCGTTGACTGGCGACATGGTAGTGCGCTTGAGTACGGGGAGTACAGTAGGGGGATTTGGGGGAACTGTAGTAGAAATCGAGATTCCAGACGTGGGGGAGGGGCCGGAGATTCGGGATGAAAAGGTAGCATGAATTTTGAACACACGCCAATATGCTCTCGGTGCGCAAGCGCACGAAAACACCGGTGGCGCCCACATGTCAGCCTAAGAGTCCTTTTTCTTTTTTTTAGATCCCGGATTGAGAGTCATAATTGACCTGTTTAGCATTGCGTTACTACTCAGCCCATATTCAACGACACCTCACTGGCCAAACAAGTGTACATCATCAAAAAGACAATGAGCTCAAATTATAACTTGAAGAAAGGAGATATACTCTGAACACTGGAGAATGGTGATGCCCTCATTTAGCCCACCAGCAGTTCCAGACAATAAATAGTTTGAAAGAATGATATATATACAACATTCAAACACTGACTAGTGACTATTACTAACATAAATAGCAAGAAATGATAGTTCATAAGAAGTCTTGCTACACCACCAAAATGCACCCATCTGCAGCGCTCAGACTCTCATGATCCAGTTGAGAATGACATTGTAAATAGAGGCAACTATTACATAGTAAGAGTGACATAGACGAGGATGACCAAATGACAAGGAATATGCATAACAAAAGAGAGAACTACCCATCCAGAATAAGCAGCAAAGACAACGAGTCATTCGAAGAGGGATGATCCAACACCATCATAATTTGCAGCCCCGCTTCAACCACCAGTGATCCGGAGACACTAGTACTCCACCCTTTCGACACAACAGCCCAATTACCTATCAACCTGAAGGCTTGAACCACATCACTGCCTGTCGGACCTAAGACATCCAAGGATCAAAGTTAATCCGGATGCCTGTGTCATTCCCACCTTCTTTTGGCTGCAGGTTGTATTGTTGACAATCAAGGGAGTTTGCTCCCGAAGTCCTAGGGCTCGCCGTGTAGACACAATTTTCCATAGCAATAGAGCCTCTTTTCCATCAAGGTCATTGCCAACGGCGATCCCCTGGTTAATCGGATAATTGAGTCCGAGAAACAGAGAGTTGAACCAAGGCTGTCTACCTGCCTCCAACTAAAAAATCCTGAAGGCCCCAACAAGCTGGTATCCTGCTCATGGACGTAACAGCCACTGTCCGGATACTCACGTATTTCACGGTGCTTGTACACAGTGGGATTTTTGCAATATAACTTTTCTGGCTCATGTGTGTGAATGATCATTAGTCTTTTGCTGTCGCTTGATCAAGCGAGGAACCAGTTGTGCTTCCCTGTTTTTGGCAAAGGTGGTGTGATTACAAAAGGGCAGTAGTTGTAGGGACACTGCATCATATCAAAAAGGACATGCATTGTTAATGTAAGATCAACATTGTTCATAGTATGAGTAGGATAATGCAAGAAACAACATTGATATGTTCCTGCTGGAATTGATAGGAAAATACAGGGAAATGTATATTGGGTTCGAAAATATAGAAGTGCCATGCATGTTATACTCATGTTATCTCGCAATCGATTCTTCACAGGAAAACTACCATGTCGTCCATGTTATGTAATCATGTTCTATCCTCACAAACAAATTCTTCAAGGAAACTAACATGCCATGTATTGTTATATACTCATGTTCTGTGGGCAAAATTTTTGTGAGGATATTATTCGAGCCATTGATTGCTGAAGGGCGAATATATGTATGTACACATGGTAAGCATTACATGATTTCACTACTTCCAAATATAGAGTTCTCCATATGCACATTTACTTCCCTAATGTATGGTTAGATGAAACCAACAATGTGATGCATGTTTCTACATCATGAAAATGAGGAAACTCACATGGCTATTGATACACACTCATATTTAGTAGTATATAGATTACTATAAAGTAAGGAGAATATCCATATCTTCCTAACCGTTTGATTATTTAAGGGTACAAATTGGCTATAATGACATGGTCACAATCGCATGAATTAACTCATTCCAAATATCGTTGATTTACGACATCTCTAATACATTGCCAAAGTTCAACTCAAAATTTGCTCAAACAATGATATGCCAATCATCACAAAAAGTTCAAACAGCGCCATGCCGTTAACATCAGACGAAAACAACTTACACGCACTGTCCCAGCAATACATGGTGCCATCTGCTTTGTCGATCGCGTAGATGATGCCATTGTGTTCAATAGCATCACAGAAGTGTGTATCAGCTTTGACGATCCACTGCGAGCTGAGTTGTCTCCAGCTAAAGAAGGCACCGGTGTAAAGATAGGTGAGTCCGCGGTCGAACAAGGCAATTAGCTTGAAGTCTGCATAATCCGCATGTCATGTGGGCACTTGGCAGATTACAATATTCTACTAAACAAGGTCCGTCCAATTGACGTGGTAATCTAGATGACTTGGACCGTGATGGTAAAACCCTATATAATCGAACAAAGGAAGGATAATCTCATGGGAGGTCTGGAAGTTCACGAACACCAACTTTTTTTCGTCTTCTCTGACAGTAGCCATCCAGTGGGAGTTCATGCCGACCCAGTACATACCTGCCTAGAGGTTTCGGGCGATGGTGATCGGATCGAAGTCGAGGGAAATGATGTACGGCGACCCACTACATACCTGCAAAGAAGTTTCGGCTAATGGAGGTCAGATTGAAGTCGATGTAGGCATTCATATCATGGTGAGAAAATCTTGCATGACCAGATAGCAGCAAGCAGGGTGTCTTGAAAAGGTTAGGCCTCGCTTCGATGATGGCCATGTGCATGTCCCTTGAGCATGCAGCCAGCCACACGGTGCTCAACATATCCATACACGAACAACAGAGGTCGAGGATGTCACTGGGGAGATTGCTCCAATCACGGCTCATATGGATGATGTGCGGTTAGCGTTCGGCCATGGTGGAGTTTGGAAGGTCCGGTTTTTGGGGGCTTGATTTACAGGGGAGAAGGCTCTCGGTGCTGGAGAGGCTAGCGAGGGAATAGTGGTACTGGGGGAAGCGAGCGAGGCGAGGGTACGCGGGGACACACTGAGATGATGAAGAGTGACCTCAGGATCTTTGGCGAGATGGAGATGGAGTGGTGCTAGAGGAGAGGGAGACGAGGTGAGGCATTCTATACAATGGCGGTGACAGTGACTGCACAACGCACAAGGTGAGGCTGATTTTCGAAACCCAAACACGCCGCCTGGACTAGTGTCACCTCGGGCGCAGGGTCTTGTCACTTCACTGTGAGGACCCGATGTATAATATTTTGACCATCAAGTGTACCACAGTTGTACTATTACTAGTAGTAGGAACATACGGAGTAGTACTATATAGCGGAAATAGGTCTCCTGTGCTAGCATGCCTCTGGGTTCACTTCATCCTCCAGGTATCATCCATATTGCAAGCAGAACCAAATTCTCGTGCATGCGGAAGCGCGAAGAAGGGCTTTTTATTTTTCTAGGATAATCGCATATTCCTTAACCAGAAAATGTTGTGTCTCCCATGCACGCGCCAATATCCATCTGAACCAGCTACGACACATTTTTTATATCTGTTTTCATAGGTCCCACCTGTCAGGAGGGCTGTAGAAATAAAAAGGGATCATAAAATGTCTCGCAACGGTGATTTGAAAGAGTCACCTCAAATACTAGTGGCACATGTAGCGCTAGAAGGATGGGCACGTACATGGACATGCACCACTCCTCAGTCTACCGCATAGCCTTTTCGTTTAGTCTACCTAGTCGTCTAATCAACTGCCTGCAGGCCACTTCTCCCATTTACTTCTCCATCGGGAACCAATTTTCCTCGTCTTCTTCACCTCTCCTTTGTCTTCATTTGCATCCAAACCCCACTGCATTCACGTTGTTTTAACCTCTTCACGTACTCCTGGAGTAATTCTAAAGCCCCTTTAAATAATCATCTTCTTCAGTTAGACTAGCCATCTAATCCTAATTCTCCAAACCATAGCCCTCCGGTCCAGCGGTTCCAAATGGCGAAAGAGATCCAGATGCAGGTTTTTAGCGTCCAACATGTCCTCGTCGAAGGCTCATTGAACATAGTTCCCACCATCACCGACCACCCAAGGGGTGTTCGGAAGTGGATCAACAATGTATCCAACTCCCTCCAAAAGGTGGAGATGAAGGTCATCGGTCTTGATGCTGAGTACATGCAGCGTGCGACTGGGAAGATCCAACGCGTCACGACCCTTTAGTTATGCCTCGAAGATGATGTTTTGGTGTACCACATCATACACACGCCCTCCATACTAGGTGAGCTCCACGATTTCTTGTCTCGAGAAGACATATACTTCTGTGGGGTAGCCATCGAAGGGGACAAACAGAAGCTGGCGTCGTACAACCTTGATTTGAAAAGCATCTGAAAGTGCTAGTTGTCGACTAGAGGAGGGTGAATAGGCGATTTTTATGGAAGTATTCAAAAGACAAGGTTTTGAAGACAAATAGATGAAATGAACCTATTGATATGCAGCGGAAGATATACTACACTAGACAAGCCATAGTCAAGTAAGCAATATTGTGAAAGTACGAAGACTATCAGCAACTAAGTAGTATGGATCAAAATGGAAGACAGTATAAAGCCAAACATTAAATAATATTCACACAATGAAGTCAATCAGGTCAGACAAGCAAGCTTGGTAAAGGGAAGTTTGGGACAGAACTAGTTGCTTGGTGAAGACAAGGATTTGTAGACCAGTTCCAGTTGTTGTGACAACTATATGTCTGGTTAGGGAGGCTGAGATTTAACTATATGTCTGGCTAGGGACACCCAGTCCTCGCCCAACCACTCTGGTAAGTCTTCAAGGTAGACTTCCAAACCTTCACAGACATCGTTCACCGATGATCCGCAATGACTCTTGGATGCTCAGAACGTGACGCCTAACCAGCTGGAGGATTCATAGTCCTCAAGTGTAACAAGTCGTCAGGTCACGCGGACAGAAAGACTTCAGTGATGCCTGACACACTTTGGCTCTGCGTGTTTTGGGCTCTGTCCTCGGAAGGATCTCTCCCTCTCTCAAATGCTTTGGAGGTGGGTTTCTCTCAAACGACAAAACTCATGCACTAACTCTGAGCAGCCACCAATTTATGGTGTAGGGTGTGTGTTGGGGATATAACTAATGGGTATGAACCGCCTAAGAGGGGCCGGGTCATACCACTAGCGACTTATGAGTGACGATGGCGGGTCATAGAAATCCTATTGACAGCCCAAGACCCAGAGGCGACTTGAGGCCCAAGAGGATGAACAACCACATGTATAACTTGTATTGTAAGGGAAGCTTAGTTAGTCACCAAGCCAGACACGTTGTGTATGACCTGGCTGGGACTCTGTAATCCGCCAGGCATCAACCTGTGTACATAAAGGGGTGACCCAGTGGCGGGTTAAATCAAGAACAAGAGATTGAGAACTAGGCCAAGCGTATTCTCTCCCTGGTAAGCGAAACCCAAGCAATACAACCACAAACTGGAGTAGGCCTTTACCTCCACCGCGAGGGGCTGGACTAGTATAAACCCTTTGTGTCCTTTGTCCCAATTAACCCCTTTAAGCTCACCTAGTTGTGATGGCTCCATGACTAAGTACTTTCTCTATGACATCTGCCATGTTAAGTCCACGACAATTGGCGCCCACCGTGGGGCCAGTGCACGGTGGTTTTGAGTTCTTGAAGGGCAGCTTCGTAAGGATCCAGGGATACTGAGGGAGTCCTGGATTAGGGGGTATCCGGACAGCTGGACTATATCCATGGGCCAGACTGTTGGACTATGAAAATACAAGATTGAAGACTTCGTCTCGTGTCCGGATGGGACTCTCCTTGGCGTGGAAGGCAAGCTTGGCGATACGGATATGTAGTTCTCCTCCCTTTGTAACCGACGTTGTGTAACCCTAGTCCCCCACCGGTGTCTACATAAACCGGAGGGTTTAGTCCGTAGGACAACAACAATCATACCATAGGCTAGCCTCTAAGGTTTAGCCTCTACGATCTCGTGGTAGATCAACTCTTGTACTACTCATATCATCAAGATCAATCAAGCTGGAAATACGGTAGTACCTCCACTGTGAGGGCCCGAAACTGGGTAAACATTGTGTCCCTTGCCTCCTGTTACCATCCGCCTTAGACGCACAGTTCGGGACCCCCTACCCGAGATCCGCTGGTTTTGACACCGACATTGAGAGTTCCACTGTGTCGCCACCATAAGGAAGGATGCCTCGTCTCGTTGTCGGGGACAGCGTCACCTCTGGGGGATCCCTGGCTGTCGGCCAAACTCTCCGACTGGGCG
The DNA here is from genome assembly GCA_032464435.1 of Aegilops umbellulata. NCBI lineage: Eukaryota > Viridiplantae > Streptophyta > Magnoliopsida > Poales > Poaceae > Aegilops > Aegilops umbellulata. The sequence continues at coordinate 203,329,874 of CP136060.1, forward strand.
GTTTCGTCATGACCGCCTGTTCGGCCGCTGCGCCGATGATGACTTCTCGGGTCATCGAAAACAGCCTCCACGTCGGCTCGGAACTTGCCGAGCAGATGGATCTGATGGAGATCTCTTCCGTAAACGAGCCCTTGGATCGCATCGCCGCTTTGGGAGTCGCTACGGACGACGATCGGATCGGGCTTAAGCCCGACCAAAGGGAGATTAACTCTCCGCCGGTCACCCATCAAATAGCGGTGGTGGAGGAACAATGCGGCAATTCTTCCTCTATCTTGAGGACAAACTATGTCCGTATTCCAGAGCTCTCCGAGCCGGATACCCATTTACGGAAGGACATCTCCCAAGCCTTGAACCTAGAATCAGACAGTGGCCCAGACCTATCGGGCAACATCCCGGAGCCTGAACTTCCCAGATCGGAAACTCCCCTGCCCCTGGGTCTCAGATCGGGTCAGGGTTTGGACTCAAGTCTACCCACCCACCCATATATAAGCGATCTCTCCCACATTAGGCAAGAGCCCCAAGAAACAGTACATCACTACTGGGCCAGATTCCTCCTTGTAATGAACAAGGTCAAGGGCTGTCGCGAGGAAGACGCAATCTCATTCTTTTGCAATAATTGCATGGACAAGGGAATTCTTAACGCCATAAGTCGCCATGACATAGCACACTTCACTGACTTGGCGGCCATAGTACGGAAGTACTGTGCGATGGAAAGTGCGTGGAAAACCGAAACAAAATTTTGGCATGATTCGGCTCTGATTAAACATCCAGTCCGAATCAAAAGGGTGCATCCTCATAAGCCGCCTGACTCAATCACCAAAAAGCAAAAGCCCACGACAGGGCGTGGAACCGTATTGGAGGGATGGCTTAATGGACCCTACGAAATTCACAGCACAACGGATACCATACCAACACACAGCCTTAGAGCATGTCGGGTACTCCGGCAGGTTGCCAAGAGCGGTGAGGATATCCTCATTCAAAATACTGCAGAGCACCATCCCGTGGATTACAATACGGTATCAACAGTCTTCGAGACATTCGCCTCAAACAATAGGCGCAAGCGAACACTCCGCAGCCTTGCCGAAATCATCCAGGTGGCAACAATAAACCCATGGAGTGACACGGCCATCACCTTCAATGCTTGTGACGAACCTAAATTCCGAACAACCTGAGCACCAGCCGCATTGGTCCTTAGTCCAACTGTAGACGGTTTTCGGCTCACTAAAGTGCTCATGGACGGCGGCAGTGGATTAAACCTCATTTATGAGGAAACTCTTCAAAAAATGGAAATAGACAAGAACCGCATTGAGCAAAGCAGCACAACCTTCAGAGGAATCATCCCCAGTCGGGAAGCACGTTGCGCTGGGAAACTCACACTAGACGTGGTATTCGGCATGCCGGAGAATTATAGTTCCAAAGAAATCACATTCCAAGTGGCCCCGTTCAGTAGTGGATACCACGCCCTTTTAGGGCGGGAGGCATTCACGATCTTCCAAGCCATACCCCATTACGGGTACATGAAGCTCAAAATGCGCGGGCCCAATGGGATCATCACCCTGGCTAGTGATCCGGACATAGCGCTCCGCGCCAAAAACAAAACAGCCACACTAGCCCTAGAAGCATTATCTGAAGCCCTCACACCAGAGGAGTTAACTGCACTACGCTCCACCGTGGACGGGGACGACGTGATACTCGACAAGAGATCCAAGTCCACCTCTTTCAAACCAGCGGATGAGATAGTCAAATTCCAAGTCCACCCAATGGACCCCGCAAAAACAGCCTCCATCGGGGCACGGTTAAACCTCGCCGTGGACGCCGCACTATGAGAGTTCCTGCGCGTGAATTGGGACATATTCGCATGGCATCCTTCAGATATGCCAGGAATCCCACGCAGGTTTGCCGAGCATAGCCTTAACATTTTAAAAGGATTCATGCCGGTCCAATAGACTCTTCCGCGTTTCTCCGAACCTAAGAGACAAGCTATGGGAGAGGAACTAGCCAAGTTATTGGAGGCCAGATTCATCAGAGAAATAGAACACCCGGACTGGCTAGCAAACCTTGTGATGGTACCAAAGAAGGACAAATCCTGGCACCTGAGCGTCAATTTCAAGGACCTCAACAAGGCTTGCCCAAAGGATCCCTTCTCCCTGCCCCGCATCGATCAAATTATCGACGCTACCGCAGGACGCGACTCATTGTGCTTGCTCGATGCATACTCCGGCTACCACCAAATAAAAATGGCGGAGTCCGACCAAGCCGCAACGACATTCATCACGTCGTACCGCCCATTCTGTTTCAATACAATGCCTTTTGGGATCAAAAATGCCGGCGCAACGTATCAGCGCATGATTCAAACATGTCTGGAAAAGCAGATCGGAAAAACAGTGGAGGCACATGTTGACGATGTGGTCGTTAAAACCAGACACGTCGACTCCTTAATAAATGACTTGAGGCTCACGTTTGACAATCTCCGAACATACGACATTAAGCTCAACCCAGAAAAATGCGTCTTCGGAGTACCCGCCGGAAAACTCCTGGGTTTTATCGTCTCCAGTAGAGGAATTGAAGCAAATCCGTCTAAAATCCGAGCCTTGTCACAGTTAGCCATCCCAACTGACCTCAAGCAAATCCATAAATTAACTGGATGTGTGGCGGCCCAAAGCCGCTTTATCTCCCGCTTAGGAGAAAAGGCATTACCGCTCTATCGCCTCCTTCGGTGCATCGAACACTTCGAGTGGACGGACGCGGCCACGGCCGGACTGGAAGACATAAAGGCCATTCTATCCACCAACCCAATCCTGGCCGCGCCAAGCATCGGCGAACCGATGCTGCTATATATAGCGGCAACTCATCAAGTTGTAAGCGCAGTGCTCGTCGTCGAACGAGAAACGATGGACACAAATTTCCCCTTCAAAAGCCGGTATACTATGTATCCACTGTCCTCACTCAATGCAAATGACGGTACCCGCACTATCAAATATTCATGGCATCCCGGAAACTACGACACTACTTCCAAGAGTGTTCAATTATAGTAGCCTCGGAAGTACCACTGAATGATATAATAAACAACCGCGACGCCACAGGCCGGATTGCCAAATGGGACATTGAGCTCCTCCCGTTCGACATAACATATAAACCTCGGCGAGCCATCAAGTCGCAGGTATTGGCCGATTTTGTCGACGAATGGACAGAAGCCAAACTCCCTAAAGAGTATGGCGCGTACTCCAATTGGATTATGCACTTCGACGGCTCTAAAATGCTGGTTGGTCCGGGGGCTGGCGTCATTGTGACGTCCCCTACCAGAGATACAGTCCAATATGTACTCCAAATATTATAAACAGACTCCAACAATGCAGTCGAATACAAGGCCATGTTACACGGTCTCCGGATGGCAGTCTCCATGGGCATCCAACGCGTGGAGGTGCGCGGGGACTCGAACCTCGCTATATCCCAAATAAATGGAGACTTTGATGCCAAAGATCCGAAAATGGCGGCTTATCGCAACGCCGTCCTCAAGATGTCAGCTCGGTTCGAGGGGCTCGAATTCCACCATGTGGCTCGGGAAAACAACCAAGCGGCGGATATCCTCGCCCGTATCGGCGCTAAGCGCGATACGGTCCCACCCAACATCTTCTTGGGAAGACTGTACAAGCCATCCGTGGTATGGGAAGGGGACACCAGCAACAATAGTCCGGACCCGGCTACAACGCCATATACCGAACAATCTGACATAATCGGAGGCTCCGCCACCGAAATAATGCCTTCAGCCCATGTAATAATGGCCGTCATCGCCCCATGGACTGAACCATTCCTGGCCTACCTAACTAGATAAGAACTTCCCAAGGACCAAAATGAGGCACGCTGCATTGTGCGGCGACCTAAAGCCTACAAGGTCCACGAGGGAGAGCTTTATAAGAAAAGTAGCACCAGAGTCCTTCAAAGGTGCATCTCCGAAGAGGAAGGGCGGAAGCTTCTAGCAGAAATCCACGTCGGACTCGGCGGCCACCACGCCGCAGCCCGGGCCCTCATAAGTAAGGCCTTCCGTACAGGATTCTATTGGCCGACGGCCTGGGTGGATGCACAGGACTTTGTCCAACGCTGCATCGGTTGCCAGCTTTTTGCAAACCAAAGCCATATGTCGCCCGTCGCCCTACAAACAATCCCCATTACCTGGTCTTTTGCGGTCTGGGGGCTTGACATGGTTGCACCCCTTAAAGGGGGAACCCATAAGAAAAAATACTTACTGCTCATGGCGGATAAATTCACCAAATGGATAGAAGCCAAACCTGTTAAAACGGCCGAATACGGACCGGTGATAGACATCATATCTGGGGTTGTACACTGTTATGGCGTCCCCCACAGCATCTTCACTGACAATGGCACGAACTTCACTGCCGACGAGGTAGAACTATGGTGCAGCAACATGGGCATCAAGCTCGTTTATGCTTCTGTCTATCACCCACAAACTAATGGTCAAGTTGAGCGAGCAAATGGTCTTATCATGAGCGGCGTCAAACCCAGATTAGTGCGGTCCTTAAAGGAATCTAACACACACTGGATAGAGGAGCTAGACTCCGTCCTCTGGGGGCTGCGGACCACGTTGAATCGCACTACCGGATACACACTGTTCTTTATGGTGTACGGCGCAGAGGCGGTTCTGCCCTGCAACATAATTCATGACTCACCTCGAGTATGCATGTTTGAAGAAAGAGATGCCAAGCTCGATCGGCAGGACAGTTTGGACGCCCTCGAGGAGGTGCGTGATGTGGCCAAAGCCCGTTCCGCATTCTATCAACAATAGGCTAGAAGATACCAAAGCAGAGAAGTACGGGCCAAAACTTATAATGTTGGCGAAGTCGTTCTACGCCTACCGGAGAAGAAAAAGGACAAGGTCAAGCCCAAATGGGAAGGTCCCCTCGTTATTGACCAGGTTTTGACCGGTGGAGCGTACCATCTGCGGGATGCATCGGACAATCGACTTGAGCCAAATCCATGGAACACAGCCAGACTCCGAAGATTCTACGCCTAGTGTCGGACTCCGTGTTGGTCTCCTTCCTCTGTCAAATTTTTTACACGCGTTATCTGTCTTTTCCTTCTTTCTTTCTTCCCCTTTTTCTTTCAAGGCCTTAATAGGCTAAAAGGTGTTTTGACTACACAATTTTGACGCGCTAGCCGCGCTCATGATACCTGGGGCCTTTTTACACAGAAACTTAATTATTTTACTGGGCCTCACGCCCTACACATGTGTCATTCTTCTGCATGTACCTTTTTTCGCCATTTATATGCATCGATATGACTTAAGTTTTGGCCAAGCTGGGTTGCCTGGCTCTTGTATTTATGCCCTACGTTCCCGTTAATTCATCTAGGGCATAAGGGGAGCACCTCTGCAATTGTTTCTGCCGGGTCAGTCGGATGTGTACCTCTGACTGGGTGAGGCCGAAAGCTAGCGTTCTTAAGGGAATATTCGGTCGGTGAACAAAAGATGATTTTTATTTATTTTTAATACACGCCCCGAGATGTTTTTTGCCTGCATCTCTTCTCACAGTCCGGACATGCATATTAGGGCATGCGTACCCAGGGAAAGGAACCCTTAAGGGAACTATTCTCCCTGGAAGATGTTTCTTACTATCCATGTAATATAACATAACTAATTGGGTACTTGTCTGTTCAAGCACTTATGACCCCTACGCCTGGTTTCCACGCATACCCCAGTTTTTACATAGCTGAGCAGGTATTCGGATACACTCCGGACTATTGGGTCCCGAGGTCGAAGCGAAAACGTCCGCCATGACAAACGAATTACAATCCGGCTAGCGACATTCTACATGTCATTTACATTACATAGTCACTTAGACTGACTAAATTCTTCTTCTATACCATCCAACATGTTGTCTAGCCTACAATCCTGCTGGGAATACTTTGCGGCTAACTCTACTTGGTGATACACCAAACTGACATGGATTTCTTGCCCATCGGGCCCCACAGGTCCGACCTGGGCCATGTGGTTTGGGCCAGCCTTGGTATACCACGTCTTCACCATGGCCCAGGCTTCTCTGGCACCTTGACGGCAGGCCGATACCTTCCATAATCGGAAGCGCCGCCGCGCTCCCTTGAGCTTCTCCGCAAGCTCTCCAAGGCCTTCGGGCAGGGAGATGGATGGCCACAAGGCATGGGAAATACCTTGCATCACCTGTCAAACTTGTTTGTGCCTTTGTGAGAGCTCTGGTAGAAGATCACCCGTGGACCCCGGGCATCTCATTCGCGGGACAACCCATCAGCATACCTGCAGACATAACTCAGTTAGCTGGCTTCTTCGCCGAACTCTTTTTAAAGTACGCTCAAGCATTTACTGAAAATGTCGCGTCGAAGCCGCTTATTCTCCTTCACGGAGTCCGACAGCTGGGCGCGAACATCCTTTAGTTCCATGCTCAGCTGGGTATTGGCATCTTGGAGATCGTTTTTCTCCTGCCTAACTTTTGTAAGCACACGCTCGCCAGACTTTAGCTGCCGTATGGCATGTTGCTCATCCGGATTCACTCCGGCGTCATCTGCAATATTTATTGTCAGAATTGCGTGCATGTCGCATCCTATATGGTACATGTCATTCTATAAAAAAGGTGCTACCGGAGGGGGCCTTCTCGGACTCCTTCAATGCGGCCATTGCAGCCCGTAGCTGGGCCTTGCACTCTTCAAGCTCTTGAGACAATTGGGTATTCTTCTCTGTAAGAAGCTGCATCAACAATGATCCTTAAATCAATTGTGCCAACTGTTTCAATTCTCAGGGGCTACCAATATATATAATCATCAAATTTTCTTACCCGTATATCCTTTACATACTGGTCCGTGGCTGTGGCAAGACCATTTTGAGCGGCACGGATGTATGCGTCCCCCGAGTTGAAGGCATTAAACGCCTCTTGAGAGAAACAAGCATCACGGAGTACGGCCCGGCGGCGCCTGTGATTCATGGCGCTCTCCACTTCGGAATTTGTAGCGGATATTTTATCCGCATCCTCTGTAGGAGGAACGTTCGACGCGTGCCCCGCCTTCGTGTCTGGCCCTGGAGCCCGACTAGTGGAGGCGTGATCGGCAACTTCTCCGGCTATAGTCCGGCGAGCGTTTTTCCTTCTGGGAAACATGGGTGTTGTTATGGTTTTAAAGACAGCAACCACGGAGCGAGGTTTTATGTCATACCTCTGCACCAGCGTCTCAGTCCGAATCGCTTTCCTTTTCAGCCTGCCTAGCTTCGGCACCCCTCATTCGTGACTCGCCACGGGCTCGGCATGGTGTCGTGAGGACCTTCCCTATAAAACACCGTACAGATACGGTAGGTGAAGGGCGTACAAAGGGATTATTCTCAAAGGTTGGGACTCTGGTCTCACTTACCCCGCGAAGCAGGGAGTAGTCCGGGATAGTCGGCTGTGATAGCCACCATGGCTTCATCGCAGCTTAATTGATAGAATATTCTGTCAATCAGCTCCACAAATACGTCTGGATCTTCTTTAAGGCCGCGGTCGAGGGACCGTTCGGGATCCTCTGGTTGTGGAGGACGGCTGCTGATCTCCCCTACGGCTTTACGCAGCTCCTGCGGTGAAATGGCGAGATGAAATATTTATTGCAAAATGCAGAAAAGATGGGTATAAAAAGTGGCAGCTTACCCAGCTCGGAGGATTGTACATGGAGAATCCGTCCCGCAGCTTGATGCGTAGGAACTCCTCTTCCTCTCCCTTGTATAGACCGGACAGAATTATTGCCAGAGCGGCAACTGAGTCCGACCCCTTACGGCCGCAGCGGGTGGCATCATCTTCCCCGTTAAAATCCCACATAGGGTGGCCTCGATATTGAAGCGGTTGCACTCCTCGCATAATGCATATTGACATAACCTCGGTTGTAGTCAGTCCTGATAGAGCCAGCGCCTTTATCCGTCCCATCAGGTACGTCTCTACCATCTTCCTCCTGAGGGCTCCTTGGTCGCCAACTTAGGCGCTTCTTCAAAGGAGCATTATTGAACTCAGGAAGGTCAATCCGAATAGGATCCGGGAGGGGGACGTCCTCTATATAGAACCACTCTTAAGACCAGTCTTCGGACGTCTTCTTCGGGGTACCGGATAGGTATCCGGTCCCGGCGATGCGCCATATTTCGGCTCCGCCCACTTGAAAAATTGAGCCCCACTGTGTACGGGGCACAAGGCAGAATAGCCTTTTCCACAACGCGAAATGAGCTTTGCAGCCCAGAAACAGCTCGCAAAGGGCCACATAACCAGCGATGTGTAATATGGAGGCAACAGTGAGATTATGCAATTGGAGGCCGTAAAACTCCAGGAGCCCTCGTAGGAACGGATGGATTGGAAATCCGAGTCCCCTTAATAAATAAGGAACGAGGCATACCCGCTCCCCCTTGGAGGGGTCAGGAAAGCTCTCTGCTTGCTCTCCGCTATTATAGGTGGCGAGCCCGGCTCGAACAGGGACCATGTACGCTGGGGGGAGGAATCCCTGGGTCTGTAGCTTCACTAATTGGTTGTGCGGGACGGAACACTTCATCCAATCTCCGGGCTTAGGGCTACGGGAGCGAGAGGAGGAGCTGAGCTGACCGGCCATGTTGGGATGGATTTCGCTCAGGCGCGCTCCGATGAATGCTCGCTGAAGGAAGATGGTGTGATTTGGATCTGAGAATCCTCATCTCTTTAAGTAGGCAGTTTGTTCACATAGCTAGGGTGGCAAATGTAAAACCACCCTGGCTTCTCGCATTTATTCGACACATGGAAGATGGCCATTATTGGACGTGGAAGCCAAGAAGCGCAAGTATTTATGCGAAGCCGGACACTATTTAACAGGTATTTGGGATTTGGAGACGAACCCTCCTTGTAATGCCGAAGACAATCTGCGCGCCGGACTCATCGTCATTGAAGACTGGTTCGGGGGCTACTGAGGGAGTCCTAGATTAGGGGGTATCCGGACAGCCGGACTATATCCTTTGGCCGGACTGTTGGACTATGAAAATACAAGATTGAAGACTTCATCTCATGTCCGGATGGGACTCTCCTTGGCGTGGAAGGCAAGGTTGGCGATACGGATATGTAGATCTCCTCCCTTTGTAACCGACTCTGTGTAACCCTAGCCTCCCACCGGTGTCTATATAAACCGGAGGGTTTAGTCCATAGGACAACAACAATCATACCATAGGCTAGCTTCTAGGGTTTAGCCTCTATGATCTCGTGGTAGATCAACTCTTGTACTACTCATATCATCAAGATCAATCAAGCAGGAAGTAGGGTATTACCTCCATCGTGAGAGCCCGAACCTGGGTAAACATTGTGTCCCTTGACTCCTCTTACCATCCGCCTTAGATGCATAGTTCGGGACCCCCTACCCGAGATCCGCCGGTTTTGACACCGACAGATACGCTGGGGGTCGGATGACCAAGAGACTTCACGACAAGCTCTACATCAACGACGCGCGCTGGGGCCCCGAGGGCGCCTCAATTGATTACGAATATCGGGTCCCCTTCGGCGGAATCCACGTCTTCATCGGCAAGATCGGGGATTCGGGCCCTGAGCCGGACACCTGCACCGACATCATCGAGACGGCTCAGCATGCATGACCCGCCAAGGTTCAGGCCACTATGAAGCGTGCCTTTGTTGCTTTCATCCATGGGGCGGAATTTGAGGAAGGGTCTATGTCTGGTGGTGAGACGGTTGTCTACACTGATGATGAATCGTCAACCGGTGAGACTAATTCAATGTATCAACTGCGGGACGGACGGCTTGGGGGCTATTCCGATGGCGACAGTATTCCGGACCCCTATGAGCCCCCGAACAGGGTTGCGATCTTTCTGACCAGTACACAGCCGACACTCGGCTCAACGACCGCCGCGACTATGACCTCCAGCTCAACGGCTGCAGTGACGGCTGGTGCTAGCGGCTCCGCTCGCTCGCCCGCCGGCTCTGGTTCTGACATAATTGTTGGACGCTTTGGCGACTTCGATGGGGCTGGAGGTGACCTCGGACACTCAAGAATAACATAAGGTGGATCTTGCAAGGTTACGAGATGAGATAGCTCAGTCCAAGGAAGAGCTGGCGGCTGAGTACGCTAGGATGGCCACGGGGCGAGCTGCTTTGGACGCTCAGGCAAAACGGATTCAGGCAGACTCTTTCTGACTCACCTTGGATCAAACACTTCAAATTCCATCATGAGAAGGAGGCACCAGAGTTGTTTACCTCCGGTTTACGAGCGACAAACCTCTTCAACACGCCTGGGGCAGGGACCAGTGACCCGCCTGTGGTGACCCAGGCGGTTGAGGCTCCCGTGACCGGAGCACCGGTTCAACCGCGTACTATGGATCCGCCTCGTTTGGATATGACTCCGCCTCAACATGTTCCGACACCACCACGTCATTATTCTAACCCTTTGGATAACATGATCGTTGCGGCAACATGATTGGCGGCTCTCCTAGTTGAAGGCAAGTCTCTAGCTGCAATAGAGACGCGGAGGGCCAGAGAAGTTCTTCAGACGACCGTGGCTCAACAGGCGGCTTATTCATATAGCCCTGAACGGATTCACTCAACCCCTCGACCAAGATGGAGTTATTGCAGGCACATTGACTCGCCAACAGTTTCAAGCAGTCAACAACACCATAACCAGCCTCATAGGCAAGACCCAGCATGCGGTGGTGTCGGTGCTTAGACTTTGGTTGATCAGGGCACGACGCGTCGGGAGGCGGAGCTGGCGGCTCAGCAGCAATCTCCGGTTATCCATTAGCATCGGTGGAAGCAGGAGTGACTTCTAGAACCTTGGGTGTGCCATGTTTAGTGTCGGCTCTGCACAACGAGGGTTTCCCCAAGGATTTCAATGGTCCTTGTAAAGTGCCTAATTACACAGTGGATTAGCCCCCAGAGGCTTCGATTGAGAGCTATGAGATGGCTATGGAGCTATTGGATGTTAATGATGCCGCATGTGCTAAGTATTTCACCATGCTGTTGGATGGGCCGGCTCGTACTTGGTTGAAATGGTTGCCTACTAATTCCATTAGGTCATGGGCAGAGCTGAAAATGTGTTTTATCCCAAATTGAAAAGACACATGCAAGCAACCCATGTCAATTCTGGATTTGGACTCTTGTGTCCAAGGTGAGGGCGAGTCGACATCTCATTGGGTGCGCCGGATCTCAGCTGTTATACACTCAACGGACAATATCAATGCCGATTCAGCACATCTGATGTTGGAGCAGAAACTAGGGTGGCTTAAATGCCACTCCAATGACATGGGAGAGCTCATGGTGGCTCTCGTCAAATATGCCGACTCTAATAGTACCAAAGACCCCGATTCTAATGAAGAGAAGGCGGGTAAGGGGAAGAAGAGCTGCAATACAAAGGGGCAGTAGCATAATATGGCAGGTCAAAGCGGCAACGGTAAGCACAAGGCTGATGGCAATTTAGATTTTGTGGCTAACACCAATACGCAGAATAATAATCAGCGTCGCAAGGGAAAGCCGCCCTGGCTCAGAGGGCCAAAATTTAACATTGAGGCGATGATGAATCAGCCTTGTCCAAAGCATGGTACGCATGAGAAGCTGACCAATCACCTATGGAAGGATTGCTTCATCATGAGGGAGTATAGGAATTCCAATTTTTTCCAGAGCAATCATGGCCCGAATGGCGGCTCAGGATCCAGCTGTCATGGGCCTGGCTTTGGTGGTGGCGGCTCAAACTTTGGTTTCTAGGGCCAAGGCAATCAAGGTGGTTTTAATCAGAAGTCTGGTCAAGCGAATCAGCCGCCGCAATCTAGTTATCAGAGTAATCCAAAGCAGTTGAATAGTGGAGAGTATCATGTATTCACCACAATTTTATGTAATCAAGACCAGAAGATTCACGAAAGGGCGGTGAACGCAGTTGAGCTGGCAATTCCCCGTTACTTGCGATGGTCTGAACATCCTATTCTTTGGAGCCATGAGGATCACTCAGCCCGGGTTCATAATCCGGGTCACTTGGCTTTAGTTGTTGCGCCTCAGGTTGGAGGCTACAAGTTCACTAAGGTGCTCATGGATGGAGGCAGCCACATCAATATCCTTTACTACACAACTTTTCGTCGTATGAGTTTGACTGACAAGGATCTTAAGCCGTCGAACACTGTTTTTCATGGTGTGGTGCCTGGTAAGTCGGCATATCCAGTGGGAAAGATAGCTTTAGAAGTGGCTTCCGGTGATGATCATGATTCCAGAGTCGAGACATTGACCTTTGAGGTAGTTAAGATTAAGAGCCCTTATCATGCTTTGTTTGGGCGGTCGGCTTATGCTAAGTTCATGGCAAGGCCTTGTTATGTTTATCTACAGCTTAAGATGCCAAGTTATAAGGGTACCATAACAGTGCATGTGAAGCGGAAGATAGTCTTAGAATGTGAAGAGGGCGATGCTACTTATGTTGAGTCTGTTTGTGCAACAGAAGAGTTGAAATTTTACAAGGATAATATTGACCCGGCAGATATGACACCTTTGAAGAAACTAACCACGGAGCATGACCCTCTGTTGAAGTTTAAATCAGCAGATGACACTAAGTTGGTTGATTTTGATCCTAGCGATTCATCCAAGCAGTTCAGTATCAATGCTAATCTAGATCCAAAATAGGAAAGCGCGCTCATCGAGTTCATCCGTGAGAACCGGGACATCTTTGCATAGAAGCCTTCAGACATGCCAGGTTTACTAAGAGAACTCGCTTAGCAGACTCTCAATATTGATCCAAAGTTTAAACTAGTCAAGCAATTCCTTTGTCACTTTAATGAACAGAGGCGTAAGGCCATCGGTGAAGATGTGGCCTGGCTCTTGGCAGCTGGGTTCATTGTTGATGGTTTTCTTCCTAAATGGTTGGCTAACCCGGTGCTGGTGCTCAAGAAAAATGGCACTTGGCGCATGTGTGTGGATTAAACAGACCTTAATAAATCCTACCCATCCAATCCTTTTGCTCTCCCTTGTATTGATCAGATTATTGATGCTACGGCGGGTTTTGATCGTTTGAGCTTTTTGGATGCTTATTTCGGGTATCGTCAGATCAAGATGGCAGTTAAGGACTAGAAGAAGACAACCTTCATCACTCCCTTTTGAGCCTTCTGCTATGTGTCTATGCGTTTTGGGCTCAAGAGTGCCCACGCAACTTACCAACGGTGTGTTCAAAATTGCCTTCATGGTCAGATTGGACGCAATGTTCATGCTTATGTAGATGATATCATTGTGAAATCTAGGAAGAAGGATACCTTGATAGATGATTTGAAAGAGATCTTTGACAACCTCAGGGTCTACAAGATGATTCTTAACCCGGCCAAGTGTGTCTTTGGTGTACCAGCAGGCAAGCTTTTGGGTTTTTTGGTTTCTGAAAGGGGCATTGAAGCTAACCCGGAGAAAATCAAGGCTATTGCTTCCTTGGCTAAAGCGGCGTGTATTAATGATGTTCAGCGTTTGGCGGGTCGTATTGTGGCCTTAAGCCAGTTCATAAGCCGGTTGGGCGAAAAACCTATCCCTCTGTACCAGATGATGAAGAAAACAGATCACTTTGTCAAGAGTGATGCTGCTGATAAGGCGTTTGAGGCCTAGCTGAACCGCCGATCCTTGCTGCTCCTATTGATAAGGAGCCCTTGTTGTTATATGCGTCTGCCAATAGCCGAGCTATCAGTGTGGCAATTGTTGTGGAAAGAAAGGAATCAGGCAAGGAATATCCGGTTCAGCGGCCGGTTTATTATATTAGTGAGGTCCTCATTGAATCCAAGCAGAGGTATCCACATTGGCAGAAACTAGTATATGGAGTGTTCATGGCTAGTCGTAAGCTGTAGCAGTATTTCTTTGGTCATCCCATCACGGTGGTCAGTTCTGCCCCCTTGGGAGATATTATTCAAAACAGAGAGGCCACGGGGTTGGGTAGCCAAATGTGCCATTGAGCTTGGACCCCATGGTTTGAAGTATGTGCCTCGGACAACCATCAAGTCAGAAGCACTTGTGGATTTTATCAATGACTGGATTGAGCTGTAGATGCCTGAGGAGAAGCCGGATAGCACATATTGGACTATTCACTTTGATGTATCCAGGAAGTTGGAAGGCTCGGGGTCTGGAGTTATTTTGACTTCCCCACGAGGTAATAAATTTTGTTATGTTTTAAGGTTGATGTTCCCTTGTACTAACAATGAACCTGAGTATGAGACCTTGCACCATGGTCTTCGGATGGCTAAAGAGATGAGTTTAAGCCGGGTGAGGTGTTTTGGTGACTCAGATTTGGTGGCTCAGCAAGTTTCGGGTACTTGGGATTCTAAGGACCCACTCATGGCGGCTTACTGTCGCGAGGTTGATTCTATTGCTGGCCATTTCAATGGTTATCAAGTGGAACATGTTGATCGCATGAAAAATGAGGTGGCTGATGCTTTGAGCCGGTTAGGGTCCCAACGTAAGCCAGTACCACTGTCACACCCTGATTTTCATGCCACAACACTTAAGCTAATAAATCATGATAAAATGTGGTTTGACAAAAACTTTTGAGTGTTTTGGACCTTGCTTGATTTGATTTTTGTGAGTTGTTTGCAAGTGCTCTAAAAATCAAATAAATCCTCCAACTCTTATACTCCTTCTCCTTGATCCAAAACCTTTTCCCAATGATCATGCCATGTGTATAGTACAATATAGTATTTTCTTACAAAAATAATTTGGCCAAATAGTATTTTCAAAAATTAGTTTTCCAAAAACCCCTTGATTGAGGATTGCACTGCAAGTACTTAATTAAAGCCAGTAAAAATCTTTCAAAAAATACTTTTGATTCCTATTAGATATAGGTTACCCATAAACCACAAAAATATAATTTTAGAAGTTATTTTCCTATTTTATTTAAAGGCTTTTTCTTAAGGCCAGAAATGGTCTTAAATAGGTTAAAATTATTTTAAAGCTCTAAAAATATCTGAGAAAAATTAGGGAGACTCAATGGACATATATTTTCCATATATATGAGTTTAAACACATGGTGATGATCAAAATATTGGACAAAACCTCCCAAAACCATTTCTGCTCATTTCAAGGATCTGAAATATTTCCACATGAAATATTTTCACAAAAATCCAAGAAAATTCTAGCATGTCACACATGACATTTTTGCTGATCTTGCCAAGTCTCATGTCATGGAAAACAGTATAACCCCATGAAACCCTCTCAAAACCACTTCTGTCCTTTTTCAAGTTTGAACAGCTTTGCACTGTAAAACATGTCCAATTGCTCTCAAACTTGGTGCACATGCTCAAATGGTGTAATAATGCATCTAGACCAAATGGCACAAGTTGGAGAGAATTTTATCTTGATCAAAGTGCCCCAAAACCCTCTCTGACCAGAATCAAATTTGAACAAGTTTGTACTACCAACTTTCTCTCCTTCACCCCAACTTTTGTGAGAATGTTCACATGACCAAATAAGGCCACTAAACCAAGTGGTACATCAAGGAGAAGTGATTTGCTCAACTAGATCTACACAAGTCTATTTCTGCTCATTTCTAGGGTTTACCAAAGTTACATTGGCCACTTTGCCCAAATGAGCTCCAAATTGGTGGAAGACCCTATTTATATGTGCCATTTCACCCTGTGGAGTCTCATTCCAAATGGAGTTCATTTGCTTACCCAAACAACCATCAAACACCTTCTGCCACTTTACCAAAATTACATTTTTGACCTCTTCCACTAATCTCCATGGCCTCAAGTTTTTACCATAGCTCCTCCTAGACCTCTTCTACCTCCAGTAAGTCCTGCCAGCCACCATCTCAATTATAGGGGGGGATGGAAACCCTCACTTCCTTCTCTGGACAGCAGCATTCTTCTCCTTTCTCACCTCCCTCCTCATTCTAGTGGTTCACCAGGGCATCCAAGGCCACCTCCCCTTTGTTTACACTTCCCCAGTGCTCCTAGACAAAATTGGACACGCCCATGGCATATATTTTATGCCATGGCGTGCAAAGCTCGCGCTCTGGAGCATGCTATAGTGCTCTCCCGCACTGTAGCTCACCCATGCCAATGGCATAAGATGGCCTTGGGCGGCGGGGTGGTGTCCCCCGAGGTCGCCTCAGCGTCCGAGACACGGCAAGATGTCGGGCCCCTCCTGAACCTCTCTCCTACCCCCTCTGCAGAGCTCACCGAAGCGCGCCCGTGGACGCTGCCCACGGAGCACCGGCGCCTCCTCCATATAATCCATCCCCCGAGCTCTCTCTCGCCTCGGTTGGACCCCTCTCTCTCCCCTGCACCTCCTGGACAGCCTCCCCCTCCCTCTCGTGCCCTCCAGCACCCACCACGGCCGGAGCCTTGCCGTCGGCCTCCGCCTAAATCCGCACCCATCTCTCCTCCTCCTTCCCTCTGGACCGCACTAGAGCGCCACCACCGTCATCGCGAGGCCCTCCCGTGCTTCTCCCCCTCCTCCCCGTGGCTGTTCCGTCGAGCTGCATCACCACCGTCAGCCTCGCCCGCCGCGGTCGACGCCTTGCTCGACCTGGTGCCCTGGGCGACCGTGCCACCCACGGTTGGACGCGACTGGGTCCCCTGAGCACGCCGGTGGGCAGAGCGTCGCCGGAGATGCTCTGTAGCCCCGGCAATCGCCGCCGGGAGCAAGTCCTCCCCGCGGTCGGAGCGCGCGCGGGAGGTTGAAGACGGCCTGCTGTTGGGCCCCGCGCGTCAGCGACCCAGCGGGCGGGCCCCACCGTTTAAGTGGAAACGGCTTCGGCCGGATCCGCCTTCCCTGCGCGAAGGCGCACTCCCGCGAAGCCGTCTTCGACGTCACCCCACTGTCGCCAGCGCAGCTGAGCCGCTGGGCCGGCCCACTTCTAAATTGCGCCCTGTGCGCTGGATAAGGGTAAAACCCTTTCCTTTTCCTTTTTCTTTTCTGTAAATTTGTAAAATCCACAAATAAGTCAAATAAACTCCATATTTGATGATTCCAATTTCCACAAACTCCATAAATCAAGTGCTATTTAATAGGCCACAGTGGACATTTTTGTTGTCCTTGGTTTTCACTGAACCTTTTAAAAAAGGTCATTTATCCACATAAGTCCACTTCAAAAATCCATATTATATTCATTTCAACTCCAAATCCAGTGAAACCAATTTCTATATGTTTCTAAAATCATGCCAGAATTAATGGGTACTTTTACCCATTTTTATAAAATGGCATTCTGTGGACAACTTGTGGATCCATCAAATCCATTGATTCCATCATATCAAAATGTTTAGAAATATCCACTTATCCAATTCCATTGAAATCACTTTGGTCATTCCTCATATGACTAGAGGTATCCTAGAAAAGTCAACTTCATATTTTTAGAGCACTTTTATTTTTGCCTTGCGGTGTTGCTTATTATGATTGTTTCCGACGTTAGTTGACGAAGTAGACGGAGTACTTGGAGAAGGACCAGAAGACTTGAAGACTCAGATGAACCAGGCAAGCAGCCCTTTGACCATGTCTATGACACCCTTTTTATGCATGTCATATAGCACTTTATTAGTGTTGCTCCGAAATCATGATGTGATGGTAACCACTTTGGTGGGTTGCCTCCGTTACTTCCTCGTTGAAACCTACATTATGCATGACCCTACCTCCTTATGAGGGTTATGCCGGAGGGAGTAGATAGGATGCAAAAGTAGTGCTACGCAAACGGGACGGGAATATGCATGGTGATGGAGGCAAAGTACTTTCAAAGGACTTTTTTTTAAAACCCCATCGGGTGCCACTTATGCCCGAGGGAGATGATGTGTTGGGTAGCCACTTGATGACGAAGTGGTGTACCGAGGCAAGTGTGTGTGTTGTTTTCAAAAACGGATTGGTTTAAGTTGCGACCGTTATTCCAACCTTACATGCTCAACCACTCTACCCTTATATGGGAAAGGGCATTATTGATTACCTAGGCCGATACTAGCTTGGAGCCCGCATTACTAGTAACGGGGGAGAGTTGGTGCTCTCTCTCGGGACGGGGTCGTGCCAGGTAGGGCGACCATGACTGTCTTTACAGGGCACCGGATACACCGTTGTGTCCCCTCTCGGATGTTACGATCTCGAGCGAGTCTCGTACGATGTACATCGTGAGGATACGGAACAACGAGTGGACTCCATGCTAGTGTTGTCTAGGGAAAGATAGTGATCGGGTGCTTACCCCGGGTACTCGAGGTAGCGCGGGTCGTGGATGACACGGAAGTTCCCCGGATCTTGTGGGTAAAGTGTGCAACCTCTGCAGAGTGTAAATCTATTCGAATAGCCGTGTCCACGGTCAAGGACAGTTGGGTAACCTCTCTTGGGCTACGTCCACTTGTTTACAACCCAGTGTGTGTGGGAAGAATTACTTGGGTCAAGTCAAGGACTTGACATGATTGAGTTGGGTTGGTGCCCACTCTAATTATGTTGATATCTGTAACCTGTCCTCATGGTTACTTGAATTCTCCTGATGCATGTCTTACAAGTTGTTGAACATGTCATTGCACTCAAAACTAGCTTTCCGCAAAAAATTACCTATATCATGCATTGCTGTACCTTGAACCAAAACATGGGTTGCTTGCGAGTACATTCAAAGTACTCATTGGCTTGCCACTGGTTATTTTATTGGCCAGGCATGAAAGAACATGATATGAAGAAGAATACTTCGGTGACGAACATGCGAGCTAGGACGCTTCCCAGTCAGAATGCCTGTAGGATTAAGGCAGATGGCATGGGTCCAAGTTATCGACGAAGATTTCCGCTGCAATGTTATACTAAAGACTTGACCATAATGGTCCTACTTGTGTAATACGGTATGTATGGATGTAAGACTCTTGTTATTCAGCTTCTGTGTGTTCAGTGAGCATTGATCTCTGGGATCACTACACGTTCATTCGGTGATCACGACTTATGAGTCGGGGTCCCCACAGAGCTGGTATCAGAGCCATCCTGACTGTAGGAAGCCTTAGTTAGCGTGGTCGTTAGTTAGGGTAAAACCAATTCCAAAACTATTACTAGTTTTCAAAACTATCTATACTTCTCTTCCCTTCTTAGTTTTTTTAAACTAAGGTATACTTTCCTTATTGATCTCTTCCCCTTCAAAACCTTTGGTCGCTAGAACCCTTATACCCCTGACCACTGGGTTCCTTGTAATCCTCGTGGATAATTTAGAAGGAAGATGCCTTGCTAGACATTCACCCACATCTCCTAAACACAAGATTGGCGGAATCACAACAAGACGATACCAACAGAAGATACATCCTCAAGGGATGAGGACCTGAAGACCCAGGAGATGGTGACACCCTTGACACTGCCCCAAAGATGATGCAAACTTAGCCTACGACGATCAGGGCATAGGATATGCAAGATCATGACGTATATCGCTAATAGGGTAACCCTGTCACTACCGTTGTTGCATCGGCAACCACCGGTGGATGAGAACCTCGCCATTTGGTCCGCCTCACTATAGTGAGCAGGAAAACGGTTCTCTTCATTCCCCGCTCTTGGTGTCGATATTGTCATCAACGTAACCGACATGTTGGACCTCTACTATGCCTTGTTAATGTCACTGCATAAAGGATTACCTACCCGGTACCATCGACGCCTTAGAAGACAAAACGGGATCGTCAGGATTAAGAAGACAACAGAAGACCGAGTCAATACCAGCTACAAGGAGCCACCTTCACCCCATCACTTCCATAGACAAGAAGTTGTTGAAGAATCTTCAGGCTCAACCTGAATCGTTTCATCGAACAACTACTAGAGACGTAGCAACACCTGAGGAAACTCAGAAGACTGCACGAGGCTCAAGGCACAATTACTGGATCCAAGAACCCCTAGGGTAGGATGAGTCGTGTACCCCCTATGCGCAATCGAGTCCGTATGATGGTTCGAATAGAACCATGATTGTATGTTTCTTGCTTTTATTTGTTTGTGTTTTGATATCAGTCGCCCTTTTTGCCGTAGGCAACAAGTATGCAACTATATCACCTGCCTTATTTTGTTGATTGTGTTGGCCCTTTTTGGCACTTGTTGTTTGCACCCGCACTATAGAACCCCCTTTAGGCATCCCCCTTTATGCTACTTTTCCCTATCATCTCTCGCCTCAACTGAAGACCGGCAAGACAAGCTACACCAAGGATTCTGCCTCGGCAACCAACTAACAATGAAGACTTCTGCTACAATCTCCACGACCAAGTGAAACCCCGTAGAGTTATGTTTAACCCTCCAGACTAGAAACCCATTCCTAGACCCTTCGAGACTTCATGAGATACCCCAGCTCGAGTCCTTAACCATGTGCTTAACCCTCGGTATTGCAAGAGAACCAGTTAAGCCTCTGTAAACCTTGCACATCACTGGGTTCATTATGGAACTAATGGACATAGTGAACAAGCACATTATCATCCTAATATAGCACCAGAACTGACGATGCCATAGGGAAGACCAGTTTGAGGATATAGGAACAGAGGACAAATGACTTGATGAGTTTATATCAGTGACCTTGAGGAATCATCTGAGACTTTGGTGGATCATGAGGCCTTTCATGTTGGTAGATGAACTTGGTGGGATCATGTTGATAGAGTATCATAACTTTCATTACCCCTGGAGTCAATTGGATTTTGTAGGACGATTATGATCGCAAGCTGAAACTCCTGGAAGTGCAAGGATTTGACTTGATCAGATGATATTGATAGGAGATAGTTGATATTACGTAAGTAACTTGAGGGGAACATGTAGGAATTCTCGTTGGACAAGAGATTTGGATTTAAGTAGGTGATTCTAGTTGAATATAGATGTTGAGTGTGTCTACATGGTTCAGAGTAAATTGGATTTAGACTGATGATCTCGATTATGATACCATGTTTCTTGGAGGACGATAAACTAGGAGATTGGATTAATTGTTGGAGTTTATCTAGGGATATGTATGAGCTTGATCTTGGAGTTTACCTGATCATGATAATGGAAATTGATGGACTTACTATAGTAGAGACAGCCCTTTCAAGCATTTGGGGATTATATGGACTTTAGGAGATCATGTGGAACATCATAAACATTGGATTTGTAGAATTAAATGGATTATGTAGTGATTGATGAAAGCTAATGGGCTGTTAGTTGATTCATAGGAAGGAAACAAGATCTTGGAGTGGCTTATGACGTGTTTCCTTAGGATAGAGATGCTTTATTATGGACCTTGGATCAATAGACTAAGCACTTGGATTGTGGTGATTAAATTCAAGCTTAGCAGCTTATATGTTCTACCCATGGATTTTTAGGGGTGAACATACATATGAGTTTGGGGATTGTAGTCATATATGATTTTGTTAAACCTCCTCTCGAGAGTCATGAGGATATGAATAACATGAGTGATGATTGGAGTTGACCTATACGGGATGATTCTTTCAGTGACATGATGTGACTGTTTGGAAGGCTAGATAGCACAATTGGCATCTCAGAAACCGTGCTTAAAGATAAGATGATAAATGTTCACTCGCACACTAGAATCCTTGAAACCCTTAAGCCCCACCAAGCCACGATATGGTAGGAATCACAACCATGGGCTTTGGCTCTAGGACAAGGAAACCTTGGCCAATACGCAACCATGACCACCACCGATACCCCAACGTATACCCTATGTACCCCGTGGGCAAGTCTTCACGGAGTACTCGGACAAGTTAGTTGCCATCTTTCCTTGATGACATACTTTACTACCCAAAGACGGAAGAAGAACCGTTCAGCTGGTTAGGGAACATCTAAAGATCGCCATGTCCAGGAGGAAGAACTGCACCAACCACCATCGTCAAGAAGTAAACCTCCGCATCGAAGACCAGGCATATCTGCAAGCCACTTCTCTCAAGGGAACCAAACATTTTCACGACAAGGAAACCCACGCCAAGATTTAACAACCCCCTCCGAGTTCGCCACAAGACGAAGAGAAGACAGCTACCAGTTAGAGTTACCGCCTGAGTTACACACTGCACACAGCGTTTTCCACGCGACACACCCCCCGAAAGTGTTTCCAACTTCATAACTAGCCCGGTATCAACAAGGACATCGATCATCGAGCCATTGACCTCCAGCCCAATATGACATACGCGAGAGACCCCAATTGCAATCTGGATCAAGCAGGACGACAAACACAAAGCCACGCCATCGAGTACTTCAAGGTTCAATGGAGCACCAAACGGAAGCAGAAGCAATATGAGGACGTGAAGACTACCCCAAATCCAAGTTTCTGTATTCCTTTCCGCGCCTAGTTTGGGAATCTCGGGGACGAGATTCTTGTAAGGGGGGTAGGTCTGTCACACCCTGATTTTCATGCCACAACACTTAAGCTAATAAATCATGATAAAATGTGGTTTGACAAAAACTTTTGAGTGTTTTGGACCTTGCTTGATTTGATTTTTCTGAGTTGTTTGCAAGTGCTCTAAAAATCAAATAAATCCTCCAACTCTTATAATCCTTCTCCTTGATCCAAAACCTTTTCCCAATGATCATGCCATGTGTATAGTACAATATAGTATTTTCTTACAAAAATAATTTGGCCAAATAGTATTTTCAAAAATTAGTTTTCCAAAAACCCCTTGATTGAGGATTGCACTGCAAGTCCTTAATTAAAGCCAGTAAAAATCTTTCAAAAAATACTTTTGATTCCTATTAGATATAGGTTACCCGTAAACCACAAAAATATAATTTTAGAAGTTATTTTCCTATTTTATTTAAAGGCTTTTTCTTAAGGCCAGAAATGGTCTTAAATAGGTTAAAATTATTTTAAAGCTCTAAAAATATCTGAGAAAAATTAGGGAGACTCAATGGACATATATTTTCCATATATATGAGTTTAAACACATGGTGATGATCAAAATATTGGACAAAACCTCCCAAAACCATTTCTGCTCATTTCAAGGATCTGAAATATTTCCACATGAAATATTTTCACAAAAATCCAAGAAAATTCTAGCATGTCACACATGACATTTTTGCTGATCTTTCCAAGTCTCATGTCATGGAGAACAGTATAACCCCATGAAACCCTCTCAAATCCACTTATGTCCTTTTTCAAGTTTGAACAGCTTTGGACTGTCAAACATGTCCAATTGCTCTCAAACTTGGTGCACATGCTCAAATGGTGTAATAATGAATCTAGACCAAATGGCAAAAGTTGGAGAGAATTTTATCTTGATCAAAGTGCCCCAAAACCCTCTTTGACCAGAATCAAATTTGAACAAGTTTGTACTACCAACTTTCTCTCCTTGACCCTAACTTTTGTGAGCATGTTCACATGACCAAATAAGGCCACTAAACCAAGTGGTACATCAAGGAGAAGTGATTTGCTCAACTAGATCTACGCAAGTCTATTTCTGCTCACTTCTAGGGTTTACCAAAGTTACATTGGCCACTTTGACCAAATGAGCTCCAAATTGGTGGAAGACCCTATTTATATGTGCCATTTCACCCTGTGGAGTCTCATTCCAAATGGAGTTCATTTGCTTACCCAAACAACCATCAAACACCTTCTGCCACTTTACCAAAATTACATTTTTGACCTCTTCCACTAATCTCCATGGCCTCAACTTTTTACCACAGCTCCTCCTAGACCTCTTCTACCTCCAGTAAGTCCTGCCAGCCCCCAGCTCAATTATTGGGGGGGGGGGGATGGACACCCTCACTTCCTTCTCTGGACAGCGGCATTCTTCTCCTTTCTCACCTCCCTCCTCATTCTAGTGGTTCACTAGGGCATCCAAGGCCACCTCCCCTTTGTTTACACTTCCCCAGTGCTCCTAGACAAAATTGGACACGCCCATGGCATATATTTTATGCCATGGCGTGCAGAGCTCGTGCTCTGGAGCATGCTATAGTGCTCTCCCGCACTGTAGGTCACCCATGCCAATGGCATAAGACGGCCTTGGGTGGCGGGGTGGTGTCCCCCGAGGTCGCCTCGGCGTCCGAGACACGGCAAGATGTCGGGCCCCTCCTGAACCTCTCTCCTCCCCCCTCTGCAGAGCTCACCGAAGCGCGTCCGTGGACGCTGCCCACGGAGCACTGGCGCCTCCTCCATATAATCCATCCCCCGAGCTCTCTCTCGCCTCGGTTGGACCCCTCTCTCTCACCTGCACCTCCTGGACAGCCTCCCCCTCCCTCTCGTGCCCTCCAGCACCCACCATGGCCGAAGCCTTGCCGTCGGCCTCCGCCTAAATCCGCACCCATCTCTCCTCCTCCTTCCCTCTGGACCGCACTAGAGCGCCACCACCATCACCGCGAGGCCCTCCCGTGCTTCTCCCCCTCCTCCCCGTGGCTGTTCCGTCGAGCTGCATCACCACCGTCAGCCTCGCCCGCCGCGGTCGATGCCTTGCTCGACCCAGTGTCCCTGGGCGACCATGCCACCCACGGTTGGACGCGGCTCGGTCCCCTGAGCACGCCGTGAAGGAAATATGCCCTAGAGGCAATAATAAAGTTATTATTTATTTCCTTATATCATGATAAATGTTTATTATTCATGCTAGAATTGTATTAACTAGAAACATAATACATGTGTGAATACATAGACAAACAGAGTGTCACTAGTATGCCTCTACTTGACTAGCTCATTAATCAAAGATGGTTATGTTTCCTAGCCATGAACAAAGAGTTGTTATTTGATTAACGAGATCACATCATTAGTTGAATGATCTGATTGACATGACCCATTACATTAGCATAGCACCCGATCGTTTAGTATGTTGCTATTGCTTTTATCCATGACTTATACATGTTCCTTCAACTATGAGAATATGCAACTCCCATTTACCGTAGGGACACTTTGTGTGCTACCAAACGTCACAACATAACTGGGTGATTATAAAGGTGCTCTACAAGTGTCTCCGAAGGTACATGTTGAGTTGGCATATTTCGAGATTAGGATTTGTCACTCCGATTGTCGGAGAGGTATCTCAGGGCCTTCTCGGTAATGCACATCACATAAGCCTTGCAAGCATTGCAACCAATGAGTTAGTTGCGAGATGATGTATTATGGAACGAGAAAAGAGACTTGCCGGTAAGGAGATTGAACTAGGTATTGGATACCGACGATCGAATCTCGGGCAAGTAACATACCGATGACAAAGGGAACAAACGTATGTTGTTATGCGGTCTGACCGATAAAAGATCTTCGTAGAATATGTAGGATCCAATATGGGCATCCAGGTCCCGCTGTTGGTTATTGACCGGAAACGTGTCTCGGTCATGTCTACATTGTTCTCGAACCGTAGGGTCCGCACGCTTAAGGTTACGATGACAGTTATTATGAGTTTATGCATTTTGATGTACCGAAGGAGTTCGGAGTCCCGGATGTGATCACGGACGTGACGAGGAGTCTCGAAATGGTCGAGACATAAAGAATTATATATTGGAAGCCTATGTTTGGACATCGGATGCATTCCAGGTGAAATCAGGATTTTACCGGAATACCGGGAGGGTTACCGGAACCCCCCGGGAGCATAATGGGCCAACATGGGCCTTGGAGGAGAAGTGAGAAGGGCAGCCCTAGGGGCTGCGCGCCTTCCCCTTCCCCTAGTCCTATTAGGACTAGGAGAGGTGGGCGCCCCCCTCTCCTTCTCTCTCCCCCTTGAAGAATCCTAGTCCAACTAGGATTGGGGGGGGGGGGGGAATCCTACTCCCAGAGGGAGTAGGACTCCTCCTGCGCCTCCCTCCTTTGGCCGGCAAGCCTCCCCCCCTTCATCCTTTATATACGGGGGCAGGGGACACCCCAAGACACACAAGTTGATCTACGGATCGTTCCTTAGCCGTGTGCGGTGCCCCCTTCCACCAAATTCCACCTCGATTATACCGTTGCAGTGCTTAGGCGAAGCCCTGCGCCAGTAACACATCAAGATCGTCACCACGCCGTCGTGCTGACGGAACTCTTCCTCGACGCTTTGCTGGATCGGAGCCCGGGGATCGTCATCGAGCTGAACGTGTGCCAAGAACTCGGAGGTGCCGGAGTAACGGTGCTGTGATCGGTTGGATCGCGAGGAGAACGTACGACTACTTCCTCTACGTTGTGTCAACGCTTCCGCTTCGGTCTACGAGGGTACATAGACAAACACTCTCCCCTCTCGTTGCTATGCATCACCATGATCTTGCGTGTGCGTAGGAATTTTTTTTGAAATTACTACGTTCCCCAACAGTGGCATCCGAGCCTAGGTTTTTATGGTTTGATGTTATTTGCACGAGTAGAACACAAGTGAGTTGTGGACGATACAAGTCATACTGCCTACCAGCATGTCATACTTTGGTTCAGCGGTATTGTTGGACGTGACGATCCGGACCAACCTTACGCGTACTCTTACGCGAGACCGGTTCCCTCGACGTGCTTTGCACATAGATGGCTTGCGGAAGACTGTCTCTCCAACTTTAGTTGAACCGAGTGTGGCTACGCCCGGTCCTTGAGAAGGTTAAAACGGAGTCTATTTGACAAACTATCGTTGTGGTTTTGATGCGTAGGTAAGATGAGTTCTTGCTTAAAGCCCGTAGCAGCCACGTAAAACTTGCAACAACAAAGTAGAGGACGTCTAACTTGTTTTTGCAGGGCATGTTGTGATGTGATATGGTCAAGACGTGATGCTAAATTTTATTGTATGAGATGATCATGTTTTGTAACCGAGTTATCGGCAACTGGCAGGAGCCATATGGTTGTCCCTTTATTGTATGCAATGCAATCGCGATGTAATGCTTTACTTTATTGCTAAACGGTAGTGATAGTCGTAGAAGCATAAGATTAGCGAGACGACAACGATGCTGCGATGAAGATCAAGGTGTCGCGCCGGTGACGATGGTGATCATGACGGTGCTTCGAAGATGAAGATCACAAGCACAAGATGATGATGGCCATATCATATCACTTATATTGATTGCATGTGATGTTTATCCTTTTATGCATCTTATCTTGCTTTGATTGACGGTAGCATTATAAGATGATCTCTCACTAAATTATCAAGAAGTGTTCTCCCTGAGTATGCACCGTTGCGAAAGTTCTTCGTGCTGAGACACCACGTGATGATCGGGTGTGATAGGCTCTACGTTCAAATACAACGGGTGCAAAACAGTTGCACACGCGGAATACTCAGGTTTAACTTGACGAGCCTAGCATATACAGATATGGCCTCGGAACACAGAGACCGAAAGGTCGAGCGTGAATCATATAGTAGATATGATCAACATAATGATGTTCACCATTGAAACTACTCCATCTCACGTGATGATCGGACATGGTTTAGTTAATTTGGATCACGTGATCACTTAGAGGATTAGAGAGATGTCTATCTAAGTGGGAGTTCTTAAGTAATATGATTAATTGAACTTTAATTTATCATGAACTTAGTACCTGATAGTATCTTGCTTGTCTATGTTGTGTAGATAGATGGCTCGTGCTGTTGTTCCGTTGAATTTTAATGCGTTCCTTGAGAAAGCAAAGTTGAAAGATGATGGTAGCAATTACACGGACTGGGTCCGTAACTTGAGGATTATCCTCATTGCTGCACAGAAGAATTATGTCCTGGAAGCACCGCTAGGTGCCAGGCCTGGTGCAAGAGCTACGCCAGATGTTGTGAACGTCTGGCAAAGCAAAGCTGATGACTACTCTATAGTTCAGTGTGCCATGCTTTACGGCTTAGAACCGGGACTTCAACGACGTTTTGAACACCATGGAGCATATGAGATGTTCCAGGAGTTGAAGTTAATATTTCAAGCAAATGCCCGGATTGAGAGATATGAAGTCTCCAATAAGTTCTATAGCTGTAAAATGGAGGAGAATGGTTCTGTCAGTGAGCATATACTCAGAATGTCTGGGTATAACAATCACTTGATTCAACTGGGAGTTAATCTTCCGGATGATTGCGTCATTGACAGAATTCTCCAATCACTGCCACCAAGCTATAAGAGCTTCGTGATGAACTATAATATGCAAGGGATGACCAAAACTATACCCAAGCTCTTCGCGATGCTGAAAGCCGCGGAGGTAGAAATCAAAAAGGAGCATCAAGTGTTGATGGTTAACAAAACCACTAGTTTCAAGAAAAAGGGCAAAGGGAAGAAAAAGGGGAACTTCAAAAAGGAACAGCAAGCAAGTTGCTACTCAAGAGAAGAAACCCAAGTCTGGACCTAAGCCTGAAACTGAGTGCTTCTATTGCAAGCAGACTGGTCACTGGAAGCGGAACTGCCCCAAGTATTTGGCGGATAAGAAGGATGGCAAGGTTAACAAAGGTATATATGATATACATGTTATTGATGTGTACCTTACTAATTCTCGCAGTAGCACCTGGGTATTTGATACTGGTTCTGTTGCTAATATTTGCAACTCAAAACAGGGGCTACGGATTAAGCGAAGATTGGCTAAGGACGAGGTGACGATGCGCGTGGGAAACGGTTCCAAAGTCGATGTGATCGCGGTCGGCACGCTACCTCTACATCTACCTTCGGGATTAATATTAGATCTAAATAATTGTTATTTAGTACCAGCGTTGAGCATGAACATTATATCTGGATCTTGTTTGATGCGAGACGGTTATTCATTTAAATCAGAGAATAATGGTTGTTCTATTTATATGAGTAATATCTTTTATGGTCATGCGCCATTAAAGAGTGGTTTGTTCTTACTTAATCTCGATAGCAGTAATACACATATTCATAATGTTGAAACCAAAAGATGCAGAGTTGATAATGATAGTGCAACTTATTTGTGGCACTGCCGTTTAGGTCATATCGGTGTAAAGCGCATGAAGAAACTCCATACTGATGGACTTTTGGAGTCACTTGATTATGAATCACTTGGCACTTGCGAACCGTGCCTTATGGGCAAGATGACTAAAACACCGTTCTCCGGTACTGTGGAGAGAGCAACAGATTTATTGGAAATCATACATACTGATGTATGTGGTCCAATGAATGTTGAGGCTCGTGGCGGATATCGTTATTTTCTCACCTTCACTGATGATTTAAGAAGATATGGGTATATCTACTTAATGAAACACAAGTCTGAAACATTTGAAAAGTTCAAAGAATTTCAGAGTGAAGTGGAAAATCATCGTAACAAGAAAATAAAGTTTCTACGATCTGATCGTGGAGGAGAATATTTGAGTTACGAGTTTGGTCTACATTTGAAACAATGCGGAATAGTTTCGCAACTCACGCCACCCGGAACACCACAACGTAATGGTGTGTCCGAACGTCGTAATCGTACTTTACTGGATATGGTGCGATCTATGATGTCTCTTACCGATTTACCGCTATCTTTTTGGGGTTATGCTCTAGAGACGGCCGCATTCACGTTAAATAGGGCACCATCAAAATCCGTTGAGACGACGCCTTATGAACTGTGGTTTGGCAAGAAACCAAAGTTGTCGTTTCTTAAAGTTTGGGGCTGCGATGCTTATGTGAAAAAGCTTCAACCTGATAAGCTCGAACCCAAATCGGAAAAATGTGTCTTCATAGGATACCCAAAGGAGACTATTGGGTATACCTTCTATCACAGATCCGAAGGCAAAATTTTTGTTGCTAAAGTCGGAAACTTTCTAGAGAAGGAGTTTCTCTCGAAAGAAGTGAGTGGGAGGAAAGTAGAACTTGATGAGATAACAGTATCTGCTCCTTTATTAAGAAGTAGTACATCACAGAAATATGTTTCTGTGACACCTACATCAAATAGGGAGGAAGCTAATGATAATGATCATGAAACTTCAGATCAATTTTCTACTGAACTTCGTAGATCAACCAGAATGAGATCCGCACCAGAGTGGTACGGTAATCCTATTTTGGAAGTCATGTTACTAGACCATGATGAACCTACGAACTATGAAGAAGCGATGGTGAGCCCAGATTCCGCAAAGTGGCTTGAGGCCATGAAATCTGAGATGGGATCCATGTATGATAACAAAGTGTGGACTTTGGTTGACTTGCCCGATGATCGGCAAGCAATAGAAAATAAATGGATTTTTAAGAAGAAGACTGACGCTGATGGTAATATTACTGTCTATAAAGCTCGACTTGTTGCAAAAGGTTTTCGACAAGTTCAAGGGATTGACTACGATGAGACTTTCTCACCCGTAGCGATGCTTAAGTCTGTCCGAATCATGTTAGCAGTTGCCGCATTTTATGATTATGAAATTTGGCAAATGGATGTCAAAACTGCATTCCTGAATGGATTTCTAGAAGAAGAGTTGTATATGATGCAACCAGAAGGTTTTGTCGATCCAAAGGAAGCTAACAAAGTGTGCAAGCTCCAGCGATCCATTTATGGACTGGTGCAAGCCTCTCGGAGTTGGAATAAACGCTTTGATAGTGTGATCAAAGCTTTTGGTTTTATACAGACTTTCGGAGAAGCCTGTATTTACAAGAAAGTGAGTGGGAGCTCTGTAGCATTTCTGATATTATATGTGGATGACATATTACTGATCGGAAATAATATAGAATTTCTGGATAGCATAAAGGGATACTTGAATAAAAGTTTTTCAATGAAAGACCTCGGGGAAGCTGCTTACATATTGGGCATTAAGATCTATAGAGATAGATCAAGACGCCTAATAGGACTTTCACAAAGCACATACCTTGACAAAGTTTTGAAAAAGTTCAGAATGGATCAGGCAAAGAAAGGGTTCTTGCCTGTGGCACAAGGTGTGAAATTGAGTAAGACTCAATGCCCGACCACCGCAGAAGATAGAGAGAAAATGAAAAATGTTCCCTATGCTTCAGCCATAGGCTCTATCATGTATGCAATGCTGTGTACCAGACCAGATGTGTGCCTTGCTGTAAGTTTAGCAGGCAGGTACCAAAGTAATCCAGGAGTGGATCACTGGACAGCGGTCAAGAACATCCTTAAGTACTTGAGAAGGACTAAGGATATGTTTCTCATTTATGGAGGTGACAAAGAGCTCGTCGTAAACGGTTACGTCGATGCAAGCTTTGACACTGATCCGGACGATTCCAAATCGCAAACCGGATACGTATTTACATTAAACGGTGGAGCTGTCAGTTGGTGCAGTTCTAAACAAAGCGTCGTGGCGGGATCTACATGTGAAGCTGAGTACATAGCCGCTTCAGAAGCAGCTAATGAAGGAGTCTGGATGAAGGAGTTCATATCCGATCTAGGTGTTGTACCTAGCGTAACGGGTCCAATGAAAATCTTTTGTGACAATACTGGTGCAATTGCCTTGGCAAAGGAATCCAGATTTCACAAAAAAGAACCAAACACATCAAGAGACGCTTCAACTCCATCCGGGATTTGGTCCAGGTGGGAGACATAGAGATATGCAAGATACATACGGATCTGAATGTTGCAGACCCGTTGACTAAGCGTCTTCCACGAGCAAAACATGATCAGCACCAAAACTCCATGGGTGTTAGAATCATTACTTTGTAATCTAGATTATTGACTCTAGTGCAAGTGGGAGACTGAAGGAAATATGCCCTAGAGGCAATAATAAAGTTATTATTTATTTCCTTATATCATGATAAATGTTTATTATTCATGCTAGAATTGTATTAACTGGAAACATAATACATGTGTGAATACATAGACAAACAGAGTGTCACTAGTATGCCTCTACTTGACTAGCTCATTAATCAAAGATGGTTATGTTTCCTAGCCATGAACAAAGAGTTGTTATTTGATTAACGAGATCACATCATTAGTTGAATGATCTGATTGACATGACCCATTACATTAGCATAGCACCCGATCGTTTAGTATGTTGCTATTGCTTTTATCCATGACTTATACATGTTCCTTCAACTATGAGAATATGCAACTCCCATTTACCGTAGGGACACTTTGTGTGCTACCAAACGTCACAACATAACTGGGTGATTATAAAGGTGCTCTACAAGTGTCTCCGAAGGTACATGTTGAGTTGGCATATTTCGAGATTAGGATTTGTCACTCCGATTGTCGGAGAGGTATCTCAGGGCCTTCTCGGTAATGCACATCACATAAGCCTTGCAAGCATTGCAACCAATGAGTTAGTTGCGAGATGATGTATTACGGAACGAGAAAAGAGACTTGCCGGTAACGAGATTGAACTAGGTATTGGATACCGACGATCGAATCTCGGGCAAGTAACATACCGATGACAAAGGGAACAAACGTATGTTGTTATGCGGTCTGACCGATAAAAGATCTTCGTAGAATATGTAGGATCCAATATGGGCATCCAGGTCCCGCTGTTGGTTATTGACCGGAAACGTGTCTCGGTCATGTCTACATTGTTCTCGAACCGTAGGGTCCGCACGCTTAAGGTTACGATGACAGTTATTATGAGTTTATGCATTTTGATGTACCGAAGGAGTTCGGAGTCCCGGATGTGATCACGGACGTGACGAGGAGTCTCGAAATGGTCGAGACATAAAGAATTATATATTGGAAGCCTATGTTTGGACATCGGATGCATTCCAGGTGAAATCAGGATTTTACCGGAATACCGGGAGGGTTACCGGAACCCCCCGGGAGCATAATGGGCCAACATGGGCCTTGGAGGAGAAGTGAGAAGGGCAGCCCTAGGGGCTGCGCGCCTTCCCCTTCCCCTAGTCCTATTAGGACTAGGAGAGGTGGGCGCCCCCCTCTCCTTCTCTCTCCCCCTTGAAGAATCCTAGTCCAACTAGGATTGGGGGGGGAATCCTACTCCCAGAGGGAGTAGGACTCCTCCTGCGCCTCCCTCCTTTTGCCGGCCAGCCTCCCCCCCTTCATACTTTATATACGGGGGCAGGGGACACCCCAAGACACACAAGTTGATCTACGGATCGTTCCTTAGCCGTGTGCGGTGCCCCCTTCCACCAAATTCCACCTCGATTATACCGTTGCAGTGCTTAGGCGAAGCCCTGCGCCGGTAACACATCAAGATCGTCACCACGCCGTCGTGCTGACGGAACTCTTCCTCGACGCTTTGCTGGATCGGAGCCCGGGGATCGTCATCGAGCTGAACGTGTGCCAAGAACTCGGAGGTGCCGGAGTAACGGTGCTGTGATCGGTTGGATCGCGAGGAGAACGTACGACTACTTCCTCTACGTACGACTACTTCCTCTACGTTGTGTCAACGCTTCCGCTTCGGTCTACGAGGGTACGTAGACAAACACTCTCCCCTCTCGTTGCTATGCATCACCATGATCTTGCGTGTGCGTAGGAATTTTTTTTGAAATTACTACGTTCCCCAACACGCCGGTGGGCAGAGCATCGCCGGAGATGCTCTGTAGCCCCGGCAATCGCCGCAGGGAGCCGGTCCTCCCCGCGGTCGGAGCGCGCGCGGGAGGTTGAAGACGGCCTACTGTTGGGCCCCGCGCGTCGGCGACCCAGCGGGCGGGCCCCACCGTTTAAGTGGAAACGGCTTCGGCCGGATCCGCCTTCCCTGCGCGAAGGCGCACTCCCGCGAAGCCATCTTCGACGTCACCCCCCTATCACCAGCGCAGCTGAGCCGCTGGGCCGGCCCACTGCTAAACTGCGCCCAGTGCGCTGGATAAGGGTAAAACCCTTTCCTTTTCCTTTTACTTTTCTGTAAATTTGTAAAATCCACAAATAAGTCAAATAAACTCCATATTTGATGATTCCAATTTCCACAGACTCCATAAATCAAGTGCTATTTAATAGGCCACAGTGGACATTTTTGTTGTCCTTGGTTTTCACTAAACCTTTTAAAAAAGGTCATTTATCCACATAAGTCCACTTCAAAAATCCATATTATATTCATTTCAACTCCAAATCCAGTGAAACCAATTTCTATATGTTTCTAAAATCATGCCTGAATTAATGGGTACTTTTACTCATTTTTATAAAATGGCATTCTGTTGACAACTTGTGGATCCATCAAATCCATTGATTCCATCATATCAAAATTTTAGAAATATCCACTTATCCAATTCCATTGAAATCACTTTGGTCATTCCTCATATGACTAGAGGTATCCTAGAAAAGTCAACTTCATATTTTTAGAGCACTTTTATTTTAGCCTTGAGGTGTTCCTTATTATGATTGTTTCCGACGTTAGTTGACGAAGTAGACGAAGTACTTGGAGAAGGACCAGAAGACTTGAAGACTCAGATGAACCGGGCAAGCAGCCCTTTGACCATGTCTATGACACGCTTTTTATGCATGTCATATAGCACTTTATTAGTGTTGCTCCAAAATCATGATGTGATGGTAACCACTTTGGTGGGTTGCCTCCGTTACTTCCTCGTTGAAACCTACATTATGCATGACCCTACCTCCTTATGAGGGTTATGCCGGAGGGAGTAGATAGGATGCAAACGTAGTGCCACGCAAAAGGGACGGGAATATGCATGGTGATGGAGGCAAAGTACTTTCAAAGGACTTTTTTTTAAAACCCCGTCGGGTGCCACTTATGCCCGAGGGAGATGATGTGTTGGGTAGCCACTTGATGACGAAGTGGTGTACCGAGGCAAGTGTGTGTGTTGTTTTAAAAAACGGATTGGTTTAAGTTGCGACCGTTATTCCAACCTTACATGCGCAACCACTCTACCCTTATATGGGAAAGGGCATTATTGATTACCTAGGCCGATACTAGCTTGGAGCCCGCATTACTAGTAACGGGGTAGAGTTGGTGCTCTCTCTCGGGACGGGGTCGTGCCAGGCAGGGCGACCATGACTGTCTTTACAGGGCACCGGATACAGCATTGTGTCCCCTCTCGGATGTTATGATCTCGAGCGAGTCTCGTATGATGTACATCGTGAGGATACGGAACAACGAGTGGACTCCATGCTAGTGTCGTCTAGGGAAAGATAGTGATCGGGTGCTTACCCCGGGTACTCGAGGTACCGCGGGTCGTGGATGACACGGAAGTTCCCCGGATCTTGTGGGTAAAGTGTGCAACCTCTGCAGAGTGTAAAACTATTCGAATAGCCGTGTCCACGGTCAAGGACAGTTGGGTAACCGCTCTTGGGCTACGTCCACTTGTTTACAACCCAGTGTGTGTGGGAAGAATTACTTGGGTCAAGTCAAGGACTTGACATGATTGAGTTGGGTTGGTGCCCACTCTAATTATGTTGATATCTGTAACCTGTCCTCATGGTTACTTGAATTCTCCTGATGCATGTCTTACAAGTTGTTGAACATGTCATTGCACTCAAAACTAGCTTTCCGCAAAAATTTACCTATATCATGCATTGTTGTACCTTGAACCAAAACATGGGTTGCTTGCGAGTACATTCAAAGTACTCATTGGCTTGCCACTTGTTATTTTATTGGCCAGGCATGAAAGAACATGATATGAAGAAGAATACTTCGGTGACGAACATGCAAGCTAGGACGCTTCCCAGTCAGAATGCCTGTAGGGTTAAGGCAGATGGCATGGGTCCAAGTTATCGACGAAGATTTCCGCTGCAATGTTATACTCAAGACTTGACCATAATGGTCCTACTTGTGTAATACGGTATGTATGGATGTAAGACTCTTGTTATTCAGCTTATGTGTGTTCAGTGAGCATTGATCTCTGGGATCACTGTACACGTTCATTCGGTGATCACGACTTATGAGTCGGGGTCCCCACAACCACCTTATGTTTTCCTTGATATTCTGCATAACCCTTCAGTCAAATTGCCTACGGAGGAAGATCTTGCTATTCCTGACCCAGAGGCACAATTGGTGGTGGCTCTTCATGCTAATCCTGATTGGACAATTCCATATTTGGCTTATATGACATGGGGCGAGTTACCTGAAGATGAAACTTTGGCCAGGATGATAACCCGATGGTTTAAGTTAATGACTATTGTCAATGGAGAGTTGCATCGCTGCGGTGTCACAGGGGTGTTTCGATGTTGTGTTTCTCCTGAGGAAGGCTGTGAGATTCTACGAGAGATTCATGAAGAAGATTGTGGTCATCGTGTCTGTTCTAAATCTCTCGTAGCCAAAGCATTTTGTCATGGATTTTATTGGCTGACGGCTCATGCTGATGTAGAGGATTTGGTCAGTAAGTGTGATGGTTGTCAGAAATTCTCAAGACGAGCTCATGTACCGGCTCAAGAATTGAGGACGATTCCAATTACTTGGCCACTTGCAGTCTGGGAGTTGGATATGGTTGGATCTTTCAAAAGGTCCAAAGATAAAAAGACCCACCTTTTGGTGGCAGTTGACAAATTCACAAAGTGGGTTGAAGCAGAGCCGATCAGTAAGTGTGACGCGGCAACAACGGTTCAATTCATCAAAAAGGTGATTTTCTGGTTTAGCTATCCTCACAGCATTATAACTGATAATGGTACTAATCTGTCCAAGGGTGCTATGAAAGAGTTCTGTCAACGGGAGCATATTCGTCTGGATGTATCACAAGTGGCTCACCCCCAGTCCAATGGCCAAGCTGAAAGAGCCAATCAAGAAATCTTGAGAGGCATCAAGCCCCGGCTTATGGTTCCTTTGCATGGGACGCCGGGTTGTTGGGTGGAGGAATTTCCCTCAGTGTTATGGAGTAACAATACTACCCCCAATAGATCTACGAGTTACACGCCTTCTTTCATTGTTTACGGAGAAGAGGCGGTTCTTCCTAGTGACATCCGTCACGAGTCGCCCCGTGTGGCGGCTTATGTTGAAGCTAATAATGATAAAGCACGTCAGGATGCTCTTGACCTGTTGGATGAGAAGCATGACCGTGCGGCCGCTCGTTCGGTGATTTACCAGCAAGATCTGCGTCGTTATCATAGTCGTCGGGTTAAAACCAGGACCTTTCAAGAAGGAGATTTGGTGCTCCGGCTCATCCAGGATCAAACTGACATGCACAAGCTATCCCCACCTTGGGAAGGGCCCTTTGTGGTCAGCAAAATCTGAACAACGGGTCATACTACCTTATAGATGTTTGAGACCACAAGGACTCACGCACATCGGAGGAGAAGACCCGCCAGCCGTGGAATATTGCTCATCTTCGGCCTTATTACACCTTAGCCACCGACTCTTGTGATGTACATACTTTGTCAATGTATATATTATGATTAATATAATAAAGCCGGCATCCCTGATAATTCAGGTCCTCTGTCGTTTCATTTCTGAGAATATGAGTCTTTATTGTCACATCATATGATCACTTGGGGGCTTTTTGCTTATTGAGCATAGCTATGACTACCCTCTTGATCTGGCTTGTACGCCATGATTACAAAATACATGGGGGCTTCCTGCTCATTGAGCATAGCTATGACTACCCTATTAATCCGTCTTATACGCCTGGAATGACATATTACTTGGGGGCTCCTTGTTAATTAACAAGATCTTTGTTGTCCCTTGTAATAGGCTTGGACGCCAGGTGTATTCACTAAAAATCCGGGTTATCCTGCCTTTTTTTGCCTACCACTCCGACCAGGTAATCCTGGAATGACTCATCATACTCTTGACAATCAGTCTTATAAAGACCCTGAATTTGTCAAAGTTAAAACGACGATTGGTCATGTGAGGTCCAGCTTACGGGTTTGAATTAAGGTTTAACTCAGCGGTTGTGCAGCCCTTGAATAGCACTTGACATTGAGGCTTGGCAGCCTATGAATGCCTTGTTTTTTTTCTGATTTATGTTTGGTTTGAATATTTTTTTGAGGTTCATCTTTTGTGCCATTGATACATGGTTGAAAAACTGATTAGGGCCATGTTGCCTTATTGTTCATATATGAATCTATCCGGCGTTTTATTTACTCGGCGTGGTTTTGGACTTTAACTCGCCAGTGTGTGATGATTATGTGCTTGGAGTACCGCGCTCTAAGATTTGGGAGGTTACCCCTTGCTGCATATGGTGTTGTAAGCCGGCGGTATGAATAAATTGAACAGGGCATTGTGCTCTCAATCTATGGGCTATTACCCTTACTGCACGACACATGATAAGCCGGTAGTGTGAACAAATATCATAGGTAGTATGATATTTATTTTGTTATGATTATACGAGGTTTTGATAAACCGGCCCTTCTTATGGACTATTTAGTCATCAGTGGTTTTTATATGGGGTATTGTGACCCGCCCAGGGGTAAACCGCCAGGGCACCTGTTATCTATTTATGTGCAGGAAAAAATGATAAACATGGTCTACATAATTGATGATATTATTAACATAAGTGGCAGATCTAAAAATGATGGATCAGTAGTGTTATGCAAATAAAACATGCACGATGGCACGACAGGTCATTGTTTTTAACTAGCCTATTACAGGGCATATGATGGCCCAAAAGGATAAGTGTTTTTGAGACAAAGCATCCAAATGCTATGACTGGTCAACCGGCTCAGGAATTAAGACTTCTAGTCTTGGTTGGTCGAAGCATCCGGGTCATCCTGCGCTTCTTCTTCTTCTTCTTCTTCTCGTTGGTTACCCATTGGCTGGAAGTCAGGCGTAGCCTAGTTGATACCAGTCAAAGCTCTAAACATAGCCTCGTCATCTATAAGACTGGATGGATCAATGTCAGAAGCGAAGGTATGCTTACGAGTCAGCGGGATGAGATCCATTTCTTGATGAACTGGTGCTTTCACCTTCTTGTTCTCAGCATCATAAGCTGCCTGGTATTGGGATAAATCTGTTTCTTCGGCCAGCTTGCCTGCTAATGGATGCATTTCCCTTACTATTTGGGCAAAATCATCAGCGTTGAAGGGAGACCCGTCCTCTTTAACACTAGGGCAGCCATTGGCTAAATCTTCTGGACCAAGATCTGCTAGCCATGTCTTTGCCCGGCTTAGGGCAGTCATGGCACTGGCTCTGGCGGACTGTTTTAACTCTTCAATTCTTTGGGGCAGTATTGATAGCTTCTCCAGTGTTTCCTTGATGAGGGAGGGCGAATGTTTCTTATGAATAGCAACAAGGATTGTCTATTGAGCACCGGTGTATAGCTGCTCTACCAGAGTATAGACAACCTTAAGCTTGATGCGCATGTATGAACCCAACTTGGCGCTTCAAGAACCTACATCAGTAAAATTATTGGTAAACCGGCAGATGATTATGATATACTGTTGGTGCAAAGGAAAGTATTTTTTGTTACTTGCCGAAGATGGCCGCTCTCATGCTGTTGATTTGATGCTTTAAACCGAACAACTCGTCAGTTACTGGTTTAAGGGCTACTTTGGCATCCTCTGCTCTTTTTAATAGAGCTGCTTTCTCGGTCTCCCAGCTAGTTCTATCATTATTGAAGTTTTGTTTGAACTGCTCAATGTTTTCCAATGCAGTCTTCAACTCTGATTTGGCTTTTGAAGTCTCAGATTGTTGCGTTTGAATATTGGTCCTCGGATCTTTGACTTGGGATTCCTTCTCATTTAGTTTGGCCTGCGACATGAACAAACATGGAAGATATTATGATCATGATTATTTTTGAAGTCCCAAGCACAATACAAGTATTTTCCTTGACACTTGGGGGCTAATGCCTGTTGCTCTTTTCAAGAAAAGTTTATATGATGACCTGGGAAAAATGATATGATATGGTTTATAAAGGCTACATACTTGGATTTTATATTCAGCCATGGTGATAAGTCCCGGCTTATTCATGCTGATTAAACTGGCCCTTGGGGGCAACAGGTGCAAACTTGATCACTACTAATTGAAGTCCCGGCTTAACCTGATATTTTAAGCCGGCCCTTGGGGGCTACTAGTTTTGATCTTCATCTATTTATGACTACCTAAAAGTCTAAATTATATTCAATTCTATCATATTCTATAGACATGGTGGCTGATAGAGATATATTTATGAAGAGGATTGTGCTGGATTACCTCAAAGTGCTCCTTCATTAGGTTGACCAAGCCGGCTTCAAAGTCACGACTAGTGTGAAGGCGGTTCAAATAACCAGAGTGCATCTCTTGAGCACTAAATTGAGCATAGCCTTCCAAGTCAACTTTCCATTTTCCCTTGTCAACAACAGAGAACTCCTCCTTGGCGTTGTGCTTGGACAGGGCAATGGGGTTGCCTGGGGCCTGATAAGCCATCCTAGTAATTGTTATATCATCAGATTCCTGAGCCGGCTGAGGAGGACTGGGCGGTTTATAATTTTTTGGATCAACGTCCTTGGAGTCTTGAGTGACAGGGTGGTCCTCTGGAGGGGCTTCTGACAGTTGATGCAAAGTCTTAGTTGTGGCATGATGTTCCGGATCAACATTTTTTGGGCTCTTCAGTCGGTTTGTCAATTTTCTGCTCCTTGTTGGGCTTTGCCATAGCGCTGAAAAGGAAGCATAAGACAAAATTAATATGACAAAGCGGATAGATTTAATATTCTCACCCAGGCACAGTCTTGAAGGCCAGGATTTGAGTCCCAGTTGAGTCGCCGGAGGAGGAATCAGACGTTCCCTGATAGTTTGAATCAGATGGGTTAAGAGGTTCTCGATAAGGACCCGCCTTGGGATAAGATAAGTCAGAAATATTTGAAACCTCCGGTCGATGCTTGCGAGGTGCTGGGGTGTTTGGTAATCCGAAGGAAAGAATGCTGCTGCCGCTGTTCCAGGTCGTGTGGCGAGCATCATGTTGTACTTCTTCAAAAGAAAGTTGGGATCCAAATAAGCTCAGGGGTGGGAAAATCTTACTTTCCAGCTTGCTTGATGAATTTTATGTCTTGGCAGAGGTTCAGAGTCGGAGGAAAGGATAGTTACCTCTTTGCCATTGGCTTGGCTTCCTTCCGCATCATCCTGATAGTGATCATTATCAACAAGATGTACAAAAAATGAGCCAAGGGAGTCAAGTGTTACCTCCGACTCATCATTATCGTCCAAGTTAAATAACTCGGAAGGATTGGATTTCTTCTTGGCCGGCTTTTTAATAGCCTTGGTCTTTGTCTGAGGCTTCTTGGTCGGCTTATCTTGCAGCTTCTTAGTCCAAAATGGTGAATCGGCCTGCAAAAAATTAGTGGGTATGAAAAGGCAATATAAGTGAAGGTATGATTCAATTGCGAAATTGGTTAAAAGCTTACAGCTGGCGGTTTGTTCAGAACGTAGAAAGGATTCAATCCAACTTTACGGCAGTCTTCCAAGCTCTCATTTAACAGAGATTTGGTCATGTTATTGATGTGTTCGTCAGTCAACTCAATCTGATAGTGTCGTTGAGGATCTTTGAACTCGCCGGTGTATTCATACATTAAACCAGGACGACGGCTTAAGGGCAAGACCCTCCAGGCGACCCAGCACCGAACCAGATCAATTCCAGTTAGGCCGTTGGCCATCAAGGTCCATATCTTTGAGAATACTGGCATATATTTCTTCCGTTCTTTTGTACTAATGCGGTCTGGAAGAGGGTGCATGTTGCTAAGCCGGCTGAGGCAATAACCCGGCAAAGGATTTTCCCCATCTGGAGAAGTATCATTCCAATAAAACCAGGTTTGGTTCCAGCCTTTGGGATGAATAGGGAGAGTGGCGGCTGGGAAAGTGGCTTCTTTGCGTCGCTGTATAGAGATACCGCCTAACTCTAGTTGATCCGGGAAACAGGTGTTCCGGGAAACAACCCAGTTGCAGGCAGTGACAGTCTAGCCCATTTTGATA
Organism: Aegilops umbellulata; assembly: GCA_032464435.1. Taxonomy (NCBI): domain Eukaryota; kingdom Viridiplantae; phylum Streptophyta; class Magnoliopsida; order Poales; family Poaceae; genus Aegilops; species Aegilops umbellulata. The sequence goes on from CP136060.1 coordinate 203,371,263, forward strand.
AAAGCCTGAAAGAAAGAAATATTGTTGGTTTAAGATTAAAGTTGCTAAGTCGGACCATTGATACAAAGGTAAAGTGCTATAAGCAGCGGATATGTTAAAGCCGGAAGATGAACAGTGAAGTACGCGGATATTCATATTGGTGGCTTAAAAGGGGACTAATGGTACCTGTCGGGTTACGAATTATGCTATTAAACCGGAAGGACTATGCTGTTAAGCCGGCCAGAGTTCAAAGAGCAAATATATTGTGCGGAAACAAAAAGGAGGATGAATGAGCAAGCGTGGTTAAACCGGAGAATATTGCCGGGTTATACAGGTTAGGAAGCACATGCCGGTGGCTTAAAACGAGACTTAATGTTATATGGCAGATCACGGTTTATGATATAAGCCGCCATGGCAGTTATGATGCTTCAAATTTATCAGTGAAAATTTTGCTAAGTGATGGACAAATAGATTTCAAAGACTCGAGAAATAATTTTGGATCTACGGTAGTTCTGGAAAAGCAGTAAAATTCTAAACCTAGGGTGGCGGCAGCAGAAAAGTTTGTGTGCTTCAATGAGATTTTCTATGGAGAGGAGGTATTCTGATGTTAAAAACGAATGCTAAACTGCTACCTAACAAAGTTTCATACCATGTTTAGATCAAAAGCTACTCGAGCTAAAGGAGAAAATGAAGAACAACAAAGAACATCGATGAACAAGGCTAACCCTAATGCAGATCTGAGGTATAAGGAGATGAAAACTTACGGATGCAGATGGACTGCGGTGGAGCGCCGGCGTTCGGTGGACCCGTCAGGTTGATGCAGCGACCTGAGTTGGTGCAGTGGACGGAGGATGGAGGCGGTGGAGGTCAACACTGCAGAGGAGTCATGAGAGGAAGACAAAGATGAGGAGGCAAGGTGGGAAAATGAAAAGGACCTCGTCCCTATTTATAAGAGGATGAATACAGGGCATGCGCGGGAATCGAGGAAGCTGAAATCATCCTATGGCTATATGGACGCCTCGATTTCGGGATGATCATTAAGATAAGGATCAGTTAAAGATGTTCTGGGCCTCCTGTGAAATTAATGTGAAATGATGTCATGGCAGGTTAAGGAGGTTCTGTGAGCTGACGTGATGGTGGGTTACAGAAAATTTGTTAAAAGGACGATGCAAGATTTTGACAATTCGGGTACTGAAGATTGATGTGAACAAGTTCAAATTAACATGGGACTAATGCTGGGGATATAACTAATGTGTATGAACTGCCCAGGAGGGGGCGGGTCATACCACTGGCGACTTATCAGTGACGATGGAGAGTCATAGCAAGCCTGTTAACGGCCCAAGACCCAGAGTCGACTTGAGGCCCAAGAGGATGAACTACCACATGTATAACTTGTATTGTAAGGCAATCTTAGTTAGTCATCGAGCCAGACACGTTGTGTATGAGCCGGCCGGGACTCTGTAAGCCAGATGGCATCCACCTGTGTATATAAAGGGGTGACCCGGCGGCGGGTTAACTCAAGAAACAAGAGATTGAGAACTATGTCAAGCGTATTCGCTCCCTGGTAATCAAAACCCAAGCCATACAACCTCAAACCGGAGTTGGCCTTTACCTCCACCGCGAGGGGCTGAACCAGTATAAACTCTCTGTGTCCTTTGTCCTGATTAACCCCTTTAAGCTAACCTAGTTGCGATGGCTCCACGACTAAGTCCTTTCGCTAGGACATCTGCCATGTTAAGTCCACGATAGGGTGGGCTATTTATAGCCATGAGGCAACCCAACCTGATATGTCTGAAATGACAATGGGTCACTAAGGAACCAACACATGTCCAACAGTCAGATTTCAAACACAAGCGGCAACTTTACTTGGGCTACAAGCAACGCTGACTCATCCAGCTCTGGGTAAGATTTGCTCTCATTGTATTTGCTCGAAGACATAGGATTTTGGTTGAGCATCACATCAGTCACTATGACTTTGCTCACTTGGACCCCACTTAACAGTACGATGGTTCCTATGACTCAACAAAGAAGAAAAGGAAACTACGAAACAAATATGTCTTGGCACTCCATAGTCTTCAAGTGAATGACTTCACATGTCATAATCTTCATCATGAATGTCTTCACGAACCACCATTGTCTTGAATGTCTTCACACATTTTTAGGGGTCATCTCTGGTAGGTAAACTGAATCAATAAGGGACTACTACCTGTGTTATCCTACAATTCTCACAAACACATTAGTCCCTCAACCAAGTTTGTCGTCAATACTCCAAAACCAACTAGGGGTGGCACTAGATGCACTTACAATCTCTCCCTTTTTGGTGATTGATGACAAACTGGTTGAAGTTCTCAACGGGGATAAATGTATGTGAAAGTTAAAGATCAAAGTCATTGTCTTCATAAGTTGCAATAGGCTCCCCCTGAAGATGTGCATATAAGCAGTTTGCTTTTGTAGGCAAATGCACATGGTAGCTTTTACTTTGTGGAGATCCTCTTCAACTTACGAAGACAATTCATCATGCATATATAAGAATAACGAAGATAATGACATGCACAATGAAAAATGGGCGTCTACAGAATGACTTGATGCAGAATTTATCATCGCATCACAAAGCAGTAGCAAAAGTAGCAGACGACCATCAAGTTTAAGTGTTACAACTCAAGAGCCAAGTAGTTTCGAAACGAGAGTTGTAAGAACTTAGCAAAAATATACAACCACCCCATATGGACCCGCTTGAAGATTATAAACCTCATATGCTTCTCCCCCTTTACTCAGTAATGACCAAAAAGGTTCGAAGACATAGAGGATCTACTCGTTCCCGTTGGAGTAGAAGATGGAGTAGGGTCGACGTTGGAGTTAGGTGGTGCATATGGGCCTGAAGCAGAATCGTAGTGCAGTGCAGCCAGAGTTGGTGAAGTGGCATCATCTTCTTCATCGATGACTCTCGCAACAATAGTTGCAGCTGAAGACGAATGTTCTGAATCTTCAATGGAAGGTGCGCGACGCCATCTTGGAGATTGTGGAGGCCTGGAGTCAATCTTGAAGCTCTCTATGAAGCCATCTTCGTGAAGATCATCTTCAGAGCAGAGCAATGTGAGGCTCTTCCAGGACCGCCGACGGGCTTCATGTACAACGAAAGAGTTCTTGGTGGCCAAGTTGCGAATGTGATTAACATCCACCAAGAGACTCTGCATCTGACGGTTCAGCCAGTCATGATGTCTATCTTGTTTTTGATGTAAAGACACTAGAAGCTCACGGTCATTGAGGACACGAGGACGCTTCTGAGGCCTTTGAGCAATGGTGCTGGCAGTGGCTTCAGTGTTGGCACAATGCGGCATACGCAAGTTGCAAGCCAGAGGATAAGCAGGAGCTACAACATTTGGCACACGAATCCCTTCAATAGGCTGCGTGAAGCTTTGGAATTCTGCATTCTAAAGGGGGAGTGGCTTCTTTGCTGGCTCGGGGTAGATGGCTTCAATTGACATATCAACATCAGGCAGAAATACAATATGGTTGCGTGCTAAAGGTTGATAGTTGATGGTTGAATGAAACTTTATCAAGCGCATCACCCATGTTGCATAAAATTTCAGGCCAAAAAGATCAATCCCTGAAGCCGCAACCTGCCGGATGAAGAAATCCTGAGTGTTGAATCTGATGCCATTGATGATATAGAAAACCAATGTCTTCATGGAACCTTCGAGTCTAGCTTCACAGGAATTGCCTTTTGATTGGCCAGAGAGTACACCTCAGAATGTGATAGACTTTGTGTGGCAAGTACTCAAGGTCCTTAACAAAGAAATCCTTGGGGTATTCGGCATCTTGGGGAAATGGCTTCATCATGCTCAGCATTTGGCTCATGTTGGGCTCTGGCTTCTGGAAGATGCTTTGCAGTTCGTTCTGATGAAGCTGACGACCAGGTTCGTACAACTCACCTGGAGTGGGCAGGGAAGTAAGCTCAATGATGTCCCGAGCTTTGGCTTGATGATGAATATCTCCTATCATCCACTCAAGGACCAAAGTCTTCGGATCCCTGTTGTAGCCTCGAATGTGCAATGTTGCATAGAACAGGAGCAGAAGTTCTTCATTTCAGTTCTCCTTGTCAGTCACAAACGGCAGTAGCCCAACATCCCGAAAACAGTCAAGGGCCTCTTCAGGGCACGGCAGCCCAGCCATACCACAATCCAGACGCTTATGCGGAAAAATCTGGTCCTGGTTGTATAAGATGCAGGAGTAGTAGCTTCGCTGCTGATGGCTCCAAAACCTATCAGAGGATATCTTGGCGCTGTCAAAGAAGGTGTATGGGTTCTTGGCGCTGTCAAAGAAGGTGTTGCACTCTCTGAAGCTGAGCACACTAAACGAACCTTGTGTTGTAGCAGCACTTGGAAGCCTTGGCAATCTTGGTTTAGGCTTCGGAACTTCAGGCCTCTGCTCCACACGATAATCATATTGCGGCCCGGGAGCAGTGGATGGAACCATGATAGGCCATCTGACAGTCACCAACTCACCATGATTGAATGTATGAGGCCTTGGTGGAGGAACGGCGTCGTCAAAGATGATTGGCTGCACAATGGTGTCAGTAGCAGCATTGGCTTCAGGCTCCACATTGTCTTCAGCCATGACAGTGCCATTGGCTTCAGTATTGTTGGTTGTGGCAGCCTCATTGTTTTCAACCTCCATCTGTTCAATAACTGGAGGGTCAGGCATGATCACATTCTCATCTGTTCGAACTGGATCACTCGCAGGGGGTGTGGGTTCTCTTTCTTCTTCTCTCTCTTCTTCGGTTGATGCAGCCGGAATGTCTTCAGTAGCTTCAGCTTCAGACTCAGAGGCAAACATGGAAGGGGTGGCTTCAGGGAACACTTGACGTGCTACTAAGCTGTTGTGTTGCACATCCTCTTCTGGAATGCTTGTCATGGACCTGTGGCCTGAGGCCTTTGTGAAGCCTGCGAAATGCTGGCGATGCCTTTGGAGAGGGAGTGGTATGTTCCATATAATTTTCATCATCAAGCATCGGTGTGGTGACTTGAGGTGGTGGAGTACGTGGGGTTTTGTCTTGCAGAGGGGTGTCTTGTTGTTGTTGCTCAACCCATGAGTCATCTTGAGCAACTGGCATCAATGGACGACCAATGCTAATAAGTTCACTGCTCGTGAGAGCAGGCGATGATACCGACTGGGGTTCAAGCTGAGGAAGGACTTCATCATCATTCACATTGTCGGATTTCGGGTTCCGGTAAAACCCTTGAGGTTCGAACACTGGGGTGCGCACGAAGATTTTCCCTACCAAATCATGCCCTCAACCTCGCCGCGATCTCAAAGGCTAGCTCGACGAACTCGCAACACAAGAGACACAAGATTTATACTAGTTCGGGCTACCGTTGTGGTGTAATACCCTACTCCAGTGTGGTGTGGTGGATTGCCTCTTGGGCTGAGGATGAACAGTACAAGGGGGAGAACATCCTCCTGAGGAGAGGTGTTCTTGTGCTTGGTGGGTGTGAGGAAGGAATGGATCTGTTCGAGATGAGTTCCCGATGAGTTGCCTCCTACTGTGGTGGCTAGTACTATTTATAGAGGCGCTGGTCCTCTTCCCAAATATTGAGCGGGAAGGTATGCCACAACGTCCAGTTTGAAGGGGGACAACTAGTACAAGCTATCCTGACTAAAGGTGGTCTTCGCCTGCCAAAGGCTCTAGTGGTGACGCCGTCTTGGGCTCCACGGTGACCTCCGTCCTGCCGTCCTACTGGTCTTGGTCTCATTGCATCGATGTGGAAACCTTTGCCTGATGCCTCGGTACTCATCGCCTGTGCTTGCCTCCTTAGCACCGAAGAGGAAATGAGGACACTGCATGCTGGCGCCCGCCTGGTCTTGGTCGTCACGGCTTACATCATTGGAACCTCGCGAGGTTTGCCTTGCCTTGATCTTTCCGCCTCTCGCGAGCCATCCTGGGGAGGCTGCGCCCGATGAGGTCTTGTGTCGTCCGCCTCGCAAGACATGGCCCGTCGTGAGGGTCTTGAGCGTTTGCTGGTGAAGACGGGCCGTACTGGGCCACGAATGGAGCCACGCCACGGGCTGCAGGCAGGCAAGTCTGGGGACCCCCGTTCCTAGAACTCCGAAAGTAGCCCCCGGGCCCAAGGCGCGCTCGGGCGTGGCTTCGAGGCGAAGCCAAAGGGCAAGTGCGGATTGCCGCGGGCCCCAACAACCTGCAGCCTTGGTCGACACGTGGCGATTGATTGGACGTGGGCGTCTGTGCTTCCCCACGCCGCCTCGACAACTGCCCGACTTGACGAGTCCCTGCTGCATGCAAGGAAAAAACCATCATTACCTGTGATCGTGGGGATCGCCGGTTGGCCTTCTCTTGCTATAAATGAGGAGGGGAGCAGAGCTCCCGTCGCGCATCTCTTCCCATTCTGCTCGCTTCTCCTCCCTTGCTCCACTGCCAGTAGCGACTCCCATGGCGCCTGCGAAGAGGTTTTCGACCACGGAGAAGGGGAAGGCTCGCTAGGAGGGGCCCGGCTCTCTGCCGCCCAAGCGCGGACGCGGTCGTCCTCGCAAGCACTCCGCGACCCCCGCCATAGCTCCCCGCGGCCACGATGGTGCCCCTTCGCGTGGTGGGAGCCACCTATGTCGAAGCAGCCCCGTCGATGAAGGGAGGCGCGCCATGGTCGCACGGCCTCCCTGGCCGTGCTTCCGCTCGGCGGAGGTGCTACCGGAGTTCGTGGTGTGGTCGGAGAACCCTGCCGGCTCCTGGCTTGAGCTCCCGCGCTCCTTCGCCGATGAACTGCCGGCCACGGGTCCAGGTGGGCTCTGGCTGCAGGCGAACGGCTGCTGCACCAAAGCTTCTTGGGTCGTGGTCGAGACATCCGTTGCTGGCAATGTGGCTCTGGCTCGCGGCTGGCAGACGTTTGCCCGCGCGCGTGGCCTGGGCAGGCGGTGCACCCTCCACTTCAAGTACGATGGCAACGCGACCCTCTACGTGAGGGTGTTTGAAGAAGATGGCCGCCGCGCCGGGTGCTGCCCCGAGGACAAAGAGGGCGACGAGGTGCTTGGCCTTGGCGACGGTTGGGATGAGGGTGAGGACGATCTCACGCCCAGCTACGACGGTTCTCCCTCTGGCGACTCCTCCAGCAGCAGTGGGTACGACCAGCTGCCCCGCCGCTGTGCTCGCTTCGAAGGCGGCAGCGGGTCATCTCGCTACCGCGCCGCAGTGAAGCGCGAGGAAGGGTCCGACTGAGCTCGGGAGAGCGCCATGGGCCCATCATCGCGAGCTGCCGTGGGGGCACGCGCCGCTTTTGTTTTGTTCTTATTTTCGTTCCTGCATTTGAGAGAGACAAGTATGGGGCCCCTATGATTTCTAAGTTGTTATGCTGTGTTTATCATTCCCGTGCCGCGTCGTAATATCAATGTTTTTTATAGGCATGTAGGAAAAACTTAGCTTGACGCGCTTCAAGTAGTTTCCGCCCCGCGAGGTGCGCGTTTCTCAGTACCTGGCGAGGAGGAACTGCAAAAATTTGTCAGGAGATCCAAGCCCTGGTCGTAGGCGCCTCTGGCCGCGACCCGGTGCCTCGTATCGCGGTACCCGAGGGGCATGGATTGAGAGAGGTGCGCTAGCTTGAGGCTCGAACTAGGGTGCCTCACGAAAAACAGACAAGATGCTCACGAGGGCACGAGGGCACCTGTCTAGCCCCCTCGCGAGGGACGCGAGAGAGGGTACAGGTCAAACAAAGAACCAAAGGCAGAAACAGAGGCAGAAATTGATGAAACAAGACCAGCAAGCGACACCAGAAAGCAAATTTCGATTAAAGAAGGGCAAGCCAACTACGGAAATCAAATGAAAAGCCGCATCCGGCACCTAGTCTAGTCTTCCTGTCTTCTCACCAGCGCGGAGCTAAGTGCTGCCACTAGGAGGTGGGAGAGAGCCCCAGAGGCCCGAGGGCGGCACTCCTGAGATTCTAGGGCATGTACATCCCCACTCATTATTACGTGAGAGTGTCACGAGCAGAGACCTTCACAGGCACGGGGCCTTCTTCACAGGCGCTGGGCCTTTCTTCATGGGTAGAACTTCCGGAGGTGCTGGATGTTCCAGGCATTCTGGATGGGTACCCTGTCCTGCGTCTCCAGGCGCGCGGCGCTAGGCCTGGAGACTTGGGCGACCCTAAACGGTCCCTCCCACATGGGTGGGAGCTTATGCAGCCCTTCCCCGGAGAGCAGCCGCCGTAGGACGAGGTCACCCACCTCGAGCATCCTGGAGCGAACGCTGCGACATTGGTATTGTCGCAGCGCCTGCTGATATCTTGTCGCCCGCAGCGTGGCTTCATGGCGGCGTTCCTCCCCTAGCACGAGGTCCATCCCCCGCATGGCGTCCTGCTGCTTCTCATCAAACGCCAGGACCCGCGTGGAGCGATGCTTGACCTCGTGAGGGAGAACTGCTTTAGCTCTATAGACGAGGAAGAATGGGGTCTCGCCCGTTGGCTTGGTGGCGGTGGTGCCGATGGACCACAGCACGGACTGGATCTCGTCGTGCCAGCCCCTGCCGCAGGCCTCGAGCTTCTTCTTGAAGGTCCTGGTCTTGAGGCCTCTCAGGACCTCTGCGTTGGCGCGTTCGGCCTGGCCATTGCTCCGGGGGTGCGCCATCGAAGCGTAGCAGATCTGTGTCCCGAGGTTAGCACAATATGTCTTGAAGAGGTTACTAGTGAACTGCGAGCCGTTGTCGGTGACGATGCGGTTGGGGACCCCAAACCGGATCACGAGACCTTTGATGAACTTGACCGCAGAACTGGCCGGAATGGTGCAGACGGCTTCAACCTCCGCCCACATGGTGAACTTGTCGATGGCGACGTAGAGGTAGCGGTAGACCCCAGGTGCTCGAGGGAACGGGCCCAAGATGTCTAGCCTCCAAACCGTGAATGGCCACGAGAGTGGGATGGTTTGGAGGCCCTGAGCCAGCTGATGGATCTGCTGGGCGTGGAACTGGCAGGCCTCGCAGGACTTCACCGGCTCAACCGCGTCGTTGAGTGCCATAGGCCAGTAGAATCCGCTGCGAAACACCTTGCCGACGAGGGTCCATAATGACGAGTGGTGCCCGCAATCCCCGCCGTGTATGTCGGCCAGTAGCTCTTTTCCCTGCTCCCTGGAGATGCAACATAGGGAAACGTCATTCGGCCGCTTCCTGTACAACTCACCGTCCTGGATGCAGTATGCCGTGGCTTGTCGGGCCACACGCTCCATGTCCTCTTCCTTCTCCGGCGGCGTCCCTTGTGTTAGGTACCCCTTGAATTCCTTGGTCCAGCTCCCCTCCTAAGGATCGAGCGCCAAGAGCAAGCACGCTCCTGAGGTCTAGCCACAAGCCGGGGCTCCCGAGGCAGGAGGTTGTTGGAGTTCCTCCTGAGGCAAAGCTATTCTTAAAAGCGGTGGTGTTGCCGATGGCTTGAAGAGCCGCTCCTCAAAGACGCCAGGCTCTTGAGGTAGCCGCTTGGATGCTCTCCTGGCGATATCGTCAGCTTCCTTATTGGTGCCATGGGGTACATGCTGCAAATCTAGGCCCAAGAACTACTTCTCCATCTTGCGCACGTCCGCGAGGTATGCCTCCATGTGCTCGTCCTTTGGCTCGTACACCTTGTTGGAGAAGTTGACGAGGAGCTACGAATCGCCCTTGATGGTGAGGCGCTTCACCCCAAGGGCCACCGCAGCCTTGAGGCCAGCAATGAGGCTTTCTACTCTGCTATGTTGTTGGAGACCTTCTCGCCCTGCTGGAAGCAGAACTGCACGACGTAGTAAAGCTTTCCCTAAGTAGGTGAGATGAGCACTGCTCCAGCCCCCGCGCCCTGGCATGCAAAGGCGCCATCGAAATACATAACCCAGTTGTATGGCGCTTCACTCCCTGGCGAGAAGGATCTATCCTCGCCTTCTTCGAGTTGCGGGGCGTTTGTCCATTCCGCCATGAAGTCAGCGAGCGCAGTTCCAGCGGAGTTGGAATGCCTATAGCTCGATGTTCCACTCGGTAACTCTCCCGGCAGAGTTGGGGCTCCTGAGCACCCTCTCCAACTGGTAGGTCGAGACGACCTTGATGGGGTGACCTTGAAAGTAGTGCCGCAGCTTGCGCGAGGCCACCAGGAGCGTGAGCAGGAGTTTCTGAGGCATGGGGTACCATGCCCTCACATCCGGCAGCATCGTGCTAACAAAATACACATGGTGCTCGATGAGGGCGGGTGCATTGATGAGGCTCGTGGCTTCTGGAGGTTGGGGCGCCTCCTGAGGTGACGAAGCCCCCAAAGCCTGGTCGCAAGTTGGGGCTTCCGCAGGCCCAAGTGCGCCGTCTTGTTGAGCCTGGTCCTTTGCTGGCATCGCCGCAGCTCCAGCAGAGCCCTCTGGGTCTTGCGCCGCTCCGGCTGAGGAAACGGCTTGGCGCGACGTATCCCTGACTCGGCGCTCCTCCCAGACCGCCACCAGAGCTGTGCTGGCGGAGTAAGGTTGGCGGCAAGGTACAGCACCAGAGGCTCGAGAGGTCGGGGCGCCACCATCACCGGAGGGCTGGTCAGGTATCTCTTGAGGTCTTGAAACACTTGGTCGGCCTCCGGAGTCGAGGCGAATGGGTCCTTCTTCTTCATCATCTTGAAGAACGGCAGGGCGCGCTCTCCCAACTTGGAGATAAAACACCCCTACGTGGTCACGCGGCCGACGAGCTTCTGCATTTCCTTGAGGGTTTGTGGTGGACTCATGTCTTCGATTGCCTTGACCTTCTCCGGGTTCGCCTCGATCCCTCTGTGGGACACGAGGAAACCCAACAGCTTGCCGGAAGGGACACCAAACACGCATTTCTCCGGGTTAAGTCGCAAGTCTACCTGGTGCAGGCTTTCGAAGGTCTCCTCCAGGTCTTGAATCAAGGTTCTTGCCTCCCGAGACATCACCACAATGTCGTCGACGTAGGCTTCAGCATTCCTCCCGAGCTGCCGGCCCAGGGCGATGTGCATCAGCCGTTGAAAGGTTGCGCCCGGGTTGCGCAGGCCGAACGGCATGCAGGTGTAGCAGTATACCCCGCACGGGGTCAGGAAGACCCTCTTCTCGTCGTCTTCAACGGCCATCTTGACCTGGTGGTAGCGTGAGAACGCATCTAGGAAGCACAGCAGGTCACACTCGGCGGTGGAGTAGACGATCTGGTCGATGCGTGGAAGCGGGAATGGATCTTGGGGGCATGCCTTGTTGAGGTTGGTGAAGTCGACACACATGCGCTCCTTCCCGCCTTTCTTGGGCACAACGACGGGATTTTCCAACCATTCAGGGTACCGTACCTCGCGAATGACGCCTGCTGCCTCTAGCTTGCGGGTTTTTTGGATGATGAAGGTCTGCTTCTCCATGGATCGCCGATGCGCCCTCTGCTTCACAGGTCGTACGTTGGGGCACACCTTCAAGTGATGCTCAATCACTCCTCTAGGGACCCCTACCAGCTGATCGGGCTCCCAGGCGAATACTTCCTTGTTTGCGCGCAAGAACTTCACCAGTGCTTCCTCTTGGTCGGGGTGGAGGTTGGCGCCTATGGTGAAGGTGGCTCCGAGATCCCGTCTTCCTCGACTGGCACCTGCTTGGTTTCTGCCCAGTCTTGAGTGAACAACTGCTTCTTCTTGGTCGGTGCAGCCGCCTTAGCACCGGAGGCGCCCGCGTCAGCCGGTTGCGCTGCCGTAGCAGTCTTGAGGGCAAGCTTGAGTGCCTCTAAAGCCTCCTTGGTATCTCCCACTATGGTGAGGATGTCCTTGCTCCTAGGCATCTTCATGAGGTTGTAGACCGGATGGGTCGCCGCCATGAACTGAGCCAGGGCCGGGTACCCGAGGATAGCATTGTATGGGAGGCTGATGTGGGCGACGTCGAAGTCGATCAGCTCGGTGTGGTAGTTGTCGCGGGTGCCGAAAGTCACGGGAAGACGGATCTGCCCCAGGGGCTAGAGGAGCCGCCTCCAACGCCAAAGAAGGACTTGCTGGGGCGGAGCCGCTTGAGTGGTACATGAAGAAGGCTGAAGGCCTCCACCGAGAGCACGTTGAGGCTGGCGCCGTTGTCGATGAGGGTCTTGGTTACGGCTACGTGGCAGATGGTGGGCATGCAAAGCATTGGGAGCACGCCCGAGCCGACGATGGTGATGGGGAGATCTTCCAAATCGAAGGTCAGGTCGGCCTTGGGCGCCACCCAACCCGGGGAGCCCCCTGCCACGCGGAAGCGGCGCAGATCTAGCGAAAGAACGACTTTGCTTGACGGTCCGAGGGCGACGCCTGCGAGCCGCCGAGGAGGGCCGCGACTGCATGGGGCGCGAGTGTCGCGAAGTGCGCGGCGAAGAGGCCGCACAAATCCTCCAAGGATGCCACCGTGGATCCGGGGAGGTTGAGCAGCCAGGCGCGCGGCACGCCAGTGAGGGCCATGGGAAGCCAGTTGGCCATGACCTTGCCGTCGCCCTGGCTTTAAGGACGGCCTCTTCGTACGCCAGCAGAAAAGCCACCGGGTCCACCGCGCCGTTGTAGCGTGGTGGCATCTCCGGCTTGAACTCGGGAGGCCACTGCACCTGTCGTAAGGCGGGGGCCAAGTCTCGGAGCCCCCTGGCCCTGCTACTGGCACCAATCGTCGAAGCGAGAAGCGCGACGCCTGCCATGGGGGCGAAGCGAGGTGGTAACGAAGTGCGGATCTATGGAAGGAAAGCTCCGGCGCACCCCTACATGGCGCACCAAATGTCAGATTTCGGGTTCCGGTAAAACCCTTGAGGTTCGAACACTGGGGTGCGCATGAAAATTTCCCCTACCAAATCACGCCCTCAACCTCGACTCAATCTCAAAGGCTAGCTCGACGAACTCGCAACACAAGAGACACAAGATTTATACTGGATCGGGCCACTGTTGTGCTGTAATACCCTACTCTAGTGTGGTGTGGTGGATTGCCTCTCGGGCTGAGGATGAATAGTACAAGGGGGAGAACAGCCTCCTGAGGAGAGGTGTTCTTGTGCTTGGTGGGTGAGAGGATGGAATGGATCTGTTCGAGATGAGTTCCCGATGAGTTGCCTCCTACTGTGGTGGCTAGTCCTATTTATAGAGGCCCTGGTCCTCTTCCCAAATATTGAGCGGAAAGGGATGCCACAACTGCCAGTTTCAAGGGGGGTAGCTAGTACAAGCTATCCTAACTAACGGCGGTCTTCGCCTGCCAAAGGCTCTGGTGGTGACGCCGACTTGGGCTCCACGGTGACCTCCGTCCTGCCGTCCTGCTGGTCTTGGTCTCATTGCACCTATATGGAAACCTTTGTCTGATGCCTCGGTACTCATCGCCTGCGCTTGCCTGCTTAGCACCAAAGAGGAAACAAGGACACTGCGCGCGCTGGCGCCTGCCTGGCGCCCGCCTGGTCTTGGTCGTCACGACTTACATCATTCAAACCTCGTGAGGTTTGCCTTGCCTTGATCTCTCCGGCCCTCGCGAGCCAGCCTGGAGAGGCCGCTCCCAAGGAGGTCTTGTGTCGTCCGCCTCGCGAGGCTTGGCCCCTCGTGAGGGTCTTGAGCGTTTGCTGGTGAAGTCGAGCCATACTGGGCCGCGAATGGATCCCCACCACGGGCTGCAGGCAGGCAATTCTGGGGACCCCCGTTCCCAGAACACCGACACACATTGTCTTCACGACCAATGTCTTTAGCTGCGTTGGGGTCAACAGCTGGAATCTCTTTGCTTTCTAGAGCCTTTGTGGAAGCAGGCTCATGAATCACCAGGCGACGCTCTTGGTTGATAGAGGCAGGAAGAGCAACCGAGATTGGTGCAACATTGAGGGGCTCTGGGGCAGTAGCATGCTCTGTCCTTGAAGATATTGAAGCCTTTGTCTTAAACTTCTTCTTGGAGGGAGCACCATCAGAGGTGTCTTTGAGCTTCCTCTTCCTGGCTTCGGCTTCGTCTTTCCTTGTCTTTTTCAGCTCGGAAGCTACTGAGGGGACCTTTGGCTTCGAACCAGTCATACTGGCAGGGAAGACAATGATGGGTTTTTCCTGCCTTTGAGCTTCAGGTATGGCTTCAGTAGACTTCTTTTTCTTGGCAGCCATTTTGGGGTCAATGCCAGGACACCCAAGACTCTTTATCTTCTCAGCTTCATTGTGCGCTTGCACACATTTCTGCGTGTAGTATTTCATGCGCTCGTGTGATCCTTTGGATTCTTCACGCTTCTTGTTGAATTCGGCCTTGAGGTCATTCATCATCTTCTTGAAGATTTGCACGTTAGCCACACTGAGCTTGGCCATGTGCTTCTTGAAGTGTGCCTTTTCATAGTCTATCTTGTTCTTGAGCTCGATGATTTTCTGAGCCAGAGCAAGTTCATTTGCAGTGGCTCCGTGAAAGGTGATGTTGATGTCCACTGGCAGCTGCAGATCATCAATGTTGATGCTCTGGTCCTCAAACCATTCATCAATGAAGTTGTTCAAAATGTCAGAATCAAAGAGAGGCAGATCATGATAGATCTCTGCCCCTTGCTTGCTCTTGATCAGCATTTCCAGAGCTTCATCACCAAGATCTTCATCACTGGAAAGATCAATGGTATTGTCTTCATTGTGTAGAATGGCAGCTGGTGTTAGGTCATGCCCTGAAATCTTCTTGGTCTTCTTGGTCTTCCTGGAGACATGATACAAGTCTTTGCTACCTCTTGAGCATGCGTTGGTTTTCCCTTGAAGAGGAAAGGGTGATGCAGCAAAGTAGCATAAGTATTTCCCTCAGTTTTTTAGAACCATGGTATCAATCCAGTAGGAGGTTACACGCAAGTCGCCTTGTACCTGCACAAATAAATAAGAACCTTGCAACCAACGTGATAAAGGGGTTGTCAATCCCTTCACGGCCACTTGCAAAAGTGAGATCTGATAGAGATAATAAGATAAATATTTTTGGTATTTTTATGATATAGATTGGAAAGTAAAGATTGCAAAATAAACGGCGGTAGAAATAGCAAATTTATAGGAAAATAATATGATAAAAGATAGGCCCGGGGGCCATAGGTTTCTCTAGTGGCTTCTCTCAAGATAGCATAATCTACGGTGGGTTAACAAATTACTGTCGAGCAATTGATAGAAAAGCGCATAGTTATGAGAATATCTAGGCATTATCATCTACATAGGCATCACGTCCGCGACAACTAGACCGAAACTATTCTGCATCTACTACTATTACTCCACACATCCACCGCTATCTAGCATGCATCTAGAGTATTAAGTTCATAAGAACAGAGTAACGCATTATGCAAGATGACATGATGTAGAGGGATAAACTCAAGCAATATGATATAAACCCCATCTTTTTATCCTCGATGGCAACAATACAATACGTGCCTTGCTGCCCCTGCTGTCACTGGGAAAGGACACCGCAAGATTGAACCCAAAGCTAAGCACTTCTCGCATTGCAAGAAAGATCAATCTAGTAGGCCAAACCAAACTAATAATTCGAAGAGACTTGCAAAGATATCAAATCATACATATAAGAATTCGGAGAAGAACCAAATATTTTTCATAAATAATCTTGATCACAAACCCACAATTCATTAGATCTCGACAAACACACCGCAAAAAAGAATTAGATCGAATAGATCTCCAAGATAATCAAGGAGAACTTTGTATTGAGATCCAAAGAGAGAGAAGAAGCCATCTAGCTAATAACTATGGACCCGAAGGTCTGTGGTAAACTACTCACACGTCATCGGAGAGGCTATGTTCTTGATGTAGAAGCCCTCCGTGATCGATTCCCCCTCTGGCGGAGCGCCGGAAAAGTCCCCAAGATGGGATCTCACGGGTATAGAAGGTTGCGACGGTGAAAATAGGGTTTGGTGGTGCTCTCAGATGTTTTCGGGGTATATGAGTATATATAGGCGAAAGAAGTAGGTCGGTGGAGCCACGAGGGGCCCACGAGGTTGGGGGCGCGCCTACCCCCCGAGCACACCTCCCTGCCTCGTGGCCGTCTCGTTGCTTCCTTGACGTCCACTCCAAGTCTCCTGGATTGTGTTTGTTCCAAAAAAAACTCTCCCGAAGGTTTCACTCCATTTGGATTCTGTTTGATATTCCTTTTCTGCGAACACTGAAATAGGCAAAAAAACAGCAATTTGCACTGGGCCTCCGGTTAGTAGGTTAGTCCCATAAATATATAAAAGTGCATAATAAAGCCCATTAAACATCCAAAACAGATAATATAATAGCATGGAACAATAAAAAATTATAGATACGTTGGAGACGTATCAAGCACCCCCAAGCTTAATTCCTTGTCGTGCTCGCATAGGTAAATGATAAAAACATTTTTTTTTCATGTGGAATGCTACCTAGCATAATTCTCAATGTAATTTTCTCTATTGTGGCATGAATGTTCAGATCCGAAAGATTCAAGACAAAAGTTTAATGTTGACATAAAAATTAATAATACTTCAAGCATACTAACAAAGCAATCATGTCTTCTCAAAATAACATGGCCAAAGAAAGTTATCCCTACAAAATCATATAGTATAGCTATGCTCTATGTTCATCACACAAAATATTTAAATCATGCACAACCCTGATGACAAGCCAAGCAATTGTTTCATACTTTTGATGTTCTCAAACTTTTTCAATCTTCACGCAATACATGAGCGTAAGCCATGGACATAGCACTATATGTGGAATAGCAGGGTGGTTGAGGAGAAGACAAAATGGAGAAGATAGTCTCACATCAACTAGGCGTATCAACGGGCTATGGAGATGCCCATCGATAGATATCAACGTGAGTGAGTAGGGATTGCCATGCAACGGATGCACTAGAGCTATAAGTGTATGAAAGCTCAAGAAAAGAAACTAAGTGGGTGTGCATCCAACTCGCTTGCTCACGAAGACCTAGGGCATTTGTGGAAGCCCATAATTGGAATATACAAGCCAAATTCTATGATGAAAATTCCCACTAGTATATGAAAGTGACAACATAGGAGACTCTCTATCATGAAGATCATGGTGCTACTTTGAAGCACAAGTGTGGTAAAAGGATAGTAACATTGTCCCTTCTCTCTTTTTCTCTCATTTTTTTTATTTGGGCCTTTTTTCGCCTGGAGTCTCATCCCGACTTGTGGGGGAATCACAGTCTCCATCATCCTTTCCTCACTTGGGACAATGCTCTAATAATGATGATCATCACACTTTTATTTAGTTACAACTCAAAAATTACAACTCAATACTTAGAACAAAATATGACTCTATGTGAATGCCTCCGGTGGTGTACCGGGATATGTAATGAATCAAGAGTGACATGTATGAAAGAATTATAAAGGTGGCTTTGCCACATATACAATGTCAACTACATGATCATGCAAAGCAATATGACAGTGATGAAACGTGTCTTAACAAACGGAACGGTGGTAAGTTGCATGGCAATATATCTCGAAATGGCTATGGAAATGCCATAATAGGTAGGTCTGGTGACTGTTTTGAGGAAGGTATATGGTGGGTGTATGATACCGGCGAAAGGTGTGTGGTATTAGAGAGGCTAGCAATGGTGGAAGGTTGAGAGTGCGTATAATCCATGGACTCAACATTAGTCATAAAGAACTCACATACTTATTGCAAAAATCTATTAGTTATCGAAATGAAGTACTACACGCATGCTCCTAGGGGGGTAGATTGGTAGGAAAAGACCATCGCTCGTCACCGACCGCCACTCATAAGGAAGACAATCAATAAATAAATCATGCTCCGACTTCATCACATAACGGTTCACCATACGTGCATGCTACGGTAATCACAAACTTTAGAACAAGTATTTCTCAAATTCACAACTACTCAACTAGCATGACTCTAATATCACCATCTTCATATCCCAAAATAATCATCAAGTATCAAACTTCTCATAGTATTCGATGCACTTTATATGATAGTTTTTATTATACCTATCTTGGATGTTCATCATATTAGGACTAATTTTATAGCCAAAGCAAATTACCATGATGTTCTAGAGAAATATCAAATTAATATAAGTGAAGCATGAGAATCAATAATTTTTATAAAACAAAACCACCACCGTGCTCTAAAAGATATAAGTGAAGCACTAGAGCAAAATTATCTAGCTCAAAAGATATAAGTGAAGCACATAGATTATTCTAACATATTCCGATTCATGTATGTCTCTCCAAAAGATGTGTACAGCAGATGATTGTGGTAAACTAAAATGCAAAGAATCAAATCATATAAGAGGCTCCAAGCAAAGCACATATCATTTGGTGAATAAAAATATAGCCTCAAATAAAGTTACCGATGGACGAAGACGAAAGAGGGGATGCCTTTCGGGGAATCCCCAAGCTTAGGCATTTGGTTATCCTTGAATTTTACCTTGGGGTGCCTTGGGAATCCCCAAGCTTAGGCTCTTGCCACTCCTTATTCCATAATCCATCAAATCTTTACCCAAAAACTTGAAAACTTCACAACACAAAACTCAACAGAAAATCTCATGAGCTCAGTTAGTATAAGGAAACAAATCACCATTTTAAGGTACTGTGGTGAACTCATTCTTTATTTATATTGGTGTTAAACCTACTGTATTCCAACTTCTCTATGGTTCATTACCCCCGATACTAGCCATAGATTCATCAAAATAAGCAAACAACACACGAAAAACAGAATCTGTCAAAAACAGAAAAGTCTGTAGTAATCTGTATCAAACGTATACTTCTGTAACTCCAAAAATTTCAAAATAAACTGTTGGACGTGAGGAATTTGTCTATTAATCATCTTCATAAAGAATCAACCTAAAAGAACTCTCCAGTAAAAAATGGAAGCTATTCTCGTGAGCGTTAAAGTTTCTGTTTTACACAGCAAGATCATAAAAACTTCACTTGTAACAGCCTAGGTTTTTGGCCCTTTTCTTATTCTTTTGATTTATTTGGTTTTTGATCTGTTTTTCTTTTTGGGGTGGTTTTGTGCCCTTGCCACCTGGGAAATCATCCTCGTTCCCCCTCCCAAGTGGCTCATCATTCTCAAAACCTTGCCAAGATCATGTCACTTCACTCTTTGACCAAACCCTAAAATCTTTTTCTAGGGAATATTCATTTTTCCA
Source organism: Aegilops umbellulata (assembly GCA_032464435.1). NCBI lineage: Eukaryota > Viridiplantae > Streptophyta > Magnoliopsida > Poales > Poaceae > Aegilops > Aegilops umbellulata. Next base: position 203,390,280 of record CP136060.1, read on the forward strand.
ATAAAGCAATAACCCTATCTGCCCTAGGTTGTGCAGCAACCCATATTTATGTCCACCCAAAAGTTCCCAAATAATTCTCATAATTTCTTTGGGTCATATGTTTCAAATATGCCCAAACTTGGCCCAAGAATAATTTCCCAATAATTATTCTTCATTTCTGTCTAGTGTGGCTTTCTGTGAAGGAAGTGCCACCTATCCTTTCTTGATTTATCCCAAACCTTTTGGGCATTCTCTTATTTCCAAATCATTGCCTCATGCCAAAATTCAACTTTATTTGCCTAGCCAGCCTTCCTTAGCAATTTTTCAAACTTTCTGCCAGACAGAAGGCATTGTGAAGGAAGTACTAGCTAGGAGTTCCCAAATGAGTTTAAATTTTTCACACTTCTTAATGTGCTCATATAATCACCCTCCTCCAAATTTCAGCCCCATCCAATCATCTATGTGAGGACAGGACCAAATCTTTGATTCTATCAATATTTTCAGGTTGTGAAGCAAGTATATTTTATATTGCTTCATTAATTCTGAGAAATTACCACATGGTGCTCGTGCCCAAATAACATCCCTCCACCAAATTTGGGACCAATTCATCAAGCCAATATTTCTCCAAAATTATTCCAAGTTTCTGGTCAGTGAGGATGGCTGTGAAAGAAGTACGACTTTGGCTTGTCCATTTGCTATGAAATTTCTACAACATATTCTTATGACTAAATCATGATGCCTTGCCCAATTTCAGCCCAAGTAGCCACACCATGTGAGTGCATCATTCAAATTTTGATTCTGGACAGATTTTGGGGTTACACAACAACTATATTAGTTTGTGATCCATTATGCTCCAAAACCTCCAGGATCATAGTCCTTCCGTAGTTACTCATCCCATACAACACCATTTGACCCAATAAGTTTCCTGTTGATCAGCAATGCTCTGCCAAGTTTGATGTAGTAAACTTCAGAGCTTAGTTACCATTTAACCATAGCACCGCAGATCAAGCCATGGACTCATAAACGCTCTATATTGGAAGGACTTCACCCCAGACAAGTTTGGCCATCCTCTACAGTCCTCCCTGTGCATTGTCCCGTGGTGACCGCGCAGCTGGCAAGCCTGTGCCCGCGCTCCGTGCGCAGTGGCCGCGTCCAGCGCGCTGTTTCTACTTCGTCCACTCCCCTCTCGTCGTCTTAGCGGGCGTGAGAATGTCCCTTGGCTTCACCTCGTCGTTGGTGTTCCCCTGGACCCCTCTCCCCCTACGTCCGCTTCCTCACCGATGCAAGCCGTCGCACGCCCTCGGGCGAACAGTGGCGGTTTGGCTCAAAGCTCGCCGTCTTCTTCCTCCCTGCGCTCCCTTGGCCGCCTCTTCCCCATGAGCTCTCCCTCCTGTTCCCTCTCTTCGCTTAACCCCGAGCTCAAGCGCGTGCACACGCGTCCGCGGCGATGCACGCTCGGACTCACCCCTGCCTATTTAAGGCCATCTCGGGCGTGTTTCTCCTCACCACTCGACCTCACTCACTCCTCCAGCCCTGCCCTTCCATTTCCCCGAGCTAGAACCGTTCTCCTCGTTCCCCATCGCCACCATGGCCGCCGCCACCCTCTTAAAGTTGAGCTCGTCGGAGCCCCTTTCCTCCTATGAACTCCACCATCAGCTTCCCCGTACTCCTGCGGTCCTCCCCATGCCCTCGCCTAGTCGACGGAGTGGATGTGGCCGTCACTTCCAAGGTCCGGCCGCCGCCACTTCTCTCGGCCTCCGCGAGTCGCTGTGGTCAGAGCCCTCCCCGGCGTTCTCTTCGTTGCGGGACGGACGCGACACATTCTCCCGAGTCCACCAGTGGTCTCAGCTCCACCGGGGACGACTGGAGTTGGTCGGGCAAGTCATCGGAGCCCGCCTCTATCTCCTATCGCAGCCGATACCCCAGGCCCTCCCCGTCACTCCTGCTACCTCTCTCCGGCGCGGTACTCCACTACAAAAAAAATTCACTTCAGTGATGATACGTGTTTGTCATAGTAGGTCACTTTTTTTGTCATGCATGTACATCCATGAAAAATTTATGACAGAATCAAGATAGTCATACCTGTGCTGTCATAGAAGTGTTCCATGACATTACCAAAATTATCATCACACAAGTGTCCACTTCCATGATGATAAATCCCGCATCACAGAAGTGCTTTTGTCAAGGGTGACCGACACGTGGCATCCACCGTAACGGAACGCCGTTAAGCTATCGTGTCGGGTTTTGGATCCGACAACCCGTTAACAGCCCCGACCAATGGGAAATTTCCACGTGTAAAATTCTTATTGGCCGGACAAAACACGTGTCAGCTCGTCAGTGGGTCAGATAGGCGCCTATGATATGTCAACATGTGGCACGGCCCAACAGTGGCCCATTCCGGTGAAAAAGGCCGGCCCAGTAAAAATTAGCAGGCCGGCCCATATAAGGCCTACTTGTGTCAGGTCCATTTAGACCCACGGACCATACGAGATGTGCCAATTCGGCCCGTTAAACATTTGACACCATTGCAGCCCATCGTCAGTTCGAGCCCGTTAACTGCCCGCTATATACTTGGGCTCAATATCGGCCCGATGAGATTTCGGCCTGTTAACGGCCCATTTAATGGATGGGCCAATATCGGCCCGATGTACATCTTTCGGCCTTTTAGCGACCCATTTAAATGTGGGCTAATTTCCGGCCCTGTGTGTCTTTCAGCCTGTTGACGGCCCATAAATCTGATGGGCCATTTGTAGTCGGACCTGAGTTTCGGCCTTTTAGTGGCCCATTTAAGTGTTGGGCCAATTTCTGGCCCCGTGTCACTTCTAGCCTATTGACGGGCCATAAATCTGTTGGGCCAATTGTAGTCGGACCTGAGTTTTGGCCTTTTAGCGACCCATTTAAGTGTTGGGCCAATTCCCGGCCCTGTGTGCCTTTCGGCCTGTTAACGGACCATAAATGAGTTGGGCCATTTGTAGTCCGGCCTTAGTTTTGCCCTCTTAACGACCCATGCCCTTCATGGTCCAATACCAGCCTAGTTTCTCTTTCGGCCTGCTAAAGGCCCACAACACAGTTGGGCCGTTTAAAATACGACCTGACTTTCGACCTCTTAGCGGCCCATGCTCTTCATGGTCCAATACAAGCCCGTTGTCTCTTTCGGCCTGCTAAAGGCCTACAGTATAGTTGGGCCACATGTAGCCCAAACTTAGTAACGGCCTATTAACGGCCCATGAAATAAATTGGGGCCACCTGTTGCCAGCTTTGATGTCGGCCTGTTAACGACCCGGGAGGTAAGAGGGCCGACCATTAACTTTCAGCCTAGTAACGGCCCATTAACTCAATTGGCCCACTAAAGTTCGCTCATGTCTTTAGGCCAAATTAGATAATTTGAGCCCATTACAACGAGCAAAGGTACGGCATATAGGGAATAACATTGCACATCTAGAATATATTACAGGAAATTACATCCACTGGGCAATCAAAGATTGATGCTAGTGCAAATAAATGAGCAGAACCTAACCATCTACAACGTCACAATCTGCAACCTCAGCACAGATGACGCCCATAAGCATGTGGGCAAGTTCTTGCTGCTTTGCCACACTGTCTCTGAAAAAATTGATCAATTGTTGTGTCGCACGACTCCGCACCTCTGATTCATCCACCATTTCCATCATTGCTTCAGCCATTAATTGGTTCACAAACATACATTTATTCCGTTGCATTCGAGACAGAGGATACTGAACAGATTCAGATGGCGATTTTGGCAGGCTTTTATTATTGATAGTGGAGAGTGTCTTGACCACTGCATCATACCGTAAATTAGGACGGGAACCAAACAGATTAATCATGAGTTATTGCCATATTACCTGGCCTAGATTTACTGGAAAGAAACAATGGGGTTGCCTTGCTGTTTTCAGAGTTTGTCTTCTTATGTTTAGCAGCCTGCACAAAATTAACACACTAGCATTGCTATCATTGGCCAAGTCAGATAATAGCAAAGCAACATTGACACAACGAACGTTGGGGCAACTAGCCTATACCAAATTAACACAATATGGCACAGCTATCATCAGCTAGGTAAGGTAATATGAAAGCAACATTGACACAATGAATGAATGGGCAACCAGAGAAGCACTACAATTCAGTAATGTGCGTGATATGAGATAGCACATTCATGCAGCTCAGTACGCACAACTACCAGGCAGTTTTCCTTACGAAAATCAACATTGGCGCCTTTAACATTTTGCTACAACTAATTTTAGATCAGATAAAGGTTAGATTCACGCCGATTAACAAAATACATGCTGATGTAAAAATATAGTGATATACAACAGGTACTTACATCAGCACTGGAGCACAGAGAATTCCCGCAAGATATTTTCCTCGAATACGAACCCAATGGAGGAAGTCTTGTATCGTTTAACCTTATTTTCTAAAAGAGAGACGGGTAAGAAACATGTAGAAAATATGATCAGAATGCTATAAAATTTCATGATGCAAGGATACGCACACGCTTCTTAGAATGGAGTTGACATTCTTTTGCTGGACTGGAGCGGACTAGTTCTTTGGCCACTGGAATCAGCTTATTATCAGCGTGAGTTGGATTTCTCTGTGATGGAGAAGTATCTATGAAAAATGGAGTAGGTTTATTATCTCCTGGTGTTTGTATCTTTTGCAAAGACCTGGTTCGTAACCCTTCAGATTCTAACATAGCCGTCTTCCCCTTGCATGCCTTATATATAAGAATGGTGATTCAGTTATAAAACATGCTACATTAGAGATGGAATAGGTACTGAAGAATAGAAAGGCATGACATATTGACATGTATTCACTCCATCCGGAAATAAATGGATTGGTCTAGGCATATTTCAGTTCTAGATACATCCAGTTTTATCCATTTCTGCGACATTTAATCCAGACGGAGGGAGTATGATGTAAGAGCTAGGGATACAACAGGACAACACAGTAAAAAAACACTGAAAAAACCACTGCAGAACCAAAGTATTCAAACCAACTAATATGAGATAGTACACTCATGCAGCTCAGGATGCAAATCTACCAGGTAGTTTTCCTTGCAAAAATCAACATTGTGGCCTTTAATCTTACATTTTGCTACAACTAAATTTAGATCAGATAAAGCTTGGATTCACGCCGATTAACAAAATACATGCTGATGTAAAAATATAGTGATATACAACAGGTACTTACATCAACATTGGAGCACAGAGAATTCCTGCAAGAATCTTTCCACATAAACGATACCATTGCAGAAAATCTTCTATATGTTAAGCTTATTTTCTAAAAGAGAGATGGGTAAGAAACATGTAGAAAATATGATCAACATGCTATAAAATTTCATGATGCAAGGATACGCACACGCTTCTTAGAATTGATTTGACATATTTTTGTTGGACTGGAGAGGACTAATTCTTTGGCCACTGGAATCTGCTTATTATCAGTAGGAGTTGGGTTTCTCTGTGCTGGAGTAGTATCTATAAAAAGTGGAGTTGGTTTATTTTCTCCTGGCGTTTGTATGTTTTGCAAAGGCCTTGTTTGTAACCCTTCAGATTCTAACATAGTCGTCTTCCCCTTGCATGCCTTGTATAGAAGAGTGGTGCTTTAATTATAAAACATGCAGCAGAAGAGAGATGGAATAGGTACTGAAGAATATAAAGGTATGACACATTGACATGTATTCCCTCCATCCGGAAGAAAATGGATGGGTCTAGGCGTATTTCAGTTCTAGATACATCCTTTTTTATCTATTTCGGCAACATGTAATCCGGACGAAGGGAGTATGGTGTAAGAGCTAGGGATACGACAGGAGAACACAACAAAAAAAACACTAGTTGAATGTAAAACTGTATGCTAGCGGAATACGTACAAAAATAACTAAGGCAACATACACGTGTATGATTGGGAAAAATAAGATGGCATTGTAACAGAGCACTAGAACAACACTTCAATGTAAAAAAAACATGGTATGGTAGACAGATGAAGTACATACTGATAAATAACAATGCATAAGATATTCAGAAGCATGATGTCCAAATTAAGCAGATGGCATTGCGATAGAGTAGAATGACATTACTTGAATTTGAAAACATGTTAGCATGAATGGAATAGGTACTAAAAAATAGGAAGGCATGCCATATTTACATGCATGATCAGCATGCTAAGCACATGGCATTGCAACAGAGTAGATACACTCCAGGACATTATATGCATGTTGTACCCATATCACAGACCAAGTTAGAGCAAGGACCTTGTGGGTGAAGAGGATTCATCATCTTTCGGCAAGTCTTCTGAAGAACTGCCTTTACATGTTCCATCATATTGGGTATCATTGACATCAAGTTTATTGGCCTTTACATTGCTCCGTGAGGTTCTTGTGGATATATCAGTGTGTGCAATTATATCTGACATGCATGGAAGACAAATAGTAGTTAGATTTATGTAATGAGTGCATGTAGGAGACGACATAAATAGTAGGACCAGGGTTAACTAGCAGCAACATGTCTCATAAACTAAAGGGAGAACACAGATGAAAGCTATAGAATATGTATCGTTTGTACCCGAGATTAACTAGATGGCACACAAAAGTATTAAAGAACAACATAGGTAATACTAGAAGTGGTATAATACTATAATCACCAGCCTGTGGGATAGCATTGGCTGATGGATGATAACTATGGAACAGTGTTACCTAAAGAACAAGTATCTTAGCTGAACTATGGAACAGCGTTAACTCCTGAACAAGACCCGTAAGAGATCATCATGAATATACTGTGAAATGTGATGCCAGCCAGGGTTCGAGAGGTGCTCCTGAGGACGCATTGGGGGATTTATCCGACTGATTATGCATTGTCACTGTTTCCTTACCCTGCATGAATAGAACTTAGGTTTTGCCTTATGATTGTGAGAGCATTTTGGGAGGGGAAGCCCCTCATGTAAAACTTGTGTTCATTGCATTATTAGACGTTGCACTGTCCGTGTGTCCGCGCCTAGTGGTTGGCTAGTTTACCTTTGTTTCGTGCGGGCCCTGAGGTAACCTGCGGGAGGCTGTGACGTCTCGAGTGTTCCCTAATCGAATCCGTAGGATGTGAGAGTGTTGGGGGCGACGAGCTTCACACGCGTTGGCCTTCTTTACAGGCTCCGGGCCTTTTCCAAAAAGGATAATCTTCACAGGCATTCGCCTTCTTCACAGGCTCCGGGCCTTTTCCAAATAGGATAATCTTCACAGGCATTCGCCTTCTTCACAGGCTCCGGGCCTTTTCCAAAAACGATAATCTTCACAGGCATTCGCCTTCTTCACAGGCTCCGGGCCTTTTCCAAAAAGGATAATCTTCACAGGCATTCGCCTTCTTCACAGGCTCCGGGCCTTTTCCAAAAAGGATAATCTTCACAGGCATTCGCCTTCTTCACAGGCTCCGGGCCTTTTCCAAAAAGGATAATCTTCATAGGCATTGGAAATCCTCCTGAGAGGATGCGGCACGGCAGTCTGGGCTGCGCGCAACTAGGCCTGACACGGCTCGCGAGGGGCTCGCGAGGGGAGGCAGCTGAGGCGAAGTGGTAATCGAAACGCGAGAAACGGCTCGAGCGAGACTAAGCACCCCTTCCCCGAACACACGCAAATTTCAAATTCGAATCCAACTTAAATCCAGCGAGGAAAAACTACAACCAAAAGGGAAAATCAATGAAAGCAGACAAAAGGCCGCGTCCGGCACCTAATCTAGTCTTGGACGTCTTCTCACCAGCGCGGAGCTAAGTGTTGCCACTTGGCGTGGGAGGGAGCCCCAGGGCCTGAGGCCGGCACCCCTGAGACTCCGGGGCGTGTACAGCCCCACTCATTATTACGTGAGAGTGTCACGGGGCGGTGAGCTTCACAGGCACTGGGCCTTCTTCATAGGTACCGGCCTTGCTTCTTATCACCAGACGAGGGCCCCGCCTTGCACCACACTCTAGTGCCATCGACGAAGACCGGAAATCAGGACGCCGCCGATGGGGTAGAGCGGTCGCCAGCGGTTCCCCCGACGACCACGGGTCCTCCGCCAGGGGCAGGCCCTGAGGAACCTCCCCAGCAGAGGCCCTACCTCCTGAGAACGCCTTGCTCCGAACGCCGCGGTGGCGATGTCGGATCTCTGCCCCTCTCCTGCAGCCCCCTGCGCCCTCCTCCCGAGGGGTAGGAGACTGCGGGAGCGGGGCAGCTGCTTGCTGCGGCGACCTGCACCTCCTGCGATCCATGCTTAGCGTATGCCTGCTCCTGAGGAAGTAGCGGTACCCGATAATCGTTGCCTCCAGCGTGGCCGGTGGGGCCGTCCCTGGGTTCCTGGAAGAGTTCAGCTTCTGGTGCCTCACCCCCCAGCTCGGGCTGAGGAGCGAGCCTTGTTCGCCCTCGTGAGGGTGCCCTTGATCCACCATGTGGGGCACGTATTCCTCCGGCGCCGTCATCCCGAAGGCCATGCCGTAGTGCTCCGCATCCCACGCAACTCTGCTTGACGCGCCCGCCATGGGGTGGTAGCGCGGCCACCCACCGGGACCGTGGGCCGCGCCGAGTCCCTCTTCTTCGCGGACCGGGGGCGGGGGCAGCGCCGCCGCTGATCCGGTATCGACAACGTCATTGGCGTTGGAGTAGCCTTGGAGCCTGCGGGCGCGCGCGGAGCCCCCGCACGTGCTGCCCTGGGCTTGAGACGGGAGCTGGGTGCAGAAGGGGTGAGCCCCCGAGGCGGCGAAGCCCAGGAGCTCAGCAACCCGCTCCAGCAGCACGTCACGGCCGCCTTCCAGCAGCCTGCACTGCAGCAGCTCTCGGGCCACCGTGAGCGCGGCCCTCGAGTTCGCCTATTCTCGGCGAGTGTACAGTGTCGTGGTCACGGCGTGGTTGGAGGCCCTTGCTGCTGATCGCGCCTGCCGTGGTGTGAGGGTTGTCGAAGCCTGTCCGAATCGCCCGCAGCCTGCAGCGCCCTGCGGACCATGAGCTGCCTGGGGCGCAGGGTCGCCTGAGGCGAGCGGCTTTGTGCGAGCGGGCCATGCCGCCCATGGATCTGGGTTGCCCGCCTGGAGAAATCTCGTCCTCGAGATTTGGTTGCTCAGTGTCGGTGTACTAGTGTAGGGGTACCCTAGTATCCCGAACTTGTGCACGGGCAGTCGCAGCGTCCCGTGGCAAGGCTTGCCGGGTGACCGCCAAGGTCCTCCGTGGTTCCTTTGGAGCCATTCGAGAACAAAGTATTTAAGCTAAGGAGACAAGTCCCCGGCAAGAGGAGCTTGCTGGGAAGGCCACTCAAGGCACAAGACCCCGGCAAGAGGAGCTTGCCGGGAAGGCCAACCAGGACATCTCAAGGAACTTGCCGCGACGCGCCACGCATCCCGGCAGGGTCCGGTGAGCGACAAGCTTCCGGACGCGACAAGACAACGGCCACGGCAAGGCGTTTGCCGCGGCAAGCAACCACTCTGTACCCGCACTCCAGCTCACCCACCAACGTGTCGCTCTGAGACCCTTCCAGACGCACGTGGCGGGAGGCTGTGCAGCCAGGGGTGCACCGTGGCAAGCGGCGCTGACAAGATCGCCATCGTGGCGAGCAGTGGCGTCCCTGACGGTCCTTTTTCTGCACTGTTTGGGCGACGTAGATAGGCATTTAATGCCTTTGTCCCCTGCCGTCAGGGTTAGGTATGATACACTATGCAGGTAGGATGTACCAACCGCAGCACCTTTTCCATTTTTGCCCTCGCCTACGTTGCCACCTGTCGGTGACCCCTTGAGCATATAAAAGGAGGCCCACGCGCAACGTAGAGTAGAGGGAGAAAAACAGTAGAACACTCACGCTTGGAAGAAAAACGTGTTCGTGGAGTCAGCTTCCCCGACACTCAGGGAATAGGTATGACTTGAGGACACCATTTCCAACTCAAGTATCCTTTTTCCTTTATTTATTGTTCCCCCAAGAATTTCAGATGATCAACTTCCCTTGCTCTGGGGTGGTTTGCTTCACCTTTTCCCAAATTCTTCCAGGTTTTTGCTCCTATACCAGTTCCTTGCTAACATTGATTCTTCATACCAATGGTGATATTCGATGGACCTGAGCATAAGTTTTCTGTTGGTCATGAAAATCTTTTTACTTCTGTCGTGGGGTTGCTTCAAATAAATGCAGGCCTTCTAGTTTCAATAAATGCCGAGAATTAATCATGGACATCTTCTGACGGGATCTGACTGCTCATAGGTGGTACTGATTTATTTTGATTTATTCCTTTCGCTCGAGCATGAGATATGTGCCAAAGATTCGATTGCCTTTTGTTGTGAGCAATATAACAGTGTATGGAGTTATAGTTGTGTCATACCTCAAATATTTAGAGACTGGCCCGACAGGGGGCTAACAGACAAATGCGTTTCCTGATAGACTGACCGTGTACTTGATTCTGTTGGTGAGTATATCGGGTCTGAGCTGATTGTTCGGCTTTTGATTTTCTCATTTTGTCGGTATTCCCAATTGGATTTTCCACGCTAACCATTCCAAGCGGTTCAGCGGGATATGAAATCCTTGTAAAACAGAGTAGGCCGCTGAGAGTATGCCTTTGTGCATCCATATGGAATTACGACCTCCAACTGATTTGGGTATCCGGACAATGATGGTTGTGCAAAAATCATCATACCTTTGCTGTCAGTCTCACCCTTTAACAATCATGATTTTCTTTGTTAGGATACCTTACTGAAATAACTTGGCCACACATGTCCTTGATTCTTCGTATGACCATGGACATGATTAGTGCAATATTTTTTACATTATTCCTTATGCCTGTTTTCTGACCTGGGTCCGCACACATATGACATATACCCGGGGTTTGTAGTTGTACAGAGCTCATTGCTGAGGCCAATCATACAGGAAGGTGACAAAGTTTTAGGACATCTCCTTGTCAGTTTCGGGAATAATGACCTTGATGACCATTGTCAAGACTGTTGATTCTGTGATGTCATCCCTAGATCTTGTCGATTCTTATAATTCATGAGATGTACCTATGTTTATTTTCCTTTGCCTGACTCGCGAGGTTGTGGGATCCTTACTTTCCTTAGGTATATCTGTTGGATCCTTGCCGCATCTCGTATGAGTGACTGATGTGACTGGGGATGCATGCTCACTATATATAAGAATCATATTCAACCAAAAACACTTGATTCTTGAGCGGTACTGCCATACATTGGCAACTCATCATATAAGCTATGAGGATGGTGTAATAGTATGATATTGACGCATACTGAATGGCTTACAAGAGAAGCCATCCGAGTACCTTGCTGAGGAAGACTTGTTAACTTCTGCACAAATCTTTTGTCTGGGTACACTACAAAAAATACACTTCCGTGATGATACGTGTTTGTCACAGTAGGTCGCATTTTTTTGTCATGCATGTACATCCATGACAAATTTATGACAGAATCAAGATAGTCATACCTGTGTTGTCGTAGAAGTGTTCCATGACATTACCAAAATTATTATCACGGAAGTGTTCACTTCCATGACGATAAATCGCGCGTCACAGAAGTGCTTTCGTGAAGGGTGACCGACACGTGGCATCCACCGTAACAGAACGCCGTTAAGCTATCGGGTCCGGTTTTGGATCCGATAACCCGTTAACAGCCCCGACCAATGGGGATTTTCCACGTGTAAAATCATCATTGGCTGGAGGAAACACGTGTCGGCTCACCGTTGGGACATATGTCATCCACTCATTAGACCCAAAGCACCTATGATACGTCAACACGTGGCACGGCCCAACAGAGGCCCATTCCTGTGAAAAGGCCGGCCCGTTTGACTTGGTCGAAAGGTGGCGGGCCGGCCCACGGCAAGCTTGTTAACGGCATGTTCGCATATAGCCCATTTACAGCCCGCTAACCCAGGGCCCGTTTATGGCCTATCCGAATTAGGCCAAGTAGCGTCATCTAGGCCGTCCAATATAATTCCAGCCCATTTTAACTTCCGGCCGATGTATGGCCCATGACGTCTTTTGGCCCATCTGAGGCCCTTAGTAACCCTCGGCCCGTTAACGGCCCGTGGTAAAACTGGCCCATAATGAACAGTGTATCACTTTATACCCATTAACGGCCCATCATTCCATTGGGCCGTTTCCAGCCCATGTTATCTTTCGGCCTTCTCAGGGCCCATTTATTCTTGGGCTCATTTCCAGCATTCGGTTACTTACGGCCCGTTACTGTCAATTTCTGCTTGTGGGCCAAATTCAGCCCGTGCTTACAGTTGGCCCGTTAATACTGTAACACCCCAGATGTAACTTGCCATATTTGTAATCCAACTCTTGCCATTTCCGGCTATGTGTTATGATATTCCCTCCGTGGTTGGGTTTTCCCTCGTTTTACATTTTGTTCATGTCATGCATTTCATATCATGTCATCATGTGCATCGCATTCGCATACGTGTTCGTCTCATAAATCCGAGCATCTTTCCCGTTGTCCGTTTTGCAATCCAGCGCTCCTATCTCCCACGGCGTCCCCTTTTACATTTCTTTGTGAGCGGGTATTAAACATTCTCGGAATGGACCGAGGTTTGACATGTGGCCTCGGTATAGCACCGGTAGACAGCCTGTCAAGTTTCGGGTCAATCGGAGTTCGTTTGGTACTCCAACGGTTAACCGGGTAACCGTGAAGGCCTCGTGTGTGTTGCAGCCCAACACCCCTTCAAAACAGCCCAATAACCCATCTAAGTCACTCCCATGTCCTCCGCCGTTCGATCACGATCGCGTGGCCGAAAACCGCACTCCATTTGGAGCCTCCTAGCTCCTTCTAGCTATAAAAACGCCCCCCCCTCCTCAAATCACGGGTAACTTCGCACCCTAACCCTAGATCCGCCGTCGCCCGCGCCGCCGGACAAGTCGTCGCCGCCGCCTCGCCCAACCAGGGGCCGCCACGTGTCCAGGGCGGTCTCCCAGCTCGCCGCCAACCCGCCGGGCCCGTGCGGGGCCCCCGCGGCCCGGCTCCGCCCCGCCGCCGCCTGGCTCCCGCGCCCTCCCCGTGCGCCTCCAGCCGCGCCCGCCGCCCGCTGCTGCGCCGCCCGCCGCCCGCCGGTGCCGGCCCCGCCGCGCCGCCACCGGCCACCGCCGCCTCCGCCTCCGCGTGGGGCGCCGCACCTCGCCCCGGCCTCCTCCGCCGCGCGCGCCCACGCCGGCCGCCGCCGGAGTTCGCCGCCTTGATCTGCGTGTAGATCTGGATCCAAAGCCTCGGTTGACTTTTACCTCACCCCGAATATTTCTAAATCCCCAGTATTTTGTATCATCTTGCCATGTTCGACATGCTATAACTTTTCATCCGTAGCTCTGTTTCGCGCGTATAATATGTAATATTGTTCGCCTAGAAGAGTACATCATTTTGTTCCATTGCATCATTTTCATTTGAAATAATCTTGATGCCCGAAATGCTGTTAGAAGAGGGCTATTTGATGTTAGTTGCTGGATCTTATCTGAACATGCACTTTTGTCATTTTTGCCATGATTGATGTGTACCTCCTATGAAGTTGAGTCCTACATGAGTTTTGTAATATGCCATGTTAACTTTCCAGAGAATTTTGCCATGTATGTTTTTGATACTTGTGGTGACTAGCACAAGCATGCAAACTAGGTCACTTGATGTTGCTGATTTCAGAGACAGCGATTTCACTGTCCCAGACTGCTGTTATTTTTATGCCATGTGTTCATGTTGTTTCCGGGAGATCTATGCATAATTTGAGCATGATCAGTAAGGGAGTTTTGAACTTGAGTATTTGCTATATCCATCCATGCCTTTGTTTGCAATTATGGTGTGCCATAGCTTGAGTCAATCGAGCTCTACTTTTGCTTCAAAATGTTGATGGCAGATTGTTTACGTGTTATTCGATTTTGCCAAGCTTGGTGTAGTTGATCCTTGCATGATATGATGTTATTCTTGCCATGTATAGTTACTATGCCATGTCTTCTTGATGTATGTATGCTTAGTTTATCATGAAATGCTCTGTAGTGAGTGCATCGAGCTCACGAACATGCCTAGTCGTTATTAGTTTTCTTCCATGTCCAGTTTTCTGCTAAGTCTGAAACCTGTAATGAAACTTGCTTATTTGACATGGGTATAATCATATTTTAGGGTCCTTTTTGGCTTATGGTCAGTAAGGGACTTTTGTCAAGTGCTTTGAGTAGATTCATGCCATGCCTTACTTTGATATGTTCTGAACCTGTAGCATGTTGTTTCATTGCTCTGAACATGTCATCCTGATGTTAGTTTCTGCTATGTTGTTATTTTCACTAAGTCTGTGAACCTGTTATCTTTTGCACTTTTGCCATGCCTGTTTGAACCTGTTGTGTTGTGATTTAGCCGTAGCTCAGTGTTCATCTTTTGTCAAGCATCTTGAGTAGATTACTGTCATATGCTTTGTTGATATGTTTGCGTGCAGTAGCTTAATTTCTTGTTGCTTGCTAAGTAGCATCATGCTGTTAATGGCAGATTATTGTTTGGACCTGTTATGATGTGAATTAGCCGTAGCTCAGTGTTCATCTTTTGTCGTGCATCTTGTGTAGATTACTGTCATATGCTTTGTTGCCATGTTTGGGTGCAGTAGCTTAATTATTTGTTGCTTGCTAAGTAGCATCATGCTGTTTACCACAGATTCGTGTCATTCTTGTATTGCTCGTCATTTGCAAACCGTGCATCCAATTCCGGTGTATTTTATATCGATTTCAACCGAAATCACCTCATCTATCCAGTGGCATGCTTGGTTTGCCAAGATTATTCCCTGTTCATCCTTGTCCTTCCGGAGCATGCATTCGCATTGCATATCACCTCTCGCATATCATGCCATGTTTTGCATCATGTTGCTTGCGCATTGCATCGTGGTTGATATTGGTTCCTTTGCTTGTTCTCTTGTCTTGGGTAGAGCCGGGAGACGAGTACGTGACCGAGGATTCCTTTGAAAACGCTTACGAGGACCAAGCTTTCGACAACTCTGAAACTCTTGCAGGCAAGATGACCATACCCTCGAAATCACTTCTATCTTTGCTTGCTAGATTGCTCGCTCTTTTGCTATGCCTATGCTGCGGTACCTACCACTTGCTATATCATGCCTCCTATATTGCCATGTCAGCCCCTAACCATCCATGTCCTAGCAAACCGTTGTTTGGCTATGTTGCCGCTTTGCTCAGCCCCTCTTATAGCGTTGCTAGTTGCAGGTGAAGATGAAGTTTGTTCCTTGTTGGAACATGGACTTGTTGTTCCTTGTTGGAATATGTTTACTTGTTGGGATATCACAATATCGCTTATTTGATTAATGCATCTATATACTTGGTAAAGGGTGGAAGGCTCGGCCTTATGCCTGGTGTTTTGTTCCACTCTTGCCACCCTAGTTTCCGTCATACCGGTGTTATGTTCCCGGAGTTTGCGTTCCTTACACGGTTGGGTGATTTATGGGACCCCCTTGACAGTTCGCTTTGAATGAGACTTTTCCAGCAAGGCCCAACATTGGTTTTACCATTTGCCACCTAAGCCTTTTCCCTTGGGTTCTGCAGACTCAAGGGTCATCTTTATTTTAACCCCCCCGGGCCAGTTCTCCTTCGATTGATGGTCCAACTAGAGCCACTTGCGGTGCCGCCCTGAGGCAACTTGGGGTATCTTTGGTTGCCGTACGTAGTGTTCATCCGGATGTGCCCTGAGACCGAGATATGTGCAGCTCCTATCAGGATTTGTCGGCACAATCGGGCGGCTTTGCTGGACTTGTTTTATTGCTGTCGAAATGTCTTGTAGTCCGGGATTCCGAGATTGATCGGGTCTTCCCGGTAGAAGGAATATCCTTCGTTGACCGTGAGAGCTTATCATGGGCTAAGTTGGGACACCCCTGCAGGGTATTATCTTTCGAAAGCCGTGCCCGCGGTTATGAGGCAGATGGGAATTTGTTGATGTCCGGTTGTAGAGAACCCGAAGTTGACCTTAACTAAAACACATCAACCGCGTGTATAACCGTGATGGTCTCTTCTCGGCGGGGTCCGGGAAGTGAACACGGTTGTTGGAGTTATGCCTGACGTAGGTTGTTTCAGGATCACTTCTTGATCATTTTTAGTTTCTCGACCGTGCTTTGCCTTCTCTTCTCGCTCTCTTTTGCGCTGTAGCCACCATATGCTAGTCGCTTGCTGCAACTCCACCTCACAAACCCCTTTCCCACCTTTAAGCTTAAATAGTCTTGATCTCGCGGGTGTGAGATTGCTGAGTCCCCGTGACTCACAGACATTATCACCTCAGTTGCAGGTACCAACGATGTCAGTGCAGATGACGCGTCCGAGCTCACTTGGGAGTTCGACGAGGAACGTGGCCGTTACTATGTTTCTTTTCCATATGATCAGTAGTGGAGCCCAGTTGGGTGATCCGGGGATCTGTTTAGCATTTGGGGTAGTCTTCTTTCATTTTGGTACCGTAGACGGACCTTGAGTGTAATCTGTATGATGGATGTTATTTATGTACTTGTGTGAAGTGGCGATTGTAAGCCAACTATGTATCTTTCCCCTTTATTTATTACATGGATTGTGTGAAGATTACCTCACTTGCGACATTGCTTTCAATGCGGTTATGCCTCTAAGTCGTGCCTCGACACGTGGGAGATATAGCCGCATCGAGGGCGTAACAACTTGTAACGCCCCGGACACACCCGCCGGTGGTCGTTACTCCTGGCGGGATCTAGACTGGCCCCACAGATCAATACTAGTCTTTTCTGCGCACTTTGTCCTCACTCGTGCGCACCCGGGAGCAACTTCCCGGTCGGTCACTCATCCTGACACTACTCCAAGATGAGCACGCTTAACTTTGGAGTTCTGTCCGAATGGGCTCCCGGAAAAGAAGGAATTCCTTATTGATATGAGTAGTCTATCATCCCTAATAAGCCAGGCTATCACATACACCCCCACTCAGAGGAACCGACGTCCTCGTCGGGCCACAGGAACGTTCCCTCTTGGCACAAACGTCTGTGCTTCCAGTCCGGTACATGTGCCATGCCGGGTGCCACGACGGGTCACAAACATCATGAACAACATGACCATGCACCTGTCCGCAACCATCCGTGTAACCGCGAGGGTCGGCTCTGATACCAACTTGTAACGCCCCGGACACACCCGCCGGTGGTCGTTACTCCTGGCGGGATCTAGACTGGCCCCACAGATCAATACTAGTCTTTTCTGCGCACTTTGTCCTCACTCGTGCGCACCCGGGAGCAACTTCCCGGTCGGTCACCCATCCTGACACTACTCCAAGATGAGCACGCTTAACTTTGGAGTTCTGTCCGAATGGCCTCCCGGAAAAGAAGGAATTCCTTATTGATATGAGTAGTCTATCATCCCTAATAAGCCAGGCTATCAAAAATACGTTGGGCCGTTTTCATAGCGTCATCAAATACGGCCGATTAACGACGGCCCATTATGGTCGACCCTGAACGGATGATTCCAACTCTAGCCCGTTTATGGCCATAAAGCGGTATGTTATTGGCCCATGTTTGGCAGTCGATCATACGACCCGTAGAAGGCCCATTGATAATACGGCCCGTAGAAGGCCCATTGATGATACGGCTCGTAGAAGGACCATTGTTTCTACGCCCCGTAGAAGGCCCATTGTTTCTGCGGCCCGTAGAAGGCCCAGTGTCACTACAGTAAATATGTAGCCCATGATTATTGTGTCCTAGTTTAAAAAAAGGTTATTGCGGCCACTAGCAAACCGGGGAAAAAGAACAGAACTGACTACAAGCAAACAAATAAACAAGCCAACAAGGAAATAAATAAGCAAGCAACTTATGCTAGGCTATCACGTCTATTTCACATATTACATCCATTGGGCGTCAAAGTTCACCACCAGTGCAAATATAGGGAACAAAGAAGCATATCATATACACTAGTTGTCAAACTTGGCGACCAGTGCAAATAAACGCCACAGCAAAACATGTCCAGAACTGAAACCACTTCAGAAGATCTCAAGAAACAATATCCTGGGTACCCATAATGCTGGCAAGATGCTTAGCAAGCTTATTAACTTTCTCCTGTTTGGCGCTTAAATCCTCCAGCGCTTGCTGTTGCACCAGAAAGTATGCATCTTCTGCAGGGACTTCCTCAGTCCTTTAGCTTCCTGTCGCAACACATCTGATCGATGTCTTTCAACTTGAAGCTGAGACTCAAGAAGACGAAGTGATTCAGGCAGCAAGTTCGAAGAGCTTGTGCCAGCGGTAGTGGCCAGTAACTCGAACACTACATCAAGACAGGACTTCTAGGTTCTCTCAC
This sequence comes from Aegilops umbellulata, assembly GCA_032464435.1. Taxonomy (NCBI): domain Eukaryota; kingdom Viridiplantae; phylum Streptophyta; class Magnoliopsida; order Poales; family Poaceae; genus Aegilops; species Aegilops umbellulata. Next base: position 203,408,520 of record CP136060.1, read on the forward strand.
TATCTTCAAGTTAGTTTTTATCATCTTTCTTGTAGACAAACATGGATGTCTCACTATCTTGAACCTTATCTGCATTACTTCCTTCACCATTGCATAACGGGGTACTGTTCTCCAATATTTTGTCCGCATTCTAAAAGAGAAACAAGCAGACACATCACAGGTTTACCATGTTGTACATGAAACTCATTTTGGTAAATCAATTCAGTTGTAAAGTGCACAGGATAACAACATGAAACATACATATATCTATGTACCATGGTCACTTTATGGTCTATATCATTCTAGTTTTTGTTGCCAAATCAAGAAAGAGACACAGTTCAAATAATACTTGTTCAAGACAAAGCAGAATAGACAGAATATAAGTGTGGGAAACTATAGAGACACTTGTAATGTGCATGACATGAGAACATAACTGTTTATTCAATTGAAACTGAAATCAATATAGAGCAAGTTACAACAGCAAACTAGTTAAATAAACAAGCTTAAAAAATACATGATGACCATTGGAGTTTCAATTCCATCCTTCAAATTTGAAAATAGTTGGTCTGAGTAAATACAGTGATGCGAGAGCAAAGGAGTATGAACCATAGCTACAGAACCTGGCCTGAGAGCAATTCTTCTTCTCCTTTAAGCATTGAGTTGGGATTAGGAGTGGTGGTCCCGTTCTTTGGGCACTGTAGTTCCCTTACTAACTGCTCGTGTTTGGGTGCTCTGTGATGGAGACGGTGTTGTATCAACTGGAACTGGGTTACTACCTGCTAGGGTTGGGGTTAGAAGGGGTGTAGCTGGTCCTCTGTCCAACTGGGTAGGGGTACAATCTGCGAGAGTCTGGGTTATGTGTGGTGGGGCTGGTTCTTGGGCAAGTACAACCATGGTTCTATCTGCATCAACTGGTAGCACTATCTTTTCTGAAGACCGTGTTGTTACTCCTTTAGATACTGCCATCACCCTCTCCAATTCAAATGGCTGATAAACAAGATGACATGATATAACTATATAATGTGTTTATTAAATAGGTTGGCATGCCATAATTCACATACATGCCGCCTAAGGAAACATGATAGCATGATATAATTCCCGAATAGAATGACATAATTCAAAACATGATGACTGTAAACACTAAACAGGATGAGATGATATAACTATATGATGTCTTTATTAAATGGGTTGCCATGCCATAATTCAGATAGATGTTGTGTATGTAAACATGATGGCATGATATAATTCAAATATATGATTTATATAGTAAGCAAGTAAGCAGATGGCAATCCATATGTGAATTATGGCAATCCATATATTTACACCTTGGGGAGTAAATAGATGGCAATGCATAATTCACATATATGGTAATTAGACACTAAACATGTGGCATTCACACAAAGCATGTCGAAACTAATCAAATGACATCGCAATGCAAGACACCATACGCACGATATGAGCAACATAACCCTGCCAAGTTAATTAGAGTATACACCTCGGGGGGGATAGGACTGGTCATCTGTCTCTGAATCCTCCTCTGAGGAGCTATCCGTAACCGGCGAGATATGCGCTTTTTCAGATAGCATAGTCTTCTCTGAAGACCTTGTTTTCACTCCATAATTTTCCATCACCGTGTCAAATGGCTGATGCACACGAAGAGTAGTTGAATGTACTAACATTGTTGACAAATGTAATACGTATGGAAAAAAAGGATGGCCTGATATAATTCACATATAAGATGACTGGCTAAGCAGGATGACATTGCAAAATTCACATATATGATGCCTGGCTAAACAAGATGGCATTGCATAATTCACATAAATGATGAATAAACTAAACAGATGGCATTCACAATAAGCATGACTAAACTAAGCAGTTGACATATTTGATGTATGAAGTAAGCAATGCAATGCACCATATGCATGATATAACCAACATCAGCATGCCAAGTTAGAGCGAAGACCTCATGGGGTAAATAGGAGTGGTCTTCTGCTTCTGAATCCCCCTCAGAATAGTTATCTTCCTCTTGATCACGATCCGAAATGGGTGGAGGGGGGCTGCACGATAGATAGAGACGCTAGCTTGAAATATTTCGGGCTAACAAGGTGCGGGTTGAAGAGGCGGGAGTTTCGCATCACGATAGATAGAGACGCTAGCTTGAAATTTCGGCATAACAAGGCGTGGCTTCAAATTTCGGGAGAACAAGCTTAACGTGTACCCAAAAGAAAAAAAGACGATTTAGACTAGTATGATATACTACGTACAATGTGTTTAACATCCACAACACACAGACACACTGACACCATCTAGACTAGTAAGGTACACGTGCATTGCACACATGAGATTTGGCAACCAAATTATGAATAAATGCCACATTATAGCATGTAGATTTGACTCCTATATGCATGATGTAGATGTTCGTTTAATTCTTATAGTTCATATCATTCAAAATCATCTAGTTTTTATAAGAAAGCTAATCTATTTTAAGATTCATGGAATTGTGCGCTGTAAGGCATAAAGTAAAAAACAAATCATGTAGAAAAATATTTGGGCCATTGTGATACGGAAGATTCTGGAACAAAGAAGAAGTGCTTGTGTTTTGAGGTTTGTGCATTATGCTAAAGTTCAACCATAGAGTCTTCTAGATTGTATGCCAAAATCTGGTGGAATCTAGATGATATCCAACAGCAAGTATTGCTCAAATTGGCCAGCTCTGCACCATCGGATTGGCCTCATCCAACGACCATCTTTCAATGTTAAAGTTATCCGCACACTATATAAAAATATATAAAATATTATATATAGGGGTATAGATATAGATATGTGATGCGAAAGCCACCCATCATCTCCAATTAGAATAGTTTGTCCATGCACGGATGCAATGTGGCCAAACAATGTCTGCCATCGGTATCTCAAATTCAAACCAATCTCACCTTGATCAATGTGTATACATTGCTACATGCTCGTTTCCAAACCACACCGTGCAGATCTCCGTTATATTCATGAATGCACGAGTTTCAAATATCATGATCTCTTATTCAAATATTTGAATTCAACTTTACATTGATTATGACCCCACCTAGTCTTTTACACCCACACATTGGTCCTCTCTTTATAATTGTTGTGGTGACCCCGACTCATAAGTCGTGATCACCGAATGCACGTGTACAGTGATCCCAGAGATCAATGCTCATTGAACACACAGAAGCTGAGTAACAAGAGTCTTACATCCATACATACCATTCTACACAAGTAGGACCATTATGGTCAAGTCTTGAGTGTATCATTGCAGCGGAAACCTTCAATAACAACTTGGACCCATGCCATTTGCCTTAACCCTATAGGCATTCTGACTGGGAAGCGTCCTAGCTCGCATGCTCGTCACAAAGTATTCTTCATCATATCCTGTTCTTTCATGTTTTGGTTCAAGATACAACAATGCATGATATAGGTAAATTTTTGCGGAAAGCTAGTTTGAGTGCAATGACATGTTCAACAACTTGTAAGACATGCATCAGGAGAATTCAAGTAACCATGAGGATAGGTTACAGATATCAACATAAATAGACAGGGCACCAACCCAACTCAATCATGTCAAGTCCTTGACTTGACCCAAGTAGTTCTTCCCACACACACTGGTTTGTAAACAAGTGGACGTAGCCCAAGAGCGGTTACCCAACTGTCCTTGACCGTGGACACGGCTATTCGAATAGTTTTACACTCTGCACAGGTTGCACACTTTACCCACAAGATCCGGGGAACTTCCGTGTCATCCACGACCCGCGATACCTCAAGTACCCGGGGTAAGCACCCGATCACTACCTTTCCCTAGACGACACTAACAAGGAGTCCACTCGTTGTTCCGTATCCTCACGATGTACATCATACGAGACTCGCTCGAGATCGTAACATTCGAGAGGGGACACAACGGTGTATCCGGTGCCCTGTAAAGACAGTCATGGTCGCCCTACCTGGCACGTACCGTCCCGAGAGAGAGCACCAACTCTCCCCCGTCACTAGTAATGCGGGCTCCAAGCTAGTATCAGCCTAGGTAATCAATAATGCCCTTTCCCATATAAGGGTAGAGTGGTTGCGCATGTAAGGTTGGAATAACGGTCGCAACTTAAACCAATCCGTTTTGAAAAACAACACACACACTTGCCTCGGTACACCACTTCGTCATCAAGTGGTCACCCACTCATCATCTCCCTCGGGCATAAGTGGCACCCGATGGGGTTTTTGAAAAGTCCTTTGAAAATACTTTGCCTCCATCACCATGCATATCCCCGTCCCTTTTTGCGTAGCAACTACTTTAGCATCCTATCTACTCCCACCGGCATAACCCTCATAAGGAGGTAGGGTCATGCACAATGCAAGTATCAACGAGGAAGCAATAGAGGCAACCCATCAAAGTGGTTACCACCTCATCATGGTTCTGAAACAACACCGATAAAGTGCTATATGACATGCATAAAAGGGTTTCATAGACATGGTCAAAGGGCCGCTTGCCTTAGTCTTCAAGGTCTTCAAGTCCTTCTCCTTCTTCTTATCCAACTACCTCGTTAAGTATGGGATCTATTCGTCGCAAGAAAATAACGAGAAAATAAGGCAATAGTAAAACAGCAAAACCAGAGTGCTCAGAAAAATGTCAACTTGTTTTTGATAAATACTAGGGGAAAATCTAAGAAGGGGAAAATTCTTAGTCTTGGATTTGGAGTTGTGGAATAGGAGGAATGGATTTTTAGAGAGGAGTTTAAATGCTCAAATTTGAATTTAAATTTGAACAGTACATAAAAGTTGGTTGGATTTGAATGAAAATTGCACCATTAAATAGGTTGCAATATTCTAGGAATTTAGGAATTGGAATTATTCCATTTGGACAAATATTTTACCCTGTGGAATTTTTACAAGACATAAGGAAAAAGAAAAGAAAAAAATGGCACTGTGCCACTGGGCCAGAGCAGCCGCAGGGCAGCAGGCCCAGCCAGCGGGCCGGCCCAGCCGAGCCAGCGCACAGCACGAGCGCGCCCGTCCACCCGTTTCAAACCTGACGGGCAGGGCCCGCAGGTCAGAGAGAGAGAGAGGGGCGCGGGGACGAGGGGGAGGATGACAGGCGGGGCCCGCCTGTCATCACTAACTCGTGGACAGGGGGGTCACGGTGCTCACCGGCGACGATGCAGGCCACGGCGAGCTCCGGCGAGTGCGGGGATGGCTTCAGGGGACTGTCGCACGTCGAGGGGTGGTGGACTTGGCCGGCGGGGGTGCCTGGTTCGCCGGCAACGAGGTCCGCGGCGGAGGAGCTTCGGGAGTCGATGGCTCCGGCCGTTTCCTGCTGCAAAAGAGGCGGGGAAGGAGGGGCAAATGATCAGTGGGAGGAGGCGATTCCAGATCGGGGCAGAGGAGGAGCGGGGGAGGCTTCTACCTCGCGAACTCCGGCGAGCCGACGCGGCGGAGCTCGAGCTCGGGCGGCTCTGGAGGCGAACTGGGGTGCAGGGGGGGGGGGGTTTGGTGGTGCAGAGAGCGAGTGGTGAGGGTGGAAGGGCTCGGGGAGGCCTTTATATAGGCGTACGGGGAGGTCCAGCAGACCCGTGCGCCGGCGAGCTCACGCTCGTCGCTGCGGGGCTCGGGGGAGGAGAGCGCCGTGTCTGGGGCATTTGTGGGCTCGGTCCAGAGCGAGGGAAAGAAGAGAGAGAGGGAGCAGGGGGCCAGAGGCACCGCGCGTGTGAGCATGCTCACTGGTGCGCTCGGGCGGCCGCCGCGCGTGCGAGCTGGGGCGAGAGGAGGGAGAAGGAGGAGGAGGCCGGCAGCGTGCCGTGTCCCAGACGTCGAGGCACCTCGAGGGACACGAGGGGGAGAGCCGAGGTGGCTGGATGTGGCTGGAAGGGGGTGGCTACAGTGCGGGAGCGCACTGTAGCGCGCTCCAAAGCGTGCAAATGGCTGCCATGATATTGTTTAAAAGGGCAGGGCGTGTCCACTAGTGTCTAGCAGGTCTAGGGGGGAGTAAAGAAGAGGAGAGGGGCATTGGATGCCCTGGATGGCCACTGGAGTGAGGAGGGAGGTGAAGAAGAGGGGGAAAGTGGCTGTCCATAGAGAGGAAGAGGGGGTTTTCACCCATCAATTATTGAGCTGGGGACTTGCCATTGTTACTGGAGGTGAAAGGGGTCTAGGGGGAGCTGTGGTAAAAATTGGAGCTCACCAAGAATAGTGGAAGGGGTCCAAACAGTGGTTTTTGCAAAATGTCAGAAGGTGTTTGATGTTGATTTGGTCAAGAAAATGATCTCCAATTGCTATGACACTTCACAGGGTGAAATGACACATATAATTAGGGCCTTCCACCAATTTGTAGCTTAATTGGGCAAAGTTGCCAATGCAACTTTTGTAAACCCTAGAAATGAGCAGAAATGGACTTGTGTAGATCTAGTTGAGCAGATCACTTCTCCTTGATGCACCACTTGGTGTAGTGGCCTCATTTGGTCACGTGAACATGCTCACAAAAGTTGGGGTCAAGGAGAGAAAGTTGGTAGTACAAACTTGTTCAAATTTGATTCTGCTCTGTGGTGACCCCGACTCATAAGTCGTGATCACCGAATGCACTTGTACAATGATCCCAGAGATCAATGCTCACTGAACACACAGAAGCTGAGTAACAAGAGTCTTACATCCATACATACCGTTTTACACAAGTAGGACCATTATGGTCAAGTCTTGAGTGTATCATTGCAGCGGAAACCTTCAATAACAACTTGGACCCATGCCATTTTCCTTAACCCTACAGGCATTTTGACTGGGAAGCGTCCTAGCTCGCATGCTCGTCACGAAGTATTCTTCATCATATCCTGTTCTTTCATGCCTGGCCAATAAAATAACCAGTGGCAAGCCAATGAGTACTTTGAATGTACTCGCAAGCAACCCATGTTTTGGTTCAAGATACAACAATGCATGATATAGGTAATTTTTGCGGAAAGCTAGTTTGAGTGAAATGACATGTTCAACAACTTGTAAGACATGCATCAGGAGAATTCAAGTAACCATGAGGATAGGTTACAGATATCAACATAAATAGACTGGGCACCAACCCAACTCAATCATGTCAAGTCCTTGACTTGACCCAAGTAGTTCTTCCCACACACACTGGTTTGTAAACAAGTGGACGTAGCCCAAGAGCGGTTGCCCAACTGTCCTTGACCGTGGACATGGCTATTCGAATAGTTTTACACTCTGCACAGGTTGCACACTTTACCCACAAGATCCGGGGAACTTCCGTGTCATCCACGACCCGCGATACCTCAAGTACCCGGGGTAAGCACCCGATCACTACCTTTCCCTAGACGACACTAACAAGGAGTCCACTCGTTGTTCCGTATCCTCACGATGTACATCATACGAGACTCGCTCGAGATCGTAACATCCGAGAGGGGACACAACGGTGTATCCGGTGCCCTGTAAAGACAGTCATGGTCGCCCTACCTGGCACGACCCCGTACCGAGAGAGAGCACCAACTCTCCCCCGTCACTAGTAATGCGGGCTCCAAGCTAGTATCAGCCTAGGTAATCAATAATGCCGTTTCCCATATAAGGGTAGAGTGGTTGCGCATGTAAGGTTGGAATAACGGTCGCAACTTAAACCAATCCATTTTGAAAAACAACACACACACTTGCCTCGGTACACCACTTCTTCATCAAGTGGTCACCCACTCATCATCTCCCTCGGGCATAAGTGGCACCCGATGGGGTTTTCGAAAAGTCCTTTGAAAATACTTTGCCTCCATCACCATGCATATCCCCGTCCCTTTTTGCGTAGCAACTACTTTAGCATCCTATCTACTCCCACTGGCATAACCCTCATAAGGAGGTAGGGTCATGCACAATGCAAGTATCAACGAGGAAGCAACAGAGGCAACCCATCAAAGTGGTTACCACCTCATCATGGTTCTGAAACAACACCAATAAAGTGCTATATGACATGCATAAAAGGGTTTCATAGACATGGTCAAAGGGCCGCTTGCCTTAGTCTTCAAGGTCTTCAAGTCCTTCTCCTTCTTCTTATCCAACTACCTCGTTATGTACGGGATCTATTCATCCCAAGAAAATAACGAGAAAATAAGGCAATAGTAAAACAGCAAAACCAGAGTGCTCAGAAAAATATCAACTTGTTTTTGATAAATACTAGGGGAAAATCTAAGAAGGGGAAAATTCTTAGTCTTGGATTTGGAGTTGTGGAATAGGAGGAATGGATTTTTAGAGGGGAGTTTAAATGCTCAAATTTGAATTTAAATTTGAACAGTACATAAAAGTTGGTTGGATTTGAATGGAAATTGCACCATTAAATAGGTTGCAATATTCTAGGAATTTAGGAATTGGAATTATTCCATTTGGACAAATATTTTACCCTGTGGAATTTTTACAACATAGAAGGAAAAAAGAAAAGAAAAAAATGGCACTGTGCCACTGGGCCAGAGCAGCCGCAGGGCAGCAGGCCCAGCCAGCGGGCCGGCCCAGCCGAGCCAGCGCACAGCGCGCGCGCGCCCGTCCACCCGTTTCAAACCTGACGGGCGGGGACCGCAGGTCAGAGAAAGAGAAGGGCGCGGGTACGAGGGGGAGGATGACAGGCGGGGCCCACCTGTCATCACTAACCCGTGGACAGGGGGGTCGCGGTGCTCACCGGCGACGATGCAGGCCACGGCTAGCTCCGGCGAGTGCGGGGATGGCTTCAGGGGACTGCCGCACGTCGGGGGGTGGTGGACTTGGCCGGCGGGGGTGCCTGGTTCGCCGGCGACGAGGTCCGCGGCGGAGGAGCTTCGGGAGTCGATGGCTCCGGCCGTTTCTGGCTGCAAAAGAGGCGGGGAAGGAGGGGGAAATGATCAGTGGGAGGAGGCGGTTCCAGATCGGGGTAGAGGAGGAGCGGGGGAGGCTTCTACCTCGCGAACTCCGGCGAGCCGACGCGGCGGAGCTCGAGCTCGATCTCGAGCTCGGGCGGCTCTGGAGGCGAACTAGGGGTGCAGGGGGAGGTTTTGGTGGTGCAGAGAGCGAGTGGTGAGGGTGGAAGGGCTCGGGGAGGCCTTTATATAGGCGGACGGGGAGGTCCAGCAGACCCGTGCGCCGGCGAGCTCACGCTCGTCGCTGCGGGGCTCAGGGAAGGAGAGCGCCGTGTCTGGGGCGTTTGTGGGCTCGGTCCAGAGCGAGGGAAAGAAGAGAGAGAGGGAGCAGGGGGCCAGAGGCACCGCGCGTGTGAGCATGCTCACTGGTGCTCTCGGGCGGCCGCCGCGCGTGCGAGCTGGGGCGGGAGGAGGGAGAAGGAGGAGGGGGCCGGCAGCGTGCCGTGTCCCAGACGTCAAGGCACCTCGGGGGACACGAGGGGGAGAGCCGAGGTGGCCGGATGTGGCTGGAAGGGGGTGGCTACAGTGCGGGAGCGCACTGTAGCACGCTCCAGAGCGTGCAAATGGCTGCCATGGCATTGCTTAAAAGGGCAGGGCATGTCCACTAGTGGCTAGCAGGTCTAGGGGGGAGTAAAGAAGAGGAGAGGGGCATTGGATGCCCTGGATGGCCAATGGAGTGAGGAGGGAGGTGAAGAAGAGGGGGAAAGTGGCTGTCCAGAGAGAGGAAGAGGGGGTTTTCACCCCTCAATTATTGAGCTGGGGACTTGCCATTGTTACTGGAGGTGAAAGGGGTCTAGGGGGAGCTGTGGTAAAAATTGGAGCTCACCAAGAATAGTGGAAGGGGTCCAAACAGTGGTTTTTGCAAAATGTCAGAAGGTGTTTGATGTTGATTTGGTCAAGAAAATGATCTCCAATTGCCATGACACTTCACAGGGTGAAATGACACATATAATTAGGGCCTTCCACCAATTTGGGGCTTAATTGGGCAAAGTTGCCAATGCAACTTTTGTAAACCCTAGAAATGAGCAGAAATGGACTTGTGTAGATCTAGTTGAGCAAATCACTTCTCCTTGATGCACCACTTGGTGTAGTGGCCTCATTTGGTCACGTGAACATGCTCACAAAAGTTGGGGTCAAGGAGAGAAAGTTGGTAGTACAAACTTGTTCAAATTTGATTCTGGTCAGAGAAAGTTTTGGGGCACTTTGATCAAGATAACATTCTCTCCAACTTGTGCCATTTGGTCTGGATGCATTATTAGACCATTTGAGCATGTGCACCAAGTTTGAGAGCAATTGGACATGTTTGACAGTGCAAAGCTGTTCAAACTTGAAAAAGGACAGAAGTGGTTTTCAGAGGGTTTCATGGGGTTATACTATTCTCCATGACATGGTACTTGGAAAGATCATCAAAAATGTCATATGGGACATGCTAGAAGTTTCTTGGATTTTTGTGAAAATATTTCATGTAGAAATATTTCAAATCCTTGAAATGAGCAGAAATGGTTTTGGGAGGTTTTGTCCAATATTTTGATCATGACCATGTGTTGAAACTCATATATATGGAACATATATGTCCATTGAGTCTCCCTAATTTTTATCAAATATTTTTAAAACTTTAAAATAATTTTAACCTATTTAAGACCATTTCTGGCCTTAAGAAAAAGCCTTTAAATAAAATAGGAAAATAACTTTTAAAATTATATTTTTGTGGTTTCTGGGTAACCTATATCTAATAGGAGGCAAAAATATTTTTGGAAAGATTTTTACTGCCCTTAATTAAGTACTTGCAGTGCAATCCTCAATCAAGGGGTTTTTGGAAAACTAATTTTTGAAAATACTATTTGGCCAAATTATTTTTGTAAGAAAATACTATATTATACTATACACATGGCATGATCATTGGGAAGAGGTTTTGGATCAAGGATAAGAAGAATAGAAGGTGGAGTAGTTGACTATAAAGAGCACTTGAAAAACTACTCAGAGAAAACCAACTTCAAAATAAAAGCCAATTAATGCAAAAGTTTTTGTTGGTCCAAATTTTCATGCTTTATTAATGCAAATGAAATGTTACAAAATGCAGGGTCTCTCCAACTTGTGCCATTTGGTCTGGATGCATTATTACACCATTTGAGCATGTGCAGCAAGTTTGAGAGCAATTGGACATGTTTGACAGTGCAAAGCTGTTCAAACTTGAAAAAGGACAGAAGTGGTTTTCAGAGGGTTTCATGGGGTTATACTATTCTCCATGACATGGTACTTGGAAAGATCATCAAAAATGTCATATGGGACATGCTAGAATTTTCTTGGATTTTTGTGAAAATATTTCATGTAGAAATATTTCAAATCCTTGAAATGAGCAGAAATGGTTTTGGGAGGTTTTGTCCAATATTTTGATCACGACCATGTGTTGAAACTCATATATATGGAAAATATATGTCCATTGAGTATCCCTAATTTTTATCAAATATTTTTAAAGCTTTAAAATAATTTTAACCTATTTAAGACCATTTCTGGCCTTAAGAAAAAGCCTTTAAATAAAATAGGAAAATAACTTTTAAAATTATATTTTTGTCGTTTATGGGTAACCTATATCTAATAGGAGCCAAAAATATTTTTGTAAAGATTTTTACTGCCCTTAATTAAGTACTTGCAGTGCAATCCTCAATCAAGGGGTTTTTGGAAAACTAATTTTTGAAAATACTATTTGGCCAAATTATTTTTGTAAGAAAATACTATATTGTACTATACACATGGCATGATCATTGGGAATAGGTTTTGGATCAAGGAGAATAAGTATAGAAGGTGGAGTAGTTGACTGTAAAGAGCACTTGAAAAACTACTCAGAGAAAACCAACTTCAAAATAAAAGCCAATTAATGCAAAAGTTTTTGTTGGTCCAAATTTTCATGCTTTATTAATGCAAATGATATGTTACAAAATGCAGGGTGTGACAATTGTACCATTAACTTTCTCTCGTGCATGCATGCACACACACTACCAGTCGGCATTACCCATCGCAGACATGCAATCTTTTTCTTTAGGTCGGTCTCGCATGAAGGCACACACACACACATCCTCCTCTCCATCATATCGGGCATTCTTTATCTCTGACGTGCATGCGCAACGATCAATGTTCCTCTATGTGTTGCTGTGTGTGTGTGTGTGTATAGCTAGGTCTTTCATAGTTTTCCACCTAAACCGATCTATCTATATATCTAGTGAGGTCTCACCCTCTTTCCCACATCCACATTGATCAATCTATACCTCTCTATATAGGATTACATATATAGCTAATACACCCACATTAATTATATATCCAACGCCCCCCTCTCATCATCCATGCCTTCCGCTTCATCTCTCAGACGCGCACACAAATGGCCAAGACAGGGGGCAGCAAGGGTCCTGCCCCCCTAACATCACTATATATTGAGGCTAATATGAATGTGATCATTAGATAATTGCTGGTAAAAATGGTTTAAGTTGATGAATTGGCCCTCCTCGTAAAGGATTAGCAATGCTTGGCCCCCTAGCTCATGGGAAATTTTTCATGGCTCCGCCACTGCGCGCAACAGCGCACGTTCTCGCCCCCTCTCTCTAAATATGGATCTCGCAGTTGTGCACTCCTTCATAGTCTCCCTCCACTCGTCCCCTCGCACCATCTTCTAGCCCCCCACCGGATTTTGCCACATGTACAATCTAGCAGACTCCATGGTTGAACTTAAGCATAATGCACAAATCTCAAAACAAAAGTGGTTCTCCTTTGTTCTAGAATCTTCCGTATCGTAACTGCCCCAAAAAATTCTAGTTGAATTGCCATTCTTTGTTTGTACTTTATGCTTTACAACGCACAATTCCATGAATCATAAAATAGATTATGGGCTTCTTTGATTCAAAGGATTCTCAAAGGAATTTTGGAGGATTCTAATCCTTAGGAATTTTTCCTATCTTGGTTGTTTGATTCGTAGGATTGTAAACCACAGGAATTTTTCCATATGATTCATTTGGACTAGATTTCATAGGAAACATCTCATCCACTCAAACCTCTTTTAAAGAATTATGCATTTTTTCTATGCACAATCCAACACTCGTACCATCCTATAGGATTCAAGACGACATTCCACTCTAATCCCATGTTCTTCCTATTCCCGCGTTTTGGAAATCCTACGAATCAAAGAGGCCCTAGGTTTTTTTATAAAAACTAATTGATTTTGAATGAGATGAACTATAAGAATTTAACGAAGGTCTACATCAGGCATATATAACTTAGAGCTTACGTGCTACAGTGTGGTACTTATTCGTAATTTGGTTGCAAAATCTGAAGCGTGCAATGCATGCGTACCTTACTAGTACTTCGAGTATGTGCAAAACACACTGGCACGCTACACAGTGTCTCTCTTACAGTTCATGAAGCCACGTGAGCACGTGGCACATGTGGAGGCGTTGTCGTGACATCCTTGTGTGGATTGATCACAGTGATGTGCTGCTGGTTCCAGAAGAATGTACTTGTCCTCCCTGAGCCGCACTGGCGGTACATGCACGAAGCAAAGATGTGCAAGCACGCCACGTGCTACCTCTTGAGCACTGCGTTGGATTTCCTTGAAGAGGAAAGGATGATGCAGCAAAGTAGCGTAAGTATTTCCCTCAGTTTTTCAGAACCAAGGTATCAATCCAGTAGGAGGCTACGCGCGAGTCCCTCGTACCTACACAAAACAAATAACTCCTCGCAACCAACGCGATAAGGGGTTGTCAATCCCTTCACGGCCACTTACGATAGTGAGATCTGATAGATATGATAGGATAATATTTTTGGTATTTTTGTGATAAATACGCAAAGTAAAAAAGCAAAGGAAATAACTAAGTGTTGGAAGATTAATATGATGAGGATAGACCCGGGGGCCATAGGATTCACTAGTGGCTTCTCTCAAGAGCATAAGTATTTTACGGTGGGTGAATGAATTACTGTTGAGCAATTGACATAATTGAGAATAGTTATGAGAATATCTAGGTATGATCATGTATACATGCATCACGTCCGAGACAAGTAGACCGACTCCTGCCTCAATCTACTACTATTACTCCACTCATCGACCGCTATCCAGCATGCATCTAGAGTATTAAGTTCATGAAAAAAGAATAACGCCTTAAGCAAGATGACATGATGTAGAGGGATAAATTCATGCAATATGATAAAAAAACCCATCTTGTTATCCTCGATGGAAAGAATACAATACGTGCCTTGCTGCCCCTACTGTCACTGGGAAAGGACACCGCAAGATTGAACCCAAAGCTAAGCACTTCTCCCATTGCAAGAAAGATCAATCTAGTAGGCCAAACCAAGCTGATAATTCGAAGAGACTTGCAAAGATAACCAATCATACATAAAAGAATTCGGCGAATATTCAAATATTGTTCATAGATAATCTTGATCATAAACCCACAATTCATCGGTCTCAACAAACACACCGCAAAAAGAAGATTACGTCGAATTGATCTCCACGAGAGAGGGGGAGAACATTGTATTGAGATCCAAAAAGAGAGAAGAAGCCATCTAGCTACTAACTATGGACCCGAAGGTCTGAGGTAAACTACTCACACTTCATCGGAGAGGCTATGGTGTTGATGTAGAAGCCCTCCATGATGGATGCCCCCTCCGGCGGAGCTCCGGAACAGGCCCCAAGATGGGGTCTCGTGGGTACATAACGTTGCGGCAGTGGAATTAGGTTTTTGGCTCCGTATCTGATCGTTTGGGGGTACGTAGGTATATATAGGAGGAAGGAGTACGTCGGTGGAGCAACAGGAGGGCCCACGAGGGTGGGCGCGCCTGGGGGGTGGGCACGCCTCCTACGTCGTGGCCTCCTCTTTTGTTCCTTGACGTAGGGTCCAAGTCTCCCGGATCATAATCTTCCTAATTTCACATTCCCATAGGTTTCATTCCGTTTGGACTCCGTTTGATATTCCTTTTCTGCGAAACTCTGAAATAGGCAAAAAACAACAATTCTGGGTTGGGCCTCAGGTTAATAGGTTAGTCCCAAAAATAATATAAAAGTGGATAATAAAGCCCAATAATGTCCAAAACAGTAGATAATATAGCGTGGAGCAATCAAAAATTATAGATACGTTGGAGACGTATCACCACGCACGTACTCATTCCCTCGCACGCACACACGGGTACACGGGCGGACACAATTTTGTACCAAGATCCACCCCATGTGATAATTTGACGCGTGTAAAGTCCTTCACTTCATTGATTATCAATTAATACAGCGCATGCAAATTGAGTGGACGTGAGGGCGGAAGAAAGACATTACTACTCCACTGCGCGCATGCGAGTAGTTAAATCATGGGATGCTACTAGTACTTCCGTTGGTCTCCTTCATTTTTTGTGCCAATTTTTGACAGTAACATAATATTTACTCATCTGAGCAGTGCAGTCTACTTGAAATTTATGTTCCACTAAACTCATCGGGAGCCGTTTCGGGCCTCGAAACCAAAAACCATCAATTAATCTTTACCTTGTTCCCATCACATTCGAAAGTACTAGTGCTACAATTAAGTGCAAGGCTGCTCACACCTACCAGTACGTACCAAACCTGAACGTGTTCCCATTATGCAGGTTTTTGTACTAGTGCTAGTACTTAGGCTATAAAAAGGGGAATTACCTAACCAAAAATTACTCTACCTTCCTCCTCATAAGTCCTGCTTCTTCATCCATCCATGCCATGGCCGGTGTGCAGAGCTCTAGGTCGAGAACTACTCGTAACAAGGGAGCGGCAACCAAGGTTGCGGAAAAAAATGGCTCGCCGCCACGCAGAGACCTCGAAGGATCTCTCACGTGCAGGCGATGGCTCCCAGGAGCGCCCTAGACGCGGAGGCGAACATGTCGAGTTGGCGGCGCTGGAGTCGTTATCCCTCGACGGCATGCCCGATCAGCTCAATAAGCACCTCAATAAGCAGAAGGAGTTCATCCACGACTTGGTGGAGCTGCTGAAGGAGAGCCTCGACGACATGCCCGCTGAGCTCAATGAGTAGGGGAAGTTGATCGCCGGCTTGGTGATGCTGCTGAAGAAGACCATTGCCTCGGAGAAGAAGGCGACCGGTGAAATCCTGCAACTTCAGGAGGACAACGCGAAGCTCTACCACGAGCTTGACCTGCTGAAGGAGGAGAACGTCGGCTGGAAGAAGCTGCATGACAATAGTAGTTCCTTGATGAAGATGTTGCAGGCCCTCGTCATGGAACAAAAGGAGGAGTTGGCGAAGCTCCGCATCGAGCACCAGGCTGCTGTCAAGGTACGTAATGCGGCCGTGGAACAGATGATGAAGGCTCGCGTCGAGAAATCCCGCGTCATGGACAAAATGGTGAAGATGGTGGAGGAGACGCGCAAGGAGATGGAGGTTGTGGAGGCGATGAAGAAGCAATTACGGCTCTGCGGCCAACAACCCTTCATGTAGTGAGAGCAGCTCCCCAGACTTGTGTGTGCGTCTTCCTTCTTTTTTTGGGGTGATAATCCTCCTTCTTCTTTTGCTCCTGTGTTTCTTATTTTGCTTCGGGTGTTTCGCCGCAGGTGTCACCTTCTCTGCGAGGCATGAATAGAACAATACTAAAAATGAGATGACTAGCAAATTAGATCATTCTTTATCGCCAATAGAACAATGCCTCTTGCTATTAATATATAATAGGAGTAGAGAGTAGAGGATATGGCACTGGGCTGCCGTGTTTCGTGCTCCTCCATCTTACTCCAGTGGAAAAGTTGAGTATACCGCACGGTTCTTTGCTCCTTCTCAGACCGTCGGCACATTTATACGAGCAGTCAAATCACAAGGCCTCACCTTCCAGCAGTAATGGGCCATCAAATCACAAAGGCCCTTGCCTCTCGTGAAAAGGACCAATCTAGACTGCCCTGCCCTCTAGCCTTTTAAAAAATGTATACATTTGTATAGTAGTAGTATCGATGGATTGTGCCATGGAGCAAAACTATGCATATACTACGTATATGACACTGCCCAGTATGAAGGTACTAGTAACATAGACTATGACCAGCCAAAGTCGAGGCGCGGATACCAACGAGGGCCTGGTTGTGTCTATACTTGGACAACTCACCCGACTGCATGCGCACCAGGCAGACAAAGCTCGTGTCGTGTTGGTGCCGTGTGCGGCCCACACATTAACCAAAACCTCGCGCCTCCATCTTAGCCTCCGCGTTTAAATCATCTCAATCTCAAGGCCAAGGAGCAACATGAAACCTATGATAGAGCCAATCGGATGGTTGAGAACACTACAATTCGTAGCTACAGATGCGTGTGTGAGAGAGGACGAGTATGTGGGTGGCATCGGCCTAGGGAGCAGTGATGGTGCATGCAAGAAGTCCCGAGAGATAGGTGTAATGCATCTGAAAAAAAGACTAGTCTATAGCTCGCCACGAGGCTATTCCTGTCGAACGCCAAGCGTAAGATATGTATCCGACGGTGGCAGTTTTTGCACGTACACAACAACAGAAAAAGAACTAGTAGTACCATGGCATATGCTACACCATGGCCGAGAAAACATGCCGACGTTACGCCATCCGGGAATAGTGCCGCACTTAGAAACTAGAACCGTC
This sequence comes from Aegilops umbellulata, assembly GCA_032464435.1. NCBI lineage: Eukaryota > Viridiplantae > Streptophyta > Magnoliopsida > Poales > Poaceae > Aegilops > Aegilops umbellulata. Next base: position 203,425,971 of record CP136060.1, read on the forward strand.
AATAAATCTTGAGTGCGTCTCGTCACATTCCAAATTACTACTACTACCACGCTATATTTAATTGCAAACCTGTTCACACCGATCACAACCAAAACGGTTTCCCACTTAGGAGCATATTATTAGTACTCGATTATAAATACTTCTACTATGCTAAGATGACTGCACATTCCTCCTCAACTCCTCATCCACAAGAAACAATCAAGCCATAGCCAGCGTGAGTTCTGGGTCAAGAGATTTCCACCAGGGAGAGGTGAGCACGGAAGAGGAAGCAGGAGAGATGTCCCGCCTCGCCGCGAAAGCAGCCGACATGTCCAGCCGCGCAGCAGTAGGAGCATAGAGGTCCTGCCGTTCCGCCGAAGCAGCACGGAAGTCCCGCCGCGCCGTCGATGTAGCAAACTCGTCCCGCCACGCCGCGGAAGCAACAGAGATGTCCCGCCGCGCCGCTGAAGCAGCAGGGAGGTCCAGCCGCGCTGCAGCAGCCTGGCAAATTTCTCGCGGGCAAGCGAGGACTCTTACAGGCGCATGCATGCGATAGTCCATAGCCAGATGGATCAGATCTTCAGCTGGGCGAGGATGCAGGACGAGGCTACCTGCGTCATCTGGCAACTCGGGGAGGGAAATGCGAAGCTCTGGGGCAAGCGCGGCCTGCTGAGAGCGAAGATCGCCGGAAGGGCGAAGCTGGAGGAGGAGACCGCTGTCGTGTTGCAGAGGACGGGCATCATCATCAAGAAACTTATGGACGAGAATACCATGCTCCGCATCGAGCGCAACAGGCTGGTGGAGGAATCCATGGATGCTGCCAAGCAACGTATTAAGGACATGAAACTGATGAAAGAGATCATCGCCCGCCACGAGAACTAGTCTTTGCGACCTGCAGTGCATAAAGAAAGTAGAGTTCAGCGAGCCAGATCTTTGTATGCGTCTTCCTTCTTCTTTTGCCCTTGTGTATTTCGGGCATAGCTGCATGTGGCTTTTTTAATTATCTTCCTAATTATGTAAGACAATTATTATCCACTCTCGTCGTCCTTATATATATCCATCAGTTTTTCTATAAGTCGCAGTAGATGCTATATAGTTCTGTTGGATCTTACATCAAGATCCGTGCAAAAATTTCTTTTCAGATTTTCTTTTTTTCACTCTTAAATCTCAGTCGAGTGAGACATTGCCACGCCATTAAACAGACTCTCGGGCTCCATTAATGGTACCTTGGGACAGAGGTGGACGGCAGATGGAGGTCAAAGGGCTCTCCTCCCGATAAGCACATGCAGGGGTCTGATCGCACGCCTCCCGTACTCAAATAGGTACCCTGCACGGTGCCTCCTAGCTAATAAAAAAAGGGGACGCATGGCGGCACGTAAATGGTAAATAGAATGCCCACTGATTCAATAATACTTGTGTTTCCGATTGTAATGTGACAACACTTGTTCCAAAATGACTTTGTTGATTGTTAATGTGTGCGCCTTCACAAATCGGATAGCAAAATTACCACAGCATGTTAGTGCCATGTCATGGCACCAAGCAAAGTTTCATGATTTCCATGCGTGTTTTGGATTTACAGGAATTAAAAAACCAAGTTTCTCAATGTTTCCAGCAGAGCCATGACGCCCAGATGTTTGAATTTCATTCCCATTTCTGGCATGGGACCCAGAAATTTACCTGAGGACACACATGTGATTTTTCAACCAGCTTTGGTGCACTAGAGCATGTGCTTGTATTTGAATTTGAATTATGCACGCAAAGGTGACACATTCCCTGTCAAAACCACCAGCCTTCTTGAGAGAAGCTCCGGTTTGCAAGAAACTTATACCAAAACTTGTTCCTATTTTGCATTTTTTTACCATAGCATGGTAGTACCATGACATGACACCATGCCAAGTTTCATGATCTTCAGGCGTGTTTTCGATTTACAAGAATTTCAAAACCAAGCTTCTCAATGTTCTCGGCCGAACCACAAAGCCCAGATGTTTGAATTTCATTCCCATTTCTCGCATGGGACCTAGAAATTCACCCGAGGACACACATGTGATTTTTCAGTCAACTTTGGTGCATGGTGTTGGATGTGGGGTTCTGGCAAAACCATTAAGGTTCAAACTCTGGGGTGCGCACGAAGTTCTTTCCCTCTTACCGATCTACGCCCTAGCTCTCTAAGATCTTGCGGACGGACTCGATGAACTAGCAACACAGAAAGACACGAGATTTATACAGGTTCGGGCCACCATTGTGGTGTAATACCCTACTCCAGTGTGTGGTGGTGGATTGCCTCTTGGGCTGATGATGAATATTACAAGGGGACGAACAACATACTGAGGTTGAGGTGTTCTTGTGCTTAGCTAACTTGTGTGGGTGAGATGCCTCTGAATCCAATGCCTCTGAACCAGATGCCTATACTCTGGTGGCTAGTTCTACTTATATAGGCCCTGGTCCTCTCCCAAAATATCGAGCGGGAAGGGAGCCAACAACGGCGGGCTAGTTTGAAAGGGGACAGCTAGTACAAGCTATCCTGACAAAAGTGGTCTTCGCCTGCAAAAGGCTCCCGTGGTGATGCCGTCTTGGGATCCATGGTGACCTCCGTCTTGCCATCCTGCTAGTCTTCGGTCTCGTTGCACCAATATGGAAACCTTTGCCTGATGCCTCGGTACTCCGCGCCTGCGCCTGCCTCCTTAGCACCAAAGAGGAAACAAGGACGCTGCACGTGCTGGCGCCCGCCTGGTGTCGATCGTCATGGCGCCTCGCGAGGTTTGCCCCGCCTTGATACCTCCGCTCCTCGTGAGCCTGCGTGGAGAGGCCGCTCTGGAGGAAGTATTGCGTTGTCTGCCCCGCGAGGCTTGGCCCCTCGCGAGGGTCTTTAAAATTTTGTTGATGAAGATGGGTCGTACGGGCCCTTGAGCATAGCTACGCCGTGGGCCGCACGCAGGAAAGTCTAGGGACCCCTGTTCCCAGAACACCGACAGTAGCCCTCGGGCCCAAGGCGTGCTCGGGTTTGGCTTCGAGGCAAAGCCAAAGGTCAAGCGCAGAGCGCCCGGACCCCAAAAGCCTGCGGTCTCGGTCGACGCGTGGCGGTTGATTGGACATTGGTGTCTCCACTTCCTAACGCTGCCTCGGCAACTGCCCGTCCTGCCAAAAGGCTGGCGCAGACAGTGCTTGCCTTCATTGCTTCTTCCTCGCCTTGCTCCAGATCCCCTTTCTCTCTCCTCGCCACCGAAATCTCCAGATCTGCTCCAATCTTGCTCCGCATCTGCATCCCATGGCCCGCGCAAGACCAAGCCCTCCTCGGCGCCGGCTTGGTACGAGCTAGCACTGGAAGCACCCACTGTCATAGAGAAGATCCTTGCCTCTGCGCGCCTGCTGATGGCGGGGGAGAGAAATGAAGGGGAAAAGACGAAGCTCCGGCTTGCCTCCGACATGCCGGAGCCTGAGGGAAGCACCTTCTTCCCCTTCTTCTCGAGCAGCATCGCCGTCGGGTTGGTTCCCCCCTTCTCCGATTTGTTTTATGAGGTCCTCGACCACTACGGGCTGCAGGCGTTGCACCTCCACCCCAACTCTATTCTCCTCCTGTCCATCTTCGCCTACTACTGTGAGGCGTACCTGGGTGTGATGCCATCTGTGGCGCTTCTACGCCACTTCTTCTTCCTTCGCGTCAGTGACGGGCACATCTCCGGGTGCGCCAATTTCATCGCATCTGGCAAGGCCAACTCAATCTTGAGCACCGGGATGAGGGCCGATAATGTCCGAGCCAAATGGGTCATGATGGACGCCAAACACGCCCATCGGCGTTTCGCCTTGCCAACAGAGGCGCCCCAATTCAACAAGGTGTGGCCCTGCGCGCAGCTCGCTGATGAGCGGGCGTCGTCGGTGTTGGGGCAAATGCAGGCCGACCTGAAGCCAGGCAACACGAAGGCGGTCAAAGTCACAGGGGCCATGCTCCTGAGGGAATTCTCGATGCTGTGCGTCGCCCCGCTCCAGGCACGATCGCGCCCCTTGTGGAAGCCTGGAGATGGAGAAGACAACATCCGCAAGAGGCCTGGGGCCCTGCTTGACGACGAACTGGCTGCTGTCCTGTGCCTCCTGGTTGGGGATAACCAGGAGTACCCGCCGAGTGCCTTCACTCCTTTGTTCCTCCGCAAGGACTTGGAGCCACTTGTGCTTTATAGGCCGACCTTCGACGTGCGCGAGTTGGTGCCGCTGGCGCCCACAGGAGCCCCTGCAGCACCGAATCCGGTGGAGGTGTCCTCCGACGAGTCCGGTGGGGGGAAAGAAGAGGAGGGGGACTCGGATGCGACCCTCGAAGAGATGGGGGAGAACTCCCCCCTGAGCAAAGCTGAAATCCTCCGTGCTTTTCCTGACGACGCTGAGGTCGAGGTCCGCCAGAAGGAGGGAGAACTACCCGTCGTCCCGAAGAGGAGTAGGTCGTCACTGATCCCTTGCGATGCTGCCTCTGCCTTGATGCCGCCTGGGGCTGCGCCCAGCCCTCTTGTTGCGTCGTCTTCTGCCGCCGGGGTCCGCACGCCCACTTCTCAGGCCCCGGTGCTTTCAGGCGTCAAGCTCTCCAAGCGAAAGGTGGAATACGTCGCGGTGGATCGTTAAGTGCCTTGAGCTTCATCTTGTCCCTGCATGTACTTGTTATTTCTTGACGTTCACCCTTGGTTGATATCGCCGACACCTTCGGCGAAGAAAAGGAAGGGGGATATGGCGGTCGCACCTCCCTCCGCAGGGAAAGGAGGTAGCAGCACTCGTACCTCCCCAGCCCGGTCGCCCTCGCGAGGCCAAGAAGAGCATCGCCGGGAGGAGTCAGCCCCCATGGCCCCTCTGGCCCCGGAAGTGCCGGCGCCTGGCTCGGTTGAAGTGGTCCCGGCCGCTCCGGGACCCGCAGTCTCCCAGGCCCTGGTGGCGACGTCGTCTCCTCCCACTGCTGCACCTCCACTCCCAGGTTCTTCTGCCCCTGCTACCGTCCTGGAACGTGCTCTTTTGGAGATGACCCAGCTGCAGGCAGATCTCCTAAGCGTGGACACGCGTCTAGTGGCCGGGAGCCTGGAGTTGGCCTCCGGCTGGCTTCACTCTGACTCGGCGTTTCACACGATGATGAGCCAGGCCGCAGCATCTTCCGAGAAGGAGAAGCAGAGTGCCGCCAATGCTGCATTTGATCGTGAGACGACACTGAAAGACGCCAAGGCCGCCCGCGACCGCTGCCAAGAGCTGGAGGATGAGCTGAACAGCCTGCACGACAAGCACGCCAAAGAAGCATGCGGCCGCCTGGTGAAGGAGGAGGAGATGAAGGCCCAGGAGGCCCTGCTGAAGAAGTTCCGCGGCTTTGCCTCCGCGTCCTTGTCCGGTGATGCCACCGATCCTGCGGCTGGTGCTGCAGGTGAAGACGTCGTTAACCAAGGAGGAGCACCTTCTGCAGGCAATGGCGGTGTCCAGGGGTGACCTGCGGCTACTTTGCTATTTCGTTCCTATAATATGCATCAGGCCTAGTGGAGGCGTTAAACTTTTCATTTGGTAATGTGAGGACAATATGTTTTGTAATATTTGCTTCGAGATTTTATGATTTCCTTCCTATTTGCTTCGCGTTCTGCGTTGGCAAAGCCCGGCCCCGTGCATACCTCAACCGCCATTGGGCTGATCGGAGACCAGGACGGACCAAGGAGTGAGGGGCTACGTGACCAGATAGGCTCCTAAGTCGCGATGCTCAGGAGTCCCCCTTGACGCGCAAACAACTTATAGGGAGAGTACGCGAGGATAGATCAATGTTGTACGTCGGCAGAGCCCGGCCCCGCGCATACCTCAACCGCCACCGGGCCGTCCGGAGAGCAGGACGGACCAAGGATTGAGAAGCTACGTAACCAGTTAGGCTCCTGAGTCATGATGCTCAGGAGTCCCCTGTTTACGTGCAAACAACTTCCGTACATGCCCTCGCCGAGGCCTCGAGAGGGGCGTGCGACGGCCAGGTCCAGGAGACCTGGTTGGGTGGCGTATGCTTGGGCGTGACCCAAGTGTAGCCCCCATGTCTAGCCCCCTCGCACGGCTCCCCCGAGGGGAGGTGTTGTGGTGAGGCCGGACGTTGAGCTCTAGGGCTCCCTCAGGTTGGTACGACCATGGAGCCGCCCTCAGTTGTTTATCACGAGCGCGGAGCATAGTGCTTCTGCTTGTGCACGGGAATAGCCGGTCCTCGGCAGTGTCGACGGCTACTGCCGAGGGCCAGCGCGGATCATGGTGCTTCCACTTGTGCGTGGGAGGGGGGCCCCTCCCGGAGGAGCCCCCGGGGCATGTACAGCCCCGCCCTGACACGTGGCTTGCACGGCAGGGCTACGAGGTGTATCTGGGCTCTCGTGAGCCAGTGCGGGACTCACGAGGCCCTACCTCAAGGCGGGCTGCGCATGGTCTTGAGTCTTTGGCAGCTGTGCATTCCTGCGAGGCGGTTAGATGCAAGCGCTCTACGTCCTCAGGTCCCGGCCCTCGAGCGAGCTCAGCCGCCGCTGGTATGCCAGGTCACAATGCCGTGGACAAGGCCAGGGGGTGAGGGCTGGAGAGCCAGTAAGAGCTCCTGAGTCGCGATGCTCAGGAGCCCCCTTTTAACATGCAAGAAGATTGCATGATGAAGGGATGTACCCGTGGCAGGTGGCAATCGAGCAGGTTAAGCATTGAAGGCAAATCAAATTGGGTAAATGCAGAAAGATACACGCCACTGGGTCAAGCCCGAGCGGCTTGGGGATGATGCAGCCTAAGGAGCGCCCCCAGAGAAATAATCTAAAGACATAAGGAAAGGATGCACGCCACAGGGACGGACCCACGCGGCCTGGGAATAATGCAGCCCGAGGGGCGCTCCCAGCTAAATGAAATTGGAAAATGTCACCTGGTTATGTTGACGAAGGAGAGTTGAGGCTACTGAAGGCGTACAACGAAGGGGTAGCTCCTCACGAGCCACCGGAGCCCTGAGCCTCAGGAGGCTCTGGGGGCTCATGTGGTTCCCCGAGGACCGTCTCCATCTCCTCCAAGACGGTGTGGAGCCTGGCCTCCTGAGCCGCCAGGATATGCCGCATGTTGCGCTGATAGGCTGACGACACGCTCGACAAGCCGAAAGGCATGCGAACGTAGCTATGTGGCGGACCCTCGCAACGGCCCACTCGTGAAGGCCAAAAAAGCTCCTGAGATGCGGCCCTGTTGAGCCCTGGAACATCGATGCAGACGCGCATCCCGGCATCCTCGCCTAGATGGGGAGTTGTGCCTCGTGAGCGGCGGTCGTCGCGCATGGCCCTTGCGTCCTGCAATTCCTGAGTGGTCTTTGTGATGAACTCCTGAGAGGTGGGTGCTCCTTGCCCTGTGTTCTCCTGAGGAAAACATGCTGCGAAGCACACCTCCAAGTGGTGCCCAAGCGCCTCCCTTGTGATGTTAGCAAGGTCCAAGGCCCTCTAGAAGAGAGCCCCCGAGCCCTTCCTGAGGAGGGCGCCGGATGCGCCTTCCGATGCAATGGAGGGAGGCGCCCCTAAAGCGGGTGCTGATCCTGACGAGGCTCTAGCTGCGACACCATCCTCCTGAGATCCTGCACGGCGCAGCTGCTTCTTCTTCTTGGGAAGGGCCTCAGGAGGGCCCTCGGTTTTGCTGTCGAGGTCGTTGATTGCTGCAGCTTGGAAGGCGCGCTTGAGGGAGCACACCACATCTCTCTATTCGCATGGGACCGTGATGATTCCACCACTTCCCGGCATCTTGAGGAAGTTGTAGCCGTGGTGGGTCACCGCCATGAACTTGGCTAGGGCTGGATACCCAAGGATGGCGTTGTATGGCAGGCGGATGTGCGTGACATCGAAGTCGATGAGCTCGGTGTGGTAATTCTTGTGTTCCTCGAAGGTGACAGGGAGGCGGACCTGCCCTATCGGCGTGGTGGAACCATCGGTCACTCCTGAGAAAGGCTTGGTAGGCTGAAGCTGGTCATATGGGACTTGGAGGTTGTCGAACGTATCAACGGACAAGACATTGAGCCCTGCGCCGCCGTTGATGAGGGAACTGGTAACTTGCACATTGCCGATGACCGAGGAGCACAACATCGGGAGGGCGCCAGCGGTGGCTGCGCACTTGAGCTGGTCTGCCGAGTTGAAGGTGATGGCGCACTGGGACCACCTGAGCGGGCGCGTTGCCTCGAGCTTGGGAAGGACTGCATTCACTTCACGAGCAAACTATTTGAAGATGTGCTGCGAGGCTGGGTCCTGGGCTCCGCCCAAGATGCAAGCGATAGCACGTGGCTCCTAGAAGCCCCCAGCCCCCTCGTCCTGATGGTGGTTGTCATTCCTTCTTGGTGGTTGCGGCAGTGGGGGAAGACTGGTGTTGCCCTGAGGACAGTCCTCACGAGGTTGGTCTCTCCAGGCGCCCTCGCGAGGATGATCCTGCCAGCGGTCCTCACGAGGCCGATCACGCCACTCCTGGCGTGGGCCAAGGTCGTCCCAGCGTCCACCACCACGTACTCCTCCTCGGCCGTAGCCCCGGTCGCTACGCTCGGGGCGTTGACCGTAGCGTCCTTCACGAATGGCTCTGAGCTCTTGACAGTCGCTGGTGTTGTGGGTGTTCAGGTTGTGGAAGGCGTAGAACGGTCGGCTGTTCTTGGATGACTCGGGCTGATCTCTGCCTCGCTTGGTGTCGGGCTCCGCTGCGAGCACAACTGCTTCCTTGTGCTTCATGTTCTTGGCCTTGGCTTCTTCTCATCTGCGCCCGCAGCTGGCAGCTCAAAGAGGGAGAGGCGCCCCTCCTCATTTCTTGTGCACTTGGTTGCCAGGTTGAACATCTCTTGAGATGTGCACAACTCCTCGTGGATAGCGAGCTCTTCCTTCATCTTGACGTCGCGGGCGCCATCGGAGAACGCGGAGATGATGGCCTCATCTGTCACCTTGGGGATCTTGAGGCGAGTGTTGTTGAAGCACTGGATGTACTTCTGGAGGGTTTCTCCTAGTTGTTGTTTGATGCGGCGCAAGTCACCCGCGGCCGGCGGGGGGTGGTGAGTGCCCTGGAAGTTGGCGACGAAACGGTCGCGCATCTCGTCCCAGGAGGAGATCGAGCCATGCGGCAGGTTCAGGAGCCAGGAGCGGGCACCATCCTTGAGAGCCATAGGAAACCAGTTCGCCATGACTTTTTCGTCGCCATTGGCCGCTTCGATGCTCAGCTCGTAGAGCTGCAGGAACTCCGAGGGGTCGAGGGTGCCATCATAACGAGGAGGCTGATCCGGCTTCAACGTGCCCGGCCAAGCGACGCTACGCGGCTCGGGGGTGAAGGCGCGGTAGCGGGCCGTGGTTGCCAGGGCCGGTCTCGTAGGTGGAGCTTGGTCCTGGCGAGGCCCGCGCTCTACCACGGCGGGTAGCGCGCGGTATTGGCGAGGTGGCGCGGGAAGCGCAGGCGTAGCTTCTCGCGGCCGAGGAATTTCTTGGCAGCTTCTCTCTTCGCGCGTGGGCACCGGGTGAGGTGGATCGCACCGCGGGGCCGCGCGCCTTGGTGCGAAGGCACAGTCTTGGGGAAGAGGTGGTGGAGGCGCTCCATGAGCCATGTCGCCCGCGGCTGGTGGAGGGCGAGGTAGAGAAAGGGACGGTGTCGGGGAGCCCCTTGCGGCGCAGACGAGCTCGACGACGCGGTCAAGCCAGTCCTCGTAGAGGTCGTCTACGGGGTGGTAGCGCAGGAGCTCGTTTGCCATGAGGAGCGCAGTGCGTCCATGGGATCGCGACATGCGTGAGACAAAGAACCGGCTAGGGTCAGCGAGGGAGTGGCGGTGCGGCCGTCCTGCTGCACCGATGGGTGCAGCGAGGACGCTTGCTGCTCGTTCCCTGCCAGGCCGGTGGCGGCGCTGGCAGCGGGAGACGGCGAACGATGTGGTGGCCCGCCGATGGGAGCCGTTTGAGCAATGCGGGCGGTGAGGGCAGCCCGACGCTCAGCTCGAGCGCGGCGAGCGTCCCATGGAGACGGCGGAGCGACGGAGCGATGGAGCGCCAATCGAGTGAAGGGAAGCTTCGGGGCACCCCTACCTGGCGTGCCAAATGTCGGATGTGGGGTTCCGGAAAAACACTTAAGGTTCAAACTCTGGGGTGCGCGCGAAGTTCTTTCCCTCCTACCGATCTACGCGCTAGCTTGCTAAGATCTTGTGGACGGACTCGATGAACTAGCAACACAGAAAGACACGAGATTTATACTGGTTCGGTCCACCATTGTGGTGTAATACCCTACTCCAGTGTGTGGTGGTGGATTACCTCTTGGGCTGATGATGAATAGTACAAGGGGATGAACAACCTCCTGAGGTTGAGGTGTTCTTGTGCTTGGCTAACTTGTGTGGGTGAGATGCCTCTGAACCAGATGCCTCTACTGTGGTGGCTAGTTCTACTTATATAGGCCCGTGTCCTCTCCCCAAATATTGAGCGGGACGGGAGCCAACAACGGCGGGCTCGTTTTAAAGGGGACAACTAGTACAAGCTATCCTGACAAAAGTGGTCTTCGCCTGCAAAAGTCTCTCGTGGTAACGCCGTCTTGGGCTCCATGGTGACCTCCTTCTTGCCGTCCTGCTGATCTTCGATCTCGTTGCACCGATATGGAAACCTTTGCATGATGCATCGGTACTCCGCGCCTGCGCCTGCCTCCTTAGCACCAAAGAGGCAACAAGGACGCTGCGCGTGCTGGCGCCCGCCTGGTGTCGATCGGCATGGCTCACGTCACGCGAGCCTCGCGAGGTTTGCCCCGCCTTGATATCTCCGCTCCTCGTGAGCCTGCCTGGAGAGGCTGCTCGGGAGGAAGTCTGGCGTCGTCCGCCACGCGAGGCTTGGCCCCTCGCGAGGGTCTTGAATGCTTTGTCGATGAAGATGGGCCGTACGGGCCCGCGGGCATAGCCACGCCATGGGCCGCAGGCAGGCAAGTCTGGGGACCCCCGTTCCCAGAAAGCCGACACACGGAAGCATGTGCTTGTAGTTCAAATTTCAATTATGCACATTAAATGACCAGAAACTCAACTAATGTATAAAAAAGGCCAAACGAACCCAGAATAATTCCAAAATTTAACAGGGCACTCATATAGTTCTATGTCTCCTCTGTAAAGAAAATCTAGCGGTAGGCAGCGTATATTGTTTCACACACAAAGGTATAAAGAAATAAAGAAACAAATAAATTAGCCCTATTTAATTCTTGGGTTCTTATTATTTATGCCACTAGTTGTGTATCACTACTCAGTTTTGCCATTAGAAGTTACAACTACTCAAAAAATGCCATCGATCCATGAGATGCCTGCTCAAAAATGCAATTAGATATCTAAAAAATGCCATCGTTAAGTTAGATGTTTGCTCAGAAATGCCATTAAACATTGTTATTTTCATGTCAAACCCCGTTGACCATGTTACATGACAAAAATAAGCCGATTCTCACAATGATAAGTTAATGGTGTCGAGCACAACACACCCCTCAAATAAAACTAAGCACCCTGGAATTCTTTGACAAAACTAAGCACCCTGAAATTCTTTGACAACTAAACTGCTGGCTATATGATGTTCGCCATATATATTGTGCGTATATAATGTCAAAAAACGAGTGGTAGTACTATACCAACTAAAAGATGAAATGTATGAAATATAACGAGAAGAAACATAACATAGTTCTGTTGGGGGCTCAGCACAACACACCCCTCAAATAAAACTAAGCACACCAGAAATTAAACTAAGCAACTAATCCGGTAGACACTGAATTAGAACCACCATGAGCAGTGACACCGTCACCTTAATCGGAGTCCTCATCCACGTCCTCGACTTCGTCCTTGTCCCTCCTCCTCTTGGGCGATACTTCTTTGCCTGAACTGCACACTTGGCTCTTGCTCTTCATCCAACCCTTGTAGATATTGAAACAAAGGTAGCCATCCATTGCAGCGTAGTGGATGTGTTTGTCGGCGTGCTGGGAACCAGGGTGCCTAGACTTTCCTGTCTGCGGCCCACGTCGCGTTCCTAGTATGGCCCGGTAAGGATCAGCTGATCGACCAGCTGCTCAAGACCCTTGCGAGGGGGGCCAGCCCTAGCAAGGAGAACGACCTACACCTCCTCAGGGAGCGGCCTCACCTAGACTGCTCCAGAGGGGCGACCAAGACCTCTCCCGGGAGTGGCCCTAGCTAGGCTGCTTCGGGAGGGTGGAGATCTCAAGGCAAGGGCTGCCTCAGGAGGAGGAAGTGGTGCAAGCCGTGACGAGTCGTGCCAGCGCGCGCCAGCGCGCGCCAGCGGGCGCAGTTTCCATATCGGTGCAAAGGAGACCGCCCAGGCGCAGGTTCCCGAGGGGAGAGACAAAGGTTTCCCCTTTGGTGCAACAAGACCGATGACCGCATGGACGGCAGGAAGGCTGTCATCGCCAAGTCCACCACCGCGTCACCGCCTGCCATCTTTGCAGGCGGAGACCACCTTTTGTCAGCGTCATTGTGTTCCCGCTCAAATGGCCGTTGTGGGATTCCCTTCCCGCCTAAACATTTCGGGGGAAGAGGACCCTGGTCGTCTATATAAGTAGCTAGGGTTCCCAACGTGGGAGGGGACGACCGATTGGGAGACGAACCCATTAGCACTTAGCAAAGCAAAGGAGCAAGAACACCAACTTCCCCATCCTTCTTGGGCTCGCCTCTTGAGCTCGGGAAACCACTGTACTTGTTCATACTCGTGCCCTCGTGAGGCCAATCCACCAAAGGAAGAAGTAGGGTTTTACACCGCAAGGTGGCCTGAACCTAGGTAAACTCTTGTGTGTTCTACTTGTTTGCTTGCTCGCTTGCATCCCATTTCCACCACTAGGAGAAGAGCGAGGCGCTAGGTAGGCGTGTAGTAGGAGAGATCTTCATCGCGCCCCTGTGTTCGAATCTTAAGGGTTTTGCGAAGCCCGAAATTCAACATTTGGCGTGCCAGGTAGGGGGCGTGTCGAGATCTCGCCTCTCCGACAACCTCACCTCCCCTCTTCCGCCCTACGTCGCCATGGCGAGACCTGCCTGCTACATCCGCGCAGAGGCTGGCGCCGTCCCCGTTGCCCACCGCGTCGCTCACGGGCGCTTCGTCCTCCACGCCGACGACCCCATCGCCGGCCCGACCACTAGGAAGCGTCCTGCTACACCACTCCCGCTTCCCCTGGCCTCGCCGGCGGTGCTTCTAGCGGCCCAGGAGATGCTCCGACACCGGCCCCCTTCGGCGGGGCTTGACGCTTGGGTGGCTCACCTTGGCGAGCTGCTGGATGCTGCCGGTGGGGCGCCGCCGTGCCGCGGGGTCGCCTGCATCATCGGAGGATCCCAGGCGCCGTCGTCACCCCGTCACGCTAAATCATACCTCCGACGGCTGGGGGCTGCCGCGCGGCCGCAGGAGGCACCGCGGGGGCTAGACGTGCAGGGGAACACCATCGTCTTCGTCCCTAGCGACCGCACCAGAGCTACAACCGACACATGCATCCTCCCCACGGAATGTACCCCCACCATATGCGGGGTGGCCGTCACAAGGACCGTCGTCGACGGCGGCGCCGGGCTCAGCATCCTCTCTTTGGAGGCCTTTGGCCGTCTGCCGGTGGCCTACGGACGGCTCCACCCCACCAAACCCTTCTTGGGGGTCGCGGGCTCGGCCGTCCCGCTCGGGCAGGTCCACCTCCCCGTTACCTTCGGGACGCACGCCAATTACCAGACCGAGCTGATCGACTTCGACGTCGCGCCTATCCACTTGCTCTACAACGCCATCCTCGGCTTCCCGGCCCTGGCCAAGTTCATGGCGGCGACTCCCGGGCTACAACATCATCAGGATGCCCAGGAGCAGTGGCACCATCACCATCAAAGGAGACACCAAGGCCGCCATTCAGGTCCTCGAGCACGCTTATCGAGCTGCTGCCGCAGCTCGCCCAAGCGCAGAGGGGGCTCCGGAGGTCGCCGGAGCCGCTCCAGCCAAAAAGAAACAGCTCTTCCCTCAGGATCGCGCCAAGACCAAGCAGGTACCCGTCAATGAGGGTGACGTGAGCTCCACTTTCACCATCGGTGCAGGCCTACTTCTAGAGCAAGAGGAGGCGTTGCTGGCCTTCCTTAGGGCGAACAAGGACGTGTTCGCATGGAAGGCGACCGACCTGGTCGGGGTGCCTAGGCACGTCATCGAACATCACCTCATGGTGTGCCCGAACGCATGACCTATCGAGCAAAAGGGGCGATGGCAAGCTCCGGAAAAGTAGGCCTTCATCATCCAGGAGGTCCGGAAACTGGAAGAAGCAGGCGTTATCCGGGAGGTGCGCCACCCAGAATGGTTGGTCAATCCCGTCATCGTCCCGAAGAAAGGAGGCAAAGAGCGCATGTGCGTCGACTTCACGAGCCTAAACAAGTTCCGCCCTCAGGATCCGTTCCCTCTCCCTCGCATCGACCAGATCGTGGACTCAACGGTCGAGTGCGACCTGCTTTGCTTCCTCGACGCCTTCTTGGGCTACCACCAGATCAAAATGGCAGTACAAGACGTAGAGAAGACGTCGTTCCTGACCCCATGCGGGACCTATTGCTACATCTGCATGCCCTTCGGGCTGAGGAACGCAGGCTCCACCTTCCAGCGGCTGATGCACATCACCCTCGGCCCTTAGCTCGGGAGGAACGCCGAGGCCTACGTCGACGACATCGTGGTCAAGTCCAAGGAGGCCAAGACCCTTATCAAGGACTTGGAGGAAACATTCGCCAACCTGCGCAAGGTGAACTTATACCTCAACCCGGAAAAATGTGTGTTTGGGGTCCCCTCGGGCAAGCTGCTGGGATTCCTGGTCTCGCACCGGGGCATTGAGGCCAACCCGGAGAAGGTCAAAGCCACAGAGAGAATGGAGCCGCCCACGACCTTGAAGCAAATGCAGAAACTTGCGGGGTGTGTGACGTCTTTAGGGCGTTTCATCTCGAAGCTCGGCGAGCGCGCCATCCCCTTCTTCAAGCTCATGAAGAGGAAGGGGCCTTTTGAGTGGACTCCGGAGGCCGACGCCGCCTTCCAAGATCTCAAGAAGTACCTCCCCAGCCCGCCGGTTATGGTGGCGCCAAGGCCTCAGGAGCCCTTGATCCTTTATCTCGCTGCTACGCCTCACTCCGCCAGCGTGGCGCTGGTAGTGGCACGAGAGGAAAGGGTCAGGGGTCAGAGCTCGCGGAACAACCCGAAGCCCTCCAGAACTCCACCGCCTCATGACACGACCTTCGGGGCGGACGCGGCCGCAACGTCTGGCAACCCCGCCGGCCTATGTAAGGCTCCTGAGCCATCAGAAGCGCTTGACGATCCCTCATCACCGACCCTCGTGGAGCATCCCGTGTACTTCGTCAGCACCGTACTCCACGACGCTCGCTCGCGCTACCCCATGCCCCAGAAGCTGCTGCTGGCGCTCCTCGTTGCTTCCAGGAAGCCGCGCCACTATTTTCAAGGCCATCCCATCAAGGTCGTCTCAACCTACTCCCTGGAGAAGGTCCTCCGGGGCCCGAACATCGTTGGGAGGATTGCTGAGTGGAACATCAAGCTGCAGGCATTCCAGCTGGAGTTCAGCACCACGCGGGTCATCAAGGGGGCAGCGCTGGCTGATTTCGTGGCAGAGTGGACCGGCGCTCCAGACCAGGGGGCTGGCAAGGACCGCTCGCTGGCCCCTGGTGAAAAAACTCCGGATGGATGGGTGGTATATTTCTATGGTGCCTTCTCGCGCCTCGGCGCAGGGGCTGGCGCCATGCTGGTATCACCCACTCAGGACAAGCTCTGCTACGCTGTGCAACTTTGCTTCCAGCACGGCGAAAAGGTCTCCAACAACATCGCAGAGTACGAGGGCCTAATTGCCGGGCTCAAGGCCGCAACCGTTCTAGGGGTGAAGCATCTCACCATCAAAGGCGACTCGCAACTCCTCGTCAACTTCTCTAACAAAGAGTACAAGCCCAAAGACGAACACATGGAAGCATATCTGGAGCAGGTGTGCAAGATGGAGAAGCGGTTCCTAGGACTGGAGCTGCAGCACGTGCCAAGGGGCACGAATAAGGAAGCACACGACATCGCCAAGCGGGCCTCCCGACGAGAGCCGCAAGAACCAGGTGTCTTCGAAGAGCACTTGCTTAGGCCATCCGCAGTGCCACCTACTCCGGAGCTGGTATCCACGCATGAGGGGTTGCCAACGGCTCCCGAGGCCGGCGCACCACCCTGTGGGCCGCCCTTCGGAGCCCGCCTGCTGCTCGCCGCCAAACCCGAGGAAGATTGCTGGACTGAGGAGCTCAAGGCATACCTACTGCACGGCACCTTGCCGGAGAAGGAGGGAGACGCGGAACGCGTGGCTCGGCAGGCCTCGGCCTACTGCATCCAAGACGGTGAGCTCTACAGGAGGCGCCCTAACGGCATCTCGCTAAAATGCATCTCGAGGAGGCAAGGACAAGAGCTGCTAGCCGATATCCACGGAGGGGATAGTGGCCATCATTTGTCGTCCCACACCCTCATGGGCAAGGTTTTTCGCAGCCGCTTCTACTGGCCCACAGCATTGGACGACGCCACGGAGCTCGTGCGAGCCTGCGAGGCATGCCAGTTCCATGCCAAGCAAATCCATCAACCAGCGCAAGGTCTTCAGACCATCCCACTCTCCTGGCCCTTCACGGTCTGGGGGCTGGACATCCTGGGACCATTCCCCCGAGCGGCAGGGGGCTACCGTTTTCTCTATGTCGCCGTCGACAAGTTCACCAAGTGGGCTGAGGTGGAGCCGGTCCGCACGATTCCCGCAAGATCGGCAGTCAAGTTCATCAAGGGCCTCGTGACCCGCTTCGGCGTCCCCAACCGCATCATCACGGATAACGGTTCGCAGTTCACGAGAAATCTCTTCAGATCATATTGTGCTAACCTTGGAACGCAGATCTGCTATGCCTCAGTGGCCCACCCCAGGAGGAATGGGTAGGCCGAACGCGCCAATGCATAGGTCCTGCGTGGGCTCAAGACGCGCAGCTTCAAGAAAAAGCTCGAGGCCTGCGGCAGGGGCTGGATCGACGAGCTCCAGTCCGTGCTGTGGTCAATCCGCACCACCGCAACCAAGCCTACGGGAGAAACCCTGTTCTTTCTCGTTTATGGTGCGGAGGCGGTCCTCCCTCACGAGGTCAAGCGTCGCTCCCCACGGGTCTTGGCTTTCTATGAGGAACGCCAGGACGCCGCCTGGCAGATGGACCTCATGCTCGGCGAGGAGGGCCGCCGCCGAGCTGCGCTCAGGGCAGCGTGATACCAGCAGGCGCTGCGGCGGTATCATTTTTGCAGCGTCCGCTCGAGAACATCGGAAGTTGGTGGCTTGGTCTTGAGGCGGGTCTTCTCCAGGGAAGGGCTACACAAGCTCTCGCCTATGTGGGAGGGCCCGTTCAGGATCGCCCGTGTATCTAGGCTTGGCGCTGTGCACCTGGAGACGCAGGATGGGATACTCATCCAGAATTCCTTGAACATTTAGCACCTCCAGAGGTTCTATCCACAATCAAGGCTCCATGCCCGTGATGGTCTCCGCTAGTGACACTCTCACGTAATAATGAGTTGGGGCTATACACGCCTCGGATTCTCATGTGCGTTGCCTACAGACCTTTAGATCGGGCTCCCACCCATGTCCCAGTGGTAGTCCTTAGCTCCCCGCTGGGAAGAAGACGTAGCTAGGGGTCAGACGCGACCTTTTTTCTTTTTTGGCCTTGGTGTTTGGCTGTCAGCCTTTTCTACTTCCTTGGCTGTCAGCCCTTCCTCTACCCCGTGCTGTGAAGTTTTTCAAGTTTATTGCGATTTGCTCTGGTTTCGCTCGTTTTTCTCGCACTGCTCTCGAGTTCAGTTCTTCCGGCCGGGCTGCACCGCTTGTCCTCCCTCGCGTGCCTCGCGCGTGGGGGCTGGGATACGGCCGGTCTCAGCTCTCGGCTACCGTGACCTCACGACCTTACCTTGCCAAGCCTACTCAGGCTCTGGCGTCAGGCTTTTCAGCCCTCATGACTTACTTCGCCAAGCCTGCTCAGGCCTTGGCATATCAGTACTCACTCCACGCTCTCAGGTGAGCTCAAGGGCGCGAGCCCTCCTCAACTCACCAAGGCTCATCTACGCTCGTCGGCTCCGAGCCCGGCGGTCCTCATGATTCGCTTGGGGGCTCGTGACATCAAGAAACCACCCGCCTCAGGACTTCGTCTCGCGACAAGCGCAACACACAAGCTAAGTAATTTCATCCAGAACGAAAATAACAGCATACTTCCATTTCATGCATACATGCCATTGTTCATTACACGCCCGCCCGAGGCAGCTTAAACCAAATGCAGGAAGGAAATGAAGAAAATCAAAAGCAAGGGCCAGGAGGATTCGGAGCCCGTGGATTGGCATAGTCAGCACCTCAACCAAGTCGGAGCCCTACTCTTCGCGCTTCACCGAAGAGCGGCGGTGTCGGATTCACGGGTTCCGGCAGACCCTTAAGGTTCAGACTCTGGAGTGCGCGCGGAGATCGTGCCCCCTACCTCTCCGTCTCACAAAGTACTACCTACTAGAAGAACAACACAAGAGACATAGGGTTTATACTGGTTCGGGCCACCACTGTGGTGTAATACCCTACTCCAGTGTGGTGGGTGGATTGCCTCTTGGGCAGATGAGGACGAACAGTACAAGGAAGAACAACCTCGCGAGGGTCTGTTCTTGGCTAGGGGATGAACTGCTAGGAGAGTTCGATCGCCCTTCTCTCTCTAAATGTCTCTACTAGTTTCCTGGTACTCGATCCGATTCGTGCCCTACCCTGGGTGTGGCTAGTCCTATTAATAGGCAAAGGCCCTCTGCCTCTTCCCAAATATTGAGCGGGAAGGGCGCCAACAATTGGCCAATTTGAAGGGGAACATCTGGTACACTTATCCTGACAAAAGTTGGTCTTCGCCTGCCAGAGGCCCTGTGGTGACGCCGTCCTGGGCTCCATGGTGACCTCCTTCCCACCATTGGACTGGTCTTGGTCTCGTTGCACCGAAATGGGTGCCTTTACTTGATCCTCTCGCCTGCGCTTGCCCCCTTTGCACCAAAGAGGAAAGGGAGACGTTGCGCGGGCTGGCGCCCGCCTGGCACCCTTGGTCGTCATGGCTTGCGTCATGGGCACCTCGTGAGGTACCCGCCTTGATCTCTCCGCATCCTCGCGAGCCAGCCTAAGGAGGCCGTGCTTGAGGAAGCGCCGTGTCGTCCGCCTCGCGAGGCTTGGCACCTCGCGAGGGTCTTGAGCCTTGTGTTGATGAAGATGGGCCACGCTGGGCCCCCACTTGAGCCACGCCGCAGGCCGCAGGCAGGCAAGTCTGGGGACCCCCGTTCCCAGAACACCGACAGTAGCCCCCGGGCCCAAGGCGCGCACGGACTTGGCCGTGCCGAGAGGCGAAAGGGCAAGGGCGAAGCGCCGCGGGCCCTAACAGCCTACAGCCTTGGGTGCCGCATGACGGTTGATTGGACATGGGCGTCTCTGCTTCCCCACGATGCCTCGACGATCGCGCGGATTGGACAAGTCCCTGCATGCAAATCGTGTCATGATTACCTATGATCGTGGAGACCGACGGTTGGCCTCCGCCGGCTATAAGTGCTGCACCGCGCGTGCCCTTCCAGTCCATCTCCCCTTGCTTTCTCCTTCGCCTTGATTCTTGCTCCGCCTTGCCGTGATGGCTCCGATTCGCCGGCTCTCTGCAGCGGAGAAGGGAAAGGCTCCTCAAGAGGTACTTGACCCGCTCCCGCCGAAGAAACGGCCTGCCTTGCGCGGCCGAGACGAGGAGAACCGCCTGGTGGGGCTGAGGCCTTGGTACGAGCGGCCTCCGCCGGGATTCCCGCTTCCCTTGTATGCCCACGCCGAGGGCCCTGGAAGAGGAGATGCCGATCCCCTCGGCCAGCGCCGTCGCCGGCGCCGGAGGGTCACGAAGGTGTTGGTCGTTCCTCCTGGAGTCCACGCCGAGGGCTCCTCCCGCGAGCTCGTGCTCCATGCCGCCATGCCTCCGCGGACTTGGATTCGCTTTCCTCCCTTCTTCGCCTCCGTCTTCTAGCAGGGGAGACTCCTGGAGCTATGGCTGCAGCACGCCGACTGCAGCACTCCTGCGACCGAGGCAGAGGTTGCGATCACTGCCACGGGCGAGGTCTTCATGACTCGCGGCTGGGGCGAAACCGCTCGGTGCTGCAGAACGAGGGGCACCCTCATGATCCACCTGGAGTACGACAGCGCTTCGGTGATGTTCTTCAAGTTCTTCGACGCGAACGGTCGCCGGCTAGAGTGCTGCCCCGGGGGAGGCGGCCAGGACCTCGCCATGGCGACGGCTAGGCCTGCCAACCGCCCCCTGGACAGCTCCGCAAGCGATGGGAGCGCCGGAGGATCCAGCGATCCCAATGAGGTCTTCGCGACGCCGGAGACGAGCGACGACAGCTACGAGCCCGTGAGCCGACGCCGCTCCCGGAGTAGGGCAGGCTTGCTTGGTCGCCGCCGATCCTGATCTGGATGGGGTTGGCGCCGGTGCCTGACGGCCCACTGTTGATGATGGCATCTTTTGCAGGGGCGCGTGTAGTTAGCACCTTTTAGGATCCATTCCCTGCGAGGAATCACATTGTGCCCCATAGGGGCTTGTAAGGCGGCTGTGATTCTTGTTGTTAATATGTAACCCTTGCTATGGATCTGTACGAATCGCAAATTCCGTCATAGTTCGGTCCTCCCTTTCGCACCTCGCGAGGGCTTGGTGCTCTGTGTCGACAGGTCCCAGTGCCAAGGCGGCGTCAGCCGCCGCTAGTATGCCAGGTCGCGATGCCGTGGTCAAGCCCAGGAGGTGAGCGACCCGGGGTCCGGTAAGAGCCCCTGAGTCACGATGCTCAGGAGCTCCCCTTTGGCGCCCAAGCAGCCGTTGCTTGGTGAGAAAGAGAGGCAACATCGCTAGTACGGAGTCACTTTAGGTGCGCGGGTAGTGCCACGGTAGCCAACGCTTTGGATGGTGACTTATCTTTGGGGGTCGTGGATCATCCCCAGCGCGCCGTCGGATCTTGGGGGTAGCTTGAGCGGAGTCACTGGCCGAGGTCCTCGCGTGCCCCTTCTCCCTCCTCTCTGCTCCCCTTTCTGCTCTACGTCCTCGGGTCCCAGCCCACGAGCTTGTCTCAGCCGTCGCTGGTATGCCAGGTCGCGATGCCATGGACAAGGCCAGAGGGTGAGGGCTGGAGAGCCAGTAAGAGCCCTGAGTCGCGATGCTCAGGCGCCCCCCCTTTAACGTGCAAGCGGTTTGCGCGGGCGAGGGTGAAGGAAACGCCACAAGGGCCTTGGCTAGCACAGCTTCCTCTGAGGATCCTGCAGATTCATCACAAAAAGAGGACGGGGTTGCCATATCAGCCGTTAGTTGATTGTTAGTCGCTCAGGAGCTCGCTGGTTGGAGCAGGTGAGGTGTGTCTGGGCACCCGTGAGCCAGCGCAGGACTCACAAGGCCCTACCTCTAGGCGGGTTGCGCCTGGCGTTGGGCCGTATCTTGAGATGTGTTCCTGCAAAATCTGGTTAGATGCCGGCACTCTACGTCCTAGGGTCCCGGCCCTCGAGCTTGTCTCAGCCGTCGCTGGTATGCCAGGTCGCGATGCCGTGGACAAGGCCAGAGGGTGAGGGCTGGAGAGCTAGTAAGAGCCCTGAGTCGCGATGCTCAGGCACCCCCCCTTTAACGTGCAAGTGGTCGACATGAGGAAGAAGAGGTGCCGTGGACGGCATCAAGTAATCAAGCATGAGGCATAATTGGAAATAAACGCGGAAGGGATACATGCCACTGGGCCTATCCCGAGTGGCCTTGGGATGATGCAGCCCGAGGGGCGCCCCCAGCAAAGCAAGCTAGCGACTGAAAAGATAAAAAGGGATACATGCCACAGGGACGGACCCACGCGGCCTGGGAATGACGCAACCCTGGGAGGGCGCTCCCAGCTGGGAATGAAACTTGAAAGATGTCACCTGAAGATGTCGTCGGTGCAGTGGCGTTGGTGCAGCAGACTCGGTGGGCTGCAGAAGCCGATCCTCACGAGCCCCCAGGCCCGGGGGCCTCGGGAGGCTCCGGAGGCACTGGTGGCTCCTCATGAGCAGCCTCCATCTCCGCCAGGGCTGTGGAACGCCTGTCTTCTTGCGCCTCCAAGATGCTCCTCATGATGCGCTGGTACACCGCAGCCACGCTCGACAGGCCATAAGGCATGCGAACATAGCTGTGGGGTGGTCCTCCGCAGCGCCCCACTTGTGAGGGATAGAGGCGCTCCCTCGTGGCGATCCGGTTGAGTCCTGGTACGTCGACGCAGACGCGCAGCCCACCATCCTCGCCTGGATGGGGAGCCACAGCTGGCGGGCGACGGCAACCTCTCATGATCCTTGACTCCTGTAGTTCTCGAATGGCCTTGCTAACAAACTCCTGCTGGTCTGACCTTCTTTCCCTGGCTTCCTTTCAAGGGAAACGTGCCTCGAAGCATGCCTCCACATGGTGCCCCAGCGCCTCCCTCGTGACCTTGGCGAGGTCGGTGGCCCTCCAGGTGAGAGCCCCCGAGCCCTGCCTGAGAAGGGCGCTGGGCACGCTTTCCTATGCGATTAAAGGAGGGTTCCCCTAGGCAGACGCGGGCCTTGAAGGGCCTGCCTCCTGAGGGGCTGAGCCTGACATTGTCTTCTTCTTCTTGGGGGTGATCTCAGGAAGCCTCCTGCTTCCGCGATCTGGGTCTTCTAGTGACGCGGCTTGAAAGGCTCGCTCCAGAGCACACACTGCATCCTTCTCTTGACATGGCACCGTGATGACGCCGCCGCTTCCTGGCATCTTGAGGACGTTGTAGCCGTGGTGAGTCACGGCCATGAAGTTGGCCAGCGCCGGGTACCCGAGGATGGCGTTGTACGGCAGGCGGATGTGGGCGACGTCAAAGTCGATGAGCTTGGTGCGGTAGTTGTTGTAGGTGCCGAGGGTTATTGGGAGGCGGACCTGCCCGATCGGGACCGTGGAACCGTCGGTGACTCCGGAGAAGGGCTTGGTTGGCTGGAGCTGGTCATAGGGCACTTGGAGGCTGTTGAATGTTTCCACGGACAAGACATTGAGCCCTGCCCCTCCGTCGATGAGGGTCCTAGTGACCAGAACGTTGCTGATGACTGGGGAACAAAGCATTAGAGGACTCCGGCTATGGCCGTGCACTTGAGCTGGTCTGCTGAGCTGAACATGATGGTGCAGGCCGACCACCTGAGGGGACGCGTTGCCTCGAGCTTGGGGAGAACTGCGTTCACATCGTGAGCAAACTGCTTGAAGATACGTTGAGAGGCTGGGGCTTGAGCTCCGCCCAGGATGCAGGCGATGGTGCCAGGCTCCTGGAAGCCCCCAGCCCCTTCGTCTTGGTGGCAGTCTTCATTCCTTCTTGGCTGAGGCGGCAACGGTGGCAGGCCTGGGTTGCCATGAGGGCGATCCTCACGAGGCTGATCCCTCCAGTCCCCCTCGCGAGGCGGGTCGCGCCAGCGGTCCTCGCAAGGTTGGTCACGCCAGCGGTCCTCGCGAGGTTGGTCACGCCAGCCTTGACGTGGGACACGATCTTCCCAGCGTCCCGGGTTCCTTCCTCTTCCTCGGCCGTAGCCCCGGTCAGCACGGTCAGGGCGTCGGCCGACTCTTCCTTCTTGCACGGTGCGGAGTTCTTGGCATTCATTGGTGTTGTGGGTGTGGAGGTCGTGGTACACACAGTACTGGCTGCCCCTGGAGGATTCGGGCAGATCCTTGCCCCGCTTGGTGTCCGGCTCTGCCGCGAGCACTGCAGCCCCCTTGCGCTTCACGTCCTTGGCCTTGGGCTTCTTCTCTTCTGGGTCTACGACAGGCAGCTCGAGGAGGGAGAGGCGTCCCTCCTTAGCTCTGGCGCACTTGGTCGCCAGGTTGAACAGCTCCAGGGAGGTGCAGATGTCTTCATACATCGCCAGCTCCTCCTTCATCTTGACGTCGCGCACGCCATCGGAGAAGGCCAAAATGATGGCTTCCTCGGACACCCTGGGGATCTTGAGGCGCGCACTATTGAAGCGCTGGATGTACTTCTGCAGGGTCTCCCCAGGTTGGTGCTTGATGCGGCGCATGTCGCTCACGGCGGGAGGCCGGTCGCGGGTACCTTGGAAGTTGGCGATGAAGCGGGTGCACATCTGGTCCCAGGAGGAGATCGTGCCTGGGGCCAGGTTCAGGAGCCAAGTGCGAGCACCTTCCTTCAACGCCATGGGGAACCAGTTCGCCATGACCTTTTCGTCCCCGCTAGCTGCTTCGATTCCCAGCTCGTAAAGCTGGAGGAACTCTGTGGGATCAGTCGTGCCATCGTAGCGAGGGGGTAGGTCCGGCTTGAACTTGCCGGGCCATGCGACTCCGCGCAGCTCGGTGGTGTAGGCGCGGCAGCCGGCGGTGGCCGCGGGAGGTTTTGGTTGAGGGAGAGCTTGGCCTTGCGGGTCCCCTTGCGCTGCATCTGGGAGCAACGCGGGGTCTTGACGTGCCGGAGCCGGAGCGGGGTCTCGGCGAACCGGAGCTGGGAGCACCCGGGCGGCCTCTTGCGGTCGCGGGACTTCTTGGCAGCTCCGTTCCTGCTGGGCCGGCGCATGACGGAGCGGATTCCGCCCAGGAGCTGCGCGCCTTGGGGCCATGGCATCTTCTTGGAAAGGAGACGGCTGGAATGCCCCTGGGGCTTCATTGCCCATGCGGGGCGGAGTGCGGCGCAGCGGTGCGGAAGGCGCAGGAGATCCCCCTGCGGCACGGACGAGCTCGGCGACGCGGTCGAGCCACTCCTCGTAGACGTCGTCGACGGGGCGGTAGCGCAGGAGCTCGTTTGCCGCGATAAGCGCATCTCAAGCCTCCAAGGGCGCGCGATGCGCGTGCGACGAAGAACCGGCCGGGGTGAGCGACGGAGTGGCGGTGCGGCCATCTCGCCGCACGGACGGGTGCTGAGAGGATGCTTGCTGCTCGTTCCCCGCCAGGCCGGTGGCGGCGTTGACGGCTGGCGATGGGGAACAACGAGGACGCCCGCCGACAGGGGCCGTCTGGACGGCGCGGGAAGCGATGGCAGCCCGGTGCTCGGCGCGGGCCCGACGAGCGTCAGACATGGATGCGACGGTCATAGGAGTGCGGAGCGGTGGAAGACGGACTCCGGCGCACCCCTACCTGGCGCGCCAAATGTCGGATTCACGGGTTCCGGCAGACTCTTAAGGTTCGAACTCTGGGTGCGCGCGGAGATCGTGCCCCCTACCTCTCCGTCTCACAAAGAACTACCTACTAGAAGAACAACACAAGAGACACAGGGTTTATACTGGTTCGGGCCACCATTGTGGTGTAATACCCTACTCCAGTGTGGTGGGTGGATTGCCTCTTGGGCAGATGAGGACGAACAGTACAAGGAAGAACAGCCTCGTGAGGGTCTGTTCTTGGCTAAGGGATGAACTGCTAGGAGAGTTCGATCGCCCTTCTCTCTCTAGATGTCTCTACTGGTTTCCTGGTACTCGATCCGATTCGTGCCCTACCCTGGGGGTGGCTAGTCCTATTTATAGGCAAAGGCCCTGGGCCTCTTCCCAAATATTGAGCGGGAAGGGCGCCAACAATTGGCCAATTTGAAGGGGAACATCTGGTACACTTATCCTGACTAAAGTTGGTCTTCCCCTGCCAAAGGCCCTGTGGTGACGCCGTCCTGGGCTCCATGGTGACCTCCTTCCCACCGTTGGACCGGTCTTGGTCTCGTTGCACCAAAATGGGTGCCTTTACTTGATCCTCTCGCCTGCGCTTGCCCCCTTTGCACCAAAGAGGAAAGGGAGACGCTGCGCGGGCTGGCGCCGGCCTGGCACCCTTGGTCGTCATGGCTTGCGTCATGGGCACCTCGTGAGGTACCCGCCTTGATCTCACCACCTCCTAGCGAGCCAGCCTAAGGAGGTCGTGCTTGAGGAAGCGCCGTCTCGTCCGCCTCGCGAGGCTTGGCCCCTCGCGAGGGTCTTGAGCCTTGTGTTGATGAAGATGGGCCACGCTGGGCCCCCACTTGAGCCATGCCGCAGGCCGCAGGAAGGCAAGTATGGGGACCCCGTTCCCAGAACGCCGACAGGCGGCGCGAGGGCCCCTCCCCCTCGGTGAGCCGGGCACGGCGGAGCGGCCGCCCAGGATAGCCGCGCTGCTGGAGGAGCTGCTACTGCCACAGAGGGGAGACCTGCGGAGCCTGCTGAGGCCGAGCTCGCCTTTAGAGGAAGAGCTGCTCCTCAGGATGCCGTCTCCACTCTCCTCGTCGTCATCCACCTTTGGGCAACACCGAAGGCGCCTTCCTTCCTCCGAGAAGGCCCTGACAAGCAACGACGACTCCCCGTCGTACTTGAAGTAGAGAGTGCACTTTCCCCGCAGCTAGCACGCACGGGCGAAGGGTTGCCAGCCACGACCAAGGAACACGTCGCCTGAAGCAAGGACCTCGACCTCCACCCAGAAGGCTTCGTTGCAGCACCCGTCGGCCTGCAGCCTAATGCCGTCAGACCCTTCTTCCGACAGTTCGGCGGGGAACCATCGGGGAAGCCAGAGCCACATGCTGTCGGGCTTCTCCGCCCACATCACGAATTCGGAGGCTGCGATGGAGGAATGGAGTTGCCGGCGTGGGGGACAGATAGGCCCCGGTCGCCCCCCTGCGCCACCTCGACCACCGCGGCCACGGCCGCCCCCACCAAGAGGAGAAGCTGCACGCCTCTCGCCGGCGACCCCGTTGGAGCCCGAGAAGCCGCACCCGTTCCCCCGAGGAGCCGTCATGGCCGTGGCGGCATGCTTACGGGGACACCCACGGCCCCTCTTCGGCGGCGGTGAGACCAGCTCCTTCACACCCTTGCCCCTCTCTGCGGCGGAGGACTTCCTTAGCGGTGCCATGGAAATCTTGGAGGCAAAGGAGAACAAAGGGAGAAGAGAGGATGGTGGCGCTGGCTTGAAGATGGCCTGGGGGCTCCCCCCGGGCCTCATTTATAGGGTGAGGAAGGCCAACCATCGATTGGTCATGGCCATGATGACCGCGTCGCCCGCGCCAGGGAGTCGTCTAGTCACACGGTTACCAATGCTGCATGGGGAGTGGAGTCGCCACATCCCATCCACCATCACGCGCCGGCCTGGCCCTCAGTCTTTGTGGCCCGCGGCGCTTCGACCTCGACTAGGCTTCGCCCAGAAGCCAACTCCGCATGCACCTTGGGCCCGGGGGCTACTGTCGGCGTACTGGGAACCAGGGTGCCCAGACTTGCCTGTCTGTGGCCCACGTCGCGTTCCTAGTACGTCCCGATAAGGCCCAGCTGATCGACCAGCTGCTCAAGACCCTCGCGACGGGGGCCAGCCCTAGCGAGGAGAATGACCAAGACCTCCTCAGGGAGCGGCCTCACCTAGACTGCTCCAGAGGGGCGACCAAGACCTCTCCCGGGAGTGGCCTCAGCTAGGATGCTTCGGGAGGGCGGAGATCTCAAGGCAAGGGATGCCACACGAGGAGGCAGTGACGCAAGACGTGCCAGCGGGCATCAGCGCGCGCCAGCAGGCGCAGTTTCCATATCGGTGCAAAGGAGACCGCCCAGGCGCAGGTTCCCGAGGGGCGAGACATAGGTTTCCCCTTTGGTGCAACAAGACCGAAGACCGCAAGGACGACAGAAAGGATGTCATCGCCGAGCCCACCACCGCGTCACCGCCTGCCCTCTTTGCAGGCGAAGACCACCTTTTGTCAAGATAGGAGCGTCCTTGTGTTCCTGCTCAAATCGCCGTTGTGGGATTCCCTTCCCGCCTAAACATTTCGGGGGAAGAGGACCCTGGTCATCTATATAAGTAGCTAGGGTTCCCAGCATGGGAGGGGACGGCCGATTGGGAGACGAACCCATTAGCACTTAGCAAAGCAAAGGAGCAAGAACACCAACCTCCCCATCCTTCTTGGGCTCGCCTCCTCAGCTCGAGACCACTGTACTTGTTCATACTCGTGCCCTCGTGAGGCCAATCCACCAAAGCAGGAAGTAGGGTTTTACACCGCAAGGTGGCCTGAACCTAGGTAAACTCTTGTGTGTTCTACTTGTTTGCTTGCTCGCTTGCATCCCATTTCCACCACTAGGAGAAGAGCGAGGCGCTAGGTAGGCGTGTAGTGGGAGAGATCTTCGTCGCGCCCCTGTGTTCGAATCTTAAGGGTTTTGCGGAGCCCGAAATCCGATAGTGGTCCATATCTAGTACATTGCACTGCCATGCATGGCGATGAAACGTGTACGGAGGTTTCTCTAGTTTACCGTACGAAGGATGAACCATGGCTCCTGCCAGGGTCAGCATTGAAGGCTGATCAAGGGAGGCAGCAGCCCTTCCTTCTGGAGGTCGAAGGGGTCGCCTACAACGAGGCCTATCCGACCCAGGATTTCCTTGTCGTTCCTAAAGTCTATAGTAAAGAATTTGACTCGGCCGCCCTTGAGGAACTTCTTAAA
This sequence comes from Aegilops umbellulata, assembly GCA_032464435.1. Taxonomy (NCBI): domain Eukaryota; kingdom Viridiplantae; phylum Streptophyta; class Magnoliopsida; order Poales; family Poaceae; genus Aegilops; species Aegilops umbellulata. The sequence continues at coordinate 203,454,318 of CP136060.1, forward strand.
TTCCTCGCACTCAACGTCGGCATGGAATATGTGGTAGACCAAGCATAAGTCATGCACGCAAACCTGGATCACGGCGGGCTTCTTCTTCTCTGCCTCATTTAGTTTCTTCTTGCTTCCCAGGACTATGGTGTACTCAACATCTAGCCTAGCGACCCACTCATCATTTGAGTTTTCAAACATGAGTTTGAAGCGAGCAAGGCATTCTTTCAGCGTTGCGGAAGAACGGGTGTAGGTGACGTCGAACTCATTGCCGATGATGGTTCTAACCTTGTACTCACCGCCGATCATGGATATTTGGGACGCCATGGATTTGGGAGGAGGGTTAGTATTAGTGGAACTGTCGTAATGTGAAAGGACGGGACGACTAGGAGCGATTATCGACTGCAAAAATGTCGAGTTGGGGGGGACGCGTGCAAATGGCAGGGTAGTGGCTTGCCTAGTGGATAAATGGATTCATGCACAGTACCATGGGGGCCCAATTAGATGTCCTGTCTACTCGACGCCCAATTAAATGGCTTTCGATGTCATGTCAAGCGTCGGGAAAATTACAGGTGATACGAAGCTTTCCATTCTCCCATGATACGGACTTCTGAGAGCCCTTGGATCTAAGATCAAATGGTTGCATGGCGTGATTCTAGACCTATGGGTGAACATCCTATCCTGGAGGGTTATTCTGCAAATTTTCAGCAACTTAGCATGCGATCATTCGATCTCATATCCAAGGGCTGCCAGCAGCCCGTATCATGGTCGCGCCTACCAAGACCGCTGTCTCGCTCGCGCGGTCACGCCCTTGGAGATTTAACATAGTGCGTTAGGCTATCTGATGTTGGCATGTAATACAAAGTGATCACTTAGTCACTCATACAACAACGTTAGCTATAAGGTTGGCTATAAGAGTATTTTTTGTTTACTTCTCTCTATCTCTTTCTTCGTAGTATTTATTGCATTTGCCAAGGACTGACCTCTTCCAATGAAATGGTGCTTAGGTGAGGTGCTATGGGCATTAAATGGCTTACCAACTCAAGTCCCCAAGCATAGGTGCTTAGTTTTTATTGCTAAGTTTGCTTCATCTAGGTACACGTGCTTAGCACCGTTTCTTCCTGGGGTCACCAAACTAGTCTCTCTCTTCTTAATTAACTTGCCACATCAGACTTTATGCCTATGTGGCAGGCTTATCACCTGTAGGATCAAGTACAATAGTGGTCTATAAGCCCGCTTTACATGGCATTTTTGCATATGTGGGGGAAAGAGGCAAGGAAAAAGTGGAGGAGTGGTATTTCAAGCAAGAGGCAGCCTCTACATGGTGGAGCATCGAGAGAGGCACCTGTATGGAGGTGGTCTGGAATCGGGAGACTCAAGCTGGTCGTAGCGCCACAGTTAAAATGATAATGGCAAGTCAAATCACCGGGCTCCACCTGTCCAGCAGTAACTCACTGTCAAATCACACAGCCCTACGTTTGAAGCAGCCTACTCCCTCATCTTCTCGCGTCTCTGTCTAACCGACTAGGCAGAACTGCCCCGCCTACCGCACGGGAAAAGCCCCACCCTCCACTTTTAAATAGTATAGTATACTAATTTTGTATCCATGGATTGCGCCATGGAGCAAAGCCTCAAGAAAACGGCGGTACACATGTACGGAGTATACAGCACGCCCGTCACGTTCGCGTCACCACAGACGGTCGGTCGGTCTGGCACGTCCCTCTCCGAATGGAACACACATCATATTGCGTTTGCACACACATGTGGGACTGCAATTGAGAACCGACCATAGGCACACTCCCTGACCCGGCTAGTCGGCTTAGTTAATAGAAGCACATACTTCACCTTGGTACCTGGAGGATCCCTGCAAGACACGGAAGATCAGTTAGTCCATGCATGTGACCAGACTCCAGCAGACACGCCTGGATTGGCTATCGTCTACATAATCTGCAGGCTGTGTTGTACAGGGCTATAGTTCTGGTGAGAAATCTAAAAAAAGGTTTCTTGTCATCTCGCAAAATTAGGTGTCATGTGCTTCGGATAACTGCGAGGGTTAAACAGCGACAACTGAGTTGGGCTAGTCATTGGGGACACATGCAAGAAGACTATTATCGACGGACCCCTTTTCTACGAGTTTATCTTTAATTTAAGCTTTGATCCTCGTCTAGTTTGTCCGTCGGGATTCATCCTTTGGGCAATGAGGTTATGATTTCTTGTCATGTGGCGCGTCCCGATCAGTGTGCCTTGCCGTTCTCTCCCAAGCATCACTAGCGAGGGAGGGCCGCCCACCCCTTCTTCCTCGCTGCCGTAGTGTGGGCAGATCCGGCCTTCCGCCGCCCACCTAGCGACATCCCGGCGACCCTCAGGTATAACTTCCTTCGAAACCGGCCTTGCTCTACTTCCCGAGCTCCTGACGTCGCTGCATTTGTATCTTTTACTATTTCTCAGGCCCCTCGTGTAGATAGGATCGATCGGCTGTTCGAAAACCACCTAATTTTTTACTATTAAGAGGTAAAACTAGTTCATGCAATCGAATCTAGTAGTACTTGGTTCAAATAAGGAAGAAAGGGGGTGAGGGGTGGGCGAAGATTTGTTACCTGAATCTAGGACTTGGTCGAAAGAGGAAATAATGGGGGCAAAAAGTAGCAGAGACTGGCTATCCAACTGGTCTCTAGGTCTAATAGGGAAATAAGGGAACGCAGTACAAACTCAATATAAACCGAATCTATTGGTTGAAAAAGGAAAGAAAGTGGGGACTGGGGGACAAGTCAACATAGTAAGTCCAGCACTAGATTTGCTAGCCTCACACAGTATAAGGTGGCTATATACCGAACAAAAATGGGACCAACCCAGATATCCTCTTCTGATGTTTGTTGCCCCGAGCTGCTCTTATGTAATGCCACTGGTAAAATGTAGCAGTCGCACTGTTAAAAGTAAGGACACGTTAAACCAATGTTGTTTTCAATGTAATGCCTCCAGTAATATGAATCAATGGCACTTTTTTCATGTCCTGCTAAATTTCCCATTAAGATAAATTGCTTCTTTTCGTTAGAGATGCAACTGTCCTGGTCCGCCTACTCTCCAGGAGCTTCACGACCAACCTTGATATTGCCCAATATTATTGCAACTAATGAAGAAGCTCTGTGGGTTTCGTTTTCTGATGGAAATGGAACCGGGGCTGGAGCCCTTTTCTTAAAAGAAGAAGAAGAAGAATTTGCTAGCTCATGGGACATTGCTTCATTTTAGGTGAACTGCACCAAAAGGTCCCATGAATTGAATCATCCATGTTGGTGACTGGTGTCATCCCTTCTACGATGGCGTTGACTGTAGTTATGGTTCCCATCACGAGGTATGTTCCTTTTTGGTCTGACCGTTTGCCAAAGATCCTGCATGTTGATCCTGCTCTTGTGCTACTGTTTTGGCACTGCCATGATAAAGCAGTAATGTTATTATTTTGCACCTTAATCTAGTGGCACTATTAATTTGAGGCAATATTTTGGCACCGCCAGTGCCACTGTTTATTTTTATATATCGAAAGAGGGGGTTCCCTCCGATTTCATTAAAGAAACCCAACTATAGAGAACCATTATCCGACAACATCTCAGTGTAAACGGGCAGTTATGCAACTACTACTAGAACGGACTGAGTACTAGCAGGAGATAAGTTCGCCACATAAGCTAGGCAGGTAGGAGGACGAAGCACCAGCTCGACCAAGTTTGGATGACAACCCAAATGCTACCACAGAAACATCACGGGGAAGATAGGGACTGAAAGAGCCAGCTTCAGCATCCCAGTCTAAGCACCCCCGGCCTTCATCCTTACGACGCACAGTACACCTCGTTTGCCACCTGCTCGACCCTAGTGTCACTGATAAAATAAAGTAATAATACAGTTAAAATAGAGCGAGTGTCCTCTCTAACATTTCATTTCCAAAGTAGATAAAGAAAGTGCTTCTCTTTGTTAATGTATGTTTCATCAACTAGTCCCATTGTTAATGTTTAAGCGTTTCTGCAAACTGGGGTGCTTAATTTTAGTTGATCTGCACAAAAATAGAGATTTGAATGTCTCAAGGCCCCTCCTTGTACTACCGCTGTACAGTGATGTTCATCACTAGCAGAAGGTGTATCGGGGAGACTTGGGTCGATTTCTAGTATGATGTAATATTTTCTTCTGTTTATTAGTGTATGTTTCATCAACTAGTGCCACTATAATGTAATCATGCCTTTTCGTTATCTGTGCAATAGAGGTTATTCAGCTGCATTTTGGTGGAACCGCTCAAATGTACGGATGGAACCGACATATATGAAGAGTGTTAGGTGGCAAGTAAAAATTACCGACACCAACCCTGCTCCATCTAAGCATTGGCATCCACCACCATCAGTGGGATGTGTGTCACTCACTGTGGACGGATCTTTCTCGGCAGCAAATCCTCTAACCAAATACTAGTAGCTTAGACTTTTAAAAAATACTAGTAGCTTATATTGGGAGTTTTCTTGGGGTGTACTCTTTTTTGAAAGAAGCACCAATCTATTTTTCTTTATTTGTACACAGTGTCAGAACTTTGACCCAAGGGTCCAGAGCTATTTTAGGGTGATTGGCATAGTACTCGGAGACTGATTGTAAGCATGATTTTTATTAGTTGTCACACTCATTGTAAGCATGAGAAGACTGAAGATTAGGTTAGTGTGAAGCTTACCTTAAACCCTACCGACGCCGTTGAAACGAGGCGAGCGTCGAGGGAACCGTGTAGAATGGCGGGGAAAATACGTCGCGCCATCCGGTCTCCTCTTGTGGTGGGAGAATGAATACTCCTGTGGCTCCGGCTAGCTCTCCACCCTCACAAACGGCACACCGTACTCGATCGGTTCGTTATCCTCTGGGTGCTCGACCTTCGACCTGTATGCCCACCACCTCCGTCTGACTTTCGCCTTGGGCGAATCTGTCTGCTCCATCGCCCAGAGGAGATACTCGATGAACTCGAAGGACTGCTCCATCGCTATCGTCTCGCTCTTTCGCATACATTGCCACATGGCCCTCACCGTCCTTGAAATCTCCCACTCATTGTAAAACCAAGTAAGGATCTCCTTCAACCTATCTAACTTTGCCTGGTCGCCGTTAGCGATCTGCCAGATTCGCTGCTGCATCCCTTCCATAGATGTCCTTCTGAGTGGTCCGGTGCTACCTTTGGAAGATGGGAGGAGAGACGGTGGTCTTGCAATAGAGAAGAGGGAGAGGCGAGACGGTGGTTTTGGAATGGAGATTGAGGGAGCCCTGGATTAGGGGGTGTCCGGATAGCCGGACTATACCTTCAGCCGGACTCCAGGACTATGACGATACAAGATTAAAGACTTCATCCCGTGTTCGGAAGGGACTTTCCTTGGCATGGAAGGCAAGCTTGGCGATACGGATATGTAGATATCCTACCATTGTAACCGACTCTGTGTAACCCAAACCCTCTCCGGTGTCTATATAAACTGGAGGGTTTTAGTCCGTAGGACAACATATAACAATCATACCATAGGCTAGCTTTTAGGGTTTAGCCTCCTTGATCTCGTGGTAGATCTACTCTTGTACTACCCATATGATCAATATTAATCAAGCAGGACATAGGGTTTTACCTCCATCAAGAGGGCCCGAACCTGGGTAAAACTTCGTGTCCCTTGTCTCCTGTTACCATCCGCCTAGACGCACAGTTCGGGACCCCCTACCCGAGATCCGCCGGTTTTGACACCGACATTGGTGCTTTCATTGAGAGTTCCTCTGTGGCGTCGCTTTTAGGCCCGATGGCTCCTTCGATCATCAATAGCGATGCAGTCCAGGGTGAGACTTTTCTCCCTGGACAAATCTTCGTCTTCGGCGGCTTCGCACTGCGGGCCAATTCGCTTGGCCACCTAGAGCAGATCGAAAGCTACGCCCCTGGCCATCAGGTCAGATTTGGAAGTTTAAACTACACGGCTGACGTCCGCGGGGACTTGATCTTCAACGGATTCGAGCCACGACCGAGCGCGCCGCACTATCACGATGGGCATGATCTAGCTCTGCCGCCGAACAGTACCCTGGAGGCCACACACGCATTGGTTCCGACCCTCGATTCGGAACCAACTGCGCCTATCAAGGATGAGTGGTTGGACGCCCACTTGGGGGCTGCAATCCCAACGGCGATCGAGCCGAACACCAGCCCCGCACTCTGCAAGGCCCATGACTCCATGGGGCCGGACTCCTCTCTGGACTCCAAGCCCTCCGTGCCCCTGCCGATCGAATCCGATTGGGCGCCGATCATGGGGTTTACCGCCGCAGACATCTTTCAGCACTCGCCCTTTGGCGATATTCTAAAGTCATCAAAATATCTCTGTTTATCAGGAGAGCCCTGGCCGAACTGCGGTCAGCAAGGTTGGGATACGGATGACGAAGAAATTCAAAGCCCACCCACCACCCACTTTGTAGCCACTGTCAACGATTTGACCGACATGCTCGACTTCGACTCCGAAGACATCGACGGTACGGACGCCGATGCAGGAGACGATCAAGAACCAGCACCTATAGGGCACTGGAAAGCCACCTCGTTGTATGACATATACATGGTGGATACCCCAAAAGAAGGAGATGGCGATGGAACGGCGGGGGATGACCCCTCCAAGAAACAGCCTAAGCGCCGGCGTCAGCGGCGCCGCTCTAAATCCCGCCAAAGCAAAAAAGGTGATTCCGGCACAGGAGATAATAATACTCCGGATAGCGCCGAAGAACACCCCCTCCAGCAAGATTCAGCGCAGGAGGATGGAGAAGCCAGCCCTCACGAGAGAGCGGCAGACAGAAAGGTCGAGGATGATAATTATATGCCTCCCTCCGAAGACGAGGCAAGCCTCGACGGCGACGAATTCGTGGCGCCAGAGGATCCCGTTGAACAAGAGTGTTTCAAACGCAGGCTTATGGCCACAGCAAGCAGCCTCAAGAAAAAACAGCAACAACTTAGAGCTGATCAAGATTTGCTAGCCGACAGATGGACTGAAGTCCTTGCGGCCGAAGAGTATGACCTCGAACGCCCCTCCAAGAGCTACCCAAAGCGCAGGCTGCTACCCCGATTAAAGGAGGAAGAAACTAAGCCTACATCACCAGCACATGATATGGACGATCGGCCACCTCGCGGCCGCGACAAAGAGGCCTCTCGGCCCTCCGCTCAAGCCACACCCCGGCGCCGCTCAAAACATTCTAAGGCACGGGAAAATGCGCCAGACCTGCGAGACATATTGGAGGACAAGGCGAAGCAAACAAGATCGATCTATGGATCGTGCGGGCACCCCACGGCATGTGACGGTGATCGTCACTCCGGATATAATAAATCCGGCCAGGCCGAACACAATAGACAAAGCTCGTTTGAGCTGCGTGACATAGCCCAATACAGAGGCGCCGTGCACCCCCTATGCTTCACAGATGAAGTAATGGATCATCAAATCCCTGAGGGTTTCAAACCCGTGAACATCAAATCATACGATGGCACAACAGATCCCGCGGTATGGATCGAGGATTATCTCCTTCATATCCACATGGCCCGCGGCGACGATCTACACGCCATCAAATACCTCCCACTCAAACTCAAGGGACCAGCTCGGCATTGGCTTAACAGCTTGCCGACAGAATCAATCGATTGTTGGGAGGACCTGGAAGCCACATTCCTCGACAATTTCCAGGGCACCTATGTGCGACCACCAGACGCCGATGACCTAAGCCACATAATTCAACAGCCAGAGGAATCGGCCAGGCAATTCTGGACACGGTTCCTAACAAAGAAAAACCAAATAGTCGACTGTCCGGATGCTGAGGCCCTAGCAGCCTTCAAGCATAATATCCGTGACGAGTGGCTTGCCTGGCACCTTGGACAGGAAAAGACGAAATCCATGGCAGCACTCACGATGCTCATGACCCGCTTTTGCGCGGGAGAAGACAGCTGGCTAGCTCGTAGCAATAACTTGACCAAGAACCTTGGTAATTCGGACACCAAGGACAACAGTGGCAGGTCGCGTCGGAACAAGCAAAAGCGCCATGTTAACAGCGACAGCAACGATGATACGACAGTCAATGCCGGATTCAGAGGCTATAAATCCGGTCAGTGGAAAAAACCATTCAAAAGAAATACTCAGGGCCCGTCCAGTTTGGACCGCATACTCGACCGCTTGTGCCAGATACCTGGCACCCTTGAAAAGCCAGCCAATCACACGAACAGGGATTGTTGGGTGTTCAAGCAGGCAGGCAATTTTAATGCCGAAAATAGAGACAAGGGGCAGCGTAGCAATGACGAGGAGGAGCCCCGGCCGCCCAACAACAGTGGATAGAAGGGTTTTCCCTCACAAGTGCGGACGGTGAACATGATATACGCAACCCACATCCCCAAGAGGGAGCGGAAGCGTGCGTTAAGGGACGTATATGCGATGGAGCCTGTCGCCCCAAAGTTCAACCCATGGTCCTCCTGCCCGATCACCTTCGATCGAAGGGACCACCCCACGAGCATCCGTCATGGCGGATTCACCGCATTGGTTCTAGACCCAATTATTGACGGATTTCATCTCACAAGAGTCCTTATGGACGGCAGCAACAGCCTGAACCTGCTTTACCAGGATACAGTGCGGAAAATGGGCATAGATCCCTCGAGGATGAAGCCCACCAAAACGACCTTTAAAGGCGTCATACCAGGTGTAGAAGCCAACTGTACAAGCTCAGTCACACTTGAAATGGGATTCGGATCTCCGGATAATTTCCAAAGCGCGGAGTTAATCTTTGACATAGTCCCGTTCCGCAGTGGCTATCACGCACTGCTCGGGCGAACCGCATTTGCAAAGTTCAATGCGGTGCCGCACTACGCATACCTTAAGCTCTAGATGCCAGGCCCTCGAGGAGTAATCACGGTCAATGGAAACACCGAACGCTCCATCCGAACAGAGGAGCACACGGCGGCCCTCGCAGCGGAAGTACAAAGCAGCCTCTCAAGGCAGCTCTCCAGTCCGGCCGTTAAACGTCCGGACACTGTCAAGCGCGCCCGGAGTAACCTACAACAAGACCGTCTGGCACGTTCCGAGCAGGCGTAGCAACGCGTCCCCAACCCCAGCCCTCGCGAAATAGCGAAACCAGTGCTTCGCGTACATAACTACGCTCTCGAAATACCATGGGCACAGGGGGAGGGGCACCATCACGGCACGCCCAAAACACGGCTGAAACCGCACTAGGGGCTGCCGATTTCTTTATTTTCTCTTACTTTCAGGACTCCATACTTCGGAAGACCTGTTCGGCAATCCAACTGCCGCAGAAACGATGCAAGAACCAGGGAAGCAGAAAAGCTACGCGCATTATAGAACTCCTAGGTGGTCTCTATCACGAGCAGTATACCTGTTTTGCATAATATTCTGCAGCCTACCCCTGGAAAGAACATGTTAAATAGTCCCGCTTTTGCTTATCGCACTATTTGTATCGTTCTGCTTCGATCGCAACCTTTTTATAAACAATGCATAGCTTTTGTCTACTTTTGCATTACTGTTTTTTACAAATATATGTTCATTAACGACATGTTGCACCCGTATACTTTGGTACGGTCAATACGCCAGGGGCTTCAGTACCCCCCCCCCCAATATGGTGTGAGAAGTCCGAACACTTTAACAAGTACGACACCCCGAACTTATAGCATTACATGCATCGGCTCCGAATCATGTCTTGGGCCAATATTTGGGTTTGCCCGGCTCCTATGTTTTGGTGCCTTATGTTCCGTTGTATCGGCTAAGGTAGCACTAGGAGAACTACTGCGATTGTGCCCCAGTTGAGCTGGGCGGAGCACCTCAGTAGAGAAAGCTAAAACGGACTGTCATGATGAAGCGAGAGACTGGTCGCTGTTCGAGGGGTTTTTCGAGTCCCTAAAGACTTATGCCGCTTAGAGCGCGGAGTCGGCTTTGTCCGGCCAAAGGCGTGGATAGCGCCCCGAACTCGGTCTTCCGAATACTAGGGGCTTCGCCGAAATTTAAAATTATAGAATTCTATGGCTAAGTGAGAGTGTTCAAGCATTATAGTCCGATTGCCATGTTCGTTGTGCTGAGCGCCTCCCTCGAAGGACCCAAACATGGTAAAAAGAGCGCTCAGGTTTATCCCGAACACCCCAGCACTAGTGGCACGGGGGAAGAAGCCGACGACTGGCCATCTGTCAATTTTGATAAACAGCCGCATAGAAAGTAATATTTTAAATTCAAAAAGCATTGCTTAGCGCATATGAACAAGTTTTCAACGCACAGGACAATACAAGCGAGTTTACTCAAAAATTACATCCCTGGAAAATTCATCCGCCATAAGACGGGCACCCTTCAGAACGTCCTTATAATAGTTTTCGGGCTTGTGATGCTCTTTCCCTGGCGGTGGCCCGTCCTTCACAAGTTTCTCACCATCCAGCTTGCCCCAGTGCACCTTAGTGCGGGCAAGGGCCCTACGGGCACCTTCGATGTAGACGGAGCGCTTGATGACCTCGAGCCTTGGACAGACCTCCACCAGCCGCCACACCAGCCCGAAGTAGCTCCTAGGCAGAGCCTCTCCAGGCCACAGCCGAACTATGAGGCCCTTCATGGCCTGTTCGGCTACCTTGTGGAGCTCGACCAGCAGCTTCAGCTGGTCGCTCAGGGGCACAGGGTGTCCGGCCTCAGCATACTGAGACCAGAACACCTTCTCTGTCGAGTTGCCCTCTTCGGCTCGGTAGAATGCGGCGCCATCGGACACGCTACGGGGAAGATCTGCGAATGCTCCTGGAGAGCTTCGGATCCGGGTAAGTAACAAGAAGCTCACTTTTACATGTTTGCTTTGCATAAAGAATGCCTTACCCACCGCTATCTTTTTCACCGCATCCAACTCCTGGAGGGCCTTCTGGAATTCAGCCTTGGCAGACTTGGCATTTTCAATAGCTGCCGCGAGCTCGGACGCTCGCGTCTTTGAGTCAAGCTCCAAACTCTCCTGTTTTTTCATGAGAGCCTGGAGCTCTTGCCGCACCTCGCCAACCTGGGCTTCATACCTCTCCCGCTCGGAGCGCTCCGTGGCCGCTCTCTTCTTGGCCTCGGCCAACGCTTCCTTGAGGGTCGCCACCACAGTTGTGGCACCTACAATAGCCATTATAATCCTGTCATATTTTTTGCAATTGCGCTTTTATATTTTTGTTTTTTCTATAAGGTATCTCTTACCTTCTTTCTCCTCGAGCTGCCACTTGGCAAGGCCGAGCTCTTGCTCGGACCGCTCGAGGCCCTGCTTCAGTGTGCCCACCTCCGCAGTCAGTGCGGCGGTCGCCAGCAGTGAAGCCTGCATACGCATATTTACTCTTTTTCTGTTAGACTCCTGCGAATTTTATTAGATCCTCTATTCGGCTTTTCTTTCCGAACGCCAAACAGAGCATCAGGGGCTACTGTCTATGCGCTAATATTTTTACATATTATGTACTTACCTCAAAGCCTGTTAGAAGGCTGGCACAAGCTTCAGTCAGTCCGCTCTTGGCGGACTGAACCTTCTGGATCACCGCACTCATAATAGTGCGGTGCTCCTCGTCGATGGAGGCGCCATTAAGCACCTCCAGCAGATTGTCTGGCGCCTCCGGTTGGACGGGGGCCGCCGGCACAGTAAGCTTGCTCCTCTTGGAAGGAGTTCGCCTACCGCGGTCCGGAACAGTTGACGATTCCGGCGCGGTGTCCGACTCAAAGCCGGACTTGGAGCCCAGGGGGGTTTTATCCCCTTCATTCCTGGATTCCGGGAGGTCGCCTTGTGGCGCCTCCAGGACCACCTCCTCCTGGCTTGGAACCTGTTGGGACAACACTTCGGCATCGTCCGTAGGGCGGGGGGAGGTAGCCGTCGGAAGTGAATTCACATCCGACGAATCCAGGGAGCCGCTCGACGACTCGTCGAGCTCGGCCTTGGGCGGACTGCGTAATCATATCCGACATAAGGAAAGGTTGTGCCATAAATGAGTACTATAAATTATTTCGGCATCCGAATAACTTATGATCTCGTCGGGCGCTTGGCCCTGTGTGGCCACTCCTCTTCGCCGTTGGCGGCATCGGCGGAGTAGTCCGGAGGAGGGGTCCTTCCCTCCCTGGACCCGTCAGCCTCCCCTGTTGGGGCGGCCTTTCTCTTCTTTCCTCCCCCTGCTGGAGGGGTAGAGGTTTCTTCTTCCTCCTCCTCGTTTTCACGGGAGGAGCGCGTCTCGTATTCGTCGAATGATGAATCTGACACCTCAAGGCGTCGGGCACTCTTTCGAGTCCCTGTGGCCTTCTTCTTGGCCTTCTTCTCCGGCACCACATAAGGTGCCGGAGCCAGCAGCTTCGCTAAGTGAGCATCGGCTGGGTCTCCGGGCAAAGGGGCCGGACAGTCGATCTGTCCGGACTTCGCCTGCCAATCCTGTCAAAGGAAAGGAAGATTAGATCCCGCATAGAGTCAAACTATGGAAAACTAACATCCTGTAAAAGGTAAAAATAGCTTACCGCACTAGCATGCCGCTGCTTGCTGAATCCGCGGTCCTCGGAAGCGGATGCGGGAGCCTCGGCGCCTTTGAATAGCACCTTCCAGGAGTCTTCGTACGTCGTGTCGAAGAGCCTGTTCAGGGTTTGGTGCTGTGCCGGGTCGAACTCCCACAGATTGAAAGCCTGTTGTTGACATGGGAGGATCCGATGGATGAGCATAACTTGGACTACGTTGACAAGCTTGAGCTGCTTGTTCACCAGGGTTTGGATGCATTTTTGCAGTCTGGTTACCTCTCCTTTGTTGCCCCACGACAGGCCCGTCTCTTTGCAAAACGTGAGCCGCATAGGGGGTCCGGACCGGAAATCGGGGGCTGCGACCCATTCGATGTCGCGCGGCTCGGTGATGTAAAACCACCCCGATTGCCACCCCTTCAGTGTCTCCACAAAGGAGCCCTCGAGCCATAGGACGTTGGCTATCTTTCCCGCCATGGCACCTCCGCACTCCGCCTGGTTGTCGCGCACCACCTTAGGCTTGACGTTGAAGGTCTTGAGCCATAGGCCGAAACGGGGGCGGATGCATAGGAAAGCCTCACACACGACGATAAACGCCGAGATGTTGAGGTCGAAGTTCGGGGCCAGATCGTGGAAATCTAGGCCATAGTAGAACATGAGCCCCCGGACGAACGGGTGGAGAGGAAAGCCCAGTCCCCGGAGGAAATGGGGAAGGAATACTACCCTCTCATGGGGCCTTGGGGTGGGGAGGAGCTGCCCCTCTTCGGGAAGCCGGTGCGCGATGTCGTTAGACAAGTATCCGGCCTTCCTCAGCTTTTTGATGTGTCCCTCTGTGATGGAGGAGGCCATCCACTTGCCTGCTGCTCTGGACATGACTGGAGAAGGTCGAGGTGGGAAGTGCGGGCTTGGGTGCTGGAGCTCGAGTGTGCGGAAGATGGATAGGCAAAGGAGGAAGAAGGCGTAGGTAAAAAGGTGGATCCTTATCCCCTTATATGGGCGGATGCGGCCAAGCGTCCCCATCAGCCTGATAAAACTCGCTTATCTCCCAAGCGCCGCGATAAATGGCGCGGTTGGGTTACCCACGTCCGTATTGATGAGAATCCCGTAAATAAGGGGACACGATCTCTTCTTTGGCAAGACGTGCCAAGGAAACCTCCTCGCAAAATGCGCTGAGGTGGGGGAGTAAAAACGATTTGAATAAAGACTTGGCCGTGGTGTGGTGTCGCGCTACGGAATACGTCAGCAGATTAGATTTGTGTAAATATTATTCTCTCTATAGCAATATGTGGAAACTTATTTTGCAGAGCCAGACACTATCCTTGGTGTTCAAAATCTTCTATGAAGTATTTGGAGGAGGAACCCGCCTTGCAATGCCGAAGACAATCTGCGCGCCGGACTCGTCATCATTGAAGCCTGGTTCAGGGGCTACTGAGGGAGTCCTGGATTAGGGGGTGTCCAGATAGCCGGACCATACCTTTAGCCGGACTCCAGGACTATGAAGATACAAGATTAAAGACTTCGTCCCGTGTCCGGAAGGGACTTTCCTTGGCGTGGAAGGCAAGCTTCGCGATACGGATATATAGATCTCCTACCATTGTAACCGACTCTGTGTAACCCTAACCCTCTTCGGTGTCTATATAAACCGGAGGGTTTTAGTCTGTAGGACAACATATAACAATCATACCATAGGCTAGCTTCTAGGGTTTAGCCTCCTTGATCTCGTGGTAGATCTACTCTTGTACTACCCATATGATCAATATTAATCAAGCAGGATGTAGGGTTTTACCTCCATCAAGAGGGCCCGAACCTGGGTAAAACTTCGTGTCCCTTGTCTCCTGTTACCATCCGCCTAGACGCACAGTTCGGGACCCCCTACCCGAGATCCGCCGGTTTTGACACCGACAGAGATGATGGAGAGGAGAGGTTCCCCTGCCTTTCGATCGCTGACAAGTGGGCCCTGCGCTTGGTGGGACCCATGTGTCAGTGTCTCAATGGCAGGATGGGCTACATCAGGGGATCCTTGTTCGAGGAGAGAGGAGGTGGTTTTGCAATGGAGAAGAGGGAGAGGCGAGACAGTGGTTTTGGAATGGAGATGATGGAGAGGAGACGAGGTGGTTTTGCAATGGAGAACAGAGAGAGGAGTGTGCGGCAGCGATTTAGGATTGGACGAGAGGGCCGGCGCGCTGTGACTGGATCATAATCAAAATCAATTTACCCTTCAATTAAGAAAGCGACCCCACATTAACTAGTCTCCCTTTTTATTCTGGGTCATAAATGACCATGATTTTCGCAAATAAAAAATATGTTATACGTTGCAAAAATAATATAATTTGGAAGTAAATTCAGATACGAACCAAACGATACAATTTTTGGTGACATGCATTCACATTTTGCTTGTCAAATAAAGTACGTGGTCAAACTTTGACCCAAAATACGCAAAACAAAAAAATACTTCCAAGACCAGCGCCGCTCTTCCGCTCTTCTCCTCTTAAACCACCGCCGCTCCTCTCCTATTCCAATCTAAATCCCGCACCGCTCCTCTCCTCTTCCATTTCAAAACCACCGCCCCTCCTCTCCTGTTCCAATCCAAAACCAGCGTTGCTCCTCTCCCATTCTAAACCAAAACCAGCGCTGCTCCTCTCCTCTTCCATTCAAAAACCACCGCCGGCGAGTGAAGGTGCTATGGAGAAGCAGATCGATGGAGGAGTACAACCAATACATGAGGATCGCATACGGCGACCCTGTGAAGCTTGCTAGGATGTTGGAGATACAGTCTTGGTTTGACAACAAGGACCAACTAGCGGCGACAGCGACATCCATGGCCAAATATCTGCAACAGAGCGAAAAGGCGGCGATACTCCTAGAGGGAGTCACACGGGAGTACATAGAGTTGCTCCTCTGGGCCATGGAGCAAACAGATTCACCGAATCCGATCGTGAGGGGGCGGTGGAGGGAGTATCAATCCCAGATGGACCATCCACCAGAGATTGAAGGATCGAGCATCTACAGGGTGCCGTTTGTGAGGGTGACGTGCCAGAGCGAGACGGTGGAGTCTTCGTCAACCGAACCCAACTGCAAGAGGAGAAAAATAGTTGGCCCGATGATGCTTCCCCGCCATCCTCTCCATCGCCGTTCACATCTTCTCACGGGGCGGCTGTCTGCCATCGAGGAATAGGAGGGATTTGCCCCCCCCTAGACCAATAGTCGGGTAGGTTGTGAATTGTCAAGAGGAGCTTAGGGTTGTTAGTATTTGCAGGTTGTGAATTGTCAGGAGGAGCTTAGGGTTGTTAGTATTTGCAGGTTGTGAATTGTGTTTTGTGTTTTGTATTTTGAGAGTACTTTTAGATATGAATGTCTTTTGAATTTCAGATTTGCAGTATTGAGCATATGAAGTATTTTTTGAATTCTAGAGATTTATTTTTAGCACTTAAAAATGTAGTTTCATAGGAGTATAAAAGTGCAGACAATGTGATTCATAGAGAAGAAACTGCAAGTTTTAGTTTCAGATAAGAAACTCCAAGTTCAGTTTCAGATACGAAACTGCAACTTTCAGAGGCAGAGCATTTATATGAACACGGCCTTTTCAAACAGTGTTAACATCATCCTGATCAATATTCATGCATATCACATCTTCATATGGTGCACAGTCAAAAAGATATGCTATTTTCAAAATGCACATACAATGTCGAGTGTGTGAAAAACAGAGAAAACGAGGGACGAAGTTTTGACAAGTGTAGGACGTGGTGTGCGTAGATGACAATTGGGACCCACATGTCAACAAAAGTAGAGGCAAAAAATTTGGAGATATTTTCTCTACACAGGTGGAATCGAACCCGGGCGGAACAGCTGCCCCATCTAGACTTCATTTTTTAACATGCGCAACCCACGACCTCGGATGGGAGGTCCATAAGGCTATTTGTATTTTCTTGAGGGCTGTCATGTATCGACCGGCCTATGGACCTCCCATCCGAGGTTTTATTTTTCCTGAAACATCGGCAGCCCAATTTATGTATTTTTTTGAAGAAAACGCAGAGGTCTGTTCTATTTTTATATATAAGAATAGGAACGCCTGGTCCAACTTATGTCTCCCTTCTAACTATATTATATATATTTAAATTATTTTATATGTTATTATATATTATTGTTATTGTCATCATATATTTAACAGATAATTACTTATGTAAGAAAACAATATCCCACATCTTGTTAACTTATAAAAATAATTTCTTAACAATAAAATCCTGGAATTTTTTTGGCAACGAAAATCCTGGTGATTGTGTACAAAAGCTTGGTAAAATTTAAGTACCAATGTGATAATAAATCAGTTATTATATATATATATATATATATATATATATATATATATATATATATATATATATATATATAACAAAATGCTCAGCCCCTGTTTATTTTTTGATAACATTGTTGCGCCCACCCCAACATTATAATTAGAATCAGCCCAGCAAAATCGTGTATTTCGAGAAAGTGCAAATGGCCTGTAATTTTTTTAAGAAAAACATAAATGGGCCGCAGGGACGCTACATTATTTGTTCACCCAGCCCAGCTAATGGACTGTAATAAAAAAAGATCAAATGGACTGTAAATTCTACCCCGCAAAAAAAAGACTCTAAATTCTGAAAAAAATGGGTTGAATACGTGCCACATTTTTGGAGGCTGAAATGTGGGCCAATAGGCCGAAGCCCATGCAAGTCGTTGTCAACTTAGTCAACAAATGATTCTGACATTGTTAGCCGTTGGATTTACATCCAACGATCGGCATCCATCTTCAATCTCTCGTCTTCTCCTCCAGCGCCGCCGTGACCACCTGCTCCCATCTCCTGCTGCTAGCAGCTCTTCTTAGCACGCTTCGCTGTGAAGCGCTACTCCACCGTTGGCCAGGCCATCCATCCACCCCTCCAAACCTCCTGTTCTTCTCCACCGACTGCCGAACCACACCGCACCAGAACCAGTTAACCCTTGTACACCTCTCCGTCTACGACTCTACTCCTGCGTCTTCCCATCTCCGACTCGTTGCTGCCGGGGCCTCGCCGCCGTCCACCACCTTGGATGCGCTCGGCGCGGAGTGGTCAACGTGGTCAACGAATGACACCATCGGAAGTAGAGTATGCGTGGAGAGGCTGACAGCTGGGTCCACAGCCGCACACAAGGAAATGCCTCCATATTACGCGCAAAATAATGATTCCTCCACCTCACAGCTGGGACATACCGGAAGGGCCTATGTATTTCGCGAAAAAAACGTTCCCACCGCTGACAGGTCGGACCCACAAGCTATATCTTCGCACGCAAGGAAGTGCCTCCTTATTACGCACAAAAAAATGAATACCCCCCCTGCTAGTTGGCACCCACCTTGGTGGCAAGCTGACTTGTGGGCCTAGTAAGTTGACGGGGACGGAGTGCTTTGTCAACTTAGTCAATATGAATGATTCTAGCTCCAGTGACCGTACGATGTCCATCCAACGGCCGTAGTGCTTCTTCAATCTCTGGTCCTGTTGCTCCAGCCGCCCAAAGCAGCGCCGGTCGTGCCGCATGCTCCTGCCTCCCGTGGCCGGCTGTGCTACCGCAGAGGCCTCACCGCCCCCTACCATTCCCACCTCTGGACAGGCCATCCCTCTACTCACCCACACCCCCTGTTATTCTGCGGCGACGGCAACCTCAAACCACAGTGAACCAGTGAACCCTCGTACTCCTCTACGCGTGGGCATCCACTGTCGCGTCTTCCCCGGTATCGCGACGTCCCCTTCCTAGGCCTCACCATCGTCCACCGCCCTGGTGCTCTCGGCGCGGCGTGGTCAACATGGTCAAGGAACGGCTTCCATCGGACGTGGACTGTACGTTGAGAGGCTGACAGCTGGGTCCACGGCCGCAGCAAGGAAGTGCCTCCTTATTACGCGCAAAATAATTATTCCTCCACCTGACAGCGGGGACCCACCGGACGGGCCATCGTATTTCGCGAAAAAAACTTTTGCCCCTAACTGTTGGGACCCACGAGCTACATCTTAGCAGGCAAGGAAGTGCCTGACAGTCTGGACCCACCTAGTCGAAGCGTACGTAGCGTTGTCCTTCTGGCTGCGAACGTGTACGTACATAATGGTCGTTGTAGAGGCGCACACGTGCCGTAGTAGAGGCGCGCACGTAGCATGTACACGTACGTACAACGGCCAGTGTGCAAGAAAGAAAATACGGCCACGTACGTACATACGGGCAGGGTCTCGAACGCCTACTCGCGCATACGTACGGCCATGGCTCGAGTACATGGTTGGGTCGGAACGGAGAAACAACGTCGTCGTCGTGTTCATGGGGAGCCAACTGGCTGGGTTAGAACGAAATGTGTCGTCGTGTTCATCGGGAGGGCTTGGACGGAACAGCCGATGGAACCAAGGCCTAGCGTACTGCAGAACGGAGGAAACGGCCTTGTGTTCGACCGGCCGCGTTCGAAGTGGGATCCTGTTCATCGGGAGGGGTCTAGCGTACCGCAAAATGCAGGAAACAAACCTCCTACGGTCAAAACGGGGGTCCTGTTGATCGGGAGGGGTGTGGCGTACCGCAAAACGGAGGAAACAGACTTGTGTTCGAGCGCTACGGTCGAAATGGGGGTCATGTTCATCGGGAGGGGTGTGGCATACCGCAAAACGGGACTCCACGGGATACTGTTCATCTCCACCGTCGACCCCCTCCAGCCTCCACGGGCTACTGTTCATCCACCGTCGACCTCCTCCAGCCTCCACCTGCGACTGTTCATCCATGGGCTCCTATTCATCCAGCCTCCACCGTGCGCTACTCCACCGGCTACTGTTCAACCAACCCTCTCCACGGGCTCCTGTTCAACCACCCCTCCACGGGCTACTGTTCATCCTTCCCTCCACCGTATACTGTTCATCCTGCCCTCCATGGGGTGGTCCTGTTCATCCTGCCCTCCACGGGGTCCTGTTCATTCAGCCCCAACCGGCTCGATCAATCGGGGTCCTGTTCATCCAGAGGCAACGCCAAGGGGTCCTGTTCATCCACCCCCACCGGGAACTGGTCATCTACCCCCCCTCCCCCCCCCCCCCCCCGCAACGCTCACTGTTCATCCAGAGGCAGCATTGATCGGCTTCAGTTAGGAGCAGTAGCGAAGGAATCACTCGATCTCTCGGGTTCAGTAATGCGTAGCCTGCAGTGCAATTGCTCGGGTTCAGTTAGAGCCCAATGCCTCGCTCGGGTTCAGTTAGACCCCAACACCTCGCACACACACGTGTACGTATGAGAGAAACGCGCATCGCTCGGCCCCCGACCACCCACCGTAACCGGGGACTCCCCGATATTTTCCGCGCCCTCGCTTCTACCACGATTTTTTCGTCATGGACGGCCCAAAGAATGTCATGCAGCTGCGTCTCCGGCCCGCCCAGGACGAAAAGCCCATTTTTTGTCATGATTTTTTGGCATAGAAGTAGGACCCCACCACATCTATGATGATACCGGGTTTTTTCAGAATTATCGTCATAGAAGTGTCATAAGTATGACAGAAAATATTTTCGTTCGGCCCAAAATGTCACGGATGTGTCTTTTTTTTGTAGTGGTATCGTGCAGAAGAAGGCTCCATAGCTTACACACGAATCTTGGTCTGATGATTGTGCTGGAGAATCCTGAGTTCCGTACTTGAGAAGCTTCTCCTCAGGTTTGCTTGTTGAGAAAAATTCATTTTGGTCTGTCATAAGCTTTTACCGAGGTATCTTGCTGGGAAAGTCCGAGTATCTTGGACCGGAAATTGTTCACATATCATGCTGAGGAAAATTGAGGAGCCTTGCATCATAAATTTCTTCCTATAACATGTGGAAGAAGGCTGAGTTTCTTACATCTAAAGCTTCATACTAATATGCAGACTGAAATCTACACACATGCCCATAATATTCTGTGGCTGATTATTTTCATGAGAAAATTTGCTTGACTATCTTCCTTGAGCGTATCACATTCTGACTTTATTTTGAATGATAATTTATTTCAAGCATCATGCATTGCTGAGCTAAAATTTTGTGTATGATCCATACCTTTGACTGAAAAATATACCATTGAGCTTGTACCTATCTTGTCTTGCTGCTAACTTGATCATTACTGCTGTCAGGATTTTGTACTGATGTACACTTGAGGTTGATAATCAGTCCAATACGCCGTTGGTATTCTGAGCAGATATTAATGCTATACTGCAGTTAACTGAGCAGACCATACTGTTTAGCTGAGCTTGTTCCAAATATTCCAAACCGTTATTGCTTCTTCAAATCTGGTGTCACTGGATGAGCAACTCTTTATAGGGAAAAAATAATGTAACACCGGGGCCCAAAAAGAAAGAAGCAAAAGAAAACTCAATTAAACAAAAACACACAAGAACAATCACTACACACTCAAACAAAGTCACATAGTACTGCTAGTCACACAATATGCATGCCTATTTAAGCACACAAATCTCGCGGGATCTTCGGTTCTACGATCTAGCATGTTGTGATGGTGTGCATGAGGACGATTAAATGTGTGGAAGAATTGGTGTAAACTGCGCTACACCAAGTGCTAGCTTAGCCAGGTAGCAACCTGGACTAGCTCGGAGGCGAGGACGCACTAGGTAATCATGTAGTAGGACACGAAGGTCGCAACCACATTATTATCAAGTGGACGGAAAAAGATCTGCACTTGTCCAAGAAATAGGATAGCGGGGAAAAACCGAGTCTACTGGCATTGCCCTTTCGTGATGACTAAGATCATTAAGGGTTGCCAACACGAAAAAAATGAAAGAGCGGTTCGAGACAGAAGCATGTCCATCACTGAAAAGATAGGTGGGGTTGAAAGGAGGATATCGGCGAGATACCTGAGCACCATTCTTGCAAAAAGTGTCGGGATCACTTGGCATCACTCTGTTGGGACAGAAATGACACCAAACACCGAAGAACGAGCAAGAAAAGAAAACTGGAGAAATGCAAAGGCTGAGCTGTAGTGGATCGAAACTGATGCCAGCTACACTCACCAGATAAACCGTTAGCAACAAATACTAAGGCTATATGCATGCTATGCAACAAAAAATGCAGCAACCAAATGCAATAAACAAGCCGTACTTTAAACTACCGATTTCTACCTGTTTCTACCGCTCGCGCTGACTAGGGCGTCTACAGCCAGACCTACTCTGATACCAAGCCTGTCGCACCCCGACTCAGAGAAACCGGAACGCCCCGTATTCCAGCCAGAGATCGAGGAGAAGTCTCTGGAATACGACACTGCTTGACATAGAACAAATCAACTCTTATTACAAGAATAATATTACAAGGGTCTGGTATTACAAAAAGCACATCAGCACGACGACACTATGTCTGTGATACTACACTTGCTCTATGCTAGCAGCCGAACAACTCGTGGCAGCAGAATACTTCTAGCAGCGGAACAACGACGAAGGTGGTGAACTCCACTCCGTAGGGACTCTGGCTGGGACACGATCTAGCTCACATGAAGGGAACCTCGACAAACAATCAATCAATCACGACATCACCTACAATTTGGCATAACATGCCAGGTCAGTACATTGAATATACTTGCAAGCTCACAACAACCAAAAACATCAAGGCAAGGCAACAACATAACATTAACAGGTTAATTAATTTACATCTACTATGATGCAACAACTACTAAGCATGGTATGAAACTACTATCTTACTGATAAACCAAGATCTCTAATCTCAACAACCATCTCATTCTTGGCTAATCAGCCAAGCAATATACCATCTCGATCACCTCGTGATCAAAACCAAACGATGATCATTCATGGATCACAAACGGAACCACACTTGGTTCAATGGGTTACCTCGTAACCAAACGGTGATCATTCACGGATCACAAACGGAACCACACTTGGTTCAACGGGTTACCTCGTAACCAAACTGTGATCATTCATGGATCACAAACGGAACATCCACATGATCACCTCGTGACCACATCACAACTGAATGATCATCCTCAAGATCATCCCATCCGCATCATCATCATCCTGCCAAACTATTACTGGTCAAAGTACATCAACATATAAATCACCTATATGCCATTCCGTCATGTGGGTATTGATCGAACGGTGTGACCTAGTATGAACATGCGCCCATGACCGAGGACGCGTCTATCGATAGATTAAACACACACACACACACACACACACACACACACACACACATTGCAGAGGTAGCGCGCTTTACCCACACCACGGAATCCATGGCCTCGCACTCCCATTCGGGTGTGCCAACGGCATTCCGACAAAACTGATCTACTGCCATGACACTCTCCCAGCCACTTCGACCAACACCCCCTTTGGGTTCTGTCCTGGGTGGCCCCGTGCCTACCAAAGGCATCAATGGCCACTATCGCGGCGAAACGGCCACCGTCGTGGCAAAACAAAAATGGACCCAAATGGGGACAAAACCGGTTACCTCAACTATGGGCACACAAGGCTTATGTCCGCCTACCTGATCAGGGTAGCGCGTGCCCATAACCTTCCCTCATTGGAGGCACAGGCGAGAGGCACGACAATAGACCGCATTAGGGCCTTCCCATAAAGGCAAATGTGGTTGCACTGGAAAAAAGTCCGGTTTGGTGGCACCTGACCAACTTAATGATGGAATTGATCCCGAACAAATAATAGTGATAACTGATACTCCGCTATCATCTACCAACTTGTAATCCAAGTCGTAGCAATATCCAACAAATAATCAAAAGCATACTATCGACATGTCAAAATACTCTGAGGATAGGATAACACTTCTGTCATGATGAATCCAAGAACGATAATACTACTACTCAAATGTCAGGAACTAACTATCCAACTATGATCCACATGCAAGCATCATCTCCAACTTCATACTCCAAAACATAATATCAACTCGCATCATGATGAAAATAATTCTAGCCATTAATAATCCAAAGGCAGCATGACATTCAAACTAATACTCCAAAATATAATATCAGATACCAACATGAAAATTAATCATAACATAAGGCACTAATAATCCGATGGCAACATGTCAACCACATAAGCCGCAAAGTATTAGTCCTAAAAATCCAAGCAATAGCATGGCAATAACAAGATAAAAACAACTCCGAGAAAATGCCATACAAAGTCATACAGCTAAAACAATATTTTAAATAAGTTCAAATAATTTAAACCATGTCACTGCATTGCAATCATGCGAATGGAGGGTGTGGCTTTCTTGGGGTGGAAAGATTCACCGGGAGAAAGTGCGAGAAGCTCGCAGGAAGAATCGCCGGAAAACGTTCTCTCTCGAAAGGGTTCGTCTCCTTCTTCTCCTCGCTCGCGCCCGCACCTGGCCGAGGCAGATCCGGCCCCGACGAGGTTTGCCGGCGACTTCGACCATCATAGGCTGGGCCTGACCCACCCACGTGCTCAGGGCGACGAGGCCGACAAGTTCCAGGGTAGCCCGATCACCGGAAAGCTCGGGAACGGCGGCGGTGAGGGCTGCGGCGGGTGGCAGCTCAGCCGGAGTTGGGATCAAGGCCATGATCGTCCCGCCGTCAAACTGAGAGAAAGGAGAGGTGCGTTGGTGAATGTGTGGAGCTCGAGTGGTGGAATGGAGGAGGGAGGGAGCTCGGGTTGGCCGAATTTGAGGGGATGGCCGCGGCGGTCATGACGGCGATGGCGAGGCAGAGGAGCTCCTCGAGCTTGGGGAAGTGGATCGGGAGGGAGATGGGAGTGTGGGGAGGCTGCTGGTGAGCTCGAAGTGCTCGGGGACAGGCTATTTATAGCCCAACGAGGGAGGCCCCGGCCGAGTGCCGCCGCTCGAGCTCGGCCAAATCTCCGGCGCGGCTCAGCGAGAACGGGCGAGCACGGCAACATGAAGAGGAGGAGCGGATGTAGTTCACGGAGCAGCAAGAGCCAAGGGGAGAAGCAGAGGAAGAAGAGCCAAGCGCCATTAATGCCCTGTCGGGCACTGTGCTCCCGTGGGCGTGCGTTGGCGAGCATCGGCGAGGAAGCGGACGGAGGGGGGAGGGGTCCAGGGGAACGACAACGATGAGGTGAAGCCAAGGGACATGCTCATGTGCATGAAGACGATGATTGTGGAGCGGACAAAGCAGAAACGACGCCCTGGACGCAGCCACTGCGCATAGAGCGCATGCACAGGCACGCCATCGTTGTAGTCACCATGTGAACCGGGGTATTCAATGCTCTACAACACCAAAAATGTTTACTGCAGTAAACTTGGCCATGCACTAGTGATCAACAGGAACTTTATTGGAGCCAAAGAGTTTGTCTGGGGTGATCAGCTTAGGAAGGACTATAATCCTGATAACTTTGAGAAGATTTGGATCAAGGTTTAACAAAGTTGCTTTGCAACTGACCTAGATGGTCAAGAAAATGGATCAAGATGATGCACTCAAATGGTGTGGCCACTTGAGCTCAAATTTGGCAAGGCTTAGTGATTTGGATAGATATAGGTGTTGTAAAAATTACGTACCAATTGGATTCACCAAAATGGTACTTCCTTCACAGCTATTCTATCTGTCCAGAAACTTGCAAAAATCCTAGAGAAATATTGGATTGATTAATTGGTCCCAAATTTGGTGGAGAGACGTTATTTGGGCAGGAGTAGAATCTGGTAATTTCTCAGAATCAATGAAGCAATATAAAATATACTTTCTTCACAACCTAAAAATGTTAACAGAATCAAATATTTGATCTTGTGCTCACATAGATGATTGGATGGGGCTGCAATTTGGCGGAGTGTAATGATATGAGCACATTAAGGATTGTTCAAAATTTCAACTCATTTGGATACTCCTATCTAGTATTTCCTTCACAATGCCTTCTGTCTGACAGAAAGTTTGAAACATTTCTGAGGAAGATTGGCTTGGCAAATAAAGTTGAATTTTGGCATGAGGCAATGATTTGGACATAAGCGAATGCCCAAAAGGTTTGGGAGCAAACAAGAAAGCATAGGTGGCACTTCCTTCATAGAAAGCTACACTGGACAGAAATGAAGAATAATTATTGGAGAATTATTCTTGGGCTAGGGCAGGAAAGTTTGGGCATATTTGAGCAACATATTACCCAAATAAATTATGAGAATTAATCGGGATTTTGGGAGTGATAGAAATATAGGTTGCTTCACAACCTAGGGCAGACAAGGTTATTCCTTTAATATAAAAAGGAATATTCCTAAGAAAAGAATTTTAGGGTTTGGGCTAGAATGGAAATGATATGGTCTTGGGCTAGATTTGAGGATGATGAGTCACTTGGGAGAGGAGTGAGAATGATTTACCAGGTGGCAAGGCCACAGAACCACTCCAAAAAGAAAAACAGAGCAAAAACTAATAATAAATCAAAAAGAAAAGGGCCAAAAGCCAGGCTGTTATAGTAGATTTGGGCCACTTCCAGCCTATTGTGATTTTCGGTTGGATGAAATCGCCATATGTTGCCCAACGTCACATCGGGCCTATTAATGGCCCATATAAAACTGATATTAATCAAGCCCGACTAAACTTCCAGCATGTTAAAGGCCCGTGTAGAAGGTCAGCGCATTTACAGCCCATCTGAATTTCAGCCTGTGAACGGTCTGCATTGTAAATGGGCCACCACAACTGAGATACATTTCGGCCTGCTAATGACTAGTGGGTTACTTGGCACAATCAGGGCTCAATCTCACATTCAGCCTATTAATGGCACATGTTATTTATGGGCTCGATATATTTACACATATTAACGGCCTATTGTTACTGAGGGCCCAAATTATGTTTAGGACTGTTAAAGGCCGACTAGGGGCATAGGCCTACCAAAAATATGAAAGCTAGCTTATGCTGATTTAGGCCCACATATTTTTAGTGGGCTACATGCAAATTACGACCCATAATTTTTTTAGCCAAAATTGAATGGTCCTAACAAATGTTGGCATGTTGGGCTCCTACGAAGCTTTCAGCCGAATACATTACTAAGACAAACCTACACTATACAAAAATAGTGTCATAATTTCTCCAGCCTTTGGCAGCACGATAAATGTTGTATCAAAAAAAATTCCAGCCATACAACAAAAGGCATGTTGGCATAAAGTTTATAGTTCTTGCAAATAAAAGCACCATCAGATGTATGGAAAGCACAGATCATTTGACCTGAGTGCTAAAGTTTCAGGTTGTAGAATCTGATGGAACAGCATGATCTTCCCCTTTTTCCGCTATTGCTCGTGAGCAACGACGCAAATGTCTGATAGTCTGGTTTCAAAACCATTCATATCTTGACGAAATTTGTCAACCACTATTCTTGTTTCCGAAACGACATCCATTAGGGATTGGACTCGTGTCTGGAGCGCAGATATATCACTCTGTCTAGCTGGAAGATTTTGTTCAGTAGGCAATTTGGACGATGTTACCTTGACAACCAACCGATAATTATGCAAGAAGGTGCTTTTTGCATGATGTCTACTACACAACCTTCTTCTTGTATACGTTGTTGGGCCTCCAAGTGCAGAGGTTTGTAGGACAGTAGCAAATTTCCCTCAAGTGGATGACCTAAGGTTTGTCAATCCATGGGAGGCGTAGGATGAAGACGATTTCTCTCAAACAACCCTGCAACCAAATAGCAAAGAGTCTCTTGTGTCCCCAACACACCCAATAAAATGGTAAATTGTATAGGTGCACTAGTTTGGCGGATAGATGGTGATACAAGTGCAATATGGATGGTATATATAGGTTTGTGTAATATGAAAATATAAAAATATCAAGATAACTAATGATAAAAGTGAGCACAAACGGTATTGCAATGCTTCGAAACAAGGCCTAGCGTTAATACTTTCACTAGTGCAAGTTCTCTCAACAAGGATAACATAATTAGATCATATAACTATGCCTCAACATGAAACAATGAGTCACTCCAAAGTCACTAATAGTGGAGAACAAACAAAGAGTATTGTAGGGTATGAAACCACCTCAAATTTATTCTTTCCGATAAATCAGTTGGGCTATTCCTACAAGTGTCACAAACAGCCCTAGAGTTCGTAGTAAAATAATACCTTAAGACACAAATCAACCAAAACCCTAATGTCACCTAGATACTCCAATGTCACCTCAAGTATCTGTGGGTATGATTATACGATATGCATCACACAATCTCAGATTCATCTATTCAACCAACACAAATAACTTCAAAGAGTGCCCCAAAGTTTCTACTGGAGAGTCAAGATGAAAATGTGTGCCAACCCCTATGCATAGATTCCCAAGGTCACAGAACACACAAGTTGATCACCAAAACATACATCAAGTGGATCTATAGAATGCCCCATTGTCACCACGGGTATCCCACGCAAGACATATATCAAGTGTTCACAAATCCTTAAAGACTCAATTTGATAAGATAACTTCAAAGGGAAAACTCAATCCATTACAAGAAGGTACATGGGGAGAAACACCATAAGTTCCAACTATAGTAGCAAAGCTCGCAGTACATCAAGATCGTTCCAGATCAAGAACACGAGACAGAGAGAGAGATCAAACACATAGCTACTCGTACATACCCTCAGCCCCGAGGGTGAACTACTCCCTCCTCATCATGGATTGCGCCGGATGATGAAAATGGTCACTGGTAACGATTCCCCCCTTCGGCAGGGTGCCGGAACAGGGTCCCGATTGGTTTTCGGTTGCTCCACGGGCTTGCGGCGGTAGAACTCCTGACCTAGGTTTGTTTTTGGGGGTTTCTGTATTTATAGGAATTTTTGGCGTTGGTCTCACGTCCGGGGGGTCTCCGAGTCATCCACGAGGCAGGGAGGCACGCCCAGGGGGGTAGGGAGCGCCCTCCACCCTCGTGGATGGCTCAGGACTCTTCTGGCCCAACTATTTTACTCTGGGGGCTTCTTTTGGTCCATAAAAAATCATCAAAAATTGGCACGTCAATTGGACTCCGTTTGGTATTCCTTTTTCTGTAAAACTCAAAAACAACGAAAAAACTTAAACTGGCACTGGGCTCTAGGTTAATAGGTTAGTCCCAAAAATCATATAAAATAGCATATAAATGCATATAAAACATACAAGATGGATAATATAATAGCATGGAACATTCAAAAATTATAGATACGTTGGAGACGTATCAAGCATCCCCAAGCTTAATTCATGCTCGTCCTCGAGTAGGTAAATGATAAAAACAATTTTTTTTGATGTGGAATTCTACCTAACATATTTATCAATATAATCTTCTCTATTGTGGCAAGAATATTCAGATCCATAAGATTCAAAACAGAAGTTTAATGTTGACATAGAAACAATAATACTTTAAGCATACTAACAAAGAAATCATGTCTTCTCAAAATAACATGGCCAAAGAAAGTTATCCCTTCAAATCATATAGTCTGGCTATGCTCTATCTTCATCACACAAAATATTTAAAATCGTGCACAACCCCGATGGCAAGCCAAGAAATTGTTTCATACTTTTGATGTTCTCAAACTTTTTCAATCTTCACGCAATACAAGAGCGTGAGCCATGGACATAGCACTATAGGTGGAATAGAATGGTGGTTGTGGAGAAGACAAAAAGGAGAAGATAGTCTCACATAACCTAGGCGTATCAATGGGCTATGGATATGCCCATCAATAGATATCAATGTGAGTGAGTAGGGATTGCCATGCAACGGATGCACTAGAGCTATAAGTGTATGAAAGCTCAAAAAGAAACTAAGTGGTTGTGCATCCAACTTGCTTGCTCATGAATACCTAGGGCATTTGAGGAAGCCCATAATTGGAATATACAAGCCAAATTCTATGATGAAAATTCCCACTAGTATATGAAAGTGACTACACAGGAGACTCTCTACCATGAAGATCATGGTGCTACTTTGAAGCACAAGTGTGGTAAAAGGATAGTAGCATTGCCCCTTCTCTCTTTTTCTCTCATGTTTTTATTTATTTTATTTTTTTATTTGGGCATTTTTTTCTTATGGCCTCTTTTTTTTCGTCAAGAGTCTCATCCCGACTTGTGGGGGAATCATAGTCTGCATCATCCTTTCCTCACTGGGACAATGCTCTAATAATGAAGATCATCACACTTTTATTTACTTACAACTCAAGAATTACAACTCGATACTTAGAACAAAATATGACTCTATATGAATGCCTCTGGTGGTGTACCGAGATGTGCATTGAATCAAAAGTGACATGTATGAAAGAATTATGAACGGTGTCCTTGCCTCAAATACGATGTCAACTACATGATCATGCAAAGCAATATGACAATGATGGAGCGTGTCATAATAAACAGAACAGTGGAAAGTTGCATGGCAATCTTAATGGCTATGGAAATGCCATAATAGGTAGGTATGGTGGCTGTTTTGAGGAAGGTAATGGTGGGTGTTATGGTACCGGCAAAAGTTGTGCGGCACAAGAGAGGCTAGCAATGGTGTAAGGGTGAGAGTGCGTATAATCCATGGACTCAACATTAGTCATAAAGAACTCACATACTTATTGCAAAAATCTATTAGTTATCGAAATGAAGTACTATGCGCATGCTCCTAGGGGGGTAGATTGGTAGGAAAAGATCATCCCTCGTCCCCAACCGCCACTCATAAGGAAGACAATCAAAAAATAAATCATGCTCTGACTTCATCACATAACGGTTCACCATACGTGCATGCTACGGGTATCACCATACGTGCTCCTAGGGGGGTAGATTGGTAGGAAAAGACCATCCCTCGTCCCCAACCGCCACTCATAAGGAAGACAATCAAAAAATAAATCATGCTCTGTGCCGGGGTTTTCTGGCTCCCCGAGCACCTATGGGGACGGAGCCCCTTCTCGGTTCGGCGGGGGGCGGAGGTCGCGCGAAGAGTGGATCGAGGCGAAGCACACGGGGAGTTTTTTACCCAGCTTCGGAGCTTTCCGGAGAGATAATACTCATACTGCTGCTTTGTGGATTGTATTGAGTTCTTGCTCGGGACCGCTGAGTGCTACAGTACACTCAAGCAGCTAACGAGACCGAGCGTTCTTCTGTTTTCCTCTCAGAGATCGCTCTCCGGGGTCCGATCCCCCCCTACGTTGTGCATGGGCCTCCTTTTATATGTTCAGGCGGTCTCCAATAGGTGGCAACGTAGGTAAGGGCAAAAATGGAAATATGCTGTGGTAGGTACAGCTACCTACACAGTGTATCATACCTAACCCTGACGGCAGGGGACAAAGGCATTAAATGCCTATCTACGTCGCCCAGACGGTGCAGAAAAGGGACCATCGGGGGCGCCACCGCTTGCCACGATGGCGATCTTGTCAGCGCTGCATGCCACAGTGTACCCCTGGCTGCACAGCCTCCCGCCACATACGCCAGGAAGGGTCCCGGAGTGACACGTAGGTGGGTGAGCTGGAGCGCGGGTACAGAGTGGTTGCCTGCCGCGGCAAGTGCCTTGCCGCGCCCGTTGTCTTGCCGCGTCCGGGAGCTTGTCACTCGCCGAGTCCCGCCGGGACGCGTGGCACGTCGCGGCAGGTTCTTTGAGATGCTCTGGTTGGCCTTCCCGGCAAGCTCCTCTTGCCGGGGTCTTGTGCCTCGAGCGGCCTTCCCGGCAAGCTCCTCTTGCCAGGGACTTGTCTCCTTGGCTTAAATACTTTATTCTCGAATGGCTCCAAAAGAACCATAGAGAGCCTTGGCGATCTCCTGGCGGGCCTTGTCGCGGGGTGCTGCGACTGCCCATGCACAAGTTCGGGATACTAGGGTACCCCTACTTTAGTACACCGACACTCCGACTTCATCACATAACGGTTCACCATACGTGCATGCTACGGGTATCACAAACTTTAACACAAGTATCTATCAAATTCACAACTACTCACTAGCATGACTCTAATATTACCATCCTCATATCTCAAAACAATCATAAGGAATCAAACTTCACATAGTATTCAATGCACTTTATATGGAAGTTTTTATTATATTCCTCTTGGATGCCTATCATATTAGGGCTAAATTCATAACCTAAGCAACTTACCATTCTGTTTAAGACTCTCAAAATAATATAAGTGAAGCATGAGAGTTCATATATTTCTTCAAAATAAAACCACCATCGTTCTCTAAAAAGATAGAAGTGAAGCACTAGAGCAAATGACAAACTAGTCCGAAAGATATAAGAGAAGATCAATGAGTAGTCGAATAATTATGCAATTATGTGAAGACTCTCTAACATTTAAGAATTTCAGATCTTGGGATATTATTCAAACAGCAAGTAAAACAAAAGAAAATAAAATGATGCTCCAAGCAAAACACATATCATGTGGTGAATAAAAATATAGCTCCAAGTAAAGTTTCCGATGAACGAATACGAAAGAGGGGATGCCTTTCGGGGCATCCCCACACTTAGGCTCTTGGTTGTCCTTGAGTATTACCTTGGGGTGCCTTGGGCATCCCCAATCTTAGGCTCTTGCCACTCCTTATTCCATAGTCCATCGAATCTTTACCCAAAACTTGAAAACTTCACAACACAAAACTCAACAGAAAACTTGTAAGCTCCGTTAGTATAAGGAAATAAAATCACCACTTTTGGTACTGTTGTGAACTCATCCTTTATTTCTATTGGTGTAATATTTACTTTATTCCAACTTCTCTATGGTTCATACCCTCCGGTACTACTCATAGATTCATCAAAATAAGCAAACATCACATAGAAAACAGAATCTGTCAAAAACAGAACAATCTGTAGTAATATGTAACTCTCGAATACTTATGTAACTCCAAAAATTCTGAAATAAATTGGTGGACGTGAGGAATTTTTCTATTAATCTTCTGCAAAAATAATCAACTTAAAAGCACTCTTCTGTAAAAAAAATTATAGATAATTTCGTGAGCGCCAAGTTTCTGTTTTTTACAACAAGATCACATTAACTTTCACCCAAGTCTTCCCAAAGGTTTTACTTGGCACAAACACTAATTAAAACATAAAACGACATCGAACCAGAGGCTAGATAGATTATTTATTACTAAACAGGAGCAAAAGGCAAAGAACAAAAATAAAATTGGGTTGCCTCCCAACAAGCGCTAATGTTTAACGCCCCTAGCTAGGCATGATGATTTCAATGATGCTCACATAAAAGATAAGAATTGAAACATAAAGAGAGCATCATGAAGAATATGACAAGAACATTTAAGTCTAACCAACTTACTATGCATAGGGATATTGTGAGAAAACAATTTATGGGAAAAATAATCCACTAGAATACAAAAGCAAAAAAAGCATAACTGCAAGATTTTAAGCACATAGAGAGGAAACTTGAAATTATTGCAATTCCTACAAGCATATATTCCTCCCTCATAATAATTTTCAGTAGCATCATGAATTAATTCAACAATATAACCATCACATAAAGCATTCTTTTCATGATCTACAAGCATAGAATTTTTATTACTCTCCACATAAGCAAATTTATTCTCATGAATAGTAGTGGGAGCAAACTCAACAAAATAACTATCATGTGAGGCATAATCCAAATGAAATTTAAAATCAAGATGAAAAGTTTCATGGTCATCATTGTTCTTTATAGCATACATGTCATCACAATAATTATCATAGATAGCAACTTTGTTCTCATAATCAATTGGAACCTCTTCCGAAATAGTGGATTCATCACTAAATAAAGTCACGACCTCTCCGAAACCGCTTCCATCAACATAATCATCATAAAAAGGAGGCATGCTATCATCATAAAAAAATTTGCTCATCAAAACTTGGGGGACTAAAAATATCATCTTCATCACACATAGCATCCCCAAGCTTGTGGCTTTGCATATCATTAGCATCATGGATATTCAAAGAATTCATACTAACAACATTGCAATAATGCTCATCATTCAAATATTTAGTGTCAAACATTTCAATGCATTATTCTTCTATCACTTGAGCACAATTTTCCTTTCCATCATTTTCATGAAAGATATTAAAAAGATGAAGCATATGAGGCAACCTCAATACCATTTTTTGTAGTTTTCTTTTATAGACTAAACTAGTGATCAAACAAGAAATAAAAAGATTCGATAGCAAGATCTAAAGATATACCTTCAAGCACTAACCTCCCCGACAACGGCGCCAGAAAAAAGACCTTGATGTCTACTACACAACCTTCTTCTTGTACACGTTATTGAGCCTCCAAGTGCAGAGGTTTGTAGGAGAGTAGCAAATTTCCCTCAAGTGGATGACTTAAGGTTTATCAATCAGTGGGAGGTGTAGGATGAAGATGGTATCTCTCAAACAACCCTGGAACCAAATAGCAAAGAGTCTCTTGTGTCCCCAACACACCCAATACGATGGTAAATTGTATAGGTGCACTAGTTCGGCGAAGAGATGGTGATACAAGTGCAATATGGATGGTAGATATAGGTTTTTGTTATCTGAAAATATAAAAACAGCAAGGTAACTAATGATAAAAGTGAGCACAAACGGTATTGCAATGCTTCATAACAAGGCCTAGGGTTCATACTTCCGCAAGTGCAAGTTCTCTCAACAAGGATAACATAATTAGATCATAGAAATAACCCTCAACATGCAACAAAGAGTCACTCCAAAGTCACTAATAGCGGAGAACAAACAAAGAGATTATTGTTGGGTACAAAACCACCTCAAAGTTATTCTTTCTGATCAATCCATTGGGCTATTCCTATAAGTATCACAAACAACCCTAGAGTTCATAGTAAAATAACACCTTAAGGCACAAATCAACAAAAACCCTAATGTCACGTAGATACTCCAATGTCACCTCAAGTATCCGCGGGTATGATTGTACGATATGCATCACACAATCTCAGATTCATCTATTCAACCAACACAAAGCACTTCAAAGAGTGCCCCAAAGTTTCTACCAGAGAGTCATGACAAAAACGTGTGCCAACCCCTATGCATAGATTCCCAAGGTCACGGAACACGCAAGTTGATCACCAAAGCATACGTCAAGTGAATCAATAGAATACTCCATTGTCACCACGGGTATCCCATGCAAGACATACATCAAGTGTTCTAAAATCCTTAAAGACTCAATCCGATAAGATAACTTCAAAGGGAAAACTCAATCCATTACAAGAAGGTAGAGGGGGAGAAACATCATAAGATCCAACTATAGTAGCAAAGCTCGCGGTACATCAAGATCATGCCAAATCAAGAACACGAGAGAGAGAGAGAGAGAAAGAGAGAGAGAGAGAGAGAGAGAGAGAGAGAGAGAGATAGAGAGAGAGAGAGATCAAACACATAGCTACTGCTACATACCCTCAGCCCCGAGGGTGAACTACTCCCTCCTCGTCGTGGACAGCACCGGGATGATGAAGATGGCCACCGGTGATGATTCCCCCTTCCGACAGGGTGCCGGAACAGGGTCCCGATTGGTTTTTGGTGGCTATAGAGGCTTGCGGCGGCGGAACTCCCGATCTAGGTTTCTTTTCGGGTGTTTCTGTATTTATAGGAATTCTTGGCGTCAGTCTCACGTCAGGGGGTCTCTGAGTCATCCATGAGGCAGGGGGTGCGCCCAGGGGGGTAGGGCGCGCCCTCCACCCTCGTGGATGGCTCGAGACTCTTTTGGCCCAACTATTTTACTCCAGGGGCTTCTTTTGGTCCATAAAAGATCATCAAAAATTGGCACCTTAATTGGACTCCGTTTGGTATTCCTTTTCTGTAAAACTCAAAAACAAGGAAAAAACAGAAACCGACACTGGGATCTATGTCAATAGGTTAGTCCCAAAAATAATATAAAATTGCATATAAATGCATATAAACATACAAAATGGATAATATAATATCATAGAACAATAAAAAAATTATAGATACGTTGGAGACGTATCATTGCACTGTTAGTGGAGAGATACTGATGCACTGCAGCAAGAGGTGACATTGTGCCTGTGGTAGCCTCGTCACCTTCAGGTGGTTGTGGCTGTTCAATCATTTGTTCCATAGCTTGCTGAAAGTTTGGACTTGGAGATTAGTTTACCAGACAAGTTACTAATGAGACAAAAACAAACAAAGTAGGTTTCACGTTTATACATAACTTATTTTGGTGAACTACTTCAATACATTAGCATGTATTGTAGTGCCAACTACATAATAAAATCACTTTCAGAACATATGTCCATGTAGCATGCCTACTGTATTGTCTATTTCCTCACGTTCGTTGACATGTAAGGACAAAGAGACATGGTTTAAAGTAGGATGAACATAGTATGACATCATTCATATCATGGGCAAACAGAAATAAAACAAACATGCTATTATATCATTGTGTGGGCACATGAACATCACAACTAGATTACAGATCAAGACCAAAAGAATATCCTTCATCTCTTTTAAACCGTGTAAGGTGAAATTATACGTTTAGACAACTGTGTATAAAAGTGAACAGAGTAACGAACATTGGCTGCAAACCAAGCAGTTAAATGAACATGTCACAGTAACAAGATGTTCAAAGGCAGGAGGAGTAAGGACTTACAACAGCGGCTTGACCTGGTGTGCTCATGCCCTCCATCTTACTGGTGTGGCAATCCTTGAAGATTTGCACTGCATTCGGTTCAGGTTCTTTTTGGTCCGCACGGGCTTTCCTCTGTATTTGGAACAATTCAATATAGAAACGATAATATGGCACAGAAAAAAGAAGGAAGTAGCAGCTATTTACAAGAGCCTCGAAGTGTGCAATATAGCTACGAGATCATGTTGTCTGTTGGAATTTCACTTTAGAACGGTTGGTCTTGTTTTTTAAACAGTTAGCCTAGAAGAAGATACACTTGTAAGGCACATACGTAAATACAAGTTCAATATGTGATCTGATCAAATACATATACCTTACCTGATACTTTGGATCAGATCAGTGTTTAGCAAGGGTTGTCGAGTCTTCAAAGTGAGTTTTTCTAAGGTGATACCAATACTGTCGTTGAGCAGACTGAAAACATGAGTGCATGCTTGTTTAGTTGCATCATCTTTCGAATCCAACTTGAACCTCATCTATTGAAAACAGAATGTGAGTCTTATTAGGAGGAAGCTAGAAAGTATGGGACATAGCAAGACAATATTACAAATTGCGATGAATAACATTACTTACGGGTAACTAGTCAAGGAGGGTAAACTCGGTATCATCTTTCTCATTCCTTTATTGGATCCACATTGGGAGGATACATGCATGACACCTAACGACAACGGCTGCCTCTGATACTAACTTGGCTGACTCTGTAGCATCACATGGCCGTTTTAAACCTGCCTCAAAATGGATCTCCATTCTTCCTCCTTTAGATTTTTTAATCTGTCAAGCATTATCCCTTATGTCTATTTCCGCTTGCGCCGTGGTGCTAGTTCAGCAACGAATATGGAAAGTGTTAGTGCACATCAAACTGTGAGAGTACAAATAAAGGAGCATGCAACTACAACTTGACTCGGTCAGGTACCATCTTGGTGTTGATGCTCATGAGGTTCATCTGATCTTGCCAAGTCCTATTATGTCAGCAGTTCTTCGGAAGTAGTGTTCGGTGTGAAGGCAGCTTGGCAGTTGGCCAGTTGTAGAGAAAACGAACGAGTAACTCATTGAGATGCCGGTACTATTGAAGCTGATGCTTCAGCTAGTGGAGTAGGTGATACTATATTTGTAGATTTAGCTGGTGGACTTGGACCTTCTACTGCACTATAAGTACCAGCAGAATATCGAGGGCAGATCCTTTTCCGTTGCACCTGAGGAATAACACCATTCCCTACTATATTCTTTTCCTTAGTCTTTTTTGAGTTTGCCATGTCAAGCCGTACCCACAACACAAAAGAATAAAATTGCTCTTCAGAACTCATTGATGCATGATATAGACAAGCAATACTTTGATGTAAGACAACCGTATGAGGATTTAATATGTAAGAAGAACAGGACGGCGTGACATATTCACAACTACGATGTGTAAACTAAGCAGAATGATTTTCAAGAAAATAGAAGTACTGCAAGCTAGACACCATATGAAAGATGCAACCAATATCACTCCGCCAAGTTAAAAGTGTCTTGTCATAAGTGGCACTTCAAAATATTTGAAACAGTACAACCTAGAAATCAATGCAAGATGCGACCACTATCAAACTGCCATGTTAAAAGCGTCCAATCATGAGTGACTGATATGGGATAAACAACGGCAGTACTTTGATGTAAGAACATGGTATGATAGATAGATGCACTGTATTCTAGACACAGAAAGGCATGTCATATGCACATGTATAACGTATAAACTCAGCAGGTACAATTTAATCAAAATAGAAGAAATACAGGCTAGACAACATATGCAACATGAAACCAATTATCACACTGTCAACTCAGAGCATGCACCTGCGATGGTGGAGTATGGGAGATGAACTCATCATGGAGACTTGGGACTCAACTACATTAGCAGTAGCAGTGGTAAAACTAGAGAGTCTATGTTTGCCTTGGTCCGGAGGACCACCAACATCCCCTAACTTACCCTTTTACTTTCTCTTTTCTGATATTGCCTTATGAAGTCAAAACCACAAGAATATGAATAAAATTAGCTCTGTATAACTGGTTGATGCATGATACAGACGAACACTACTTTGATGTAAGGCAAGCACAGGATAGGAGGATGGAATATATACAAAAAATATAGCATTGCATATTCACACGTACGATAGGAGGATGGAATATATATGAAAAACAGTAAGTAGAAGGCATTTCAACAAAATTAGAAGAAATGAAAGCTAGGCACCATATGAAAATGCAGCCAATATCACTCTATCAGGTAAAAGTGTCTCCTCGTAAGTGCCATTTCAAGAAATTAGAAGCAGTACAATCTAGAAGACAATGCAAGATGCAACCTACATGACACTCCCAAGTTAAATGTGTCTTATGGGTAAGTATTGTTGCAGGTATAACTTGTAAGCTATGCAGATGCAATTCAACAATATTAGAAGCAATACAAAGTAGACATCATACGGAACATGCAACCACATATAATAGTTCCAAGTTAGAGCAAGAACCTGTGATGGTGGCGTAGGGGAGATGTGCTCATCATCTACACGACTACATTGACTGTCTAGCCTTGTATTGTCTTGCGAATCTTGTTGGGAGGATGGCAGGGTAGAATCTGTAGAGACCATCCGTTTGAGTTGCTCCGAAGGACCACCATCATCCACTGTCGTACTAATTTCCTTCAGCTGTATTGATTTTTCATTGTGAAGTCAAACCAATAAGAAAAAGGAATAAAATTCGCTCTTCAGAACTCATTCATGAATGATACTGACAAACACTACTCGGATGAAAGGCAAACACATGATATGAGGATGGAATATGTACAAAAAACAGGACGGTGTGACATATTCACATCTATGATGTGGTAACTAAGCAGAAGACATTTCAACAAATTAGAAGCACTGCAAGCTAGACACCATATGAAAGATGCAACCAATATCACTCTGCCAAGTTCAAACTGTCTGGCGTTTCAACAAATTAGAAGCAGTACATGCTAGAAATCATATGCAAGACGCAACCAATATCACAGTGGTGACTTAAAGGTGCCTTATCATAAGTGACTGATGCGGGATATGCAAGAACAGTAGTCTGATGTAAGAATATGGTCTGGTTAGATACATTATGTTCTAGAAACAGGAACACATGTCATATTCACAGGCATTATGTGTAAAGTAAGAAGATGCAATTCAACAAAGTTAGAAGCAATACAAGCTAGACATCATACGCAACATGCAACCATGTATAATAGTGCCAAGTTAGAGCAAACACGTGTGATGGTGGAGTAGGCGAGATTTGCTCATCATCTACACATCTGCGTTGGTTGTCTAGCCTTGCGTTGTCTTCCGAATCTTGTTGGGAGGATGGCGGGGTGGAATTTGTAGAGACCCTCCATTTCAGTTGCTCGGAAGGACCACCATCATCCAATTCCTTACCGATTTCCTTCCGCTTTATTGATTTTGCATTGTGAGGTCAAACCGACAAGAAAAAGGAATAAAATTTGCTCTTCAGAACTTATTCATACATGATACCGACGAACACTACTCTCATGAAAGGCAAAGTCACGATACGAGGATGGAATATGTACGAAAATCTGGATGGCTTGACATATTCACACCTATGATGTGGTAACTAAGCAGAAGGCACTTCAACAAATTAGAAGCACTGCAAGCTAGACACCATATGGAAGGTGCAATCAATATCACTCTGGCAATTTAAAATTGTCTTGTCATAGGTGGTGTTCATCAAACTAGAACCACTACATGCTAGAAATAATATTCAAGATGCAAACCAATATCACACTGCCAACTTAAAGGTGTCCCATCATAAGTGACTGATGTAGGATACACAAGAAGTGTAGTTTCATGTAAGAACATGGTGTGATAGACAAATATAGTATGTACCAAAACCAGGAAGGCGTGTCATATTCACACGTATCATGTGTAAGCTAAGCAGATGCAGTTTACACTAATTATAAGCAATACAAGCTAGACACTATATGCAACATGCAACCAGATATCACACTGCCAAGTTAGAGAAAGCACCTTGGATGGTGGAGTAGGGGAGCGGAGACTTGGAACTTGTAATGCACTAGCAGTACGAGGAGAATCCGTACAGATGCTCCGTTTATGTTGCTGCAGAGGACCACTATCATCGCCTTCCTTACTCTTTTCCTTCCTCTTTTTTGATTTTGCCTTGTCAAGTCGAACCCACAAGAAAAAAGAATAAATTTTCTCTTCAGAACTCATTGATGCATGATACTGACGAACGCTACTTTCATGTAAGGCAACCGCATGATAGGAGGATGGAATATGTATGAAAAACAAGACAACATGACATATTGACATGTATGATGTGTAAAGTGTAAACTGAGCACAAGTTGTTTGAACTAGTTAGAAGCAATGCAAGCTAGAAACCATATGAAATATGAAACCAATATCACTCCGCCAAATTAAAAGAGGTGGACTCATAAATGTATTTGACCAAATTATAAGCAATACATGGCAATAGGTTAGAAATAATATGCAATATGCCATGAATAAAGGTGTCTCATCGTAAGTGATTGATGCAGGATACAGAAGAGTGGTAGTTTCATGAAAGAACATGGTTAACAAATAGATGTAGTATGTACCAAAAATAGGAAGGCGTGTCATATTCACTGGTATAATGTGTAAACTAAGCAGATGCAATCGACCCTAATTAGAAGCATTACAAGCTAGACACCGTATGCAACATGCAACCACATATCACGAAGTTAGAGCAAGCACCTGTGATGGTGGTGAGGGGAAATGTGGTCTTCAAGTACAGAGCTATGTTCAGTATCTTCATTTAGGCTTGCTGTTTCTTGATAATCATGTGGGGAGGATGAAACTACACTCTTTATAAGGGTAGCGCGTCCCGTACTAACCCACGGGCATGACTGTCTCATCATAAGTGATAGATGCAGGATACACAAGAACAGTAGTTTGATGTAAGAACATGGTGCGATATGCAGATGTAGTATGTACCAAAAATAGGAAGGAGTATCATATTCACATGTATAATGTGTAAGCTAAGGAGATGCAATTTAACAAATTAGGAGCAATACAAGCTAGGCACCATATGCACACATGCAACCAGATATCACACTGCCATGTTAGAGCAAGCACCTAGGGTTGTGGAGTAGGGGAGATGAGATTTGGAACTTGCCATGTAGTAGGAGTAGCAGGAGAATCTGCAGAGATCATCTGTTTCGGTTGCTCCAGAGGACCACCATCATTCCGTGCGTTCGTCCTTTTAGATTTTTCCTTGTCAAGTAAACACACGAGAAAAAGGAATGAAATTCGCTCTTCCAAAATGGTTGATGCATGATACTGACGAACACAACATTTATGTAAGTCAACCACAATGTAGGTGGATGGAATATGTACGAAAAACGATACGCAGAAGGCATTTCAACACATTGGAAACAATGCAATCTAGACACCATATGAAAGATCCAACCAAAATCAGTCTACCAAGTTATATGTTGATACATCTCCATTGTATCTACATTTTCTCATGCTTTTCCTCTTGTTTTGGACTCTAATTTGCATGATTTGGATGAAACTAACGCCGGACTGACGCTGTTTTCAGTAGAACTACCATGGTGTTGTTTTTGTGCAGAAATAAAAGTTCTCGGAATGGAATGAAACTTTGCGAGGATTTTTTATATCAATAATAAGAATTTCTAGAGC
The DNA here is from genome assembly GCA_032464435.1 of Aegilops umbellulata. NCBI lineage: Eukaryota > Viridiplantae > Streptophyta > Magnoliopsida > Poales > Poaceae > Aegilops > Aegilops umbellulata. Next base: position 203,495,949 of record CP136060.1, read on the forward strand.
CAAGACCTACCGGAGAGGGGCCCCTGGGTGGGCACAACCCACCAGGGCGAGCCCCCTCTCTTGGCACGCCCAGGTGGGTTGTACCCACCTGGTGGCCCCGCTGATGACCCTCCTAATACTATAAAATCACATTATTCTAGAAAAAAACCAAGGTGAAAGAATTATTGCGATCCACGAGATGGAGCCGCCGCCAAGCCCTGTTCTTCCTCGGGAGGGCAGATCTAGAGTCTGTTTGGGGCTCCGGAGAGGGGGGTCTTCGTTCTTCATCATCACCAACCCATCTCCATCGCCAGTTCCATGATGCTCCCCACCGAGAGTGAGTAATTCCTTCATAGGCTCGCTGGTCGGTGAGGAGTTGGATGAGATTCATCACGTAATCAAGTTAGTTTTGTTAGGGCCCGATCCATAGTATCCACTATGTTCTTAGATTGTTGTTGCTATGACTTTTCAATGCTTAATGCTTGTCACTTTGGGCCTCGGTGCCATGAACTCAGATATGAACAGTTTATGAATTCATCATTATATCCATGTTTTAGATCCGATCTTGCAAGTTATAGTCACCTACTAAGGTTATGATCCGGCAACCCCGGAGTGACAACAACCGGGCCCATTCCCGGTGATGATCGTAATTTGAGGAGTTCATGTATTCACTATGTGTTAATGCTTTGTTCCGGTTCTCTATTAAAAGGAGGCCTTAATATCCCTTAGTTTCCAATATGGACCCCGCTGCCATGGGAGGGTGGGACAAAATATGTCATGCAAGTTCTTTTAATAAAGCACGTATGACTATTTACGAAATACATGCCTACATTATATCGATGAACTGGAGCTAGTGCCGTATCGCCCTAGGTTATAACTAGCTCATGATGAATATCATCCAACAAGTCGCCGATCCAATGCCTATGAATGTATCCTATATTGTTTCTGCTAAGCTACTATTGCTATCATCACTGTTACACTTGCGACAAAATTACTGCTATCACTGTTACTGTTACCGTTGTTGTTGTCACTACTATCAAAACTATCATATTGCTATGCTACTGACTACTTGCTGTAGATAATTAATCTCAAGGTGTGGTTGAATTGACAACTCAGCTGCTAATACCTTCAAATATTCTTTGGCTCCCCTTGTGTCGAATCTATAAATTTGGGTTGAATACTCTACCCTTGAAAACTGTTGTGATCCCATATACTTGTGGGTTATCAAGACCTTTTTCTGGTGCCGTTGCCAGGGAGCATAGCTATATTTGTTGAGTCACTTGGGACTATTATCATATTATCACTATGAATAATCTTAAGGATCGAAATACTAATATTTATCCCTCTAAGACGAGGGGAGGTAAGGAACTGCCATCCAGTTCTGCTTTAGATTCACCTTATGTTATGAGTAAACATGCAACACCACCACATGCTATGAATTCTAATATGTCGCACATTATTGATGATGCTACTTCTACTATGAATTATGCTTATGATGATGCTAGTACCTTGCTTGATAATAATGATGTGCCACTTGGTGATTTTCTTGATAAACAAATTGCTAGAGTAATACAATAAGATGTTGTTGAATCTAATGATGAGCTTGAAACCGAAACTCCTGAAACACCTGCTAGAACTATCCTTCCTAGAAATGAATTTCCTAAGGTACCGGAAAGTTATGTTATGAGTGAAGAAGCAACTAGAGATATTCTTACTTGCAGATGATCGAGAGAAATTACTATGCAAGTACAAAGAAAAATCTCTGAATGCTAGAACGAAATTTGTTCCTATGTTTGCTACTTCACCTATCTTTATTGATGATAAGGATTATGAATTCTCGGTCGACCCAGAGTTAATTAGTTTGGTTGAATCTGATCCTTTCCATGGTTATGAAATTGAAACTGTTGTGGCACATCTTACTAAATTGAATGATATAGCCACCCTTTTTACTCATGATAAGAAAACTCGTCATTACTTTATTATCAAATTATTTCATTTCTCATTAAATGGTGATACTAAAGCTTGGTACAATACTCTTACTTCTGGTTGTGTGCGTAGTCCCCAGGATATGATTTATTACTTCTCTGAAAAATATTTTCCTGCTCATATGAAACAAGCTGCCTTACAGGAAATATTTAACTTTGTGCAAATTAAAGAAGAGAGTCTACAACAAGCTTGGGGGAGGCTTTGCCAGTTACTTAATGCTTTGCCTGACCATCCTCTTAAGAAAAATGAAATACTTAATATCTTCTATAATAGACTAACTGATACTTCGAGGGACTTCCTAGATAGTTGTGCTGGTTGTGTTTTCAGAGAACGAACTGTTGGACAAGCTGAAGAATTATTGAATAACATATTGAAAAATTATGATGATTGGACTATTCCTGAACCACCGCGTAAACCCACTCCGAAGAAGAGGGGTATATTATATCTCAGTCCTAAAGATATGCAAGAGGCAAATAAATCTATGAAGGAAAAGGGTATTACAGCTGAGGATGTTAAAAAATTTACCTCCTATTGAAGAAATACATGGGCTTAATAAACCAGCACAGCCAAAGGTGGTATAGGTAAATTCTCTTATGAAGTTAAACGAAAATGATAATCCTCACAATATGCATCCTAGCCAATGCATGTATGAGTTTGAAAACTACATTAGAAAACAAGATCACTTGAATGCAAATGTTATGAAACAATTGAAATATAATTCTGAGATGATTGCTTCCTTGAGTGACTTGTTATTTAGAATATAAAATTATGTTAGAGGCGTTAGAAAACATGCTTCTATGGTACAAACCCAGTTAGAACAAGTTGCTAAATCACAAAGATAATTAATTGATGAAATGAGTCACAATATGCATGACTTTGCTGTTAGAGTTGCAACTAGAGGAGGTAAAATGACTCAGGAACCACTTTATCCTGAGGGACACCAAAAAAGAATTGAACAAGATTCACAAATAAATAACACTAGTGCACCTAGCCCTTCTAAAAATAAAATGAAAAAGAAAAATGATAGGACTTTGCATACTTCTAGTGAAGCTGAAATAGAAAAACCTCCTCATAATGAAAATGAAACTTCTATCTCTGATGCTGAAACTCAGTCTAGTAATGAACACTCACCTAGTGATAATGAAAAAGATAATGATGAGGTTCATGAAGGCACTCAACTAAGCAATTATAAAGAACCAGACAATGATGTTGAGATAGAAACACCTGTTGATCTTGATAACCCACAACCTAAGATTAAAAGGTACGATAAAAATGATAGGACTTTGCATACTTCTAGTGAACCTGAAGTAGTAAAACCTTCTCATAATGATAATGAAGTTTCTATCTCTGATGCTGAAACTCAGTCTGGTAATGAACACTCAGCTTCTGATAATGAAAATGATAATGATGAGGTTCATGAAAACACTCAAACAAATAATAAAGAACCAGACAATTATGTTGAGATAGAACCACCAGTTGATCTTGATAACCCACAACCCAAGAATAAAAGGTATGATAAAAATGACTTTGTGGCTAGAAAACATGGTAAAGAAAGAGAACCGTGGGTTCAAAAACCTATGCCCTTTCCACTTAAGTCAACTAAAAGAAATATGATGAAGAATTCGAACGCTTTGCTGAAATGCTGAGGCCAGTCTTTTTGCGTACTCGCTTGACTGATATCTTGAAAATGCCTCCTTATGCAAAGTATATGAAAGACATCATCACTAATAAGAGAAAAGTACCGGAAGCTGAAATCTCCACCATGCTTGCTAATTATACTTTTAAGGATGGAGTACCTAAAAAACTTGGAGACCCGGGAATACCAACTATACCTTGCTCTATCAAAATTATGTGAAAACTGCTTTGTGTGATTTAGGAGCTGGTGTTAGTGTTATGCCTTTCTCTTTATATAAAAGACTTGATTTGAATAAACTCACACCTACTGAAATATCTTTGCAAATGGCTGACAAATCAACTGCCATACGTATCGGTATCTGTCAGGATGTGCCTGTTGTTGTTGCTAATGTTACTATTTTGACTAACTTTGTTATACTTGAGATGCCCGAGGATGACAACATGTCGATTATCCTTGGTAGACCCTTCTTGAATACTATAGGTTCTGTTATTGATTGCAATAAAAGCAAGGTCACTTTTCATATTAATGGTAATGAGCATACGGTGCACATCCCAAAGAAACAATTCCAAGTGAATGGTATTAATGTTATTGAAAAATCACCGACAATCACTATTGGAAGTTTTCAAATACCTTTACCTACTGTTAAAAAGAAATATGAAATGCTTATTGTTGGGGAAATGCATATCCCAATTGAGGTAACTTAGTGATTTACGAAAGTTCTTCGATTTCATACTAATCGGAAGTGGTTGTTAATAAGACCTGATCAACCTTATTAATGGATCATTTTTGAACGGTACGAAGTTGATGAATTTAGTAAGCACTACCTTCTGTCCCTACTTTTTATGTTCTGTTTTTTAATTATTTAAATAAAATAAAATGCCATGTTTTTTCTGTTTTCTGAATTTCCCGTGCAATAAAAAAATGCCCAAAAAATAAAAGTTCTCAGAATGCCCTGAAAATTTTATATGATTTCTTTCTGAATATTTAAGAATTTTTGGTGCAAATAATACCAAAGGGAGGTGCACCAGGTGGGCACAACCCACTTGGGCGCGCCAGATCCCCCAGGCGCGCCCTGGTGGGTTGTGGTCCCCACGTGGCCCCCCTCACTTATCTCTTTAGCCCACATCATCACTTACCTCTAGAAAAAATCCCCATTGCTCTCTCTCCGTTGTTCTTGAGCTCAAACCCACGGATTTTGATCTCTTTGCTCGAAGCTCCATTTCCGAAACTGTTTCGGGGGATTGTTGGTTGGTATGTGGCTCATTTGTCCAATTAGTTTTTGTTTTAGTGGTTTATACTTTGAATAAATAGCTACTCTTGGTGCTATTGTAGATGTGCTTGCATGATCAATTCTTAGTGTTGTAAGTAGTTTGAATGCTTGCTATGGCCTCTATGTATCCCTATGAGTAGTTGCTATCAGTTTTGTTGGAAAAATTTTGTGAACTAAAAATTCAGATTTTTGTTCATAGGAAAAAATGTACACGGACATGAATATCTTCAGGAAGTTTGTCTCAAAGAAGAATTCCAAGGGTGTTATTGGGGAGTCTTTTGACAATGATGTCCACCCTCGGAGGTTGGCGGAGGTACGGCCGTGCAAATGGCCACACATTCCGTTCCTGCAAGAAGCTGGAATTCATGAGGAGTTCATGCAATTAATTGCCAATTCCGGTCTCACCGACTTCATCGCAGATGAGTGTGACCAGCACCAAATCCTCACAAACATCTTTGTTCAAAGCTTTACTTTCTTGCCTAGAAATAATCCTCCTGAAGTGAGCTTTAATTTATATGCTGAAAACCATCAGATACCGCTTACTGAATTTTGTGACATATGCATGATCTCGTCTGGTGGGAGCTTGGCTGAGCCTAGGCCGGCCGAGTTAGCGGATTTTTGTTGGTGTACTAGAATAGGGGTACCCTAGTATCCCGAACTTGTGCACGGGCAGTCGCAGCACCCCGCGGCAAGGCTTGCCGGGTGACCACCAAGGTCCTCCGTGGTCCCTTTGGAGCCATTCAAGAACAAAGTATTCAAGCCAAGGAGACAAGGCCCCGGCAAGAGGAGCTTGCCGGGAAGGCCACTCAAGGCACAAGACCCAGGCAAGAGGAGCTTGCCGGGAAGGCCAATCAAGGCATCCCAAGGAACTTGCCGCGACGCGCCACGCGTCCCGGCGATGCCCGGTGAGCAACAAGCTTCCGGACGCGACGAGACAACGACCATGGCAAGGCGTTTGCCGCGGTAGGCTACCACTCCGTGCCCACGCTCCAGTACATCCACCAACGTGTCGCTCTGGGACCCTTCCAGGCGTACGTGGCGGGAGGCTGTGCAGCCATCGGTACGCGGTGGAAAGCGGTGCTGAAAAGATTGCCATCGGGGCGAACGGTGGTGTCCTTGATGGTCCCTTTTTGCACTGTTTGGGCGACGCAGATGGGCATTTAATGCCCTTGTCCCCTGCCATCAGGGTTAGGTATGATACACTGTATAGGTAGTTGTACCAACCGCAACACTTTTCCATTTTTACCCTTGTCTACGTTGCCACCTGTTGGTGACCCCATGAGCATATAAAAGGAGGCCCATGCGCAACGTAGAAGGAGAGGGAGGAACAGAAGAACACTCACGCTTGGTCTCGTTAGCTGCTGGTGTGTACTGTAGCACTCAGCGCTCCTGAGCAAGAACTCAATACAAACCACAATGCAGGAGTAGGGTATTACGCGATCCATGCGGCCCGAACCTGGGTAAACTGCTCGTGTGCTTTGCCTCGATCTGCTCTTCATGCGACCTCCGCCCCCCGCCGAACCGAAAGGGGCTCGGTCTCCATAGGTGCTCGTGGATCAGTTTCCCGACATCTTTGGCGCGCCAGGTAGGGGGCGTCGAGGTTGTGTGAACCTGATCCGGTGTTCACACGAGCTAGATCTTCATCATCTTCATCGACATGCCGCCGAAGAAGAAGGCTTCGGAGGCGGCTGCTCCGTCCACGACAAACCCACCACCGCCGGAGCAAACGGCTGGTGGGGGAGACGCCGGCGGAAGAACGGGCGTCGGCGAGGAAGCTCGTCATGGTACTCACGGTACCATACGCTCGCTGGACCCAGATCGAGCTGGTGGATCTCGGGATGCTCAAGACCAGCATGCACGCCAACATGCTGGCACGAGCGAGGCACGGTCGCCTGGACGAGATACTGCTACCTCTAACATAGTTAGAAGTCCGAGCATATCCCGCTCCTCACACCGTTCGCCACCGCTACCCGCCACTCCAGCAGAAGCTTTGGCGTGAGCTCAACTGCTCCTAGATTACCCTCCAACGGCGGACAAGATCGACGACTGGAGGGCCACCATTCAGAGTCTCATCGGCTTTGCCAATGGTGACGCTCCGCGGCAGCCGAGTACATCGCAGCCGCGGCAAGTCAGCCAGGCACGAGCCGGTGGCGACGTAACCGGTGGGGGTGCAGCCACCGTGCAATCCCCGCCGCGAAGGCCAAGATCGCCGCCTCGCCGGATCCACCTTGACAGCGACTCCACCGCATCATCGGATCCACGAGCTCGTCGCGATCAACGCCAGGTTCTTCACGAACGACAACAAGAAGACGCTCGAACCCGCATCGAGCACCGAAGAGAAGCGCGGCGTCAATCAGACCAGCGCGCTGGGCCCTCTGTCGACGTGCATGCGCCAGGGCAACCAGGCGATCTGCCGTACGCGGTAGGTTGCCCTGCGTTTACCCGTGAGCTACGGCAAATCCAGTGGCCCAGCACGAAGAATTTCAAGCCAGACGTACCAGAGAAGTACGACGGCAAGTCGCATCCATCGGAGTTCCTCGACATCTACACCATCACGGTGCAAGCTGCTGGGGGGCGGGACGACAAGATCCTTGCCAACTACTTCCCGCTGGTGCTCAAGCCCAACGTCAGGTCCTGGCTCATGCACTTGCCGGACAACTCCATATCCTCCTGGGCAGACCTATGCCATCAGTTTGTCGGCGCCTTTACAGGCGGCCACAAACCTCATGGCCAAGAGAGTGACCTTCATCTGCTCGCCCAGAAGGAAGGAGAGCCCCTGCGCAAGTACATTCAGAGGTTCAGCCGTGTACAGCACAACATCCCAGATGTCCACCCTGCCGCAGTTATCAGCGCGTTCCATCAGAACGTGTGTAACCGCAGGATGCGGGAGGAGATGGCGATGTGCAAGATCAGATACGTCAGTGAGCTGTATGCCCTGGCCGACAAGTGTGCACGTGCTGAGGAAGGGAGGAAACTCCCCGGAGAGAATACAGGAGCAGGAGGATCTGACAGCGAGGATGCTGCCCCGGCAAGGAAAAACCGGCGGCGGAACAACAGGAAGAGGAAAGGCAAAGATGTGCTAGTTGATGAGCAGTCCGGCAACGAAGGTGGCGCCAAGAAAGCCAAAGCTGGTAGCTCCGGCAAGGAGGTTGCCGCATGCACCAACTGCCAGGCTGTGGGGGTCGTCGACAAGCAGGACGGCACCAACAAACAGTACTGCAAGATCCACCGCACCAAGGGCCATGACCTCCAGAGCTGCAAGAAGGTCGAGCAGCTTGTCGCGCTGCAAAAAGCCGAATACGAGCGACGCGACAAGGAGAAAGCCCAAGGAGGTGCTGGAGGATCCGGCATGAAGCGCCCCGGCCGGGGAGGACGCCGCGGCAAGGCCAAGCAGCGGCAAGGAGACAGACCTCCCCACAGCCGCGACAAGGATGAAGATGACGACGACGACGAAGACATGGAAGATGTCGAGACCAGTGAGCAGGAGTTCCAGAAAGCCACAGATGTCTTGTGCGTTGACGGCGGTGCTTCTCTGCATACTTCACACCGCCAACTCAAGCAGTGGGTGCGGGAAGTCAATGCGGCAGAACCACCCGTCGAGTCACGCAAGCTTCTGAAATGGTCCAGCACGCCTATCATCTTTGATATTGAGGACCACCCTGATCGCACAACTGCGGTCGGGTGCTTGCCGATGTTGGTTTCACCAACTATCCGCAACCTCAAGGTCACTAAGATGCTAGTTGACGGCGGGGCCGGCTTGAACCTGATCTCCTCCGCTGTGCTCCAGAAACTCCAGGTCCCTGACAGCGAGCTCGAAGAGACCGGCACATTCCAAGGAATCAACCCGAGAAGGAGCAAGCCGAAGGGGAAGATCACGTTGCCGGTGACATTTGGTAGCGAGTTGAACTTCAGAACTGAGAGGGTCACTTTTGACGTTGCCGATTTTCCATTGCCTTACAATGGGATTCTCGGCCGTCCAGCGCTCGCCAAGTTCATGGCGGCCTCTCACTATGCGTATAACATGCTGAAGATGCCAGGCCCGATAAGTGTCATCTCTGTCCCTGGTGACAAGAAGGATGCTCTTATCTGTGCCAACAAAATTTACCGGGAAGCGGCGGCTGCAACGGATCGCAAATCACTTGCCGCTGAAGCTCCCGGGGGGAAGAAGAAGACCAAGTCCGGCAAGAGTTCTGATGCCCACTCCGGCAAGCGCACCTCTTCGGAGTGCTGCGCTACCGTCGAGGACGCACCATCGAGCTCCACCGGCAAGTGTAAGAAGACAATGGCAGCTCCGCCAGAGACCAAGAAGGTGTCCGCCAAGGAGGACGGCACTGGTGGTACCTTCACCATCAGTGCCACTCTCGACCCTAAATAGGAAAGCGCGCTCATTGCTTTCCTGCGGGCGAACGTCGATGTGTTTGCATGGCAACCGTCTGACATCCCCGGTGTTCCCAGGAAAGTAATTGAGCACCACCTTCCCGTATGTCCTCATGCGCATCCCGTCAAGCAGAAAGTCAGGAAGCAAGCAGTGGAGCGCCAAGAATTCATCGCAGAACAGATCAAGAAGTTGGAAGCAGCAGGCCTTGTCAGGGGAGTGATCCATCCTACGTGGTTGGCCAATCCTGTAGTCGTGCGCAAGGCAAACGGGAAATGGAGGCTTTGTATCAACTATACCGATGTTGACAAAGCTTGTCCCAAAGACCCATTTCCCTTGCCACGCATTGACCAGATTGTTGACTCCATGGCCGGATGTGACTTGCTTTCATTTCTTGACGCATACTCAGGATACCATCAGATCTTCATGGCAGAAGAGGATGGGGAGAAGACCGCATTCATCACTCCATGTGCACATACTGTTTCATACGGATGCCTTTCGGTTTAAAGAATGCTGGTTCAACATTCGCAAGGGTAGTCCATACCGCTTTTGAGCCACAAATACACAGAAATGTGGAAGCCTACATGGATGACATAGTGGTCAAGAGCAAGGACAAGGCAACTCTGATTCAAGATTTAGACGAGACTTTTGCAAATCTACGCAAGATCAGCCTCAAGCTCAACCCCGAGAAGTGTGTGTTTGGAGTCCCTTCCGGCAAGCTTATCCCGACAAGATCAAGGCCATTGAGCAGATTGAAGCACCAAAGTGCGTCAAGGATGTACGAAGACTTGTCGGTTGCGTGGCAGCTCTCAGCAGGTTTATCTCTAAGTCTGTTGAGTGCGCCCTGCCGTTTTTCAAAATATTGAAAAAGGCAGGTCCAATGAAATGGACACCGGAAGCGGAGGTTGCGCTGCACGACTTGAAGAGATACCTGTCCTCCACTCCAATGCTTGTCGCACCTAAGCCACAAGAGAAGTTGCTGCTGTATCTGGCGACAACCAATCAAGTGGTTAGTGGTGCGTTAGTAGCGGAGAGGGAGGCAGATGATGAGCCAGCAACCACGGCAGGCGCATCCAGCGACAAGCAAGGGGCTTCCCCCACAAGCTCTGATCCCGACAAAGATGGATCTACGCAGGCAAGTGAGGAGATACAGAAGAGAATGGTGCAGCGCCCAGTTTACTTTGTCAGTTCCCTTCTGCAGGGGCTAGGTCAAGGTACTCTGGTGTGAAGAAATTGCTTTTCGGCCTTCTCATGGCCTCGAGAAAGTTGCGCCATTACTTCCAAGCACATGAGATCACAGTTGTCACTCATTTTCCGCTGAAGAGGATAATGCAGAATCCAGAAGCAACGGGCAGGATTGTTGAGTGGGCACTGGAACTGTCAAGCTTTGGCCTCAAGTTTGAGAGCACTTCGACTATCCAAAGCAGAGCATTGGCAGAATTCATAGCAGAGTGGACGCCAACACCAGATGAAGAAATTCCAGAAACGAGCATCCCCGTCAAGGAAGCAAGCAAAGATTGGTTGATGTACTTTGATGGTGCCTTCTCACTGCAAGGTGCCGGTGCTGGCGTGCTGCTTGTCGCACCCACCGGAGAGCACCTCAAGTACATAGTCCAGATGCACTTTCCCTAGGAGCAAGCAACAAACAATACTGCAGAGTATGAAGGTTTGCTTGCCGGTCTCAGGATCGTGGCACACCTTGGGATCAAGAAGCTCATTGTCAGGGGTGACTCATAGCTTGTTGTCCGCCAAGTGAATAAGAGTTATCAGAGTCCATTGATGGAAGCCTACGTTGATGAAGTGAGAAAGCTAGAAGAGCACTTTGACGGCCTACAGATGGAACATGTTCCAAGAGCTCAGAACGACATTGCCGATGGCCTGTCAAAGTGTGCAGCACTTAAGTTACCTGTGGAACCAGGGATCTTTGTACTCAAGCTGACTCAACCGTCTGTAACGCCATCAACTGGACAGAGCAAGAAGAGGAAGTTGATTTCTGGTGACTATTTTCCGGCAGAGCTTCCCGAAGCCGCCGCCAAGAAGGTCCCCAAGATCGACACCAAGAGTGCTGGGGAGCAGTCTGCTCCGACAAGCCCCAGGGTTTGTTTCGTTGAAGCAGACGCTCCCGACAAGTTTTTCTCCGGCAAGCTTGCCGGGGAACGTCAAGCTCCGGCTGAGCCGCAGGTTCTCGCCGTAGAAGCGGATGTTCCCGCAGCAGCAGATGTGCCTTTAGTCCTTGTTGTCGAGCCGCAAGCTCCAGCATGGGCACAGCAGATTGTCTGTTTCCTTCAGACAGGAGAACTTCCTGAAGAGCAAGAAGAAGCGGAAAGAGTAGCCCGGCAGTCAAGTATGTACCAGTTTGTCGACAACACACTGTACAGAAGAAGACTCAACGGTGTGAAATTGAAGTGTATTCACCGGGAAGACGGACAAAAGCTGTTGCCAGAGATACATGGAAGCATATGTGGTCACCACATTGGCGCAAGAGCACTTGCCGGCAAAGCATTCCGACAAGGTTTCTTTTGGCCGACAGCCCTCCAGGATGCAACTGCACAAGTAACCAAGTGTGAAGCGTGCCAGTTCCATTCCAAGCAGATACACCAGCCAGCTCAAGCTCTCCAGACGATCCCTTTATCCTAGCCATTTTGGGTCTGGGGGCTCGACATCCTCGGCCCCTTCCCCCGAGCAGTCGGGGGCTTTGAGTACTTGTACGTTGCAATCGACAAGTTCACAAAGTGGCCGAAAGTGGAAGCAGTGAGGAAGGTGACAGCACAGTCAGCAGTCAAGTTCTTCAGGTCAATTGTTTGCCGCTTCGGGATCCCTAACAGGATCATCACCGACAACGGTACGCAATTCACGAGCCGCACCTTCATGCAGTACGTCCAAGATCTTGGCGCCAAGGTCTGCTTCGCTTCTGTTGCTCACCCCAGAAGCAACGGTCAAGCGGAGAGGGCAAATGCTAAAGTGCTGCGTGGGCTCAAGACTAGGACTTTCGACAGGCTGCACAAGTGCGGAAGAAACTGGATTGAGGAGCTGTCGGTGGTTCTTTGGTCGATCAGGACGACGCCAAATCGAGCCACTGGCCAGACACCTTTCGCTCTAGTCTATGGAGCAGAAGCAGTTTTCCCCACGGAACTCGTATACGGGTCACCTCGAGTGCTCGCTTATGATGAGCTTGAGCAAGAGCAGTTGCAACAAGATGACGCGCTGCACCTTGAGGAAGACCGTCTTCAGGCTGCTGTACGAGCTGCTCGCTACCAGCAAGCTTTGCGCCGTTACCATAGCCGCAAAGTTAAAGCCAGAAGTCTCGAGGAAGGCGACCTTGTTCTTCGGCGCGTTCAGTCCGCCAAGAATTCCAACAAGTTGACGCCGAAGTGGGAAGGCCCTTACCGGGTGAAACAAGACACTAGGCCTGGCGCTGTCCGCCTTGAGACCGAAGATGGCATTCCGGTGAGCAACTCCTGGAACATTGAGCATCTTCGTAAGTTTTACCCGTAAGGCGTGGTTGCTGGACCCTGTTCCGGCAACCACCTTTTGTACAAGTCTTGCCGCTGTTGCATGTAATCCTTTGTACAAAGCCAGGCGCAGACCCTGTGCATAAATAAAGCTCATGTGCTCCGCACATCTTGTCAATTTCATGCTTTTTATTTTTTGCATCAGTTATCTGGCACTTTGTGCAGCGCCAACCCCCGGTAAGCAATAACGAGCCATAAGGCTCCATATCTTTATTTTCTCTTCTTTCTTTTATCTCAAGGAAAGGAAGGTTCCCTTGCCCACAAGTTTGCCGGGAGGGGAAGGAGAAGATAATAGTATGGACCAGGCGTCGTTCAAGGAAGTTTCGCCTTGCCGGAAAGCAAATAACAGAAAAGCTAAGTTGCCAAAGTTTGAGCAATCAGACTTTTTAAAATTTTAAGTTATCTTCCATGAATGACCATGCTTTGTATGGAAAACCTGTGCGCGGAGGAACCAGCTCGTGGCTAGTTGCGCCCTTACTTTGTTTCGAGTCCGCTCAACAACTTAAGTATGCTGCGACTAGAGTCGCGCCCTTACTTTGTTTCGAGTCCGCTCAACAAACTTAAGTGAGCTGCGACTAGTTGCGACAAAGTTTCTTGTCGGTAACAGCACCGCCAGCAGGCTGCTGACGTCCCGCACTCAGCGCTCGCGGCTAAGGTGCCTGCGCCGGCAAGTTGCCTAAAAGCGTAGGGCAAAAACATACAAAGGAAGGAATCAAGTAAAGGAAATAACATTGCAATCACTACCCAAAATAGAGTTATATTACAAGATAGCTTGTCGCAGCTCTAATAGATTGTTTTCATAACATGACCAGCAGCGACAAGAAAAGAAGAAAACGGGCGGCCTAGCCTACACGATCGCCCTCAACCCTCTTGATCCCGCTCACCTTGTCCACAATGGGTGCGACAAGGGCCTTGAGCGCCTCCAGATCAGCTTCCGGCGGCAGGGTCTTGAGGACGTTGGTGAGGTTGAGGCCCGGGTTGCGGAAGGCCACCTTCACCAACACCTTTTGAAGAGCTCCCGTGCAGATCTTGCGCGATTCGTAGGCCAGCTGCTTTGGGATCCTCTCCCGGAGTCGCTGGAGGGCCGTCGCCATGCCTTTGAAGAACAAGGTGAGCTTGGCACTGGATTGGAGGTTGTCATCGGAGGGATACCCGAGATCCTCCATCCCCAGCTGCGCCAGCTCCCTGTCGATGTCTGCGGCAGCATTCACAAGACTCTCCGTCCAGTGCTCCACGGTCTCCCTAAAAGTGTTCTGGGTGACAGCAACACTCTCCAGCAGCGCCTTGTCAGCCTTGATCTCCTCCTTCAAGGCCACCTCCCGCTCCCTGGCGTCGTCCAGCGTCTTGGTCAAAGTGGTCAACTTCAACTCAAGATCTGCGTTGGATTCCTTGGCGGCGCTGAGCTCCTTGTCCTTCTCGGCGAGGCAGGCCTGCAGCTCTGAGTGGCTGTAGGCGTCCTTCTTCCGCTCACGCTTGAGCGTGGCAAGCTCCTCGCCGCTCGCCTTGAGATCGGCCTCCAGCTGCGCCACCTTCGTCTCCAGCTCCTTCTTGGCGGCCTCGGCAGCTGCAGCAGCGTCCTCCGCTTGCTTGATAGCTCCGCCGAGTGTTCGCTCGCACGCGGCAAGCTCCTCCTCGTGGCTATCAAGGTTGACCTTCCGCTGCACC